>CM063175.1:38806190-40006190 GCA_031835075.1 Saguinus oedipus | reverse complement strand
AATCGACCCATGCTACATTTGCAGACATGTCAGTGAGCACCTACAGGGAAGGGCGCCGCCCAAGCCGTGGGAACACGATGACAGCGCCCAATGCAGGGACGCCCCTCTCCTGCCAGGGCCTTGATTGGCAGGGCGCCTGCGGGCCGAGCCCAGGGGTCCCCATCCCTGCCCTGAGCCCGGCTCTCAGGTCAGACTGAAAAAGAACGGGACCTTAGGCTGCAGACAGGTGCGGCGGGGCCCGGGGTCTCCCAGTGCCCTTTTCCGCGTCCCCCGCGTCCCCGGCGCCTCGATGGCGGTCTGGGCACCGTGGCGGAGGGACTACTGCGCACACAGAGGAGCGCGACTCAGCCTTCCAGCCTCCGGGCGCGCCACTGAGGCCTGCGGCGCAGCGGGGACACCGGCAGAACGCCCGGCCCGGGATGAGGGCGAACACTGTGAGGCGACGCGCTCGTGGCTTGCACGTGGAGTCCCCGCTGAAACGAAGCAAGCTCGACGCCGGAAACTAGCTCCAGTCGCCGCTCTGCCGTCCGCAGGAGGCGACTGCACGCTTAGAGCCACCCGCGCGCTTCCCGCGCCTCCTGGACGGCCGCCCCGGAAGCGCGCTCGCCCCGGAGGTCGCCGAGCGAGCGGCGCGCGCGGGGCGGGGCCCGTGGACCTGCAGGAAATTGGAGCGGCGAGGTGGCTGGGATGGGCCCACCCCTGGGGGGCTCACGGGCACAGCGACCCCTGCGGGGCTCAGGGACAGGACCAGGGTGGGGCGGGGCGGGGCGGGAGTGGGCGGTGCCTGGGAGGAGGGTGGAGCTGGGGGCGGGGCATGGGAAGGGCAAGGACGAGGAGCGGGGTCGGGGTATGGGGGCGCCCAGAGAGAGGGGCAGGGCTTTGAGGGGCCGTTGTGGGGAGCCCGGGGGAAAGGGCAGGGATTGAGGGGCAGAGAATGGGCGGTGTCTGGGAGGACAGTGGAACTGGGAGGGGCGGGGCACGGGAAGCGCCAGAAGGAGGAGCGGGGGCGGGGCGCGGGGGCGGGTGCCCGGAAAGAGGGGCGGGGCCTGAAGGAGCCTGGGGGAGGGGAGGGGCCTGAGGGCGGGGCGTGGGAGGAGCGTCCGGAAGAGGGACTGAGGCCGGCGAGCTGGCGCGGGTCTGAGGTGGGGCGAGCTGGCAGCGCGGGAAACCGCAGGCAGCGGCCGGCTGAGGCTGCAGCTAAGCGCTGATTTCCCCAGGACCCCGCAGTCCGTCATCCGCTGGTCCCGAAAGCGCTGGGCAGTGGGGCAGTGGGAGGGAGTCCCCCTGGCTGACGTCCTGCGGGTTTTCCGGCTCCTGGGCGCTCGGCGGCAGGCGGGGCCCCAGAACAGGCCACGGGCTGTGAGCTGTGACCCGCGTTGGGGGTCCGGGCTGAAGCCCGGAGGGACCCGGAGGGACCCGGATGTCCAAGGCTCGCCCCACGTGGCCCGGAGGCTTTTTCCTGGCCCGCCCAACCCCTCAGCCAAAGGCTTTCCTTCTGTGGAGAAGGGGGGTCGCCATTTGAGGGACCTGACCGTCCCCCAGGCATGTCCCAGAGGGAACAAATCCCTCTGAGGAGACACAGGATTCCCGGGCGGCCTCTGTATGCACCTGCATTTAGAATGCGCCGGGCCGGGGCCGGGCGCCGTGGCTCACGCCTGTAATCTCAGCACTTTGGGAGGCCGAGGGGGGCGGATCACCTGAGGTCAGGAGTTCAAGACCAGCCTGGCCAACGTGGGGAAACCGCATCTTTTTTTTTAAAAAAAGGGAAAAAATATTAGAACGTGCCAGGCCAGCAGACCACAGGCAGCCCAGGCCTGGCTCACGACGCTGGTGGAACAAGCAGCCAGGCGCCTGGGCCTTGGGACACCAGCAGGACGCTGGTTGCACACGCAGGCTGCAGAGCTGGTGACTATGGGCAGCTGCTGGGTGTTTGCGGGGGGCCGTCTGTGAGGGCCTGTGGAGACCAGCAAGGGGCTTTCACAGCCTGAAGGCACACGGGGACCCGCGATGGTGGGAGCTGACGTCACCAGCTGCCCAGATTTGAGCTGGTCTGCCAGGCTGGAGGGACTGGCTCTGGTTGCTTGGAGAGCCAGGTACTTACTTCACCGCTGGCCCCAACCTCCCATGGGAGGGGGCTGCAGTGAGCTGAGCTCCTGCCTTTACACTCCAGCTTGGGTAACAGAGGGAGACCGTCTCAATATATACATAAAAATAAAGAGGTGTCAAGCATTGCTTGAACCCGGGAGGTGGAGGTTGCAGTGAATCGAGATCTCTGGGCGGCAGCGTAGGAAAGCTCACACCCAGCTTGGCCGCTCAGTCATGACAAGCAGACAGATGCCCGGGGCCTCAGTTGGCCCATCTGTAAGTGGGGCCAAGCGACAGCACCTCCATCACAAGTCGGTGTGGGGTGAGCAGGCCGGCCCCTGGAGGCAAGTGGTGTGGCACACTGAGGCCTGAGGCCGGGCTCTATTTGAGGCAGCTCAGGGAGGACCGGCCCAGCTCCCGGCCCCAGCCTGGCATCTCCCCTCTGCTCAGGCCCCAGGCGTAGCTGCATTCTGGAGTCGTTCTGAGAAATCCGGGAACTGCCCACCTCCACCCCAGGCAGGGGTTACCAGCCAGCCCCAGAGCTGCCCACCTTCCCTGACAGGTGCACAGGTCAACCCGACAGCGAGAACCCTCGTGCTGGACTGAGCTGGAGCAGCAGGGCGTCCTGCACAGGTGAGGCAGCCAGGAACAGTCAGTGCAGGTGTGCCCAGGCCTGGGCAGGGCAGCCACAGGAGGGCGCTGACTGCGGAGGGGTGTCCGGAGGGCCTGCCCCACCATGGAGAAGCCTGTGGGGAAGAAGGCGGCGGGAGCGGGGGTGGGGCTGGTCTTGGTGGCCACTCCCCAGCGTATCCTGATCCTAGCTGTGCCTTGGCCCCACCTGGGCTGCAGGCAAAGGGCCTGTTCAGAGATTCTGCTGGGCATCAGGCCACTGCGTCCAGCGGCCAGAAAGCTCCCTGGGGCCTCAGGACACTGGGCCGCCCTCTGGTGGGGGGAGAAGCAGAAGGGGGGTGGGAGGGGGAGGAAAGTCTCAACCAGCGTCCCGCTCCATCGTCCAGTCTCCAGCTAGCTGGGAGGATGGCTCCCAGCACGGGATGGACCCAAGGAGGAGGATGGACCTTCACGTCACACCTCCCTCACATCACACAATTGGAAATTGCTCACACAGAAATGGGGGTGTATGCCACTTTAGGAGGCCAAGGCAGAAGGACTGCTTGAGGCCAGGAGTTTGTTGAGACCAGCCCGGACCATATAGCAAGACCCTGTCTCTACAAAAAAAGTAAAAGCAGCTGGGGCCCCAGTGCAGTAGCTCATACTTGTAATCCTAACACTTTGGGAGGCCAAGGCGAGAGGGTCGCTTGAGCTCAGGAGTTCGAGACCAACTTGGCAAAACCCTGTCTCTACCAAAAAAAAAAAAAAAAAAAGTAGCCCGGTGTCGTGGCTTGTGCCTGTAGTCCCAGCTACTTGGGAGGCCGAAGTGGGAGGACTGCCTGAGCCGGGCGGCAGAAGTTGCAGTGAGCCGAGATTGTGCCAGTACACTCCAGCTTGGGTAATAAATAAATAAAATAAAAATAAAGAGATGTTGACACTCGCTTGAGCCCAGGAGGCAGAGGTTGCAGTGAATCGAGATCTGGCCACTGCACTCATGCCTGGGTGACAGAGCAAGGCCCTGTCTCTAAGACCAAAACAGAAACAGAAATAGGGTTATTGACTGTGACCCAGCTGGGGCTTGCAGTGATGGGGTCCGGGTGGCACATATGGAGGGTACAGCTGGGAGGAACAGGGGCCACCTCCTCCTTGGCACCTGGTAGGGGAGAGGAGCCCTGGGCCAAGGCCACACAGTGCTGGGGTTTCGGACGGCCCGGAATCTGCATGGGTCTCCTGGAGCCCGGTTTGCCCAACAGTCCCCGAGGGAGCACATGAGGGAAAAGAGAAACAAAACTGTGCCCATTTTTGGGCCATATCTTTCAGGTCACTTTCTCTCTCTTTTTTTTTTTTTGAGTTGGAGTCTCACTCTGTCACCCAGGCTGGAGTGCAGTGGTGCGATCTTGGCTCTGTCTGCTGGGTTCAAGTGATTCTCCTGCCTCAGCCTCCCGAGTAGCTGGGACTACACAGAGGTGCGTGCTGCCATGCCCGGCTAGTTTGTGCTGGGATTACAGGTGTGAGCCACCGGCCCGGCGATCCACCCACCTCGGCCTCCCAAAGTGCTGGGATTACAGGTGTGAGCCACCGCACCCGGCCTCGAGTCACTTTCTCTAAAAGTCAGCAAGCAGGTCTACCAGATGAGCGGACAGGACCGAAGCCCCTGGCAGTGCCTTCTCACTCCCTGCCTGCGGGTGTCCCAGTCCTCCCGGGTTGTACAGACGCTGCTCACCGTGTGTCCCTGACCCTCTAGGAGATGCGCAGGGCCTGGGCCACCCACTGGCCTTATTTTGAAATGCTGGGGCAGTGAGGAATGCATCGGATGGAGCCACCCCATGGCTCCCCCGTGAAGGTCTGCACGTCATTCAGAAAGTTGAACGAAGCAGGGTTGGAGCTCAGCACACAGCTGGCCACGCTGCCCACGGGACACACCAAGCGGTTTCCTATGACAAGTGGAGACCCGTGCCCTGCAGGCCAGCTGGGTGCTGGAGGGTACAGGGACCAGCCACCATCTCAGGGCATCAAGGGCTGTTCCCAGCCAGCAGATTTCCCACAAAAGGTGCTGAACGGGGGGCGGGAAAGAAGATTCCGCAGAGCCGAGAAGCCAGACCTTCACTGGGGACTCTGAGGGGGCCTGGCCACCCCCTCCACCTGCAGAGGTTTTCAACACCTCCTCCTCTGAGGGCTCTTTCCAGCTCTTCACCCACGGGAGCCACTGCCTCAGCTCTGGGCATGGTGGACAGGAGACCTACAGCGCCCCGCCCAGAGCTGGGCTTCCCGTTTTCAAGCTGAACTTGGTGCGAGGCGGCTGGGAAAGCCGGAAGCCTTCTGTGTGTCTGCTGGGGCTGCTGTGAGAAAATGACCACACACTGGGAGCCTAAAACGACAATTATTCTCTGACAGCTGAGGCCGCCAAAGTCCAGAATCAGTGGCCGGGAGGGCTGCACTCCCTCTCACGGCTTGGGGTGGCTCCTTCCAGCCCCTTCCAGCCTGGGCCCCTGGCATTCCTTGGCTTGTGACCGCACCATCCCCCAAACCCAAGCCTCCTCCCCGTGTCTCCGTGTGCAAATTTTCCTTTCCTTTTTTTTTGAGATGGAGTCTTGCTCTTGTTGCCCAGGCTGGAGCGCAACGGCACAATCTCTGCTCACTGCATCCTTCACCTCCAGGTTTCAAGTGAGCCTCCTGCCTCAGCCTCCCAAGTAGCTGGGACTACAGGTACACACTACCATGCCTGGCTAATTTTGTGTTTTTTATAAAGATGGAGTTTCACTATGTCAGTCAGTCTGGTCTCGAACTCCTGACTTCACGTGATCCTCCCACCTCAGCCTCCCAAAGTGCTGGGATGACAGGCGTGAGCGACTGTGCCGGCCAATTTTCCTTTTTTCATAGGAATACTGATCACACTGCATCCAAGGCCAACCCTAACCCAGTGTGGCCTCAAGCTGATTTGATTACATGGGTGCAGACCCTGCTTCCAGTCAAGGCCACTTTCTCAGGTACTGGTGGGCATGAGTCTCTGGAGACACCATGCAGCCCCGGCACTCCGCCAGCTTGGTTTCTGTGACCGATTTTCCCCAGAGGACAGGCGCCCTGAGAGGTCTCCACTCCCTGGCTGGCTCCTTGGTGCCAAGCACTCCTCCAGGCTTCCCGGGGAACAGAGCACACAGGACCGTCCTCCTGGGAAGACCAGCCAGCATCTGTGCTCACAACTCTGGAGCAGGACAGTGCGGTGGAGCGAGCAGCCTGGGCTGGGCTCCGGAGGGGACAGGGAAGGTCAGAGCAGGTCTAGAGCCAATAAAAGCCCACCCCTGGGTGGGGGCTGAGCCTCAAGGATGGAGAACAGGCTGTGGGAGTAATTAGCAGGAGAGGTGGGTTCTCTGGGTGCTTGAGGGGTGTTGAGGGCCTCAAGAGAGGGTGGCTGGCCCTCTCTGGTCGGGGATGCTGGCCCAGAGACAGGCCATGGCTGGGTGAGGGTTCAGAAACAGGACTGTTGTCTCTCCTGGGCCAGGCCCCTCCTCAGCTGCCCCTGGCTCTCGAGGGTGAGGGCAGGCCTGTGCCATGACCACACCACTGAGGCTGTGAGGAGGTTGTGGGTATCCAAGGCATACCCCTACTCCCACGCCCCCATGTGTGGGCCCGAGCACCCACCCAGCTGCCGCACGGATCCTGCAACATTTCCCAGGCAACGGTCTCAACACAGCCTGTCTTCCTGGCACTCCCATACCCCATAAATGCTGCCACATCTAACTCTGGGCAGGCGTGTCTCTCTGGCACCCCCGGGCTGGCAGGTGTAGGGGAGCACAGCCCACTGCCTGGCTGCAACAGAAGGCTGCCCCGGCCTTTGGCCATCCTTGCCAGCAGGCGAGCACTGCCAGGGCACCTTGTGTGGGTGCCGTGCCATTTTGCCACGTGGTAGGGTGGAGGCAGCCCAGTGCCTGAGCATGTGCCCAGGCTGCCTGCTGGCCGCAGGTCTCGCTTGGAAATTAGGAGGGGGCACTGCCGCCAACTGCCCAGGCCTGCAGCCTCATGGGCATCACTGCTGTGTTAACCTGATTTGCAGGTGTCAGTGCTAAGCAGAGACTCTGAGGATGCCAGCGGCTGGGACACTTGTTCCTTCAAGGTGGAAGGAGTGGAAGAGGGCTGGCTCCCTACCTGCGGCCAGCAGACCTCACCTGGCTTCTGAAACCAGCTCCGTGGGCTGGAGCCTGATTCATTATCCATAGATGCGTCCTTTTATGTCACAGAGGGTAAGGGCCTCCCAGCCCACGGGTCTGCAGGTGTGGGAGTAGGAGGGAGGCAGCTTCCAGGCCCCCACCCACTTGAGCCCCTTCCACTCTGCCTGGGGCACAAACTCCCGCGCTGAAACGGTCTTTGGTAAACATGAATTTGCATGTGTCAGTGCCAGCCAGAAATTATTTTCCAATAAAGCGAAACTCCCTGTCACCACAGCAGCAGATGGCTCGGAAGAAGTGAGCCTCTTCATCAAGTTCCATTTTGAAACTTGCAGCACCAGCGGCACCACGGTGTCCTGCTGGTAACTCGGAGATGGGCAGGACAAGGTGGTAACTCGGAGATGGGCAGGACAAGGTGTGTTTGTTCGAGGTGAACGTGCTCACTTGTCTTGAGAGTCTTGAGTGGCTGGGCCCTGTCTGGGCTGTGGGCTGACAGACAGCTGTCGGGAGGGCATTGGGGGCAGGCTTCCTGACAAGCGGAGGCACCCGCCATGTGTCCAGAGCAGAAATCAACGCCAGTGCCTTTCTGTGTGGACTTATCCCCAGCTGTAGGTCACAGGGGCCTGCCCTGCCACCCCTTCCCCAGTGGTGACCTGGGAGGAGGGGAGATTAATCCAGAGCAGCAGATAACGGGGTGGGGGGGAGAAGAGCCCCCTGGAGGACATCTGTGACATGTGCTGTCTCTGCGTCCCCAAAGCACCAGGCCCAGAGGCCCTGATTTCTGCCACACAGCACTGGCCTGGGGCCCCAGCTCCTCTTCTCTGGTGGCCAAGGGTAAATGAGACCCACTGGGGTGTCTAAGGCCAAAGGGGCTGGGGGTCCCCAGCTTCGGTGCTGTAGGCTGGAGCCAGGCTCAGCTAGCCCTGAGGTCCCCATAGGCCTGGGTCTCCCAGCCTTGGGCCACCTGCAGTGAGAGCTTCCCAAGCAGCCCACGCCAGCTGGGCAGCACAGGTGTCCCCCCACCTGGGCCACTCGAGACCCCTCCCTGCTCCCGCTTTGCTCTGCCCTCCTGGGCCCAGTGGCCGCAGCACCTGTGTCAGGGAGCCTTGAGGGGCCAGAAGGATGCTGAAGATCCCAGCAAAGCTCTAGTGTGTGGCCTCCCGGGGTGGGGGTTGGGTCCTCCTGCCCCCAGTTCTGGAGCAGCTGCACACAGGGGTCCCTCACATGCTCCTCCAGGACACGGCAGGGCCTGAGGTCCCCAGGTGCTGCCCAAGGGATGCAGGCATGGCAGGAGAAGGGGCCCAGAGGCTTGGAGCCCATCCAGAGGCCGGCAGTCTCATGGCAGGAGGGCACTGGATGGTGAGGCCATGTGGGGGACCACCCCTGGTCCAACGGCGGGTGGGGAGCCGGAGCA
Source organism: Saguinus oedipus (assembly GCA_031835075.1). Lineage (NCBI taxonomy): Eukaryota > Metazoa > Chordata > Mammalia > Primates > Cebidae > Saguinus > Saguinus oedipus. The sequence continues at coordinate 39,997,919 of CM063175.1, read as the reverse complement.
GGGAGCGGAGAGGTGAATGCAGAGGAAGGGACAAGAACACAGTCCCCACGCGCAGCATGGCCCAGAGACCGGAGCAAACCTTTGTCCTCAAGGGCTTTCCTCCTGTTTTTGTTTTTTGAGACAGAGTCTTGCTGTGTCACCCAGGCTAGAGGGCAGTGGTGCAATCTTGGCTCACCACAATCTCCGATTCCTAGGCTCAAGTGATTTTTGTGCCTCAACCACCCAAGTAGCTGAGATTATAAGTGTGCACCACCACGCCCAGCTATATTTTTGTATTTTTAGTAGAGATGGGGGTTTCTCCATGTTGGCCACGCTGGTCTCGAATTCCTGGCCTCAAGTGATCCTCCCGCCTTGGCCTCCCAAAGTGCTGGGATTGCAGGCATGAGCAACCACACCTGGATTTTTTTTTTTTTTTGAGATGGGGTCTCATTCTGTCATCCAGGTTGGAGTGCAGTGGCACAATCTTGGCTCACTGCAGCCTCCATCTCCCTGGGCTCAGGTGATCCTCCCACCTCAGCCCCACAGGCACATGCCACCATGCCCTGCTATTTTTTTTTTTTTTTTGAGACAGAGTTTCGCTCTTGTTACCCAGGCTGGAGTGCAATGGCGCGATCTCGGCTCACCGCAACCTCCGCCTCCTGGGTTCAGGCAATTCTCCTGCCTCAGCCTCCTGAGTAGCTGGGATTACAGGCGTGCACCACCGTGCCCAGCTAATTTTTTGTCTTTTTAGTAGAGAGGGGATTTCACCATGTTGACCAGGATGGTCTCGATCTCTTGACCTCGTGATCCACCCGCCTCGGCCTCCCAAAGTGCTGGGATTACAGGCGTGAGCCACCGCGCCCGGCCTTGCTATTTTTTTATGTATAGAGACAAGGTCATGTTACCCAGGCTGGTCTCAAACTCCTGGGCTCCAGAAATCTGCCTGCCTGGGGCTCCCAAAGTCCTGGGATTCCAGGCGTGAGCCACTGCACCTGGCCTTTCTCCTGTCCTGGGACGCTGCTGCCAGTTCTCCTGGAAGTCTCCAAGGCCCCTTGCAGACCGTGGTGACACTTCCAGGAGAGACCTAGAAGCTTGGAGCTGAAGCCCGGGCAGCCGAGACTGACGGGGAGCCCTGGACACTGATGTTTGGGAGCGGTTGGTCAGCTGGCACCTGCCACGTGGTGGACGTGGAGCCGTGAAGATTCCACAGCTGGGCTTCTCTGCCTGAGAGCAGGCCCAGTCACCAGGCACCTCGCACAGGGCCCGCTGAGACCACACTGCCTGCAGCAGCCTCCCCAGCCCCCCCAGCAGCACTCCGGACTACATCACCATTTGCTTACCCATGTTGCAGGGCCTGGGGGTTGGTGCCTCCGTCTTGTTCTGCTGGGAGTCTCCAGCATCTAGAACAGAAATGTATGCTGAAGAAAACCACTCACGGAGGGAGTGGGGACACCCTGTCAGTCCAGGCCCTGCTCCTGACCCCTGTCCTGAGCACCCACCCATGGCCTCCAGGCCAGGGCCACTTGGAGGATGTGGGCCACTTGTGTGACCTGGGTTCAGGGCTTGGCCCCACAGCTGAGTTCTGGAGGGAGGGCACAGACGACGAGGAGCTGGGAGGGGCCTGGTGGGGAGTGGGAACAGCCAGGGAGCCCTGCAGGAGGGGTGCCCAGCATGGCCCAAAAACTGCTGGGGCTGGGCAGGGCAGAAACTGCCACAGAGTCCCACAGCCCCGAGTGGTGTCTGGCAAGGGCCCCGACCCTGATCCCTGTAGACTCCAGCGCTTCTAGGAGGGGGGTGGCCACTCCAGGGCCCAGTGGGGCCGAGGCAGAGGCAAGCGGCCTGAGCACAGCCAGGTGTGGCACGAGGTGCCTGGGCGTCTGCTGCCACCAAGTGGCCGACTTTGAGGTCGCAGAGCCCAGGGTCCAGGCAGGAAAGCCCCTCAGCTGCCCCCGGGGTCCTGGTCCCGGCTCCGGCCTTGAGGCCCCAGTGAGCCCCCTACACTTTGTCACTTCGCCTCTTGTTTCTTGGCCAAGGAGCTTGAGCTCCCCGCCTTCTGTAAAGCGACGGTGGTGGCGGCGGCGGATTTCAAGCTTTGTTTACTCCTGGAGTGGTTTTGGAAGGAGAGGCGGCTCCGCAGAGCCGGAAAAGGGGGCGGGAGCTGTGGGGTGCAGCCGGGAGGAGGCAGCGCCCGGGCGGGCCGGACGGCCGTCGGGGTAACGGATGGGGCTCTGGCCCAGGGCTGCCTGGACGGGAAGGCGGGCCACGGGCAGGGCTCCCTCACCTGGCCTCCGCCCCACCCTAGGCCCGCTTCTGCGGTGCTGGACGAAGGAACCCTGGCCTCGGTTTCCTGCAGGCTGGGATCAGGGCCCCCGGGGTTCCGACTGTCTCGGAGGGGGACACCTCACCGCAGAGAGTCTGGGGCGGAGCCTGGGGGCGGGGCCTGGGGCCGGGAGGGGCGGGGCCTGCGCTCACTTCCGTCCGGCGCGCAGCTCTGATGGAGGCGGCGCGGAGGCCGCGGCCGGGGCTGAGCCGTCGGAGGCCGCCCCCGGCGGGCGGGTGAGGCCAGGGGCCGGGGCGGGGGCGCGGCCGGTTTTCCGGCTCCCACGTGCTTCCCGGAGCCCCCGCGGGCCTCCCACCATCTTCTCCCCGTGAGGAAGGCTCCCGCCCCCGGGTCCTCCCCCACCCCGCCCCGCCATTCAGCTCCCGCCTCCAGCCCCACCCCACCCCGAGGTTCCCCCGCGCCGCCCCAGGCCCTGCCCCATCATCGCGTCCCCACTGAGGGCCCCCATCTCCCCCCTCTACCTTCCCCCTCTAACTTCCCCAGGCCCTTCGCAGCCTCCCGCAGCATCGCCTCATCCTGCCGTGGACCCCCACATATCCACCCCTCCACTGCTCCCCCGACCCCAGCACCCCTCATCTTTTCACTGTCTGCTCTAGCAGGCCCTCCCCCAACCCTGCCCGCCACCTCCCCCACCATCGAATCTCCCTCTAGTGCTCCTTACCTCCCCGCTCTCTGCTACAGGCCCTCCCCGGCCTCCCCCACCATAGCATTTCCCCTGCTGACTACCCCCATCGCCCTTTTCTGTCCGCCTCAGGCCTTCTGGCGACCGACCCTGGTTTCTCCCGGGGGGTGACGAACGGGAGCGGCTCTGGGTCGAGCTGCTGCGCACCGTGAGCCCAGAGCTGAGCCTGGATGAGGAGCTGCCTCCACTGCCCGCCTTCCCTGGACAGGTGTGTCCACCAGGCCCATCGGAGGGGCGGAGGGGTTTCCAGGGTGGGGGCCACCGCTGGGGCAAGACCCAACAGCTCTGTTGCAGGAGCGCCGCTGCAGCCCGGGAGCCACTGAAGTCTTCACTGTGGGATCCAACACCTTCTCCTGGACGCCCTTTCCGCCGAACCTGTGGGGCCCCGGCTGCTCCTACCGGCTGCTTCGCAGGGCAGGAGGGCACCTGGAGTCTCCTGACAGGTCCCCTCCCCAGCACCCGGCACCTGATCCGTGCAGGGCACCCAGCGTGGAGCCGCAGCCGTCTGTGGAGGGTGCCACAGCCCTGCACAGCTGCCCTATGTGCCAGAAGGAGTTCGCCCCCAGGTGAGTGAGCCACCCCTGAGCCTGGCCGGTTACCCATCCCTGTTTGGAAACCACAGCCCTTTGGAAGGCCAAGAGGTGGCCGAGCTCAGCACTGGCTTTTAAAGCCCTTTCACACCTGGCAAGGTGGCCCGGTGCTGTGACCTGGCACATCCTGTGGCTCTCTGTCACAGGTCTGGGGTCCACCTGCTGTCTGTGCTCTGGGGCCAGGGCAGGCTGGGGGCCCTCAGATGGCATGGGAGGAAGGCGGGAGCACTGGCCCCCGGTCCACCTGGCTGTCCTGGCAGCTGGTGGCGCCAGCATGCCCAGGCCCAGGCCAAGGGAACACCTTTCTGAGGGTGGGTCATGGGTTTTAAAAATGAAGATAGTTTTTTTTTGTCTGGAGTTGCTTTTTCTTATTTTTGAAGTCCAATGTGTATTTTTATATATTTTTTAAGTAAAGGGGAATGGAACCCAGTTTTGCTAAGGTAACCCAAACTGCCCAGTGCTGGCCTCGTGTCTGGTGACCTCTGGGCCCTTGGCCTCCCGAACAGGTACTGGGGCCAGGGCCGTGTGGATGATGCTCGTGACTTGGTTGGGTTAATGGGCGGTGGGTTTCAGACCTCACGTGGCCGGGACACTGGGTCCTTCAGTCGTGCCTGACGCCCAGGTCTTCTAGAACCAAAAACAGACCAGGAAGGTGAAGGGAGCAGAGTCCAAAGTCAGCAGCCGACAAAAGAAAAGAAAGGCCGGGCGCGGTGGCTCACGCCTGTAATCCCAGCCCTTAGGGAGGCCGAGGTGGGCAGATCACGAGGTCAGGAGTTCGAGACCAGCCTGGCCAATACGGTGAAACCCCATCTCTACTAAAAATACAAAAAGCAGCTGGGCGAGGTGGTGCGTGCCTGTAGTCCCAGCTACTCGGGAGGCTGAGGCAGGAGAATGGCTTGAACCTGGGAGGTGAAGGTTGCAGTGAGCTGAGATCGCCCCACTGCACTCCAGCCTGGGTCACAGAGCAAGACTCTGTCTCAAAAAAAAAAAAAAGTGGCCGGGCGCGGTGGCTCAAGCCTGTAATCCCAGCACTTTGGGAGGCCGAGGCGGGTGGATCACAAGGTCAAGAGATCGAGACCATCCTGGTCAACATGGTGAAACCCCGTCTCTGCTAAAAGATACAAAAAATTAGCTGGGCATGGTGGTGCGTGCCTGTAATCCCAGCTACTCAGGAGGCTGAGACAGGAGAATTGCCTGAACCCAGGAGGTGGAGGTTGCGGTGAGCCGAGATCACGCCATTGCACTCCAGCCTGGGTAACAAGAGCGAAACTCCGTCTCAAAAAAAAAAAAAAAAAAAAAGTCCAGGGACAGAAGGTACTGTTGGGGGCCCTGGGGAGAAATCCATGTTCTTGGCTGAAGCCCCAAGATTGCTGGTGCTGTCGGGGCACTGCCCCTGCTCCCCGGGAAGGGGCTTTTGTCTGGATCGCCTGCTTTTCCAGATAGCCTAAAAAAAGATTCCCAGAGAGGAGATTCACGAGGAAAAGCTGCCGTTTTGAGCATTTGAAGCAGTTGCTGGAAGGTTGGCAGACGGCCTCGATTGAAGCCAGGTCCAGGCCTTGGTGTGTCGGGAATGCTTCAAGCACATTCTGACACTTGATTGTAAGGGAGAGCCAGTGCTTTGGAGCTGGAACTCACCTCTGAGGCTGTGGACACGGTACAGGCAGGCTAGCGGGGGGACAAGGGTTTGCATGGCCACCCCGGGATGCCCTGGGGCTTATGACCACAGGACCCCAGCAAGGAGGCCGCCTGGCTGGAGCGTCTGGTCTAACAGCCGGACTCGGCCTTGGCCCACCGCCCTGTCCTGCGCAGGCGCCTCCTGCCTCAGCCTCCTGAGTAGCTGGGATTACAGGCACATACCACCACGCCTGGCTGATTTTGTATTTTTAGTAGAGACGGGGTTTCACCATGTTGGTCAGGCTGGTTTCGAACTCCTGACCTCAGATGACCTGCCCGCCTCGGCCTCCCAAAGTGCTGGAATTAGAGGCATGAGCCACTGCACCCCGCCCGTCAGGATTTTAACAGCCCTGAGGCCCCTCACGTTGGCAGGTGCCTGCCCACTCTTCAGCCCTATCCCCCTGCCCACATGCAGAAGCCACCAGAGGCTTCTGGGCTGGGCCCCCGCTGTCCTATAGCCTGGATGTACTGTGGGGCCTGGATGAGTCTGCTTAGCAACCAAAGCCCCACGGATGGGGCAGGTCAGGCCGAGGTCTGAAGGCATCTCAGAGGGCCCAACCAAGGGACACTGTCTGGAAACACCGGGACAAGATGACCTCAGTTCAGACCTTAGCACCTTCCGGTGGCCGTGGGAGAGCATGTGGAGGGGGGGCTGGTTCCAGGATGGGCAGAAGCAGGAAAGTCTCAGACTGAGTCACCCTCGGGGGCTTCCGAAGGCACCGGGTGGGCCCTGCCAGAGAGAAGGCAGCTGCTGGTGGCTAGAGCCGGTCCCAGGAGTGAGGGTCCAGCTATGGTCTGGAGAGGGGGACCTGAGGGCTGCAGTGGCCAAACAGACGGGGCACAGGAGCCACAGGAAGGGACACAGCAGAGCCCAGGCTGAGTGGTGCGCCGTGGACTCCTCAGACATGTCTGGTCTGAGGGCAGTGGCTGTGGGGGGCTGAGGAGTGGTGTGGCTGACAGGTGGACACAGGGACACGTGTCCTGTGACTTAGCCGTTCAGCGGAGGTGTGTCCCCAGCAGCGGTGTTCGAGGGAGGGTCACTCTGAGGGGACGCTGACCACTGGGCCTCCAGCAAGATCTAGGCCTGAGTCTAGGCTGCAGCCACCCACTGTGCCCCTGGACATGTCCCAGGCAGCTGCACTGAGCTCCCCACCCCGGCACCCTCTGGGCATCATGGCTGGAAGGTGACTCTCCTGGCTTCCAGGGCCGCGCCTTGGCCAGGCCCGGGGAAGGTCACTCCCAGCCACTCCAGTTGGGCTGCGATGGGGCCAGATTGAGGCCAGGGATAGAAAGTGGCTGTGCTGACACCCTCCTGCCCCACCAGACGCCCAGGGCGCTGACCCACAGGCCTTGGTGGCTTTTCTCCTGCCACCTCTGCCTGGGCAGCCACCCGGCGCCAGCGCCCTCCTGAGAGGTGCAGGGCTTACGTGGGGCCTCCCAGCGTGGGGGGTTGGCAGCCTGCGTGCCGGTGACTGGGTCCTCCGTGGTGAGGCTTGGTCCCTCTGTCAAAAACACAAACTCTCTGGCTTGAGCTGCATAGCTGCTGCTGGCCACGTTGGCTTTTCCGCTTCTTGTACACGCAGTGGTGGCGGTGGCTCTCCCTGGCAGGCGCGGCTGCCCTCCTGACTCTTCTGCGGGTCAGGCCTGCAGATGGGCTCCTGGGCCTGCAGATGGGCTCCTGGGCTCTGCGTTCAGGCAGGCCCTACAATGAGCGTGTTCTCAAGCTGAGCAGGCGCCAGAATCCCTTAGGGGGCTTGTTCAGACACAGCCCCCGACCCCCAGCTCAGATGCAGGGGGCCTGGGTGGCCTGAGCGTGGTATCGAGAGCCTGTGGCCTGGAGCAGCCTCCTCACGGGCAGGGTGTGGAGATGCTGCCAGCCGTTGGTGTCGTCTGCCAGGTGCCTTAGCCCCTGGGGCGGCTCCATCCCTTACTTCCGAGCAGCCGGGTCCTTTCCAGTGGCAGAGGCAGGGAGGGCCTGGAGGTCCAGAGGGCGCTCCCTGCAGCCAGCACGCCGTGGAGGTGGCCTAGTGACCGCAGCTCCTCCCTTACAGGCTGACCCAGCTGGATGTTGACAGCCACCTGGCCCAGTGCTTGGCTGAAAGCACAGAAGATGTGATGTGGTGAGCGCCTTCCAGGGAGCCCAGCGCTGTGTGCGATGCCCTTCCCCTGCCAGAAGCCCCTCCTCCCCTGCCAGAAGCCCCTCCTCCCCTGCCAGAAGCCCCTCCTCCCCCACCAGAAGCCCCTCCTCCCAGCTCTCCAGCTTGCACATTAAAGCAGGCTGTGCACCTGTCTGTTGTGATGAAACAGCTGCTTTTTTTCTGACGTTTGCTTCAGGGCAAATTCCCAGCAGTGAAATCAGAACCAGAGAAAGCCCCAAGCAGGTCAGCTGACCCCTTTCACCCAGCAGCCCCGCTGAGGATGGGACAGGCTGGGGTAGCTCGTTTTCCTGACTGTGGACAGGTGTGGTCGGCTCCTGTGCAGTCACGGCTCACTGCAGACGTGAGGGTTGATCTTCCCACCTCAGTCTCCTGAATAGCTGGGACTACAGGTGCACGTCCCCACACCCAGCTAATTTTAGTAGTTTTTTGTACAGATTGGGGACCTCTTATCATATTGCCCAGGCTGGTCTCAAACTTCTGGGGTCAAGCGATCCTCCCGCTTCGGCCTCCTGAAGTGCTGAGATTACTTGCCTGAGCCACCGGCCCAGCTTCCCGTCGGTTTTTTTTTTTTTTTTTTTTTGGTGGAGTCTTGCTCTGTTGCCCAGGCTGGAGTGCAGTGGTGCAATCTCAGCTCACTACAAGCTCCGCCTCCCAGGTTCTTGATCTCCTGACCTGGTGATCCGCCCACCTCGGCCTCGGCCTCCCAAAGTGCTGGGATCACAGGCGTGAGCCACCGCGCCGGCCTCAGTTGAGTTCTGATTCCTCAAAGTGAACTTGCAGCTGTAACCAGTGGTGAGCAGGGCAGGCTCCTGCTCCGTGTTCTGCGGGCTGCGTGCCGGGAGCTCCCGTTCCTAGGTTGAACTCCTCACCAGGTGGCGGCACAGGAGGCGAGGCCTCTGCCAGGCCAGGAGGTCGGGGCAATGGCTCTCATGAGATGAGGGCCCCATAATGGAGCCCTGGGGAGCTCCTTGGCTTCCTTCGTCCTGTGGGACACAGGCTGGACGAGGGGCCTCCTCTGGAGCCAGGGTCTGCTTGAAGCCCCAGGTCTGTGGTCACGTGTTAGGGCTGCAGGAGCTGAGATTCTGTGGGGCTCCAGGGCCTCATCGCCACCTGCCAGGGGCTTGGAGCCAGCTTCTTCTGAAATGGGGGGTTTCTGGGGAAGGACAGAAGCAGTGGGCTTCTGGCTCATGCAGACCTGTCAGCCACCGTCTGCTTGGCTCACTGTGTGGGTGGAGCATGGGGACCGGCGTCCTCGGGGAGCTTCCTGTCCACTGCTGCTCAGCCCCCTGGTTCTAGAGAACCGGGCTCTGCTGATTGAGCCCTGACCCCCGTCTTCGGTGGCCGAGGGAACAGGCCTGGGGGTGGATGTGGTGTGGAAACCCAAGATGAACTCTCGGACCTCTGTATTTTCCCTTGAGTCACGGCTACGGATAGGCCTTGAAAAACATGGAACCATAAACACACATCACTGAGGGAAAGAAAACGCTGCACCGATTCCAACCGTGAGGACCACAAACATCAGAGGTGCAGGGGAGGCGAGGCGCAGGCGGCACAGGACGACGCCAGGGCACACGGGTCCTCGAGGCCCCACAATAGTGAATCCACATTGTCACAGGCCGTGCACACCCATGGGACTGGGTGCAGTGTGAGCCCGGCAGGGACTGTGGGTGCGGGGTGCTGACAAGGGCACGCCCAGCAGCTGTCAGCAGTGTGCCCTGGTGAGGGAGGCTGGGCAGGGCAGGGCAGGGTTGCATGGGGACTGCATCTTCTGCTCATTTTGGTGGGAGCCTAAACCTGCCCTGACATAAGCCTACTTAAGAAAATGGCTTCAGGCCGGGCGCGGTGGCTCACGCCTGTGATCCCAGCACTTTGGGAGGCCGAGGCGGGTGGATCACCATGTCAGGAGTTGGCCTGGCAAACATGGTGGAACCCCGTCTCTACTAACAATACAAAAAATTAGCCAGACGTGGTGGGCACCTGTAATCCCAGCCACTTGGGAGGCTGAGGCAGGAGACGTGCTTGAACCTGGGAGGCGGAGGCTACAGTGAGCCGGGATAGCACGACCGCACTCTAGCCTGGGAGACAAGACTCTGTCTCAAAAAAAAAAAAAAAAAAAGGGCTTCAAAAACCTTTGCTTCTTGGAAACACCTATTTTAAGTAAAATAATAGAAGCATCTTCATTAAAGTCTTTAATGGATGTGCAAGACCTTGAATGACACCCACAGGAGCCGGCCAGCCACGGCTCACAGGCAGCCGCCCCGCACCACGCCCACGCCGGCCCACCATGCAGTCCCCGAGTTCCGAGTTTTCAGGAACCACTTCCAAAAAGAGACTTCTGTGACCGGAGCCACTGGCAAATACCAGGATTCTTCAAACCACCCTTCAGCACATCCTTCACTTCACTTTATAAAACAAACGACTGAATATGAAAGTCTCCCTCTGAAGGGCACAGCATGATTCACGCATTTTGTACGAGGGCAGCCCACCTGCTAACCTGTTGGCACGTGGCAGGATTTGGGTACCGGCCTACGGTCCACAGATCGAGGAGGCTCGTGGAAGGCGGTTTGCTCGTCAGACTTCCAGGACACACTGGGGTCTCTCCCACTCAGGGTGGGATCCTGGCAGCCCCACTCCTCCAGCAGGTGTGACTGCAGCGGCCACGGGCCCTGCTACCTGGACATCTCCACGCTGGTCTGGGACACCTGGCTCTGCCCTGGGGTTTCTTACTTTCCGTCTTTGGAGTTAAGTGTCACTGGCTAAGGTTGGGAGGGCGGCTATTCCACCCAGAAGCCTGAGCTGGGGGAGGGCGGGGTGGCCAGGGTCTCGGGCTGTGGGCACAGACAAGGGGCCAGCAGTAGGCTCAGCGCTGGCGTTCGTGTCCTGGCACCTGGGGCCTGGGTGAAATCCCCAGTGCTGTCCTCAGTGTAGGCACTGGCAGCACCCTGAGAAACCAGAGTGTCGGGGGTGGCCGGGCTCAGCTGCTGGGTATGGCCTGGAGGTGCCAACCTCTGACTTGAGGTTTTGCTTATCCTCTCCTCCCCAAGCCACCAGCTGCACCATGGGGTGGGGTGGCCCCGAGTCATGGAGGCCTGGGGTCTCTGCGCTTGGCTGAGGGGTGTGTGGCAATCCCCACACCTGTGCACCAGGCCTCACTCAGAGGCACGAGGTGCTGTGACCCCCTCTCCCAGGGAGCCCAGAAGACGGCTCAGCCACACCTGGCACCTGACACCTGGCACCTTGCAAACCTGCCTCTAGGAGCCTCAGCTCTGGGCAGCTGTCCCTTCACCTGAGGAGCGGGGGAGCGGGAGCTCGGGGCCATCCCGGAAGCAGGAGGCCACTCTGCTGGGAAATGCGTTCCTGGGCGTCTGTGGGCTCATCGTTAGTTTTAAGGCCAGGGTCCATCACAGGTACACCTTTTAGTTTTCCCTAATTCTGAGTACCGTGCCACAGGCAAGAGTATTTTCCGAAACTCAGAGGTGTCGCCCGAGGCATGACGCAGGCATGCTGAGTGTCAGACGCGGATTTAATTTTTAGTTTCCTCCCCTTTTGGTCTGCTGTGCTTTGGTGAGCCACGTGTTAGAACCGCTATGATGTGGTTCCCACGTGGGTCCCGTGAGCTGGCTGGCCCAGCCGCCCTCTGCTTAAGGTGTCACTTCACCCCAGGCCCCAGCGGCTGGGTCCATGCACTGCAGGAAGACCACAGGCTCACCGAACTTAAGACATGGCAGTTTGTACAATTCTTCACTGCAGCGGGTCCCCACAGGCACTTAGACCCCCACCCCGCTGTGTCCCGCTGGCTCCTAAACTGCCCCCCTACGTGTGGGTTGCGTCTGAGCGTGGGGCAGGTGCCACTCACGGAAAAAAGGCATCAGAGGAGCTTCGACATCATCGGAACATTTTATTCCTCAGGACGCTACACGCTCGCTTTCCTGGCGGAGCAGGTTGGTGCACGGAGTTGTGTTTCCATGGAAGACGTGCACCTCCGGAACTGCACCACAGCCCCTCCGCAGGGTCCCGCGGTCCGCCGCGACGTGGGCGCAGCAGCAAGTTCCTCCGGCGCGGAGCCGGCCTGCTGGGCCCAGGCACGAAGGGCCGTTCCGCTCCAGCAGCGCCTGCGACTTCCTCCGCAGTCTCGGCACGAGCGTCTGTCCCCAGCTGCCCTTGGAGCCGTGCCCAGCCTGGCATGCATATGCGGTGGTGAAGGGTACAGTTAAAGGGTCAATCCCGCGTGTCCACAACAGAGATGCACGCAGCCTCACACGGACTCCTCCGTGGACAGCAGTAGCGGGTTGATGTACTCGAAGCCTTCGAACTCCGACTGGTCAATCCTCTTTATGGTGTCCCTGTGGGCAAGAAGGGTGGGGGGTGACCGTGTGTTCATTCCCTCTGGGGAGCAGAGTCACATTCGCCTAAGATTTCTCCCCCCATGCCCACTGGGGAGATGACGCCCGTCAAGGGCAGGCCGGGTCAACAGCTGCCCAAAGTGCGGCCCCTCCATGGGGCTGCACGAGGAGTGCTCCAGGGTCGCCGCTTCCCCGCCCCCAGTGGGACCTACTCGTCATCTGGGGTCAGCTGCACGGGCTCACTGGTGAACTGGGTGTCAAAATTGTCCAGACCATAGTCGTCCGTGATCTGTGGCTGGAACGGAGGGAGCGCCTGCTTCTTCTCCAGCTTGGAAAAACAATGCGAGAAGAGTCAGCTCCACGCGGGCGTCACCCCTACCAGACTCAGTATTTTGCACGCACTTGAATCACAAAAGGAAACAGTAAGAAACTCAGCATTTCAATCTGCCTAGCATTCAAATGCTAAGTGATTTTTCTTGCAAAACAAAATATAGGAAATACCTAAAGTCAAAAAAAGTGTCAAGCTGAAAAATGCCAGAAGTGCGGGCCACGCTGGCCACACGTGGGATGGCGCGGGACCCCGGTACCGGTGCGAGGCCTCCCCCAACCCTGCGGGTCCTTGTTCAGAGGGACACCAACACTGACCGGCCAAACAAGAACCCTGACCATGAAGGTGTGGGACCTGCCCACGGCACCCCGCCCATGGCACCCCGCCCACGGCACCCTGCCCACGTCAGCACCCCTCCCACGCCGGCACCCCACCCACACTGGCACCCCTCCCATGGCACCCCGCCCACGCTGGCACCCCACAGACCCATCTGTCAGGAGCCTGCTGCTGGCCTGTTTCTGTCTATGCAGGCAGCGACTTCAGAATCTCAGGTGCTGCTTGCAGAAAAATGCCAGGCAGGCGGGCCTGGGCCGTGGTGCAAGGCTCACTTCTGGCTGCTGCGTACCAGGCCTTGGTGATGCGTCTATGCCAGGGAGGGCAGAACGCCACAACGCACACAGGCGAGGACAGTGAAAGCCCTTAGCTCCCCTCACTCACGGCTACGTCCCAGCGACATGGCCACCCCCTCCCACTTTCCCACAATAGTCTGAATGCGCCCCCCGCAATTCCTCAAAGCAACAGAGTGGGAGGTGGGGCCGGATGGGAGCCCACCCTCACAGACGATTCCTCCCCGCCCTCTGCCGCTCGGGGCAGGCGGCCTTCCTCCCTCTCCTCCGGGGATTGTAGTGTTCGCGTGCCACCTTGGAAGCAGAGATCCGGCCTCGCCAGACCCCAAGCCTGCTGGCATCATGACCTGGGACTCCCGACCTCCAGAGCGGAGACCTGTGCTCCCTGGAAATCACCCGGGCTCAGACGCTGTTACAGCAGCACCAAAGACCGAGGCATTCGCTCACTTACTCCCCGGCTCTCTAACCCACTCCCACTCATTCATTCATTCACCCCCACCCCACTCTCCAAGCCACTCCGTCCTTCACTCTCTCACTCCCTGGCCCTCCAGCCCACTCACCGGCTCACTCACTCTAACCCACTTTCCCCCTCATTCCTCACGCGCTCTCTAGCCCACCCTCAAACACTCACCTGCTCTCTGGCCCTCCCCTCAGGCGTGTGCTCCTGTGCCAGGCCCGGCTTGCTCAAGACTGACTTTCAGCTGTAAACAGAGCCCAGCCTGGTGGAGCCACCATTCACCAGGCTTGAGGGGGGAGCATCAAGTCCGCTCTGCTCCCTGTGAAGCCTGGAGCCAGGCATGGGGCCGGGTGGGTGCGGCTGGTGAAAACTGCAGCCACCCTCCAAGGCCCCCATCCCCTTGCTGACTGAGCACAACAGCCCAGCTTACGGGCCAATCGCAGGGCACCGAGCAGCCACCTTCTCCCTGTAAAAGCCAAGGCTCCCAAGCCCAGAAATGCCCCCAGTGTGGCCTTGCTTTGGCAACGCCCTGCCTGTGGGGGGCAACACGCCCCAGCAGAGCAACACGGGCACTGCACGGACCCTCAGGACCCTCCAGCCGTTCAAGCTGGACTCAACCTGTCTCTGAATCCAGGTGCTGCTTGGCGGGAAGATGCAGGGTGGGGGGCCCGGGCCTCATAGCTGGAGGCTGCCGGCACACCCCCACTCTCCACTTCGGGCCCAGGGCAGGAAGATGCAGGATGCTGGGGGCCTGGGCCTCGGATGAAGGTGTACCCCGCTCTCTACTTCGGGCCCAGGGCAGGAAGATGCAGGAAGGGGGGCCCGGGCCTCAGCTGGAGGCTGCCGGCACACCCTCGCTCTCCACTTCGGGCCCAGGGCAGGAAGATGCAGGAAGCGGGGCCCGGGCCTCAGCTGGAGGCTGCCGGCACACCCTCGCTCTCCACTTCGGGCCCAGGGCAGGAAGATGCAGGAAGCGGGGCCCGGGCCTCAGCTGGAGGCTGCCGGCACACCCTCGCTCTCCACTTCGGGCCCAGGGCAGGAAGATGCAGGGCGGGGGGGCCTGGGCCTCGGATGAAGGTGTACCCCGCTCTCTACTTCGGGCCCAGGGCAGGAAGATGCAGGAAGGGGGGCCCGGGCCTCAGCTGGAGGCTGCCGGCACACCCTCGCTCTCCACTTCGGGCCCAGGGCAGGAAGATGCAGGGCGGGGGGGCCTGGGCCTCGGATGAAGGTGTACCCCGCTCTCTACTTTGGGCCCAGGGCAGTCAAGAACACCAAGGACAACAAAAGCTGAAATGGGAATGGAATAGTGGAAAAACCCTCAGAGGTTGCTGGGAACTTATAAAGAAATGCCCACATACATTCGACTAATGTGACATCTACTAGGATGTCACCAAAATAGACTAATCCTTCGCACGCAAGTCTGGACACGTGTGAGGGCCGTGGCCATCTGAAAGCTGGGCCACAGCAGCTTCCACAGCCAGGCCACCAGGTGGAGGAGGCTGCTGAGGAGCCAAAGGCAGGGACAGGGCTGTCCCCGCAGGCAGGTGGGTCGTGCGCACAGAAGGGCTGTGGGGACAGGACGCCCCCTTCATTCATCAGGTACCTGTATTCTTTGCCAGTAAGAAACGTTTCCTGATAAAATGTGAAAAAAAGGGAGCATTTCCCAAACAACTTTCCCTCCCTTAGTCGTGGGGTGCTTCCGTTTCCTGAGCAGCAGGGCTGGACACGGAGCAGGACCCAGCTGGAGCTGCCCAGGGTCCTCCAGCCCCCGGCCCTGCCAGTTCTCTGCTCCAAGAGTTGGAGGTGGCCTGTTTCCCTGATGGCATCCCCAGGGGCCAGCGTTGCCTCTTCTCCCTCAGTGGCCACCTCTGCAGCTCAAACGCGAGCTCCAGGTCGGGGCCCATGGTGCCTGACGCGGTTTCCCACCGCCACCCCCTGCACCCAGCCACAGGCACCCTGGCCTCTTAGAGCAGTGTGTCTGAGTGCACACTGGGCCCAAATCAGACTCTGGCAGTAGCAGGAGCTGCCCCTATGGCCGTAACCACAGCAGCGAGCTGAGGTACAACAGGGCGTCTGCCTTGTGTCGATGGGGCTAGGGGCCTGAGAAACAGCCTGAGGGAGGTGAGGACTGGGGCCTGGGAGGACGTGTGGGTGAGGCACAGCTGTGCAAAGGCCCCAGGGTGGGCGTGTGCCCTTTGTGCTGGGGACCACAGAGGGGTCACAAGGCCCGAGGAGGCTGAAGGAGAGGAGGCTTCTGGACACAGGAGGACAGTACTGTCCACAGGGCGGGCAGGACACTGGAGGCTTGGTGGGGTGGCAGGGGTGGGGTGGGGTGGGGTGAAGCAGCAGGGCTGGGGGGCTGGGCTGGGCACTGCCTGGCAGAGCATGGACGGGCCCTGCAGGCCTCCAAGGGGTCAGCACGCCGGGGGCCGTTTTGGCCAAACTCACTGGCCGCATGGAAACAGCCCAGAGCCAGTTCTTGGCAATGATGTGGGGAGGCTCCCAAGACCACCCTGCACCCACTGGAAGCAGGGCTGGGCCCAGGAGTCAGGGCCCGGAAGTAGAAGGGGACTCCCAGGTCCTGGTGCCCAAACCACAGGAAACTCCCTGAGTGCCCCAGGGTGGTGGCACAGAGCAGATGTTTGTGTGTCCGAGTCGTCTGAGTGTCTGCAGCTGGTCCCCACATGCATTTTCATAAACACACTCAGGCCGGCCTTGTGGGTAACACCCCTGACATGGGCACAGAGGAAGAACCGTGCAGACCCCATGCACAGTTAGTGCCTGAAGCATAACTCACGGCTTACTATACTAGCTTATATATATAATCACACTTAGTCCCATATAATCTTTCTATATAATCATATAACTCACGGCTTACTATACTACCTTATATATATAATCACACTTAGTCCCATATAACCTTTCTATATAATCATATAACTCACTGCTTACTATACTACCTTATATATGTAATCACACTTAGTCCCATATAACCTTTCTATATAATCATATAACTCACTGCTTACTATACTACCTTATATATGTAATCACACTTAGTCCCATATAACCTTTCTATATAATCATATAACTCACCGCTTACTATACTAGCTTATATATATAATCACACTTAGTCCCATATAACCTTTCTATATAATCATATAACTCACCGCTTACTATACTAGCTTATATATGTAATCACACTTAGTCCCATATAACCTTTCTGTATAATCATATAACTCACCGCTTACTATACTAGCTTATATATATAATCACACTTAGTCCCATATAACCTTTCTGTATAATCATATAACTCACCGCTTACTATACTAGCTTATATATATAATCACACTTAGTCCCATATAATCTTTCTATATAATCATATAACTCACCGCTTACTATACTAGCTTATATATATAATCACACTTAGTCCCATATAATCTTTCTATATAATCATATAACTCACCGCTTACTATACTAGCTTATATATGTAATCACACTTAGTCCCATATAACCTTTCTATATAATCATATAACTCACCGCTTACTATACTAGCTTATATATGTAATCACACTTAGTCCCATATAATCTTTCTATATAATCATATAACTCACCGCTTACTATACTAGCTTATATATATAATCACACTTAGTCCCATATAACCTTTCTGTATAATCATATAACTCACCGCTTACTATACTAGCTTATATATATAATCACACTTAGTCCCATATAACCTTTCTGTATAATCATATAACTCACTGCTTACTATACTACCTTATATATGTAATCACACTTAGTCCCATATAATCTTTCTATATAATCGTATAACTCACTGCTTACTATACTAGCTTATATATATAATCACACTTAGTCCCATATAATCTTTCTATATAATCATATAACTCACTGCTTACTATACTAGCTTATATATATAATCACACTTAGTCCCGTATAATCTTTCTGTATAATCATATAACTCACTGCTTACTATACTACCTTATATATGTAATCACACTTAGTCCCATATAATCTTTCTATATAATCGTATAACTCACTGCTTACTATACTAGCTTATATATATAATCACACTTAGTCCCATATAATCTTTCTATATAATCATATAACTCACTGCTTACTATACTAGCTTATATATATAATCACACTTAGTCCATATAACCTTTCTGTATAATCATATAACTCACTGCTTACTATACTACCTTATATATGTAATCACACTTAGTCCCATATAATCTTTCTGTATAATCATATAACTCACTGCTTACTATACTAGCTTATATATATAATCACACTTAGTCCCATATAACCTTTCTGTATAATCATATAACTCACGGCTTACTATACTAGCTTATATATATAATCACACTTAGTCCCGTATAACCTTTCTATATAATCATATAACTCACGGCTTACTATACTACCTTATATATGTAATCACACTTAGTCCCATATAATCTTTCTGTATAATCATATAACTCACTGCTTACTATACTAGCTTACATATGTAATCACACTTAGTCCCAAATAACCTTTCTGTATAATCATATAACTCACGGCTTACTATACTAGCTTACATATGTAATCACACTTAGTCCCAAATAACCTTTCTGTGTAATCACATAACTCACGGCTTACTATACTAGCTTACATATGTAATCACACTTAGTCCCGTATAACCTTTCTGTGTAATCACGTAACTCACGGCTTACTATACTAGCTTATATATGTAATCACACTTAGTCCCGTATAACCTTTCTGTGTAATCATGTAACTCACGGCTTACTATACTACCTTATATATGTAATCACACTTAGTCCCGTATAATCTTTCTATATAATTATATAACTCACTGCTTACTATACTAGCTTATATATGTAATCACACTTAGTCCCATATAATCTTTCTATATAATCATATAACTCACGGCTTACTATACTAGCTTATATATGTAATCACACTTAGTCCCGTATAACCTTTCTGTATAATCATGTAACTCACGGCTTACTATACTACCTTATATATGTAATCACACTTAGTCCCGTATAATCTTTCTATATAATTATATAACTCACTGCTTACTATACTAGCTTATATATGTAATCACACTTAGTCCCATATAATCTTTCTATATAATCATATAACTCACTGCTTACTATACTACCTTATATATATAATCACACTTAGTCCCATATAACCTTTCTGTATAATCATACAGGTATCGTAGTCGGAGCTGTACTGACACATTCAGTGCTGATTTGTACAATCCTTCTATATAACCATATAATAGTCTGTAGTAGGTGGAATGCCCAGAGCAGACACAGAACAGAAGCAGCACATGGGAAAACAGCCAGACCAGGACGAGAACCAAAGACCCAGGTGGAGGCGTCCCCACCTGAAGGGTTCGCGGTGGCCAGGCCAGGGCACTGCTGCCTTCGCCACGCTCCAGGCACGAGCGTTTTATGGCCACACAGGTCGGCCCTGGGTAGTGGGGTGGCACCAGCCCAGCTGTGGGGCCTGCCCCTCCCCGTGAAGTCGCAGCTGTGATCCCCACTCCTGATGGCCTTCACCACCCCACGCCTCCCACAGCTGCCTCCCGTCTGGTCCCACCGCTGCCCAGGCCCAGGCGTCCTTTCTGTGGGCCTCGTGTTACCCGCCCTCCTCTGCATCTTCCCGTTTTCCTCTTGTCACCGGCTCCCTGCACAGCACATGAAGTAGCTGGGTTTCTCCCACTGAGCTCCTAGGAACGTGCCTGTCACGCATGGGAAAGTCCCGAGGCTCCCACGACACGAAGCATCAGAGTCCCTCCTCCTCCCTGGAGCCTCCCACTGGCAGCCCTGGACCCACGTCATGGATGTGATGGGGGTGGGAGGTAAACCGCTCCAGGCTCGGAGGCAGAATCTCCCCAGCAAAGTGGCAGCAAACGACTCTCAAGAGGAATGGCTGTCACCGTGCAAACATTTCCATCCATGGGAGACAAGTTAGCACAGCACTGCCCGGCCACACTGGACACGTGGGGTTGGGCGGCAGGTGGCTCAGCTGTTCACCTGTTTCCTGTTAACCCCCCATTTACATCAGTGGGGAGCTGGGGCCACACTGGGAAATCCAGCAGTTCGAATCCCAGCCTCCTGATATTCACAAGGAGCACATATCAGCTGTTCCACAAACCCTCGGCCTTTGCACCAAGCACTGGGGTCCCCGCAGGAACAGGGACCCTCTCAGAGTGGCAGCCCCAGCCAGCAGTCCAGGACCTGCTGTCCGGACCCAGTTCCTTCTGTCCGTCACTCAATGCTCACCTGGGACGGGCCCAGCAACTTCCCCACGGCCTTTGCTCCCAGACAAACTGGAGGGCCCAGGATACAGGAGACTGCGGACGCGCCTGGACCCGGCAGAGGGTGGGGTCTGGACACAGTCCATGGGAGCTGCCGACAAGACGAAGAAACGTGCCCTACCTCCTGGTACTCGGGGTAAGGAAGGTGCATCTGCCCTGCTGGTGGGCGGGCCCTCGGCAGACAGGGCAGTGGGCAGGAAGGCCGGCTCCAGGAGGAAAGCAGGGGTAGGGGCCCAGTGCTGCACACCTCAGTGGTCGCCGCTGACGGAGCAGTGCCAGGGGTAGGCAAGGAGGGCTGGGGTGGCTCAGGGGTGACTTTGACCCCGTCCCAGCTCTACCCTCGGACACAGGGGTGGGGGCGGGCACGGTGTGCTTTCACCATCCACTCCGCTGCTCCCACCGCCTTCTCAAAGTTTGAGAAGGAGACCCTGAGTGCACACGTGGGGACCAAGGCCTCGTGCCTGCCCCATTCCCACAGGGAGCTGGTACCCACCGAGGGGCTGTTCTCATGCTGTGCCCACTACTGCCCGTGGAACCGAGTCCAGCACAGCACGGAGGGGCCCCAAAGGGACGAGAAAGCAGGAAGAGGAGGCCCCTTGAAAGGCAAAGGGACGAGAAAGCAGCGCTGCAGGAAGAGGAGGCCCCTTGAAAGGCTAGACCAAGACCAGTGGACTGGCAACTGTGCTGAGCATCTGCCCCAGAGAAACGCACACGCGTCCACACAGAAACACATCTGCCCAAGAGAAACGCACATGTGTCCACACAGAAACACACCTGCCCAAGAGAAACACACACGTGTCCACACAGAAATGCACCTGCCCCAGAGAAACACACACGTGTCCACACAGAAACGCACCTGCCCCAGGGAAATGCACACGCGTCCACACAGGAACACATCTGCCCCAAATGCATAGGCATCCACACAGAAATGCACCTGCTCCAGAAAAACGCACATGCGTCCACACAGAAACACATCTGCCCAAGAGAAACGCACAGGCGTCCACACAGGAACACATCTGCCCCAGAGAAATGCACATGGGTCCACACAGGAACACATCTGCCCCAAATGCATAGGCGTCCACACAGAAACGCATCTGCCCCAGAGAAGCACACACGTGTCCACACAGAAAAGCATCTGCCCCAGAGAAATGCACACACATCCACACAGAAATGCACCTGCCCCAGAGAAATGCACATGCGTCTACACAGGAACACATCTGCCCCAAATGCATAGGCATCCACACAGAAATGCATCTGCCCCAGAGAAACGCACACGCATCCACACAGAAAAGCATCTGCCCCAGAAAAACTCAGATGCATCCACAGAAACGCATCTGCCCAAGAGAGATGCATACGTGTCCACAGAAACCCATCTGCCCAAGGGAAATGCATACGTGTCCACAGAAACACATCTACCCAAGAGAAACGCAAAGCGTCCACACAGAAATGCATCTACCCAGAGAAATGCACTCGTATCCATACAGAAACGGTTTACAGGTGTGCAAGGCTGCATGGTTCACAACGGCCAGTAGGTGGAACCCACCAGGTGTCCACTGAGGGCAGCTGTGTGATGCGGTGTGCGGTTCAGCCACAGGGTGGAGGCAGCGCCACGTGCTACCGCGTGGATGCACCTTGAGGAGACAACGCTGAGGGGAGGGGCAGGAGTGGAAGGCCACGGCGTGCCCAGGTCCGTTTCCATGACACGTCCAGGCCAGGCAGAGCTGTAAAGCCCGGCAGGGTGGCTGCTGCAGGGTGTGAGGAGAGGCTGGAGTGGGTTCGGGTCTCCTCTGGGTATGGGGTGATGAAGTGATGAAAGTGATCAAGGGGACAGTCATGTAATTCTGGGACTGCTCAAAACCACTGAGTTGTGGACGTTGGGCGAACGTGGGGAGCACCCACCTTCTGCAAAGATCACCTGGCGCACCCCAACCCTGCTGAGGCCAGCGAAACCAATCTGGCCAAAGTAGCCACACCCCTTCCTAGAAGCCACAAGAGCTGATGGGCGGTGAGGAGACAGTAGAAGCAGAGGTGGTGGCTGGTGGCAAGCCCTTCGCAGCCTCTCAGGCCGGGGACGGAAGTCACAATGCAGCCCACAGAGCCAGGAAGAAGCGGGGCGACGGGACGCCACCCACATGGGGGTTCTGCAGTCGTGGGACCCAGGGCCGCTGACGGCCTTCTGAGAGACAGCCGTGGTGAGTGTGAGCCGGAGTCACCTGGCGATCGCAGCAGACCTCTCCCTGCCAGAGGCCAAGGGTGGCCTCGTGGTCCCCTTGAGTTCCAGCTGGGGTGGGGTTAGACTCATGCTCAATTAAGACAGTGCTCCAAAGAGAAGGAGGTGGTCATCTGCCCTCATCCGTCCACTCCCGGTAAAGCCAGAGTGGTTGAGAGACAAGATCAGGGGCCTAGCGGACACCAAGGCTGCACCTAGGATCAGGCTCTCACTAGAGCCCACGGCGCTGGAGGGGCCCACGGCGCTGGAGGGGCCCATACGGTGGGCTTGGAAGAGAAGGTGGGGAAGGTATGGGGGAGAGTGAGCTGAGACAGGCGAGGGGAGGCGGCTGGGAGGGGTGCTGGCTCTCCATGTAATCCTACTACGCACCTGCCACAGGCTCAGCCAGGTGGCACCTGGACCCAAGTGTGTGGACCAGAGACTAGGCCAGGTGTGCCTGAGCCAGAGACGGCACTGGGGTGGGGACTCCACCTGTAACCCCGGCTCGGCAGGCACCTGGGCCATGGGATGAGGTTCAGAACCAAAGGCAGAACTCTTGTTCCTCGTGTGACCAGAGACATAAGGTTAAATGAAGAGTTTGCGAAGCTGATTCTGTAGCAGGTCCTATGCTCAGAACGTTTCTAAGTGTGTGCATCTGACAACTGAATGACCGAGAGGGGCCTTGTCCTGGTTCTGCAGTAGCCACCTGGGCTCTGGGGCAGGGGCACATTCGGACCATCTCACTCCTCATGCGGCGGCCCGGCCTCTCCCTCCCACCTTACCCCACGGTCCCACACATGCACAGGCAAAGGAAGTCCTTCAGCCAGAAAGTGACTTGTTGGGCCATGTGGACAAGGGTCCCCACTGCTCACAGGGGCTGGGGGGTGACCCCCCACGCTGGCCAAGGGGCTGCCTGGAAAAGTGGGGTTGGGGTGGGGAAGAAGAGCTCCCGCTGCCTCAGAGCTGGGCTTTCTCCTGATCCATTTCAACCTCATCCAAAATGCACTTGATGAGCCAGTCAATCTGGTCTTTACCCTAGAGTGTATTTCAAAGGTTTTATTTCAGCAGCTCTGCAACCGTTTACACAGCTGGAAACAGAGTTCACAGGCGCTCCTGGGCTTCAGACAGGGTCACCCAGTAAGCCTCTGCACGCCGGAGACATGCCAGGGGGAGCGCTTCAGACAGGGTCACCCAGTAAGCCTCTGCACACCGGAGACATGCCAGGGGGAGCGCTTCAGACAGGGTCACCCAGTAAGCCTCTGCACGCCGGAGACATGCCAGGGGGAGCGTGTGCTTCCTACACTGACCCACGAGCAACGCTGCGCGGCCTTCACTGCCTTAACCTGCCAGAAACTCACGCCAGCCCATGGTCTGGCAAAAGCCCCTGAGCACAGAGTCCCTTGGAGCATCCAGCCCCCTCCTGATCACGGGCCCCCCCGGGGCTGTGGCCACCGCCTCTCATCACAGAGTACTGACCACATGCAGCCAGCCAGGAACGGTCCAAACACAACATACAGTTTCTACTGATCGCATCCTGCTCGTGCACCACTGAAATCAGATTCCTAAATCAACCAGAGCAAGTCCGACACGGCCTGCAGGCTCAGGGACCCTGGCACTAAAGCTGAAGCTGTGAATGCTGCTCCTGTCCACTAACCGCTGATAAACTAGCCACAAAACCACAGCAAATGCCCTTCTCTAGAGTGGCCCCCAGGATCAGCTCTCCTATAGAACCAACAGGTGGTGCGGTCACAGGCCAGGAAGCACGTGCCACTGGCTCCGAGCCAGCACAGCCAGGGGTCATCAGGAAGCGCTATGGGCTGAGCTTATCCGGCCCCTCACTCTCCTTGCTCCTGAGGAAAAAATGTGCCTCCCCATCCCTCCTAGGGGCCCTGGAGGGCAGCGGGCAGCCCCCCATTCCCAGTTGACCCTTCTGGGAGACAGAAGCCTTGGCTCCATGCAGGTGGGCCATGCCAAGGATCACCCTGGCAGTGCACAAGCTCACACAATCCACCCCACCCACCCTGTCCACCATGGGTCGGGGCTGGAGGTTGGACGGGTGGGGTTGGGTTGGGGGGTATGGGATTGGATGGATATTGGGGTTGGGGTGGGAGTCAGGCTGGGGACTGGGTGAATACTGGGGTTGGGGCGGGAGGTGAGGTTGGTAGGGTAGGGGTTGGGTGGATATTGGGGTTGGGTGGATATTGGGATTGGGTGGATATTGGGGTTGGGATAGGGTTGGAGGTTGGGGTTGGGATAGGGTTGAAGGTTGGGGCTGGGCTGGGGGTGTTGGGCTTGGGGTGGGGGTTGGGTGGGTATGGGGGTTGAGGTGGGGGAGGTGGGGTTGGCAGTGGGGTAGAGTTGGGTGGATTTGGGGTTGGCATGAATATTGAGGTTGGGTTGGGGGTGTTGGATTTGGGGTTGGGATTGAGGTGGGGCTTGGGATGGGGGTGGGGGTGTGAATGGGCTTTGCAATGCTTTACCAAGTCCCAGTCTATGCTGCGGAAGAACGCGTGGGACTTAATGTCAGAGAATCCAGTCTGTGGCCGGCAGCCGAGCCTCTCTTTGGGATCCTGGAGGTCAGAGGTCAAACAAGGACAAGTCAGCCCCACCCTGGAAGCCCCACGACCCGCTCCCCTCGGTGCCACTCCCAGCGCTGACAAAGCCTCCCCCATGCTCTGACCCACCCGGTGGAAATCAGGTGTTTCCTTTACTGAACATTACTGCCCCCGACACGGTCAGCTTCGTTCCGTTTTCCTTGGGCATCTGCTCTTGTTTGATTGTTAGATATGAATAAAAACAGGCAATTCACAGAACACGGAGCTGAGATACCGAAGCAGAAAATCAACCCACACGCGCGATATGCAGCAGCCAATGTGGAAAAAGCGACAGCCGTGACCGGGCACTGCCCCCAACACGGAGGCACGAACAGAGCTTGTCAGCATGGCCAGGAACGTACCTTATTTAAAAATCCTTTTAAAACGTGGGAGGCTTTGACGGACAGGAACCGGGGGATCCGGATGGGCTTCTCCAGGATCACTGCAAGGACGGAGCCTGGTGAGGACTCTCCTGTGTCATGTGCAGTTTGCCCAGCGCCGCCCGGACACCACTTCTGAGCAGGAGCTTTGGGAGCTCAGGCTTGGGGCCCCAGGACCCCCTCCCTTCCTACGGACCAGCAAGATCTAGAACCCGGAGTCCCGCTGAGTCCTCCCTGGGCCTCCCGGTTACATGCAGTGGGATGTGTGGCATCCAGTGTGAACCAGCGGCTCCCCCTCCTCAACCCCGAGAGCAGGTACGTGGGTGTCTCTGCACGCTGGCCACCAGAGGGCCCTGCTGAGACACCCGCAGTCCCGGACCCCACATTCCCAGCACTCATTTCTGGACCAGGAGCTGGTCCAGTGCCTCCACGTAGGAAGGAGCCCATGATGTTGGCTGTGGGTTTTGGGGACAGGGGCTCTGCTGCTGACCGGGCAGGAGAGAGTGTGAGCTAAATCGAGACAGGGTCTTCTTCCTGCTGACCCAGAGCGAGTGCGGTGCAGTCATCCCACCCCATGGCCACGCTCCCATGTGCACAGCCTGGTGGGCAGCATGTAACAGGGTCTGGCCAGGAGGAACAGTCCCCGGTGTGCTGTGTGCACTGTGACTCCCAGCCCGGGACTCCACCACCTGTGCCTTTGAAACGGGAAGAAGACGGCCGTGCAGTGAGGGTGAGCGCAGGCGGGTACGAACCTTGGAAAAGGTAGTCCTCTGTGTTCATGTCCGGGTTGTCGGTGATGATGTCGAACGGGGAGCGTCCGGCCATCATCTCGAACATGAGGACGCCCAGCGCCCACCAGTCCACGCTGAACCCTGGGGAGAGCACACGGCATCACCCGACAGGCGCCACGCAGGCCGGTGGCAGGGTGAGCCTGACTGGGGTTGGTTTTCACGCCCAGTCAACATGAGTGTGAGCCAGGCTTGAGCAGGCAGCACACAGGTGCCTGTGACTTCCACTTCCCGAAGAACCAGCAGCTTGGCCCGGCAGTCTGGCCTCCCCGCCAGCGTCCTGGGCACCTGATTTTCCTCCCCGTCCCTGACACATGCAGGCTGTCTCTGCGCTGTGGGCCCTCCTCTCGTGACTGCTTTTACAGAACTAAGCTTGAAGAAGCCCTTCTCTACAGTAACAGAAATCCTCTCCCGTGTCTTCTTCCAGTCGTGTTGCTTTTTAGAGATGTTCCGGCAGGCTGCTGGGAATGTGTTTCAGCGAATGAGAGCAGGAGACCCTGACCAGTTGTGCCCAAGGATGGCCGCTCCCCCGGGTCCCAGAAGTCCACCTACTCCCTGCTGAGGTTAGACGCTGCCACCACCCCACACGGGACCCCCGTCCTGAGCTCCGTTCCAGTCCTCCAGTCTGCTCTGTCCTCTGGCTACTGAGACTTCCACTGCGGCAGTTATCCTGGGGCGAGTCACCTGCCCACCGTGCCTTCCCCGCCCCCTATGTGATAGCAAAAGAATGTGTGAAGCTGTGTGAAGGCACACTCATGACACGAGGCCGGGCGCGGTGGCTCACGCCTGTAATCCCAGCACTTTGGGAAGCCAAGGCGGGTGGATCACGAGGTCAAGAGATTGAGACCATCCTGGTCAACATGGTGAAACCCCGCCTCTACTAAAAATACAAAAAAATTAGCTGGGCGTGGTGGCGCGTGCCTGTAATCCCAGCTACTCGGGAGGCTGAGGCAGGAGAATTGCCTGAACCCAGGAGGCGGAGGTTGCAGTGAGCCGAGATCGCGCCACTGCACTCCAGCCTGGGTAAGAAGAACAAAACTCTGTCTCAAAAAACAAAACAAAACACGGCACACGCATGCACACACACACAACACATACATGAACACTCAACAAAACACACCGGCACACACAGGACTGCACACATGTGCCCACCACGTCCCTGTTTCACACCCAGGGAGGGGAGAAGAGCAGAAACGGCGTTCGTGGCACCCTCAGCTGTAGAGGCTATGGGGTCCTGCCCACATGTTCCTGCACACACCTCCCCCCCACACCCCAGATACCTGCTTCTCCCCCAGCTGGCTACGCCACAGCACAGGGCCTCCAGCCCCGCACCTGTCCTGCCCCAGCCTGGCTTTGCTTTCCTCGTCCTTCCCTTCCCTGCTCCCCTGGGGCTCCTTGGTAGGAGGAATCCTGTGACCTCCCCCAGGGGCCGCTCAAGTGGACACGGGAGGTTTTCAAGGATTCGAATAGGGGCTGAGTCCAGATGAGGACTTCCGGCTGGGATAAAGAGTGCGTCTGTGGATTCTGGGTGTAAGACGGTCAAGGAAACCTCTCCCTGGCTGCTGGACCAGCCCGAAGCCGCCTTACCCCGTGTGCTCTGAGAGGGGACGGGGCAGCGGCACTCACCATACTCCTCTCCCCGCAGGATTTCGGGGGCGATGTAATTTGGGGTTCCGCAGAAAGTGCTCGTCGTGTCTCCAGGGCCCAGGCCTTCCTGTGGGGGAAGAGTTATCGGGAGGCGGTTCCCGCAGACCTGACCCCGTGAGCAGGTGCCCCAATGCACACACCTTGCACATGCCGTAGTCCGTGAGCTTGATGTGCCCGTCCGCGTCCAGGAGGACGTTGTCCAACTTCAGGTCCCGATAGATGATCCCCCTCTCGTGCAGGAAGTTGAGGGCGATGCAGATCTCGGCTGCGTAGAACCTGGGGGTGGGGACGCCGTCATGGGGGTAGCACCTGTGCCAGAGGCTGTGCCAACAGCTCCAGGTGGGGGCCACACGCTCCCGCCTGCCCCACCACGGGCCGGCATCACCACAGTGCAGTGCACGGGGCCAGGGAGGGAAACGCCAATGAGAGCTCCAGAACACCACCCCATGGGCCTTCAGGTGGTCTGCTGGCACAGTGACGTGGCGGCTTCCACACAGGGAGGAGTGGGGAAATCACAGTTTATTGAACAGTAACATTAAATAATTGCAAACTTATTTATTTATTTATTTTTGAGATGGAGTCTCGCTCTGTGGCCCAGGCTGGAGTGTGGAGCAATCTCAGCTCACCGCAACCTCCACCTCCCGGGTTCAAGCAATTCTCCTACCTCAGCTTCCTGAGTAGCTGGAATTACAGGCACCTGCCACCACACCAGTCTAATTTTTGTATTTTTAGTAGAGACGAGGTTTCACCATGTTGGCCAGGTTGATCTTGAACTCCTGACCTCAAGTACCCTCCCACCTCAGCCTCTCAAAGAGCTGGGATTACAGACGTGAGCCACTGCGCCCAGCCTAAGAATGGAATTATTATGTGGTTGGCAACTCAATTTCTGGGTGTGTACCTAGAAGAACCATAAGCAGTTTAAGAGATTACACCCATTTTCACAGCAGCACTGTTCACTGTGGCCAACGTGGATGCCACTCAAATGCCCCCGAGGGATGGATGGATAAGCAAAAAGTGGTCCCTCCATCCAACAGGGCATTATCCAGCCTGAAAAAGGAAGGCAATTCTGAGACAGGCCACAGCATAAGGACGCCACGTTCAGGGAAATCAAAGAACAAAGACTGATCCCATTCCTATGAGGTCCCTGGAGTCCCCAAGTCAGAGGGACAGAACATGGGCTGGGGCAGGGGACAGGGAGGGAGTCCTGTTCCTATGTAGTCTTCCCTGAATCAGAGGGACAGAATGCGGGACGTGCCCATCTGGGGTGAGGATGCGGGGGACGGGAGGGAGTGTCTGACGGCCAGGCTTCAGCAGGGAAGAGGGGCGTGCTCTGGAGATGGCGGCCAGCGGCAGCTACATGGCACGAGGTGTGCTCCACGCCACTAACTCTGCGCCCCAAATGGTACCTTTTATGTTGTGTGCACCTTGCCAGTTTTAACAAGAGGGTCATGGGAAGTGCACCGTTCTAATGTATCACCTGCTGTCCCCAGAAGGATCTAATGTGACTCATAAAACTGCATGGAACGTTTTTCAGTAAGAAAACGAGGAAAAGGAGAAGCCACAGAAGATAGGAAAGGTTCAAAGAGCTGAAATAAGCCCCTGAACCATCCCAGAGGCCCCTCGGCTGCTGGGGGAGGCTCTTTAACTGTCCCAGAAGCCCCTCAGCTGCTGGGGGAGGCTCTTCAACTGTCCCAGAGGCCCCTCGGCTGCTGGGGGAGGCTCTTTAACTGTCCCAGAAGCCCCTGGGCTGCTGGGGGAGGCCCAAAGACCTCAGAGACGAAAGGAGCGTCTCAGGTCACTCTAGAAAGAGACCATTCTCATTCTGCTCCTAATGCTGAGTGAACACAAACAGGGCGAAGGTCAGAGCCATCATGAAGACAGCACAGTCCCAGGACACCCCCACTTTTCTTGGATGAGGCACAGCGCTGCTTCAGGGGCGGGGCCCGGGATGCTGGTTCTGAGGCACCGTTATTCAGGAGACCCTTCCGAATGTTGAAACTCTGGAGCAACTGTGGAATGTGTCACACTGCGGGGGACGTGGCACCTCTGCCATCCTCCCCGGACCTCCCTCCCTTGAGCTCCCCACTGACTCCTGGAGAAGGTCCCTGGCCCCCTCTGCGAGCACCCACCTGGCCCCCTCGGGTACAGCCAGCCGGCGCCGTCTGAGACTGCCTACCTGGCGTGCTCCTCGGGGAGCTTCCTCTGCCTCTGCATGTGGAACATCAGGTCCCCGCCGTTGACGTACTCAATGACCAGGAACAGCCTGTGGAGAGAGGCACTGGAGGCTGCAGTCGTCGTGGCAGACGGTGGCCTCCTTAGACAAAAGCCCCATAGAAGCAGGCTTCATGGGTCCCAACACTTCCAGAGGTTCCATCTTGTAGAGGCCTGGATTGTGGGGGGCCGGGACAGCAAAGAGCAGCGGGACCACCCTGGTGGCAGAAAGGGTCTGGCAGGGATGGGCTGCAAGGCAGCTTGCAGTGGGCAGGTGAGGGAGTCACACTGGGCCTGGACGGCCTCTGCTCTTGGCCACCGTGCTGTGTGGACCTGGGGAGTGAAGTGTGGGTGGGCCCCGGAGTGAAGGAGGTGGCCTGTCACCAGGTAGGAGCAGAGGTGGCTTGGACCAGAGCTGGGGGCTGGGACAGGATCTGCCATGGGCTGCAGTGACTGAGGCAGTTCCTTGCCTGGGGACAGCCCTGCAGGCCCAGGGTGGGGTGGTCTCAAGGCCTAGCTTCATCGTGTCCAAGAAACTGAGATGCCGCTTCTGCCTGCCTCTCCCTGACCCCAGCTTTCCCCCCGGGAGGGCTGAGGGGTCCTCCGAGGGGACAAGCTGGGGTCAGGGAGAGGCAAGCAGGAAGCCGCATCCCAGTTTCGCGGCCATGATCGTAGAATTTTAAGATGTCCACGGATGTCACCAGGACCACGCAGGCGCTCCCGTCTCAGGGACTGAGCCATGTGGTTTCTTTTCCTAACAGGGTGTTTCCATTTTCAAACTTGAATTCGCAAACAGTCTCCCAGAAACACCTGTGGCGGGCACCTCTCCGGTGTTTAGTTAGGCCAGCAGCTCCTCTGGCACCTGAACTGTTTATCTGCCTCAGACCAGCTGCTCCTGGCTTCCCTCGTGGAGTGGGCAGTGGACGAGGGAGGCGTGCGGCAGATCTGCCGCTTCCCTCGATCCCACACAAGCTGTTACACCTTAAGGCACCTGTCTCTGCTCCTGCCCTCCACGAGCTCCCAGGATTATGCCAGAGAGGACAGAGGGCAGTTTACACAGAGCCTGAGAACGGCTGCAAATCATCTGTGAAGTTTCTGATTAGAAACAAACTCCTAAACATCAAAAGAGCCCTGGGCACCGAGTGAGGAGCTGGGGGCGTCCACGTGGCCAACGGGGCATCCTGAAGAACAGGCCGTGCCTGTGGGAAGCGGCTCAAGGCTCCATCCCTCGCTTTTGTCTCCCCTGCCTCCCACGGACTGGCCTGGAAATTCTCTGGCAACCTTGCCCTCGCCTTGGGGGACTCGCCGGTCCACTGCTGCCTGTTTTCTAGATAAAGTTTTATTGGTACAAAGCCACGCTCATTTGCACACCTACTATCTGTGGCTACTTTCGGGCCACCGTGGCAGAGGGAGTCACTAACAGAGACCCTGTGGCCTGCAAAGCCGAAAATGCCTGTCGTTGGGCTCTTAAAGAAACGTTTGCCAATCCTTGGTATAAATAAAATGGCAATGACAGAGCAGCCCTCAGTGTGCCGGGAACTGTCCTCAACGCCTCTGTGGAGGAAGTCCTTCAGTCATGCCAACCCCACGGGAAGGAAGGTCTGTGAAGGCCGCCGACCCCTGGAGGACACGCAAGACCTAAGAGTTCGACAAATTCTTTCTTTTAACAATTTATTCAAAACCCTTTGAGTAGCCAGGTGCAGTGGTTCACGCCTGTAATCCCAACACTCTGGGAGGCTGAGGGGGGCACATCACTTGAGGTCAGGAGTTCAAGACCAGCCTAGCCAACATGGTAAAACCCCGTCTCTACTAAAGATACAAAAATTAGCCGGGGTCGGTGGCGTGTGCCTGTGATCCCAGCTACTCAGGAGGCTGGAGAACTGCCTGAACCCAGGAGGCGGAGGGTGCAGTGAGCTGAGCCGGCGTCACCTCACTCCAGCCTGGGTGACAGAGCGAGACTCCGTCTCAAAAAATAAAAATACGAAAACACAAAAACCCTTCACGTGACCTCACTGCAGATTTGTCGCCACTGGGAGTTCCACGCCCCAATGGGTGCTGGTCCCTTCCGACTGTGCCCCCGAGAGGTTCACCAGTGCGTCCGGAAGAGCCTCTCCGCCTCTGTGGATTCATCGTGACTTTATCACAGCCCACGGGACAGGGCCGTTTCCAGGGAAAATAGATCATGAATTCTAGAGAAACGTAACAATAAAATGCCTTAGGAAGCTGAGAGAATCTGGGGGACACTTAAACACAGAGAGGAGAGGCGGAGGCTGCTTCCTTTTCCTCTCCAGAGAAAAGCCCATCTCGGGAAGTGCTGAAAGCTTTCTCTGCCCGAGGCCTAGGACCAGGCAGCATGCTGAGGGAGGAACTTATTTAATTTGCAACTACTTAAAAAACGTTAATGCTACTTTTGACATTTCTTCAGAGCAAAAAATCCACTCAGACAATCTGGTATTGATTCACTCTGAAGACAACTCTGTGTGGCAGAGGCTGAGCGGCTGCTGGGACAAAACGCCCGGCACCCACAGCTGAGCAGGCACTGAGCTTGTTCCTCTCCTCACAGGCTCGGCCTAGGTGGGTGCCCTGCAGGCGCCATCCTGCGTAGAGGCTCTCAGGCAGGGGCTTGAGGCCAGGCCAGAGGGCGCAGGTGGCTTCACCCATAGCCTCTTGGTGACACGTGCAGTCCCAACCCCAAGGGACGCTGGGGACTGCGGCCTGGTGGGGGCTGGGGCTGCCCTGTGTCCAGCCACGCTTGCCATGCTCCTCCCATGTTTGCATTCACCACACGCGGAGCGGGAGGACCCACCAGAGCCCAGGCAGGAGGCGGGAAGCACCTTAGAGCTGCTTTTTTGAGATGGGTTCCTGCTCTGTCACCCAGGCTGGAATGCAATGGCGTGATCATGGCTCACTGCAATCCTCCCACTTCAGCCTCTTGAGGGGCTGGGACCACAGGCTCGCACCACCACCGCCAGCCAATTTTTAAATGTTTTGTAGAGATGGGGTTTTGAGATATTTCCCAGGCTGGTCTCGAACCCCTGGCCTTAAGTGACCCTCCAGCCTCAGCCTCTCAAAGTGCTGGGATTACAGGTGTGCACCACTGCACCTGCCTGTCTGCAATACTTAATCAAATACGCAAATGTGAAGAACGCCAGTCAAAACAGATTCATCAACAACCAGCGCCGGCCTCAGGAACCAGGCGAGACACTGACTGCAGCTGGATCCAGTCCCTGACCCCACCCTGGGAACTGCCACTGTCCAACAGACTTGGGAAGGGGAGGGACAGAAGCAGCCAGAAGCTTCCAAAACCTCCCAGGAGATGGCGGGGGTTGGGGCAGCTCCCAAAACCTCCCAAGAGGTGGGCCCTGTCCTTGGTGCAGTCCCCTCCTCGCCACTCCCCACACCCGCTCCGGGAACGCAAAGTGCCCGGCTCAGAGGGAGGAGGAGGTACAGGAGACTGCTGAGAGTCAGTAAGGAAGGAGATGGGTCTGGGCTGGCCGCCACCTGGAGGTACAGGAAGTTCTGTTGAAACACGGCACATGCATCCCTTGGTACAGTGTCTAAGGCTGCTTCTGGTTAGAACGCAGAGTTGCCACTCCAAGTCCATCCGTGTTAATGCACTTGACCCCATCAGCAGGAAGTAAGTTCAGCTCTTGCCCCATTTTACAGATGGGGAAGCCGAGGCACAGACAGGTCGGGTGACGTTCTTCGGCTCACACAGCTCCTGGCTTATCAGACCCACCATCAGACGACTTGTGTAGGCCCAGGACCCTTGCTCGGAAACCCCCCTTTCAGCTCCTGCCCTGCCTCACAGCGGAGACCACAGCAGTGACAGAGCTGCCCCCAAAGAGGGAGGTGGCCGGGGTCACCTGAGTCCAAGAACAGGAGAGGAGAATGAAAGAGCAGCAAAGGGGCCGGACACAGGCTGGTGGCCCACGGGACACACAGGTGTGGCCACAGCACTGTCATTACAGGGAATACTGGGAAATGAGATTCCTGACTCAGAGAGCAAGACTTTGGGAAGCTGAGGTGGGAGAACTGCTTGAGCCCAGGAGTTTGAGATCGGACTGGGCAACGTAGCAAATGCCCATCTCTCATCATCATCATCATCATCATCATCATCAGACAAGAACTGAAAAAAGTATGTGAAGACTTCAAGAGCCTCTTCAAAGAGGATCTGAGTGAATGAAAAGGTAGACCGAGTTCCTGAATGGGAAGGTCCAACATGAGAAGGATGCAATTTCCCCCAGGTAATGTGTGAACTTAACAACCCCCAATGAAAAGGGGGCCAGGCCTGGTGGCTCACGCCTATAGTCCCAGCACTTTGGGAGGCCGAGGCAGGTGGATCACTTGAAGTCAGGAGTTTGAGACCATCCTGGCCAACATGGTGAAACCCTGTCTCTACTAAAAATACAAAGATTAGCTGGGTGTGATGGCACATGCCTGCAATCCCAGCTACTCGGGAGGTTGAGGCAGGAGAATTACCTGAACCCAGGAGGCGGGGGTTGCGGTGAGCCGAGACTGCGCCACGGTACTCCAGCCTGGTGGACAGAGCAAGACTCCATCTCAAAAAAAAAAAAAAAAAAAGAAAGAAAATGCCAGCTTCTTTTATTTTCTGGAGCCAGACAGGTTGATTCTAAAGTCCACATGGACAAATAAACAAGAGAGAAGGCAAAGCCAGAGGCAAAACTGCCCGGATGGCACTGCTGGTTCACTCGGCACCTGGAGTGGGCCCAGGCGGTGCCCTCCTGCATGGTAAAATGGGATACGATTTCAGAAAGAGGCTGTTTACGTGGTCTCTGTCGTAATCTAGCAGTTAAGCAGCAAAGGCACAATTTCAGGGACATTCCTGAAAGTTTCTCCAACTAAGGAGACCCCAGGTAGCCCCAGGGCCACCACCCCATTCCTGCCCCCTCCTGGGAACCATACAGGGTGCAGAGGCATGGGACATTCAGGTCTGGGTGGAGGAGGGGGCACCATGGCCTCATCTCTGCTCACTACCAGCAAAACCATCTCCAAGCCTGGCAGTGGAGGCCACTGGTCCTAATGTGACAGTCTGTGGAGCGTGTGACCCCCAAATGGCAATGACACCTGCCCCCGAGCTGTTCTAAGAGTGGCCGCTACCTCCCAATTAGAAACAAACAATGAATCCCTTTCTCCCGTGTCCTACATAGCTGTGTGGCCTGCGACGCCACAGAAGGAAACAACAGAGCCCCTGTGTGCTGCAGGTGTGTCCCCGAGGGCCCCTCACTGCCCAGGGCTCCAGGATGATTCACACACAGCTGTCCACGGTGCTCCCAAAGAGTGCAGGACGCCCTTGCAGTGCAGAAGGCAAAGCAACCCCCTGGCTCCTCCCAGGCCCTGGACGCCGGGAAGAGCCCCTTCTCCCATGCACAGCCTCGTGGGGACCACGGCCAAGCATCCTGCTCTGAAGTGCTAGGGTTTGGGGTGGCACTTTTACCGTTTTAGGCAATCCCGATGAAAAGTGAGCAAACCAGGGCTGATGAGCCGTCACCGTGTCGGGAGAACAAAGGCTGAGGTGGCTGCGCCCACGCTGGGCCCTATGGGTGTCAATCAGCATCTGCTCCTTCTGTTCTGAGCTCCCTCGACTCCGGCACATAGATGGGTTTTAAAAGGGCGGTGACTCATGTTCCCAAAGAAGAGGCACCTGCCCTTACTGAGGTCGTGGCCGAGGCTGGCCTTGCTGTGGCACCTGCTGAGCCCTTCCCTCTACTGCCCCCAGCCCCACAGAGCTGCCTCCTCCTCCAGCCCCAAGGAGGCAGCACCCTAGGGTCAGACCCCGTCACACCCTCACCTCTTTCTCACACACCCACAACCACCCCCAAGTGCATCTCCACCCCAGGCCCCAGCACCCCCGAGGCCTCCACGTCCAGGCTGGCCCCGCCCTTTGCCTGTCCTGCCAGCACTGCCCTGACTTCTGGGAACTGGGATGTCTCCCTCTCATGGAGACAGATCCCCCTCCCCACCCCCTAAGGCCCCCCTCCAGGCCGTGACAAGCTCCCCTGCATGGGGACAGATCCCCTTCCCCGCCCCCTAAGGCCCCCCTCCAGGCCGTGACAAGCTCCCGTGCATGGGGACAGGCCCCCCTCCAGGCCGTGACAGGCCCAGCAGGTCCCTCTGGCCTCTGCGGTCCAGACCCTGCTCCCCACGCCAGTGCCTGCTCAACACCAGCCCTGCACTGAGAATCCCGGGACCTCCGTGTCCCAGGGAGTCTTGGCCAAGTCCAGCTTCTGAAGCCCCTGGCACCTTCAGGCCCAGTTTTCTTCCGACCCTGACACACACCGGTGCCCTTGTCCTTCCCACAGGCCTGTCCCCCACGAGCCCCTCCCTCTGCACAGTCCCAATCTGCTCCCTGCAGGCCCTCCCTGGTGCCACAGCTCCTGACGCTAGAGACCGATTCCGGGGACCTCACTGTCTGCTGTTAGTAAGGCTGTCTCCCCTCCAGAGCCTCAGGCAGGCTTCCAACTGTAACTGATGAAGAGTAACATGCAAGGCACAGTGCTGGGGAAGTGCTTTTCACATCTACAGCCGCTCTGACCGGCCTGGAAGCATGTCCACAGATAAGCAGGGCTCTGTGTGTTCTTTTTAAAGAAGCACATTCTGTGGGTGAAGGAACGTGAAATAATCAAGCGTGGCAAACAGTAAGAGGCTTTATTTTAGAACAGTGAGTGAACGGGCATGTTTTAGGGTAGTTTGCTCACCTACCATCTGAGATCATCGTGCCTTAGAGAGAAAAGTGTCCTCAGACTCCAGTTTAATGGGGTGGGGGACACAGAGCAGTAACTTCAGCTAAACCTCTAGTTACCCAGTTCTCCTGAAATAGCTTAAACTGAAGCGGTTTCAGGTCTTGGAGACTTTAAGGCTTGTTTTAATCCCACTGCTGTTTGGAGAAGGGGCCGCCTGTGTGGATATGGGCTGTGGTGCCCATCAAGCAGATGCTGTGTCTTCAAATGCGAATCATTGTTTCTCTCCAACTGTACACACGAGGTGATTCATGTTGAGCTGTGACGTTCAGAGACTCAGCGGACATGAACATGGCTGGCCAGAAGGGGCACGACTAGATTTGGGGCAAAAAGGAAGCAATTCTGACTTTTTTTTTTTTTTTTTAAGACAGTCTCGCTTTGTCGCCCAGGCTGGAGTACACTTGGCGTGATCTTGGCTCACTGCAACCTCTGCCTCCGGGTTCAAGTGATTCTCCTGCCTCAGCTGCCCGAGTACCTGGTACTATAGGCGTGCACCACCATGCCTGGCTAATTTTTGTATTTTTAGTAGAGACGGGGCACCGTGTTGGCCAGAATGGTCTCGATCTCTTGACCTTGTGATCTGCGCACCTCAGCCTCCCAAAGTGCTGGGATTACAGGCGTGACCCACCATGCCCGGACTGCAATTCTGACTTTTTCCCACTCGGAGACCCTTTGGGGGAACCAAGCTTGTGCGGAAGTCCTTGCAGTTTCATTTGCCAGGTTTCCCCCTACGTGGCCCAGGAGCTGCGAGGCCGCCTGGAGTGAATGTGTGTCCTGTCCTGCGTGTCATTCACCTGGCCCTTAGCCAGGGGCCCATGCAGAACCTCAGCTGGATGCTCCAGTGAGCATCAGGTGGGTGTCCGGAGCTGTGCGGCCAGTGAGGATTTATGGGAGTTTTCACAGCCCCCCAGCATTTGACTCAGGCAGCGGCCCGTCCTACCCCCAACCCAGAGCTCACACACAACAGTACTGGTCTGTCTGTTCAAACACGGTGTCAACCAGAAGAAAGGCCCCCACGATGAGGGAGCGGGTCCCCAGGCACCTGCCTCGCTGCGGACAGTTGGGTCCCCGCTTTACCAATCCCCACAGCAGCTGCATGGGGAGGGCGCACCTGCTGTTTCCAGGGAGGAAATGGGGATGCCAAGGGTCCCGAGGTGAGGGGCTGCAGAGGTGACACGCACGTGCACCTGGACCTCAGCTGTGCGGCTGTCAGGAAACACTGCAAGAGGCTTTGGAGCTGTCGGGGACACACTCTTCTTAGCTGTTTCTGTGGGGTCTGCAGGGGTCTCTTGGGTATTTCCCAACTCAGAAGGCGCACACAGCCGACAGCAGCGCAAGCAACGCAGATGAGCAAGCGAGGCCGGTCCGTGCAGACGGCTGGTTCCCACTGGCCCCAGCCAGCTCCGTGTCCCTCTGTGACTCCACCTCGGTGGCTGATCTCCTGTGTCTGTGCGAACTCTGAAGACTCCTTTGAGTGGCTGTAACATCTTACTAGTCCCCTAGTTCACTAGAGAGTTACATATAATCTGACACACGTCCATGTTCTATTTGTATGAGAAATGATGATGTCACCTTTTAATTTTTTTTTAAAGAGAATGTCATCGAATACCACTGCCACTGAGTGCCAGGTGTCAAACGCTGGAGACTAGAGAACAGGCAGCGGGGTCCCACTCTT
This sequence comes from Saguinus oedipus, assembly GCA_031835075.1. Lineage (NCBI taxonomy): Eukaryota > Metazoa > Chordata > Mammalia > Primates > Cebidae > Saguinus > Saguinus oedipus. The sequence continues at coordinate 39,960,129 of CM063175.1, read as the reverse complement.
CAGAATTCCACTTCTCATGGGGAGACAGGGCTGTAGCTAACTTTGGGGTTAAAGCTGACTCCTAACAGCTGGGGAGAGACAGGACACCCTGACCAACCATGTGTCAGATACTCTGGAAGTCACTGAAAGGTTCAGTTTAAAAAAAAGAAAAAAAGGCAAAACAACTGGACGTGTGTGGGAATTACTCCCGGGATGCGGCCTCCCAACTGTGCTTCCGCACGTTGCCCTGTGCTGCTGCGGAGTCCCAAGGAGACACCCCACAGGTGGCGATTCTTTCAGTTTGAGTTTATGACCTGGGAACCTGTGACTTGGGAGAAGATTCCAGACTCAAGCGCAGAAAGGGCTGCGCTTTGGGCCACTTGGGTGGAAGTGGGATGTTGACCCTTTACATCTACTTTCCTACCTGTTCACCAGGAAGAGGAACCAAGGCGAAACAAAACCCTTCTCGGAACATTCCCATTCAGGGAGCACGGGGGCATTGGGCATATTCCAAAACCACAATGGATGGCAGTCGGTGGGGACACAGGCCTGGAAGAGTGTGACGGGAGCGAACAAAGGGAGCCATTGACTCTCTCTGGGAAGGAGGGTACGGGAGGAAAGGGGACAGAGCCGTCAGGCGCAGGCGGCGTGGGTGGGGGTGCCATGCTGGAGCATGCACTGGGGCATGGGACGCCGGGGCCTGGTCACCACAAGCAACTTGGAATTTATCCCAGAAGTAAGTGGGGAGGAAATGAGAGGAGCTCTGAGGCAGGAGAAAGGCACTCAGATCTGTTTTTCACATACGGCTCAGATCCAACATGGGGAAGCCGACAGTGGAGAGCCCTGGGGTTGGGCTGTGGTGGGGGGTACCCTGAAACACACTGAGGCGGCAGAAGTAGCAAGAAGAGAACCCGACCAGGGAGGTACAGCAGGCGGGGCAGGGCAGGGACCGCCAGGTCACACCAGCTCGTGGGACAGACAGGTGACTGCTGAGCAGAGGCAGGAACAGGGCCCTGAGGTCAGGAGTGCCAAGAGTGCAGTGGAGGGGCACAAGATGCCAGGCGTACAGATCAGACCCGGGCAGCAGAGGGTTGCACCCAGGGCCTGGGACCACTGTGCTCAGGAAGCCCAGCCCGCAGAGCTGGCCCGGAGCTAGGGCTGGAAGCATGAACTGCAAACAATGTTCTACACAGATATAAAACGCTTCTGCATGACGGCCAGGCACAGTGGCGCACACCTGTAATCCCAGCACTTTGGGAGGCTGAGGCAGGAGCCCAGGAGTTTGAGACCACCCTGGGCAACACAGCAGGACCCATCTTTATTAAAAAAAGAAAAAAAGCTTTGGGGGCTGGGCATGGTGGCTCATGCCTATAATCCCAGCACTTTGGGAGGCCGCAGAGGGCAGATGACTTGAGGGCAGGAGTTAAAGACTGGCCTGGCCAACATAGTGAAACCCTTGTCTCTGCTAAAAATACAAAATTTAGCCAGCCATGGTGGAGGGTGCCTATAATTCCCAGCTACTCGGGAGGCTGAGGCAGGAGAATCGCTTGAACCCCAGAGGTGATGACAGCAGCGGGCTGAGATGGTGCCACTGCCCTCCAGCCTGGGTGACAGAGCGAGACTCTGTCTCAAAATCAACAACAACAGAAACACGTTAAAAAGCTCTGGAATAAGAGCAGCTCACTGCGCCCAAACTGTGTGCGTGAACAGGATGCCTTGTGTGACAGTGAATTCCATGGCCCCTGACTGGACACAGGATGCCCGACAGCTAGCTGCACGTGATTTCTGGGTGTGCCTGTGAAGGTGCTTCTGGAAGAGTCTGTAGACGGAGTAAAGTGGACGGCCCTCCCTGAAGCAGGCGGGCATCGTCCGGTCCCCTGGGGGCATGAAGAGAACAACAAAAGGGAGGAAGGCTGCGTCTCCCTGACTACCGAGCTATCCACCTTCTGGCCCCCTTGCTTCCAGCTCTGAGGCCTTCAGACCCGCACTGGAATCCACCCCATCGGCTCCTGGCTCTTAGGCCTTCAAGCTGCGCCACAGGCTCTCCTGGGCCTCCAGCCTGCAGATGGTGGATTGTAGATTTCTCAGCCTCCATAATCCCAAGAGCCAATATCTTCTTCTTCTTTTTTTTTTTTTTTTGAGATAGAGTTTCCCTCTTGTTACCCAGGCTGGAGTGCAATGGCACGATCTCGGCTCACCGCAACCTCCGCCTCCTGGGTTCAGGCAATTCTCCTGCCTCAGCCTCCCGAGTAGCTGGGATTACAGGCACACGCCACCATGCCCAGCTAATTTTTTGTATCTTTAGTAGAGACAGGGTTTCACCATGTTGACCAGGATGGTCTCGATCTCTTGACCTCGTGATCCACCCGCCTCGGCCTCCCAAAGTCCTGGGATTACAGGCGTGAGCCACCGCGCCCGGCCCTAGCCAATATCTTCTAATAAATCTCTTTACACACACACACTAGTTTCTCAGAACCCTGACTAGTGCAATGCTGAGCACCTGCTCTCTGACACACACACACACGCGCACACACACACACTACTGTTTCTGTTTCTCAGGAGAACCCTGACTAGTGCAATGCTGAGCACCTGCTCTCTGACACACACACACACGCGCACACACACACACTACTGTTTCTGTTTCTCAGGAGAACCCTGACTAGTGCAATGCTGAGCTCCTGCTCCCTGGCAGGGAGTCTGGAATCCTGCTCTGTGTCAGATATCAACAAAACCCCTCAGTCATCACAATTCATTGCTGGACGAACTGGGGGAGGGCTCTTGGGAACTTAGACTGGTTTCTTCTGGAATTTTCCCCATGCGCCTTTTTCCTCGGCCCAGTCTCCTTTATCCCTCCTGTGCAGGGCACCAGCTGTGGCCCCTAGTGCAACCACATGACTAATCCCAGGAGTCCTCCCAGCACATCATCGCACGTGGGAATGGTCTTGATAAGTTAACGTGGAACACAGTCCATGACTCTTCAAATAAACACCAGTTGGTCAAAGTCAACTGGCCCCAAAATTCTACACAAAGCATACATTTAATCTCTCTCACTGGCTTTCAAACTTTTCAAAGCCACAGAATTCCAATACATGTAAGGTTGAAGGTGAAGCTGAACGTGTTTAAGAAGCACAGAAATCCGCCTCTCTCGCTTACCTTCACAGCCCGGCAGCTGATCCAACGCCTGCACTCAGTGGGATGCCTCCCTTAAATACTTCGTAAATGGAATTAAATAACCTAAGTTCAGATCATGAAATTTACTTAACATGACACCAACCACGGAGAACCACAGAGAGCCTGCTGACCTAAAAACACCCATACTGCCACAGGGAGAACCTCGGAGGGGACGTGTGACACGTCACACCAGACTCAGCTTCTGTGCAGTTCCAATCTGAAATCTGCAAAGTATCAGAAACGCCCTTCTTTTTCTTACCGACTTGTGGTCTGGAAGCAGGAGTGCAGCCCGACAAGGAAGGGGTTGCTGGATGCCTGTTCAAACACGTGCTTCTCTGTCTGTACCCAGTCGATATCCTGAAACAGAAACCAGAAAGTGGTAATGAGGCTCCTGAACGCTCCTCACAGGCACCCAGGACACGGGGGAGGCAAGGGAGGAGTCTTTTCCCTCCGCTTTCGGGAAGACAATGCAGAGAGGAAAAGAAAACACGCATTAGAAACTGCATCACCACCAAAGGCACCAACCCCACCTTTACCCACCATCATCACCACTGTCATCATCCACCCCACCTCTACCCCCACCACCATTACCATCCACCCCACCTCCACCCCCCCACCATCATCACTGTGGCTGTCACCATCACCATTACCACCACCACCACCATCACCATCCACCCCACCTCTACCCCCACCATCATCACTGTCATCTTCACCATCACCTACACCACTGCCATCAACACCACCACCATCATCAACACTGTCACCATCCACCCCACCTCCACCCCCCCCACCATCATCACTGTGGCTGTCACCATCACCACCACCACCGTCATCACCATCCACCCCACCTCTAACCCCACCCCATCATCACTGTGGCTGTCACCATCACCACTGTCATCACCATCCACCCCACCTCTACCGCCACCATCATCATCGTCACCATCACCTTCACCACTGCCATCATCACCACCACCATCAACACTGTTACCATCCGCCCCCACCACCATCACTATTGCTGTTACCACCACCTTCACCACCACCATCATCACCACCGCCATCATCACTGTCATCACCATCTTCATCATCATCAGTCATCACCACCACCACCATCACCAATGTCACCGTCCACTCCACCTCCACCCCTACCACCATCATTGTCGCTGTAACCATCACGTTCACCACCGTCGCCACCACCACCACCATCACTGTAGTCACTACCACTGCCATCACTGTCAACACTACCACCACCATCACCATCGCCACTACCACTGCCATCACTGTCAACACTACCACCACCATCACCACCGTCATCACCATCGTCACTACCACTGCCATCACTGTCAACACTACCACCACCATCACCACCGTCACCACCATCACCATCGTCACTACCACTGCCATCACTGTCAACACTACCACCACCATCACCACCGTCACCATCATCACCATCGTCACTACCACTGCCATCACTGTCAACACTACCACCACCATCACCACCATCACCATCGCCACTACCACTGCCATCACTGTCAACACTACCACCACCATCACCACCGTCACCATCGTCACTACCACTGCCATCACTGTCAACACTACCACCACCATCACCACCATCACCATCATCACCATCGCCACTACCACTGCCATCACTGTCAACACTACCACCACCGTCACCACCATCACCATCGTCACTACCACTGCCATCACTGTCAACACTACCACCACCATCACCACCATCACCATCGCCACTACCACTGCCATCACTGTCAACACTACCACCACCATCACCACCGTCACCATCACCATCGTCACTACCACTGCCATCACTGTCAACACTACCACCACCATCACCACCATCACCATCATCACCATCGCCACTACCACTGCCATCACTGTCAACACTACCACCACCGTCACCACCATCACCATCGTCACTACCACTGCCATCACTGTCAACACTACCACCACCATCACCACCACCATCGCCACTACCACTGCCATCACTGTCAACACTACCACCACCATCACCACCGTCACCATCATCACCATCGTCACTACCACTGCCATCACTGTCAACACTACCACCACCATCACCACCATCACCATCATCACCATCGCCACTACCACTGCCATCACTGTCAACACTACCACCACCGTCACCACCATCACCATCGTCACTACCACTGCCATCACTGCCAACACTACCACCGCCATCACCACTGTCATCACCATCGTCACTACCACTGCCATCACTGTCAACACTACCACCGCCATCACCACCGTCACCATCATCACCATCGCCACTACCACTGCCATCACTGTCAACACTACCACCGTCACCACCATCACCATCGTCACTACCACTGCCATCACTACCACCGCCATCACCACCGTCATCACCATCGTCACTACCACTGCCATCACTGCCAACACTACCACCGCCATCACCACCATCATCACCACTGTCAGCACCACCATCACCATCGTCACTACCACTGCCATCACTGTCAACACTACTACCGCCATAACCACCGTCATCACCACCATCAGCACCACCATCACCATCATCACCATCGTCACTACCACTGCCATCACTGTCACACTACCACCACCATCACCACCGTCATCACCACCATCACCATCATCACCATCGTCACTACCACTGCCATCACTGTCAACACTACTGCCATCACCATCACCATCATCACTACCACTGCCATCACTGTCACACTACCACCGCCATCACCACCGTCATCACCATCACCATCGTCACTACCACCACCATCACCACCGTCATCACCATCATCACCATCGTCACTACCACTGCCATCACTGTCAACACTACCACCGCCATCACCACCGTCATCACCATCGTCACTACCACTGCCATCACTGTCACACTACCACCGCCATCACCACCGTCATCAGCATCACCATCGTCACTACCACCACCATCACCACCGTCATCACCATCACCATCGTCACTACCACCGCCATCACTGTCAACACTACCACCGCCATCACCACTGTCACCATCATCACCATCGTCACTACCACTGCCATCACTGTCAACACTACTACCGCCATCACCACCGTCATCACCACTGTCATCACCACCATCACCATCGTCACTACCACTGCCATCACTGTCAACACTACCACCGCCATCACCACCGTCATCACCATCACCACCATCACCATCGTCACTACCACTGCCATCACTGTCAACACTACTACCGCCATAACCACCGTCATCACCACCATCAGCACCACCATCACCATCATCACCATCGTCACTACCACTGCCATCACTGTCACACTACCACCACCATCACCACCGTCATCACCACCATCACCATCACCATCATCACCATCGTCACTACCACTGCCATCACTGTCAACACTACTGCCATCACCACCATCACCATCATCACTACCACTGCCATCACTGTCACACTACCACCGCCATCACCACCGTCATCACCATCGTCACTACCACCACCATCACCACCGTCATCACCATCACCATCGTCACTACCACCGCCATCACCACCGTCATCACCATCGTCACTACCACTGCCATCACTGTCAACACTACCACCACCATCACCACCGTCATCACCATCACCGTCATCACCATCATCACTATCACCACCGTTATCACCACCATCACCACCATCACCATCGTCACTACCACTGCCATCACTGTCAACACTACTGCCATCACCACCGTCATCACAATCACCGTCATCACCACCACCATCTCCACCACAATCACGAAAGCCACCAGCTCTGGCGGTGTGCTGGCCTCTGGCCTCCGGGCTTTGCCCTAACAGTCCTGGGAGGCAGGTATTAGTATTTCCAGCTGGGACACGAGGAAACTGAGGTGGAGGGCTAAACAGATTCTCCCAGGTCCCACAGCTCCTAATAAGCCCGGGACAAGCCCACACCCACCGCCGAAGCACCAGCTCTAACCACAGGGCTGTCACCCTCCTAATTCACTCTGGAGTTAGAGACACAAAGATCCTACAGCTTGGTCTCATCTTGACCCCAGAAAGTAGACCTGGACAAGGCTCCCAAGCCTTCCTAGGTCAACCCTTTGTCTTATCTTCAGGGTTAGAAAAATGACAGTGAAAAAGATGCGTCCAAAATAGGCTGGAGTGTAGGGGTGCAATCACCGCTCACTGAAGCCTCGACCTCCAGGGCTCCAGGGCTCCTCCCACCTCCAGGGGCTGAAAACCTGGTGGGTTGGCTGTGACTCCACCCCTCCCCCAACGGCCCTCACTGGCAGCAGCCACCCACTATGGGCCTGCAGGGATGTGAGTGTTGGCATGATGACCTACATAGCCCTCAGCAAAACCGAGTGGACCCTCCTGGAGGCAGCGCAGCTGAGTTCAAGGCACACCCGGCTCTGTGTGGGGCTGGCGCAGCACATCTGGTGGGAAGGGGCTTGCCGGTGACTCCCCAGGGAACAAGAGGCAAGCCTGGCCCCAGAGAGTGCAGTCTCTTTGTGGGGAGGAAGAAATTTCTAGAACCAACCATCCAGGCATTCAACAACCCCTGGAATCAGGCGCGTCTCGAAAGAGAACCTGAGTCCCCGTCTCCGCGTCCTGGTGCACAGAGGGTGATTTCAAGACAGAGCAGAACCGCAGCAGGGACTCTTCCAAATGCCTTCGGTCAGGTCCCGCTAACTTGCTCTCATGCTTCCCATTAACTTCCCAGCTGGCCGGGGTGGGCTGCAAAGGGGGTGGGAATTGTCTTGTGCTGCCGCTGGCCAGCAGCAGGGCACCACACCTCTCAGGCCTCCGTTCCTCCACACCGGGCATGGACACTGGCACCCTCTTGTGAGCTCAGCATCCAGGAATGAGGGGCCGCTGGACAGCCTGGACATTGGACAGACATGGCCTGCTGGGAGGGCAAGTAGAGGCTCAGCCCCAGCCCCAAGCCTGGCTGGCGGGGAGGGAGCCCCTCTGGGGCTCATCAGGGCTGGATGAGCCGCACCCAGCTGTCTTCTGTGCTTGTAGCCCTTGCTGACAGCAGCGTTCCTGCCACCCACACAGCGGCCTTTTTTCTGCTCCCGAGAGACACCACCTGCATTCCGCTGTAAAAGCGAAGGCCAAAAATACGAGAAGCCAACAAGTGCACGAGACGCTGAAACCATCGGAGAAACGCTCAAGTCGAAGCCCCAGCTGCAAGTGGTCCTCCCACCTCGGCCTCTGGAGTGTTAGGACGGCGATCACCAAAATGACACGTGCTGCTGCGGACCTGCAGAAACGGGCCATGTGCTGCTGGCGGGAGGTGACACGGCACGGCTGTGTGCAAGACAGGCTGGCAGGTCCCTACCGGTTGAACAGAGAATTACCATGTGACCAAGCAACTCCACTGCTGGGTCTGCACTTGAAAGACCTGGAAATAGGCTCAAACGGGTTCTTGTATGTGAACTTTGCAGTAGCACCGCTCACAACAGCCAAGACTGGACGCTGCAAATGCGCCTCAGCAGCTGCACGCACACACGTGGGGTATCCACCGTCCAGCGGGAGAGGAAGGCCTGAGGCGGGCGGAGCGCCCCCCGTCCAGCGGGACGACATTACCCGCCAGGCAGAGAGGAAGACCTGAGGCGGGCGGAGTGCCCCCCGTCCAGCGGGACAACATTACCCGCCAGGCAGAGAGGAAGACCTGATGCGGGCGGAGCGCCCCCTGTCCAGTGGGACGACACTACCCGCCAGGCAGAGAGGAAGACCTGAGGCAGGCGGAGCGCCCCCCGTCCAGCGGGACAACAGTACCCGCCAGGCAGAGAGGAAGGCGTGAGGCGGGCAGAGCGCCCCCCGTCCAGCGGGACAACATTACCCGCCAGGCAGAGAGGAAGACCTGAGGCGGGCGGAGCGCCCCCCGTCCAGCGGGACGACATTACCCGCCAGGCAGAGGAAGACCTGAGGCGGGCGGCCATGCGGACAGCCCCTGAAGAAGGCAGACACCAAGCCCACAGAGACTCCGTTCTGTAAATTTCGCAGAAGCGGGAAGTCTGCAGAGGCAGAAGGCTGATCAGAGGCCACCGGAGCTGACGAAGAGGGGAAGCGGGGAGTGGGGAAGAGGGTCTTTTGTGATGAGGAAAACATTCTGGAATCAGACCGAGGTGATAGGTGCCTAACACCATACCCAAAGTTCGAAATGCTGCCTAACTGCACACTTTATTTCTTTATTTTATTTATTTATTTATTTATTTATTTAAGACAGAGTCTCATTCTGTCATCCAGGCTGGAGTGCAGTGGCATAATCTCGGCTCACTAAACCTCCACCTCAAGGATTCAAGAGATTCTCCTGTCTCAGCCTCTGAATAGCTGGAAGTACAAGTGTGCGCCACCACGGCCTGGTGAATTTTTGTGTTTTTAGTAGAGCTGGGGTTTCATCATATTGGTCAGGCTGGTCTTGAACTCCTGACCTCAAGTGATCCACCCATCTCAGCCTCCCCAAGTGTTGGGATTACAGGCGTGCGCCACTACGCCCAGGCGTAACTATACATTTTAAAAAGGCAATTTCTATGTCATGTGTATTTTACTATAATTACAAGAAAAAGGTCTATGAAGTCAGAATTACGATTTCAATGAATAGGCCAGGAGTAGTGGCTCATGCCTGTAATTCCAGCACTCTGGGAGGCCGAGGCAAGCACAGTGCATGAGCACAGGAATTTGAGACCAGCCTGGGCAACAGAGCGGAACCCAACTCTACAGAAAACACAAAAATAAGACAGGTGCGGTGCTCACACTTGTAATACCAGCAATTTGCAAGGCCAAGGTGGGCAGATCACCAGTTCAGGAGTTTAAGACCAGCCTGGCCAGCCAACACAGTAAAACTCTGCCTCTACTAAAAATACAAAAAATTAGCTGGGCATGGTGGCGGGCGCCTGTAATTCCAGCTACTTGGGAGGCTGAGGCAGGAGAATTGCTTGAACCCAGGAGGTGGAGTTTCCAGTGAGCCAAGCTCACGCCAATGCACTCCAGCCCAGGCGACAGTGTCCATCTCAGAAAAAAAAAAAAAAAAAAAAACCCTCAAAAAATAGCCAGGAGTGGTGGTGCACACCTGTAGTCCTGGTTTCCCCAGAGGCAGAGGTGGGAGGATCACCTAAGCCCGGCAGGAGGTGAGCCGTGATGACACTTTGCACTCCAGCCCGGGTGACAGAGTGAGACCCTGTTTCAAGGGAAAAAAAAATATTTCAGCGAATAAACCATTGATCCTATAATCAATAAACATCTCCCCCAGAAACAGCTGACATGGGAAGGTCTGCTGTAAAGAGCCACAGCAGCTCGCACGTCCCGAAAAGCTGGGGCCTCGTGCAGGACGGAGCAGGGCAGAGCCTCTGGGCAGCTTCCTGTCCCACCCCATTATCCACCCAGTTCAGCTCAACCCCAGGGATTTCCTAACAAGGGTGACAATATCCTGAAACTCAACCATGAAGACCAGGACCCTCATCGTCACCTTTTCTAAGCTCAAACACACACATGCTCTGTGTGTGTCCACTCGTGGCTCTGGTGTGCAGTGCGCTGACCCCTGTACGGGCTTGCAGCCTACCGCAGAGTCGGCTGTGCTATCCAGGTTTGTGGAGCACACACTGGGATGTCTGCACCACGGGCAATCACCTAACCAGGCACTTGCCAGACCACATCCTGAGTGCCACACGATGTATGACTATTGATTGTGCACAAACTCTGTCACAATGAAGCTAGGGCTCTCGTGCACGAATTAATTCCGCTAAAGCCTGCAGCGTTCACTTCCCAAGGAGGTGGCCGCAGGGAAGCGTGTCCCAGGACCCCGTACCCCATGAGAAGTGACACCTATCCCAGGTGGTGTGTCCCGGGACCCCGTGCCCGTGAGAAATGGCACCTACCCCAGGAGGCGTGTCTGGGACCCCAACCCCGTGAGAAGTGGCACCTACCCCAGGGTGGCGTGTCTGGGACCCCGAGCCCCGTGAGAGGTGGCACCTACCCCAGGTGGCATGTACTGGGACTCTGTACCCCATTAGAAGTGGCACCTGGCCGGGCGCGGTGGCTCAAGCCTGTAATCCCAGCACTTTGGGAGGCCAAGGCGGGTGGATCACGAGGTCAAGAGATCGAGACCATGCTGGTCAACAAGGTGAAACCCTGTCTCTACTAAAAATACAAAAAATTAGCTGGGCATGGTGGTGCGTGCCTGTAATCCCAGCTACTAAGGAGGCTGAGGCAGGAGAATTGCCTGAACCCAGGAGGCGGAGACTGTGGTGAGCCGAGATCAGGCCATTGCACTCCAGCCTGGGTAACGAGAGTGAAACTCCGTCTCAAAAAAAAAAAAAAAAAGAAGTGGCACCTATCCCAGGTGGTGTGTTCCGGGACCCCGTGCCCGTGAGAAGTGACACCTACCCCAGGCGGTGTGTCTGGGACCCTGTGCCCCATGAGAAGTGGCACCTACCTCGTCATCGTGCACCAGCTCTTTCTTCACCACTTTCATGGCGTAAATTTGGTCGTTCTTCTTCAACCGCACCAGGAGAACCTTGGCGTAACTCCCGCGCCCGATGACTCTGATTAGGTCGAAGTCCTGCAGCCCAAGCCCCTGAGAGATTTTGATTCCATCCATCCCATCGATAACTGGCTTAAGGTCCTATGGAGGGAGAACAAGACCCCAGAAAGTGAGGGGGGGTGCTCCAGGAGACTCAGAGGACCAGGCATCGCTCTTGTGGCCCCAACAGAGATCTGTTCCTCAGAGCTCAGAGCCCCACAACTCGAGTCTCAGCTCTGCGACCCACAGATCCCACCCACAAACTTCCATCTAAACTGGATTACAAAGGTAAGAACTTAAGGCACCAGAAAGCCAAAAGCTGTTTCTGCAGACCATGGCTCTGGTCACAGGTGCAGGTGGGAGGGACCCCCAGGAATCAGCCCTATCACTTGGGCTGAAGAGGTGGCCACAGGGACATGTGACCCAGGGCCTGGGCTCATCCTTCCCCACCAGGGCCCTTGCTCAGGGGAAGGAAGGTAAAGCAAACACAGCTAATGCCTGCCAAGAGCTGCCAGACCGGCAAGCAGGCATGATTAGAACTGACTATCAGAAACAAAAGGAGAAGAACAGGCTCCGCCTCCCGCTGCTGTACCTGGCAAGGATGTCGGGGTGGAGGTGGCAGCTAACTGGGGGGTGCTATTCTGTGCTGCAAAATGGGTTCTGCTTTTTCTGAGACAGGGTCTTGCTCTGCTGCCCAGACTGGAGTGCAGGGGTGCGATCTCAGCTCACTGCAGCCTCTGCTCCCAGGCTCAGGTGGTCCTCCCAACTCACCTCCCAAGCAGCTGGGACCACAGGCCCACACCACCAAGTCCAGCTAATTTATTTTTGTAGGAACAGGGTTTTGTTATGCTGCCCAGGCTGTTCTTGAACTCCCTGACTCAAGCGATCTGCCTGGCCCAGCCTCTCAAAATGTCGGGATTGGAGGCGTGAGCCACCATGACCAGCCTTGGATTCTGCTTTCTAAGTGCCCCAGCCTCCCTCTAGACCGGACGGGCAGGAGCATGAGTTGTGAGGGTGACATGTGCTGGGACTCTGGAAAGGCGTGGGCTTTGACGGCGCAGCCCTTTCCTGGTTTGATGAGCTGAGGCTGAGAACGCAGCAAGCTTCTGTTCCCTTCTCAGGATTTATGGGGCAGAGATGGCCAGACATGAGGCTCAAATTGAGCCTGTTGGCTCAAGTTGGGGAAGGACATGAACGGGCATCAGAGGGTTTGTAGGGTGGCCACCAAATGAGGGAACGAAGGGAAGGCGGTGGTGCAGACACAACTTGATAAAAATTGCAGCTCAGAAGCCAGCCCCTGGGCCACCGCGCCACCTGGGTGAAGAGGGTGCAGGGGCACAGCTTCCCCCCAGGATGTGGTCCCCAGAACACCTTCAGGGACAGCTGCCTCTAGTGATTCATCAAGGACATGCCTGAAGCAAGACCCAAGAATAAGGACTTCCTTCTGGACACCCCTCCCTTCTGCTGTGAAGATCAGCAGTGTCCCAGACCGAGTCTACTTCACACCAGATTCCCACGGCTGTTCCGGAGGCAGGCTTTCCGGAGGACGTAGAAACAGCAGCGAGCTGCTTTGCACTCACCTCGGAGTCGTCTTTAATGCTGTCATGTTTCCGGGATGAGGAAATGTAAGCAACTGGTGAGAGAGGAAGGAAGGAAGGGGCGTTACGCTGGGAACACAGCGACCCTGTGGGCCTTGCTCCTCCGCAGGGAGGCAGTGAAGGGTGACTCTACACAGCAGCCGAGTCTGATTCCAGTTTAGAGGCTTCTGAAAATGCAGTTTCCTGGGCCCCACCCAGACCTGCTGACTCTGACCATGGGACCTGGGGATGTACATTTGTGACACATCCTCAGGGGTGCATCTGCAGATAATCAGTCATCAGATTTTGGTGTCTAGAGAATGGGTGGGTGGGAGCAGGAGTGGATGGATGGAGGATGACTAGACGGAGGATGAATGGATGCATGGATGGAAGACGGAAAGATGGAGAGGTGAGTGGACAACAGGTGGATGGGTGGAAGGTGGCTGGAGGATGGCTGTCTGGCTGACTAGATGGATGGAGGGAGGGTAGACGAATGGGTGGGTGGATAGATGGAGGATGGGTGGGCGGAGGATGGATGGATGGATGATGGATGGATGGGTGGGTGGAAGATGGCTGGCTGAAGGCTGGCTGGATGGCTAGGTGGGTGGATGGATGAGGTACGAATATATATATGTTAGAGAATGGGTGGGCAGAGGATGGATGGATGGATGGATGGAAGATGGCTGGCTGAAGGCTGGCTGGATGGCTAGGTGGGTGGATGGATGAGGTACGAATATATATATGTTAGAGAATGGGTGGGCGGAGGATGGATGGATGGATGGATGGAGGATGGATGGATGGAAAATGGATGGAGGATGGATGAAGAATGGATAGATGGAGAATGGATGGATAGATGGATGAATGGATAGATGGATGGAGGATGGATGGATAAATGACGGATGGATGGATAGATGATGGATGGATGGAGAATGGATGGATGGAAGATGATGGATGTATGGAGAATGGATAAACGGAGGATGGATGGATGGATGGATGGAGGATAGATGATGGATGGAGGATGGATGGATGGATGGAAGATGGATGGATGGAAAATGGATGGATGGAGGATAGAGTATGGAGGATGGATGGATAGATGGATGGATGGATGGAGGATGGATGGATGGATGATGGATGATGGAGGATGGATGATGAATGGAGGATGCATGGATGGATGGATAGAGGATGGATGGATGGATGGAAGATGGATGGATGGAAAATGGATGGATGGAGGATAGAGTATGGAGGATGGATGGAGGATGGATGATGGATGGATGGAGGATGCATGGATGGATGGAGGATGGATGGATGGATGGATGGAGGATGGATGGATGGATGGATGGATAGAGGATGGATGGATGGAAAATGGATGGAGGATGGATGGATGATAGATGGATGGAGGATGCATGGATGGATGGATAGATGGAGGATGGATGGAGGATGGATGGATGGATAATGGATGGATAGAAGATGGATGGATAGAGGATGGATGGACAGATGGAAGATGGATGGATGGAGGGTGGATGGATGGAGGATGGATGGATGGATGATGGATGGATAGAGGATGGATGATGGATGGATTGAAGATGGATGGATAGAGGATGGATGGACAGATGGAAGATGGATGGATGGAGGGTGGATGGATGGATGATAGATGGATGGAGGATGCATGGATGGATGGATGATGGATGGATAGAAGATGGATGAAGGATGGATGGATAGAAGATGGATGGATAGAGGATGGATGGACAGATGGAAGATGGATGGATGGAGGGTGGATGGATGGATGATAGATGGATGGAGGATGCATGGATGGATGGATGATAGATGGATAGAAGATGGATGGAAGATGGATGGAGGACGGACAGATGGAAGATGGATGGATAGAAGATGGATGGAAGATGGATGGAGGATGGACAGATGGAAGATGGACGGATGGAGGGTGGATGGATGATGGATGGAGGATGGATGGATAGAGGATGGAGGATGGATGGATAGAGGATGGATGGACAGATGGAAGATGGATGGAGGGTGGATGGATGGAGGATGGATGGATGGATGATGGATGGATAGAGGATGGATGGACAGATGGAAGATGGATGGATGGAGGATGGATGATGGTGGATGGATGGATGGATGGATGGATGATAGATGGATGGAGGATGCATGGATGGACGGATGGATGGATGGAGGATGGATGGATGGATGGATGGATGGAAAATGGATGGAGGATGGATGGATAGAGGATGGATGGACAGATGGAAGATGGATGGATGGAGGATGGATGATGGTGGATGGATGGATGGATGATGGATGGATGGAGGATGCGTGGATGGACGGATGGATGGAGGATGGATGGATGGATGGATGGATGGAAAATGGATGGAGGATGGATGGATGGATGGATGATAGATGGATGGAGGATGCATGGATGGATGGATGATGGATGGATAGAAGATGGATGGAGGATGGACGGACAGATGGATGGATGGAGGATGGATGATGATGGATGGATGGATGGATGGTGGATGGACGGATAGAGAATGGATGGACAGATGGAAGATGGATGGATGGAGGGTGGATGGATAGAGGATGGATGGACAGATGGAGGATGGATGGATGGAGGGTGGATGGATGGAGGATGGATGGATAGAAGATGGATGGATGGAGGATGGATGGTGGTGGATGGATGGACAGATGGAAGATGGATGGATGGAGGATGGTGGATGGATGGAGGATGGATGGATGGATGGATGAATGCATGAGGTACGGATGTATATATGTATAGAGGATGGTGGGTGGAGGGTGGGTGGGTAGGCAGTTGTTTTTGAGGCGACTTTTGCGTGAGACACTGACTGCACTTAAGTGTTTTATGTTCTGTGGCCTCGTATGTCCTTCCAGGCTCCCAACAGGACAGAACTCACATGCATCAAGTGAAAGTGAGGCTCTCGCACCTTGTGCGGTGGTGCAGGTTTGGAAGCCCAGAGCTGGGCTGTGAGTCCTATTGGTGTTTGAGATCTCTGAATGCTTCTCAGCAAAAAAGAAGCCCCACCCCCAGACAAAAACTCACAAAACTCCAAGGACCATGCCCCGGCCATACTGTGCGCGCAGCAGCCAGACTGTGGAGGTGCCCAGTGGTGGCCGCTGTGCTAAGTGCCTTTGAGAACCCCCAGAGCTGGTGTACAGGAAGAGGCTCTGCACCCCCAGGATCCCACAACAGCACTTCATGGAGGCATCCCTGCCCAGCAGCCTCCAGGGAGGGCCAGCTTGCCCTGCCCGTCTCTGCTGGGGATTGAGAGGAGGCCCTGCAGAGCCTCATCCCCAGCTTCAGGGAAGGGTGGCCAGGCTTGCGGGACAATGACCCCTGTTGAGCAGAGGGGCCTGAGAAAGGACTCGTGGCCAGAGGCAGCTGTGAGCAGGGTGAGGCAACGCCCAGGCTCCACCCAGCCAGAAGGGAGCAGCACCTACTTCCATCTGTCTCCTCGGAAGGAAGGTCGGCGTCCTCGTTCTTGTCGTCTACTGGAGGTTCTTGGGAAGGCATGACAGAATCCTGGCAGAGACAGGGATGGCAGTGTGACTGGGTGGTGGAGCAGGTGTTATAATGCAGCTTCTATAAACACTTTGTGACTTTTTGTAATTAAAAAAAATTTTTACAGACAGGGTCACACTTTGTCATCGTCCAGGCTGGAGTGCAGTGGCACGATCATGGCTCACTGCAGCCTCAACCTCCAGAGCTCAAGCAATCCTCCTGCCTCAGCTTCCAGAGTAGCTGGGACTATAGGTGTGCACCACCACACCCGGCTAATTTTTGTATTTTTTTAGAGATGGGGTCTCACCATATTGCCCAGGCTGGTCTTGAACTCCTGGCCTCAAGTGATCCTCCCACCCTGGGCCCCCAAACTTGGGATGACAGGTCTGGGCCACCACACCTGGCCACTTCAAAACTTTCTATGATTTACATATTTACATATTACAATAGGTATATTGTAACAGTGTCTAAGAATATAATTGTGGCCGGGCATGGTGGCTCATGCCTGTAATCCAAGCACTATGGAGGCCAAGGCGAGTGGATCACCTGAGGTTGGGAGTTCAAGACCAGCCTGACCAAGATGGTGAAACCCCGTCTTAAAAAAAAAAAAGTAACAGGGAAAAAAGAACATAATTGTTACGCTATTGCACGGAATATATGAAGAACGTAAACGTCACCTATGATTCTACAGACAGAGGCGACCACTCAGTACTGTAGGTCATGACGTTTCCACCACGTGCTTTATAAACGGGACATTTTGTACAACGCGTGGTAACCCCTCGTCCCAATGCCGCATCTTGTCCGTAACCAGGCATCCGAGGGCCAACCTAAGGGCCTCTGGGTCCTGCCTGCAGCTGGATCATCATGGAGCCACCCCTATGGTTGGGTGGCAGGTGCTGGCCTCCCTTCACCTCTAGCTGGCCACATCTGGGACTGTCTCATTTGCTTAAGCTAAAGCAGACCTATGGGGTCAAAGGGCATGGCAGGCTTTTTGGCAAATGCAGCTAAAGGACCTCTGGAAGGACCGTGACAATGCCTGCGTGGCCCCCATCCCTGCACCTGGTGATCCTGGGGTGACACCCCATCCGTATTCTGTCATTGTCCCATAACAGAAGAGAGGGCACGTCACCCCCAAAAGCACCTTTCCTCCCATGCCACAGTATGCTGCAGACAAGCCACCCTCCCTGACACACCCCCGCACGCTGCAGACAAACCACCCTCCCGGGACACACCCCCACATGCTACGGCGGGGCCCAGTGGGTTAATGCTCAGTCCAGGCCGAGGCCCGGGTTCAGTGAGACGCAGGGGGTCACACAGAAACCCCAGAGATGGTCTAAGGACTCAGTAAGGCAAAGTCAACAAGGCCCCAAAAGGCCTGGACGCTTCAAGTCCAAGTACTCAGGGACAGGGAAGGGAAGGTGCTGACCTCATCACAGGATGGGCACGGCTTCCCAAGGAGGACGCCAGGGAGGGGCTCCAGACGTTCGCAGCCTCTTGGCGTGCCCAGTGCTACTGGGTCAGACCTGGCTCTCACCTCCATAGCCCCAAGAGCCGGTGCAGGACAGGAGTATGAATGAACCCTACCCTTGCCCCACTGAGCAGAGGGTGCCAGGGGCTCGTGGGGGCTCAGGAAGACGGATCCTACCCTAGACTGCTGCCTAGCCTCACGCTGCAGCCCAGAGACAGGGCAGCACCACGGCCCCTCTTGAAGAACCCAGGGTCATCAAGGTCAGCTTGGACAGTGGGCTGGCGGCCATACCCTGGCCCTGCCTGTGCTCCCCAGGGGCTCTCCAGCCCCACCACTCACCATATGCCTCCTGCAGGTCAGCGGGACGAGGCCGTGGCAGCGCTTATGGACCAGCAGTTTGCAGTTGATGCACCTGTAGCCTTGCTTCGCGAGGCCCCATATCCTCTCACTGCACTGGCCGCAGTACGCTCTCTGCAGACAGGAACAGAACGTCAGGCCCAGGCCACGCTGAGGGGCCAGGCAGGGCCTTCCACACCTGCACCTTCTCAAAAGAGGACACTGAGCCGGGCCACAGGTGGCCCATCCCTTGTCCCTTCCAGGCGCCAGGCTGGCCAGAACTCAGTAGCCCCCTCTTGGGTCCGTGCCAAGACTGTGGGAACCAACGACACCAAGGGGAGGCCTGGAACCCTGCTGTGTGAGGGGACACAGGGGAGGTCCCACAGGCAGAAGTCCTCCTGTGTCCCCTCACGCAGAGCAGGCGCTGCCTCAGGGAAGGCCCCCTGGCTTGCAGAGGCTGGGGCTGCAGCTCCCGCTGCACTCTGTGCACAGAGGTCTGGAGTCCTGTGTCGGGACCTGGGGTCTAGTCTAGGGCTGAGCAGAGTGGAGGGGTGCGCCCTGCTTGGCATTCATTCAGACAGAACCTCCTCCCAAGAGCCTCAGAGAAGGCAACCTCGGACTCATGAGCATCTTAAACCGCTACATGGCAGCCTGCAATTATCTCAGTATTCTTTATTCAGTATTTTTCAAGACTTAAAATGATCCTTCTTTATTCTTCATGGTTCTAAACAATTCGAAAATGACAGTAATTATCAGCTTGTTTGGTGATGTTTTCATGAATGTTTAAACGTTACAAAAGGCAGGAAAATGAATGTTGGGCCCTGCCTGTGTGTTTGCTGCCTTGCCCAAGTGCCCGAAGGGGTCCTGGCAGTTAAGGGGCGCATCTGCACTGTCACTGTGTACCTGTAGTCTCCAATCAGGATTTTTCCAGACAAGCTTTCATAGCTTTTCCCTATTTTACCATGTTTCATGAATTTCCTTCCTATTAGACAGTCTTACTTCACTCTCGAGTTAGGAAGCAGGGGCACTGAACTGTGAACAGCCTGCACTGAATTCACGTGATGAAGTGGGGACCCTCAGCACAGGCAGGTGTCAGGTGCAGCTGAGCAAACAGGGCCCATGCCCTGTATGGGACCCTTCTGCTATCAGGAAGAGCCTGCTTGGGACACCAGCCACCGGGGACTCTTCCCCACAGTGTGACTAGCACCTAGGACAGTGCCCAGCAGACAGTGGGCACCGGGCAAGAAAACACGCACTCACCATCACTTTCAAATTCCGTAACAGGAAAACGAGCTGGCTGCACATCCTTGGCACATGCCACCTCCATCAGCCCACCCATGGCAGAGCCAGACCGGGACTGTGCACTCTATCTGAATGAGGGATGGGTGAGGGGCATCCCACCCAAGACCCCCAACTCGGGGCCAATCTACCTTAATGCTGGCATCAGGAGTTTTCCCCAGTCAGCACCTGCTGAATGCAGGGACCCTCTGTCGAGGGCCAGTGCCCGCCAGAGACCTCGTGTGCTTTGTAGGTGAGGCTGCCCAAGCTCTGTCAAAGGCTCTTGTTTCAAACCTACATTTCAATTAGCAACATTTCAGGAAACGTGACATTAAAAAAAATAAAACCTAAACTCCAAGTTTCCATTCTCAGAAACCTACAGGAATTCATAGCTTAACAGTAAAAATGTTTAACTCTCTTTTACATGCTGCCGACTTGTTCCCCGCTCCTATTTTCCTTCTTTTTTTTTTTTTTTTTTCTGAGACAGTCTCGCTCTGTTGCCCAGGCTGGAGTGGAGTGGCATGATCTCAGCTCACTGCAACCTCTGCCTCCCGGGTTCAAGTGATTCTCCAATCTCAGCCTCCCGAGCAGCTGGGATTACAGGCACCCGCCACCACACCCAGCTAATTTTTATGTTTTTAGTGGTGACAAGGTTTCACCATGTTGGCCAGGCTGATCGTGAACTTCTGACCTCAGATAATCTGCCTGACTTGACCTCCCGAAGTGCTGGGATTACAGGCATGAGCCACCGCACCCGGCCTCCCTGCTCATATTTTCAATGCCCCATTTCCATGTTTTGGACACACCACATCTTTACCTGTTCTGCTCGTCAGAGCCCCCGTCTGGGCTTTCGCCAGCACCTGCTTCCCACTGTGTTCTGTGGTTTTCGACTGCGAGCTCAGATGCCCGATTCATTTATCAGCGGGAATTCTTTGAGGCTGGTTTGAAGAGGAACTGTGTTGTCCTCTGCCAGCCACCTGGGGGCACTGCTGCTCCTGGGTGGCTTCTCATGTCCCTTCCCCAGCCTCACCCTCTATAGCCTCTTCTTCTCCAGGGACCCAAGTGGTCACTCCTCTGTCCACTCATGACACAGGCCAGTCCTGGGCCACCCACCCGGCTGTCCCTGTGGCACTCGCAGCCTGTGTGCCACCAGCAGAGGGGACTCTCCAGCAGCCACAGCTCGGAGACCTGGCCCACCATGGTTTACACCCCACGTGATGGAGAAGGCTGTTCACAGCAAAGGGAGCAGCTAACTCCAGACACGATTCCCACTCTTGCTTGTAAAAATAATGCTGAGCTGATCTTCCCCAAACACAAACCTCCGAATGATGGGAGATTTCTTTTGAAGAGGCCGGACGGGAACATGGGGCCACACATTTCCGGTGTGATTTCCAGAGAGTAGGGTCCGTGTCTACCGGCACATCCCCGGGGTTGGCAGACCCCATGACAGCAACCCTGGGCTTTAACTACTTTCAACATCTTCGATATTGACAGAGAAAACGTGTGTTTCCTTGATGACCTGTGGTCAAGCTGTCCTCATCTATAAACGATTACGGTCTGATTCCATCAGTCATTCACACCCGTGCTCAGCTTCTCAGTCCCAGCATCTACCAAAAGCCCTTGTGTAGGAGCTCCTTAATCCAAAGTATGAGTTGTTTGGATCTCTTCTGGGTTTTATGTGCTACAAACACTTCTCCTGTGTGTTTTTTTGCATTTAATTTGGAAAGTAAAAAAATCTGAGAAGTCTGTGTGGCTGAGTCTGAAGACCCTCTGGTTCTCACTGCCATGTTTTGCTCCAGAGATCTGCACGGCTTCTAGGTTTATTTATTTATTTATTTATTTGAGATGTAGTCTCATTCTGTCACCCAGTGGTACAATGTCAGCTCACTGTAACCCTCACCTCCTGGGTTCAAGCGATTCTCCTGCGTCAGACTCCTGAGTAGCTGGGATTACAGGCACACAGCACCATGCCCAGCTAATTTTTTTATTTGTAGTGGAGATGGGGTTTCACCATGTTGGCCAGGTGGATCTCGAACTCCTGGCTTTAAGCGATCCCTCCACCTTGGCCCCCCAAAGTTTTGGGATTATAGGCGTGAGCCACCTTGCCGGGCCCAATTTTCAACCTCAATCCACCTGCAGTTTACTGTGATGGGAGCCAGCAGCCTGGATTTCTGCCCACCTCCCTCCTCCCCACCCCGTTCTGGGGCTGATAATTAACCAATCGCCTCCTCAGGATTTACTGGGGGATCCCCTCCCTCCTCCTCTACAGGAAGTGCTCGGCCCCGGGGGCCCAGGGCCGCTCCAACCCAGCAGCTCTGTCCCACTGAGTGGGCTTCCCTGTCCCCCAGCACCGTCCCTCACCGGGAGGAGGCAGCCCTCCTCACCGCCTCCTCCAGAACCTCGCTGGCTCTCTCCCTTTGGCTCCCCCACTAAGCGCTTTCTTCTCATGGTCCAAGGACAGTCATTTCAAGTCCACACAAAGACCCAGGCAGGGAGCCCCAGTTCCAAGTGACCGACACCCACTCTTTCATCCTCAGAAGAGCACGGAAAAGTCCTCCTGGGTGCTTATTCCCCTTTAAGTCTTGCTGATTCACACAAAACCAAGCGCTTCCCTCCTGAAATGCCCCTTTTAAGTGAAGTGGAGGTGATCTGAGCGGTCCTGCAATTAACACAAAGTGAGCGCGACATGGAGCAGCTCTGAGGTCTGAGCAGAGAACATCACCGGCAGGAGGGGAGATCAGAGCCGGGCACAATTAGGGGGAATGGGGCGGGGTGAACCACAGGGCAGCTGCCCTCCCTGTTGCAGGCTTCTGCCCCATCTCGCCTTGGCCTCTGGTCTGCACGTCCATAGTAGAGGGGATGGGGCGGGGTGAACCACAGGGCAGCTGCCCTCCCTGTTGCAGGCTTCTGCCCCATCTCGCCTTGGCCTCTGGTCTGCACGTCCATAGTAGAGGGGAATGGGGCAGGGTGAACCACAGGGCAGCTGCCCTCCCTGTTGTAGGCTTCTGCCCCATCTCGCCTTGGCCTCTGGTCTGCACGTCCATAGCAGAGCAGGGCTGCGGTGGGTCCACCAGCCACCCGCCTCTCCAGTGTCCAGAGAAAGGAAAAGCTTCTGCTCCTGGTGGTGGGGAGGGTCACTTATGGTCTGCACCGGCCATCAGCAGAACAGACTTTTCTCCTAAAGGCTGCTCAGTCAAAGGCCAACACCCTGTGCTGCCTGGAGCCCTGGCCTGTGTCACTGGGTGGGCAGGGTTCACTCAGGCCACGTGCAATGGAAGGAGGGTGAGTGGTTCCTCTGTGAGCCTGGGAACAATGCTGTGTGCAGCTCCCAGACACTGTGGGGGAAGGAGCACACGGTGCTGTGGCACTGTGATGGGTAATGTTACCTAGAGAACCGGTGACACATGGCTTCCAGGTGTGTCTGAGGGTGCCACCAGGAGACTGACATTTGAGTCAGTGGACTGGGATGGTAAGACCCACCCTCAGTGTGGATGGGCACCGTCCAGTTGGCTGCCAGTGCGGCCGGGATGAAGCAGGAGCAGGCGGGAGCAGGCAGGAGCGGGCGGGAGGTCTCGGCTTTCATCCTTCTCCCGTGCCGGATGCTCCCTGCCATTCGTCCTGCCCTTGGACATCAGACTCCAGGCTCTTCGACCTTTGGACTCTGGGACTACACCAGCGGTTTGCTGGGGGATTCTGGGGCCTGCAGTGTTGACTTCCCTGCTTTTGAGGCTTTTGGACTTGGCATGAGCCACCACTGACTTCTTTCTTCCCCAGCCTGCCAAACGACCTATCATGGGACTTCGCCTTGTGAGCACGAGGGCCAATTCTCCCTAAGAAACTCCTTTCATGTACACCCATCCTATCGCTTCTGTCCCTCTGGAGAGCCGTGACTAATAAAGGTACCTTGGCTTCGGACTTCTAGCCCCCAACTGCCGGACAGCAAGTTTCTGTGGTTTAAGCCGCCAGTTAGTGGTGCTCTGCTCTGCAGCCCTGGAAAGCTCACACTGTGTGTCCTCAGAGAAGGCGGCTAGGGTGGGCTGGGCTGCCGACAGGATCTCCGTGCTGCAACCCTCCCTGGTACCATTCTCCACAGACACCCTCAATGTGGCCACCTCCAGCCACACTCTCCTGAGTGCCAGCCTGGGCCAGGCTGCCTGTTCACCCACCCCCACCTGCCCTAAGCACATAGCCACCTAGGCTCTCCACATCCTGGTGTCCCCAACCTCATCCTCAGGGCCTCCCAGACACTGGCTGAACTCTCCCGTGCCTGCCACATTCTTGGTACTCCTGGCATCTCCTCTGCACTGACCTCCCAGGCAGTATGATCAGATGCCTCCTCCTCCAGGAAGTCCTCTGGGCTCTCCAGGCAATGCCTAGGTGTTCCCAGCTCTGGCCTGCTCATCTCCTGGAGCCTAGTTCCCTCCATACCCCTCTTCAGTCACTCAGTAGCTTGCCCTGCATCTCTGCCTGAGTCAGCCTGAAGAGGGATGGGAGTCCGGACCCATTCTTGCCACATGATGAGGACCACACAAACAGTGGGGAGGAGTGGCTCACATGCACAGAACTGCCTGATGGTCTAGAGGGCTGACCATGGGAGTAGAAAGAGGGGCAGGTGACCTGGGGCACTCCAGGAGACGGAGGGGCCAGATGCCCAGTGGAGGTTGACATGTGAGACCACGTGGCAGGTGGGTGTGGAATGCAAAGGTAGCCCCAGGGCCACCACTCCTGACAACCGGGCAGCCTCCACGATGCTCTCTCGCAGCGACACATGTCCATGAACCCTCCTGCCACTGGCATAGGGAGGGTGGGGTGGAGACAGAGGAAGCAGCGGGACTGGGACTGAACCAGCATGCAGTGGCCTCAGTGCCTCATTGGGCTGGAGACGGCTGGGCTGGCAGTCACCTGTCATGGGGACAGACTGCAGGAGGCACAGGGCTGACTGGGTGGTGGCATATGAGGGACCGTGGGGTGCTCTGTGTGGAATCCCACAGTGAAGACAGGCCCTGTACACTTCCACGCACCCCCAAGTCTCTCCCTGTGTGGGAACAAACTCCAGGGCCACCAAGGCACCCCAGACACCACCCCTTCCACTGTGACTAGAACAATTACAAGCATCTGAATCACCCATTTCACAGTAACCAGAAAAGCCTCATAATGAGGAACAAGGGAAATAATCTAAGCGTCGTATGTAAAGAGCCCCTGTGGGCGGCCAGTGGAAAGACAGAGGGCCAAGCAGGGATGGGGGCTGAAGGACCTTCCGGGGCTCCCAGAGACTCTTGCCGCCGACAGAAAACCCTGTGTGCAGCCAGGAACACGTATCTGGCGCTTCATGTGGAATGTGGCCACCCTACTCTGGATGCAGGCAGGCTGGGGCCTCAGGCCAGGGAGCCAGCTCTGAGCTCTGGTGAGAGTCACACAACCAGGCAGACACAGACGCCATTCACTGGGCAGCCTCTATGCAAGGGAAGGCCCAGAGAGTACTTCCCGCCTCAGACAGCCCTAGCCAAGGCCCCATCCCGCACCAGAGAAAGCATTACTGTAACCCTGCCCTCAGGCACCGAAAAGAGCCTAGCCTGGGCTCAGCAGGATGTGCCTCCCCTCCTCTCTCTGCTTTTAAAAGTAACAAAAGGCCCCTTGAGGGACCAGTCCTGAGGGGCACTCACCCTGTTAAAGCGCTTGGCTTGGAAGAGATGGCCGTTGGCACGGTACAGTTTTCTCCATCTTCTGGCTCCCCGGCGGTAGATGGATTCTGGAAAGGATAGGAGAAAGGCATAAAGAAACAGGTGGTGACCACAAGCCCACACAGGGTACAGCTGGGACAGGCTACCCTGTCCAGGGGCTGGGAAGGCAGGGCTGGAATGAGGCCCCCAGGCACCTCTCTGCCTCTCCTCACAGGATCTTCACGGTGTCATGGCCTCAGCGGCTGCACACAGTAACCCAGGTGAGGATGGAGCTGGGATCCTTACGGCGGCTCACAGACTGTGGAACCGTGAAGTTGCCCCAGGCCAGCACAGGCCGGCCTGTCTGCCCTCCGCCTATTTTCCTCTCCACCTCCCTTCTCCCCAGGCAGCCCCATGAAAAACAGGCCTTTTTTCCACACAGGGACAGTTCAAATGGGCCTCGATATTTACACATGACTGTCAGAGGAAGGAGAGTGGACGGCACTGGGGCCTGAGCCAGCCTAGGACACAGAGTGCCGCTGACTTCAGCAACTCGCCAGACACAGGCGGTGCGAGGCCCGGGCTCCCCAGTCCAGTTTCCTTTAACCTAATAAATTTCAGGGCCGAAGAGCCAAACCCACTGCGCGCTCATTTCCATTTGCGAGTTACCAGAAACATCACCTTTCTAACTGGCCTCTGACGGTCATGCAGACGGTGCTGCTTATGAAAAATGCTGGCACAAGTCGTAAGCAGAAGGCTGGCCTTGTCCCTCCTAACCGGGTCTCCCTTCGCGCCTCCGAAACACTTTGAAACCAATGTGTGTGTAAACAGAATCTTCAGAAACGCAACATACAACGGGATGCTTTGTGCTTTTATAAAATTCCATCATAAAAGCGACTTTCAGGACCCGAATGAGAGCGCCACGAACACACTGAAGTGTAAATTGTAACGGAATGTTTTTAAAACAAGCGAATGACTAGCTCTGGCCGGAAACCGCTGGCATCGGGTCACACGGAGGGGAGACCTGCTCCTCTTCCTCTAAATGGGAGATTCAGTGCGAAACCCAGAGGTCAGGGGTCCTCAGGAGCGCGGGGGAACTGGGCCCACGCGCCCTCCGCAGCAGCAGCAGCCGGGGTCCCGATGCCCCGGGCACAGTGCGGGATTGACAGAGGCCTGCGACACAGACGCGACTCGCAGAGACTCGAAGGCAGGTTGGGCCGTGCAGCCTGCGCCCCTTCCGCCCTCCACCCACCTGGGCGCCAGGCCTGGGCTCCACACGAGGCGCAGCCCCGGGAGCGGCCACTTTCAGCCCCGGTGGCCCTCAGCCCTGAGGAGGTCGGGTGAGCCCCCCCACGTGGCTCTGCCCACGAAAACGGGGCCCGTGTCTTGCCCTGACCAGCCCACTGCAGGCCCCGGCTCCACGAGTCCGCAGGTGTGACCGTCCCCTCGGGAGGCGCTGGTGCCCCACCAACCGTCTCTGAAAAGAGAGAAGCCTGTGCAGCGGAGGAGACAGGCGCTGTGGGACACGGATGCGACGGCGCAGAGCCGGGGGGCGGAGCCGAAGGCGGGACGCACGGCCGGGGGCGGAGCCGAAGGCGGGACGCACAGCCGGGGACGGAGCCCAGGGCTGGATGCACAGCCGGGGAGGTGGAGCCGAGGACCGGACGCATAGCCGGGGGGCGGGGCAGAGATCGGGACGCATAGCGTGGGGGGGCGGAGTCCACAGCTGGATGCACAGCCGGGGAGGTGGAGTCGAGGGCCGGACACACAGCCGGGGGGCGGAGCCCAGGGCTGGATGCACAGTCGGGGAAGTGGAGCTGGGGGCCGGACGCATAGCTGGGGGGCGGAGCCGAAGGCGGGATGCACAGCCGGGGGGCGAAGCCGAGAGTGGGACGGACAGCCGGGGGATGGAGCCCAGGGCTGGATGCAGTCGGGGAGGTGGAGTCGAGGGCCGGACGCACAGCTGGGGGGTGGAGCCGAGAGTGGGACGCACAGCCAGGGGCGGAGCTGAGGGTGGGACGCACAGCCGGGGGGCGGAGCCCAGGGCTGGACGCACAGCCGGGAGAGGGAACCAAGGGCTGCACGCAAAGCCAGGGGCGGAGCCGAGGGTGGGATGCACAGACGGGGGCGGAGCCGAGGGTCGAACATGCAGCTGGGGATGGAGCTGAGGGCTGGACACACAGCCGGGGGGTGGAGCCCAGGGCTGACGCACAGCCGGGTAGGTGGAGCCGAGGGCCCGACCCACAGCCTGGGGGTGGTGCCAAGGGGCGGGGGCATAGCCGAGGGGCGGAGCTGAGGGACGGACGCTCAGCTCTGGACCTAGCAGGGCGGATGGGGACACATGGGAACCACCCCCAATGCACCTGGGAAAGTCTGAAAATGCGCCAACTGGACACCTTTCAGGTTTAATCAGTAAACTCTCGATGTCCTAGTAGATGCCAGGCTCATCAGGCAGCCCCAGAATGGTGAACAAACGCTCCCAGGGGACACAGCACACAGCCCGGAGTCCCCAGTCCCCGCCGGGATGAACACAAGTGTCCCCATCCTTCCTTGTCCAGGAGCCCGCGTGTCTCTGTCCCGGCTTGTCCGGGTGCCCACGTGTCTCCATCCTGGCTCATGGGCCCCGCTGCGCTGTGAGTTTGCTTTCTGGCTGTGACAGTTCTGAGTGCAGGCTGGGTGTCTGCAGGACGCCCCTCCGTTGGGACTGGCCTGATGTTTGTCTCAAGGCGAGACTGCTCTCATAGCCTCCTTAGCTTCTGAATCAAAGCAGCACCTTCCTTGAAAAATCCACATTCCTACCTTTTTGGGGGATTCTGCAACTGCCAAAGCAAGCAACCACGAAGACACCCAACTTTCTAACTTCAGAAAACTGACTAGAAGGTTTCCCAAATACAGGGGGCCTAGACACGCTGGCTGGCAGCCACTCTGCCTTTCTGGGCCTGCTGTTGGGTACGCTGGGGGGAGGTGGCAGCCCCTGCCCCCCAAAGGTCACAGTTGCATCTTCAGCGTTCGGGTTTCTGTCTGGAAAGTGACAGGCCTATTCCTGACCTAAGCAACAGTCAGCACTGTGAAAAGAAGAAGGGCACGAGGGCACTGAGCCCATCCGGGGAGCACGCTCTGAGAATGGGCCCCGGCCCCCAGGTCCCACTGCGAGGAGGCTGTGGGCCCAGCACTGCGCAGCCCCCTGGCCACCTCTGTGGAAAAAGGTCCTAAAGACAAGCCCAGGTTAGCAGGAACCCCTCCAGAGCTATGTCTGGACACAGCCTGGGGTCTCCCACAATGCCCCCCACACAGTGGATGGCACAGCTGCATGGGTCAGGCTGAATGTTGGCTGTGGCAGGAGGGATGTGGCTCCAGAGCTGGCTCGATATCACAGGCCCACTGGGGACCCCGTCCTGCCACCTGCCTGGGTGCCAGGCTCGATATCACAGGCCCACTGGGGACCCCATCCTGCCACCTCCCTGGGTGCCAGGCTCCACTGAGGCAAGCAGGGAACGAAATTGTGGGGAACACAAGGGCCGCTACCCTTTCAGCTTTAACTCTGACAATCTCAAGGGGCTCTGTACGTTCCCCTTTGAGATTCTATAATTAGGAGGGCCACAGGAATTCTGAGGAGCTCAGTTTCCATGGCAATCTCGCGCCTTGCGCGCTGACAAGATGTAGAAAACACATTTTAACACACTAAGCTTGGAGCAGCAGGCTGGGGCAGGTGACAGCCCTGGGGTGTGGGGGCAGGGAGAGAGGGGCCGCATCCCCAGCAGCAGGTCAGGGGGCACTTGAGGCCTCCCTGTTCCCTGGATACAGCCCTGCTACATGGGGTGACCAGCACAGCCCAAAGCAACGCCACAGGACAGGCCCGCGGTGCCCAGACGGGGGCAAGTCAGCAGCCAGGCGACAGTCTGGTGCCTCTTATGGTGGCCCAGGTCAGTGACCAGGAAGATGGGACAGTGAGGTGCCCTTGGGACCTGGGGTCCCCGAAAGCCGGGGTGCAGCTGTCACCAAGGGTGCGGGTAAAACGGGCACTGCCACGTCCAGACTCCGCGCCTTGCCTGGGGAGCAACTTCCACTGGATTCTGAGCTCCAGGAGTGCGGGGCCGCCTGCCTTCCTCTCCAGGCCTCCGCGGCACAGTCAGCTGCCAGCACGTCCTGGGCAAATCGAGACATGAGAGTAGCAGTGACTGCAAATGCACGTCCAGAGCTACAGTGTCCCAGCGCTGCCCACGGCCCAGACGCTGGAGTTCGGGATTTGGGGTGGGATTCCCCCCTTTGCCTGGCTCAGCCTGGCTGTCCATCAGTCCACAAACTGACCTGTACCCTCTATGGTGGGCACTGGGCCACCCTGGCAGGGGACTGTCAGGAACAGGGCACACGGACATGGAGTTCTATAAAGCCACCAAAAGCCGCAGGAAAACGCCATTTGCCTATTTACTAATGCAGAGCCCCTGAGCCTTGGCTGCCCGCCCCTGCACCAGGGTGCCCGCTGCCTTTCCGGCCGGAGCGCCCCCATCAGAGCTGCCTGAACATCAGTCCTTCCTTCCTTCTGCACTGGCAGGCACTGTCAGAGGGGCTGAGGGCGGTGGTAGACAGGACGTGGGGTGGTGGGATGGGCCAGCAGGACCAGAGAGAGGGTGAAGAGACACAAGGAGGAGCACCCGAGGACCTGGGAGGCCCCAGAGCGGGGGCGGGGGCGGGGCCGTGGAGGTGCAGCCCCTCCGAGGGACCCACCCGGATGGCAAGCCTGCAACTCGAACTTCCCATTTCTAACCAGGATGTATTTCCCAGCTGAAAACGCGACTGAGAACATGCTGTGCTTTTAACGGGGGCTGAAGAATAACAAAGCCATAGAAGCAGATGTGGAAAAAGGTTTTGGACACTGCTGTGGTGGGGACTGGATGGCTGCCCGGGGCACAGGGTCTGTTTCGGGGACAGGCAGCACCACCCAGGCCCCCACAGAGGCGACCACTTCCCGCTTCCTGCAGCCACTAAGTGCAAGCACACACACAGAGCTTGAGCGACAGAAGAGGCACAGCCGAGGCGAGTCAGGCGAACAGGGAGCCAAGCTCTGCTGACTTCTGTCCTCTCACATCCAGGCACGCGGGACACCCAGACCCCTGGGAACAGGCAGAGCCCGGCCCTGTGGGCGCCAGGGCCATGTGGTGTGGCACAACGGGTATCATGGTGTCGGTGATACAGGGGACAGGCAGGTGGATGTGGGGCCCAGGAGGGATGGGTGGGCGTGTCCCTGGGATGATGCAGCAGCAGGGGGGCTCCTCAGGGTGGCCCTCTGGGAGGTGACCCCGGGTGAGGGGCAAGCGGCAAGCCTGGGCCAGTCTCAGAGTCCAAGGCTTAGGTCCCCTTGTGGTGGAGCTGGGTAATGCCATTCCCCAGCCACGGGCCATGGCCACAGCGTGCAGCTGCCCCCACAGGTGGCTCTGATGCCCAAGGCCCTGGGCTTGCTCATCTGGGGTCTAAGCCAATCAGACGAGCGCATTCCCCGGTGTGTCGTGGGCTCAGGGCGGCCAGATGACTGAGACAATCAGCCTGGAGGGGGCAGGGGGTGGGGTGGGCGAGGTGGGGGACAGGGAGGGTCCCACACCAGGGAGGCCAGGGAATGAGCTAGGCTACCCATCAGCAGCACGTGGACACACGGCGGATGAGCTGCCCATCACCTGTAGCCAAACAACCTGTGGGCAGCACCCGCCTGGGCCACCACCCCGGCCAGGCAGCCCCTGCAGCCCAGGCCAGCAGACCAGCCCGCCGAGGCCACCAATGCCAGCAGACTTTGGTTTTTGAACTGGACATTTTAAAAGTCTATAAAACAGAGCCTGTTCACTGAGGAAAGGCTTCCCATGGAGGAAGCAGACAGGCCTTGGCAGCTGGGTCTCTGGTGCGTGCTGCAGGCAGGGGCAGGAGCCACGACACAAACACACAGGGTGACAGCACTGGGTGCTGTGTGAGAGGCCCCCGCAGGACCCCCAGGTGACGCTGCCCTAGGCAGCCTTGGACAGAGTGATCAGGCGGCAGCCTTCAGGACGGAGCCACATCCTCAGGCCCTGGCAATCCCACCTGCGGGAACTCAGCTGCCCGATGCCCTACCACAGAGGCCAACATGGACACCTGGAACAGGAACTGCGCTCCTTGAAAAGAGAAGAAAGTGGTTCCTGTTGGCTAGAAGCAGCCAGCAGCTCCCTCCAGGGAGCAAATCCCCGTGTGGATGGGAAGAGGTCCTGGCTCGGACACGTGGGCCCCTGAGGGGCAGCTGCTGTGACATGGACTGCCCGAGGGGCCCTGAGCAAATCTGATGGGGAAACCTGGTGCTGTCCTCTGCCCAGGCTCCAGCCTCCTTCGAGTAATTGGGCCCACCTGCCAAGGAAGGTGGGAGGCACCACAGAGGTCTCCGAGTTCTCCTGGGCTCCCTGGGAGCGTGTCAAAGGTCACAGGGACCCATGGTCACTCCACATCTTGTGGCCAGCCCAGGGCCCCCCGTCTCCCTCCTTACGGGAGCAGAGCTGGGAAAAGGGCCACAGCATCTGGTTCACAAGAAACCGGCCCCCGCCATGGTGTCCTCCTCAGACGCTGTCAGCAGCCATGCAGGAAAGTGCCCCGAGAGATGTTTGTGGAAGGAATGACATCCCAGCAGTTCGGCCTCACAGTCAGTTCTGCTGAAAACACCCTCATTTGTTGTAATATAAATCCAGGTTTTGTGAAATGACTGAGCCTGGCCGGTATTTTCAGTTTCCGTGGAAAGATGTATGCCAACTTCCAAGCAGTCAGCTGCAGAGAAATTCACACCAAACACGCCCCTTTCTATGGAAGACTCTTTTTTCTGGACTCACTAACACAAACAAAACACTTCAACACCAACAACAAGAAGCTGCTCCGAGCTCCTCACTGCTGAGCTCCGTGTCCCCCACCCGAAAACAGACCCGAAGGGCCCAGCACACAGCCACACCGGCAAGGCCGCGGCGAGCACGTGCAGCCGAGTCAGAATAACTCAGAACCAGGAACTGAGCCGCGAGTGGACGCGGCGCCGAGGACGTGGCCAGGGATGCCACGCACCTGGTGGGAGTCCCACCCTCCTCCCACGAACAATCCGTAAGAGGTGGAAAATGTGCAAAACGGTGTTGGAGGCATCTGAAGAGGAGGCAGCGCCAGAGAGATGCACCACTGGGCTCCGCGTGTGCTCGGCGCCTGCTGACCCTCCGAGGCCACACAGAAAGCCGGGCCGGCCATCCCACTGGAGACAAAAACCCAAACCAGGGTTCAGGGCCACCGGGACAATCAAGACCCACGAATGCCTCAGTCGGATCGGCTGCCACGCAAACTACCACAGACTGGGCGGCTACAGTGACAAGCATTTACTATATAACGTTTCTGAGGGTGCAGTCAGGATGAGGGCACCTGCAGGGCTGGTCTCTCCTCGCCGGCTGGCGGCCGCACGCTCACCGTGGTCTCACGTGGTGGGGACAGCACATGCGCAGTCTCTCTTGCGTCTCATCCTCTCATCCTAGAAGGGTAGGATTTATCCTACTGCAAAGGCTCTACCCCGTGATCCTAACTAACTACCGCTGTGACCCTAACGACCGCCGTGACCCTAACTAACGACCGCCGTGACACTAACGACTGCCGTGACCGTAACTACCACCATGACCCTAACTACCACCGGGACCCTAACTAACTACCGCCGGGACCCTAACTAACTACCGCCGGGACCCTAATAATCACCATGACCCTAACTACCATGACCCTAACTACCACCGTGACCCTAACTACTGCTGTGATGACCCTAACTACCACCGTGACCCTAACTACTGCTGTGATGACCCTAACTACCACCGTGACCCTAACTACTGCTGTGATGACCGTAACTACCACTGTGACCCTAACTACCGCCATGACCCTAACTACTGCTGTGATGACCCTAACTACCATCATGACCCTAACTGCCACGACCCTAACTACCGCCATGACCCTAACTACTGCTGTGATGACCCTAACTACCATCGTGACCCTAACTACCGCCGTGACCCTAACTACTGCTGTGATGACCCTAACTACCAACGTGATCCTAACTACCGCCGTAACCCTAACTACCGCCGTGACCCTAACTACCGCCGGGACCCTAACTACCGCCGTGACCCTAACTACCGCCGTGACCCTAACTACCGCCGTGACCCTAACTACCGCCGGAACCCTAACTACCGCCGTGACCCTAACTACCGCCGTGACCCTAACTACTGCTGTGATGACCCTAACTACCACCGTGACCCTAACTACCACCATGACCCTAACTACTGCTGTGATGACCCTAACTACGGCTGTGATGACCCTAACTACCACCGTGACCCTAACTACTGCTGTGATGACCGTAACTACCACTGTGACCCTAACTACCGCCATGACCCTAACTACTGCTGTGATGACCCTAACTACCACTGTGACCCTAACTACCACGACCCTAACTACCATCATGACCCTAACTACTGCTGTGATGACCCTAACTACCACCATGACCCTAACTACGGCTGTGTTGACCCTAACTACCACCGTGACCCTAACTACCACCATGACCCTAACTACTGCTGTGATGACCCTAACTACCACCGTGACCCTAACTACTGCTGTGATGACCCTAACTACCACCGTGACCCTAACTACCATGACCCTAACTACCGCCATGACCCTAACTACTGCTGTGATGACCCTAACTACCACCGTGACCCTAACTACCACGACCCTAACTACCACCATGACCCTAACTACTGCTGTGATGACCCTAACTACCACCATGACCCTAACTACGGCTGTGTTGACCCTAACTACCACCGTGACCCTAACTACCACGACCCTAACTACCATGACCCTAACTACCACCATGACCCTAACTACTGCTGTGATGACCCTAACTACCATCATGACCCTAACTACTGCTGTGATGACCGTAACTACCACTGTGACCCTAACTACCATGACCCTAACTACCACCATGACCCTAACTACTGCTGTGATGACCCTAACTACCACCATGACCCTAACTACGGCTGTGATGACCCTAACTACCACCATGACCCTAACTACGGCTGTGATGACTCTATCTACCGTGACCCTAACTACCACGACCCTAACTACCACCGTGACCCTAATTACTGCTGTGATGACCCTAACTACCACCGTGACCCTAACTACTGCTGTGATGACCCTAACTACCACCATGACCCTAACTACTGCTGTGATGACCCTAACTACCACCATGACCCTAACTACTGCTGTGATGACCCTAACTACCACCGTGACCCTAACTACTGCTGTGATGACCGTAACTACCACTGTGACCCTAACTACTGCTGTGATGACCCTAACTACTACCATGACCCTAACTACTGCTGTGACGACCCTAACTACCATGACCCTAACTACTGCTGTGATGACCCTAACTACCACCATGACCCTAACTACTGCTGTGATGACCCTAACTACTACCATGACCCTAACTACTGCTGTGACGACCCTAACTACCATGACCCTAACTACTGCTGTGATGACCCTAACTACCACCATGACCCTAACTACCATGACCCTAACTACCACCATGACCCTAACTACTGCTGTGATGACCCTAACTACCACCATGACCCTAACTACTGCTGTGATGACCCTAACTACCGCCATGACCCTAACTACTGCTGTGATGACCCTAACTACCACCGTGACCCTAACTACCACCATGACCCTAACTACTGCTGTGATGACCCTAACTACCACCGTGACCCTAACTACCACCATGACCCTAACTACTGCTGTGATGACCCTAACTACCACCATGACCCTAACTACCGCCATGACCCTAACTACTGCTGTGATGACCCTAACTACCATCATGACCCTAACTACTGCTGTGATGACCCTAACTACCACCATGACCCTAACTACTGCTGTGATGACCCTAACTACCACCGTGACCCTAACTACTGCTGTGATGACCGTAACTACCACTGTGACCCTAACTACTGCTGTGATGACCCTAACTACTGCTGTGATGACCCTAACTACCACCATGACCCTAACTACTGCTGTGATGACCCTAACTACCACCATGACCCTAACTACTGCTGTGATGACCCTAACTACCACCGTGACCCTAGCTACTGCTGTGATGACCGTAACTACTACTGTGACCCTAACTACCATGACCCTAACTACCACCATGACCCTAACTACGGCTGTGATGACCCTAACTACCACCATGACCCTAACTACGGCTGTGATGACCCTAACTACCACCGTGACCCTAATTACTGCTGTGATGACCCTAACTACCACTGTGACCTTAACTACTGCTGTGATGACCCTAACTACCACCATGACCCTAATTACTGCTGTGATGACCCTAACTACCACCGTGACCCTAACTACTGCTGTGATGACCCTAACTATCACCATGACCCTAACTACTGCTGTGATGACCCTAACTACCACCATGACCCTAACTACTGCTGTGATGACTGTAACTACCACTGTGACCCTAACTACTGCTGTGATGACCCTAACTACTACCATGACCCTAACTACTGCTGTGACGACCCTAACTACCATGACCCTAACTACTGCTGTGATGACCCTAACTACCACCGTGACCCTAACTACCATGACCCTAACTACTGCTGTGAGGACCCTAACTACCACCGTGACCCTAACTACTGCTGTGATGACCCTAACTACTGCCATGACCCTAACTACGGCTGTGATGACCCTAACTACCACCGTGACCCTAACTACTGCTGTGATGACCCTAACTACCACCGTGACCCTAACTACCATGACCCTAACTACCACCATGACCCTAACTACTGCTGTGATGACCCTAACTACCACTGTGACCCTAACTACTGCTGTGATGACCCTAACTACCACCGTGACCCTAACTACCATGACCCTAACTACCACCGTGACCCTAACTACTGCTGTGATGACCCTAACTACCACTGTGACCCTAACTACTGCTGTGATGACCCTAACTACTGCTGTGATGACCCTAACTACCACCGTGACCCTAACTACTGCTGTGATGACCCTACCTACTACCATGACCCTAATTACTGCTGTGATGACCCTAACTACCACCATGACCCTAACTACTGCTGTGATGACCCTACCTACTACCATGACCCTAATTACTGCTGTGATGACCCTAACTACCACCGTGACCCTAACTACTGCTGTGATGACCCTAACTACTACCATGACCCTAATTACTGCTGTGATGACCCTAACTACCACCGTGACCCTAACTACTGCTGTGATGACCCTAACTACCACCATGACCCTAATTACTGCTGTGATGACCCTAACTACCACCGTGACCCTAACTACTGCTGTGATGACCGTAACTACTACCATGACCCTAACTACTGCTGTGATGACCCTAACTACCACCATGACCCTAACTACTGCTGTGATGACCCTAACTACCACCATGACCCTAACTACCACCATGACCCTAACTACTGCTGTGATGACCCTAACTACCACCATGACCCTAAATGACTACTGTTAGGCCCTAACTACTGTGTGGCCCTAACTACTGCTATAATGCTAACTACTGCCGTGACCCTAACTACCATGACCCTAACTAGCACATGAACTAAACTACCACCATGACCCTACTAAGTACTGCCGTGACCCTAACTACCTGCCAAAGGCTTCATCTCTAAATACCATCACGCTGGGGGGTTAGGGCTTCCACATATGGATTCTGGGGAGACACTCAGTCCGTAACATTCTGCCCGGGACCCCAGAATTGCACGCCCTGCTCAGTTACGCTGGCCCACAGCCAGGGAGGAACTTGACCTCAGGAGGAATGGGCCTCCAGGCTCCCCCACACCTGGCCCACAGCAGATGAGACTGCTGATGCCACACTGTGTGGAGTTAAGGCTTCTGGGGCCGCTAGGATGTAATGAACATATTTTGCATGTGAGAAGGACACGGGATAGACATCTCAACCCCAGAAGTGAGAACCAGGATGCCAGGTGCAGTGGCTCACGCCTGTAATGCCAGCACTTTGGGAGGCTGAGGCAAATAGGATCACCCGAGGTCAGAAATCCCCAATCCGAAAGTGCTGGGATTACATGCCTGTGTATCGTCAGAAGTTCGAGACCAGCCTGGCCAACACGGCAAAAACCCCATCTCTAACAAGAATATAAAAATTAGCTGGGCACGGCGGTGTGAGCCTGTAATCCCAGTTACTTGCGAGACTGAGGCAGGAACATTGCTTGAGCCCGGAAGGTGGAGGCTGCAGTGAGCCGAGATGGCACCACCTCACTCCGGCCATCTTGGGCAGAAAAAAAGGAATCAAATGGAAATTCTAAAAATAAAAAACAAAGTGATTGAAAATAATTTAAAGGGTAGATTTAAGAGTAGATTGGGTGAAATAAGAGATGTCAGTAGAAAAAAATCCAGATTGAAGCACACAGCAGGAAAAAACCAGGGCAGAAGAAATCCAGAAAAAAGCGCACAGCAGACTTGCAGGTGTGTGAGACGGTGAGGCGTGGGGGTCCGAGGGGACACAGAACGGGATGATATTTGAAAAGTCAAGGGCTGGCACTGTGGGAGGCCCAGGCGGGTACCTCATCAGGAGTTTGAGACCAGCCTGGCCAACATGGCGAAACCCTGTCTCTACTATAAACATAAAATGAATTAGCTGTTCATGGTGGCAAGTGCCTGTAATCTCAGCTACTTGGGAGGCTGAGGCAGGAGAATCACCTGAATCCGGGAGGCAGAGGTTGCAGTGAGCCAAGATCTCGCCACTGCACTCCAGCCTGTGCCACAAAAGCAAAGCTCTGTCTCAAAAAACAAGAAAAGTCAAGGGCTGATATTTTCCAAAAGAGACAAAAGGCACCACCTCCCTGATTTGAAAAGCTCTACAAACCTCAATTAGGATAAATTCTTGATTTCGTCTCTCCTTCGCAAGGCTGCTGCTGTGATGAAGACATTTTTACCAGGAGTCAGAGAAAACAGAGGCTGCCTTCCAGGGCAGCAGTGAGGCTGGAAGGAATGACAGACACCCCAAGACAACGCGAAACCTGTGGGGAGAACCCCCAGCCTACCCAGAACTCTACCCCATGTGAAGAACACCCTCCAGAAAGAAGGCCAAAGACATTTTCCAGACAAAAAACAAAAAAAAACAAAAAAAACCAGATAGATAGCTGTCAGCAAGCCTGTGCTGAAAGGAATACTAAAGGGTGTACTTCAGGCGGGAGGAAGGCAGTCTCCATGTAAGCTCTGTTCTGCAGAAAAACTGGAGTGCCTACAAGGGTAGCTCGGGGGTCAATCTGAAGGACCGCTGTTTAAGACAACACTTGGTTTGTGGGTCTGAAATACATGTAGAATTTACAGGCATAATAATAACAGCACAAAGACTGATAAAAATAACAGCACAAACAGTACAGAAAGAAGAATTAGGCCAGGAGAGGTGGTTCATGCCTATAATCCCAGCACTTTGGGAGGCCAAGGCGGACAGATCACTTGAGGCCAGGAGTTTGATGCCAACCTGGCCAATATGGTGAAACCCTGCCTCTAGATACAGAAAATAGTTGGGCATGGTGATGGGCACCTGTAATCCCAACTACCTGGGAGGCTAAGGCGGCAGAATCACTTGAGTACGAGAGGTGGAGGTTGCGGTGAGCCACGATAGTGCCATTGCACTCCAGCCCGGGCAACAAGAGCAGAACTCCAACTCAAAAAATAAAATAATTAAACGGTTGTAAGGTTTTGAAGGAAATGGTAAAAGTATTGATTTAAGTGCGTCCCAAGGATATGACTCATAATTTCTAAGGGAGCCATTAAAATAACACGAAGAGAAGTAGGACTGAACACAGCCGCAATAATAAAGGCGGAGAAAGTGGAATAAAAACACTGATTAAACCAAAAGACGGCAAGAGAGAGGAAGGAAAGAAAGAACAGAGCGGACAAGCGAGACCAGGGGGCTACAACGGAACACACCAGCCTGGCAGCGAAGGCAAACGGAACACACCAGCCTGGCAGCGAAGGCAAACGGAACACATCAGCCTGGCAACAAAGGCAAGCGGAACACATCAGCCTGGCAGCGAAGGCAAACGGAACACATCATCTAAAACACAGCCATTTTCAGACTAGATTCAAAATAACTAACTTCTGCTTATAAGAGCTGCTTCTAAAATATAGAGAAAAGAAAGTAAAAGGATGAAAAAACAGCACATAAACACTAAGTCCCCTTCCTCCCCACTCTCAACCGCCCCACAGTTGGTGTGGCTACACTAACGTCATACAGATCCGATGTTAATGACAATAACACTTCTCACCTTAAAGAGCATTTCATGATGATAAAAGCATCAATCAAAAGGAAAACATGGCCGGGCACCGTGACACATGCCTGTAATCCCAGCACTTTCGGAGGCTGAGGCGGGTGGATTACCTAAGGTCAGGAGTTCAAGACCAGCCTGGCCAACATGGTGAAACCCTGTCTCTACTAAAAATACAAAAATTAGTCGGTGTGGTGCTGGGGGCCTGTAATCCCAGCTACTTGTGAGGCTGAGGCAGGAGAATCACTGGAACCCGGAAGGCAGAGGTTGCAGTGAGCAAAGATCACGCCACTGCACTCCAGCCTGGGTGACAGAGTGAGACTCAGTCAAAAAAAAAAAGGAAATAACAGGCCAATCTCTCTCATAAATACAGCTGCAAAAACAACAAACAAAATAATAGCAAACGGAATCAAGCAAAATCCAAAAAGGGCAAGCAAGGTGCTAAAGGAATGTCATTGGTCTACCGGGAAAGGTGAATCCGCAGAATTCGCCGTGTTAACAGAATAAAGGAGAAAAGTCATGTCGCATCAACAGATGAAGGAAAACAAGCATCTGAAAAAATTCAACACCATTCGTGACAGCAACTTGCCACTAGGAATAAAACAGAACCTCTTTCATTTGCTGCTGGGGCGTCACAAAGGAAAAAAAGCATTTCCGCAAACGGCACCCTTAATGGTGGAATTCTTAAAGCTTTTCCCTGAGAGCAGGCCCAAGAGGATGCGGCTGTCACCACTTCTGTCCCACACTGTTTTGGAAGGACCGACGGCGCCAGGGCAACAAGGCAGCAGCTGAAGGAAAGGTGGAAACAAACGGCCGGTCGCCGGTGAGATGGCAGCACACGGAGGGTTCCGGAGCAACCGCGGGGAAGCCACGAGGCCCAGCGCAGGCCAAGACCCACCAGCTAATCACATTCTCCACACACTGCTATCCGCGAAAAGACTGAAAACCGAACCGCAGAAGTAATACTGCTTGAAATAGCATAAACACTGAAATATCAGGGAATCATCTGAACAGAAATATTACTGAAAGAATTTAAGGCCAGGTGCGGCGGCTCACGCCTGTTATCCCAGCACTTTGGGAGGCTGAGGCAGGAGGATCACTCCAGCCCAGGAGTTCAAGACCAGCCTGGGCAACATAGGGAGACCCTGTCTCTACAAAAAAATACAAAAATAGCTGGGCATGGTGGTGCACACCTGTAGTCCCAGCTACTTGGGAGGCTGAGGTGGGAGGATTGCTTTGAGCCCAGGAGGTCAAGGCAGCAGCGAACCACAATCGCACCACTGCACTCCAGCCTGGACAAGAGATCCTGTCACCCCCCCCCCAAAAAAAAAGGTCAAACAGAGGCCTAAAGATATGTTTATGGATTGGAAACCTCAGTACTGTAAATATGCCGATTTCCCAGGCTGATGTATAAATCCGACTGCAATTTCCTGGGCTTTTGAAAATAAAGAAGCCCACTGTCAGTGGCTTATTAATCAACAAGCCCATGTGTATGGAAATGTAAAAAGCCAAGGACAAGCAATATGGTCTTGAAAAAGAAAAACCACAAATCGAAGGCTCACAACCCAAGTCCCAAACGGTGATTACAAAGCAGAAGAAATCCGAACAGCACAACTCGGCAAAAAACGAAGGGGACAGACGAGTCCAGAGAGAGGCCCCACGGCCAGGACCCAAAAGCCCCAACGATGAAGTCAGCTTTCACTTTCTGTGCATCAGAAGACACCCCCAAGGAGAGGAGGGCGAGCTGTGGAGTGACGGAAGGTGTTTGCATCACAAGTAATCAAAGCATTTGTCCCTAAAACACACACAGCCCCACGAACGAAGACGAGTCACATTTTTCAACACCCAGATTGTGAATCGGGCGGAAGAGGGAAACAGGCAGCTTTGTGAAGCAGCGTCCTCCATCCCCCAGGAACCGTGGAGAAGCAGCTCACCTCAGCCGTAAGGAGGCCACAGCTGGGAGCCTTTCAAGCCTGGTCCCTGTGCTGGAAGGGGTGGGTCCGGGAATTCCCACATGCCGGCCTGTGCCATCAACACAGATCCAGCCTTTGTCTCAGTTTCCCAGCGCACAGCCCCCTGACCCTAGGAATCCTGTCGTGGTGAGAGCGTCTTTTTGCATGCTAATGAGATGACGGGGCACTGGGAGCCCCCAGACAGCTCCAGGACGGGAGGTCTTTAGCAAGACGCAGAATGCCTAGCAGGTCGGAACGTTCTGTCCCACAGCCCAGGGTCCAGCGAGGAGACAGGAGAGGAGGGCGAGTCAGTCACCACGGGAAGGTTGTTTACTCAATCGTGCCTGTGGCGTGAAGCTTCCACAAAACCGTGGCATGATCTGCTTTGGAGAGTGACTGCGTGGCTGAATACAGTGCGGCGCTGGAGGGTGGCGTGCCCGGAGAGGCCCGGATGCCCCAAACCCCCCCAGACCTTAGCCCGGGCAGCCCCCTACCTGGCGGCTCCTCGCTAATAAACTGGTACACTAAGCAAAGTGTTTCCCTGAGTTCCGTGAGCGATTCTAGCCAACCCCTGAGCCTAAGGAAGGGGTCGTGGACACCCCGATTCACAGCAGTTGGTCAGAATCCAGGATGCCACCTGGTACTTGCAGCTGGCTCCCGAATGGGGCGGTGTGGTGGGAGCGAGCCCTTCCTCTGCGGGGTCTGCACTAATGTCAGGCCATTCGTGTCGGAGCTGAATGGAGATACCAGACACCCAGCGGCGTCAGAGTGGCCGCGGGTGCAGAAAAACCCACACGACTGGGCCACAGCCGCTTGAAAGAAACGTGTTTCCTGCAAACTCCACTCCTGGGTGTACAAAAATGAAGGCCCGCCATGGGCAACAGAAGGTGCTCGGATGTCTGTGGCAGCAAAAGCCAGGACCCTAGTGTGGGTGACGCCCCCCATGGGCACCGAGGAAGGAGAAGTGTCCACACCCCAGGCACAACCAGTGCCTGAAGAATATCTTAGTTTATAGTGTTACTGCTCAGCTGTTTCCTTTACATAATCCTTCATATATAATCATACATTAGTTGATAGAATTAGTGCCTGAGGTATAACTTACTGCTTACGTATATCTGGCTTATACAATCATACTCAATGCTTATCTAGCTTACCTAGTTCTACATATAATCTTTCTGTATAATCATACAGGTATCGTAGTCGGAGCTGTACTGACACATTCAGTGCTGATTTGTACAATCCTTCTATATAACCATATAATAGTCTGTAGTAGGAGGAATGCCCAGAGCAGACACAGAACAGAAGCAGCACATGGGAAAACAGCCAGACCAGGATGAGAACCAAAGACCCAGGCGGTGGCGTCCCCAACTGAAAGGGCAAACGCTGTATGGCAGGCTTGGAGCAGGAGCCTCTCCTCCTGATAAAGGAGCTGTGGTTCCTGCATCCAGTTACTGTGGAAAGTCGGCCTCAGGCCTGAGATCCTGGAAGTAACCGAGGGAGAAGAACCCCTCTGGTGTGACCAGTCACGGCGCTGTACACCCTGTCTGCCTTTTCTCCCTTCTGTGCTAGCTCAAATCATCCTCCCGTAAATATCTTAGAGAAGAGCACAAGTCCGTCAGCCCCCACTGCACTGGCTTACAGTGTCCTTCTATTAGAAACCCTTTGAAGTCTCCAGCCCCCAGGTAAG
This sequence comes from Saguinus oedipus, assembly GCA_031835075.1. Lineage (NCBI taxonomy): Eukaryota > Metazoa > Chordata > Mammalia > Primates > Cebidae > Saguinus > Saguinus oedipus. The sequence goes on along the minus strand of CM063175.1, from coordinate 39,916,633 downwards.
AAGTGTTACGCAAGACACCTGCTGCACACAGCCCACCTCCTTGCCTCGGTGACCTAATGGGGGTGGACCCCTTTTCTGTACACGACCCTCTACTACTGCGCACAGCACGGCCCCCTACTGCGCACAGCCCACCTCTCTGCCCAGGTGACATAATGGGGTGGCCCCTTCGCTTGTGACTCACGTGATTATGTATGTCCTATTACTAAGCCTATAGATGATGACCTCACTCATGACCCTGCCCGCTGCTTGTACCTAATAAATACAGAAAATACAGATGCTTCTGGGCATTTGGGGCTCTCGCTGATCTCTGCTCAAAGGTGGCGTGGCCCCTGAGTCCAGATGCCCTTCACCAGTTCTTCAGTGTCCTGTCTCTTTACCTCTCAGATCCTGCACCTCAGCACAGCATAAGGAACACCCCACAACCCTGTGGGGCTCAACAGCCCTACACCCCAGTGCCCCCAAGATGAAGGTAGATATGTAAGATGTGGGGAATTCAGCCGGCAGAGCAGCCCCGAGGCGGGGACGGACACGGCGGAACCACACCCCACACCACGGGAAAGCCCCACACATGGCCGGCCTGGGTGGCCACACTCGGGGTGGACGGCACAGGATCGCAAGACAAAAAGCTCAAAACAAGCAAACTCTGCAGGCAGAGGCCGGGGAATGGCGGGCCACGCCTGGGGTCTTCTTGGGGTGTGGGGCGGCCCCGTGCCCAGGGGATGCGCTACGCGTGGTCAGCTGTGTGACGTGGCGCAGTCTGCTTTGTGAAAGCTCATGGAGTCGAACACTCCAGATTTCACATTTTCTGGAGTTTTGTTTCAGAAAGTCAAGAGAGAAGAAGTCGTCAGAGAATGGAGGTACCCGGACCGTGAGATTCTTTCCATGAAGAAAAGCCGAGGCCCCGGCAGGGCGGCGACTCCTGCCGCATTTTACCTTTTGTTTGAGATGGAGTCTCGCTCTGCCGCGCAGCCCGGAGTGCAGGGGCGCGATCTCGGCTCACCGCAACCTCCGCCTCCCGGGTTCAAGCCGTTCTCCTGCCTCAGTCTCCCGAGTAGCTGGGACTACAGGCACGCGGCACCACCCACGGCTAATTTTTGTATTTTTCGTAGAGATGGGTTTCACCATGTTGGCCAGGCTGGTCTCGAACTCCTGGCCTGGTGATCTGCCTGCCTGAGCCCCCAGAGTGCTGCGGTCACAGGTCCCGGGTGGGGGCTGCAGGCGCCGCCATCTTACATTTCTCTTTGGTTTATTTGCTCTATAAGCTCAACGTTCGCAAACTGAACTCAAAAGTTAACCTGCTGTTTGATTATTTTTGTCAACTATTTCAAACAAAACTTCTTTTATTAACCTTACGTAAGGATCACGTCTACACACAAACCCCAAACCCCGTTTCATGAGCAATTTAGGAGACTGAAGCAAAGCCTGTGTTTGGCCTTCTAGGTGGACTCCTGGAACCCGTACCCTGTAACGCAGGCAAAGGGAGGACAAGGGAAGATTCCACGAAAACCACACTCCGCATGGATCTGAACTGTTTGGAAAACACCTGGACTTCGGGAGATGCTCTGCCGCAGAATCATGGAAGTGACTGTGCTGAGGAAACGTCGCCTCAAAGACGACTTAAGTGACAGAAAGGGTCGGGTTGCGAGGCTGGCACCTGGCACTGCCCTCCCTGGGTCTCCTGAGACCAGCTGTGGTCCCTTCCCCAACACTGTCTCTTCTGCCAGGCTGGCACCTGGCACTGCCCTCCCTGGGTCCCCTGAGAGGCAGCTGTGGTCCCTTCCCCAACACTGTCTCTTCTGCCAGGCTGGCACCTGGCACTGCCCTCCCTGGGTCCCCTGAGAGGCAGCTGTGGTCCCTTCCCCAACACCATCTCTTCCACGTGGGTGAACATTCAGAAGACAGACAGACAGTCGGTGAGGAGGCTGGACCCACAGGTGCCTGCATCCCTCCCGCATGTCCTCAGGCTGTAGGCCAAAGGGCAGGAGACAAGGGTGGAGCCAGGATGTGGGTCCTGCCCGCACTGGACAGAGAGTCTGGCTGGAGGCTGAGGGTGCTGAGTCCAGGCCGGCAGCAGCCCCACCGCTTCCCTGCCCAGACCTGAGAATCCCGACAACGGTGGGCGTGGCACAGCACACAGGGGATGGCTCCCGATGCCGGGGGGACCGGGTGACTACTGTCCCCATCAGGAAGGAGGCCTAGGCTCCCCTCCTCCCCCCGCCACACACGCCTCCCTAACCCCAGTCCCTCCTTGTCCGTCTCTGAGTCCTGATCTCCAGCGACACCCAAACCACCGAGATGCACCCCTCCTTCTGTGATCCCCCGTGGCCCGTCGCCCCCTCGTCCTGCCCGTCATTTCTGGGAGGTTCAGCCCCCAGTCTCCATGTTGGACCCCCCACCTGACCCTGCCAACCTGGGACCATCCCCGGCTCTGCCCAGACGTTCCCGGTTGGTGTGGGATTCTCTCCCAGTCCCCCAAGTGGTCCAGAGACACCTCCTCTGCCTCTTGTTTTCCCACAGCACCCTCCCGAGGGCTCGGTGCCCTCAGCTAAGCCCATTAGCCCGACACGCAGAGCTGGCCCCACACCTCCCGGCACCCACCTCGGCTCCTCCTCACCTTCCCCACCACCTCAACACCCACGGGCGCAGCGGGCCTCCGACTCTCCTCCCGAGTTCCACTCTGAGCCCTCGCCTGCCATACTGTGTGAACTGGCCTGGGTCCTGCCCTCAGGGAGGGCACGGGGTGGGGGGAGGGAGCTCAGGATGGCAGGCCTGGCACCCCGAGGGGAAGGCCCCAGTTGAGGAGGCTGAGTACCAAGTTTCCAATGCCTCACCTGACGGCCCAGTCCCTTGGGGACTTCAGCCTCCACCACCCTCACCCTGGCCCTGCAGGGAGTCAACTGTCACCAGCCCCACCCCTCCACTACCCCCTTAGGGACTCCACTGCCACCAGCCCCACCCTGATCCCTCAGAGACTTACTGTTACCAGTCCCACCCCTCCCAGGGACTCCACTGTCAGTAGCCCCGCCCCCCATTCCACTGTCAACAACCCCCGCCAGACTCCACTGTCACCAACCCCCCCACCCTACTGTCACCAACCCCCCCACCCTACTGTCACTAACCCCATCCCCCGCAGGGACTCCACTGTCACCATTCCCCCCCAGCACCGTTCTCTCCGCTGCTCCTCAGCTCCCTGAGGACCAGCCAACCCCACTCATACTCGCATGGTTTCAGGCAGAGGCTCACGGCTGCCAAGGCCGATCCAAACCCCTCTTTCCCTGGGCCAGGGATGTTGTGAGGGCAGACGCGTGACCCAAGTGGACTCGGGGGACCTTGGTACCAGAAGAGTCTCTGTTTCCTCCCTGAAGGTGTGACCCGGGAGCCGTGGGGCTGCCATGGAACCAGAACCCCCTGACTGGGGACGAAGTCTGAGCAGAGGAGGCTCACCCCTGGGGCCACCGCTGGAGCCAAGATCAGCCCTGGCCATTCGGTTTCTCACCTCTGGGATCCTCTTTGTTGGGAGGATCCCATTGGTCTTAGGTCCTTGGCTGCCCCCAGGGAGGGCCCCGAGGAAGTGCCCCGAGCCGGCCAGCTCTTCCCCTCGTCCAGCCTGAGAGACACTGGACGTCTGTGGAGCCAGCTTCTTCAACACCCCAGCTAATGGCCAAGTCTGGGAATTCTGCCACTGGACATTTTTGGGGTCTACCCCACTGCCCTGGGATGATGGCTTTTCCCAGCAGCACCCACCACCGACACCACAAAATCTGAGTGATGTGGCCCAGCACAGAGGCCCCTGGTCTGGACCTCCCCTGCCTCCGCAGGCTCCGCAGGCTGGGCTGTAAAATGGGGAGCATGAGAGCTGTACCCGTAAGTGGCGTGGGCGCAGCACCGCCTTCCGGACGCTGCAGTGGCATGAGCTGCTGCAAGCGGGTGTCCTCGCCACGGCCAGGACTCGCTATGTCCCAGGGACTCTTGATACAGTCACTTGGCCCGCTGTGACCCCCTGCCCACAGCCGGACCCACACCTGGCTGTGTCTGCTCAACCTTCCAAAGGAGCCCTGTCCAGGGTTGCGTGTTTCCTGCATGTTTAGTATTTGTGACCACACTGCTCTCAGGACAGTCCATCCAGGAGGATGGGGCAGGTATGGTGCGTACCGCTTCACAGATGAAAAAACCTGAGGCCACCCAGGTCAAGGGTCGCCCCAGAGAAAGAGCCAAAGGTGGCCCCCAGGCCCCCCATCGCCCTCGTGCGTCCAGCAGTGCCTCCGCCGGGGTGCCCTCACTCCAGGAATCCCTCCGGGGGGGACAGAAACCTCCAACACCAGGTGTCTGGAAGCACCCAGGGTCAGCTGCGCAAAAGCCCAGAGAGTCCCATGTCCAAGCCCCAGGACCCAAGACTGTCCCACCTTCCATGGCACGGGGGACTTCACAGACGATGAAGTTAAGGAGATGGGGAACGGGGAGATGCTTCCGGATGATCTGGGTGGGCCCCTGTCATCACAGGGTCCTCATAAGAGGGATGGGGGGCAGCTGAGTCAGAGGCTGGGGTCACTCAGGGCTGCACCGAGGGGCCCAAGGTCTCAGACGCTGGAGTAGGCAGGAAATACCTGCCCGGATGGCGCCTTGACTTTAGCCCAGTGAAATCTGCCTGGACCTGCACCCTCCAAGACAACGGTGTGCTGCTTTAAGCCGACCAGTGGTGGCCGCAGGAGGGCGGCGGCACCGGGGGCCATATTCACAGCCATGGAGACTTGGGGCCTGTTTCTCCCACGGCCAACAGGCCAACTATGCGAGTCCCGAGAACATGGCTGGACACGGGCTGCCGGCGGCTGTGCAGACAGGAGGCCGGAGAGGTCTCCGCTGTCCCATACACGGCCACTCCAGGCAGGTCAATCCCCTCTTTACAGGCAGGCCAGGGCAGACCTGGACGGCACCCACTCGAGAGGCCACAGCGGTGGCACCTCCAAGCCACCATGGTCCAGGTACCCAGGCTGTGCCTCTCACCCACAGGGGATGAGTACGTAGCTTAGCCTCCGGGAGCCATGGAGGTCAATGCATGGCCACAGGGACAAGGGGGCATGCCTGTCAGGTCGGAGGGGGCCAGGCAGGCTTCCTGGAGGAGGTGAGGAGGAGAGAACAGGTGAGGGGGCAGGGGCGAAGAGGGCGGGGCTACTGCCCCGGGATCACAGTGGGACTCCAGTGCAGTATCTACTGTGATGTCTTTTCTCTGAAACTCTATTGAGGGTTCAGCCTGGGCAACCTGACTTCTCCACACCCAGAACAGGCACCCAACCACCCCGACTGGCCCAGGCCTAAGGCTGGCAGCACCCCACCGTGGCAGGCTCCCTTGACACTGCCCTGGGGGAGCTCCCTTCAACTACCCTGGGGGGCTCCATCGACACTACCCTGGGGAGCTCCCTTGACACTGCTGGGGTGGGGGGCTCCCCTGACACTGCCGGGGTGGGGGGCTCCCCTGACACTGCCCTGGGGGGCTCCCTCGACACTGCTGGTGGTGGCGGTGGGGGGCTCCCTTGACATGAGAGACACAGCCAGTAAGGAGGGGAATTCAGCAGCCCAGAGAACCCAAGATCAGAGTTAAAAGAAGGCTACACCTGGCAGGGCTCGCTCTCCCTCCCTGTGCTTCCTCTGGGGGTTCGGTTCTGAGGGGGTTCACCCTTCAATCAGTCCCCTACTTCTAGGAATCGATCCCAAAAAAGCCCCAGCACGAAAGTGAAGCAGGAGGCGTCTGCACACGGCTTCCCGCCACAGCTCCATCTGCAGCTGAGACAGACGGGACAGAGGCCCCTCCACGCATCAGGCAGCCCGGCCCACCCCGACACGGGAGTGTGTGTGTCCGTGGGAGCAGCGAGGAGGCATCGATGGAGGGTCACAGGACATGTGACGTGCCGGAAAAAGCAGGTCTGGAATAGGCTCTGGCTCAGGGGCAGGAGGACGCGATCCAGGTCCCAGGGCTGCTGGGCCAGGGAGAGGGTAAACTCCACATGGCACCCCACAGGGCCACGAAAGGCAGCCGGGAGTCCACGCAGGCAGCTGGGAGTTGGTGCAGGCAGCGCCCACCGTCACACAAACTACACGCAAGACAGAGAGCCCTGCATCCCACTCAGACACGGAGCCCCGAGGAAACACGCCGAGGCACGAGGCCTGGGAGACAGAGCCCTGAGAGGTGTGGGCTTCTTCTAACGTTGATCTCAGAAGTGCAAACGCTCTTAAAAAATTGAGATGGCCAGAAAAACACAATCCTGTCTGCATTTGGCAAAATCAAGAAGTGACTCCTGCACTGATGTTGTCTTCAGTCTGGAGGGTGATCCGCGTGCAGGACTTCCCACCCCCTCCACCAAGGGGCTTGCTGAGGAGTCACAGGTACTGGCTGGGGTCCAGGCTGCCAGGAGCCAGGCAGGGGGTGCGCGAGGCTTTGCTACGTAATTCTCCACTTCTGTCAGTCTGATGTTTTCCGTAATAAAAACTTTAAATACCAAGCAGATGAGCTCTGCCCCTTGATGTCTGGACACCTGGGCTGGAGCTGCGCCTCCCCCTTCCCTGGCTCTGGGTCTGGCCTTTTCTTTCCCTGGCTCTAGGGGGTTTCTGTGTCCACAAGATGTGAGGCCACTCCGTCAGCCACAGGGGGATGGGGGGATACCCCATCGAGGTCCTGGGCAAAGCCCTTATCTCCCCACAGTTCTGAGGCCCAGTCCAGCATAGCCGGGAGGAACGGGAGGGGCACATGCAAATGAGGTGGCACCTCCCAGGCACAGCACAACTCAGGAGCCCCCTTATCCTCAGGGGGTGCCTCTCGTGGTCCCAGCATATGTGTGTTGTTGGGGGGAAGCCTCATCGAGTCCTGGTGGGCAGTCCCTCCCACCCGAGACCTGAGAATTCTCATCAGATGATGACAATGACATGTCTCAAAGTGACCTTCCCAACATCACCTGGTCATCGCCCACAGCGGTTCCCAGTGGACCTCAGCCACCCTGCTCCTCCTGGCAGCTCTCAGCCATGCGACTACTTTACCCCAAATTCATTTGCTTGGACATTTATTTTAAAAAGACCTGGCCGGGCATGGTGGCTCATGCCTGTAATCCCAGCACTTTGGGAGGCCGAGGTGGGTGGATCACCTGAGGTCAGGAGTTTGAGACCAGCCTGGCTGACATAGTGAAATCCTGTTTCTACTAAAAAAATATAAAAATTAGCTCAGCATGGTGGCAGGCACCTGTAATCCCTGCTACTCGAGAGGCAGAGGTAGGAGAATTGCTTGAACCCAGGAGGCAGAGGTTGCAGTGAGCTGAGACCATGCCTCTGCATTCCAACCTGGGTAACAGAATGAGACAAGACAAGAAAGAAAAGAAAAGGAGAAGAAAGGAAAGAAAGAAAAGCAAAGCAGAAAGAAGAGAAAGAGAAAGAGAAAAAGGAAAGAAAGGAAAGAAAGGAAGGGAAGGAAAGGAAGGGGGAGGGAAGGGAACAGGAGGGGGAGGGGGAGGGGAGGAAGGGGGAGGGAATGGAAGGAAGGGGGAGGAGAGGGAAAGAAGGGGGAGGAGAGGGAAAGAAGGGGGAGGGAAGGAAGTGGGAGGGGAGGGAAGGAAGGGGGAAGGGAGGGAAGAAAGGGGGAGAGGAGGGGAGGGGAGGGGAGGGGGAGGGGAGGGAAGGGGAGGGGAAGGGAGGGGAGGCAAGGGGAGGGGAAGGAAGGGGAGGGAAGGGGGAGGGGAGGGGAAAGAAGGAAAGGAGGGAAGGAAAGGGGGCAGAGAGAGAGAGAGAGAGAAAGGATTGGGAAGAGAGAGAGGGGAGGGCAGGGCAGGGCAGGGCAAGCAGGCCTAACATGACCCGTGACCCTTTTGACCAAACGCCCTGCTGCCCTTACTTGCTTTCTGAGCCGGAGTCTCGCTCTGTCATAGGCCGGAGTGTAGCAGCGCTTTACTCCCGGACGGGCCCTGGGCACCCTCATGACCAAGCCCCATCCTCGGGGCCTTTCAAGAGTTGCGTCTGCAAACATCCAGTAGGCCCCTCGCCCCCGGCCAGGGACACACCAGCGGCTGGGGTCACCTGCTGGCCTGCAGTGCCGGCACAGGACAGCAAGCGCTGTCGATGGCTCTAAAGCCATGGCGGACGTGTACCGTGATAAGGATCACTCTTCTCAACAACGCCGGGTATGCGACGTCCAGAAGCCTGAACTCACACAGGAGCTGTCACGGATAAAGGTCAAGGGGCCAGGGTGGCTGCTAGGGGCGAGGCCGGCCGTGCCCTTCTGAATAATGAAGGCCTGGGCGCTGTGTAATGAGGTGTGAAGAACGAACGCTACTCACCCTGAACGCTGCTCTTGTCTCTCTGAAGACAGTGCACTCACCAGCCCATGCTCAGCCCGCAACACCCCAGAGGCACCGCCCTCCAGCTCTCCCTTTCGTGCTTGGCCCAGGGGACGACTGAGGGCCCCACAGGCCAGCCCACTGCGTCCTGCCCGCTCAGCACTGAGCGATGTCCTGACCACCCCTTGCCGGGGCAGGCCCAGCCGCCCGGACTCCCAGTCCTCAGCCACACCACTTTCCCCTGGATGTTCCCTGCCTGGGCTCCACCCCAGGGCCCCATTACAGCCATCCCTTGCCACCTTGCCACCTTGCCACCTGGGATGGTCCCCTCCCAGCCTCCCCTCTTATGGCCCTGCCCACCACTCACACCGCCAGCCTCCAGGGCTCATCTGTCTGTCCCCTCTCTCTGCTAGAACACGCCCCTCGCAGACCGATGGTGCCGTCCTGGCCCCTGAGCTGGACACAGAGGCCCTGAGGTTCCGGCCGCCTCCTTGCCCTGCAGCTCTGGGTCGAGCCCTGGCGTCCACCCAACCACAAACTGTGGCCTCCCCTCAACCCATGGTGCTGGGCGTCCAGACTTCCGCCAAAGAAATCGCAAGCAAGAGTCGGACCTGATTTTTGATGTTTGACTGCTGCCGGCGTTTGAGGCGACCCGCTCCCCTCCTGCCCGCATCCCAGTACGCTGATGGGGCCTGATGCTCTCTCCCTTGGCCCTGGGGTAAGTTCAAACCCTGCCAGCCTCAGCCCCTGCTCACCCGCCTCACCCCCGAACCACCATGGAAACCGAGGAAGTTGTCTTTCCAACGCGCTCAAGACCTCTCTGAACCAGCCTGGAAGCCCCCCATACCCCCTGCTCTCCCCAGAAAGCCTCGCCGTGTGGGCAAGAAGCCTCTCCCCTCTGTGTGCGCGGCTGTCATCCGTGTGGACACTGGCGCCAAATTTTGGGCAGGGTCCATCCCATCTCCTTGGGGCGGCCTGTAATTACAGGTGAACAGCTGGTGTCCAGGCCGGGGTATTTAAATGGGGGTGCGTTGCCCTTCACCCCTCCTCCGACTGCTGCCTCGGGTGCAGCCCCCAGAGACCACAGGAACATGTAGAGAGGGGGGCGGCCCTGCTCACCCCACCCAGAGGCCTTCCTTCCATCACCTGCTTTGCAGTTCTCTCTCTGTTGCCCAGGCTGAGGTGCAGTGGTACAATCACAGCTCTGCAGCCTCACCTTCCTGACTCAAGTGGTCCTACCTCGGAGCTGGGCCCGAAGAGATGCCCGGCCGTGCCCAGTCTCATGCCTCTCTTCAAGGAAAGGGGTTTGTGCTAAGGAGAAAAAGTGCATGACCGTGTGACTGATGGAGCTTGGGGGGCTTCTTCGGGCTGGGGTGGGGGCAGCTCTCCATGTGGAGCCCCCAGGTCCCCTCCCAGGCCTTCCCAAGGCACACACGCCGCTGGACGGGCTGGCTGCCGAGCGCCGGCCACCACAGCCCGCACCGTGTAACCGTCCTGAACCGATCAGTGTGTCAGTCATGAGAAATAAACCCTCACTCCTGCGGCAGCTGTGTCGGCCGCTCCCCAGGAAGCCTTCCCCAGGCATGGGGCCACAGCCTGCTTTCTGGAGTCCCACTTAGGACAAGGCTGGATGAGACATCAGCGGCTGTCTGTCCACTAACCATCAGCAAGACCCACTGCGAAAGCAGACGGATGGTACAATTCTTGCCCTCAAAAACCCACAGGCCAGCCAGGCGTGCTGGCTCACACTTGTAACCCCAGCACTTTGGGAGGCCGAGGCAGGAGAATCACTCGGGGCATTCGAGACCAGCCTGGGTAAGGAAGCCAGACCCGCATCTGAGGGCCCCACAGGCCAGCCCACTGCGTCTACTAAAAGTAAACAATCAGCCAAGCATGGCAGGGCACGCCTGAAGTCCCGGCTAGTTGGGAGGCTGTGGTGGGAGGCTAGCTTGAACCTGGCTGCAGTGAGCTGGGTACTCCGGCCTGGGACACACAGTAAGACCCTGTTTCTTGAGAAAGAGGGGGAGAGAGGCATGGCCCTTCCCGGGGTGGGGGCAAATTCTAAGAACTGTAAGAGTCAGAAGGGTGAGGCCCCGCCAGCCCCACGGTTTCTGGGCCCTGGGTCTCCTGGTTTTGAACCAACCCAAGACGCAGGAAAGCAGGGAGGGGTCCCGCATTTTTAGACTGTTTCCACAAACTTGAAATAAAGTAGAAAAAAAAAATACAGAAACTTTCTAGAAATCTATCGTTACCCATAACGAAGTAAAACAAACAGAAACACATTAAAAATGTGCACCAGGCCTCACAAAGCCCACACGAGACCCTGGAAATGGATGGAACTACCCACCCATCCACACCCCAGGCAGGACACGGGGCTGAACTGGTGTGGAGGTCGGGGCGAGGTCAGGCAGGTGCCGGGGGCTGCCCATCCGCCCTGGCATGTGGCCGCTCCTGATCCTGGCCCCCAGGATGGAAGTCACCTTCTCCACCTGCCGCTGGGTGGGAGTGGGGACGGGGGCGGGAGACAGGATATGAAAATTGGACAACGTTTCCAAAGCTCCATCTGCAATTCTTTGCAAAAAGGGCCCCAGGACCCCCAGAAGACAGTCCTCTGGGTGACACTCCTGACGCCTTATCAGCACGCGTGGTACCTGCAACATACCTATTTGTATCTGTTACAAACCTGCCTGCCATATACCCGTATAACGTGTCTCTCCCGTCCTTATGTGTCTGTCACACCTTACCACGCACCTTTGCTGTGTCTGCTCAGTACCTGCTACGTATCAGCTGCGGCCCAGACCCAGGATGCACTGGCTCGGTTCGTCCTCACAAGTCCCCCAAGGGAGGCCCACCCACCACCTTGGCTCTACGGGAAGGGGAACTGAAGCCCAGGGCACTTAGAAGACCTTTGTCCTGGGCCCTGCAGCCAGTGGCAGACACAGGCCAAACTTGGGCTGGCTGATGGTCTCCACGGCTGAGCTTGAATGAATGAATGAATGAATGAATGAAATAAACACAGAAGGCCGGGCGCGGTGGCTCAAGCCTGTAATCCCAGCACTTTGGGAGGCCGAGGCAGGTGGATCACGAGGTCAAGAGATCAAGACCATCCTGGTCAACATGGTGAAACCCCGTCTCTACTAAAAATACAAAACATTAGCTGGGCATGGTGGCGCGTGCCTGTAATCCCAGCTACTCAGGAGGCTGAGGCAGGAGAATTGCCTGAACCCAGGAGGCGGAGGTTGCGGTGAGCCGAGATCGCGCCATTGCACTCCAGCCTGGGTAACAAGAGGGAAACTCCGTCTCAAAAAAAAAAAAAAGAAATAAACACAGAAACAAATGAGGGAACGAGTAAATCAGCAAGAGGACGCCTCGCACCAGGGGTTGTCCCTGGAGTCTGATGACAAAGTCGAGGGAAAGAAACGGGAGAAGGCTGGGGGTGGGGGAACAGCAGTCAGACATGAAGACAAAGTCGAGGGAAAGAAACGGGAGAAGGCTGGGGTGGGGGGACAGCGTCAGACACCACCAGGAAAAGGGTGAGGAGCGGAGGTGCCCACTGCCCTCCCCCTACTTAGAAAACGTGGCCGGTGCATTATTAGCCTTTTTTTTTTGAGACAGAGTCTTGCTCTGTCGCCAGGTGCCAGGCTGGAATGCAGTGGGGCGATCTCAGCTCACTACAACCTCTGCCTCCCAGGTTTAAGCGATTCTCCTGCCTCAGCCTCCCGAGTAGCTGGGACTACAGGTGCGCGCCATCACGTCCGGCTAATTTTTGTATTTTTTTTTACTAGAGATGGGGCTTCACCATGTTGGCCACGCCTTGTGCTCCGCCCGCCTCGGCCTACCAAAGTGCTGGGATTACAGGCGTGGGCCACCGCGCCCAGCCGCATTTTGTTAGACTTCTCAAATCACATTTGAGATGCAAGACCGCTTTAGTAAGTAAACACACAAAAGGAAGTGTGCCTCCCTGAAATTAAGCCGTTTAAAAGGTTTTAAGAAGGTATGGGGGTAAAGTCTCCAGTTGTCACAACTAAAATCAGATTCGGGAACTTACATGTTGCTTAGAGGGAAAACAAGACAGTGGACAGGGCCCTTCCCAGAGGAGACACCTCCTCAGGATCCCTCTACAAAGGAGAATCATCTAATGCCTTCTTTTTACAAAATAAAAGGTCTTAAGTCATTTGAGAAACAATAGAGAAAGTCAGACACAGCACGAAAGGTGGAATGGGCCGGGAGCCCCAGTGTGGAGGGGCAGGACTGCATCAGGCAGGGACGGCCTCCCTCACACCTCTGGGGGTGTGCCGAAAAGATGATGCAGCAGAGAACAAAAATGTCATCTTCCATCTCCCGGAATTTCTAGCAAGACCAAAACTCCCTCTGGAAAGTCTCCTCCCACCCACAAGGCCTCTGCAGACCCCACCTACCCAGGGCTGGGCCTGCCTGACCTGCTGTGGCCACTGCCGTTCAGTGCACACCACAGGCTGTGTCCCTTCCTCCTGTGTCCTGTCCCGTGCACGCTCCCTGAGGCCCCGCTCACACGCTCCAGGGCAGCAAACGACCTCCACTTCCTGTGCAAACTTGCGCAGTACCCAAGTTCCTGTATCAGAGACATCACTGTCCACGCGGGGCTGGCCCGAGCCCGTGTCTGGAGGACGCCATCCAGGGATAGGACGCAAAGATAGAGGTCCAACGGCGGGGCCTTGGGAACAAAACCGGGACCCTGGAGATCAGGAGGTGCTGGGAGGAAGGGGCAGCTGGGGCCTCGGGGCAGGGCAGACAGAGGTCTGGCTGGCAGCTCCTGCTGTCTGCAGAGCGGGGCGGCAAAGCCACTGCCTCCATGGAATTCTCGGTTGCTGCAGATGGTCAGCCTGACGTGGGTGTTTTTCCACGTGGCAGATTTGGAAATAATTTTAGCAAAACCACCTCTACCACTGCAAAATAAAATTAAACACAGGAAAGGCCAGCAGCATGCATTTGGGGGCGGGGGATCAGAAGCGGGACGGAGACTAAGCTGCCTCCCCGCTGGCCCCCACAGGAATCCTAACGACGGTGTCAGCAAGGCATGGGAAGTGGCTGGCATGTGACGGGGCGGCCGGCTCTTTCAGAAGATGAGAAATGACCTCTGGTTTCAACAAGCTGGTTCAAAGCAGGGACCTCGGGTCACCCCCCCAGACGCACTCACTGCTGCGAGCGTGCGGACTCCGGAGTCCGGTCTTTTCCCACAGAGGCATCGGTATCTCACTTTCACTAATTTAAAGGCGTATTTCAAGATTTTTCCATTCCCTGCCAGTGATCTGGTTCAGCACCACACAACGACGTTCTGCTTAAGTGGAACGGGAAATAGGTCACACCCAGGCTTCACCGAGTTAACTCCTTACACAGTCGTGACGAGTACAACTGACACGGCCAGAGCCTCCCGAGGGGCCCTCACCGACCCTCACCCCCACGCTGCCTGCCCAGAGAGCTCCCCTCAGCCAGTGCCCGGCTCCACCCCTGCCCACAGCCACGGCCTGTGCTGTGCCCCCGCTGCCCACAGGGTCCTTGCTCCCCTCCTTCCAGGCACAGTCCTGTGAGCCTCATCTCAGTCACTCCTCCCCACACCTGCCCCACCCCACCCACCGCCTCCTTCCTGGCAGCCGCTTGTGTCAATCACACCCTCGAACTGTCAATCACTGGTCCACACAGCGAGCCCGCTTTCCTTTCACCTGTCCACCCAGTACTAAGGGGCGGTTCCGGATTGTGCCTCCAGCAGCTGCCCAGCCTGGCAAGGGAGGAATGAATGAATGAATGAACGACAGGGCTCCAGCTGGGAAAAGGTCTCAGACCTCACAGGGAGGATGATCTTAGCACCAGCTGCATCGAACTGAAAATTCCCATTTATTGCCTAATTTCATATCCCGGCGGCTTGTGAGAGGGGGTGTCCCTCCCCTGGATGATGGTGATTAAGGAGCGCCGGGTCCTGCCCAGCTGTGTGGCTCCTTCTGCAACAGAACCGTGGCACAACACTGCAGGCACAGCGCAGACAATTGTGCATGTGATCAGGTCCAGAGCAGTAAAATCATCACTCTTTGGGCCCCGAGTCAGAAGCACGGAGTCTGAATGAGTTTTCTACGAGGCCGGCAGTGACGACTGGGCACCCCCCCACCAGCCTCACAGGCTGGGCCGGGTTTCACTGTCACAGTGCAGGTTCCAGACGCAGCTCCAAAGTCTCCAGGCGCCTTCAGGACACGCCTCACAGAAGCCAGCAACTGGAAGAGCTGGAGCGGGGCAGGCCTGAGGCACAGCCGCCCAACACCTCCCAACCACAGCCGCTCCCCGTTCCTGCAGAAGGCCAGACCGCAGCAGCTCTCAGTCCTGGGCCACTGTCCCCTGGAGCCCTGCCGGGAGCAGGGTGCGAGGCATGCCTTCCGGGGTGCAGGGGCCCCACAGACGCTGGACTCCACGCAGTCTAGTGCCCAAGGCTCACCTCTGATCACATTTTCCCAGATTTTTTAAGTTAAAAAATATGTCTTTAAGCGAAGCATCTCCTACGTTTGGAGAAGTGGTTTGAAAGCCCACGCCAGTCACCGGCGCAGGGCAGGGAAGGAATGCCTTCAGGCTGCTCGCCCAGCCACTCGGCTCTGGCCAGTGACCCCCCTCTTCTGAGAGCAGAAGGGGGGGGACTGGCCACACCTCCTAAATTCAACATCAGCCCAGCTTGTTCTGGGCTTTTCCAAAGACCCTGAGAGGGGCCCAGGTACTGTGGTCCCTGAACCCTTGATCACGCTCAGAATAGACGCCGGCCCAGGCCTTCCCGGGTGGCCACATGCCATGCATCGGATACAGCAAGAGGGCAGAACCCAGAACCACGAAGCGTGGACACTGCCGTGGCCAGCCCTGGTCCTAACGGACCGCTCTGCTGCTTGCAGCCATGTCAAGAACCAGCTGTGGCTCCAAGACCAGCTGATCCCTCCAGGCCTCTTCCTGTAGCAGCAATGAGGCCTCTGAAGCGTGGATTCGGAGCATGTGGCCTGAGCACCAGCGCTGCCCAGAGTTAAGGGCTGCGTGGACCTTGCTTAACAGGGATTGGTGCTGGTCGACGAGACACCGAGGGGCAGTGTCCAGGCACACGTGCAATGCCAAGGCCTGCTGGGACCCACCCTGAGTTTCCTAGATCCCAGGTTCAGCCTCACGGGTCCTTGTCCTGAGCCGGCCCCAGGGTGCCTCATGGTAACCCAGGCTGGAGATTCAGTGCTGGGCGAGGTCTGGATGACCTGGCTGACCCTTCCCTTGGCTGCCCCTGGGCGCCACTAGAGGAAAGCTGGGGAATCTGGCGAAGTTCATGAGCTGAACGAGCAACCCAGACCCAGACTTGGAGCCGCTCAGCTCCAGTCACCTCCTCGCTGCACGGCCCAGGGCCACGCCTAACCATGGTGACGATGACCACAGAAGTAGCCACCGTCCACACCCGCTGTGGGGCTGCTCCCCAGGAGACCCCTGGACCACCTCTCAGGACTAGGCCAACGGCACGTGTGCCACTCACAAGCGCCTCTGAGCGCCCACCAGGACACGCCCGGCGCTGAGTGTTTACACACTGCTGTGCTACATCCTCAGGATGCCCGTACACCCGCGCTCCTGGCGTCCACGCTGCCATCTGGGGAAACTCTGGCCCAGAAAAGGGAGGCACCTCACCCATGCTCCCAGCTGCCTGGCGGCTGGGCCTCTCTCTTGGCAGCTACTCCACACGCCGATCCAGCCTCTGTGCCGCCATGACACTCAGAGACCTATCACACTGTCGCACGCCTCTCAGGCACACACACTGCACAAAACCACCTGCCTGGTCAGAGGGATGAGGTCACAGGGAAGCCGCCGCCACCTACCCAGGAGGTCAGCCACAGAGAGGCCTAGCCCGTGCCAGTCTCGGGGCCAGCGGGTTCCCCATCTGCTTGACTGCCTTCAGAGTCAGCTGCCTGTCCCTGGGACCATGCCTGCTCCCACAGAAGCCCCCGCCTGGCCACCCTGGCCCCAGACAGACTCGGCACCCACAGCCACTGACTCAGCAGGGTGAGGGCCCGGCTCTGCCCCGGCCCCAGGGCAGAGCAGAGACAAAGGTGAAGAGCACACCCATCAGGGAGGGGGCGGGAGGGTGGACAAGCACACGGACATGAGCCCACGTCAGGCTGCAGAGACAGGGACGGGGCACGGCTTCGGGCACAGCCGGCCAGCACCACCCACGCAGGACACACGCATCTGACTCAAAGCGTGAATCCTCCTTCTCTTCGACGGACTTCTCTGAACAACCGACAGAAACTTGAAAAGGCATCCATGGGAGGAGGGTCTGGCTCCCATCTACCTCTTCAGGGAGGTCCCTCACTCCCCAGGCCCACAGTGGGCACCAGCGACTCAACCACTGGGCACCAGTCATGCCTCCTTCACTAGTGCTCAGTCTCACGCGTACCCTACCCGCCCCAGAGGACAGCACGGGGCTCTGCCCACCACCTCCCAGCCACCTCTAAAACCACGGTGAGCTCAGGACGTACACCAGGGCCCTGCCAGGAGGGCAGCCCCTTCCCCTACAGAGGGAACCTGAAGGAATCCAGCCGGCCACCGCAGACCCAGAAGGGTCTGGAAAGCAGAGACGTAGCCTTGACCCTGGGTACCAGGAGCACGGGTGCCCCAGGGAGAAGGCGTGGCCACGGTCAGGCGGAGGTGACCTGGGACACGGTGGTGATGTGCTTAGTCTTGGGGACCAGCACACCTGGCTGCCCACGCACTGCAGGGCCTGGGGTGTGACGCAGCGGCACACGGTGGGGGGCGGGAGTGACGGCCAGTGTCTGCGTCTGCGTCACGCTTGGGCGTGGCTTGGGCGTCACTCTGGCGCCAGCGTCTGTGTCATGCCAGCGGGGTCAGGAGGCAAACTAGTGTGGAGCAGGGAATCCAGGGCAGGGCTTTTTATAGGCAGGAGAGAGAGAGGCCAAACCAGGCCCTAAGAAAAGTGACGCTGCAGCTCCAGAAATGAATCCAAGGCCGAGAGGGCCGGGCGGGAGAGAAGCGGGACGGCCAGGGCCACAGCAGACAGCTCAGAACAGCTGGCGCCCAAGGCTCACGGAGCAGGGACTGCTGCCTCCCCACTGCCAGCAAGCACCGCGTGGCTCTCCACGCACCTTCACAGGGGAGGGGGACGAGCTGAGGCCGGGAGGCCGAGGGTACCCCTGGTCACTGGGCTTGGCACAGCAGGACTGGAACCTCATCCCTTCCGGCTCCCAGTGGGGGGGGCGGGTTCTGGCAGGAGAGGGCTCCAGGGTTGTGCATCAGATAGAATGTTCCGGAGACAAGCAGGTTCCCAAGGGACGTGGCTGTGCTAGGACATAACAGCAGGGTCACCCAAAGAAGGGTGGCAGGTACCGTGGCCGAGCTGTGGGAGCGAACACGTGTGTCGGGTGGCACCGCCTCCGCCCCGGGCCTGGCGCTGCTGACGGCCGCAAATGTCCACATAGATGCCGGGATTCTCTGGACGCATCCTGTCCCCTGCCCGCCAAGGCAGGCTGTGCCTGATGCAGCTCCAAACACAGGTGGGGCCAGGCCGCAGGGAGGAGGCACTGATGCCAGAGGTCCTCTGCGAGGCACCGGAGTTCCTCAGGGCTCTTCCACGGGCCTCCCTCTTCTCAGCCCTCCATCGTTGGGGGCAGAGATGGGGCTGAAGTCCCAGCTCAGCGTGTACAGGTCCCAGGGGCTCTGCACCAACGGCCACCCAGACACCTTGACCTTTGAGGAGGGCACCGGCCACAGCAGTGAGCGGTGACTGTCACCACGGCCATTTCCAGGGAGACTGGCTGAGCAGCCCTGAGCCCCAGTCAAAGGGACCTGTCCCTGCCTTTTGCCTTCCAGAGAAGTGGACAATGGGCCAGGCCCAGTGGCGAGGCCAGATGGGCCACAGCGAAGTCACAGTGTCCCAGAGTCCCCATACAAAGCAGGGTCGGGTAGAAAAAGGCACACACCCCACCCCACACCCAGGTCATCTGACCTGCCCCAGGGCAGCCAGAGGACACGGCCTCCCCCCAAGAGCAAGGCTGGGGCCAGGTGATGAGGGGTGGCAAACGGGACGCAGGAAGACCGGGAAGCACGAGGCCAGCGGGCCCACTCTCTACGCCGGACCTCACCAAGCACCTGGTGTCCACCAGGAGGAGGCGCTTTTCAGGGCAGCGGTGCAGCAGACGGGGGTCTCGCCACCTGCCCCCTCTCCCACCAGGGCTCTCGGAGCTAAAGCTGCAGCCCTGTCCTCAGAGGCACCAACTTTTCTCTTGACGTCCTATTGAAAATCACCCATCATGTGGCATCTCTGCGCTGCTGGGCACCACGGCCTTGTGAGTGTATAGTGGGGGGAGGTGGGCGGCCCCAGGCCTGGAAGCTGACACTGTGGAGGCACCTGAGGTCTGGGCCCTGATGCCAAAGACAAGATGTCTCCGCTGGGACTGGAATTCAGAGTCAGCCGCTAGCTGGGCCCACTATGCCGTGGGTGATCTGAGACCCCCTCAGTGTCCTCCGGCCCACAGGGGACCCCCACCCCTCTTCCCGAGCCCTGTCCCCAGGGCCCTCCCTGCTCACCCTGAAGACCAGGGCCTCCAGCTGCCTCGGATATATCATCCTCTAATGCTTAAAAATAATTAAATTTAAAAGCTCCCATTATACAAAAACAGACCAGCTACAATCCATGAATACATTGTGTGTGTTTTGTTCACTTCTAAGAACAACGTCTTCAAGAGCAACGAATTTACGTCTTAAACCCACAAAGTGTCAAGTCCACCTGGCTCCACTGCTCCTTCTAAAATCTAAAAGCTAAGAAAACGAGGGTGGTTTCCCTTTGACTGTGGTCTATCCTCGCAGGGGCCCAGCGGTAGCTTTGAATAAGGGGGAGGGTGCTGCTAAGCCCCGGCCGTTTCCGACAGAGCTCGTGCTGAGCTGCACGCTTTGCTCCCGGTGAGGGTGTCCCCACCCTCCCTGGGCACCAGGACACCCTGAGGCAGGACCAGTGGGCTCCGTCCTGCCATGGGCTTCTCTTGGGCGGGGTTTCCCTACAAAGCGGCAGGGGCTGCCCTCATGTTCACACGGAGCCTGCAGGGTCCCCAGCCTCCTCCTCTCATCAAGGATTCGCCTCATGTAGGAAGGCAAGTGGAGGTGGGGGCAAGTGAGAGGATGAAGCCCTGGGAAGGGCCAAGGGGGCGGCTGCCACGGCCGGCCGGAGTATCTAGGGGAGGAACTCAACACCTACCGGTCCCTCCTATCTCACGCTGCGGCCCCACGGGTTTCCGCGAGGACACATTCGTCCACCGGCTCCTGGGGACACGGCCATTCACCGTCTGTTACGATGCCTTCTGCTGTACACGAGTCTTCTCCTTAACGAAGTTTTATAAAGATTTATGAAGATTTCGATGATACCGAAGGAAGTAAAAGAAACACTAGCCCACAACTCTGTGGCCAGCGCCACATCGGGTGGTGGGATGCGCGTCTGTCTTCCCGCTGCCTCCTGCTCCTCCCACCTGGTGATCAGTGGGTCTGCACGGAAGAGGTGGGATCAATTCACGTGGCGTGTGCCTGTCAACCACCCCCCAGGACAATGCAGCCACAGAAACAATGAACTCAATCACAAAACGGGCAAGGACCCGAGCAGATGTTTCTCCAAAGCCGACGCAGGAGTGGCCACGGGCACGAGAGGCTCAACATCACCAACCGCGGGGAGAGGCAAACTAGACCCACACTGGACACCGCCTCGCCCCAGGAGGACAGCCAGGAACAGCAAGTGAGGAGTGTCGGCGAGATGCAGAGACTTTGCAGCTCCGCGTGCTTCAGTGGGAGCGCAGAGGTTCCGCTGCAAGGCGTGAAAAAACTCTGGCGACTGGGGTGCACACGGGAATGTACTTTACTGAACTACGCACTTCGCTGTGGTTAATGGTGAATTTCATGTTACGGGTATTTTACCACAATTAGAAAACAAACGGTGGGCACGGTGGCTCATGCCTGTAGTCCCACCACTTTGGGAGGCTGAGATGGGTACATCACCTGAGGTCAGGAGTTCAAGACCAGCCAGCCCAACACGGTGAAACCTGTCTCTACTAAAAATACACAAATTAGCCAGACAAGGTGGTGGGCGCCTGTGATCCCAGCTGCTCTGGAGGCCCAGTGAGGAGAATAGCTTGAAACTGGGAGGCGGAGGTTACAGTGAACCGAGATTGCGCCACTGCACTCCAGCCTGGGCAACAGAGCGAGAGTCCATCTTAAAACAAACAAGAGAAGAAAACCACAGTGGCCCCAGTTCTCTGACCGGGTTGGGGAAGCACATCTACACGAAGGTACGTACGGCAGGTTTAAAGGTATTTAAACCCGTGTTCAACGATCTGCTTAGATCGTCATGTCAAGAAAACAGAGGTTCCACAAGTTCCACAGAGAGCTGAATTCGGGTGGTCAAATAATCCACGTGGGAAAAAGTCTGAAAATAAGTAAAGCAAGTGTTGAAGCCAAAAACCAGCACGCAGGATCCACAGCCTCCCAGATCGGGGGTCCCCCACCCCGGAGCGGCTTTTCTCCCAGACACCACGGCCGCTGTTCCCAGGGCGCCCACGCCAGGCGCCACGAGCAAAACCACACAAGTGGCCATGGGAGGACACCAGGCTTCATTCCTATGCGTCCACGGGGCCTCCTTGGAGAAGCACCGTGTTTCTTCAAAACCATCCCAGGGTGGGCTCTGACCCCAGGGGTGGGCAGACTTTAGTGGCCTTAAGCTCCTAGAAGGGGGAGCTGAGGTGAGGGATGTCTGGGCCGGGTGGCGTCCCCTCGGTGGTGAGACGGCCAGCAGCGTCCTGCGGGGACACCGTGCACGGGCCCTGGCAGTGCTGAGACCATGCCCCTCGGTCAGCAGGGCCCTCGGAACAGGTGCACCCCGCCGGTACAAAACTGTGGGTGCAGAGGGGCCAAGGGCCCCTTCTAGAGGGGGGTTGGGTGCAGCTAGCCACAAGGACTGGGGACTGCGGGGCCATGGGAAGCGCTTGCCAAGGTGAGCCCTCAGGGGCTCAGCATGAGTGCAATCGGACCTGCCCAGAATCCAGGCTGCCGCCCTGACCTGGGATCTCAGAACACGCCCTTGTTTATATATGGGGCACTGCAGATGTAACGAGTTAAGTGCGTGAGGTCACTACAGCAGGCTCCATCCAAACAACTGCCGTCCCCAGAGCAGAGGGAAATGCGGACACGGCCGCACAAGGAGGCCTTCCTCATGCAGGCAGTGACAGCTCCGCCAGCCCAGGGGCCCGGCCTGGCTCCTCACGGCCTCCGGGAACCACCTCACGGAAACCAGGCTCTCGGACTCTGGTCTCCAAAGAGAAAATAAAGCTTTCGGTTTGGATTTTGTTCTTAATGGGATCTCGCTTTGTTGCCCAGGCTACACTCAAACTCCTAGACTCAAGTGGTCTTCCTACCACAGCCTCCCGAGAAGCCGGGGCCGCCGCGCACGCCGAGAGAAGCCGGGAGAGAAGCCGGGGCCGCCGCGCAGGCCAAAAGAACCGGCTTCCACTGCGTGAGGCGCCACCTGTGGCCTGTTGCCACAGCAGTCCCTAACTGTGACCTGAATGTTCACGTCACGCCGAATTCACACAATGAAACCCTCACCCACAGCGAAGGTGTCAGGAGGTGAGACCTTGGGGAGGGCTGAGGTGCTGAGAGGGCCTTCCGGAATGGGATGATTAGTCCCTTTTCAAAGGGACCCCAGAGGGTTTGCTCGTCCCCACGTGAAGACTCGGCAGGCTCGTCTATGAACCTGTCCTCATCAGACGCCAAACCTGCTGGCACCTTGCTTGGTGTCCCGCCTCCAGCACTGCCAGCGATCAAGGTCCTTGTTTATACGCCACCCCTTGTGGGGCCTTCCCACAGAGGCCAAGGTAAATGCACGCAGACCCCGAGGAGCAGACGTGCCCCGACTCCCACCCTCAAGCCCTCGCAGCTCTGAGCACCCTCACGCCCACACCTCCATCTCCACGTTTCTGCCAGCACAGCCCCCAGAAGCAGAGACCTCCAGGTCCTTTCTCAACAGCTTCTGCCATCGCCTGGTGGAACTTTGCCCAGGGACCTCGGGAACAAGGCAATGAGTTCTAAAACCAGGACTGACCCTGGCTAAGGAGAAAACTTTGTAAGCTCTGCCGTTTCAAAAAGAAACAGTCTAGAACCGAACTGACACAATTGTTACTGTTGTTATTTGCTGATGACAGGGAGGAATTCTAACCTTGTGTCATCAGTATTTTCTACAAAAACCAATACGTGTATAAGACCAGAATGAAATTTAAAACAACATGCTCTCAGAAAACACAACCAAAGTGACATGCTCTCCAGGAAGTACGACTGCGAGCCATTTTAGCTTTTCCAACTTTCTGCTGTGTGTTTCAATGCTCTGTAGTCCACATGTGCTGCTTTTACAACCAGAAACACTGATTCGTGTTTTTTTAAGAGCTGGGGATCTTACTATGTTGCCCAGGGTGGTCTCGAACTCCTGGTTCAAGCAACCCTCCCGCCTTGGCCTCCTGAAGCTCGACGGGATGACAGGTGAGGCCCCTGAGTGCCCCCACCCCTACTTCCAGGTGCTTCCGCCATGTCCCAAGATGTGCTGAGCCCCAACTGGAGCCTGGGAGGGGCCTCCGCAGACGAGCTGTGCACACGTGACCTGGGCTTGGTTGGGCTCCGAGGCTCCCACAGCCTGACCTAGAAAGGAGAGGTGACATTCCACACGGGGTGATGGTGTCTACAGGAAGACTCTGTCTCACCCTGGAGCCCAGGCTCTGGGACCTCCGGAAGCCACTCTGGGTGTGGGAAGGCGAGGCCAAGTCACGTGGCAGCCACTCGCCACGGCTGTCTTCACTCCAGGACTTGAGGACGTTCGGCAAATGTTCACGGAGCCCTGCTGGATCCCAGGCACCGTTTTCAGGCCTAAGGATACAACCGGGGTCCCGGTAAGCCGACCAAAAGGGGCAGCTCTGAACTGAGACTGCAGGGGAGGAACGCGGAGGAGGAGGGAGAGGCGTGCGGACCCCACGGGGCGTGCCAGCCAGGTGTGGGGGGAGGAAGGAGGGAGGAGGGCGGGGCAGAGCTGTGCCTCCTCTCAGGTGAGCTGGGCGGCATCATCCAGGTGAGGGAGGCGGAGCCTGGGCCAGGTGAGTGAGGACACTGCCAAGTGACCTCCCTAAACTTACACGAGTGAGAAACCGTGAAACCAAAACCCCAACTCTGGCAGCATCCAGCCCCAAGGCCCCCGCCCCACACGGCAGAGAGAGAAAGCCACCATTCAGGATGGGCTCTGCGCCACCAGAACAAAGGTCCCCTTCATCGAGTGTCCAGCGGCCTGCACGTGCCAGGCACCAGCAGCCTGTCCTTCACGCCCATCCCGACGTCCCCAGCCTCGAGGGCACGCCTCCCCGGGTGCGGGCAGTGACCTGCCTGGCTCCCGAGGGCCTGGACGCTGGGCCTCCTCAGTGGCCTCCGGGGACTCCTTTCCAGGGCTGGGCACATTTTCTTATTGGGCATCTGGTTAGGGGAGCAGGAAGGTTTTAAACCACCCCCCTCACCAAAGGCGATTTCAGAGCAAAACCACCTGCTCTTCATTCCCTCCCACCAGGTCTTCCCGGTGGCATCTACACGTACCACTCAAGGATCCTGCCACATACCACTCGGCGACACAACACCACATGTTCCAGGTGATGGGATGTGAACGAGTCAACGCAAAAATACGGGCGTCACGAGAAACCTTCAGAGCAAAGCTTTCACGTGAGACTCCGCCAGGCAGCCCCGGACACCATCCACAGATGCTGGCACAGCGCTCTGCGTGGTGGGGCTGCACTCCCAGCTGCCACCATGGTGAGCTGTGGCCCTGTGAGCCATGACGCCTCCCAACCCAACGTAAGTCAAACGAAGAAGAATGGGGGCCGGGGGCAGCAGCTCACGCCTGTAATCCCAGCACTTTGGGAGGCCGAGGAGGGCAGATCACTTGAGTCAGGAGTTCGGGATCAGCCTGGCCAACATGGTGAAACCCCACTTCTACTAAAAATATAAAAATTAGCAGGGTGTGGTGGTGGGTGCCTGTAATCCCAGCTACTCAGGAGGCTGAGGTGGGATAATCACTTGAACCTGGGAGGCGGCGGTTGCAATGAGCTGAGGTCACACCACCACATTCCAGCCTGGGTGACAGAGCAAGACTCCATCTCAAAAAAAAAAAAGGAATGGGAAAATACACTAAAATCAAATGCAAACAGAAATAAACTCAACTGTCACAGGACAGCATAACCAACAAAGGACCAAGTTAACTTCTAGAAGCTGCTCTCCGAGGGCTCAGGCATGGCGGGAGGTATTCTGGGGACAAAAGGACGCTGAGAAACCCTGACCCGGCAGGGTCTGCTGCTCGGTGACGGAGGCCGAGGCTCTGACACCGTCTCATCCGCATTTGAAGCCAGAGCACATGAGTGAACAGACCCACGCTGTGCGGATGGAGTCCCCATTCGGAAGGAGAGAAGGAGCCTTCGGCTCTGGGAGCCGCGGCCAGAACTCCAGATCGAATCTCCACACGGCCCCGGCCACCACCCACTGAGCACAGCCCCCCGCCCCGGCATCTGGGAGCAGCAGGCAGGTTGGTTTCTAAAGCCTACCCTCCTCCAAAGGAAGCCAAGCTCCGTGGGGAAACGGCCAGGTCCAAGCTAGAGTGGAAAGGGCCGAGGGGACGCAGAGCCTGCGGCCGGGAAGCAAGCAACACGCAAAACGTGATGGAAGATGGGGTGTCGCGGGGGCCGCTCACCGAGGCCCCGCCAGCCAGACCTGGGAGGACCAGGGACCCACAATGAATAACGACGGAAATGGATGATTACAGACCAGGCACGCAGGCTCACATCTGCAATCCCAGCACTTTGGGAGGCTAAGGCAGGAGGGTCCCTTGAGGCCAGGAGTTCAAGATCAGCCTGGGCAAAATGGAGAAACCCCGTCTCTAGTAAAATACAAAAATTAGCCAGGTGCGGTGCCGTGCGCCTGTGGTCCCAGCTACTTGGGAGGCTGAGATGGGAGAATTGCTTGAACCTGGGAGGTGGAAGTTGCAGTGAGCAGAGATTGCGCCACTGCACTCCAGCCTGGTGACAGAGCGAGACTCCGTCTCAGTTTTTAAAGAGTGGATGACAAACTCAGTTTTTAGAAAATCCTTGAGTTCGCATTAGAATGAAGATTCCTTTCAACAGGCAGGGGAGATGAGACAGCTCTTTCTTGTAGGACGATGGAGAATGCAATGAGAGAAAGAGAAAAGTGCCACTCTGCACTGGCACAGTAAGGCCGGGGCCTGGCCATACCCACTGTGAGGGCAGCCTTGCCTGTGAGCAGGGAGCCGGGCCAGGGCCCCCAGGCCCTCGGCGCCTCCAGCACGGGCCGCGTGAGCTCTGAGCCGGCACCTTCAGAGGATGCGGGTGGTAACAAACACAATCAGCAAACGCCAGCTTGGCAAGAGGCCCCACGTGCGGCCACCAGTCTGCGCTTCAGCCCCAGCCCGGTCGGGAGGGCAAGTCAAGCCTGGTGGCTGGCGGGCCGAGGACCCAGGTGAGGAGGAAGACGGCCAACAGGTTGGAGGCGCATTCTGAAGTTCTGGTAGCACAGGGCGCAAAGCTGCTGGCTCGGGGCCAGCTCCTGCTCTAGGACCTTCTGCGTGCTGCCAGCTTCACGCCCACGCCAGGTAGGCCTGATGGCATAACGTGTCCTGGAAAAGTGGCTGAAGTTGTTGGACAGCCGTGCACTCCTTGTCTTCCCTTTAAGTAAATACCCACCTAACTGCCTGTCCATCTCCTCACCCAGCTGGCAGAGGCCTGGCCCCCTACCTGCAGAGCCGCAGGAACGGCAAGGACAGGGCACTCATCGGCCATGTTGGGGTGGGCATGGCCCGCCTGCTTCTGTGCCTGACCCACATCTTGTCCCAGTCTGCCACCCAGGCTGGAGTGAAGTAGCATAATCTCAGCTCACTGCAGCCCTGAACTCCCGAGCTCAGGCAATCCTCCCACCTCAGCCCCCCTGAGGAGCTGGAACTGCAGGTGTGAGCCGTCACACCCAGCTAATTTTATAGTTTTTGTAGAGACGGGTTCTGCCGTGTTGCCCAGGCTGGTCTCGAACTCCTGAGCTGAGGCGATCCACCCGCCTCGGCCTCCTGAAGGGCTGGGATGACAGGTGTGAGCCACCGCACCCAGCCAACCCCATAGCTGGTCCCCACTTGCTGACAAGCTCGGCATCCCCAGGGGGCTGGCGCTGAGAGCGGGTGGGTTCGGAACACCTCCGTGTCCTGCTCACCCCCATCCACAGTCCGGAGGAGACCAGGAAAGGGTGAGCACACAGGGCTGCAGGTGGGGGTGGGGGGCAGGCACAGGGATGCCCATCTGTGAGCCAGCCGGCAAGGCATGTGTTATGCCATATGGTGAAGCGGTGGGAACTGGCTGAGGCCAGTGAAGCCCAGGGATGCCTGGGGGTCCAGAGGGGTCCCAAAGACCCCGCAGGGGAGCCATGATGTCAGCTATGCCGTAATCCTGAGGGGCCGCACCTGCCTTCTTCACACTCGCTCTTGCACGCACGCAGAGGGAATTTTCCACGGCACTTTGGAAGACCTGCATAACCCAGTGAAGCAACATTTCCAACAGCTAACATGCATTTTGTTTTTTCTTGTTTTTTAAGACAAAGTTTCGCTCTGTTGCCCAGGCTGGAGTGCAACGTGCAATCTTGGCTCACTGCAACCTCTACCTCCCAGATGCAAGGCGATGCTCGTGCCTCAGACTCCCGAGTAGCTGGGATTACAGGCGCGCACCACCACACCCAACTAATTTTTGTATTTTTAGTAGAGACAGGTTTTACTAGGTTGCCCAGGCTGGTCTCGAACTCCTGACCTCAGGTGATCTGCCCACCTTGGCCTCCCAAAGTGCTGGGGTTACAGGTGTGAGCCACCGTGCCCAGCCCACATGTGATTTTTAAAACACACGCATGGGTAATAAACCTACTTGAGTGCAGACAGGCCAGTGGATTTTTAATGAACTGCAGGAAAATGGCACCAATACAGTTTCAGATTCCACATTTCAACTGACATTTAGGAAACGACCACGTGTTGAGTTTTAGAGAAATATCAAAGAAGAATGCCCACGTTTACCAGAGAAAGCTGTGAAAACACCCAAGCCTTCTCACACACTGGATTTTCCTCATACTCTTCAGCCCAACACCGCAGCAGCCTGAACCAAGTGGCAGGTGTCAGGCCCGGGCTGTCTTCTGCTCCACCAGAAGCAAAAATGTCGCCACCCTCTTGCTGATTTTTTTTTTTGTTTGGAAAAATAGTCATTTTTCATTAAAATGGTATGATTAGTGTTGACAGACAATGGGTTTATTTTGCAATGAGTCTAATCAATCGTAAATTAATTAGAGTTAATGAAAAAGAAATATTCCTGGTTCTAAATTTTCAGTACAGTTGATACTGGCGGCTACAGCCCATGTGTCCAAAGGCTCTCTGAGAACCTCAATAATTTTTGTGAACCTGGGAGGGGGTCCTGAGACCACTGGCTGAGCTCGGAGCTGGAACCAGAGACTGGAAAGCGGGGGACAGAGGCTGCAGGGAGTAGCTCTATCCAGACACAGACACAGAGGCAGCTGCCTCCCCTCGAACCAACCCTCCTCCCACAACATCCCTGCACCCCCAAGGACTCCGAGCATGCTCCACCCAGTGAACCAAATGCTCTGGGGCCAACCACATGGGAAACGCTGAAGATACATCTTTGAAAATTTGGACCAAAGTATTTAAAACTGATCTCAACTGCACGGCCACCCTAAATGTAACTTCCTGTTCAGACCTATTAGGACATGAGGAGAGGGGGATGGGGGCGCTGGAGGTGTGGACACCTGCTGCCTGAGGCAGCTCACTCCTCCGCCCTCTCCCTGCTACCGGATCCGGAGTGCCACGTGAAGGAGGACAGGTGCCCTCAGAGCTGCCCCCAGATGCTCAGACAAGGAAGCAAATGGAACCAGGTCCCCCGACATCCTCCACCTCCAGCGGAAGGCAGGGCAGGGGGACCAACTCTCGGAAGCAGGCCGTGTGCACCCTTGCCCAGCTCCATCCACCTTCAGTGACCCCCTCCCCTTTGGTGGCCTAAAATAGGCCGTGGCGGGAGCATTTACACCTGGGAAATTGATGAAGCGACAAATCCCAACGTCGCTTGTTCCTCACGGAGCAGGTGCCAGCACACACCACCCACGCCACAAAACAAGTCGCTAACAACAGGTGCACGATCTCACGTTCACGAATGAAATTTCAGTCTTTACGCAAAACGATTCTCTCTGTTGCCCAAGATAACAAATACATAAAAACCAGCGGACTTCACTCTGTCTACGGCAGACGGGCAGCCGGCAGCTTGAGAGAGGTGATTTACCTGCGGCAGCCGCGAGCTTCTGCACGTGTGATCACGCCCACGGAGCGCTACCCGGGTCCCGCTGGGGCCTGCCCATCCCTCTCACCAGACATACAACCCTGGAGCAGGGAAAGGGCGCACACAACAGGGGGGACAGAGTGGGCGATGCTGCCAAGGGCTGCAAAGAACACGTCTGGCACCTCTGACCACCTCCACCCCCGGACAGCCACGTGGAAAGACACTTAGGTGCCTTCTTGTCACGGCTGTGACCTGCTGAGTCCCACATGAGCCCCATGCAGAGCCAGGGCTGCTGACCCCACAGCACTTGTGACTCAGCTGGGAGAAGAGTACGGGGGGTACAGCCCCCCTGCAGCCCCCACATCACCATGCAGCCCAGTCCAGGCACAGTGAAGTCCCTTCTCCCCTCCCCACCTCGACCCAGCACCAGCCAGGTGCAACCCTGGAGCTCTGGCTGCGGCACCAATCATGTTCCAGGGGCCAAACCCCACACCAGTCCTGGGACATCCTGGCCACACGGGCCCCTCCTGGGGGTCCTTGCCCACAGCCCAGACTCCCTGAGACCCACCTTAGGACCTGGGACCTGCTCCCCCGTCCTGCCAGAGACCCCTCAGCACCAGTACCCACCCCCAACCCACTCGGTGTCTGGCCTCATCACTGCCCCAACAGCCGTCCTGCAAGAGCCCCAGTGCCCAAAGCTGGAACAGTCTGAGCAGTGAAGTAAGTGAGACAGTGTTGGATTCTAACCCAAAGTACAAAATTGACACCTGCGAGTCCACATGGGCAGAAATGATTGAATAATCCATGGGAGAACATACGGACAAATCCTGCACAAAACTCGACACAACATACACAGCTCCCACCCGAGGTGCGGGCCGCACACGCCTCACTCAGCAGAGACAGAACAGCACGGGGAGGAGGCACGGGCCAGCGTGCACCGGCAAACTCACGGCGGCAGGGGACGGAGGCCAACACGGACCGGCAAACTCACGGCGGCAGGTGACGGAGGCCAACACGGACCGGCAAACTCACGGCGGCAGGTGACGGAGGCCAACACGGACCGGCAAACTCACGGCGGCAGGGGACGGAGGCCAGCACGGACCGGCAAACTCACAGTGGCAGGGGACGGAGGCCAACACAGACCGGCAAAATCATGGCGGCAGGTGACGGAGGCCAACACGGACCAGCAAACTCACGGCGGCAGGGGACGGAGGCCAGCACAGACCGGCAAACTCACGGCGGCAGGAGACGGAGGCCAGCACAGACCGGCAAACTCACAGTGGCAGGGGACGGAGGCCAACACAGACCGGCAAAATCATGGCGGCAGGTGACGGAGGCCAACACGGACCGGCAAACTCACGGCGGCAGGGGACGGAGGCCAGCACAGACCGGCAAACTCACGGCGGCAGGAGACGGAGGCCAGCACAGACCGGCAAACTCACGGTGGCAGGGGACGGAGGCCAACACAGACCGGCAAAATCATGGCGGCAGGTGACGGAGGCCAACACGGACCGGCAAACTCACGGCGGCAGGAGACGGAGGCCAGCACGGACCGGCAAACTCACGGCAGCAGGTGACGTGCAAAGCCAACATGCACGCACGTGTGGAGGGTGTGGACCTGGACCCAGAGTGAGACGAGGAGGCTTTACCTCCGTGCCCTTCCTCCCAAAGCCCAGAGCCCCAGTCCTTTCGAAAACAACATGAGGCAAACCCCAGTGAAGGGACATCCAAAGCACCAGACCAGCCCTCCTTAAAACTCCTAAGGTCATCGAAAACAAGGCAAGTCTGACGGACTGTCACAGTGACAGGAGTCTAAGGAGGTGTGATGCGCAAGTGCCACGTGGGGCCCCAGATGGGATCCCGGGACAGACGTGGCAGGAGGGGAGACTGAGGCGAGTGGAATGAAGCCTTAGCTGGAGAGGCACCCAGATGGGCTGAGTAACTCACCCGTCGTGCTGACCAGGAGGGAACGGGAAACGCCCACGTGCTACTCCCGTCTTGATTTTTCTATAAATCCAAAACTGTTCCAAAAACCGGTCTTCCCAACACTTCACTGAACGAGGGGGTGACAACCGAACTCTACCAGGGCCAAGCATTTGAAAATCACCCCCAGGCCACATGGGGGGGGCAGCATCAAGGAAAAACCTTTGCCCTCCTTAAAACTCTGCCCTGAACCCTCCGGCCCTTGAGGATGCAGAGGGGTGGGACATGCTGGTTCACACTTGCCACGTCCATGTGCACTGCCACGTCCACGTGCACTGCCACATGCACACACCGCCACGTCCACTGCCATGACCACACACGCTGTCCTACCTAAAATGCCTTCTCCAACTCCAGTTTCCCGCATACTTTAGCTTTCAGAAGGTGTCATCGTGACGGTTTCCAGGTAGACACAGCAGCATGAACCTGTCAATGACCGACCCTCCCTCCCAAGACCAAAACAGCAGAGAAGGGGCTGGGCAGCAACACCTGGGACCTAGAAGGCAGAGGGCCCTGTGGCCACCAGAAGACTGCACTGGGACAAACCCCAAAGAAGGGCTGTGAGTCAAAAGCTCCAGGTAGCGAGAAAGGTGGGAGGCCCACCATGCAGGGTCCCAGTCACTGAGGAGTCGAGCCCCAGATGCCATTCCTCACCCAAGACAGTCCGGGAACAACAGGGCTTCCAGGGATGGCAGTCTCCTTACCCGGCACAAGATGCCTGGTCCACCCAGGCACGACACTCCCCGGGGACTTCCGCCACCACCAGCTCCGCGGCGCCCCACAAGTCAACATGGGCAGACAAACGGGTTGCCAGGGGCCAAGGAGGCCACAAAGGCCAGGACAAACAGAAAAAGGGACCCTCAGTGGGAACAGCTGAGTACAAGGCCAGAGGTAACACCGAAAGGAGCCGTGATCACTGGCCGCCG
The DNA here is from genome assembly GCA_031835075.1 of Saguinus oedipus. Lineage (NCBI taxonomy): Eukaryota > Metazoa > Chordata > Mammalia > Primates > Cebidae > Saguinus > Saguinus oedipus. The sequence continues at coordinate 39,884,992 of CM063175.1, read as the reverse complement.
CCAGTGATCACACGCCCTGCCACAGTGTGCCACGATCAGCAGCAGCCACGGTGCCAGCACTGTGGCTTAGTTACTGACTCATCCTGTGACAGCCTCGGTCATCACGCTCACTTACAAGGTGGTTCTGAGACGGGGGGACAGTGTGGTGGCCAACGTCACACGGCTGGTGAGTGGCAGAGCTGGGTCCTGACCACACGGCTTCAGGCCAGGGGCATGTGGCAAATAGCATGGGCTCAGGTCTGGCCCTTGGGGTTTGAGTCTCTACCCAAACTGTGTGATTTGGGGAAATTTCTTGACCTCTCTGTGCTTCAGGTGCTGTTCTTTCCCCAGAATGAAGAAAACTATGGTGCCTACCCCACAGGGAACTGAGAAGATGACATGAATTCACACACAGGAAGCCTGGCAGCCACAGATGTGCCAGACACTGCTGAACTGCCACAGGATACCACGTGCCTCTCGGCTGGGATGAATAAACCCAGAGGAAAAGTGCGACGTGCCTTTAATACACAAGGGCAGGACACTCCGCCTTAAAAAGGCACCTTCAAAGAACGAGAAAGAGCTCCTGGAAATTAAAAGATAAGAAGGGGAACAAGGCAGCAAACTTAACAGATGGTCGGGACGGGAAAGCCTGGAGATACCTCCTAGAACACAAGAAACGGAAAATAGAGAAGAAAATTAAAGGACCAGCCTGGGAGGACCAACAGATAATCAGTGTTAGCTCTAAAACATAGTCAGAGAAGGGGACTCAGCCACGTGACATACATAACTGGGTATAAAGTTCCCCACATCCAAATGTCACAAGTTCCCAGCACAAGAGACAAAGAAGGTCCCACAAAAAGGAACATTATCATGGAACTTGGGAACCCTGAAGACAAAAGATTATAAAAGACTTTCAGGAGAAAAAAAAAAATCAAAACAGCACCTGACTTCTTGGTCACACAAGAAGCCGGAAGACAGTGGCGCAATCCCGTCAAAATGCAAAGGGAAAATTCTTTCCAATACAGAATTTCATACCTAGCTAAACTATCCTTAAGTGTGTGCCCCGGGGAAAAACATTTTCCAGCTAGATCCCCCAAACTGGCCTCCCACACTGTCTTTCTCAGAAAGCCGCCGGAGGAGTCTTAACTGGAGATTAGGCCAAGAAAGAGGACGACAGGGAGCCAGAGATCAAGACTGTAGGCAGAGGACAAAGGAGGGGGCTGCTCCCAGCTCGGGCACAGGGACGCCTCACAGCATGTGGAGTGGGGGCCCGGGTGCACCAGGAAGGAGGTGATGCAGGCATCCCGGGGAGCTGCCTCTCTTCTGGGAAGAGGAAACTGGACTAAATTAGAGACAGGACTTCTAGGAAATCAATTTAAACAATCACAATGTGGGGCTGGGCGCGGTGGCTCAAGCCTGTAATCTCAGCACTTTGGGAGGCCGAGGCGGGTGGATCACGAGGTCAAGAGATCGAGACCATCCTGGTCAACACGGTGAAACCCCGTCTCTACTAAAGATACAAAAAATTAGCTGGGCATGGTGGTGCGTGCCTGTGATCCCAGCTACTCAGGAGGCTGAGGCAGGAGAATTGCCTGAACCCAGGAGGCGGAGGTTGCGGTGAGCCGAGATCGCGCCATTGCACTCCAGCCTGGGTAACAAGAGCGAAACTCCGTCTCAAAAAAAAACTATCACAATGTATTAACTCAAAGGAAAACCAAAAGTTGTGCAAACAAGGAAATGCATTCCCAGTGGCTCATGGGTATTCACACCACCCACAATTAGGTAAACACTCAATGATTAAAAACAATAAATTGTGACATAACTCTGTCGGGAGGAGGGAAGGAAGGAAGGAGATGAGCTGATATGTCCCACAGAAAGTGGGAAAGTAACATCCTACGTGGAAAAGTCTAGAAATAGGAGCAAAAATGTGTTATTTAGAAATGTGGAAATAAATGTCAAGAAGAAGCTAAGTGATCCCCTCCAGGGAGTGGGAGCTGGGGCACCAGGGACACCTGTTCTCTTTCTGTAAGGCCCAAAGGACCATCAACACCTTCAAACAAAAAAGATCTAAAACTCAAAATAAGGTTTTACATATAAAAATAATGCACAACGCAAACTTTACACACAAGCATTTATCAAAGGCAACAATGCAACTTCCTGACCCACACAAGATGCCAGGCCCGGCCTGTCTACACCTGACGTGACTTCATGGGATTCTTTCAACAGTCAAGGTTCACTAAGGAGCAGAGGAAGCCACCCCAGCGGCAATGGGGCTGAGCTGCCAGTCCGCCCTGGGGCCCCACAGCCCCTCCGGGCACAGGGCGGCTCCATGCTGCAGTCAGTGGAATGTTTTCAAACTTCTCACAGAAGAGACACTAAAGGAGAAAACTCCAGAAAAGACACACTCAAACCCCCATTCAAAGAAAACATCAAGCCAGGGCCCCTCCCGCCCGCCAGAGCGCATGCAGACGCTCCCGTGTGCCCAGTGCGTGAGCATGGAGGAAACAAAGCCCGAACGGCCCCGCCCCAGGTCAGAGGCGCTCACGGCAGCACAGGAGCCACGGGGGCATCAACTCGGGGTTGATGCCGACTCTGACCCTCTCGGGGGCAACAGCAGACTTGCCAGCCCACCAAGGCCGCCCGGTGATGGCGGACTCGCCGATTCTCCCGGAGGCCTCAGAGACACCAGGGAGAAGCAGCCAGTCCTGAACGGGGGGTGCCCTCCTTCACGTGTTCAGGATCATTCTAGAAATGAGCCGCCAGCCCCGCCACGCGGAGGGAGCTCTGCCACAGCAACTCCTGTAGGAGCCACTGCCACCACTTTGTGACCAAAAGCAAGCGGGACATTGGATGACCAATGGTGGCTTCTTTGGAATAAAGTTTTTTTTCTTTTTTGAGATGGACTCTCACTCTGTCACCCAGGCTGGAGTGTAGCGGCGCCATCTTGACTCACTGCAACCTCCACCACCTGGGTTCAAGCGATTCTCTTGCCTCAGCCTCCCGAACGGCTGGTATAACAGGCACACAGCGCCACGATGCCCGGCTAATTTTTCCATTTTTAGTAGAGACGGGCGTCTCACCATGTTTGCCAAGCTGGTTTCGAACTCCTGACCTCAGGGGATCCTCCATCTTGGCCTCCAAAGTGCTGGGAGGCGTGAGTTACTGTGCCTGGCCGGAACAAAGCTTTCTCTAGCCTTTGCAATAGAAGGACAAACGTCTCTGGAGGCCCTGCTTCGTGCAGACCCCAAGGCTGCGGGATGGGGATGCCCAGCCGGTGGCATGAAGGTTGGTGGGAGTGGCGGCTGCACGGTCCACTCCCCGTGCTATGTGAGAGTGGTGGGGAGATCGCCAGGGAGTGAGTGGGCACCGGGAGACCAGAGCTGCCGACCCCACATGTGAGCGCCACGAGCAGCACAGCAAGGCACTGTTCCTGGCTTTTCGGGCGTCATCACGTTCTCCCACAGGCTTGCCCTTGATGGCATCAGGCACCCCCTCAGCCCTGACCCCAAGCAGCCCATTCAGGGCCTGGCCCTGTGACAGCTCCCTGCCCGGCTCCTGGGAAAACCTCTGTGCCGGCACGGGAGAGGAGGGCTACCCCACGCTTTGGGATCCTCAGCATAGATTGGTGCCCGACCCCATGGACAGCTCCCTGCCCCAACGGTTCAACCACATGCGCCCAGCTGAGTCCTCAGTGATCAATGTCCAGCAGATGAGATGCAGCCCCAACCGTGACACACGGGAGAACGGGCCACAAGCATGGGAACTTCTAAGGACGCTCAGTGGGCGTCCCCACTGGGGCCACCGACAGCCCTGGCAGGTCCTCACCAGACCTTGCAGAAGGTCTGGGGCACCAGTCTGGATGGGCTGGGCTCTCGGGCACTCTGTGGACACCCTGGGCTGAGGGATCTCATTAACAGAGAGGCTGGGAAACATTGCAGCAGAGCCCAGGGCCCCAGAGGTGAGTCTGGGAGGTGGGACAGAGCTTGGAGCCGGGCAGAGGAACATACAACTCCTTCCATAACCACCAGTGGCTCCGAAGTCTAGGAAGATGGCCAGAGAAGGGGCCCCGCTGACGGCCGATGCAGCTGACACAGGAGCGTGGAAGACGTGTGCCAGTCTGGCCAAGACACAGACACTGGTGCGACGCAGCCACAGCCGGCCCCGGCGGCATCAGCACGAAACGGCTTCAGGGGACAGCCCTTGGCCCCTCCCACCTGCCCCCATCCCAGGTCTGACTCACCCAGCGAGGGCCATCAGACCAAAAGCTAATAACCCCTCAAATTCTGCTCCTGGCCACAGCACCCCCACCCCAGCGGTGTCTTCACACTGCAAGGGACCGTGCCAGTCGTGCATGGCCAGCATGGGCTCATATGAAAGCAGAGGCCAAGCCGTCCCAGGCACCGAGGAAACTATGACACAGCACGTTTCTCCTCGCGGGCAGGCGCACGTGTGAAAACCACCCCTGCTCCGTCTCTCTCCCACTCACCCATCAACACAGAATCTCCATCATTCAAGGACCCCTGCAGCCTAAGCTGGCCGAGCACAGCAGCCCCACGTCTGCTGAGCTCCCACTGCGCCTGGGAAGGGGCGCGCTGCCAGCCTCCCCAGCACCCAGCACCCCTGAGGGGGCAAGCTGCCTCCCCCAGCAGCCCAGTCCGCCCAGGCCCACGGCTCCCCACAAGCCTGACTGGGGAGGCTGGCTGTTGTTTCGTTTTTTGTTTTTTTTTTTAAACAAAAACACCTTGCAAAATGGTCGTCAGAAAAGCGCCCACATTCCCACATTCCTGCCAAAGACCGTGCGGCCCCCAGACCCCTGAGTCTACCTCCGACCATTTCAGAATAGAAAACAGGACGCTGCAGCCCTGCTCTTCGCCACCATCCTAGGACCCCGACAGAGTGAGCCGTGCACATTAACCCTGCCGTGTCACACAGATTCCAACCCAATGCTGTCCGTGCAAAACGGGGGCTGAGCAGGCGGGAGGGCAGGCCCACGAGGGGAAGATCACAAGCCCGGAACAGGCGCTGGCTGTTACCACCGCCAGCCCTGGCCCCTGCGGTCCCCAGACTTCAGCCCTGTGGTCTCACTGATCTGCCCACCTGCAGCAATGCAGAATGGAGGTAAGGCAGCAGACATGCCATCCGTGCTGGCCCCAACACAGACTCACAGACCCACAGCCGAGAAGCATCAACCACAGCCAGCAACTCCCCAGGGCCAGGCAGGCTGACGAACCCAGATGCCTTCCCTGAGCCCCCGGCCCCCAGCCCTCCGCGGCCCCCAGCCCTCCGCGGCTGCTGCCACGCATCGCCAGGCCTGGGCCACACACCATTCATCCGTGGGGCGTGCATCTCCCCCCGGCAGCCCCCGCTTCACTCGCAAGATCCTCCACAGCCTTATTTTTCTAAAAATCTGTCACCCGCAAAACAACAGCCTCTCACTGCGTTTCCCCCGACGCCGCCGGGGGCTGCTGCAGGCGTGCGCCTTCCCCGGGCCGCGGCACCACCGTGTTGCTGCCCGGAGCATCTGTGCAGCGCACAGGCGGCCACGACGCCGGGACTCAGACCCGAAACGGACTCGGGCACCATCCTCCGCAGGCATGGGCCCGGCCCGGCGGGGGGCTGCACGGAGAATCCACGGAGGAGGTGCCCCGACTCACCGCCTTTCTTGTCCTGGCTCCTCGTCGCAGGCTCTTTATGCTCGGTGCGAGGCGGGCGTGCAGGGAGGCATCTTCCTTCCCGAGGACAAGCTGATGCTGTGGCGGCCGGCCTCCGGCCCCACAATAGGCAGGGAGGCTGGAGCTCGAGGAGCAGATGTTTAACGCAAGGCCGGCCGTCCTGTCCCCCGCCCCTCACATCCCTGCCTCCTCATGTCTCCAGGCCCGGGTGGTACCCGGCTCCCCCGGGAAGCTGGAGCCAGCAGCTGAGGCACAAACTAAAACACGGCATGGATGTGGAGGAGCTGACGTCACAGGAAAACAAGCATCTCTGCATCAGCACGGCCCAGGGCGGGCGGCCGGCAGCCAGACCCGGGCAGGGCTCGGACTCAGCGGACCTTGAAAATGCGACAACGAAACAGAGTCCAGTGAGCCCAGGGTCCCGCAGGTTGGCCTGTCAGGCTGGGAGCGGGGGGCGGCGCAGCTGTGGCTGTGGCGAGTGACCTCTGACCTGTGTCCAGAGGCTGTGAACGTGCTGGACAAAAATGCCCAAGGGCCCCGAGCGCCGTCCTGCAGCCCAGGAACAGTGGGTGGAGAGGAGGCAGGGACCCCGTCAGGGCTGGGTCAAACCCCAGGAATGGAGGGAGAAGAGGAGGCAGGGACCCCTTCAGGGCTGGGTTAAACCCCAGGAATGGGGGGAGAAGAGGAGGCAGGGACCCCGTCAGGGCTGGGTCAAGCCCCAGGAATGGAGGGAGAAGAGGAGGCAGGGACCCCGTCGGGGCTGGGTCCAACCCCAGGAATGGAGGGAGAAGAGGAGCCAGGGACCCCGTCGGGGCTGGGCCAAACCCCAGGAATGGGAGAGAAGAGGAAGCAGGGACCCCGTCAGGGCCGGGTCAAGCCCCGGAGTCAGGTGGCCTTGGGATGTGGTTGTGTTCACCCCTTGAACCCACCAGTGTGAGGGGACGGTGGGCACTGGGGGGCAGAAACAGGAATGGCCAAGCTTCCCCAAACTGAAAACTGTCCCAGCTGGCCTGGAATCACACACCCGCAGCCTAAGGCAGGACACCCCTATTCCTGAGGCTGGACCTCACGTGCGTGCTGTGCCCGGCTGTGGCCGGCCTGGGCTCCCAAAGGGGCCCAGAGCTGCCACCGCCACTGGGTGGCCCTTCAACCCTCACCCTGGTACCCTGACAATCCCAAGGACCTAGTCATCACTGGCAAATGAGAGCTGGCCTTTTTCTCTAGTCATAAGGTATGTGGGGGGCAGGGGGTGCTCAGCTGGGAATTCTGCCCACTTCCCCAAACCCGCTGGGCACTTGTGCTGACCCTCCCTCTGGCTCTGACCAGTCACACTAGCAGGCTACCTGCCTTCTTTTTTTTTTTTTTTGGAGACATAGTCTTGCTCTGTTACTCAGGCTGGAGTGCAGTGGTGCGATCTCGGCTCACTGCAACCTCTGCCTCCTGGGTTCAAGCCATTCTTCTGCCTCAGCCTCCCAAGTAGCTGGGATTACAAGTACCTGCCACCACATCCAGCTAACTTTTCCATTTTCAGTAGAGTTGGGGTTTCACTGTGTTGGCCAGGCTGGTCTCGAACTCCTGACCGCCTGATCCACCCGCCTCAGCCTCCCAAAGTGCTGAGATTCCAGGTGTGAACGCCGTGCCCAGCCGCTCCTGCATTCTTACATGCTGTGCCCTCGACGCTCCAGTACCTGCGGACCTGCTGACCCTGGAGGGACAACCCCTCGAGGGGCCAGCTGATTCCTAGAGACAGCAAAGGACTCATCCCAGAGTGAACCTTTCAAATCAAACCCACCGACCCAGAGCCCTCACTTGGGCCCACCTCCTCCCCAGGCCCCCAATCATCCCAGGGCCGCCCCAAGTCACAGGGACAGCCCCTGTACCCCAGAGCCCGCTGAAGTTACTCCACCCAGCCGACCCAACACCTGCTCCTCCTACCTTTCCCACGGAAACCACAGAAAGGCCCCACCCACGCAGCCCCCTGCCTCCCACCCCAACCCCTGCATGTCCCTAAAGGGTCCTGCTTGGGAGCTGAGTAATAAATGAGCTTCTCCACGGCATCATCCCCTGTTCCCTGGCCTCCCGTACCTGCTTGACCGGAAATAAAGCCTCCATTTAAATCAGCACGCTCATAAACCTGTGTTTATCTGCATTCGCGAAGTGGACTCTGGGCCAATGCCCAGGTTCAAATTCCAGCTCCATCACAGCTCAGCATGAGGCACAGCTACGTCTCCCTTCGTCCAGCAGCTGCCCCGCTGTGTGAGTCATTCCATAAAACACCAAACACATAAACATCACATTCGAGTCCCCAGATCTTTACAGAACGCGGGCTGGCCGACCCAGCTGACCCAACCTACAGGGCCCGGTGCTCCAAACCCGCCTGCTAGGATCAGTTTCTACGCTTTTCACTGTCTCAATAAAACGAAAAGGACAAAAATAACTTTAAACACAGGAAGCGTGTATGAAACTCAGTTTCCGGCGTGCATAAAATTTCACGGGGGCTCAGCCACGCACCTCCTCGGGTGCCGCTCATACCTGCTCAGAACCCTGGCTTCAACTACCCGGCCCTGGACGGAAGCAGCTCGCAGACGTAAGACCACCATACGCCACAGCCACGCTGGGCCACATCAGGAAATACGCGTTTATCCTGGTCCAACGTAAAGTTCACACAGACGACAGGCTTGGACTCACGACCACTGTCCTTCAGCCAACCCCTCCTTGTAATCCATCCCAAAATATCCAGCTTTGCAAAACTCTAGAAAATTCAGGCTCGGCAGGCAGATTGCCAATTTTATTAGAAGCCTATTTTAGGCGGAAAACTAACTTTTCCAATTTGCTGCAAATAATTTGAGACAAAGCTGAATGAAACTGGATTTTTTAATAAAACAACAGACATACCTATAAATACCAAGGAATCACAGGCATCCGTGGTAACACGCCCACCTAGGCCTGGAGGACACCAGCAGCGTCCCCACTGCTCCACAGGCAGCCGCGCAGCCCCCGAGACTTAGCTGCCTCCTCTCGGGTGCCACGGGCCCGGCACACGCTGGGTAGGGCCCCTCCCCTCCCACTGGAACTTCCCTGGGTGGGAGAGGCGGCAAGGCAGCCTCCCTGAGCACCTACTGTGCTCCAGGAGCCCCCTCAACTCTGTTGAGCCTCACAAAGCCCCCTTTTACAGAGGAGGAAACTGAGGCACAGGGAGCCCCACCCCCTGCCCAAAGCCACAGAGTGGGCTCCCTGCTGGTGGCGTTTGAACCCGGCACAGTGCTACCTAAGCATGCTGCCCACACCGTTCAGGTCATACGTGTGGGTGCACCGGCTGCTCCCAGCAGGCGACTCCACAGCATCCCGGGACCAGCACCCTCTGCTTCCCTGTGGGACGGTACTCCAGTGAAGGACCCCTCCCTGCCCCAGGCTGCAGGGCTGTGAGGGTGGGTGGCAGACAGGCCAGCGGACGGACCTGGGGACCCGGCCACGGCCCCAAGTGAGACGCTGCAGCCAGAAGGCCCAGTGCCCCAAGAGCCCCTTCCTCTTTCTGGCCCACCCTGGCCCCTGCAGCTGAAGACTGTCCCATGCCGGCCCCCACCGTGGCCCCTGCAGCTGAAGACTGTCCCATGCCGGCCCCCACCGTGGCCCCTGCAGCTGAGGACTGTCCCATGCCGGCCCCCACCGTGGCCCCTGCAGCTGAGGACTGTCCCATGCCGGCCCCCACCGTGGCCCCTGCAGCTGAGGACTGTCCCATGCCGGCCCCCACCCTGGCCCCTGCAGCTGAGGACTGTCCCATGCCGGCCCCCACCGTGGCCCCTGCAGCTGAGGACTGTCCCATGCCGGCCCCCACCGTGGCCCCTGCAGCTGAGGACTGTCCCATGCCGGCCCCCACCGTGGCCCCTGCAGCTGAGGACTGTCCCATGCCGGCCCCCACCGTGGCCCCTGCAGCTGAGGACTGTCCCATGCCGGCCCCCACCGTGGCCCCTGCAGCTGAGGACTGTCCCATGCCGGCCCCCACCGTGGCCCCTGCAGCTGAGGACTGTCCCATGCCGGCCCCCACCCTGGCCCCTGCAGCTGAGGACTGTCCCATGCCGGCCCCCACCGTGGCCCCTGCAGCTGAGGACTGTCCCATGCCGGCCCCCACCGTGGCCCCTGCAGCTGAGGACTGTCCCATGCCGGCCCCCACCGTGGCCCCTGCAGCTGAGGACTGTCCCATGCCGGCCCCCACCGTGGCCCCTGCAGCTGAGGACTGTCCCATGCCGGCCCCCACCGTGGCCCCTGCAGCTGAGGACTGTCCCATGCCGGCCCCCACCGTGGCCCCTGCAGCTGAGGACTGTCCCATGCCGGCCCCCACCGTGGCCCCTGCAGCTGAGGACTGTCCCATGCCGGCCCCCACCGTGGCCCCTGCAGCTGAGGACTGTCCCATGCCGGCCCCCACCGTGGCCCCTGCAGCTGAGGACTGTCCCATGCCGGCCCCCACCGTGGCCCCTGCAGCTGAGGACTGTCCCATGCCGGCCCCCACCGTGGCCCCTGCAGCTGAGGACTGTCCCATGCCGGCCCCCACCGTGGCCCCTGCAGCTGAGGACTGTCCCATGCCGGCCCCCACCGTGGCCCCTGCAGCTGAGGACTGTCCCATGCCGGCCCCCACTGTGGCCCCTGCAGCTGAGGACTGTCCCATGCCGGCCCCCACTGTGGGGCCAGGAAGGGGAAAGAGAAAAGGGGCCCCTACCATGCCCTCCCACAGCTCCACCCATGTGGCTCCAGCCCCTTCCCCTGCTGTCTGCCCCAGGACTACGGGCCAGGAGAGCCCTGCCTCCTCCACTTCCCCTACACGGGGCCAATGCGACTTTGCCACCTTGCGTCCAGAGACCTGCTCTAACATCCCAGCCATGGAAACCTCTTTCCTGCCAAGTAGAAACAGCCTCGGAGCTGGTTTCAGGAGCTAAGCAGGGGATACACCCAGGGCCCCGCCAGACCCAAGGGCTGAGGCTCGGGAGGGTCCCAGCTGCCTAGGGCCTGACCCAGGTGTTACAGGCTCCAGAACCCACTACCGGGACCACTCTAAGTGACGAGAAGGGCTACAGAAGGGTAGCCCTTCTTTTTTTTTTTTTTCCCACTACCGGGACCACTCTAAGTGACGAGAAGGGCTACAGAAGGGTAGCCCATTTTTTTTTTTTTTTTTTTTTTTTTTTTTCAATAAAATGCAGAAATATTTTAATTTACATATTATAATAAATCGATAAGGAGTCAAAATCCAGTTACACATTCATAAAAATTCCATACATCATCCTCAGAATAATCAGTTTCTGTACAAAGATTTAGAGATGTCCAAGTATGTCGTTTTTCCTCAGTGTGCTACAGAATTTAAAGGTTCTGCTCGGATATTCACCTGGAGGGTGGGGCTGCCTCCTCCAGGCAGAACATGGGACGCCTCTCCCCAGGGTGCAGGCTGGAGGTGGGTCCCGCCACACAGGGACACCATCTGTGCCAGGGACAGGCAAGAACCAATAACGTGAAATGCACAGGGCAGCCAGCACTGGCTCTGGGGACCCTGAGGACACTGCCAGCTGCTGAGTGGGGTCTGCAGCTGCCGGCCGGTGGATTCTGTGTTTTCTCCATGGACTGGGGTCTCCGCCTGGCCCGGCAGATTCTGAGTCTCCTCCATGGACTCTAAGGACCTCGTGGGCCTGGTCCAGCCGCCCACCCAATGCTGCCCTCAGCAGGATCTTGGTACAGAGCCCAGGCTTCCCCTGGCACCTCCTCCACAGGGCGGGCACCTTGAGTCTCCACCACACACCACAGGGAGGCCAATGCGGCCTGATCGGGAAACCACCCTGTCCCCTGGATGCTGCCCAGGCCCAAGTCTACCCACAGAGGAGCCCCAGACCCTCTGGACTGCAGCAGATGCAGAAATGACCCCCCCAAAGGTAGGCTGGGGGCGGCTACCTGCAACGTCCACCCTTCCCTCCACATGATGGGCGTGGCCATCTGTAAACAGCACCTCCTCCTCCATTCCTGGCCCCCTGGCTCCTGGGGCCAACACAGAGGTCCCGGGTGTCAGGAGGCCTCTCTCACTGCTGGGGTTCAGGGGCCGCCCACCACCCACCAGGGGAAGTGGCAGAAAGGGCCCTGGCCGTCGTCTTGAAGTCTCCCTGCCACTTCCACCTGCTGACCTTGGAGACAGGTATCAACACTCGCTCTAAATGAGCAGCTTACAATCAATCACCCCGTTTTACAGGTAAAGAAAAGGCAACACTAAACGAGTCCGTCATTTGCTCCAGGTCATAGCAACATTCTGGCTGGTGGAGCCCCAGGAACTCCCTGGACACCCACCACTTTTCCACCCCACGTGCCCTCGCCCAGGACCCTCCCTGACGGGTGCAGCAGCCTCCACCCACAGGGGTTCTCCAGCTGCCCGTCACCTCCTGGGCCACGCCTCCCAAGAGGACCACCACAGCCGGGGCCTACAGCTGGGGCTGGGTCCGGAGAGGCCGAAGGCTGAAGGATCTCAGTTTCAACAAGCACAGCATGGACAGAGGAGAGGGCTCTCCCAGGCAGGGCTGACGGAGGTTGGAGGGGGGGGTCACATCAGTTAGAGTGTTGCTGGAACACTAAGGATAATCAACTGCAGAAGGGATGCTGTTCAAGATGGCCAGTGGGGTGGTGACCAGTGGGAACCCAGCCGTGTGTCCCGGTGATGGCTGGCAGAGTGGTGATCAGGGAACCCGGCCGTGCGTCCCGGTGGCGGCAGGCGGGGTGGTGACTAGTGTGAACCCGGCCGTGCATCCCAGCGGTGGCCGGCAGGGTGGTGACCAGTGGGAAATGGGCCACACATCTCAGCGGCGGCCAGCAAGGTGGTGACCAGTGGGAAGCCAGCCATGTGTCCTGGTGGTGGCCGGCAGAGTGGTGGACTGGTGGGAACCAGGCCACGTGCCCCCACATCTGAGGGGAGGCTGCCCACCCAGGCCTCCCTGCTAAGAGGGGTCTCTAAGGGCTTCAGCCTCAGTTACGCTGAGCACCGGCTGGGCCTGTCCCAGCCAGAAGAGCGTACAGAAGAGCCCTCCACCTGAGAGAGTCTGTCCCGCCAGGCACCAGCCCCGCACACGGTGCCGACGGCCAGCACCACTGGCAGCACAAACCTCTCACAGGGTAAGGCCTGGCAGAGTTTCCTGGGGACAGAGCACACCTACACAGTGCTGGTGGGGACAGGCCACCCCCACGCCACCAGATCAGAAGGGAACTTTGATGTAGTCACCACAGTGTGCTCAAGATGCACCCCCAAAAAGACAAGTCCACGTCCTCCTCCCAGAACCTGTGAGTGCCCTTAGTTTGGAAAAGGTTTCTGTACACGTGATTAGGTCGAGATCTCAAGGGGTGGACCCCAAAGCCAACCCCCGGCATCCCTGTTAGAAGAGACACAGACACCAGGGCGCCTCCGGGTGACCAGACAGAGGCTGACCGCAGCCTCAGAGCAGGGCAGCCGGGAGGCAGGCTCCTCACAGCCTCCCCAGAGAGCCAGCCCCAGCCACACCTCAACCCCAGCTCTGAGCCAGGCCCCCATACCTGGGTCCTGGGTCTGCGGCCTCCAGGTTCCACAGCTTCCCCTCTAGGGTGGGGGTAAAGGAAGGAGGGAGTCTCTGAGACCTGCCCTCCCGCACGGCTGCATGGACGCTGGGCCGCTGCACCACTCCCTGGCAAAGCCCTCCTGTCGCCAGGGCTGGCCATGGCCACAGTGGGATCCACCCCAGAGGAGCTGGAGACCTTCAGTCCAGCCTTTCTTGCCGCTGCCCCAGGAATGCACTGCTGCCTCTCGTGGCAGACGCGGCTCAGGCCAACAGTACTGCTATGCATCCAGAGTCCCACGGCCTGAGAGATCTGCGCTGGCTGCATTTCGGGCTGCGAGTCTCATCTGCTCAAGTGCATGAGAGAAGCCCTGTCCCAGGTGGGCCCAGGAGCCAGACGATGCCGCCCAGGTGGGCCCAGGAGCCAGACGATGCCGCCCAGGTGCGCCCAGGAGCCAGACGATGCCGCCCAGGTGGGCCCAGGAGCCAGACGATGCCGCCCAGGTGCACCCAGGAGCCAGACGATGCCGCCCAGGTGGGCCCAGGAGCCAGACGCCGCCCAGACACACTCATGCAAATCAGCTCAAAGACCAAATGCAAAAAAATACATTTGTATCACTAGAGGAAGCCAGAAAGGAAAATATGAACGGATTCCAGTATTGAAGCAAAAACCACACACACCATTTCTGTGTGAGCAGACACAGCAAGGGGGGACAAAGAGGAGGGACCTGGGGAATCTACTGGCCACAAACTGGCGTCACCCAGCCAGCACTGCAGTGAGCAGACGGTGAAGAGGACAAACAAGTAGCCTGAGGGGCCCGAGGCACCTGCGACCCCTCACGCCCCCCCTACCCTGTGCCACCACCCTCCTGGGCCATGGCAGCCGGGCACACGGGGCAGCAGGCAGAGCCCACAGACTCCAGCTCCACCGCCTGACTCCAGCTCCTACCCAGTCTCCATCACCCAAACCCAGCTCCATCGCTCAACCCCGGCTCCACTGCCCAACCCCAGCTCCGTCAACTACCCTGGCTCCGTCACCTACCCCGGCTCCATCACCCGACCCCGGCTCCATCACCCGACCCCGGCTCCACCGCACGACCCCAGCTCCACCACCTACTCCAGCTCCATCACCAGATCCCAGCTCCACCGCCCGATTCCTCTGCCTCAACACCACCAAGGCTGTCACAGACGCCCACTGGGGATCCCCACTTGACCAGCCCTCACCTCTCACAAACCACCAGGCACTCCTGATCTCATCACAGGTTCAGCCCCGAACGCCCAGCCCCCACTGGTGTCCATCAGTAGAGGAACGGACAGACAGATGGGGTGAATCATATCACAGAGAAACATCCAGACATAAAAAGGAATGAAAAAGCAACTAGGGAGAAAACACGTAAAGAAACAGAGGATTGGCTGGGCGCGGTGGCTCACGCCTTTAATCCCAGCACTTTGGGAGGCCAAGGCGGGCAGATCATGAGGTCAAGAGATCGAGACCATCTTGGCCAACATGGTGAAACCCCATCTCTACTAAAATACAAAAATTAGCTGGGTGTGGTGGCGCACGCCTGTAGTCCCAGCTACTCAGGAGGCTGAGGCAGGAGAACTGGTTGAACCCAGGAGGTGGAGGTTGCAGTGAGCTGACATTTCTGCCACTGCACTCCAGCCTGGCACCTGGCAACAGAGCAAGACTCTGTCACACACACACAAAAAAAGGAACAGAGGACTTGAACGACGTGATAAACCATGGAGCTCTGACAGACGTGGCAAAGCGCTAGGCCCACAATGGGTGCACACTCTCAGCACACACGGGACGTTCTCCGGACAGAACACGAGTGAGCCAGACTCAGCCACAGTAGGTTAGAAACAACAGACATCCTCCAAAGTATATTCTCCAACCACATCGAGATGATCTTACAAATCAGTCAACAGACCGGGCACAGTGGCTCACGCCTGTAATCCCAGCACTTTGGGAGGCTGAGGCAGGCGGATCACTTGAGGTCAGAAGTTCGAGACCAGCCTGGGCAACATGGAGAAAACCCCTGTCTCTATTAAAAATACAAAATTAGCTGAGCCTCGTGGTACATGCCTGTAATCCCAGCTACTCAGGAGGCTGAGGCAGGAGAGTCGCCTGAACCCGAGAGGCGGAGGTTGCGGTGAGCCGACATCATGCCACTGCACTCCAGCCTGGGCAACAAGAGCGAAACTCTGTCTCAAAAAAGAAAAGAAAAAAAAGAGGAAGAAATCAGTAACAGACAACAAAACTTCACAAACATAAGGAAGTAACACTGCACACTCAACCGATAGACAGACAAAATCACAAAGAAAACCAGAAAATGCTGAGATGAATGAAAACAGAGACACGACATAGTGAAATTTAAGGGATGCACAGAGACAGTAGCGCTAAGCAGAAAATTTACAGTCGTAAACTTTTTTTTTTGAGATGGAGTCTCACTATGTCAACCACACTAGAGTGCAGTGGCGCAATCTCAGCTCACTGCAACCTCCACCTCCTGGGTTCAAGCCATTCTCCTGCCTCAGACTCCTGAGTACCTGAGATTACAGGCATGCGCCAGCACACCCGGCTAATTTTTGTATTTTTAGTAGAGACGGTTTCTCCATGTTGGGCAGACTGGTCTCGAACTCCTGACCTTACGATCCACCCGCCTCAGCCCCCTCAAAGTGCTGGGATTACAGGTATGAGCCACCGCGTTTGGCCATGATGAACTTTCGGTGTGTGTGAAACACAGTTTTGCCATGTGGCCCCAGGCTGGTCTCCAACTCCTGGCCTCAAGTGATCCTCCGGCTTCACCCTCCCAAAGCACTGAGATTACAGGCGTAAGCCACAGCACCTGGCTATAGTGGTAAATATTTGAAATAAAAAACAAGAAAGATCTCAAATTAGCAAGTGAATTTTACCCTTTAAGGAACTAGACAAAGAACAAAAGCTGGCAGAAGGAATGATAAAGATGAGAGCAGGGCCGGGCGTGGCGGCCGATGCCTGTAATCCCCACACTTTGGGAGGCCGAGGCATGCGGATCACCTGAGGTCAGGAGTTCGAGACCAGCCTGGCCAACGTGGCGAAACCCCATCTCTACTCAAAATGGGCCAAGCGTGATGGCGTGTGCCTGTAATGCCAGCTGCTCAGAAGTATGAGGCAGGAGAATCACTTGAACCCAGGAAGTGGAGGATGCCGTGAGCTGAGATCATGCCACTGCACTCCAGCCAGGATGAGGGAGTGAGGGAAGCAGAGGAAGGAAGGAAGGAAGGGCTGACCTCCCTACAAATCAAAGCTCGGGGCCTCGTGGCTTCACAGGCAAATTCTACCAAATACTTGAAAAAGAACACGTTTTTCTCAAACTTTTCCCAAAAAAATGAAGAGGAACACTTCCTTGTTCTGCGACCAGCACCACACTGACACCAAAGCTGACCCTTAAGAACACAGACATAATTATTCCTCATGAACGTGGCGTAATTATTCCCGTGAACGCGGATGTGATTATTCCCGTGAAACCGGATGTGACTGTTCCCGTGAACGCGGATGTGATTATTCCCGTGAAACCGGATGTGACTATTCCCGCTAACGTGCATATGATTACTCCTTATGAACAGGGATTATTCCCATGAACGTGGATGTGATTCCTGTGAACATGGATGTGATTATTCCCGTGAACGCGGATGTGACTGTTCCCGTTAACCCGGATGTGATTATTCCCGTGAACGCGGATGTGATTATTCCCGTGAACGCGGATGTGATTATTTCCGTGAACGCGGATGTGATTATTCCCGCTAACGTGGATATGATTACTCCTTATGAACAGGGATTGATTATTCCCGTGAACGTGGATGGGATTATTCCTGTGAACATGGATGTGATTATCCCTTATGAACGCGTGGGTAATTATTCCTATGAACATGGATGTGATTATTCCTGTGAACACGGATGTGATTATTCCTATGAACACAGATGTAATTGTCTTATGAACACAAATGTAAAAATCCTCAACAAAACACTAGTAAAATGAATTCAGCAGCATATCAAGAAAATTACGCACCATGAGCAACCAGGACTTATTCATGGGATGCAAGGATGGTTCAATGTGTGAGATTTAAAGCAATATATCACATTAACAAAATGAAGGAAAAACCACATGATCATCTCAACTGATGAAGAAGCATCTCAACTGATGAATTTGACAAAATTCAAAGCCCTTTCATGAAAAAAAAACAATTGACAAACATGGAATACAAGGAAACTATTCCGATATAATAAAACCCATGTATGAAACACCCACAGCAGACATCACACTCAATGATGAAAACCTGAAGGACTGGCCAGCCGCAGTGTCTCACGCCTGTAATCCCAGCACTTTGGGAGGCCAAGACGCATGGATCACCGGAGGTCAGGAGTTCGAGACCAGCCTGGCCAACATGGCGAAATGCCATCTCTTTTAAAAAGAGAGAGAGAGAGACCTGAAGACTTTTCTTTGAGTATCAGGAGAAAAGCAAGGATGATTGATCACACCACTTTTATTCAACAGAATACTGGAATTCTAGCAAGATTAGGAAACACAAGGCATGAAAATTAGGAATGTAAAATTATCTCTTTGCACAAATATGACCTTACATATAAGAAAGCCCTAAGCCAGCCGCAGTGGCTCACACCTATAATCCCAGCACTCTGGGAGGCCGAGGTGGGTGGATCACTTGAGGTCAGAAGTTTGAGACCAGCTTGGCCAACATGGTGAAACCCCATCTCTACTAAAAATATAAAAATTAGCCAGGCGTGGTGTGTGCACCTCTAATCCCAGCTCCTCGGGAGGCTGAGACAGGAGAATCACTTGAACCCAGGAGGCAGAGGTTGCAGTGAGCTGAGATTGCACCACTGCACTCCAGCCCGGCTGACAGTGCACTCCAGCCTGGGTGATAAGAGTGAGATTCCATCTCAAAAAAAAAAAAAAAGGCTAGGTGTGGTGCCTCATGCCTGTAATCCCAGCACTTTGGAAGGTCGAGACCAGCGGATTACAAGGTCAGGAGACTGAGACCAATCTGGCCAACACAGTGAAACCCCGTCTCTATTAAAAACACAAAAAATTAGCTGGGTGTAGTGATGTGCACCTGCAATCCCAGCTACTGGAGAGGCTGAGGCAGAAGAATCACATGAACCCAGGAGGCAGAAGTTGCAGCGAGCTGAAATCCCACCATTGCACTCCAGCGTGGGCCATAAGAGCAAGACTCCGTCTTTAAAAAAAAAAATTAGCTGGTTATAGTGGTGCATGCCTGTAATCCCAGATACTCAGGAGGCACAAGAATTGTTTGAACCTGGGAGGCAGAGGTTGCAGTGAGCTGACATCACACCACTGCACTCCAGCCCGGGTGACAGTGCAAGACTCTGCCTCAAAAAAAAAAAAAAAAACGAAAAAAAAAGAGAGAAATGGGTAACAGGCACATGAAAAAATGCTCAGCATCACTTATCGTCAGGGAAATGAGACCCAAACCACGATGACATGCCACCCCGTGCCCATCAGGGCGGCTCTCGTCAAGAAACAGAAACGACGAGCTGGAGAAGACGTGGAGACGGTCTTGCTGGCGCACTACTGTGGCGAGCGAAGACGCCGCAACTGCTGTGGGAAACGGCATGGCGGTTCTTTAAAACACTTATTGGCTGGGCACGGTGGCTCACGCCTGTAATCCCAACACTTTGGGTGACTGAGGTGGGCAGACTGCTTGAGCCCAGGAGTTCAAGACCAGCCTGGGCAACACGATGAAACCCTGTCTCTACAAAAAATACAAAACTTAGCCGGGCATGGTGGCACATGCCTTAGTTGCAGCTACTTGGGAGGCCGATACAGGAGAATTGCTTGAGCCCAGGCGGCAGAGGCTACAGGAGCCGTGATCACACCACGGCACTCCAGCGTGGGCAACAGTGAGACCCAAGATTGAGCCACTGAACTCCAGCCTGGGCGACAGAGCAAGACACCATCCCCCCCACCCAAAAAAAAGTTAAGATGGCAAAAATAGATGTTATGTACATTTTACCAGAATAGAAAAGAGAGACCTGCGGCGCTACGAAGGCCCCGGCATGGACGAACCTTAGGAAGGTCGGGAGGAGAAAAGAACATGCAGGATTTCACTGACACCAAATGTCCAGAATCCGCAGGGCCGCAGAGACAGAGCCCAAGTGTAGGCGGCCAGGGGCCGGGGCCGGAGAGGCACAGGGAGTGGCCGCTGACGGGCGCGGGGTTTCCCTTCTGAATATATTTTGGGTTTGGAACTCTACAGAAGAAGGTGGTAGTTGTAAGTATGGTTTTAAGTATGTAGAATGTGCCGGAAGGTCTTCTGCTGGCGGTGAGGACAGGCCCATGGTGCAGCTGCAGGCCTGCCCTCGGCGTCCACCATCCACAGCTCCCAGTCTGACCCTTCTCACTGACCCTGGGAGGTGCTGCCCAAGGTCAAAAACACCTGTGAACACCCCACAGGTGTTAAAACCACGAAGCCCGGGGCAGCAGCCACTGGTTACTGGAGCAGCATGTCCTGTCTGAGGTAAGCGCCGAAGTCAGCGTAAAAGCGGAGGATATTAGGGACAGCGCCAGCCCCGAGCCCTGGTGGCCCAGGACGCCGTGTGGGTGGTATGAGAACACACACATTCCTGACACCAGTGCCATGAAGCCCACGCCACATCCAGGTGGACATCAGCACACGGGACAGGACAGGGATCCCCACCCCCAGCACCCACCTCTGACCTCCTCGACAAAGACTCCCCCTCAGAGGCTCCAGTGGAATGTCCCCAGCCAGGCTGAGTGGCCCCCAAAGCCGTGGAGCCACCCTGGTCAACATGTCAAGGACCTACTCAGGCGTCCCAGGAGGTCCTTCCTCAGGGCTTGGCCACATTCTCCGAATTCCCCACAGCTACTCAGCTGCCACCCCCACGACACACCCCCCACAGAGCCCCAGGACCCTAGGCATCCTGTGACCCCAACGTCCCGTTCTGCCAACGCAGGGCCGGGTCAATGTGGGCCTCCCTTCCCTACAGGAGGCCGGCAGGTCGCCCATGTGGGCAGAGACAGGCCACTGAGGTTGTAGACAGAAAGAGCTGACCTCAGACCCCCACAGGGCTGAGACGAGAGGTAAATGCGTCCCAGGACTACGCCAGGCTTCCCCGTCCCTGGGTTACACTGGCCACACGGGGACACCCTTGGGTGTGCGCAGTCTCGGCACAGGTGGGACAGGTAAGCACAGTCCTGTCACCAATTCAGAAAGTCATCCAGGTGGCAAAACAAACATGGCCCGCGGGTCCCCTCCTACGGAGAGCAGCGTGGGGCCCAACCATCGTCTCACCCACGGGGAGTGCCTGTCTTGTTTACGAGTTTCTCTATCTGTAAAAAGGCACAGATGATTACGGTGACCCGTGTCCTCCCAGGGTTCGTGCTCCAGGGTCCGTGGGGCATGGGCACCCAGAGGGAGGGTCCCAGGAAAGGTCATCACTAGGACAGCTGTGGGGTGACCAGGGCGGCCGTGGGGGTGACCGGGGCGGCCGTGGGGGTGATCGGGGCAGCTGTGGGGGTGAGCGGGGCAGCTGTGGAGGTGAGCAGGGCATCCGTGGGGGTGATCGGGGCAGCTGTGGAGGTGAGCAGGGCAGCCGTGGGGGTGACCGGGGCAGCTGTGTGAGTGATCGGGGCATCCGTGGGGTGACCGAGGCAGCTGTGTGAGTGATTGGGGCAGCTATGGAGTTGAGCAGGGCCCTGAAGCCCCACGCCTGACCACCTGCCTCCAAACCATCCCCTCCCAGGATCAGGGGCTCATGCAGGTGGGTTTTCATGTCGCAGGGTCTGCTCCCACCCAGCCCCGCCCTCAGCTGCTCCAGGCACCCTCCGAACAGCCCCACCTCAGAAACTGTCCCTGACCCACCCCTGCAGGACCCCTGCAGCTCACAGCCAGCCCCAGTCCCACCTGAAACAAAACAAGTGGGCCGAGCACCCCGCTCCTGGATCTCCAGCCTGTGTGGCCTCCGTCTAGTACTCTCAGGACCCGGGACGCCCTTACCCCTGGGACTCCCCATTCCTCCACCGCCTTCTCAACAGGGCCCCCGAATTCCAACCTGCACCCCCGCCCAGCTGCTCCCACCCCATGCCATGGACCTCTCACACATCATCTCCTGTCCAACTGCCTCCCAGTGGGACACATGGGGTCCCCGTCTCTCCGGCCCAGGCGGTACCCGTCTCCAAGAGGCACAACCAGGGCTAAACAAAGTAACTAGCATCGCCCCCGCCTCCTCACACGCGCCCCACACTCCCAAATCCATCCCACGTGTCCACCTGCCAGGACCACACCACACCTCCCTGCCGGGCCCTAGGCAGGTCCAGCCCTCGGACCACACACTCCACTCCTGCCAGGGGCCCCTCTGGATGTCTCCTCGGCCTTGCCGGCAACGGTTCAGAGACCCCTGTTCACTGAGGACCTGGAACCGGGAAGCAACGCCACCTTGTCCCCGGGGAGATGATGGAAATCCTGTGGCCCCTGGGGCCTCTGCAGGCTGAGCGCTGCCAAAGCTTCGTTCAGCCCCAACTTCTCGCTGGAAGCCGAGACTCTCACCCTGACTGCCCACTGGCCCTCTTGGCCCGAATCTGCTCCCACCCCCGGTTCCCGCCCAACACAGCACCGCAGACACCCAGCATCCAGCCTGAGGCCAGCCCGGAGTGAACCCTGGCAGCAGGGGCTGGGGACACCCTGCCCGAAGGACACTGAGCCACGTGCCCTGCGCTGGACAGGCAGGAGCCTCAGTCCAGGAGCTCCTGCCCCCACAACGAACAAGACGTGGCACAGACGCTGGAGGCAGTGCAGGTCCAGAGGGCAAGGGGGAACGCGCCAAACACAGCCATGGGATGCACGGCCCAAGGGCAGTGTGGCCACCTGCTCAGGGCCCAGCAGTCTCCGGGATGCGGTAGGAAGTTACCTGTGACGCCACAGCCCCCGGGACTCACTTTCTTTCCTCTCCTCGCAATGGAGCCAGCGTAGAACGAAAGGAGACCACGCCCCAGCTCAGGGGCCAGCAGGGCCAGGAGGGGCGGTCAGCTGGCCCGGGGTGGTCATGAGCTGAGGCAGCCACATGGGAGCAGTGTCCAGCCTCCCACCTGGCCTCTCCCTCCTGGGGAAACAGCGGGGAACCCTAGACTTCTCATGCCACCAACTAACCAAGCAAGTCCCGCGTCACGCGGTGTCGTCAGCCAGAACACGCACGGGCAGCAGCGAAAACCCCCCCTGCGTCACGTGGTGCCGTCAGCCAGAACACGCATGGGCAGCAGAACAATCCCCTGCGTCACGTGGTGCCGTCAGCCAGAACACGCACGGGCAGCAGCGAAAACCCCCCTGCGTCACGTGGTGCCGTCAGCCAGAACACGCATGGGCAGCAGAACAATCCCCTGCGTCACGTGGTGCCGTCAGCCAGAACACGCATGGGCAGCAGAACAATCCCCTGCGTCACGTGGTGCCGTCAGCCAGAACACGCACGGGCAGCAGCGAAAACCCCCCTGCGTCACGTGGTGCCGTCAGCCAGAACACGCATGGGCAGCAGAACAATCCCCTGCGTCACGTGGTGCCGTCAGCCAGAACACGCACGGGCAGCAGCGAAAACCCCCCTGCGTCACGTGGTGCCGTCAGCCAGAACACACATGGGCAGCAGAACCCCCTGCGTCACGTGGTGCCGTCAGCCAGAACACGCACGGGCAGCAGAACAACCCCCCTGCGTCACGTGGTGCCGTCAGCCAGAACACGCACGGGCAGCAACGAAACCCCCCCCCCCGCGTCACGTGGTACCGTCAGCCAGAACACGCACAGGCAGCAGCGAAACCCCCGCCGCCCCCCCTCCCCCCCCACCCCCCACGCAGTCACCACGGCTGCTCACGCCTCAACACTCCACAAGGGCAAACCTCCGAAGATAGCACCACTGCCACCTCCTTGGCACGACAAGACTGGCACAGGCAATCCCAGTACTCACTGTCTTCTCCTGGACACGGCATGCCTGGCTGCTCGGGGGTGCTCGGGAACACTGGACAAGAGAGGAAGAGACAGAGTGTCAGCACCCCGCAGCCGCCATTCAGCACAGTCCGAAGGAAGTCCCGCCCCAGTCAGGCTGAGCGCTGAGCATGTGACTTCACGTGAGACCCACGTGGCATTGCCAAGAGCCCGCTCCTGGGGGACGTGAAACCCAGTGTGTGCGTGCAGGCCTGGCTCCATCACGTAGGACTTTAAAACCCACGGAAAAATTTAGGGTAAAAGGCAATCAGAGGGGCCTGGACAGCAAAGCTGTCAGAGGAAGCTAGAGATTCGTGTTCTTAAATGATACAGAAATGCGGAAGAACTGCAATTACTCTCAAAGCTGACGTTTAAAAGCACATTGGACTCCATTTCCTTATATTCAAGACTGAATTCAAAATGATTTTAACATACATCCTGGACTTCCACGGTAAATTATTAACATACATGCTAAGGAATCATTGGAACTTGGCCAGGCGCGGTGGCTCACACCTGTAATCCGAGCACTTTGGGAGGTCGAGATGTTCAACACCACCTGGCCAGCGTGATGAAGCCCAGTCTCTACTAAAAAGACAAAAATTAGCCGGGCCTGGTGGCACACACCTGTAGTCCCAGCTACTTGGGAGACTGAGGCAGGACAATCGCTTGTACCAGGAGGCGAAAGTTGCAGTGAGCAGAGATCGCACCACCACACTCCAGCCTGGGGGACAGAGACTCGGAAAAAACAAACCAGAACAAAAAGTTCTGGAGAGACGGGGTCTCACTGGTTGCCCAGGTTGGTCTCGAACTCCTAGGCTAAAGCTATTTCCCCAACCTCAGCCTCCCAAAGTACTGGGATTACAGGCGTGAGGCACTGCACTCGGCCTAAGCTTTAAATCTAAAGCCACACGGATGTAAAGGGCTACAAAGATGAAGTACTGTGATCAAGTAGCCTGGTGTCCAGGAGAATGATGGACCTGCAGGAACTGCGGGTGGCCCCAGCTCTCGTCCCATCTTGGGCTCAGTGGTCGGTGGCCAGCCAGAAGGGGACACAGATGTGGCTGGCTGGCCACAGCTGCTGGAACCACACTAGCAGGCCCCACAGACGCCCCACAGACCCCCGGCAGGACTGGGAGCAGCTAAAGAGCCCCCAAAGGCAGGGGAAATGACAAGTCACATCTCCCATGTATCAGCTCATCATGGGGCTTCGAACTTAAAGCTGAGGACAGCTGTGAGCCTGCAGCTAGGCCCAGAGAGCACGGGGCAGGCGAGGTGGCCGGTGGGGCCTCCCCACCATCTGCAGGCCCCATGCTGGCCACTGGAGCCTCTGAGTGGCTTATGGGCTCTTCACAAGAGCTGTTTTCATTCGGGCTCATAAAATGTCAAAGAGCAAAGAAACTCAATGGCATTACATCAGACATCCCTAAAGCCTCTGGCATCATGGGATTTTAAACCGTGATCCAAACCCCCAGGTGGTCTGGCAGACACCCACGGCCAGGAACAGCCCCCCAGAGCCGCCCACCACAGACCCCGCCACTGACCATGGATGATGAGGCCTTCGTCCCTGTGCTGACGGGCCAGGCGGAAAGCCTCCTCCAGCTCCATCTGGGAGGACACCGTGCAAGGGTCACCTGGGCAGGGCAGGAAACGGTGCTGAGGTCACTGAAGGCCCGAGGCAAAGGGGCCGTGACAGGCCCCCTGAGCACACTGGACAAGAGTCTGGGGGCAAAGTCTCACTGCTCAGACCGGCCACCTCCTGGCAGAGTCAGGAGGTCCAAGAACGGCCGTCCACACTCGGGAGTCACCCAGCCCCCATGCCGTGTCAGTCTACACCCGGGAAGGGAAGTCGGTCCACCCACAGCTCTGGGCGCTGCCTGGAGGGCTCAGCAGTGGGCAGGTCTGAGGACATTCTCCTGGACAGAGGGAAAGCTCCTCACCCTCTACAGCTGGACAGGGACACGGCGAGGTACAGAACCCACCCCCTGCAGGGCTGCACCCCAACTAACAGGAGCGCCATCAGGCTCCGCCTGCACGGCCGTGTCCTCGGCCAACAGCTGCCTGCCGGTACCTGGAGAAAGGGGTCTCTCTGGACGTCTCCCAATCCCCTCGCTTCTTAGGATGTGTGTCTGACTAAGAGAGAGGAGGTGGAGCCTGCAGGCCCTGGCTGCACGTGCCCTCCCCTTGGTCCCCAGAAAATGAAAAGGCTGTGTGTGTGTAATACAATATGTTAGGGAGAATAAATAATGAAGAAAATGAAGAGCCCGTCCTCACAGTGGCATCTACGGAAAAGCCCAGGACATGAGAAGGGCGGTCAGAGGAGGGGGTGAGGCACCGCCCAGGGTGGGCCAGGGAGACCCCTGCAGCCCCCTCCTGGTGACCACGACCACAGCCCTTCTGAGGGGCATCTGGGCACAGGTCTGCTCTAAGCATTTTCGGCCACCCTCCTTCCCACCATCCCCGCTGGGGAAACTGTGGCTTCAACAAGCTTAATTCCAGGGTTTTAAGTGTCCCCACAGAAGAGGCTGAGCAGACTCTGCACACAGAGGCTCCCGGCGACGTGCCTGAGGCTGAGGACGCTGACCGACGCGGGGCAAGGGCTACCTTCGCTGTCCACCCACTTGAGGGTGAGTGGGTGCTCCTGGTGCAGGCGGCACATGCCTCTCACTTCCTCACAGAGCTCCTCGAAGGTGGTGGCGGCGTCCACGCTGGTGATGAAGATGTCCCTGGGGCAGGGGGACATGGGCGCCTGTTACCGGACGGCAGACTGGAATCAACTGAATAACGATTACTGATTAACCAAATCATTGATTCGGTCAATGAAGCTTTCCCCAAAGACAGTATGACAGCCCCACCCGCCCACACACACAAGAGAACCATTAGCGATAAGTTACATAGTTCATATAAACTACCACCAAGAGCTTCCCTTGCAGAG
Source organism: Saguinus oedipus (assembly GCA_031835075.1). Taxonomy (NCBI): domain Eukaryota; kingdom Metazoa; phylum Chordata; class Mammalia; order Primates; family Cebidae; genus Saguinus; species Saguinus oedipus. The sequence goes on along the minus strand of CM063175.1, from coordinate 39,858,854 downwards.
AAGGGCTACCACCTAGCTGGAAAGAATCAGGCCAAAAAACGTCAGAAGAGAAAGCGCCCTCTTGTGGGAAGCCGGGCAACCGCACCTGCTCGGGCACCCGTTCAAGTTCACCCAAATGTGGGTGACCCTGGGGGTGAGCACAGCCGGGTCACTTCAGGCCCGCTGGCTTCACGAAGGTCAAGGAACCCAGTCAGACCTCCCCCCAGACCCCGACGGTGCCAGGAGTGGAAGCCAGACCTTCAGGCGTGACCTGGCTGGGGGTTACAGTCAAAGGCCCCTCTTTAGACCTTGGCAGGGGACTGAGTTCCCTGAGCTATCACAGAAACCCAGGCACACTGCCTTTTGAAAACCAAGTCCCAGTGTGTCACTCTCTTTTATCTTTTATCTTTTATTCAGCCAGAGACAGGACCCGACCCACAGGGGCCAGAGAAGCTCAGGGACTCCCAGGCGCCCTCGAGGGCTGGCCTTCCCTGCTGAGGGTACCAAGGTCCCCCCATCGCCCCCTGCACGGAGCACCCCCCTTGTGGAGGGAAGAGCCCACCGTGGGCCCTGCTGGTGTTTCCTGAACCTCTGAGCAGGAATCACACCTTCGCGGAACACACTGAAATTGCAGGATAATCTACAACTTTCTGACACCCACAAGAGCGTGGGGCAAGAGCTCGGGACCTCTAACAAGCAGGCTGGAGGGCTGCGAGACACCGAGACAGGCTCTGCTCTCCGCTGACGCTCGGCTCCCCATCAGGGCGATCTGAATTCGTCAGACAGGTTTCCAGAAACAACGTTCTCGTCCCAGACAAGAGCTCCAGTGCAAACAGAACAGCCAGGACAGCAGCCCAGGCCTCTGGGCCACCTGGGCCTGAGGGAGGACACCCCAGCTACCCACCCCTTCCCAGCCCCTGCCCCCAAAAGGGACCAACCTGGCTCCGTCTTCACCACCTCCCTCAGCATCACAGCAGGTTAGAAAAGTGAGAAATGGGGATCACACACCTGTCACCCTGGGGTCACCCCAAGCTGGCGTTGACGCTTTCTGCCTGACCCGGCATCCACCAGTCCAGCCACCAGAAACTCCAGAGGAGGAGTGGGCTAGCCCTTCACCTTTGACCTCTTCCTGCCCCATGCCCCTCCTCTACAGTCTTGCCCCCAGGTTGAAGCCATTGCTTCCTGCCAATCTGGAGGCCAGATGGGCAGCTCCAGTAAAACCTCAGGGCCACCTGGGGAAGTGTCCGGCCACCACCTCCAACCCCATCCCAATCCTGAATCAAGCAGCTGCTCTGTGCCCCTTAGCGGGGGCATCCAGGACCCAGCACCCAGCTGGACTGTCAGGGATAAGACTCCTGTGCCTCTGTGGGCCCCAGCACCAAGCCCTGAACTACCCCACCGTGGCCCCAGCACCAGGCCCTCAACTACCCACCCTGGCCACAGCACCAGGCCCTCAACTACCCACCCTGGCCCCAGCACCAAGCCCTGAACTACCCCACCCTGGCCCCAGCACCAGGCCCTGAACTACCCCACCCTGGCCCCAGCACCAGGCCCTGAACTACCCCACCCTGGCCCCAGCACCAGGCCCTGAACTACCCCACCCTGGCCCCAGCACCAGGCCCTCAACTACCCACCCTGGCCCCAGCACCAGGCCCTCAACTACCCACCCTGGCCACAGCACCAGGCCCTGAACTACCCACCCTGGCCACAGCACCAGGCCCTCAACTACCCACCCTGGCCACAGCACCAGGCCCTGAACTACCCACCCTGGCCACAGCACCAGGCCCTCAACTACCCACCCTGGCCCCAGCACCAGGCCCTCAACTACCCACCCTGGCCCCAGCACCAGGCCCTCAACTACCCACCCTGGCCACAGCACCAGGCCCTCAACTACCCCACCCTGGCCCCAGCACCAGGCCCTCAACTACCCACCCTGGCCCCAGCACCAGGCCCTCAACTACCCACCCTGGCCACAGCACCAGGCCCTGGGCTTTGCACACAGAAGCTCCCTGAATACAAAAGTTTTGGTAAAAGGCAGAGCTGGGCCAGGTGCGGTGGCTCACACCTGTAATCCCAGCGCTTGGGGAGGCTGAGGCCAGCAGATCACAAGGTCAGGAATTCGAGATCATCCTGGCCAACATGGTGAAACCCTGTCTCTACTAAAAATACAAAAAATTAGCTGGACATGATGGCGGATGCCTGTAATCCCAGCTACTCGGGAGGCTGAGGCGGGAGAATCGCTTGAACCGGGGAGGTGGAGGTTCTGGTGAGCCGAGATCACACCACTGCACTCCAGCCCGGGCAACAGACTGAGATTCCCTCTCAAAAAAAAAAAAAGTCTGAGTTGAAGAGGAAAGAGCAAGGACAGTGTTTATCACCCTAATAGGGCGGGCACCTGAGACTCCCTGAAAACAGAGGTGCCTGGGGACCCCTCATGCCCTTGAGCAACCGACACAGGGGGCGGGGGGGTGTGAGGATTGGATCTCAAGCACACCCAGAGGCCTTGCGAGGATCGGCAAAGATGACAGGGTGACCATGTCCCGTGGGGGTGACTGAAGAGCTCCCGCTTTTTCTAGAGACTTCTCTTCCATGTGTCAAGGACAGCAGCGTCTCACCCCAGGGATGGTTTCTAGGGCTCTCCATAACCCAGGGCTGATCCTGGCAGGTGCTTTCCGGAACTGCGTCACTGCCCTAAGGCCTGGTCTCCCACCCCACAGCCAGTCCCCTGGGAGGCACTAGGTGCCCAGAGGGCATGAGGAGCGGGGCACTTCACACTCTCAGCAGAAACCAGGAGAACGTGGGAGGGGTGATGGGAGTAGGCATGGTAAGAAGATGGAGAAGCACCCTGGGAGCAGGGGAGGGGACGAAAGGAGGAAGGTGAAGGAAGGGGTGCAGCAGAGAAGGGAGACAGGGGAGGGGGAAGAGCAGGGAAAACAACTGGGAAAGAGGGAGGAAGAGGAGAGGGTGGGGAGAGAGGGGAGACAGTCCGGGAAGGGAGGGAAGAGGAAGAGGTGGGAGCTCGGTCTCTCCGGCCAGGGAAACCAGAGTCACCGGGTGGAATTACACCCGCTACACCAAAGTGCTCCCAGGGGCCGAAGCAGGGGAGAGGGAGGACGGGCCGGCCCAGAACTCTGGGGGCACTGCCCAGAGCCTTAGTCCTGGGAATCCAGCCCCGCAATACAGAAAGGTCAAGGCCCCGGCCGCCCTGCGGGTGTGGACCTCCCTCTCCCAACGCCCCTGAACCCCGCACCATTCCCTGCGGCCCAGTGTGGTGGCTCCAGGCTGGGAAGGAGACAGAAGCCCAGGTCCCTGGACAAATCTGACAGCCAAGACCTCAACGATGACACGTTTAATCCGCTGACCTCCAGGCCAGAACACATGGCTGCCGTGGAACCCTCGGGGTCCGTCCCCCAGAAATTCCTTTCTTCCAGCTCGGGCACCAAACTCACCCCCACTGCACCCCGAGGGTTCCAGTGCTTGCCAGGGGGGCGCTGCAGATGCCCCAACCTTCCCAAAGAAGAGTCAACTGAGCCTCCTCAACAAACCAGGGGCCAAGCAGCCCCCGAGGCCTGACCTGAGACCCCAAGACAAGATTCGTAAGGAACTGAAGCCCTCAGATTCGCAGGGCGGCACAGAGACCTCCCGGGCACAGTCCTGAGTGGGCGTGGCCCGAGAAAGGTGTCACCTGTCTTCCCCCTCCCCCCACCGCCAGTCCCTGCCTCTGGGGGTCAGGCCGCCACCGCGGGAGCTGAGTGCTCGCCGGGCTGGAGAAGGCCTTCGGGATCCCCAGGACCCCCGGTTTAACCTGAAACCCGAAGCCCGCACTCCGCTCCCCTCCCCCACACGCAGCAGCGGCCACCCCGCGGGAGCCGAGGTCCGAGTTCGGGGCTCCTGGAGACGCGCGCGCCGGAGGAGGAGGAACACTCGCGGGTCCCGCCTTCCCCACCGACCGCACTTCGGGGGCAATGGCCCCTCCGCGGAGCCCGAGCCCGGCCACCCGGAGCGCCCACTCCGCCCCCGCAGTGCGGCCCGGAGGCTGAGGCCCGGCGTCCAGGAGCCCCCGGTTCCGACCCCACCCAGCCCCCACCGCCAGGCCGCGGCCCCGGGACAGCTCGGCCAGGCCATCGCCCCCAAACGCTCCGGTCCCCGCCCGACCCCCGAGCCCTGCCGGGGGCTGCACTGGAGCCGCCGCGCCCGCGCCCCGGGGCCTCGGACTCGGCCTCAGGCGAGACCCACGGCCGGGAACAACGGGAGAAAGCGGAGAAAATGCCCATTTGAAGGAACCCGCCAGGAGTTTCACAACTTGATGGAAACGTTTCGTTCCCACAGGTTTCTGGCCTGAACGCCGCCGCCCAACTTTCCGGGGAAAACATCTCCGACGGAGACAAGGGAGGAGCGCGCGGCGCGGGTGCGAGCCGGGAACCCGCTCCAGGAAGGGGCCCCGCGCTGCCCACGGGTGTCCACGAGTGACGCTGGGGGGGCGGGACCTCCCGAGACAGCCCCGGGCCCGCCGCGATCTCGCCTTCCCCTTCCTCCGTGCAGGAGCCCCGACGGCGCAGTCCCCGCACCTCCCGCCGCTGCTCCCGCCTCACCCTCCGTAGTGCGCCTTGAGGCGGACGCGGCCGCTGCTGCCGTCCATCTTGGGGCCGGTCCTGCTGGGCATGGCGCGCTCCGCCGGCCACCGTCAGCGCGGCGCCCCGGGAGCTTGGGCCATGGCACGGGGCCCGGGCGGCGGGGCGGGGGCGCCCGGAGGGGCCGCGGCGGAACGCGGAAGGCAGCCCGCAGGGGGACCGACGGCGCCGGGCCGGCCAACCACGCGGAACTCCCGGGGCGCGCGGGGCTAGGGTTGGGCGCAGGGCGGGTGGGACGCGCGAGGAAGGAGCGGGGCGCGCAGGGCGCGCGGGGCGGGAGGGGGTGCGCGGGGCCGGACCGTCCGGCGAGGGCGGGGGCGGTGTCCGAACATGGCGGACCGAGGTGGAGCCGGCGGCCAATCCACAGGGCGGGCGGTCCCGGGGCGGGCGGTGGCACCTGCGGCCAATGAGGGCGAGGCGGGGCCGCCACCTGGGCCAATCCTCGGGGGACCCCGGCCGCGGTCCAATGGCGAGGCGCGGGCGGCTACCTGTCGGGCGGGGCGCGCGCACCTGCGCCAATGGGACCGCGCGCGGCCCGGCTCTGCCCGGCAACCCGCGGGGCCCCGGCCTGGGGGACGGAGCGGCCCCCTCCGCGCGGGACCCTCGGCGAAGCGCGCCCGGCCGTGGCGACCTCGGAACCTCACTGGAAACGCCAGTTCTCGGCCCCGCCCGGACCCTCCGAATCGAAACTCCTGCGGCCCGCGCTGCCAGCCTGAGGGCCCGGCCGTCCAGGGGACCCCGACATCTCACAAGGGCGGTACTGAAGCTGCTAGGGGCGGAGAACCCGGCCAAGGCCACGCCCGGGAGGCTTCGGACTCGGGTTCTCGGGACCCCAGTCCCGCTCCGACCCCGGCGAATCCAAGGTCCCCTGGAGAGAGGGGCCGTCCACATTCCCGAGTGCTCCCGCCCGCTCCTCTTCCCAGGTCAAGGACACAGCATTGGCCCGAGTCGCCAGGAACTTCATTTCTGAAGCCACAGCCTCTCGGGCCTTACTCGGGGGGGCTCGATCTGGGCAGTCGCCCCCCATGCCCTTCCACCGCCGCTCAGCTCCTTGCCTCCTGGGCTCCTCCCCTGAAATGCGGTCGAGTTTTCCCTGATCAGCCCATCCCGTCCTGGCTCCATCCACTGAAGCCTAGATCTGCCTGCAGGACCTCACCCAAGCACCAGGTGGACACGCCCCTCGTCCAGACACAGCTCAGACCACGCCCTCGCGCCCCTCCCCCAGGCGCAGCACAGGCCACGCCCTCACTCCTCTCCCCTAGGCACAGCTCAGGCCACGCCCTCACGCCCCTCACCCAGGCACAGCTCGGGCCACGCCCTCACGCCCCTCACCCAGGCACAGCCACTGCTTTCATCCTAAAGGTGCTCCCTGGCGCCACCTTGATGCCAGGCGCTGGGGAGACCTGTGGGTATAGAACCCATGCCCTCCCTCTCCTCCGACGAAGCTGTCCTTCTTCCTTCTTGAACACCGTTTGCACCCTCCCTCCGCCCACCGACCCATCTCTGCTCCTCTTCAGCAAAGCTTCTGCCAAGCCGGCCCCTCCCTGGCTACCTGTCCTGCCACCAGCCACTCCCACGTTTTAAATACAGGGGTCGTTTCTCAGACGTTTTCCTTTCTTTTTTCCTTTTTTTTTTTTTTTTTTTGAGGCAGAGTTTCACTCTTGCCGTCCAGGCTGGAATGCAATGGCACAATCTCAGCTCACTGCAACCTCTGCATACGGGGTTCAGGCCATTCTCCTGCCTCAGCCTCCTGAATAGCTGAAATTACAGATGCCCGCCACCACGCCCAACTGATTTTTGTTTTTAGTAGAGATGGGGTTTCACCATGTTGGTCAGGCTGGTCTCGAATTCCTGACCTCAGGTAATTTGCCCTCCTCGGCCTCCCAAAATGCTGGGATTACATTTTCTTATCAGACCCCTACTGAAAAGGCTCACACATCCCCCACCCCTGGTTCCAGCTCCCCAAATCTCTCATCCCTCCCCTTCCTGGTCTGCAGCTTTTAAAAGTGTGGAGCCCTGGCCTCAACCTTTGGACCACTTCACATCCCCAGCTCACGTGGCTCAGCTCCTACCAAGGCTCACTGGCCCCAGGCGTCCTCCTAACCAGCCTCTCAGCTAACCTCTTCCCCACCTTGGTGGCACCCACTCCATCTTTCTGGGTCATCAAAGTCCCCCTGATGGTTCCCATCACTCCTGGAGGGAAAGCCTGCTCCTCTGTCCTGGCCTCCTGGCCTCCCTGCTGCCCCAGCCTCCAGGCCTTTGCTCAGCCACTCCTCTCCCAGGAGCACCTGCCTGCAGAGATCTGCTGGACTGGCACCCACACTTCTTGGAGTCCCTAGCATACCTGATACACATTTCAGTAATCTACTCCTCTCCCCCATCTCTGTGGGACAACCCCCTCTGTATCCCTAGCACGGGCACGAAGCCCCATGCCCATCAGCCGGACATGAAGTGGGCAGAGAGTAGAGGTGACGGAGCGGCCTGGCAGGGCAGCGATGAGCCGGAATCTGCACCTGCAGCAGCCCGGGAGCCAGGCGCCTGTCGGCCCAGCTCCCCAACTCCAGGCCCCACGTCCAGAGCTGTGGCTTTGTCCGAAGTCCAGCCCGGCAACGTGGCCTGGGTGCTTCCTGATGGGCAGGCAAGAGCAGGGTTTCACCCCAGTGGGGCCGTGCTTGGAAGGGGTCACTGGCACCCACAGGACTTCCTGGCTGGTGTTCTGATCTGAGGAGGCAGCAGGGCCCAGTCCTTGATGCCACTGCCCACAGCAGGCAGGAGTGACCCTTGGTTGTGTCATTTCTTGCCATGGGACACCTATCCTTGGGCCTGCCCCACCCAATGCCCCCGGAGGACCCTTTCTAACCAGAGACACCCCTCCTGGACAGGCCCTCAGCACTGGCCTCCCCAGGAGATCCCTACTGCCAGGCAGGGGAGACCCTGGAAGCCAGTCCCAGGGTCCTGGCCAGAGCCCCAGTCCCAGCGAGGGGAGGTGGGGGGCGGGGCCGTATTCTCCATGGGGTTGGGAGGGAGATGGCGACCTCGGTGGACCATCCTCCTCAGTGTTAGACTTCGTTCAGCCCTAAGCCCAGTGAAGGGGGTGGGGGCAGATGCAGGTCCCTAAAGGCTCCAGCCCTGGGCTGCCTGAAAAGTCCCAAAAACCTCCCCCAGGACCGGCTCTGGCCTCCCCTCCATTCATGAGATCTGCAAAAGGAAGGCCTGGTCCACCAGTCCCTGGGACCCGCCTCTGGGCAAATGGGCAGATCACTGGGGAGTTCACAGGTCCTCTGCCCCTAGCTGCACCCCTGAGACCACCCCCCGAAGGCAGAGGGTGCTTCCTGAGGCACGGATAGGCTCGCCAGCTGGCGGTGGTGTCACTGTGGCGCCCGGCCACAGACACTGGGTGTGTGCTCTGGAATCTGCTGACCACTCCCTTCTGGATCCCCGCCGAGGGCTGGGCCCCTCCAGGGAATGAGTGAGTGACTGGGGAAACCCCCCTCAAGAGGGATGGGTCTGGGCAGCCTCCGAGGACCCCGGGGGAGGGGCAGAGACAGTCCTGTCCCCACCTCCAACCGAGCGCAGGACACAGAAAAGGCACAGTCCTGGCAGCTCCCAAGGATGCTGGCTGGGGCCTCCGGGGGTGTGCAGGTGACCCTTGGAATGGGCAGGGCAGCTCCGAGAAGGGCCTTCGGGTGGCTAAAGGCCGGGCTTTTCCATCTCTCGGCAGTTTCTGTAGCTCCCAAATTTTCCATGAAGTCCTCATGTGCTTCCATAATTATCAACACCTATTTTGTTTTTTGAGATGAGGTCTCACTCTGTCGCCCAGGCTGGAGAGCAATGGAGCGATCTCAGTTCACCGCAACCTCTGCTCAAGTGATTCTCTGCCTCAGCCTCCTGAGCAGCTGGGACTACAGGTGCCCACCACCACCCGGCTAATTTTTGTGTTTTTGGTAGAGATGGGTTTTGCCATCTTGGCCAGGTCTTGAACTTCTGACCTCATGACCTACCCGCCTTGGCCTCCCTAGTGCTAGAATTTCAGGTGTGACCCACCACGCCCTGCCAACACCTTTTATTTTTAAAATGAAAAGAAAAAAAAAAGTAACAGGTTGTAAAAGTGACACCGGCTTATGATAAAATTTGAGCAACACAGAAAGGCATAGGGAGTGGGGAAGCCTCTTCCCCAAACAGGGGGAACACAGCTGCGAAGCGGACACCTTCCCTCCTCTCTGCCTGGGACCCCAAAAGGAGGTGCACTCTTCACCCACAGAGCCCCTGCTCCCCGGGACCACAGGGCTGTCTCCCTGCACATATCCTCGGTCCCGGGACCTCCCTCTCATCCAGGGCCTGCCTCTCCCCCGGACCTGCCTCTCCTCCAGGGCCAGGCTCTCCTTCAGGGCCAGCCTCTCCCCGCCCCCCACGCCAGACCTGCCTCTCCCCCAGGACCTGCCTCTCCTCCAGGGCCAGGCTCTCCCCCAGGGCCTACCTCTCCCCCAACCTGGGCAGTGCTGCTCACCCATTCTGTACTCCTGTGGTTCCCGGACGTTGGCCGGTCTCCAACAGCCTCCCATGAGGATACAACTCCGCCTGGCCAGCTTGCTGCTGTTTTCCCAGCTCAACTCCTGCCCTCCACCCAGTAGGCCTTCAACCAACTTCCATCAAATGAACCAGTGAAGCTGACATTGTCACTTGAGCCAGTTTTTCCAAACCCCGTGATCCCCAACACAGAAAGGAAACATCTGCTGGCCAGTCCCGCCCAGGGCCACCGTGCTCAGAACCTGTCAGCAAATTCCTGCCCCTTCCAGTGACGGTGGTCCTCGCAGGACCCCACAGGACAGCCTGGCACCTGCAGCAAGACCCACCCGGGCCCCGTGGGCTCTGTGAGATGCCCACTCCTGCCAGGCACCTTTCTGGGCAGCCCCGAGCGTTGAGCTGGCACAAATCGGTCTGAGCCTGATGAGCCCCTCCCTCTCTCCTAAAAGGTCTCGACATCACGCCACGGTGTCATCAAAGGACTCTTTCTAAGGAAAATCAGGGTGAGCCACCCCGGTGCGAGGGTCAGGGGACGGGTCCCGGGTGCCTCAGCCTGGCTGGAAAGCCACCCTCAGCCAGGCCCTGTGCCCACACTGCCCTCTGCCAGCCACCCCTCAACCCCTAGCCTTAAGAGGCCAGGCTGCTCCCTCGAGGAGCGTGGGGATAGGGAGGGTCTGGAGATGTGAGTGCCTGTGTGCCTGTCTGAGTCTTTACGTGTTGGTGTCTGTGTGCGTGTGTACATGTGTTTGTGTGTCCACGTGTGTGTATAGATACGTCCGTGCTTGTGACTGTGTTGACATATGTTTCTATGTGTGTACAGATGTGTCTGTGTGCAGTTTGTTTTCCTGCTCTTTTGATTCAGGCAGGGTCTCACTGTGTTGCCCAGGCTGGAGGGCAGTGGTGCCATATCTCAGCTCACTGCAGCCTGGACCTCCTGGGCTCAGGTGATCCTCCCACCTCAGCCTCTTGAGTAGCTGGGACCACAGGCGCCCAGCTAGTTTTTGTATTTTTTGTAGACATGGGGTCTCGTTATGCTTCCCAGCTGGTCTTGAACTCCTGGGCTCAAGCTGTCCTGGTGCCTCAGCCTCCCAAAGTGCGGGGCGTGAGCCACAGGCCGGCCTGTGTGTGTTCCTGTGTCCACGTGTCTGTGCGTCCACGACCCCGTCTGCCCCTCACTCCGCAGCCACCCTCCTGCGCCCGAGCTTCCGGGTGCCATTCCTTGGGCAGGCTTTCAGGCCTGGCACTGCTGGCCTCGGGGAGTCGGGGAGGGTCCCCTGGGGGCTGTCCCGGCCTTGGGCGCCACGCGCAGTTCGGAGCTTGCCCAGGAGGGGGCGCGGGCGGGACGCGCGGGGAGCAGGGGCTCGGGCGGGCGGCCCGTGGGGCCGGGGGGCTGCACCCAGCTCGTCCCGCACGCGGGTCCCTCCCCGCTCGGGCTCCGGGGCCTCCGCGCCTCCCGTCCCGCCCCGGGGCGCTTCCTGCTCGGCGCGGCTGCCCCGGCCCGGCCTGGGGTCCATCCCTTTGCTGCGCCCGCAGCCCCGGGGACCCGCGCCCCGCGCTCCCAGCGCCCTCGGCCGCTCAGCAACCCTGCGTTCGAGTCTCCCCTGCGCACAGTGCGCACGGGGCCGGCGGGCGGCGCTCGCCTGCAATCCCGGCACTTTGGGAGACCGAGGCCGGAGGATCGCTGGAGGCCCGGAGTTCCAGACCAGCCTGGGCAACATGGTGAAACCGGTCTCTACAAAGAAATTAAGGACTAGCGGTGCGGTGGTGCTTGTGATCCCTGCTACCGGGGAGGTGGAGGTGGGGGCACCCCAGCCCTGCAGCCTGGGCGGCAGCACAAAGCCCAGCCTCTAGAAAAATACCGTAACTTAAACAATTGAGTCTTCAGACTGGACCTGACAGATGCCATCTCTGCATATGTGTGTGCGTAGCTCTTCATAGGTGCCTGTGTGTGTGTGGGTAGCTCTGTGTGTACCTGTGTGTGTCTCTCTGAGTTTATGTGTCTGTGTGGAGCTCTCTGTGTGTACCTGTGTGTGTCTCTCTGAGTGTCTGTGTGGCGCTCTCTGTGTGTACCTCTGTGTGTGTCTCTCTGAGTGTATGTGTGTAGCTCTGTGTGTACCTCTGTGTGTGTCTCTCTGAGTGTATGTGTGTGTGTAGCTCTGTGTGTACCTGTGTGTGTCTCTCTGAGTGTATGTGTGTAGCTCTGTGTGTACCTCTGTGTGTGTCTCTCTGAGTGTATGTGTGTGTGTAGCTCTGTGTGTACCTGTGTGTGTCTCTCTGAGTTTATGTGTCTGTGTGGAGCTCTCTATGTGTACCCCTGTGTGTGTGGGTCTGTGTGGGTCTGTGTGTGTAGCTCTGTGTGTACCTGTGTGTGTCTCTCTGAGTGTATGTGTGTGTGTAGCTCTGTGTGTACCTCTGTGTGTGTCTCTCTGAGTGTATGTGTGTGTGTAGCTCTGTGTGTACCTGTGTGTGTCTCTCTGAGTTTATGTGTCTGTGTGGAGCTCTCTATGTGTACCTCTGTGTGTGTGGGTCTGTGTGGGTCTGTGTGTGTAGCTCTGTGTGTACCTGTGTGTGTCTCTCTGAGTTTATGTGTCTGTGTGGAGCTCTCTGTGTGTACCTGTGTGTGTCTCTCTGAGTGTATGTGTGTGGGTAGCTCTGTGTGTACCTGTGTGTGTCTCTCTGAGTGTATGTGTCTGTGTGGTGCTCTCTGTGTGTACCTGTGTGTGTCTCTCTGAGTGTATGTGTGTGTGTAGCTCTGTGTGTACCTCTGTGTGTGTCTCTCTGAGTGTATGTGTGTGTGTAGCTCTGTGTGTACCTCTGTGTGTGTCTCTCTGAGTGTATGTGTGTGTGTAGCTCTGTGTGTACCTGTGTGTGTGTCTCTCTGAGTTTATGTGTCTCTGTGGAGCTCTCTGTGTGTACCTCTGTGTGTGTGGGTCTGTGTGGGTCTGTGTGTGTAGCTCTGTGTGTACCTGTGTGTGTCTCTCTGAGTGTATGTGTGTGTGTAGCTCTGTGTGTACCTGTGTGTGTGTCTCTGAGTGTATGTGTCTGTGTGTAGCTCTGTGTGTACCTATGTGTGTGTCTCTCTGAATGTATGTGTGTGTGTAGCTCTTCATAGGTGCCTGTGTGTGTGGGTCTGTGAGTGTGTGTGGGTAGCTCTGTGTGTACCTGTGTGTGTGTGTCTCTCTGAGTGTATGTGTCTGTGTGTACCTGTGTGTGTCTCTCTGAGTGTATGTGTGTGTGTAGCTCTGTGTGTACCTGTGTGTGTCTCTCTGAGTGTATGTGTGTGTGTAGCTCTGTGTGTACCTCTGCGTGTGTCTCTCTGAGTTTATGTGTCTGTGTGGAGCTCTCTGTGTGTACCTATGTGTGTGTCTCTCTGAGTGTATGTGTGTAGCTCTGTGTGTACCTGTGTGTGTGTCTCTCTGAATGTATGTGTGTGTGTAGCTCTTCATAGGTGCCTGTGTGTGTGGGTCTGTGTGGGTCTGTGTGTGTAGCTCTGTGTGTACCTGTGTGTGTCTCTCTGAGTGTATGTGTGTGTGTAGCTCTTCATAGGTGCCTGTGTGTGTGGGTCTGTGTGGGTCTGTGTGTGTAGCTCTGTGTGTACCTGTGTGTGTCTCTCTGAGTGTATGTGTGTGTGTAGCTCTGTATGTATGTGTCTGTGTGGAGCTCTCTGTGTGGCGCTCTGTGTGTACGTGTGTGTGCGTGTGGAGCTGTCTGTGTATACTTGTGTGTGTGTGTGTGGAGTTCTCTGAGTGTACCTGTGTGTGTAGCTCTCTGAGTGAAACTGTGTGTGTATGTGTGTGTGTTTGTAGCTCTCTGAGTGTACCTCTGTGTGTGTGTAGCTTTGTGTGCACCTGTGTGTATGTGTGTACCTCTGTGTATGTGTGCACCTGTGTGTGTGCAGCTCTGTACTTGTGTGTGTATGTGTGTGTATAGCTCTGTGTGTGTAGCTGTGTGTATGTGTGTGTAGCTCTGTGTGTGTATGTGTGTTTGTAGCTCTGTGTGTACTTGTGTATGTATGTGTGTGTATGTGGAGCTCTCTGTGTACCTGTGTGTGTGTGTAGCTCTGTGTGTACCTGTGTGTGTAGCTGTGTGTGTGTAGCTCTGTGTGTACCTGTGTATGTGTATAGCTGTGTGTACCTGTGTGTGTACCTGTGTGTGTGTGTAGCTCTGTGTGTACCTGTGTATGTGTGTAGCTCTGTGTGTATGTGTGTGTGTATAGCTGTGTGTAGCTCTGTGTGTGTAGCTCTGTGTGTGTAGCTCTGTGTGTATGTGTGTGTATAGCTGTGTGTACCTGTGTGTAGCTGTGTGTAGCTGTGTGTGTGTAGCTCTGTGTGTACCTGTGTATGTGTATAGCTGTGTGTACCTGTGTGTGTACCTGTGTGTGTGTAGCTCTGTGTGTACCTGTGTATGTGTGTAGCTCTGTGTGTATGTGTGTGTGTATAGCTGTGTGTAGCTGTGTGTGTGTAGCTCTGTGTGTATGTGTGTGTATAGCTGTGTGTACCTGTGTGTGTAGCTGTGTGTGTGTAGCTCTGTGTGTACCTGTGTATGTGTGTAGCTGTGTGTACCTGTGTGTGTAGCTGTGTGTAGCTGTGTGTGTGTAGCTCTGTGTGTACCTGTGTATGTGTATAGCTGTGTGTACCTGTGTGTGTAGCTGTGTGTACCTGTGTGTGTGTAGCTCTGTGTGTACCTGTGTATGTGTATAGCTGTGTGTACCTGTGTGTGTACCTGTGTATGTGTGTAGCTCTGTGTGTCTGTGTGTGTATAGCTGTGTGTAGCTGTGTGTGTAGCTCTGTGTGTATGTGTGTGTATAGCTGTATGTACCTGTGTGTGTAGCTGTGTGTGTGTAGCTCTGTGTGTACCTGTGTGTGTGTAGTTCTGTGTGTATGTGTGTGTGTATAGCTGTGTGTACCTGTGTGTGTGTAGCTCTGTGTGTGTGTGTATAGCTGTGTGTAGCTGTGTGTGTGTAGCTCTGTGTGTATATGTGTGTATAGCTGTGTGTACCTGTGTGTATAGCTGTGTGTAGCTGTGTGTGTGTAGCTCTGTGTGTATGTGTGTGTATAGCTGTGTGTACCTGTGTGTGTAGCTGTGTGTAGCTGTGTGTGTGTAGCTCTGTGTGTACCTGTGTATGTGTATAGCTGTGTGTACCTGTGTGTGTAGCTGTGTGTGTGTAGCTCTGTGTGTACCTGTGTGTGTGTAGCTCTGTGTGTATGTGTGTGTGTATAGCTGTGTGTACCTGTGTGTGTGTAGCTCTGTGTGTGTGTGTATAGCTGTGTGTAGCTGTGTGTGTGTAGCTCTGTGTGTATATGTGTGTATAGCTGTGTGTACCTGTGTGTGTAGCTGTGTGTGTGTAGCTCTGTGTGTACCTGTGTGTGTAGCTCTGTGTGTATGTGTGTGTGTATAGCTGTGTGTACCTGTGTGTGTGTAGCTCTGTGTGTGTGTGTATAGCTGTGTGTAGCTGTGTGTGTGTAGCTCTGTGTGTATATGTGTGTATAGCTGTGTGTACCTGTGTGTGTAGCTGTGTGTCGCTGTGTGTGTGTAGCTCTGTGTGTATGTGTGTGTATAGCTGTGTGTACCTGTGTGTAGCTGTGTGTAGCTGTGTGTGTAGCTCTGTGTGTACCTGTGTATGTATATAGCTGTGTGTACCTGTGTGTGTGTGTAGCTCTGTGTGTACCTGTGTGTGTGTATACGCAAACACTGCAGGGAGCCAGCACAGTGAGGGGAGTGGGACTACCGTGTCCAGGGTCTGGAGAGGGCAGGGAAGACAAGCGGAGGGTGGCCTGGGAGACATAGCAGCTGGGAGGGCACCCAGGGCAGGCAGGGAAGGGCTGGACACTGCCAGGCTGGGCTCTGCACACAGCTTCCTTGGCTGAGTCTCATTAGGAGGCATGGCCCCTCTCCAGGCCCCGCCCCAAACAATGTACCTTCCCTGGGAGGACCCTCTGTGTCCTCACCTCTGGGACCCTCAGTTCCTCCCTAGGACGTAAGAATCATGACCCCATTCTCTGGATGAGACACGAGGGCCAGGGTTACTCCATGCCTGGTCCGGGGCCATACGCCTGCAGGGAGCAAGCCCTGGCAGGGCAGGGTTGGGCGGGACCTCAGGGCCCAGGCCACTGGGGGACACACTGTCTGTTGCTCTGGGCTGGACGCACCCTCAGGGTGGAGCACCTCTCCAGGGACCTGTTCGGGGGCAGAGCACCAGGGCCCAAGACCAACTGGTCAACACCATGACAGGCCCTGCCACTCCAGCACCGAGGGGTCCCGCGGTGGCTGCTGGGTGGTGGACCCCACCTCCGCCTCGCTGCCTGGGGTTATTTCAGACGCGGCTCGAGGCTGATGCTTCTGAGGAGGCAGCACCGGAACACGGTCACCATGGCAATGCGGGGAATTGCTGGTGGGGCTGCTCCGCACGCTATTTTAGCCTTGTGAAAATAGACGAAATCTCAGTTCTCTCAAACCTTCATTAGGCAGGGGCCAGGAAAGGCCTCTGAACCCTACCCCGAGCTCCTCCCCATCTTGCCACGCCCATCCACGCGAGGCTGGAGGGCCTGTCAGCCATGGGGCCAAGGTCCCTGCGAGCCCCGCCCTTGCTCTTGTCTTTGCCTTTTACTCAAAGATTGAGTGCCAGGGCCCCGGGAGCCCTGAGGTGTGTTGGTGTTTATGAACTACTCAAGGGCTAGGCTGCCCTGGGAAGACACAGCCAAGGCCTTGTCCTTTGGGTTCCCTGGGCTGGCAAGGGCATCAGAGAAGGGACCCTGCATGCCACCCACTGTGGGAGCTGCAATCTTCTAGAAAGGAGGTTGACAGAGCCTCAAAGATGTCCACGTCATCTGGCCTCACACTTCCACTTCTGGGATGCATCTGAAGGAAGTACCTCGAAATGCAGACACTGCTGTGAATCAGAGGTCTCCTCCAAGTCAGCCGCAGCGGGAGGCAACTGTGGCCAGCAGCAGAGTGGAGTCCACTGTGGACTCCTCGTGGCTGGTGGCTCCGTAGCCTTTAAGATTGAGAGCTGCACATTCACACACACATATGCACAAACATGCATGCACCCACACACATGCAGATAGCACACATGCAGCCCCACATGCACATGCACACACACCTACACACAACACACACAGCACACGTGCACACACATGCAGACACACATATGCAGACAGCACACATGCATACACACACAGGCAGGCAGCACACATGCACACACACATGCAGGCAGCACACATATACAGACAGCACACATGCACATACACATGCACATACACACACATGCACGCACACACAAGCAGACAGCACACATGCACAGGCACACACCCACACATGCACAGACGGCACACATGCACTCACATATGCGGGTAGCACATATACGCATACATATACACCCACCCTCACGCATGCACATGCATGTTCACACACATGCACACACATGCAGACAGCACACATGCACATGCATGCAGACAGCACATATACGCATGCATGTATACACACATAAACATACACACACACACATATGCACATACTCTGGTGCTCCCCTTGCCAGGCAAAAGCAGCTCTGCTAGGACAGAAGGAGCCGTGCCCCCTGCCAGGTGGCACTGGCCCCAACAAGCCAGCAGATGGATGGACAGGGCGCTGCCCAGCAGGGAGGCTCCAGACCCAAGGCCTTGCCGCTGCACTGTGCCGGTGTCTCTCTTTGGAAAGTGTCCCAGTCCCCCTTGCAGGGAGCAGATCCCCGGGACCTTGTCACCAGGTCAGGAGAGCCCTGCAGGGGCGAAGGGGTGGGGCTCTCCTGGTGCAGAGCCTTCTGCCGACCTGGGCATGGATGGGCTGGCCTGGGGGGCACTTGGGGGGACTCCCTGATGCAGGGCTGAGGATGTAGGGGGTATCCGAGCCAGCTGGACTGGAATCCTTCCCTCTCTGTGGCCAGGAGCTGGTCCGCTAACTTTGCTGGGCCTCAGTCTCCTCCTGTGTAAGATGGAAACTATGCCACGAGTGGGATGGGAGACTCGGCTCCAGCTGTCAGTGCCAGTGCCAGTGCCCGGCTTGTTGAAGCTCCCTCTGCCTGGTTGAGCTGTTTGCCTTCCTCGTTGTGGCTCTTCTGACCTGAGCATCGCTTGGATACCCAGGGTGAATCCACTGCCACTGGGTCCCAGGCCCATTCAGGCTGCGAGCTGGCTCTAGCCAGCCCCACTCCGCTCTCTCGGCTGGCAAAGTGGGAGCCCTGAGGCCAGAACACCAGAACAAGTCCCATAGGGCCCAGGTCAGGCCCCCAGCGGGGTGTCCTCGGCCCTTTCCAGGGTGGGGAGCATGGTTGGAGGCCACGGAACCAGGAGGGGAAGAGAGCGTCGTGCAGGAGGCCACGGAACCAGGAGGGGAAGAAAGCGTCGTGCAGGAGGCCATGGAACCGGGAGGGGAAGAGAGCGTCGTGCAGGTACTCTTACTACGCCTCCGTCCTATCCCTTCTCCAGCCCCCATGTACCACGCAGCAGGAAAAGCAGTGGCCCCAGTTCACCTGAACCTGTCATTCACCCATCTCGTGACCCCATAAAATGACATCTGGGTGTGGAGGGAAAGGGGCTCCTGTGAACTCAGGGCAGAGGCTTGGGGGGCTCCTCAGACCCCAAAGTGCCCAGACCTGCGCCATGCCTGTCTGTGGAGTGACTGCCCTGGGCTTGCTGGGTGAGGTTAGGCAGCTGGGCATCTCACTTGCACACACGGCTGACATTGTGGCGGGGGAAATGTCTAGAGCTGTGAAGGACCTGGGACTGCACGAAGGACAAACTAGCTGGTCTCAGACCCATGGATATGTCACAAGACAGCAGACTTCTGTGTCAGAGACAAAGGATTTTTTTTTTTTTTGAGATAGAGTCTTGCTCTGTCGCCCAGGCTAGAGTGCAGTGGCACCATCTCGGTTCACTGCAACCTCCACCTCCGAGTTTTAAGCAATCCTCCAGCCTCAGCCTCCCAAGCAGCTGTAGGCACCCACCACTACACCCAGCTAATTTTTGTATATTTAGTAGAGACGGGGTTTCGCCATGTTGGCCAGGCTGGTCTTGAACTCCTGACCTCAGGTGATCTGCCTGCCTCAGCCTCCCAAATTGCTGGGATTACAGGCGTGAGCCACTGTGCCCAGCCAGAGACAAAAGATTTGTTTGGTCGCATCAAGTGCCCGACCAGGCTCCTCATCCCCAACATGCCATTCAGCTCCTCGGTCTTGGCGGAGCCCCCAGCCTCTCTCCTAAGGTCTCCCCCTCGGCCTCAGTAGATGCAAGCCTGTCACTCTAGGAGCTCAAGACGGCGGGCCAGACAACCCACCTTGTGTGGCCACACTGGCCGCTTAGTGCCGGGAACCAGGAGGAGCCCTCTTCCTCCACCCTGCGCCTGCCTCCTCCTTCCGATTCTCCTGGGCCTGGAGAGACGGGTTTTCCCCATTTCTTAGGTGAAATCCTTCTCTGCAGGGCAGGAAGCATGATTTGCAGCACACTTAGGAGCAGACCAACGACCAAATCTCCTCCAGTCGCCCTTAGGGACATGGTAACTGGGAACTGAGAGAGGTAAGGGAATGGGGTTTTTTGAGACAGGGTCTTGCTCTGTTGCCCAGGCTGGAATGCAGTGGCACGATCATGGCTCACTGACCTCCTGGGCTTCAGCGATCCTTCTGCCTCAGCCTCCCGAGTAGCTGGGACCATAGGCACACATCATCACACCTGGTCAATTTTTGTATTATTTGTAGAGATGGGATTTTACTATGTTGCCCAGGGTGGTTTCAAACTCCTGAACTCCAGTGTCCACTCAGCTCTGCCTCCATTAGCCACCATGCCTGACCTAGTAAGGGAATTTTTTTTGAGACAGAGTCTCACTCACTCTGTCACCTGGGCTGGAGTGCAGTGGTGCAATCTCAGCTCACTGCAATGTCCACCTCCGGGGTTCATGCAATTCTTGTGCCTCAGCCTCCCTAGAAGCTGGGATTACAGGCATGTGCTACCACATCCGGCTAATTTTTATATTTTCAGTAGAGACAAGGTTTCACCATCCTGGCCAGGCTGGTCTGGAACTCCTGACCTCAGGTGATCAGCCCATCTCGGCCTCCCAAAGTGCTGGGATTACAGGCATGAGCCACCACACCCAGCCAGATAGGGAATTTTTAACGCAATAGTCCAGATTGCAAAGCTATTATCTTGCTGTAAATCCTATTTCCAGTGTCTAAACCTAAATAGTAACGAGTGTTCTTTCTGCGTTTCTTCTCTGACAAGGCTGATCTCTGCCCAAGGCAGGCAGCTGGCTGCCTTAGAGCAAATAATGAAAGCGAATGACAGACGTAGCACTCCAGACGCTGGCTTGGCTGTGTCTTGCTGATGACGACCCCTGTTGAGGCTCAAAATAACCCGGTGAGGGAGTGTCGTCCCCGTCCCCACTTTCGGGATGAAGATGTTGAGGCCTGGGGTGAATGCCTTGCCCAGGCTTACACATCCGGTCAGTACCGCTGGCCAGCCGGTCACTCCAGAGCCCGCGTTTCCAGCCACCGGCGTAGGAGGAGCTCCGTATCTCCTATCGAGGAAGGCACCCGACAAGTCTCATCCAAACACTCCCCCCGCCTCTGCGGCTGTTCTGCCTTGGGACTTTCTGTGACTCCACAGCAAGCTGCTCAGCCCAGGTGCCGGGCAGCCTGAAAGGTGGGGAGTTCTCCCCGGGGGCACCCCTCAGGCAACGGGGCTGCAAACTGGCTCCTCCGTGCCCCAACATCCTGTGCTTAGAAGGACAATTCTGAGGTGCATTCCTGTGGCTCCTCAGAGGGCCCCGGGGACGTGGGGACGGTACAGATGACCCCCAAGACAGCCCCTGCAATCACACGGGCATTTCCTCCCCGTCTCACCCCACTTCCACTCCTACCTCCTGGGATCACCTCCCGAAATAACTACATGCGCTGAAGCCTCCTATCAGGCTCGGCTTTGGGGACCACCCAAGCTAAGACAGTGGGTCCTGGAGGTGGTCTTAGAAACCTCAGGGTGGGGTTGTGGCCTTGGGTCTCACCGGGACAGCGACAACGAGGGCCTCCTGCAAGTGGAAGATGGGGCAACTGAAAGACCCAGGACTGAGTCTGGAGCCAACTATGGCCTCAGGGAATTCTGCGGGAGCCAGAAAGTTCTCCACGGTGGCATTGAAAGGACCCTTCTCTCCTGCAGCCAGAAAGCAGATGGTGCTGAAAATCAGGCCCAGTAGCTGAGCAGAAGAGCCACAGTCCCCAGAAAAGACTGCTGAGCAGCCACGTAGGTCAGCCACGCCAAGGTCAGGGCCCCAGCGGGAAAGGCGTCAGAACCGAGGCCTGGCTCGGGGTCACTGTGGGTGAGTTCACCTGTGAATATCATGCCCCCAAATTCCACCCCACTTGTTAGGGGAGAGGAGACGAGGCTTCTATCCAGCATCTCAGAAATGATCTCGTCTGGGGCACCTGCCTTGTGAGATGCTGGTTGATCAGTTTCCCGTGGCTGCCGTGACAAATGGCCACACAAGGGGTGACTTCTGGCAACAGAATGTATTGTCTCACAGTTCTGGAGGTCCGAAGGCCAAAACCAAGGTGTGGGCGGCGCGGGGCCTTTCGTGGCCGTGAGGGAGGGTCTGCCACGGCCTCTTTCCTGGTGTTGGTGGTCCTCAGCTTGTAGGTCACCTTAATCTCTGTGTGTCCCCACCAGCCCTCTTCCCAACGCCTCTGTCCTCCTCCTCTAGAAAGACAGTGTGTGGGTTCAGGGCTGACCCTAATCTAACAGAACTCCATCTGACTCACGTCTTCAAAGAGCCTATTTCCAAGTACGGTCCTACTCCCTGGTGCCAGGGGCTGGGACTCCAGTGTCTCCTGGGGGACGTTACTCGTGACACTCGTCCCCTTCAGAGTCTGCCCTGCCTTCTCTCACCGCAGCCAGGACCAAAGCTGGAGCCTCTGCACGGCCGCAGCAGGGAGGCGATGGCTCGGGTCACCGCGGGTCCTGGCTGGTGGCTGTGGTGAGAACTGGCGGTCTCGGCTGGGATGGTGCAGAGGATGCTGGACCAGGGGCGGCGGGGGGAGGACTTGGAAGCACCCATTTATGGTGACGGATTTCATATCCCAGCAAGGCAGAACCGGTCCTGATTCACCCGGAGGAGCGTGAGGAAGGGGTCTGCTGTGGGCTGAATGTTTCTGTCACCCCAAAATTCCCAGGTTGAAATCCTGCCCCCAGGAGTGACGGTATTAGGAAGTGGGGCCTTTGTGAGGTGGGGAGGTGAGCGGGATGCAGCCTCCTGATGGTATTAGTGCCCCCATAAGAGGCCTGAGAAGGCTTTGGCCACTTCCTGTCACATAAGGATGCAGCAGGAAGTCGGCGTCTGCGGCCTGGAGGCGGAAGAGGGCCTCGCCAGGCCCCAGCACGCGGCACCCTCATCTCTGGAGGAGGAAGAGGGCCTCGCCAGACCCCAGCACGCGGCACCCTCATCTCAGACCTGCAGCCTCCGACACGGTGAGAAGTAAACCCTGCTATTGACCCACCCGTCCCTGGCAACCGAAACAGATGCAGATGGGGTCTGGGGCTTGGGGTTGGGCTTATTGTTTATTTGTTGATTGATTTATTTTTAATTTTTTTTTGAGACAGGTCTCATTCTGTTGCCCAGGCTGAGTGCAGTCACAGCTCACTGCAGCCTTGAATTCCTGGGCTCAAGCAATCCTCCCACCTCAGCCTCCCAAGTAGCGGGGACCACAGGTGTGCACTGCCACACCTGGCTATCTTGTGTTGTTTTGTTTTTTAGTAGAGATAGTGTCTCCCTGTGTCTTCCAGGCTCCCAGGCTGGCTTTGAAGTCCTGAACTCAAGAAATCTCCCACCTCAACCTCCCAAAATGCTGGGCGGCCCCACTGGGTGAGACCACAGGAACTGCCACCTGCCTGGGTCCCAGGAGGGTCCAGAGGACACGCTCATAGTGGAGCATCTGGCACGGTGCGGGCACCAGGCAGAGATGCTGAGGAGCTCCGGGGCAGCTGAGCTGCGCGGACGGCGTCAGCGGGAGGAAGCGCCGCCCCGCATCCTGCGACAGGAGCCTGTGGCTGCGCCAACCACTGGAGGCAAGGTGGGTGTCGGCGCAGGGACGGAGCAGCCCGGGTGCCTGACCCTCGCCGTCAGTGGCTCGTGGGCCGTCGTGTCCCTGGAGTGGGCAACGAACACCCAGCTGAGATGGGCACCAGACTTGAATAACCAGAAACAACCCCGTGCCAGGAAGAGAAGGCCGGGACCCGCAGGCACGGCGGGAAAGTGTGACTCTGCAGCTCATCTCCAGAACTCAGCCGGATGCTGGTTGGAGGAGGGGCTTGGTCTCCTGCAGCACCACACACAGGCGTGATGAAGGCCCCCCAGCCCATCACTGCTGTGTCTTCAGAGCAGCTCTGTCCCGGAGAAGGGAAGGACTTTGGGATCTCTGGGGGTGCTGAGTGACCGGTGGAGTCCCGGCCCATGGCCATCCGGCAGGTGTGTGGACCCGTCTGCGGTCCCCCGCTGGCCTGCGGAGTCCAGGGCAGGTTGGAGGCCTGAGCCGCTGCCAGGATCCTCACTGTTTCCCTGACCTGTGGAGCGAGGCCCACGATGGTGGAGAAGGCAAAGCCAGGGCCTCTGGAACCACCGTCAACCCCGGCAAGGACAGAAGCTCCGAATCAGCCTTCCTCTGGAGCCCCTGGCTGGTGGGCTGCGGGCACAGGCAGGAGTCACCCCACCAAGTTAGCATGAGAGAGCGTGTGTAGGGGCAGGAGAATGCCTGCAGCTCGGGGGGTCCACCTCTGTGGCTCCCATGCAGGGGCAGAGAGCGGGTGACGAGGCTCTGCCCTCAGTGGGGTCTGGGTCATGGAGGTTGGAGGATCCACGCCTGTGGCTCCCATGCAGGGGGCACAGAGCTGCAACAAGAGTGACACCCACGTGACAGGCCAGCGACCGAGGTTCACCCCTTGGTGGGGCCCGGGTCACTGCGTCAGACGTAACCTCTGCCAGCAGGAGTGCGGGCCACCGTGGAGGAGGAGGAGGAGGAGGGCCTCCTGCCATGGGGGTGCCTGCAGGCTGGCTCGTCACCGGCCCCTGTGACTTCCATGGCCGTCAATGTTGCTGCAGCTGCCACTACCCTGAAGATTCAGCCACGGACGAGCTGAACATGGCATCTGCTGGAGCAGGTGCAGGCAGAGCAGGGGCTCCCAGTTGCTCTGGGGCCTGGGCTGCACCCCGCAGCCGGCTGCATCTGGTTTAAGCAGCAGCTGTGGGGGCGGATAAAACGCACGCGCCGTCGGTGCCGCCTCTAGCGCCCTCCGTAGCGTGGCAGGGTGCTCATCCAGCTTGTAGCCGGGCAGACCTGGGGTGTGAGCTGGGCGGGGGTTGGTGGATAAACACCCAGCCCCTCATTCTTCAAAAGGACGATTCAGGCTGCATGGGGTGGCTCAGGTCTGTAATCCCAGTGCTTTCGGAGGCTGAGGCAGGAGGATGGCTTGAGCCCCAGGAGTTCGAGACCAACCTGGGTAACATAGTGAGACCCTGTCTATGCTAAAAATTTTGTTTTAAATTTAAAACAATCTTTTTAAAGGACAATATGGAGGCACATTTCCCTTGGCTCTGGGCAGGGGTCCCCAGTGAGGCTGGGACCTGGTGGTCCCAGGTTCTAAAGTGCATTCCTGTTTTTCCTCCTCCTTCCTCCCTCTCTATGGAGCCGAATGGCTCCCAGAGTCACTCAGGGCCTCAGAATGTTGACCTTGTTCCAAATTAGGGTCTTTGCAGGTGCAGTTAGGATGAGGCTGTGCGGGGGGCCGACCCGAAACCCTTGGCAGGTCCCTGAGAAGAGAAGAGACAGAGGCAGCAGAGTGACGTGGAGGCAAGGCAGAGCCTTTGTGGTGCGCCTGCCAGCCCGGGACCGCCAGGGGTGCCCGGCAGCTCCCGAAGCAGGAGGGGGCGGGGGGAGGGTGCTCCCCGGAGCCTCCAGAGGAAATCAGCTCTGCAACACCTTGATTTGGGGCGTTTGGCCTCCAGAACCAGGAGATGACGGATTTCTGTCATTTTAAGGTGCTTGGTTCGTGGTAGTCTGTTTAGGCAGTGGACACCCCCAGCCCCAGGTAAACTCCCAGCACCCAAGTCTTTGCTTCAGGCTCTGTTTCTAGGGGAACCCATATGAGGACTCTCTTGGGTGTCAGCTCCGTGTGGCCTTGCTGGAGGGGAGGGCCGGGGTGATGGCTGACGCCTGCCCCACCCCTGCCACGGACGGAGAAGCTGGACACTACCCCCTACGTCCTGGCCCCTCTTGCCCCAGCTGCAGCCTCCAGCCTCGGGGAAGAGGGGGCCCAGCTCTCAGGGGGCACTCAGGGGTCAATGTTCATGGCACACAGTCCAGCCTTCCATGGAGGCCAGGAAGCCACCAGCCCCCAAAGGCTTGTCCCTGCTGGGATGAGGGCACACGGAGCCCTGGCAGCCTCTCTGCCCATCAACCTCAGCCCCAGGTTCCTCAGCCCCAGGTTCCTCAGCCCCAGGTTCCTCCATCCCAGGCAACATGGCCTCCCTGCTCCCAGGCAGGTTCCTTTCTGCTGCAAGCCCTGACCCACCCCCACCTTCAGTCTGCTCCTGCCCTCACCACTGGAATAGAAGTCGAGTCTGAAAGCATGCACCCTCCCGTCCTTCTTCCTGGCCCTGTAAATATGTGGGCAGAAACAGCAGCCTGCCGGGGGGAGTGCGTGCTGGTTGCAGAAATCAGGCACGGCTGCTGCCCGGGCGGGCCTGGCTGCGTGGGTGCCCGAGCAGTTGCAAAGGCTGGCTTTAAATAGCTCCCCGTGGGTACGAGCCTGAGAAAGAGGGCAGCCTGCGGCCACAAGGAGGACAAGGCGGAGATGGGGCCCAGGGTCCTCCCAACAGAGAGGGGTGTGAGGACCCATGTCCAGGGGACACCCCCAAATAGTTCCCAGAATCTTGAACCTACCCACCCTTCCCCCAAAGGCTCAGGAGTTAGAGCCGACCCCCCTCAGCTGCCCTGGGTGGAAGGCCTGCCCCTGGAGCAGGAGCCTGGAGGCCTGGGGTGGGCAGCGGTGGTGGTAGCCTCTCCCCAGACTGTAGCTACAGGGTGTGCCATCTGCCGCCTGGGCCCTCTCCCCAGATCAGTGTGGGCTCCAGGGAGGAGGGAGTGGAACCCTGCAGAGAGGCCCAGGGAGCAGAGGGCTGGAGGCGGGATGGTGAGCCGGCCCTGCAGGGGTGTCCCCGTCCTTGGACAGGGAGCTGGCCGGGCTCAGCCTGCTTTGCCCTGGTGTCTGGAGGTGGCTCGAAGCCGAAGCTGACCCAGATCCGGCTCTGCTGTTCCCGGCCACCTGTTCTCTGCTTGCCCCAAAGCTTGCTTTTGATCTGTGGCCACACCAGAGTCCGGTCCGTCCCACCCCCAGGATGCCCTGCTGAACCTCACAGCCTTGCCCTGCAGAGCAGGGGCCCAAAAAGGCAGACTGGGAGTGAGGAGTGGCTGTTAATAGGTGGCGTCGGGGGTTCCAGCAGGGGACAGAGGTGCAGCATGGGGCCATGGTCTGGGCGGGAGGGGGCAATGCCCTCATCTGCTCTGGCACAGCCTGGCCCTGGGGACAGCAGCTCCGCCTGTGTCCATCCCTAGGTGCAATGTCTGGGCCCCAGGGGCGACTTGATCTCACTGCCCGCCCAGCCCATCGGGGCCGCCACAGGTCATGCTGAAGACAGGGGGCTCATACAGTCACCCCAGGTCCTCGGTGGTATGGGGGTGGGGCCCCCAGACTCAGTTGCCACGCTGATTCCACAGGGCACTGGCCTGGCTGACTTTGCCACCTTGCGAGCCACCATGTGGTGGCTCCAGATGCCTGGATCCTGCTGCGATGGCAGAGCCCTGGCAGATGCTCCAACTGCTCCCTTCCGGCTCTTCCTCAAGTCGTGACCCGGCGCCCTGGAAAACCTGGACCCCTCATTCAGAGCTGCCCATTAGCTGCTCCGATGGCCGGAGGGGTCCTTGGGCTGCAGGGTGGTCACCCTGTGTCCGTGGCAGTGGCCACAGGTGGGAAGGGGCTGTGGTGTTTGTGGGGCCTTGGTGGCCTCCGAGAGCCTATCCTCACATCCAAGAGGGGGCCATGGTGGCACCTACTACGGGACAAGGGCCCAGGGACCAAGGGGGTAGCAGACCCTCTCGCCCCCTCCAGGCCTCCTCTGCACCTCGGCCCTCCCTCAGTACCCCAGACATGGCTCATCTGGGGTGCAGCCCCTGAGCCCCTGTGTCACCAAGTCTCTGTCCCCGTCTGGTGTTGAGCCCAGGATCCCAGGAAGGCACCTCAAAAGCCCTGGCTGTGGGACCAGCAGCCCTGAGCTCACTCCATCCCAGGGTCACCACAGGCTCCTGCCTCGCACCCCTGGAGAAAATGGCCTCATCACAGCCCAGGGACACAGATAGGAGACCCAGGAAAGCATCACAAAAGCTGGCTCCTCACTCCCGGAAGCTCTTCCCTTGCAGCCGGCCCAGTTTCTCGGGACCCTGCTCCTCTGTTCCCCTGGGTGAGCTGTGCCCCGCCCTGGGTGAGCTGTGCCCCGCCCTGGGTGAGGTGTGCCCCACCCTGGGTGAGCTGTGCCCCGCCCTGGGTGAGCTGTGCCCCGCCCTGGGTGAGCTGTGCCCCGCCCTGGGTGAGCTGTGCCCCGCCCTGGGTGTTCAGTGGGCTTCCACAGCTAGCTCCCACCAAACGATGCCCAGGAGCCTGCAGCTGAAGAAGGGTGTCGGGCAGCTGGGGTGGGCTCCAGGCAGCTGGACAGGAGTGAGGTGCCACACAGTAAGAGAGAAGGAACCGGCCCAGGCCAAGGCTTTATTTCATGCTGGGACCAGCGAGACCCCACAGACGCCTTTGCTGTTCCCCGGGTGGATGTCCGCTCCCGCCTCCTCCCACGCGCTCATCCCGACCCCGCAGAGCAGACCTAGAAACCAGGAATTACTTTCTGAGGCTAAAAATCCACAGCTCCTGAAGGGCCCAGACCCCGGCCGGGCTCAGCCTCTCGGTCACAGTCTGCTGCTTCGTCCGTGCGGGTCTCACGCAGCCTGCCGGGAGCTCCGGGAGGTCTCTTCGGGTGAGGCTGGGGTCCGAGCTCAGGAGGCCGAGGCTTCCCCTTGTTTTCCGTGGCTGAGGGTCATCCCACCTCGAAACACGGCCCGAGGGCTCCTTCTCACAGGAAGTTTCAGGGCAGCAGGACAAGCGAGGGTGGCCCGGGGCCTTCGCTCACATGGCGTACGCCGCCCAGTAGATCACATTGACGGCCGCGAACGCCGCGGGGAACACGGCGCGGGCATAAATATCGATGGTGTCTGCGTCGATGGGCCTGAGCCGGGCGCGGATGCCCCCCTGGCCTCCGGAGCGGGCTGCCCCCTCCTTCTTGGTCTCCCCCGTCTCCACCCCCACCGACCTGTAGGAGCCCATCAGGTTCCCTGGGACGCGGCGCTGCCGGCGGGAGATGGCCAGCTCCTGCGTGACGCCGGCGGCAGAGAGGGAGAAGAGGACGATTGCGTTCCTCACGTCCATCTGCACAGGGCCGGTGGGGGAGACAGGGCTGAGTGCTGGGGTGTAGCTCCCAGGCCCTGGACCACAGGTACTCCCACGCAGGGCCCCAGCCCCCCTCGCTCAGGGAGCGCAGCGGGGACCTGCGGTGGGCGGGGGCAGCTGAGGGGTCCCGGTCGGGGCCCCCAGTAGCACTGTGCCGGGCTCAGCCCCAGGCCTCACCTCTGCCCTGGGCCTGGACACCTTGACCTTGGCTTTCTGCTTCTGCTTCTTCCTGTAGTCCGCGTTGAAGTGCGCGAAGGCGTACTCCACCAGAGCGGCGAACACAAAGACGTAGCAGATCCAGAAGTAAACGTCCAGGGCCTTGATGGCCGACGCCCGTGGCAAGGACGAGCGGGCGCTGACCATGAGTGTGGTCATAGTCAGTACCGTGGTGATGCCTGCGGGCACAGGGGGTGCCATCACTGTAGCCCCGCCCTCACGCCGCCCGGCCCAGCCTGTCTATGACCCACATCCCCATGCCCACCCCAGGGAGCAGGTACTGCTCCCCTGACTTGGCCTGGTCTGGCTGGTCATTGCCCCAGGACAGCTGGCACGGTCCGGAGGCCAATGCTGGGCCCCCAGCCAAGGGGTAGGGAGTCCCGCTCGCAGGTGCCCCTTCCAGCTCCCTTGGAGCAGCAGTGAAGCCCCGTACCTAGAGACACCCTGGCAGGCACTGCTGCCTGACTGATCCAGAAGGAGACCCAGGACATGGCGACCAGCAGGACGGAGGGCATGTAGGACTGGATGATGTAGACGCCGCGGTTCCTCCGCAGGTGGAAGTACAGGCTGAGCCGCGGGAACTGGCCGGCTGCGGGGACAGCCACCATCAGCCCCACCGTCCCTGCCCAGCCCAGCCCACCGCAGGACTCGAGGGAATCAGGCTTTGGCAGCTACGGGACCCACAGCCAGTCTCAAAAGAGAGACTGAGACCCTGCTCTACCCACCAACCACGTGGCCGGAAGTGGCAGGGGCCTCGGCCCTAGGTACGGCCACAGGACAGGCCAGTCCTGAGCAAGGTCACCCAGAGGAGAGGGAGAGAGGCTGACGTTGCTGCTGGCCTCACATTTGCCGGACTGGCCCTGAGGGACCCTCGCAGCCAATGGGGAGGGTCACCCCTTTCTCTCCTAAGGCACAGCCGGGCTCTAGAAGGAGCCAGCACGGGACTCACCAGCTCCAGATGATGGGGGGGGTGGAGGGGAGAAAGGGGGTGGGGCTGGGAGAAGCTTGGCCCCTGAGCCCTGCAGACCCCAGGCTAAAAGAGTTCCCCACGCCTCAGGTTCCCTGTAAACCTGGAGGTGCTGGGAAGAGAGAAAGCACTGAGGATGAAGATGGGAAGGCCTGACCCAGCCCACCCAGTGGCAGGCCCAGAGGCCCCGGCCCGGGGGGCAGCCAGCGCCAGGGAGCAGGTTCCTAAGGCAGCAGCGTCCCAGCTGCATCCCGGGGGCCTGGGGGCCTGCGCGTGGCTCGGCTACGAAGCGTGAAAACCCCAGGCAGGCGCATGGGGAGGGGTGGCAGGTGCTTGTGGAGGGCGGGGGCCCCACCGGACTTGAAGTTCATTAGCTCCGTGGTGAAGCGGTAGCTGGTGATGGTGAACTGCGCCAGTTGCAGCTTGTCCAGCCCGTGGATGTGCTCCTGGCTCTCAGACCAGTAGTAGACGATGTCCTCGGATGAGTAACCGTCTGCGGGAAAAGCACATGGGTGGGCGGCAGAGCCTGGCCCTGGCCCTGGGAGCCCTGGCAGGAGGGCTCCGTCCACACAGAAAGCCTGCGGGGGCTGACGCCATTGCAGCGGGACCCAGCAGGACCCCAGCCGGGAGCGAGGAGGCCCTCGGCTCTGAGAGCAGGTCTGGCTCCTCTGGGCAGGTGGACGGGACAAAGGTGGGGTCACCATTGTTAGGTGACACACAGGGGCTGCTGGGCTGGTTCCATGGTACCCACTCATGCCACGTCTGGGCTCCACAGCCCGGCTCCCCAGGCAGGGCACTGACCCACCGGCCAGGCTCCCCAGGCAGGGCACTGACCCACCGGCCAGGCTCCCCAGGCCTTCCGGCCCCTTCTCCTCCTGCCCAGGCTTCTGGCTCATGGGGAAGCTGGTTTGGTGCTTCCCTGCACCCTGAGCTGGGCCAGGCTGAGCCTCTGTCCCCTGCTGGAGAAGCCAGCATGCCCCTCTCCAAGCCAAGAGAAGCCCCCGCCCGCCTCGCATGTCCACTCACAGCTCTCCAGGTCCAGCATGCACTCCTGCTCGTCCATGGGGTATTTGGCCAGGTCCATGTCACAGGCCACAGTGGAGGTGATTCTGCCAGGACAAGCAGGTTGGTGAGGACTCGGGGTAAGCCCAGCGCTCCAGGGGGCCTGGCAGTTCCCCTGCAGAGATGGCCCCTGAGCACTGGGGCTGCCTGGAGCCCCAGCTACACCCCAGGCTTTGCTGCCCAGAATCCGGATAAACCTGAAAACTATGCTCAACGTCACAGACGTTTGTGAGTCTTCCTTTAGGACTATCAAGAACTGGCACAGGGGCCTGAGCACCCAGGCCCTGGCCCAAGCGACTGCGGGCCACACGGGAATCGGCCCAGAGCTGCCACGCACTTGATTTTCTAGGAGAGGTCAGATATTTAAATTCTTGTGTAAAATATCCTAATTTTCTTGTCTGTCTTTGAGACAGGGTCTCACTCTGTCAGCCAAGGTGGAGAGCAGTGGTGCCATCTGGATTCACTACAGCCTCAACAACCTGGGCTCACGTGCTCCTCCCACCTCAGCCTCCCAAGTAGCTGAGGCCACAGGTGCACACCACCAAGCCCAGCTAATATTTTTTATTACTTTTGTAGAGGCACAATGCTCTTTCTGTTGCCCAAGCTGGTCTCGAACTCCCGGGCTCAAGAGATCCTCCCACCTCAGCCTCCAAAAAGTGCTGGGATTACATGCAGGAGCCACTGCACCCGGCTGCCTTTTGATTTTTCAAATGTTGTGAACTAATTCCATTTTGAAGAGGCACGTGTCTGAAAACAGGCTATCAGACGAATCCGCGCACACACACGTTCACAGCAGCGTATTCACATTTGCCAACGCTGGAAGCCACCCGAGCACCCTCGGCAGATGGATGGGAGGCAGGTGCGCTGCGTCCCTGCAGTGGGCATCACCTGGCCGTGAAGGGGAAGGCGGCCCGACCCCAGCTTCAGCAGGGATGAACCCTGAGGACAAAGAGCTAGGAACGAAGTCAGCGTCACAGAGGGTCCCACACACAGCGTGCGATTCCTTTTCGATGAGCTTTCTGTCTCTGGGCAGATCCACAGAGACTGAGCCCAAACTGGTGGCTACTGGTGCCCCACAGGGCGGCACGGAGAGACCCTGCTCCGAGGCTGCGTCTCCTTCTGGGTCCCGACATGCTTTGGGCTAAACAGAGGTGAGTCGCACGACGTGGCAAATCTGCCAGATGCCACCAAATTGTTCACTTTAAAAAGGTTAATTTCATGTTATGTGATTTCCACCTCATTTTCAAAACCAAAAGGCACTGCTCTGGCCAAAAAGCCACATCTGCCCGCTTCCTGTCGGCGACCTTGGAGCCGCTGTTCCCCAGCAGCTGCGGGGGATAAAAATAACTGCACAGCTTCGGCCCCCACCCCCAGCTCCCGGCAGCAGAAGCCACTCGAGCCTTCCCAAGCCTCGCAGCATCTGGGCGCCGTCGCGGGGCCTGGGCCGGCGTGGCGCCCGCTCACCGGATGCTGTACAGGATCACGCCGTCGGGCTGCAGCCGGATGAGCTTGTTCTCCACCGTCACGTCGTGGAACCAGGCAGACTTGGCATTCACGATGAAGGTGTCCGGCAGCCAGAGCTTGTCCACAAAGCGGCTGTCCAGGCCCAGGGTCTCGTTGGTGTGGTTGTAGGACAGTCTGCTGTCCCGCCAGCTCTGGTGCAGGAACACTGTCATGGTGTACTCCTGTGGAGGAGGGGGAGCCAGGGTCAGCTGGCTCCTCCCCCAGGGATGTGCAGCCCAGGGCAGAGGCCATGAGTACCCACTGTGCCCAGGGCACCTACCATATTGGCCTCTGAGATGTGGTCGATGCTGGCCACCTCCAGGGCGAGGGCCACATTCACAGGGGGACCTGCGAGGAAGAGTCAGAACTCAGGAGGGCAGAGGCCGGCCCAGCACGGGAGCCAGGATGGGACCCGTCCAGGGTCCTAGTCACACGAAGTCAGCCGTCACGGCCCTGGAAGCTGCACCTCCCTGGCCGTCTCTGTGGGGGCCTGGCTCTGACAGAGCCTCCTGGGATAGCCAGCCTCCCTTGCCCAGAGCCCAGCGGGCCACATACCCACAGCCTCGCCCGGCTCCCACGGCTCCTGCCGGCCTGGATGACCCCCTCACCTCCGATGCCCGGCCGGAAGTTGCGGGCGTAGCCGGCTATCAGCCCGTCCAGGTTGGGGAGCCAGGAGATTTCCAGGTTGGAACCCACATAGTCGCCGATGTCATTCATTGCTCTGGGGATGCAAGGCCACTGGTCAGATGGGCCAGGACTTAACTGCATTCCAGCGAGCCCTGGTCCCTTCTGGGGACGCGACACTGTTCTGGGCACCTGTTTTGGGCCAGGGCGCAGAGGGCCCGCTGTGGGAGCCCTGGCAGGCGGGGGCCTGACCAGTCCCTGAGGCTCTGGCTGGCCACAAGGACGCCAGGGATGTCCTCAGCCTCTTCCACCGGCCCTGACTCGGCTTCCTCCTCTGACCTCAGCGTGCACTGTGCCCTCCTGGCTTTGAGGGAGGTGGCCTGGCGTGGGCTGAGCTTCCAGGATAACAGCCTCCCTGACTCCCTCCTCTGCCAGTCCTCGGAGGCCGGCCTCAAGGTCTCCACCACCGGGGTCCCTCACCAAAGACACCTCACTGTCGGCTTCTGAGGGCGAAGCCGTAGGTGGTGTGGAGAAGGGGAATGTGAGGAGGAGGCAAGGGGTGGGGACAGGAAGCGGACAGGGCCCCAAAACCAGGGCACACAGCCTCCTGCTCTGTCTCCTCCCAGGAAGGCCCAGGGTGGGGCCCAGGTCCCCAAGTGCCATGTGCTCCTGGGGTTTAGCTCAACCTTGGAGCAGCTCGGGGCACCTGTCAGGGCCCGGGGGTGCCCATGTTTGCGAGAGGCATCCCCTCCCCGTGCACACCATGCTGCTGGAGCTAGGAGCACGCAGCACCCCCGGCCGCATCCGCTCGCCTGCAATGGGTTCAACAGTGGCCCCCAAAATGCACATCTACCCGAGCCTCGGAACGTGAGCTTATGTGGGAATGAGATCTCGGCAGCCATAACTAGTTAAGATGAGGCCACACTGGATTGGGTGGGCCCTAGACCCGAGCACCGGTGTCCTGAGAAGAGAAGAGGGAAGCAGCCCCGTAACCGTGGAGGCAGAAATTGCGGCGAGGTGTCCACAGGCCAAGGGAGACCGAGGTTTCTGCCACCGCTGGAGCTGGAGACCGGCTGGGAACAGAGCTTCCCTCAGAGCCTCCAGGGAACCAGCCCCACCCACACCGTGATTTCCAGCTTCTGGCCTCCCGAGCGTCCATCGTTTGGAGCTGTCCAGTTTGTGGCGATGGTCACACCCGTCCTCCTGCACACAGGGCGGGGATTGGTCCCGGCGTGGGGCCTTGAGAGTAACTCCCCTGCATCCTCAGAATCACTTCTACCCAAGAGGGTGGAGGAGTGGCTTCAGGCATGGCCTCTGGCTCACCAAGCCCCTGAGCCTGGCCCGAGCCCTCGCGGAGAGGTGATGGGTGGAGACCTGAGTCAGCGGCCTCCGGCTCCCCAGCAAGCCCAGTTCGGACACAGCCTCGAGCAGACGCCCCATGCTGGGCCACTCCACCAGGCCAGCAAGCGCAGTCCCTGGCTTCCTCCAGGCCTGACTCCCCAGGACCCTTCTGACTACACCTCCCGCCACAGCCCTTGGCCTTCTGCTCCCTCAGAGACTGTGACCCGGGCTCGGGGCACCCCTCTGCACTGCCTGTCAGGCACAGCCAAGCTGAGGCTGGGCCACCAGCCCCACCCTGAGCAGCCCCCTCCCCAGCATCCCACGAAGGCCACCTACAGCCCACTCTCCTTGTCTCTCCAGCTCCAGCTCCAGCCCCCTTGAGTCCTGGGATTCCGAAGGGAGAGGCAGGGGGTGGGGCCCAGGGGTCCCGGGCTTCAGGCTCAGTCCGGACCATGGTGCTGCGTGAGCAGATCCAAATCTTAAACCCGCAGTTCTGTAGAAGCACAAGGGCGCAGGGAGATGGACACTCCCCCTGCCTCTCCCCAAGTCCTGCCTTGACCCTGCTAGGTACACCTTATCCTCAGGTGCATCCTGGGGCCCCTGAGGACCACCGGGGTTTGGGAGACAACAGGCGGGGCTCAGGCCCGCTCTCCATCGGAACCACGTTTCTTCTTGTTTCACACACTGGCCTTCAGCAGATTTTGACTTTGAATCAAACGCTCCTCAGCTAACGAGATTTTGCCAACCCCGATCTGTCCCGGACGACCACGGTGGCCCAACTCTGGCAGGAGGAGCAACCCAAAGGCAGCGTCCAGGGCTGCTGTCCGTCCAGACCCATGACACCACGCCCACTGGACCCCCAGGAGTGGCCCGCGCAGGGCTACAGGGGGCAGGCACTTTGGTGACCAAAGATACGATGGAATCGAATTAAGTCCTGGCCTGAGTGAAGCGCAATTAAAAATGCAAATAGGAGTCGCCCTGAAGGTCAGACGCAAAGGGAGCTGGGTGAGGCTTTATTTTTGGACCAGCCCAGCTGTCATCTAGCCTGCCTGGAACGAGGCCATAGGAGACACCGTCCTTCCTGGGCCACTTCTCTTGCCCATCTTGGGGTGGTGGCATGTGTGGGGGTGCACAAAGGCAAGGCCGGGGCAGCCCCGCCATGAAGCTCACCTGGAGGCGCCTTTGCCATCCCCTGGGTGCGAGAAGGAAGCAGGCTCCCACCCCCACACCATTTCTCACCTAGGAGAGCGGCCGGTTGCTTTCCCACTGTGAACAGATGGGAAGGGCCAGCGTGCAGAGGGCGGTGTGCTTCATGCCAGACTCTGGGGTCTGGAGGGCCCCCACGTCCTCAGTTCAGGATGTACAGGGCAGGCAGAGCTAGCGGGGTTGGGGGCACATGCCCTGCTCCTGGGGGGCTTGGCATGGGGTTGGGACGTCTGGACTCTGGTGAGTCGTGGAGATCTTGGGAGAGGGCTGCTGCCTCACCTGGTGGCCCTGGGGCCCAGTGGTGGCTTGGGCTTGGAGTTTCCTTTGGGTAGATGGACAGAGAGGCCCAGGGCCCTACACCAAGCTCCAAGTCCACACTCGGATTTAGGACTCCAAACTCAGGGGATAGAGTGGGTGCCATGAACACATGGCAGCTTCCCCCTCCGGTTACTCTCCATGCTCACCTGGCCTCCTGCCCTCCTGGCCCCGCTGAAAAACAAATCCATCCCTGTCACTTGTCTCTGTCCTGGGGACAGACAGGAAAGGTAGGTGTAGCCGGGATCCTCCCCCTCCAGACTCCTCCATGGCGCACACCCAGCCCACAGATCCCACAGCTCTGCTTTTAGAGCAGCACAAGCCTCCCAGGATCGCAGTTACCAAGGCAAAGAAGAGCCCCACCACCAGTGCACCGTGAGCTGGCACGGCAGGAGCCGCCGCACTGCTTCTCCAGGGAGACAGAGGTGCCGCCAGCCCGGGGGGCCACCCACACAGGCATGCAGGCGGCAAGCTCGATGCCTGCTGCATGCACGGGTCTTCAGACTCCGGCCCGACCCACAGACGCCACGCAGGATGCTCCCTGCCTATCGCACCCAGCCTTTCCCACCAGGAGCTGCTGCCACGGGGACCTGGGGTGATGGCCGGAACGGGTCCCATGACCTCCAACACTGCTGCAGACAAGGACCCCGAGACTCAAGGAAGGGAGGGCAGCTGTCCTGGGTTCTGGAGTGGATGGGCACAGACACGGATGGGAGGAGAGGCCTGCATGGACAGCACCCTGCTAAGTCTGACGGTGGCCCCGGGGCTTAGCTGGCAAGTGCTTCCACCCTGGGGGGACCCCCCCAGGCCTGCCCCTAGACACCAAGAGGAGCAGGTGAAGCCTGCACATGTGTGTGGACAGGATGGCCTCAAAGGAGAGGCTGTAGCGTGCGGCCAGTGGGAGCTGTTTTTACCCAGAGAGTGAGATGGGAGCTCGGAGAAGCAGTGCGCCTCCCACCACGCCTCCCACCACGCAAGATGTGCCGCCCAACGGCACCCCTCTCCAGGGATGGCAATGACCACAGGCCCAGAGGCTGCTCTCCTGGCTGGGCCATGGCCTTCTAGTTTTTCTGCCTGGGGAAACAGGCACAGAATCCCTTCCCCAACAGCCCAGGAGCCAGATGCAGGCCACGATTAACCATCTTCAGATTTTAGAAAACGGAGATGGTTCACCCAGGGGCTGCGGGCAGCCTGGAGAATTTCCCGGCAAGAAACGTATATAAATAGGCCCCGAGGCAGGATTAATAAAGGTGAGAGGAGCCTCACGTCTGTGCAGGACAGGACTTGCCCCCAGCTGAGCTCTGGTGTTAACCCTGGGCTAAAACTTCGGGGTTTCAGAGCCGTCTGGAGTTCAGCCTCTTGGCTAAGTGGCTGTGGGCCTGGGCTGGCAGCTGGCCCCATACCTCCAGCACAGCATCTACGACTGTGCCCCAATGCTCTGCCCTTCCTCTCACCTTGAAGGAGGGAAAGGACAAGAGGGGAAAGGCTCACTGGGATTGAGGGAAGAACAAAGCTCTTCCCAGGACAGGGGCTGCTTAGAGCCGGGCAGGGCTGGCCCCGAGGTATCCTGACGGGCACACGGCCTCCTGGGCTCTGTCCCCTGCACCTCCAACAGGAAAGCCCCGAACCTCGTCCAGGGCTGGGTGCGGCCACCTCTGCTGAGGCCACCACTATCTCCACATCTTCAGCGCCTCAGATCCCGAATGCTGGGGGATGGGTTTTTGCTGTTTCTTCTGAAGTCTTTGAGGTGATTTTCAAAGAAGCCCCTAAATGTCCTCCCGTGAGTGGCTCCTAGGGAAGTTGGCCATGCCCAGTGGCGGGGCCAAGTTGCCCAGGTGGCCGGGGAGCCCATTTCAGATCCCCAGAGAGGAGGGGAGTGGGGGGATCTGTAAGCCAGAGGGGCCCCCAGCCCTGGGAAGCCTTCTCCGCCTCTTCCTTCTCGGGGAGCCCCCCCAAATATAGTTAAGAAATCCACCATCTCTTTTCTGCTGCCGGGGGCGCCTGGCCGCCGTCCACCTGCACACGCTCGGGAGTTCTGGCTACACCATTTGAAACGGGCTCCGAAAGGGGCCCCCGGAGACCGGCCCACCCTCCGCAGCGACACAGCCCGTCCCGGACCCGTCGGCTGGGGAAGCTCATTCGGGTAACGGAAAGCGCCTCCCGCGGCGAAGCGAGCAGCCTCCCGCCGAGGTCCCGGGTCCCTCCTCCCTCCTGCCTGCGGTCCGCGGCGGGACCCCCGAGTGCCGGGCACCAGGGACCCTCCCCGCGCGGCGGAGCCGGAGGAACCGGGGGGCTCGGACGCCCTCGCCTCGCTCGGGGCGCCGGTTCAGCACCGGACGGCGGACAGCACCGGGCGGGGGCGCGGTCGCCGCGTCCCGGGCCAAGGGCAGCGTCGCGCGAGTTCGCCGCGGGCGCCCGAGGGCGAGACCGGGGGGAGGAAGGACGCGGGGGAGGAGGGAGGACGCGGGGCTCGCAGACTCGGGGTCCGGGGCGCGGGTTGGCGCGGCCGCTCTCCCAGCCGCCCTCTCGGGCAGAAGCGGGACCGCCCCACCCCCAGACTCCCCTCGACCCCCTGCACCCCGGACCCCGGGACCCCCGGACCCCCCGCACCCCGGACCCCCCGCACCCCGGACCCCCGGACCCCGGACCCCGCCCGCTCACCGGGTGCCGCGGAGCAGCTGCGCGCAGAGCAGCAGGAGCGGGGCCAGCAGCCGAGCGGGCGCTTCCATGGCCGCGGCGGGCTCGGCGGGACGGGGTCCGCGCAAACTTGGCTCGCGGCGGCCGCACAGGCGGGCGGGAGACGGGCGAGCGCGGCGCGAGCGCGAGGGGGCGGATGGAGAGCGGAGCCCGCCCCGAACCCGCCCCGAGCCCGCCCCGAGCCCGCCCCAGCCCGCGGCTGCCCTCCCCCTTTCCCTCCTCCTTCCCCTCCCCCTTCCCCTCCCCCTCCCTCCCCGCCCCCACCCGCCTCTCCGCCAGCAGCGCCCCCACTTCTCGGGCAGCGCCCCCGGGCCAGGGCCAGGCACTCCGGACCCCCGACCGCTGCCCTCGCGCGGCAGACGCGCCCTCCTGGTGTCCGCGTGGGAGGCGATCCCGGCGCAAGCCCCCGTGGACACCGCGGCCGAATCTCGTCCCGAGGCGGTGTGTGGGATCGAACGTCCGCGCGGCGGGTTTTGGCAGTGCGGGGGGTTTGGTTGTTGGGGGGGTGGGGGGTGGGGACCGGTCCCTGCAGTGGGGGGAGACAGAGAGAGAGAGACCCGCCGCTCCTTTCCAAACCCTCCCGCCCTCGCCGACAACGCGACTTTGGGAGCAGTCCCGGTCCTGGGGACCCTGGATGGGGCGGGTGGGGAGGAAAAGCGGGTGGCGGCTGCACCGCCCCCGGCCCCTCCCCTCGGGGCCCCAGGTCCGCCCTCGGCACCCCCAGGATTTGAGCACGCGGAGGCCTCACTGTCTCCTGCCCTCACTCCTTTGAAGGGAAGCTGCCGTTTTCTGAAGAAGCTGCTCATTTAACGTCGCTGTGTCGTGTATTCACTCCTGGGCTGTGACGTCGCCGACCCACAGTGTGACCCCCTCGTGAAAACACTTGAAAATGGCGAAGCCGTCCCCTGGCCGAGAGCTTCTGGATGAAGGGCCCGCCACAGGCGCAGGGGGCAGATGGAGGCAAGTCCATTCCGGCCCAATCCCTCCTGCAGGAAACGGAAGAATCAGGCTGGGCCCAGCTTGCTTTCGCAATTCGAGGATGGGCCCCCAAAAACCTCAGCAGATCTCAGCCCCAAGGCCCCCTTCCCGGCTGCTCACCGGCCCCTCCCGAAGGGGGGTCCTTCGGTTGCAGAAGCACTGGCCCCACCTCCCCCGTGTGCCCGGGGTTCCTGTTCCAGCCTGTGCTCTGCACCCCTGTCTCTGGGCATCGGCAACCTGGTTCCCATGTGCCCCTGGGTGCCCGGAGCCGGGTCTGCCACGGGAGAGAGGCATTATTATTTTTATTTTTTTTTTGAGACGGAGTTCTGCTTTTGTTACCCAGGCTGGAGTGCAATGGCGCGATCTCGGCTCACAGCAACCTCCGCCTCCTGGGTTCAGGCAATTCTCCTGCCTCAGCCTCTTGAGTAGCTGGGATTACAGGCAGGCGCCACCATGCCCAGCTAATTTTTTGTATTTCTAGTAGAGACGGGGTTTCACCATGTTGACCAGGATGGTCTCGATCTCTTGACCTCGTGTTCCACCCGCCTCGGCCTCCCAAAGTGCTGGGATTACAGGCGTGAGCCACCGCGCCCGGCCGAGGCACTATTATTTTTATTCCTCGCCCTCCAGGACAGGGGTCTTGTCTGTCTTCTCCTTGGTGGTGTCTTGGACTCAGTAGGTGCTCAGTGAATGCAGGAGGTGCAGGCCCGCATCTGCAAAGTCCACGCACCCGCTGTGGCCAGCACCTCCGCCCCTGCCTGGGGACAGCCCTCCCCATCTTTCATTCCTGAGCTTTCGAACCGAGCAGTGAGGGTGCTTCACAGTCACTTCCCGTCCATGTCTGAGACCTTATCTGAGGATGCCTTGATGCTGATCTCCTCTGAGAAGTGGTGTTGACCTGGGCTCCCTCAACCCAGCTCATTCAAGATGACTCAGACCCCACCGCCGTCTTCTTCACGCTCCTCTTTTATCTGTGGCATCACATTAACGTTTCATTTTCTTTCTTTTTCTTTTAAGAGACAGGGTCTTGCTCTGTCGCCCAGGCTGGAGTGCAGTGGCGCAATCTCAGCTCACTGTAGCCTCCACCGCCTGTGTTCAAGGGATCCTTCCACCTCAGCTTCTGGAGGAGCTGGGGCCACAGATGCAGGTCACTACACCCAGATAATTTTCTGTTTTCTGTAGAGATGGGATCTCACTGTGTTTCCCAGCCTGGTCTCAGACTCCCAGCCTCAAGGGATCCTCCTCCCAAAGTGCTGGGATTGCAGGCGTGAGCCTCTGCGCCCGGCCTTCTAACTGGTGTTTCAGTTTGGATCTGAAGAACGGGAATTTTCATAATTTCTTATTCAAGGTTTTTGAGAATTCGTTTGTTGATATTTCCGAAGTTCCGTCCCATTCTGATGTGTATAAGCAGTCAGCCTCCTTATCCCCATCCTCCACCCAGAGAAGCTCCGACCACCCCAGAACCAGGAACACCAGCCGGGGAGCAGCCTCGCCCAGGGGTCAGGAGCTGGGGCCTGCGTGGCCGGCACCTGGTGGAGGGGACCCTGGGACAGGGAGTTTCCATGCCTGTGAGATGAAAGCAGCTCACTCCTCTACCCCTTTTGGGAATCCGGGAAGAGCTGCAGGAGTCAGAGGTCTGGGTGCCAGTCCCAGCTCTGCTCCAAACTGGCAGACGACCTCAGGGAATTATTTCCCAGTTTTGTTTTCCTCTATTACAAAATGACAAGAGTGAGAATCGCAACTGGGTTCCTCGGTGTCAGAAGCGCAGGACGCTGAACTCTGTTAGAAAGAGTCTTGGGTCGTCTTGTTTGATGACGAGTATCCCCCTTGCAGAGGCGTGGGCTGCCTTCTCTCTGGGGAATGTGGAGGTTGTGCCCCCCACGTCCTGTTCTTCGGGAGAAGCCTCCCTCCGAGTGAGACTTTGATGAGGCTTTCTGAATGAGCAGCAAGGAGGGTCTCTCCATCAGTGGAAGTCTCCCCCCTTGAGGTGGGGCGCGTGCTCCTCACCCCCTTGTCTGGGCACCGCTGAGAGCGCAGAGTGGAGGGTCTGTCAGCTCAGACTTCACACCCAGAGCCCTCGGCCCCCACACACCCAGTATTCCTTCATAGTCACTCTCCCTGCTTACTGCAACACGTGGAACTGCCTCTCCATTGGGAGGATCTGTCCAGAGCCCTTTGAGTGGGTGCTTAGGGCAAGAGCTGCTGCCTGTTTCTTCTGCTCAGCGCGGAGCAGAATGTGCGCACTTGGCTCCTGAAGGAATGAACGTCCTGCCTCTTAGACCCTGGGAGTCGCTGCCTCGGTTCTTCCCTGGGCAGTGATGTCCTACAGGGCACGCAGAAAGCCACGAGTGTGGTCTGCGGGTTGAGGTGGGTATTCAGGTGCCGGCCTGCAGCCCACTTACACTGTTTCTTCCGGACTGACACCTTGCTGGATGCTGGGATGCCCACAGCGAAGGGGAAGGGACAGCATCGAGTCCGAGGCGTGGGCGGGGAGCTGGCCCCTGTCCACTGCTGCAGCTCGGCAGCAGCAGGACGGCCCTGGGAGGTGGAGGTGACTCACCGGGACCCGCGAGAGAAAACGGCGCTCGCTAAATTTAAACCCCTCTCCTGATGTATTCGTGAGGTTGTTCTGCTACTTTCCTGGGAAAATGGCAGGGACGCAGGGAAGAACGTTACCGAGTTTGGATGGCAATTATTAATCCTGTGATTTTCGGATGGACTCCGTTCATTTGGATAAGCAGAGAAAACTTGGCAGAAACGACCAAATGCAAAATACGTGTAGCAGCGTGAGATGGGCCGTGGCCTGCCACAAAGGCTGCGGTTCCACTGGAAACCACTCTCAGTGGCGCTGCTGCCTCTAGCCTCCAGGGCCCTGAGAACCAGAGAGAATCCAGCTCCACCACTTAGAACGTTTTTTCCGCACTTGAGTTAAATAGATATCCAAGAACAATTACTCATTTTTAATGTGGAGAAGTCGGTGTTCTATTCTTGGATTTTATGTTTTTAAAGTGGCAATTTGAATTCTTTTAGAGACAAAGTAACATTTCTAACAAAAGGGCTGTCGATCAAGTGACAAACACATCCTACTTTAGATCCGAGCCCTACTGAGGCAACAGCATGCAAAGGCCTCGGACGGGCTGCTGGGGGAAGCAGGATCTGGCTGCCCGACAAACGGACAGAACTCGTACGCAGCAGAGACGGGGCTTTGCCATGTTGGCCAGGCTGGTCTCGAACTCCTGACTTCAGGTGATCAGCAGCTCGTCAACAGGACTGTCCGGCAGGAAGGTGGGTTTGCGGCCTGTTCCCACGGCTCCCACGATCCCTCCCATCCTGTGGTGTGGCCTTCCTCCTCACATGTGGTCTGAACTAAGCAACCTGCCGTTCCCATCCATCAGGAGTGATGGGCCGGCCACGGCGGCCACGGCTGTGATCCCAGCACTGTGGGAGGCCGAGGCAGGAGGATCAGTTGACCCCAGGAGTTTGAGATCAGCCTGGGCAACATAGGGAGACCCCATCTGTACAGAAAAAAAGTTAGCCACATGTGGTGGCGCAGGCCTGTGGTCCCGGGCACTCAGGAGGCTGCAGTGGGAGGAAAGTTTGAGCACAGGAGGTGGAGACTGCAGTGAGCCATTATCGCACCACTGCACTCCAGCCTGGGTGACAGAGTGAGACCCTGTGTCTAAAAATAAAAATCAAAAGGCGGGTGCAGTGGCTCACACCTGCAATCCCAGCACATCAGGAGGCCGAGGCAGGCAGATCACTTGAGGTCAGGAGTTTGAGACCAGCTCGGCCGACATGGTGAAAGCCCATCTCTTCTAAAATACAAAAATCAGCCTGGTGTGGTGGTGTGTGCCTGTAATCCCAGCTACTGGGGAAGCTAAGCAGGAGAACTGGGAAGCAGAGATTGCAGTGAGCCGAGATCGCACCACTGCACTCCAGCCTGGGTGACAGAGACCATCTCAAAAAAATAAAACCGGTGATGAGACATCTGGGATTCATTTATAAAAAGCCGCGGTTCAGGTCTCGGGCACTCTTGCCCCCTCCTCACTTTGATGAAGCCAGTGCTATCTTGCCAGCTGAGGCGGGGAGGCTCATGGGCAGCCGTGAGAGCCAGACCCTACCCCCCACCCCGAGACAGAGGGAACTCACTCCAACAGCCACCCTGGGATGCTGCCACTGTTGAGCCTGGAGACTGCGGTCCTGGCTGACATCCGACTGCAGCTCTGTGAGAGAGACTGAGCTGGGACGCAGACCTCCCGAGCCCAAGACGACACACTGCTTTCAGCTGCCGCGTGTCACCGTGCGCAGTGGACTTCTCGCACTGGCTTTCCTCAGCGCACACTCTGTAGACCCACCATGCTGCCGTGTGTGTCAGCAGTGGATTTTTTTACTGCTGGGTAATAGTTCACTCCACTGCCCGCTCACACCTCGGTTTGTTTAACTGCCTACCTGTGGATGGGCGCTGGGCACGTATGCCGTTCTGGGCTCTCGTGAGTAAAGCTGCTCTTAATGTTTAAATACGAGTCTGTGTATGGACAAGTTTTCATTTCTTTTGAATGAATATGTGTGGGATTACTTGGGTTTAAGGGGACTGTATGTTTAACTTGGTAAGAAACTGCCAATCGCTTGCTTTCTCTTTCTCTTTCTTTCTTTCCTTCTTTCTTTCTCTTTCTCTCTCTCTCTCTTTCTTTCTTTCTGCTGGAGTCTTGCTCTGTTGTCCAGGCTGGAGTGCAGTGACACAATCTCGACTCACTGCAACCTCCGCCCCCCGGGTTCAAGAGTGTCTCCTATCTCAGCCTCCTGGGTAGCTGGGATTACAGGCATGTACCACCTTGCCTGGCTAATTTTGTATTTTTAGTGGAGATAGGGTTTTGCCATGTTGGCCAGGCTGGTCTCGAACTCCTGACCTCAGGTGATCTGCCCGCCTCCGTCTTCCAAAGTACCGGGATTACAGGAGCGAGCCACGGTGCAGTATTTTAGGTGGCGTCTTTTGTCGGATGCAGGCTTTGCAAACACTGCCGCCCAGTCTGGGGCCTGCCAACCCATTTTCTCAACAGCGTCTTTTGAAGAACCAGAGTTTGCCACCCTGACAAAGCCACTTCACGGCCATGCCCCACCCTGACTCCCCTTCCCTGTGTGGCGGCCGGGACGCCTTCCCAGGCAAGTAGCCAGTGTCCTCGAGGGCTCCCCTCATCCATCTCACCCCTCAGGATCTTGTCCATGGTGTCCTGACGTCCCGTCTCTTGGGGGCTGCTGTCTCACATGTTTCTCTGAGTCTCCACTGTTTCAAGGCAAACCTGTCCCTGTTACTCCATCTCCGCCACAAGTAAACTTACCTTCATTAAAAAAAAAAAAATTGGCTGGGCGCGGTGGCTCAAGCCTGTAATCCCAGCACTTTGGGAGGCCGAGGCGGGTGGATCACGAGGTCAAGAGATCGAGACCATCCTGGTCAACATGGT
Organism: Saguinus oedipus; assembly: GCA_031835075.1. NCBI lineage: Eukaryota > Metazoa > Chordata > Mammalia > Primates > Cebidae > Saguinus > Saguinus oedipus. The sequence goes on along the minus strand of CM063175.1, from coordinate 39,814,798 downwards.
GAAACCCCGTCTCTACTAAAAATACAAAAATTAGCTGGGCATGGTGGCACGCGCCTGTAATCCCAGCTACTCAGGAGGCTGAGGCGGGAGAACTGCCTGAACCCAGGAGGCGGAGGTTGCGGTGAGCCGAGATCACCCCATTGCACTCCAGCCTGGGTAACAAGAGCGAAACTCCGACTCAAAAAAAAAAAAAATTAGGCCGGGCGTAGTGGCTCACACCTGTAATCCCAGCACTTTGGGAGGCTGAGGCGGGGCAGATCACCTGGGGTCAGGAGTTCAAGACCAGCCTGGCCAACATGATGAAACCTCATCTCCACTAAAAATACAGAAGGAGGTTACCTGTGGCAGGTGCCTGTAGTCCCAGCTACTCAGAAGGCTGAGGCAGGAGAATGGCTTGAACCCGGGAGGTGGACGTTGCAGTGAGCCGAGATCGTGCCATTGCACTCCAGCCTGGGTGACAGAGAGACTCACTCTCAAAACAATCTGCCGAGATCAGAGTCGCACAGCAGCAGGAACTCGCCTTCACGTCGGAAAGCCGCTCGGGTCCTCGGTGCTGTGCCCATCTGGCCTTTCCTCTCAGCGCTGCCAAGTTTCTTTCTTGTCTTCTGACTTCACGGTTTCTCGCAAGGAGTTTGCTGGCGTCTCTGCTGCGCTGTGTGAATGTGTGTCCTTACACTCGCTGTTGCGAGGAGGTGTTCTTTCTCCTTGTCATCAGTTTGGTTGCTGAGCGTCTTGGCTTGATTTTCTTACGTTTACTCCGCTGAGGGTCTGTTGAGTTTCTTGGATCTGCGGGTTTATAGACTTCTTGGAGTTGGGGAGGTTTCCAGCCACTGTGGCGGTGTTTCCACCCATGGGGCCTTGCCAAGGTGTCAAGCCCCTCCTCCCACAAGAACACCCCGTGTCACTCAGCCCCTTTCCACCCTGTGTCCTGGCTGAAGCCCCTCCAAGCCGTTCTCACGGCCGCTTCCTGTTGCTGGTTCTGAGGGCTGCTCCCCTTTCACCAGGCCCAGCCGATATCTGACCCCTGTTAAACACAGAATTCTAACGAATGTAGTGTGGAGATCAAATTGGCTTTCATTAGCAATGAATTGGGCACTGTCTCACCTAAAGGTTCAGAAAAGGCGCTCCCAGCCAGGCGCGGTGGCGCAAGCCCGTAATCCCAGTGAGCCGAGACGGTGCCATTGCACTCCAGGCTGCGCAGTCAAAGGAAAAAACAAAAAGAGATGCTCACCTGGGCACAGCAGAGCCGCCAGGTTTTGTGAGGAGCTCGTGCGGGACGAGGAAACAGCGGAGCCGAAAAGCAACTGGTTCATCCCAGGTTCCTCAGGGTGCTCCCCCTGTCAGGGTTAAAGCCGGGGGGCCTCCTATGTGGCTGCCAGCTTGGCTGTCATGGCTGTCTCCTGGCTTCCCAGAGGGTCACAGGGGCACCCTCGTTTGGTTTGGGGGACATGGAACCGTTGCATGGCTGACTCTTTTGGTCTGGCCCGTGGGGGCCCAGTCCAGGAGCTCAGTCCAAAACGGAGCTGCTGTAATGGTGTTCAACTGTAGGTCACGCTGCAGCCCGCCCCTCGTCATCAGTCGGGCAGCCGAGGAGGGTGGGGCGGGTCCTGAGGGAGCCCTGTGGCCTTTTTGGAGGACCTCTGTGGTGTCTTCCTACACCCGGGGGTGGGGGGCAGAGGGTGCCAGCTCTTCCTCGGGAGGCGTGAGTCACCTTCGCAGGCTCTGAGGTTTCAGGAGAATCTGGGCAGCGAAAACGCTCAGGGGCATCCACCCAGATATCCCCGGCCACATGTCAAGGCAGCAGCTCATCTCAACCCAGACCCGGCCTAGACACAGCAAATCAGCCTTGACGGAGAGTCAGTCACCTTCGAAATTCAGACACTGGAACTCTGCAGTCCCCGTCCTGGCTTCCAGCGTTTCCTTCCCTGCTGTGCAGGGGACAAGGGCCTCCGGCTTTCACGCTTAGTTTCAATGGCAGTTCGACCGTCTGAAACTTTTCCTGATGCCTCTCTAGAGAGTTAATGCAACTTAACATCAGCTGGACCCCCAGACTGTTGTTAATACCGGCCGGACTGCGGGCTGTTGCTAAAATCAGCCAGACCCCCAGACTGTTAGTATCGGGGGGACCCAGGACTGTCGTGAATATCGGCGGGACCAGGACTGTTGTGAATATCGGCGGGACCCAGGACTGTTGTGAATATCGGTGGGACCCAGGACTGTTGTTAATATCTGTGGGGACCCAGGACCGTTGTTAATATCTGTGGGGACCCAGGACCGTTGTTAATATCTGTGGGACCCAGGACTGTTGTTAATATCTGTGGGGACCCAGGACTGTTGTTAATATCTGTGGGACCCCAGGACTGTTGTTAATATCGGCGGGACCCCAGGACTGTCGTTAATATCGGTGGGACCCAGGACTGTCATTAATATCGGTGGGACCCAGGACTGTTGTTAATATCGGCGGGACCCCAGGACTGTCGTTAATATCAGTGGGGACCCCAGGACTGTTGTTAATATCGGTGGGACCCAGGACTGTTGTTAATATCTGTGGGGACCCAGGACTGTCGTTAATATCTGTGGGGACCCAGGACTGTTGTTAATATCGGCGGGACCCCAGGACTGTCGTTAATATCAGTGGGGACCCCAGGACTGTTGTTAATATCGGTGGGACCCAGGACTGTTGTTAATATCTGTGGGGACCCAGGACTGTTGTTAATATCTGTGGGGACCCAGGACTGTTGTTAATATCTGTGGGGACCCAGGACTGTTGTTAATATCTGTGGGGACCCAGGACTGTCATTAATATCTGTGGGGACCCAGGACTGTTGTTAATATCGGCGGGACCCCAGGACTGTCGTTAATATCGGTGGGGACCCAGGACTGTTGTTAATATCTGTGGGGACCCAGGACTGTTGTGAATATCGGTGGGACCCAGGACTGTTGTGAATATCGGTGGGACCCAGGACTGTCGTTAATATCGGTGGGACCCAGGACTGTCGTGAATATCGGTGGGGACCCAGGACTGTCGTTAATATCTGTGGGGACCCCGGACTGTTGTTAATATCGGTGGGACCCAGGACTGTTGTTAATATCTGTGGGGACCCAGGACTGTCATGAATATCGGTGGGACCCAGGACTGTCGTGAATATCGGTGGGACCCAGGACTGTCGTTAATATCGGTGGGGACCCCGGACTGTTGTTAATATCTGTGGGGACCCAGGACTGTCGTTAATATCGGTGGGACCCAGGAGTGTCGTTAATATCGGTGGGACCCAGGACTGTCGTTAATATTGGTGGGGACCCCGGACTGTTGTGAATATCGGTGGGACCCAGGACTGTTGTGAGTATCGGTGGGACCCAGGACTGTTGTGAATATCGGTGGGACCCAGGACTGTCGTGAATATCGGTGGGACCCAGGACTGTCGTTAATATCTGTGGGACGCAGGACTGTCGTGAATATCTGTGGGACGCAGGACTGTCGTGAATATCGGTGGGGACCCAGGACTGTCGTGAATATCGGTGGGGACCCCAGGACTGTCGTTAATATCGGTGGGACCCAGGACTGTCGTTAATATCTGTGGGGACCCAGGATTGTCGTTAATATCTGTGGGATCCCAGGACTGTCGTTAATATCGGTGGGGACCCAGGACTGTCGTTAATATCGGTGGGACCCAGGACTGTCGTTAATATCTGTGGGGACCCAGGACTGTCGTGAATATCGGTGGGACCCAGGACTGTCGTGAATATCGGTGGGACCCAGGACTGTCGTTAATATCGGTGGGACCCAGGACTGTCGTTAATATCTGTGGGGACCCCGGACTGTCGTTAATATCTGTGGGGACCCCGGACTGTCGTGAATATCGGTGGGACCCAGGACTGTCGTGAATATCGGTGGGACCCAGGACTGTCGTTAATATCGGTGGGGACCCCGGACTGTCGTTAATATCTGTGGGGACCCAGGACTGTCGTTAATATCGGTGGGACCCAGGAGTGTCGTTAATATCGGTGGGGACCCCGGACTGTCGTGAATATCGGTGGGACCCAGGACTGTCGTGAATATCGGTGGGACCCAGGACTGTCGTGAATATCGGTGGGGACCCAGGACTGTCGTGAATATCGGTGGGACCCAGGACTGTCGTGAATATCGGTGGGACCCAGGACTGTCGTGAATATCGGTGGGGACCCAGGACTGTCGTGAATATCGGTGGGGACCCAGGACTGTCGTTAATATCTGTGGGGACCCAGGACTGTCGTTAATATCGGTGGGGACCCAGGACTGTCGTTAATATCGGTGGGACCCAGGACTGTCGTTAATATCGGTGGGACCCAGGACTGTCGTTAATATCTGTGGGGACCCAGGACTGTCGTTAATATCGGTGGGACCCAGGACTGTCGTTAATATCGGTGGGACCCAGGACTGTCGTTAATATCGGTGGGGACCCAGGACTGTCGTTAATATCGGTGGGGACCCAGGACTGTCGTTAATATCGGTGGGACCCAGGACTGTCGTTAATATCTGTGGGGACCCAGGACTGTCGTTAATATCTGTGGGGACCCAGGACTGTCGTTAATATCTGTGGGGACCCAGGACTGTCGTTAATATCTGTGGGGACCCAGGACTGTCGTTAATATCTGTGGGGACCCAGGACTGTCGTTAATATCGGCGGGACCCAGGACTGTCGTTAATATCGGCGGGACCCCAGGACTGTCGTTAATATCGGCGGGACCCCAGGACTGTCGTTAATATCCGCGGGACCCAGGACTGTCGTTAATATCTGTGGGGACCCAGGACTGTCGTTAATATCGGCGGGACCCAGGACTGTCGTTAATATCGGCGGGACCCCAGGACTGTCGTTAATATCGGCGGGACCCAGGACTGTCGTTAATATCTGTGGGGACCCAGGACTGTCGTTAATATCGGCGGGACCCAGGACTGTCGTTAATATCGGTGGGGACCCCAGGACTGTCGTTAATATCGGCGGGACCCCAGGACTGTCGTTAATATCTGTGGGGACCCCAGGACTGTCGTTAATATCTGTGGGACCCAGGACTGTCGTTAATATCGGTGGGGACCCCAGGACTGTCGTTAATATCGGCGGGACCCCAGGACTGTCGTTAATATCGGTGGGACCCAGGACTGTCGTTAATATCTGTGGGGACCCAGGACTGTCGTTAATATCGGCGGGACCCCAGGACTGTTGTGAATATCGGTGGGACCCAGGACTGTTGTTAATATCTGTGGGACCCCAGGACTGTTGTTAATATCTGTGGGACCCAGGACTGTCGTTAATATCGGTGGGGACCCCAGGACTGTCGTTAATATCGGTGGGGACCCCGGACTGTCGTTAATATCTGTGGGACCCCGGACTGTCGTTAATATCGGTGGGACCCAGGACTGTCGTTAATATCTGTGGGGACCCCAGGACTGTCGTTAATATCGGTGGGGACCCCAGGACTGTTGTGAATATTGGTGGGACCCAGGACTGTTGTTAATATCTGTGGGGACCCAGGACTGTTGTGAATATCGGTGGGACCCCAGGACTGTTGTTAATATCTGTGGGGACCCAGGACTGTTGTTAATATCAGTGGGGACCCCCGGACTCTTGTTAATATCAGCGGGACCCCAGGACTCTTGTTAATATCGGCGGGACCCCGGGCTGTTGTTAATACCGGCTGGACTGCCGTGCTGTTCCTGTACACACCCCTGCACCCTCCCGGACACACATCTTTCTCAAATGCTTGCACCTGCAGCAGCCACCGTCCTCCCAGAGCCCTACAGGTAGAGCTTTACTCTGCAGGGCATCTGTGCGCCACCCAGGATGGGGCCCCGCAGCCAGCTGAGCAGTGGGTGATCCAGCTCCAAACCCCATGGTGCCATCTGCTTTCTCAGACCATTCCTGGCACCACTGTGCCCCTTTGTGCCCTCCAGGGAGCAGACCATGAGATGAAATCAGGAATGCAAAACATTTGCTGGGAGCTCATGCCTATGAAAGATCAGGGCAGAGCCAGGGACCCGGGCTGAGAAAGCCTTCAGACCACAATACCCGTCCGATGGCTGTGAAAGAAACATGGGAGGAAGCAGACCCAGGCTGGGAGAACCTGACTGTAAGGCAAATCCCTCAACACTTTGGCCAACCCAGTGGAGGGACACGGTTGGGCTCCGGAGGAGACAATGTCCAGTGTCGGGGGCTGGGGCTGCCCAGTGTCCTTGCCATGCTCAGTCAGGGGCAGGGGCTGCCTGGAGAGTGTGCTCGGATCAAGCACTGTCCAGGTCCCCACGGCTCTGCTGGAGGCTGGAGGCTGCCTGCACGCCTCACAGCTAAATGCAAACCCTTTCTCCAGAGGATATAGAAGTGTCGCCCCTACATGGCTGCCACAACATTTTCAGAATGGTCACTTCGAATCCGAGCACCCTCCAAAGCTGGCCAATTTTTGTTTTATGTTATTTTATTTTTAGAGGCAGAGTCTCGCTCTGTTGCCCCGGCTGGAGTGCTGTGGCACGATCAGTCTCACTGCAGCCTCCACCTCCTGTGTCCAGGCGACCCTCCTGCCTCTGCCTCTGGAGTAGCTGGGACTACAGGCATGTGCCACCACACCCAGCTAGTTTGCTTTTTTCAGTTTATTTTTTTTGTTTGTTTTTTTCTTTTGAGATGGAGTCTTGCACTGTTGCCCAGGCTGGGGTGTAATGGCACAATCTCAGCTCGCTGCAGCCTCCACCTCCTGGGTTCAAGTGATTCTCCTGCCTCAGCCTCCTGGGTAGCGGGCACTACAAGTGCCTGCCACCATGACCGGCTAATTTATTTATTTTTAGTAGAGATGGGGTTTCACCATGTTGGCCAGGCTGGTCTGGAACTCCTGACCTCAAGTGATCTGCCCGCCTCAGTCTCCCAAAGTGCTGGGAGCGTGAGCCACCATGCCTGGCCCCAGCTAATTTTTATAAATCATTTTCTGTAGAGACGGGATCTCACTGTGTTGCCGGGCTGGTTTATTATAAATGACTCATGAAGTGCTTCCACCCACTGCGTTTACTTTTCTCACATCCTGAGTGCGCTTACCTTGGCCAGCGAGAGCCCCTTCAAACTGGGGAGCGGACCTCCGAGACAAAGTAGCACCCTTGTTAATTTTCCTGCTCGCCGTTCTGATGAGACGTTCTGGGGGCATCTTGTGTGTTTTCTGCCTCGTGTGTGAATTCCATCATGTTTCCAAGAAGCCACGGTTTCTTTCCGAGGGAAAGGGCGGGGAGGAAAAAGGGTCCTGGCCCCCGGACTGCTCTTAGCGCAGTCCCAGGAATGAAGGGCCTCGTTTCACGTCTGTGCCTTCTGCTGGGGTAGCCGCCGGCCACTCAACACCTGAGATGTGGCTGCTGTGACTGAGGAAGGCAATTTTACATTGTATTTGATTTAGTTTTTTCTTTTTTGAGATGGAGTCTCTGCTCTGTTGCCCAGGCTGGAGTGCAATGGCGCGATCTCGGCTCACTGCAACCTCCACCTCCTGGGTTCAAGTGATTCTCCTGCCTCAGCCTCCCAAGTAACTGGGATTGCCGGTGCCCGCCTGTACATCAGGCTAATTTTTGTATTTTTAGTAGAGACGGGGTTTCCCCGTGTTGGCCAGACTTGTCTTGATCTCCTGACTTCAGATCATCCTCCCACCCTAGCCTCCCAAAATGCTGGGATTACAGGCATGAGCCACCGTGCCCAGCTAATTTTTGTATTTTTAGTAGAGAAGGGGTTTCACCGTGTTGGCCAGGCTCGTCTTGATCTCCTGACCTCAGATAATCTGCCCGCCCCAGCCTCCCAAAGTGCTGGGAGTACAGGAGTGAGCCCCTGTGCCCAGCCTAACGTTTTATCTTCTTTATGGAATTATTTCAGAGCAGCCATATCAATAATATGCCTATAATCAGGATCACTGCAAACAACCTAAGATTTCTTCACAATTCTTCCGTCACTGGGATGCAGTCTACTCGGTATACACAAAGGTTGGGTTTAAAGCCGCTTGAAAGCTGGGTGCTGTGGCTCACACCTGTATGTAATCCCAGCATCTGGGGAGGCCGAGGCAGGAGGATCGCTTGAGGCCAGGAGTTTGACACCAGCCTGGAAAAGATAGTGAGACCACATCTGTGCAAAAATAAAAATGAATTAGCTGGTCATGGTGGGGCACACGGGTAGTCCCAGCTACTTTGGAGGCTGAGATGGGAGGATCACTAGAGCCCAGGAGGTCGAGGCTGCAGTAAGCCATGATGGAGCCACCACACTCCAGTCTGGGGAACAGAGCAAGACACTGAATCTTTAGGAAAAAAAAAAAAAAAAGTCACTTCGTGAGGCTGAGGCAGGCAGATCACTTGAGTTCAAGCGCTTGAGACCAGCCGGGCCAACATGGCAAAATCCATCTCTACTAAAAATACCAAAAACTAGCCAGGCGTTGAGGCGCATGCCTATAATCCCAGCTACTTGAGAGGCTGAGGCAGGAGAATCGCTTGAACCCGGGAGGTGGAGGTTGCAGTGAGCCGAGATCACGCCACTGCGCTCCAGCCTGGGGGACAGAGTGAGACTGTCTAAAAATGAAAATAAAGTCACCCAAAATTTTTGGATGGCTCAGCCCCCAACATGCCGCGCAATTACCTTCATATGTTTCATTCTGTCTCCAACTTCTAGATGCTTTTTCTATTTTGATTTATTTTTGGTTTTCTAATTACACAGTTCTATAGCTCAATGTAAGCACATTTCAAGAGATCTGCCTTCTATCCCTGTGTCCTCCTGCCCCAGATTGTCACCATCTTTATGTGGCTTTTTAATGTAAAAAAATACACGTGTGTGTTCTTACTGCCCCTGCACCTTCTCAGATAAATGCTATACACACTTTTCTGCATCTTGATTTAAAAATTTTTTTGAGATAGGCTCTCACTCTGTCACCCAAGCTGGAGTGCAGTGGCACCATCACAGCTCACTGCAGCATCCACCTCCCAGGCTCAGGAATTCCTCCCACCTCAGCCTCCTGAGTAGCTGGGACTGCAGGTGTGTGCCACCATGGCTGGCTAATTTTTTTGTATTTTTTTAGAGCCAGGGTTTCACCATGTTGCCCAGGCTGGTCTCAACCTCCTGGACTCAAGCCATCCTTCCACCTTGCCTCTCAAAGTGCTGGAATTAGAAGCGCGAGCCGCTGCACCTAGACTGATTTTTTGGTTTTGTTTTGAGATGGGGTTTCATTATGTCGCTGGGGCTGGAGTGCAGTGGTGCAGTCATAGCTCACCGCAGGCTCAAACTCCGGGGCTCAAGTGATCCATCCCGCCTCAGCTTCCTGAGAAGCTGGGACCACAGCCTCAAGCACCATGCCTGGCTTGATATTTTTTACTTAACAATATGTTCTGGAGTCGCTCCACAGCAGAACACAGAATAGCCCTTATTCCTTCCTTGAGAGCTGACCATCCTGTAGCTGTTCCACAGCTACCTTAACCAGTGCCATGGACACAGAGCCATTTTCAGTGTGTCACTGTCCTTCCCTTCTTTCCTAGACAGTATATGTTTTTTGGGGGTGGAGGGGGATGAAGTCTTGCTCTGTCACCCAGCTGGAGTGCAGTGGCAGGATCTCAGCTCACTGCAACCTCCGCTTCCTGGGTCCAAGTGATTCGCCTGCCTCAGCCCCACAAGTAGCTGGGATTACAGGCGCGCACCACCACTGTCGGCTAATTTTCGTATTTTGGTAGGCAGGCGTTTCACCACGTTGGCCAGGCTGGTCTCGAACTCAGGTGATCTGCCAGCCCCGGCCTCCCAAAGTGCTGGGATTACAGGTGTGAGCCACCACGCCCATCCCTTTCCTAGAAAGCATGTTAACAGTTCATTGGGAAAGGTCCAGAGAGGCAAACTGGATAAGGAGGGAGACGTATGATCTCAGTAGAGTCGGGAAGAAGGATGATCTTGTGGATCAAAACGAACCTGGGCTGGCAATGGCGACTTAGTTCCAGTCCTTGAGCCCAGGACTAAGGAGGAGAGACATCTGGCACTGCAGAAGGTGTGTGAATGCAGAGGCGGTGTGGCGTCACTCGGCGACTTTCCACAGACATCTTCACGGGTGCTGGGCATCCTGCAAGGTGCTTTGCCTTGAATGGATCGGGTTTCAGCCAGGATCAAACCGAAGGACCGCCCAGGCTGAAAGGGTCTGCCGGGGTAGGGGACGCGTCCCATTCGCTCAGCAGCCCCGTTCTTGCAATAGAGTGGCCACAGTGAAAGGGACCACTCCCTTTCCTCACACCCCCACATCTCCATTGCAAACGGCCCCATGGGCCAGCGGTGGGTGCTTGAGAAGAGGCTCTGGTAACAGGATGAGCAGAGGCTGGCTGGGCAGCAGGGGCGGGACTGTGGGGAATGCAGCTGGAAGGTCAGAACCGGCTTGGCAAGCTGGCCCATCTTCCACTTTCGTTTGTTTGTTTTTAAGACGGGGTCTTGGAGTCTCGCCCCGTGGCCCAGGCTGGAGTGCAATGGCGCGATCTCAGCTCACAGCAACCTCCACCTCCTGGGTTCAAGCGATTCTCCTGCCTCAGCCCCCTGAGTAGCTGGGATCACAGGCACGCGCCACCACGCCTGGCTAATTCTTGTATATTTAGTAGAGAGGAGGTTTCACCATGTTGGCCAGGCTGGTCTCGAACTCTCTACCTCAAGTGATTCGCCCGCCTCAGCCTCCCAAAGTGCTGGGATCACAGGCGTGAGCCAACGCGCCCGGCCCTGTCTTCCACTTTGAAGAGAAGAGGAAAATCCCCATTTTCACAGGAAACCTCCCAGTTTGTTAGGTTGACAGTGGCTCCAAACCATCATGCACCTGCCCGGTCCTCCAGGCAGCCCGAGTCTGTCTGTGCCCTCCAAGGTTCAGCCCCGGGCCAGGCCTGGCCGTGTGGGACCCCGGCGACGTCCCCGCCCCGCGCCCTGTGGCCTGGCCCGAGACCACCTCGCTCTTGCCCGGAGGGCCCCGCCCGGCCCCGCCCTGCGCGGCGGGTGGCGGATCGGACCGAACCACTCGCTCCAGCCGGGGAGCAGCACGTGCGAGGCCCCCCTCCGGCCGCGATGGAGCCTTCCGTTGCCATGGAGCTGCCGGCCGCAAACCACGCCGCCGCCGAGGGCCCGCGCCGGGGACCGCCGCCTGCCGGAGCCGCGCCGGAGCCCGAGAACCCGGGACCCAGGCCCGCCAGAGGTGGGTGTGCGGGCGGCTGCGTGTGACCCCGGGGCGGCGCTGGAAGGGTGTGACCCCCGCGCCCCGGCAGAAGTGGGTTTCCTGGTAAACGCTTTTCCCTGAAAGCTGTGCCAGAGAAAGGACTTTGCTGATAGTTCCCGTCCCGGCCCGTCCCGGGAACGCGGGCGCTGCTGGCTCGGCCTCGGTGGAGGGGCCTGCGCCGGACTTGGCAGCAGACGTTGTAAAAATGTGTTATTGTGGCACATGTCCACCATGGAATATTATGCAGCAATCAAAAATGATGAGTTCGTGTCCTTGGTAAGGACATGGATGAATCTGGAGAACATCATTCTCGGCAAACTGACACAAGAACAGAAAATGAAATACCGCATATTCTCACTCACAGGCGGGTGAGAAAAATGAGAACACGTGGACACAGGGAGGGGGGTACTACACACTGGGGTCTATGGGGGGAAGGGGGGAGGGGCAGCGGGGGGGGCTGGGGAGGGGTAGCCTGGGGATGAATGCCAGGTGTGGGTGAAGGGGAAAAAGGCAGCAAAACACACTGCCATGTGTGCACCTATGCAACTATCTTGCACGTTCTGCACATGTACCCCAAAACCTAAAATGCAATAAAAATTTAAAATTAAAAAAAAAAAAGTGTTATCATAACACGTTTACAAAAACATTAAACAAAAACCGAGGGCCAGCCTGGCTGGTAAAAAGTTGGGACTCTTGGCCGGGCGCGGTAGCTCCCACTTGTAATCCCAGCACTTTGGGAGGCCGAGGCGGGCGAATCACGAGGTCAGGAGTTCGAGACCAGCGTGGCCAACATGGCGAAACCCCGTCTATAATAAAAATACAAAAAATTAGCCAGACGTGGTGGCGCGCGCCTGTAATCCCAGATACTCGGGAGGCTGAGGCAGGAGAATTGCCTGAACCCGGGAGGTGGAGGCTGCAGTGAGCCCAGATGGCACCACTGCACTCCAGCCTGGTGACGGAGTGACACTCCGTCTCCGGAAAAAAAAAAAAAAAAAAGTTGGGACTCTCGAGTGTCTGCCTAGGTGGAAAGGAGAGCATGATTCATAACCCCAAAGTCATTTGGTTTTAGTACGTATAACCTGGTTTTGGAAGCTGATATGCCTCTAGTATGTGGGTTTTCCCAAAGGAATACTCCTTTAATCTGCATAAGCCAGCGCTGAGGTGGTAGGAAGCAGGCCTGTTCTGGGGCCCACTAGAAACTGACTGACAGATTCTCTGTGTAAAGATGGTGTGTAAATTCGCGTGTGGACTAAGAGACTGGTTATGAAGCAGATGTCAGTACCCAGTACCCAGGTCCAGAAACAGAACCTCATCAGCACCCCAGAGCCCCTCCCCTGCCACCCACAGACCCCTTCTTCCTGACCATGGTTTTTCCTTCAGTTTTACTACCTGTGCTCATCCCTAAACAATATAGTTAACTTTTGGCTGGGGGCGGTGGCTCAAGCCCAGCACTTTGGGAGGCTGAGGCGGGTGGACCACGAGGTCAGCAGATCCTGACCATCCTGGTCAACATGGTGAAACCCCATCTCTACTAAAAATACAAAAAATTAACTGGGCATGGTGGCGCGTGCCTGTAATCCCAGCTACTCAGGAGGCTGAGGCAGGAGAATTGCCTGAACCCAGGAGGTGGAGGTTGTGGTGAGCCGAGATCGTGCCATTGCACTCCAGCCTGGGTAACAAGAGCGAAACTCCGTCTCAAAAAAAAAAAAAAAATACAAAAATTAGCCTGGCATGGTGGTGGATGCCTGTAGTCCCAGCTACTCAGGAGGCTGAGGCAGGAGAATTGCTTGAACCCAGGAGGCAGAGGTTGTTGTGAGCCGAGATCGCGCCATTGCACTCCAGCCTGGGTAACAAGAGTGAAACTCCGTCTCAAAATAAATAACTTTCACTGATTTTAAACTTTATGTAAACTTTCATTGAATATATTGGTATTATGTAATACCACATATGTAATTTAATTCTATGTAAATTTAATACTATATATTAAACTTTCTATGATACCACATATATTCCTTTTTAAAATATATATATATTTTATTGTACTTTAGCTTCTGGGGTACATGTGCAGAACACACAGGATTGTTGTATAGATACATACATGGCAATGTGGTTTGCTGCCTCCATCCCCCCTCCTCCGTCACCTTTATCTGGCATTTCTCCCCATGTTATCCCTCCCCAACCTCCCTACCCCCTACTGTCCCTCCCCTATTCCCCTCCACAGACCCCGGTGTGTGATGCTCCCCGCCCTGTGTCCATGTGTTCTCACTGTTCAACACCCGCCTATGGGTGAGAACATGTGGTATTTGATTTTCTGTTCTTGTGTCAGTTTGCTGAGAATGATGGTTTCCAGATTCATCCATGTCCCTACAAAGGACACGAATTCATCATTTTTGATGGCTGCATAGTATTCCCTGGTGTGTATGTGCCACATTTTTCCTGTCCAGTCTATCGATGGGCATTTGGGTTGGTTCCAGGTCTTTGCCATTGTAAACAGTGCTGCAGTGAACACACGTGTTCGTGTGTCTTTATAATAGAATGATTTATACTCCTTTGGATATATACCCAGTGATGGGATTGCTGGGTCAAATGGAATCTCTATTTCTAGGTCCTTGAGGAATCACCACACTGTCTTCCACAATGGTTGAACTAATTTACACTCCCACCAGCAGTGTAAGAGTGTTCCTATTTCTCCACATCCTCTCCAGCATCTGTTGTCTCCAGATTTTTTAATGATCGCCATTCTAGCTGGCATGAGATGATATCTCAATGTGGTTTTCATTTGCATTTGTCTAGTGACCAGTGATTTAGTGTATGTGCTGCTGAAGCTGGCACAATACCACATACGTTCATATATATATAGAGAGAGAGACAGAGTCTTACTGTATTGCCCAGGCCAGAATGCCATGGCATGACCTCAGCTCACTGCAACCTCTACCTCCTGGTTTAAGTGATTCTCCTGCCTCAGCCTCCTGAGTAGCTGGGGTTACAGGCACACCACACCCAGCTAATTTTTTGTATTTTTAGTAGAGATGGGTTTCCCCATGTTGGCCAGGCTGGTCTCGAACTCCTGACCTCAAGTGATCCGCCCACCTCTGCCTCCCAAAGTGCTGAGATTACAGGCGCGAGCCACCATGCCCAGCCAACTTCTACTTATTTTAAACTTTATATAAACTTATTTATATAAAAATTTTAAAGAATATGTATTATATAAATATTACATAATGCCACATATATTCTTTAAACATGTGTCTGAAACAATCCCAAACTTATATAAAAGTTGCAAGTTCAACACAAAAACACTTTTCCTGAAGTATTTGAGAGTAAGTTGCCTTCAGGACGCTCTTTGTAGAGTGTATTTTCCACAAAGAAGCTCAGCCACGCATGGGCGGAGTCGGCAGAGGGCCGGGGCGTGTCGCCGTGTTTACCCGCCAGCCTGTAAAACAGGCTTTGGCAGTCGGTTGCACCAGGCCCCCAGTGTGCAAGGGTCCAGTCTGGAGTCACACTTGGCACTGAATTCTCACCATATCTCTTTAGTCCCTGACACCTTGGAAGGGCATGGGCCAATTTGGAGAAAGTCCCCCTGTTCGCTTTCACCCGATGTGTCCTTGTGATTAGGGTGCCACTGTGTGTCTTGGACGGGTAAGTCACAGAAGTGACACTGTGGCCTGTTCATTCCATCCGGCCAGTGGTTCACGGTGATCACTTTGTCACATGACTGATGAGGTTCACTCTGAGCTCTTGATTAAGGTGGTGTCTGCCAGCATCTCCGCTGGGAAGTTCTTTTTCCTTTGTAATTAACAAGCATTTTGCTGGAGGTGCTCGGAAGCTGTGCAAATGTGTCATCGCTCCCGGGCTTGGCCTGGGAGGCTGTCACAGTGGACACCGTCCTCCCCCACCTGGGCTCTGATTCCCACTGCTGGACCACACCTGGGGACCCCCTCTTCCCTCTCAGGCTCCGACACCCAGCTCTGACCCCCAGCCACACACACGGGCACCCTCCTCACCCAGCCTGCACCGCTGTGGACCCTGCTCCACTTGCCCCACCCAGGGAACCCACTTTGACAGCGAAGGGAAGGGGAAGGGGAAGAGGAAGAGCATGTATGAACCTCACAACCCCGAGGAGAAGAAGCTTCAGCCTCCCGAAGCTGCCGTTCACTTCCCGTCAGTCCCACACGGTATTCCTCTGTGGGAATCCTGCCGTTCGGCTGTCCCCGCCATCCGGGCTGTTTCTGAGCCTCAGGACCTGAGAATATGACCTTACTTGGAAATACGGTGATGCTGTAAGTAGCTAAGATGAGGTCATACTAGAATAGGGGGAGCGCCTAATCCAGTGATCAGTGCCTTTATAAAAGGGAGAAACGTGGACACACACGTGGACACAGAGAGAATGTCATATGAAGATTGGAGTTTTGCTGCCACAAGCCACAGAAGTACCAAAAGCTCGAAGGGAGGCCCGAGACAGGCCCTTCCCTCGCCCTTCAGAGACAGCGTGGCCCTGCCAGCACCTTGGCTTTGGATGAGCTTTGGATGATGGCTTCCAGAACCGCGGGAGCAGTTTCTGCTGTCGAAGCCCCCTGGGTTGTGGTCCCCAGGGGGCTAACACCACAGGTGGGAGTTTCTGTAGGGTATGCTCCTAGGAGAGGAAGTGCTGAGCCGGAGGGTGAAGTCAGCAGAATAAGCTCCCCCTTCCCCAGAAAATCCATGTCCTGAGCCTCCGAACCCGTGAACATGTTAGGTGACGTGGCACGCCTGTTGGAGTCTTCTCCCATTTGGGGCTGTTCGTCTGCCTGATTGATCCACGGTATTCCTTACATAATCTTGACAGGTATCTGCTCTGATTGTCTTCTACTTCGTAGTTTTCTTTTTTCTTTTTTTTTTTTTTTTGAGACAGAGTCTTGCTCTGTCACGAGACTGGACTACAGTGGTGTGATCTCGGCTCACCGCAACCTCCACCTCCCGGGTTCAAGCGATTCTCCTGCCTCAGCCTCCCGAGTAGCTGGGATTACAGGCACCCGACACCACGCCCAGCTAATTTTTGTATTTTTAGTAGAGACGAGGTTTCAACATGTTGGCCAGGCTGGTATCGATCTCCTGGCCTCGTGATCCACCCACCTCAGCCTCCCAAAGTGCTGGGATTACAGGTGTGAGCAGTGCCCGGCCTGGAGGTTTTCCTTTAAGTCTCCCTAGGATGTCACCTGAACAAAAGATTTGGTTTTGGGCTTTTTTTTTTTTTTTTTTTTGAGACGGAGTTTCGCTCTTGTTACCCAGGCTGGAGTGCAATGGCGCGATCTCGGCTCACCGCAACCTCCGCCTCCTGGGTTCAGGCAATTCTCCTGCCTCAGCCTCCCGAGTAGCTGGGATTACAGGCACGCGCCACCATGCCCAGCTAATTTTTTGTATTTTTAGTAGAGACGGGGTTTCACCATGTTGACCAGGATGGTCTCGATATCTTGACCTCATGATCCACCCGCCTCGGCCTCCCAAAGTGCTGGGATTACAGGCTTGAGCCACCGTGCCCAGCTGGTTTTGGGTTTTTTTGTCTGCTTGTTTTTGAGACAGAGTCTCGCTCTGTCTCCCAGGCTGGAGTGCAGTGGCACGATCTCAGCCCACTGCAGTCTCTGTCCCCCTGGGTTCAAGTGATTCTCCTGCCTCGGCCTCCCGAATAGCTGGGATTGCAGGTACCCACCACCACACCTGGCTAATTTTTGTATTTTTTGTAGAGATGGGGTTTCACCACATTGGCCAGCTGGTCTCGAACTCCTGACCTCAAGTGATCCCCCTACCTCAGCCTCCCGAAGTGCTGGGATTACGGGTGTGAGCCACTGCACCCGGCCTGAACGTAAGTTTCTAGTTTAAATGTGGATGACTCGGCCAACTTTTCCTTTTGTGCCTAATGTTCGTAGTGTTATTTCAGAAATTCGGAGGTAACGAAGCTCCATTCCGACCCCCTATTTACTCCCCGCTAACACACACACTGTAGTCGAATTTTTATTTTTCCCATCCGAGTGTCTCTCAGCCACGCAGGACTGATCTTGGGGTGGATGTGGAGGAAGACCCCCATTCCGTGCCCGCTGCCCCGCTGTCCCGCTTCTGTCCTGCATAACGCTGGTCCTGGGGGCCTGTTTCTGGCCTTCTGATCTGTTCCATTGGTCTGTTTGTCTTGGCCAAAACACTCTACTGTCTTAATTGTACAGCTTTGGAATGAATGTTGATACCCGGTGGGGCGCCCCTTCCCCCCTCAGAACTCCCATATGCATTTTAAAATTCACCAGAATAGAAATTTCTCATTCTCTTTCTCTTGCATGTAGACACACACATTTCTGCTGGGATTGGATGGGTTTGAGGGAGTCTGCGGAGCAGTTGGGAAGGAATCTTCATCCCGACAACGCTAAGTCTCTGGCACTTGAACTCGCAGCTATTTATTTGTTTAGACTTTCTTACAGAAGGAAAATTTCATCTTGAACAATTGCAAAGTCACACAAGTGGGGAGAATGATACCGCGAAGCTGTGGCGCCTGTCCCTGCTCAGCAGTGATCAGCCTCACAGCCGTCTTCCACCCCCCTCTGCTTGTGGTCTGGGACTAGCGTGTTTCCAGGAACATCCCAGGCATGAGGCCCTTTCACCTGTAAGAACCTTCGCGTTCGCCTCTCACAGAAACAAACTGATTTTTAGCATAACCACAAAATCATCATCAACCCCAATACAATTAATAATTTCTTTTCTTTGTCTTTTTCTTTTTCTTTTTTTGTTTTTTGAGATAGAGTCTCGCTCTGTCACTCGGCCTGGAGTGCAGTGGTGCAATCTCAGCTCACTGCAGCCTCCGTCCCCCCGGGTTCAAGCGGTTCTCCTGCCTCAGCCTCCCAAGTAGCTGGGATTACAGGTGCGCACCACCACGCCTGGCTAATTTTTGTATTTTTAGTAGAGACGGGGTTTCACCACGTTGGCCAGGCTGGTCTCAAACTCCCGACCTCAAGTGATCCGCCCGCCTTGGCCTCCCAAAGTGCTGGGATTACAGGCGTGAGCCACTGAACCAGGCCCAAAGTAATGATTTCTTAGTGGAAACGAATGCCAGTTCATGCTCACTCTCAGGAGGAAGGAGATAACAAGTCTTTTGCAGCTGGTTTGCTGGAAGCTTGAATCAGATGCAGGCAGCAGACTTGTCTCTCCAGGCTCTTTCCACTTACAGGGCCCCTCCCTGTCTTCCCCACGCCTTTTGTTTGCTGAAGAAAGTGGGTCATTTCTTCCATTTATTTTAACGTCGGTTCCCTTTAATGGTGCCCCAGGGTTCATCACGGTCTCCGCAGAAGTCTCCGTCTACTGTTGTGTTTCTTCTTGAGTCCTTCAGGGTTTTTGATGTAATTGTGAATGGTAGATTTTCCAGGTCTTATTTCCTCATTATTTCTTCTGACAAATGGAAATATACCCGATTTTTATTACTGAAGCTTACCTAGCAACATTACTAAGTGGATTTAATTAAGTGACTCGTCTGTATATTTGTTTGGATCTTCTATGTGTGGTCATTTTATCTGAAATAATGACGGTCTTCCCCTTCCATTCCGTGTGTATGCCTTTCATTTCTTTTCTTTTCTTTTTTGAGACAGAGTTTCCCTCTTGTGGCCCAGGCTGGAGCGTGATCTCGGCTCACCGCAACCTCCACCTTCCGAGTTCAAGTGATTCTCCTGCCTCAGCCTCCCAAGTAGCTGGGATCACAGGCGCCCACCGCCACACCTGGCTAATTTTTGTATTTTTAGTAGAAACGGGGTTTCACCATGTTGGCCAGTCTGGTCTTGAACTCCTGACCTCAGGTGACCCGCCTGCCTCTGCCTCCCAAAGTGCTGGGATGACAGACATGAGCCACCGCGCCCGTCCGCCTCTTACCTCTTTTACATCTGATGGTTCATTCTGGCTGTGGATGTCATGAATATTGAGACGAGGTTTTAGTGAGCATCCTTGTTTTGTTCTCAATCTTTTTCTTGAGACGGAGGTTTTTTTTGTTGTTGTTGCCCAGGCTGGAGTGCAATGGCGTGATCTCCGCTCACCGCAACCTCTGCCTCCTGGGTTCAGGCAATTCTCCCGCCTCAGCCTCCTGAGTAGCTGGGATTACAGGCACGCACCACCATGTCCAGCTAATTTTTTGTATTTTTAGTAGAGATGGGGTTTCACCACGTTGACCAGGATGGTCTCGATCTCTTGACCTCGTGATCCACCCGCCTCGGCCTCCCAAAGTGCTGGGATTACAGGCGTGAGCCACCGCGCCCGGCCAATCTTAAGGGAGCGTTTTTAACGGTTAAGTGTGACGTTTGCTGTGGTGATTTTTGGTGTATATACTCTATCACATTAAATACGTTCGTTTCTTTTTTCTTTTTCTTTTCTTTGTTTTTTGAGATAGACTCTTGCTCTGTCAGCCAGGCTGCAATGCAGTGGCGTGATCTTGGCTCACTGCAACCTCTACCTCCCGAGTTTAAGTGATTCTCCTGCCTCAGCCCCCCGAGTAGCTGGGATTACAGGTGCCCACCACCACGCCCAGCTCATTTTTTTATTTTTAGTAGAGATGGGTTTTGGCCGTGTTGGCCAGGCCGGTCTTGAACTCCACATCTCAAGTGATCCACCCACCTCGACCTCCCAAAGTGCCGGGTGTCAGGGGTGAGCAACCACGCCTGGCCTAAAGATGTTCATTTCTAATACAATTTTTCTAAGTTTTTTTTAGAAAGGCGTAAATGGGACGTTTAATTTTATCAATACTGTTTCCCTTCATTTATTGAGTTGATCATATAATTTTCCGCCTTTGTTCTGTTGACGTGGTGGGTAAATTGATTTCTAATGTTCCGTGAGCCCATCTTGGTCTTGATATGTGGCCCTGACTGTGTGTGGCTGGATTCAGGGGAGTGAGACCTCGGTTTGGATTCTCGAGTCTGTGTCTGTGAGTGAGACTGGACTCTACATTGTCAGGCTGTGGTGTCCAAAGTTGACGGAGCCCCATGAAGTCAGCCAGGGACCGGGTCTCTGCTTCTCTGTCCTGAGTCTGTCGAACTGGAACACTTGGCACCTGTACATTTCATTTCGTTTCTTACCTTATGCATCCTTTGTTCATTAGGGGTCGTGCACAGCGCTAACATGAGACATTTAAAAGGTTACAAAACAGGCCAGGCGCGGTGGCTCAAGCCTGTAATTCCAGCACTTTGGGAGGCCGAAGCGGGTGGATCACGAGGTCAAGAGATCGAGACCATCCTGGTCAACATGGTGAAACCCCGTCTCTACTAAAAATACAAAAAATTAGCTGGGCATGGTGGTGCGTGCCTGTAATCCCAGCTACTCAGGAGGCTGAGGCAGGAGAATTGCCTGAACCCAGGAGGTGGAGGTTGCGGTGAGCCGAGATCGCACCATTGCACTCCAGTCTGGGTAACAAGGGCGAAACTCCTTCTCAGAAAAAATGGTTACAAAGCAGTGATGGTTTAAATGACTGTCAACACAGCCGAGGGCCTCACTGTCATTCCACAGGCTTTTCCCATTCATCTAACAGTTGACCCAAACTCCTATTTCTTTTCTTTTTCTTTCTTTTGAGATGGAGTCTTGCTCTGTTCCCCAGGCCGAAGTGCAATGGCACTATCTCAGCTCACCACAACCTCCGCCTCCCGGTTCAAGCGATTCTCCTGCCTCACCCTCCCGAGTAGCTGGGATTACAGGCACGCACCACCACGCCTGGCTAACTTTTGTATTTTTAGTAGAGATGGGTTTCACCATGTTGGCCAGGCTGGTCTCAAAATCCTGCTCAAGTGATCTGCCTGCCTCAGCCTCCCAAAGTGCTGGGATTATAGGCGTGAGCCACTGCACCTGGCTAATTCTCTTTTTTTTTTTTTTTTTTTTTTTTGGTAGAGACAGGGTTTTGCTGTGTTGCCAGGCTGGTCTCAAACTCCTGACCCTAAGTGATCCGCTCGCCTCGACCTCCCAAAGTGCTAGGATTACAGGCCTGAGCCACCAGGCCTGGCTCGTTCTTCAACATATTTACAAGAATTAAAGTACAGTTCTACCCAGCATTTCCGGATGATTTTCGGTGTGATGCCGGCACACCGGGCAGCCATGTTCACAGTGGAGCTCCCGCTGCTTCTTCAGTGCCCTCCCATGGGCCCCCGGGTTCGCCCGTCCCGCCGCTCCCACCTGAGAAGCACCCGAAGCTGCCCATTCCTGGACCTTTCACAGCTTCCCTGCAGAGGGTCAGGCAGAGCCTCCATCTGCAGGACCAGCCACCCTCATCCCTCCACCTCCTGCTTCTCCCACTGGCCTTGCCCTTGTAGATTCACGTGTTGAAAACAGTGAATCTGCCCCCCTTGTTGGTGAGGACTCAGGAGGGATCAGAGGCGAACGCTTTTGGAAGTGCCGTCTTTAACCGAGGTTCCAACTGTCTGTGGTTTAGTGTGGTCTCCTTGGCCGGAAGTGCGTGTGCACAATGACACCTGTCATCCGCTGGGCGTCCAGCAAAACGAGGTCATGGAAGCCACAGGGAATTCACAAGCACAGAGCTGAATAGGTTTGACCATCTTCTAAATGTTTTCTGAAAACGCTGCCATTCCAAGACGAGCAGGTTAATCAGCTCTTTCAAGTGGGAAAAATATGGTTGGGATTTTACAAGATGCCTTTAAGTTCTGCCTCTCAGGAGTTTAAAATGCAATTGTTTCCTTGTAAGTTTAAAAAATTACTGACATTGATATATTAAAAATTTATTCAAGAAACATTGCTAGGCATTGAGAATATTTTTAGTGAATTATTCTGAAGCAATTGCTAAGTTGAGCATTGAAAACCAGTTCTCGGCCGGGCGCGGTGGCTCACGCCTGTAATCCCAGCTCTTTGGGAGGCCGAGGCGGGTGGATCATGAGGTCAAGAGATCGAGACCATCCTGGTCAACATGGTGAAACCCCGTCTCTACTAAAGATGCAAAAATTAGCTGGGCATGGTGACACATGCCTGCAGTCCCAGTTACTCAGGAGGCTGAGGCAGGAGAATTGCCTGAACCAGGAGGCGGAGGTTGCAGTGAGCCGAGATCATGCCATTGCATTTCAGACTGGGTAACAAGAGCGAAACTCCATCTCAAAAATAAAATAAAATGAAAACCAGTCCTCCACAATTTTACAGTATCAGCATCTCGTACACAATGTCAACATTTATGTACATTTCACCTGGAATTACACATTATTTCAGTGTGAAATAGTAGTGCTAACCTTCTCATTGTGTCTCCGTAACAGGTACATTGACTTTTTTTTTTTTTTGAGACGGGGTTTCGCTCTTGTTACCCAGGCTGGAGTGCAATGGCGCGATCTCGGCTCACGGCAACCTCCGCCTCCTGGGTTCAGGCAATTCTCCCGCCTCAGCCTCCTGAGTAGCTGGGATTACAGGCACGCGCCACCATGCCCAGCTAATTTTTTGTATTTTTAATAGAGACGGGGTTTCACCATGTTGACCAGGATGGTCTCGATCTCTTGACCTCGTGATCCACCCGCCTTGGCCTCCCAAAGTGCTGGGATTACAGGCTTGAGCCACCACGCCTAGCCCCAGGTACATTGACTTATAAGCTTTCTTTTCTTTTTTTATTTTTGAGATGGAGTATTGCTCCGTCGCCCAGCCTGGACTGCAGTGGTGCAATCACGGCTCACTGCAGCCTCGACCTCCTGGGTACAAGTGATCCTCCCACCTCAGCCTCCTGAACAGACATGCAGGTGTGCACCACCTCACCTGGCTACATTCTTTTACTTTCTTTTTTCCTAGCGATGTGGTCTCACTATGTTGCTCAGGCTGGTCGCAAACTCCCAGCCTCAGGAGGTCCTCCCAGCTCAGGCTCCCATGTTGCTGGGATTACAGGGACAAGCCACTGTGCCCCGCTGATTTATAAGCATTTGACATCAGCTCTTTTGTCTATTAATCACGGTACAAGCACCGTGTGATTAATAGGCACTAAAACCAAGCACACACTTAAGGTGTAATAGAAAACAGGGTTTCTTGGGCGAGTGCAGTGGTTCATGCCTGTAATCCCAGCACTTTGGAAGGCCAAGGCAGGCAGATCACTTGATCTCAAAAGTTTGAGACCAGCCTGGGCAACATGGCGAAACCCCGTCTCTACAGAAAATACAAAAATTAGCTGGGTGTGGTGGTGCGTGCCTGTAATCCCAGCTACTTGGGAGGCTGAGGCAGGAGGATCAGTTGAGCCAGGAGTTCGAGGCTGCTGTGAGCTACAATCACACCACTACTCCAGGCTGGGCGACCAAACCCTGTCTCAAAAAAATAAAAGGAAGTTAGACATTAAATTTAGTTTTCACCAGAAAAATTAAGTAACCAAAGAGTTTGTCATTTTAACATTGTTTCTTTTTTCTTTCTTTTGAGACAGAGTGTCCCTCTATCACCCAGGCTGGAGTGCCCTGGCGTGATCTTGGGTCTCTGCAATCTCTGCCTCCTGGGCTCAAGCAATTCTCCTGCCTCAGCCTCCCAAGTAGCTGGGACTACAGGTGCTGTCACCACACCTGGCTAGTTTTTGCGTTTTTACTAGAGATGGGGTTTCACCATGTTGGCCAGGCTGGCCTCAGACTCCTGACCTCCAGTGATCCGCCCACCTCAGCCTCCCAAAGTGCTGGGATTACAGGCGTGAGCCACCGCGCCCGGCCTGTTTCTTAAGTGAAATCATTTAATCCCAACATGTGGACGCATAAGATTCAGTACGTAGAGTTCCACACGGGCAACCTCCTCACATTCCCGAAATGATAACCGAAGTGTAATGATAACGTTGAAGTTATTTAAGAATTATTTTTGGCGCCAGATGTAGTGGCTCAAGTTTATAATCCCAGCACTTTGGGAGGCTGAGGTGGGTGGATCCTGGCTGAGACCAGGAGTTCAAGACCAGCCTGGGCAACGCAGAGAGACCCTCTGCCTCCACCAATAATTTAAAAATTAGCAGGGCATGTTGGTGTACGCGTGTGGTCTTAGCTACTTGCAAAGCTGAGGCAGGAAGATTGCTTGAGCCCAGGAGTTTGAGGCTGCAGCAGTGAGACCCCGTCACAGAAGAAAAAAGACGTTGCCCCACCGTGTTCCAGAACATCGCTTCACGCCCCCGCCGGTAACGCGCACCGATGCCAGCCTTTCAGAGCCTCACAAGCACTGGCGGCCAGCACTGCTTTGGTGTCAGGCGTTCCAGTCGGTCTTTACTGGTGTCACATTATGGCTTCATCCGCATTTCCCCGAAGATGCCGATGTTACACAGAGGTTCGGAGCCATCGGCCGTTTGTATATCTCTTTTGTCGTGGCTATTCCAAATCTTTTGACTTTTTTTTTTTCTTTTTTTGAGATGGTTTCGCTCCCGTCCCCAGGCTGGAGTGCAGTGGTGCGATCTCTGCTCACCTCCGCCTCCTGGGTTTCAAGCCATTCTCCCGCCTCGGCCTCCTGAGTAGCTAGGATTACAGGCGCGCGCCACCACACGTGGCTAATTTCGTATTTGTGGTGGGAGTGTAAAGCGATACTGTGGAATGCTCCCGAGAAATTCCTTTTTCTTCCGTGACAGGGTCTCCGTTGCCCAGGCTGGAGTGTAGTGGCACCATCGCAACTCACCGTAGCCTCACCACGTGGGCCAGGCTGGTTTGGAACTCCTGACCTCAGGTGATCCACCTGCCTCGGCCTCTCTCAGTGCTGGGATTACAGGTGTGTGCCACCACACCTGGCCTCTTTTGACCTTTTAAACTGGCGTTTGGACTTTATGTGGTTGTTGGGACCTCTTTGTGTGTTCCGGATACAAGACCTGCATTAGATATGTATGTGCTGCAAATATTCTTTCCAATCTGTCGTTTATTTCCTTAATATCTTCTTTAAGAGAAATTGTTAATTCACAGTTTCTTTTAATCTACAATTTTATTGATCTGTATTTGGTGATCATCTTTTGTAGCTAAATTTCTATCTCCCGGCATGGAAGATGACAGCGGCTTGTTTCCTGAAGAGGAGCCTTTGGACGATTTCCCCCTTCTGGAAGAATCCCCCCTTTTGGAAGATGGTAATAAAGCTTTTTTTTTTTTTTTTTTTTGGAGACTGAGTCTTGCGCTGTTGCCAGGCTGGAGTGCAGTGGAGCAATCCTGGCTCACTGCAACCTCTGCCTCCCAGGTTCAAGTAATTCTCCTGCCTCAGCCTCCGGAGTAGCTGGGACTACAGGCGCCGGCCACCACCAAGCCCAGATAATTTTGTATTTTAGTAGAGACAAGGTTTCACTGTTGGAAACAGATGCTCAGTCCACAAAGGAAAACAGACGTATTGATCCCTTACGCATTTGGGGTCGTCCTTACTGCTGTGTCTGATCTCCGTTGGCTGGAGCCAGATCTCACAATCTAAACTAAAATTCAATGGACTAACTTAAAATTTTCTAAACAGGTCAAAGCAGTGGAGAGCTGGGACACGCCTGAGAGCACGTCCAGCACAGATATCTTGGCTAACGCACAAGGACATAGAATGTACCACGTGCCCATAAGCATGGCAGGTCTAACAGCTACACAGGATAGGGCTTCACAAAGTTATTAGCAAACTTATTCTTTAACAAGAAAGGAAACTTTAGAGAGGAAATTTTCTACTTCCCACAACCACGTTGGCCAGGATGACCTCGATCTCTTGACCTTGTGATCCGCCCACCTCGGCCTCCCAGAGTGCTGGGATTACAGGCGTGAGCCACCGCGCCCGGTCAATAAAGCTTCTCTCACAGTAACAAGTCTCAGCAACAAGAAAGAAAAATGACATGCTGGCCGGGCGTGGTGGCTCAAGCCTGTCATCCCAGCACTCCGGGGAGGCTGAGGTGGGCGGATCACCTGAGGTCAGGAGTTCAAGACCAGCCTGGGCAACATGGCGAAAACCCATCTCTATTAAAAACACAAACGTGGCCGGGCGCGGTGGCTCACGCCTGTAATCCCAGCACTTTGGGAGGCCGAGACGGGTGGATCACGAGGTCAAGAGATCGAGACCATCCTGGTCAACATGGTGAAACCCCGTCTCTACTAAAAATACAAAAAATTAGCTGGGCATGGTGGTGCGTGCCTGTAATCCCAGCTACTCAGGAGGCTGAGGCAGGAGAATCACTTAAACCCAGGAGGGGGAGGTTGCAGTGAGCTGAGATCGTGCCATTGCACTCCAGCCTGGGTAACAAGAGCGAAATTCCGTCTCAAAAAAAGAAAAAGAAAAAGAAAATGACATGCTTCATAGCCCGCTTTAATTCCCTTTACCCTGGGAGAAAATAGCTTTTACACTCACATTTTTCTCTCAAAGAGGGAGCTTATATCATTGTCCTTATTTGAAAGAAAGACAAATTGTGTCTGAGATTTCGAAAGCGGCCGACCACAGTTTTCCAGTTTGCATCAGTATTGAGAAATCTGATGCCATTTTTATCCCAGTCCTTTGAATGTGACCTATTTTTGTTTTCTTTTCCTGGAAGCTTTTTTTAAAAAAAAAAATCTCTGATGATCTGAAATTTTTCTGAGACGTGCCTTGATTTGGTTCTAGTTCTGGGCACAGGCAGGCCATCCCGATCGGGAGGCACGTTTCCTTCCCACCCCCGCTCCCCTCCCCACCGCGTTGTGGGTTCTGTTGTGTGCTGAGTCAGCCGCCCGTCTCCTGGCACTGTGTGGCCTCCTCCCACCCACTGTCTCCCTCTCCGGCTCCCCTTGTGACTGTGGCTTTCTGCCTTTTCCGTCATTTTTACTGAGATTTAGTGAAGGGAAGAAAACCCGTGTTGAATTTGCCGTGTTTTGCTGGAAGTCCACTGTAGTCTTCTGAGAGAGTGACCTTCAGCCTCTTTTACCTGAGAACGCCTTTGCATTCTTAAAAGTCATCGGAGACCCAGAGAACATTTGCTTATGTTGCCTGTATCTTTCAATACTCGCCGTGCCAAAAATTAAAGCCGAAAACACTTCAATACCTTAGTCATTTAAAACAGCAATAACAAACCTATTAGCAGGAACGTCAAGTTGGGTTTCCCAGAAGGCAGCTGGAGTCTCACAGCCGTCTGCTGTGACGTCACACGTCCTGTGGCCTCTGGAAGACCCCCCTGTACACTCATGGAAAGAGAGTGAGAAGGCAGATGGCAGGCAAGTGTGATGATGGAGACAGGTTCACCTACAGGCTCTGAAAGACACTAAGGAACGCTCAGGGTTCCCTGGATTTTGCTTTGAGAACCATCAAGTTAGAGATCGTCAAAATTTATCCTAAAACTGGTGGGTAGGCCAGGCGCGGTGGCTCACGCCTGTAATCCCAATATTTTGGGAGGCCGAGGCAGGTGGATCACCTGAGGTCAGGAGTTCGAGACCAGCCTGGCTAACAT
The DNA here is from genome assembly GCA_031835075.1 of Saguinus oedipus. NCBI lineage: Eukaryota > Metazoa > Chordata > Mammalia > Primates > Cebidae > Saguinus > Saguinus oedipus. The sequence goes on along the minus strand of CM063175.1, from coordinate 39,787,275 downwards.
GGTGAAACCCCATCTCTACTAAAAATAACAAAAATTAGCTGGGCGTTGTGGTAGGTGCCTGTAATCCCAGTTACTCGGGAGGCTGAGGCAGGAGAATCGCTTGAACCCAGGAGATGGAGGTTGTAGTGAGCCCAGATTGCGCCACTGCAGTCCAGTCTGGGCGACAGAGAAAGACTCCACCTCAAAACAAACCAACAAAAAACTGGCCGGGCACGGTGGCTCACACCTGTAATCCCAGCACTTTGGAAGGCCAACATGGGTGGATCACTTGAAGTCAGGAGTTCAAGACCAGCCTGGCCACCATGGGGAAACCCTCTACTAACAACATAAAAATCAGCCAGGCGTAGTGGAAGACGCGTCTAGTCTCAGTTACTCGGGAGGCTGAGGTGGGAGGATGCCTTGAACCTGGGAGGCGAAGGCTGCAGAGATACAAGATGGTGCCACCGCACTCCAGCCTGGCAGCAGAGCGGGACTGTCAGACTCATGACTACGCCAAATGTCACGTTGAGGTCCAAAGGGAGTGGGCGGGGCCGGGCGCGGTGGCTCAAGCCTGTCATCCAGCACTTTGGGAGGCCGAGTCGGGTGAATCACGAGGTCAAGAGATCGAGACCATCCTGGTCAACATGGTGAAACCCCGTCTCTACTAAAAATACAAAAATTAGCTGGGCATGGTGGCGCGTGCCTGTAATCCCAGCTACTCAGGAGGCTGAGGCAGGAGAATTGCCTGAACCCAGGAGGCGGAGGTTGCGGTGAGCCGAGATCGCGCCATTGCACTCCAGCCTGGGTAACAAGAGCGAAACTCCGTCTCAAAAAAAAAAAAAAAAAAAACAAAGGGAGTGGGCGGGTGAGCAGAAGGAGCACTGGGGGCTGTAGGGGCAGGTGAACAGGGATCTCCTCCAACAGCAGCTCTCACGCTGCCTGCCTGTCCCGGCTGCTTGGTCCGGCGGCCCCCACACCCGCAAAGACGACCAGCCCTGGCTCTCTCTGTCTGGGCGCCAGCGCCCCCGTCCCGCGGAGCTCCCCAGGCTGTTCACCTCTGCCTGCGCCTGCTGCCCTTACAGAGGCTGTTCACCTGCCCTTACTTACACTCTGCCTCAAAAAAGAAAGATTTATCCTCAAACTTCAGAGGCAAATGCTTGATCTGCTTTTTGTTTTTTTTTTTAACTCTTGCCTTGATTTCTAGAAAGACATGAGTTAGAGGATCCGGGGTTTGACATCAGATCTCTTCTGCAGGAAGCGGAGGATGATGCGGACCCAGAGCACAGCAGGTAACTCCTGGGGCGGGGTGGGGTGAGGGCTGCCTCCTCCCTCCCTACCCCGCAGGCCGCACCGAGGAGGGCGTTCCGCGGCTGCAGCCGGCATGGTGGCAGCTGGCGTCCTTTCCATCCTAAGCTCGGTGAAAGAGCAAGATGCTGGTGCTGATAAAATGAAGAGGACAGCTGAGGACAGAATGCAGGCATCTCACCTGCGACAGAACCTGAGCGCCCTGGATAAGACGCGTGAGCAGCAAGGCCTCTTCATTGAGAAGATGAGGTGAGCGGGGCTGAAGCCGCTGTGCCTCCCGCCTCCTGCCGCCCCCCCAGGCCGTGCCACAGGTGCCACAGGGGTGGTCCTGTGCCCGTCACCACCCCGAGAGCCTGCCCGGGAGGGTCTCCCAGGGTCTCGGTGGAGGAGAAGCTCTGCAAGCCCCACCCAGGAGCTGGTGCCCAGCGCTCCCAGCCCTCTTCCCACAGAGGAGGCGGGAACAAGTGTGCTGCCTCCCCCAGCGTCCCCCGGAGTCACTGGCTGTCAAGCGTTTGCTGTCGTTTCTTTCTCTGTGTATGTGTGTGTCTGTCTTTTATACCTATGGGGTTTTTTGCTAAATTATTTTAAAGCAAATTACAGGCACGCTACTTCACTCCTAAATATTTCTGTGTCTCCTCACAAATCAAAGCATTCAGCTGGGAGAGTGGTGCGCCCGTGGTCCCAGCTACTCGGGAGGCTTGAGCCCAGGAGGTCAAGGCTGCAGGGAGCCTGGACACCAGAGCAAGGCCCTGTCTTTAAAAATAAAAAATTCAAAGACAAACGTTCTTCTGCATAACTGGGGCACCTAACACGGGTTCTTCACCTATGGAAACGATTCCCCTCACACGCTCCAGGAGCGGCCGTGCAGCTTCCAAGTGACCGTCACAGCCGGCCGCAGGGGCTCACGCCTGTAATCCCAACACTTTGGGAGGCTGAGGCGGGTGGATCACCTGAGGTCGGGAGTTCTAGACCAGCCTGGCCAACGTGGTGAAACCCCGTCTCTACTAAAAATACAAAAATTAGCCGGGCGTGGTGGTGGCATCTGTAATCCCAGCTACTTGGGAGGCTGAGGCAGGACAATCACTTGAACCCGGGAGGCGGAGGTTGCAGTGAGCCGAGATCGTGCCCCTGCACTCCAGCCTGGGTGACAAGTGAGGCTCTGTGTTGATAAAAAGCAAAAACACACAGTGACCCTCAGAGCTGGTGCTCTGGGCTTTGCTTCGTGTTTGGTAACTGAGGCCAGGGTCACCCCAGGACCTGGCGTGTGAACCGGGGTTCCTTCTGGCCCACGTCCCACTGGCGACCTGGGCCTGCGTGGTCTGCACCCTGGAAGGCTGTGGAGGAGCTGCAGCTGCATCCCCTCCCGTGGCCCCCAGACCTCCCACCACGCACCCTGGCCTCAGTTACCAAACACGAAGCAAAGCCCAGAGCACCAGCTCTGAGGGTCACTGTGTGTTTTTGCTTTTTATCAACACAGAGCCTCACTTGTCACCCAGGCTGGAGTGCAGGGGCACGATCTCGGCTCACTGCAACCTCCGCCTCCCGGGTTCAAGTGATTGTCCTGCCTCAGCCTCCCACAGGACACGGGTTCCCTCCCACTCCTGTGCGGTCTTCGGCCCCGAGACCACCTCACCTTCGGGTGGGAGCCACGCTGCTGCCCCTGGGCAAGGTTTTCCAAAAACGGACAGGTTCCTTCTTGTGTGGCTTGAAGGTGTTAGAGAGACCGCTGGCCTGGACGAGGAGGCCTCTGGGACCTGGCCCTGCCTCCCTGGCCCCACGGCCACTTCAGAGGCTGGAGTTTCAGGGAAGCATCATCTGACCCCCGCTTCCTCATTCCAGAGGGGAGCTACGCGCCTGTCGGCAGAGGCAAGACCTGACCCGCAGGCAGCAGGAGGCCACGGCGGCCGAGATCGCCGCAGAGGGACAGGCCGGCAACACGTAGGTGGCCCTCGCCCGAGGGCAGGGAACTGGGCGTGAGATCAGGGCCAGAGGCTCATTCCTTCACCGGAAGGGGAGCACAAGGTGCCTGCCGTGTTCAGGCCGGTGAGGAAGGAGCCCCAGGGTGAGGCCACGACACACAAACTCACAGAAGCACGTGAGGTCGGCAAAGCCGGGGCCGGAGGGCGCCGGGGCTGGGTCACTGGGAGGCAGGGCCTGTGGGTCGGTGGTTGGGGAAGGCCCCTGGGGCCGCTCTTGCCTAGAACAGCAGAGCAAGGCCACCCAGGGCGGGGTGAGAGGTGAGAGGCCCACATGGGTCCCACGCTCGCTCACAGGCGGGAGGGCCTGGGGGAACCGACAGTCCCTGCGTCCCTGAGCGTGGCTCCACTTCCTCAGCTCCAGACTCACCTCTGACTCCGGGGACACGGCGCCTGCAGGGCCTGCCGAGCTCAGCCCAGCCCAGCCCTTGGAAGGCCCCAGCAGGGTGCCCGTCCTGGAGTGGCTGGTGCAGCCATGGGGAGCGGAGGCCCAGCAGCCAGGGGTGAGGGAACCAGCAGCTCCTCCCGGCCGGGGGGTAAGGGCTCCTGGCCACTGTAGGCTGGGGGCCTGAGGGTCAAGGAGCAGATGGGGCTGCCCAGGCCTCTGCGGGGTTTTGACCTGCCTCATTCCTGGACCGTGTAACTCGCAAGGTAGGGATGACCACCGTACGCAGCCAACTGCTGAAAGCCTACCTCCTGCGTCACACGGCTGGGACCTCCGGCTGGCATCACACTGTGTGGTTCTTGTGGGCACACTGTCCACTGCCCAGGAAGTGGTCTCTCAGAGCGTGGCTGGGCTGGCACTCGATGTGCACTGGGGTGGATGACACCAGGAGGGGAGCAGGAGGAGGGAAGGACCCAGGGCGGCTCCAACACCAGGGCCTGGGGCTAGTCATGTGTGCCCACCTGCCCAGTGGGAAGTGGGCATGGGGAGAGCCTCCTGCCGGCCCCACACTCCTCACCTGCTCCGTGGCCCAGCTCCAAGACTTCCCTCCTGAGGGAGAGGAGGCCGAGGGGTGCCGGGCGAACCCGGGTGGCCCCGGGGTGACCCAGGCCTGACGCACACCCGGCCTGTCCCTTCACCTCTGCAGGGCTGCTGTGGGCCGTCTCCAGGCCGTGTCCAGACGCCTGTTTGCGGAGCTGGAGAACGAGGGTGACCTGCAGTTGAGAACTGAGGCCGCGCTGAAGGAGAGCGAGTGAGTCGGGGCAGAGCCGGGGCTGGCGGCAGGCGGGTCCTCCCCACCTGAGGGCAGAGAACCAGATCTGGGGGGTTCAGTTCTGCACTCGACTGGCGAACGGCTGGGATATGGAGAGAGGACTGAGCGAAGCCGTGGTCGGAAGGAGCCGTCTTCACGCCGCGTTTTTGAGGTTCTCTGGGTTTGTTTGTGCTCCTGGCAGCTCCACAGTCAGTTCCCTTTTCCTCCTTCCTGGTTTCTCATGCTCTGTACTTCCACGGAATGGCGAGCCGGGTTTGCAGAGGCCGGGAGAGACAGCTGCCTCCTCACCCTAAATCCTTCCCTGTGGAGCTGGGGTTGGATGCATCGAGCGGCCTCTGAGTTTGGCAGGAAGGGGTTTGGGAAGGTACACGAATTGCACAGAGTGACCGAGGGGACCCTGAGTTGACCTCGAGAAGGACTCCCAAATCACCCAACCCCAGCCCCGGGAGCTGCGGCCCAGTCCGTGACGTCCACGGCACTGACCCTGCAGGTGCCTGGGATGACCTGAGCCTTCCAGCCTGGGCAGGGGGGGGGAAACAGAGAGGGCTGAGTGCTGGCCTCAGGCCACCGTGCCCACAAGACTGCCCATCCCGTACCGGTGGCCTCCTGCCACCTACATCTCGGCCCCACCCCATGGAAGACAGCACTGGGCCCGGAGCCAGTCTCCGGCCTGAGCTAGCTGTGATGTGGTCGTGACTCAAGCTGGCATCCAGTGCCCTGCGCCGTGGCCCACCTGTGTAGCAGCAGGAGGGTGCAGGGGAGGCCACTGAACCCAGCTGCAGCTGAACGTGGAGGAGAGCACCGTCCCCGTGGTCCTCCTTTGACAGCTGGCTGTGTTGTGCCCGCCTCTCGCTGCTCAGCAGCACCTGCGCCAGGGCTGGGGGCTCCACAGGGCCAATGAGCCCTGTACAGTTCTCAGGCTAATGAACCATGGACGGTTCGCAGGGCTGATGACCCTGGAAGGCCTCACTTTACAAGGTTGCTGTGATTATCTGCTTCTTTAAAAAAAAGAAAAAGCTTTCGTCTGTGCCCAGTGGCTCAGGCCTGTAATCCCAGCACTTCGGGAGGCCAAGGCAGGTGGATCACCTGAGGTCAGGAGTTTAAGACCAGTCTGGCCAACATGGCGAAGCCCCATCTCTACTAAAAATACAAAAATTAGCTGGGCCTGGTGGCACATGTCTGTAATCTCCTGCCTCGGGAGGCTGAGGCAGGAGAACCTCTGGAGCCAAGGCAGAGATTGCAGTGAACCGAGATCATGCCATTGCTGTCCAACCAGGGCAACGAGAGTGAAATTCTGTCTCAAAAACAAGAAATTATATTTTGAAACAATTCCCAACTTACAGAAGAGCTGCAAAATGGCACCCAGATCCCCGACCGGGAGCCGTCCCTGGAGCCCACGTGGGCGTTGTGTGAGGGTGGCTCCCTCGCCTCCCACCGTCAGGAAGAGCCTCGGTCCTTCTGGGACATGCAGAGCTCGTGGTTCTGAGATCACAGGCCGGGGCTGTCCCACATGGCACCCGTGCTCAATGCATCCGGGGTGATGAGCTGTTCCCCTCGGTGTCCCCTCACGGGACGCATGATGGCTGCCAGCCCTGCCGTGGGGCCGCCGGCTTCTTCAGTGCCGTGATGCGGTTTCCCTTCGGGGAGAAGCGCTGAGGCCGGGAAATCCCACGGCGCTGGCATCCGTCGGTGTTTCCTGCCGGAACTGATGCCTGCAGTCGTGGCTTCTAAGGCGTGGATTTCCAGTTCCACCATTCCTCCCTGTTACTTGGCTTTCCACTGTTAGGACAGCGTTCTCTCCTCCGCGTTTGCCTGCCGTGTAGGCTCGGGTTGCCGTGTCCCTGGGGCTGTGATCCAGCCTGTTGTGATTTGTCTGGGTGCCCCGGCCACCCCACATTTGGCGGTGGCTTCCTTCCACATCCTGCGTTCGTGTCCCTGTCGCTCTGTGGGCATTTTCGGGCACAGTGAGAGGCTCAGGTTCCCCTTAATCTTCCCTGCCCTGCCTCGACCCAGCCCCTTGACCGGCAGTAGACAGAGGCGGGAAACACAGCTCTGCCTACCTGCCTGCCTGCCTGTGTTGAAAACCTCCCGTTCACATCTATAATTCCAATTGCTACCAAAGCCACAGGTCTGTTCTCACCCACCTTCTCTGATGGCAAGAATCCTGCCTCCCACCATCCTCATTTCAGGCAGGTCGCTGCCCCGTCCCTCCCCGCAGCCAGCCCCGGACTCCGGACTCTCCCTGTGCGGCCCCGAGCCCCCGGAACCCACCTGCTGCCCTCCTCCTGTGGGCCTGGCTGCTGCTGGCTGCCCATGGACTTTGACTCAGCTTTATCTGGGTCTAATTTGCATGCAGTACGAAGCATCCGGAACGTTCCCCGCACAGCCTAAGTGGGCAGCCCCACCCCACCAGCCACCCCTGGTCTGCTCTCCACCCACCTGCGGGGTTAGGTCTTCTAGGACTTCGCCAGTGGACACTAGCAGTGAGCTCCCCAGTGCCCAGCTCCCGGGTGCAGCCTGACGCAGGGGCTCATGGATGGCCCCGTGTGTCCACAGCTGGGCATCCTGTGTGCCCCTGCGTGCGTCCTTGTGTGTGTCCACGGCTGGGCGTCCTGTGTGGCCATGCATGTGTCAACAGCTGGGCATCCTCACGGCTGGGTGTCCTGCATGTCCCTGCACGTGTCCACAGCTGGGTGTCCCACATGGCCCGTGTCCCTGTGTGTGTCCATGGCTGGGTGTCTCACGTGGCCCCGTGTCTGTCCACAGCTGGGTGTCTCACGTGGCCCCGTGTCTGTCCACAGCTGGTGTCTCACGTGGCCCTGTGTCTGTCCACAAATGGGTGTCTCACGTGGCCCTGTGTCTGTCCACAGCTGGTGTCTCACGTGGCCCTGTGTCTGTCCACAGCTGGGTGTCTCACGTGGCCCTGTGTCTGTCCACAGCTGGGTGTCATGTGTGGCCCCGTATCTGTCCACAGCTGGGTGTCCTGCTTGGGGAGCTGCCCACTATTCATTCACTTCCCTGCTGGGAATGACTGTGCCGGCCCCCGATGGTCCCCGGGTTCCAGGCATGTTCCCGCTGGGTCCCATTGGAGGTAGCACCCCCCCCAACTCACAGTCAAGGTCTCCGTGGCCAATGTGGAAACTCCTTTTGTTGTCTCTGGGTCCGGGGTGTAAGGAGCACCAGATGTCAAGGCACAGTTTCAGCTTCCAGTCAATGGAATTGTTTCAGGGTCTCTCTTGAAGGTCTCCTCCCTCTGGAATGGGGGCTTCCTAAGCAATAGGGCCCAGTGCAGAGGGCACAGAAACAAAACAGCCACGGGCGTGCCAGAGGGGCAGCTTGGGGAGTGCAGTCCCTGCTTCCAGGAGTCCTCGGTTGTGGCTCTGGGACAGGTGGCCGGCACGAGGCTGGCCGCTGCTTTGGGACACAAGCTGCGTTCTGGGGACGGCGTCTGAACCTTGCCCAGCTCGTGTCCCTGCTGCCACATGGTGAGCGTCATCTGCAGCCGCAGAACGAGCCATCCAGCCCTTAGCCACCTAAGGCAGCGGACGTGATGGCCTCGGTTTCTGAGGGTCGGGGTCAGGGTAGCTCATGAGGTGCCAGCCACATGGGTGCCGCCGAGGGTCCACTGAGTGGGGAGATCTATTCCCGTGCTCACTCACTTGGCCGCTGGCTGCAGCTCTGGGTGTGTGTGATAGGCACCTCCTCATGGAGCTGCGCCCCGAGTGGCCGCTAAGTCCCCCAAGCAGCCCCCGTGCAGTCTGAGAGACAGAAATAGAAGCTGCATGTCGTCTGGAGGTGACACTGTCACCGCTGCTGTGTCCAGGTGGCCCGAGACCCTGTGAGGGGCTCCGGTGTGTGTCCAGGTGGCCCGAGACCCTGTGAGGGGCTCTGGTGTGTGTCCAGGTGGCCCCAGACCCTGTGAGGGGCTCCGGTGTGTGTCCAGGTGGCCCGAGGCCATGTGAGGGGCTCCGGTGTGAACACCTAGGGTCCCTGTTGTCATCTTGGAGGCTGGATTCCGCACAGCCACGTCCCACACACAGCACCACCAGGACCAGCCGCTGTGCACGCGAGGAGCTGGAGCACACCTGGGAAGCCGGTGTGGTTTGCCCATCACGCCTGCGAAACGATCACCTTGCTGGAAGCTGCGTTGGGCGAAACACAGCGCGTGAGCAGCTCAGAGAGCCGTGTGAGGTGGGACCTCACTCAAAGGGCAGAGCAGGGACGCCACATCCAGGGAGAGGTGACTTTCAAGGGTACGTGTCGCCGCTCCACCGTGATGGAAGACCCCACAGTCTTGAAAGGAAATGGCGCCCGATGGGGCTCAGAGGCGCCTCTGCCGCTGGCAGCACAGGCATCACATGGCAGCAGCCACCCGCCAGCCTTGGAGGGCAGCATTCCGGTGGCTGAGCCCTGCCGAGCCTCATACCATGACATGCGGCCGTGTCCCCACCCAAATCTCCCTTTGAATTGTAATAATCTCTGTTTGTCAAGGCGAGGCCGAGTGGAGATGATTGAGTTATGGGGCAGTTTTCATCATACTGTACTCCTGGTAGGGAATAAGTCTCACGAGATGGATGACTTTTTTTTAGATGGAGTCTCGCTCTTGTTGCCCAGTCTGGAGTGCAGTGGCACAATGTCCGCTCACCGCAACCTCCACCTCCCAGATTCAAGCCATTCTCCTTCCTCAGCCTCCCAAGTAGCTGGGATTACAGGCACCTGCCACCATGCCTGACTAATGTTTGTATTTTTAGTCAAACACGTTGGTCGGGCTGGTCTCCAACTGCTGACTTTGTGATCCGCCCACCTCGGCCTCCCAAAGTGCTGGATTACAGGTGTGAGCCCCCACGCCTGGCCGAGATGGGTTCCCCTGCACAGGCTCTCTTGCCGGCCACCATGTAAGACGTGGCTTTGCTCCTCATTCGCCTTCCCTGTGGTTGTGAGGCCTCCACGGTGATGTGGAACTGAATCCACCAAACCCCTTTCCTTTAGAAATACCCAGTCTCGCTGTGTCTTTATTAGCAGCGTGAGAACAGACTGACACATGCCATCCTGACCCAAGCAGCCGTGGGGTGGCTGGGAACAAGGCTGGCTAAGCCACACACAGGTCTCCTGTCCACTTCCCTATGGAGGACTCTTTTGGGAGCAGCCTCATGAGACCCCAATGTCCTCACACTCTGGGTCCACTCTGAGAAGTACAGCGCCTGCCCTTCCCCGAGCCACCCTGAGTGAGGGCTGCAGAGCTGTCCCCTCCTGAGGTGTGGCCGGCACCCGCCTGCTCCTGAGACCCGCTTCCTGGCAAGGGAAGGGATGCATTCCTGTGGTTCCCAGGGCCTCCCGAGCTGGGGTCTGCTTCTGTGGAGGGCACGGGCTGGCAGAGGTGTCTGTGGACTGGCCTTACGGGCATTTCCTGGCCAGCAGGCCCCAGGAACCCCCCAAGGAGGCCCTAGAGACAACCCTGCCCATGCATACCACCTCTGGGTCCTGAGTGCCTGTGCTGGGCTCGCATGTGTCCCATCCCTGTGCCCAGGGGGTTACTGCTGGCTCCTGAATCTGTGCTGGTGGCTTAGATACAGTCTCTCATTCGCTCATCTCCCTCATCTTGCTCTTACATATGGTAAGAGGGTGCCCACTGCTAAGCCCATGAATGAAGCAGCAGAGTCCTGCCTGGTGAAGCCTGCTTCAGTGGTGGGAGGCGGGCTGTGAGCGATCACGTGTGTTCTGTGCAGACTCTTCACATGCCCGCCACCTTCCCAAGCCCAGCTCAGCTCAGCTCCTGGCGCACCCCACTCAGCCACGTGGGACCCCCAGCAGGCACCGTGGCCAGGACTGCTCTGAGGCTTCTCTGACTGCATCCGTGTCCCATCACTGTCCCATCACTGCAGTGGCAAATCCTGCAAATGTCACAGCTCAGCAGGGCGCGGATTTATGAGCTTGCAGTTCTAGAGGTCATTGGCCCGACACGGGTCCCACCGGGCTGAAGTTAAGGTGTGCACAGCGTTGGTTCCCCACGGAAGCCTCCACGAAGAATCCATGTCCTCCCTTTCCAGCTCCAAAGCTGCCTGCATTTCTCCATCTCCACAACCAGCCGGTCCCATCTCTCCAACCTTTATCACTGCCTTTCCGACTGACCACACTGGCTCTTCTGATAAAGGGGACTTTAGTGGGGTGCCCATCTACTTCACCCCGTGGGACCCCAAAATCAATTACTACTGCCAAAAACCCCTTCCACCCAACCACGCTGAGATACTCTGCCCTGCCGCCTGCCCTGGAACCGGCCCAGCTCCCTCCCAGGTCCAGCAGCACCCCAGGGCTCCACCTTCCCAGCGCAACTGGGAGCCCCTCAAGGCAGCATCCCTGCCCGGGTCCCCACGCACTTCAGAGCCCACCTTGGTGCTTTCCAAGGGCACGGGACTTTCCTCACTGGAGCCACAGTGAAAAACACATCTTCTCTATGTGGTCAAACTCTCAACAGCTGGATGCAGTGGCTCAGGCCTGTAATCCCAACGCTTTGGGAGGCCGAGGTGGACAGACTGCTTGAGCCCAGGAGTTTGAGATTAGCCTGGGAACATGGTGAAACCCCATCTCTACAAAAAATACCAAACTTAGCTGGGCATGGTGGCGTGCACCTACAGTCCCAGCTACTCAAGAGGCCGAGGTGGGAGATCAGTGAAGCCCAGGAGGTTGAGGCTGCAGTGAGCTGAGACTGCGCCACTGCACTCCAGCCTGGGCAACAGAGTGAGACTCCGACTCAGCCACCAACCTTCCGGCAGGTTCTCTCTCCAGGCATTCGGGTTCCTCCTTCTGCGTGATTTTCTCAGCTTTCTGCAGTGCAGGTGTCTCCTGGGTCCAGGTTTCCTTGACCAGCTGAGCAGATAACAGGAGCCGCCCGTGGTGGGTGGGTGAGCTGGCAGCACGTCCACCTCAGACGCCCGGGCCGGGCTGGGGCAGGCTCTTCCCTCTGTGGCCTGGCAAGGTTGGACTTCATTCCCATACACCTTCCCCAGGTCCCGCCGTGTAGATTAGCTACCTTCGTCCCCTCTGGGATCCTTCTCTTCTCAGGTCACACTGTTTCTGACCCTGGGAGCATCTGGGCCAGAGGGGATGGCAAGGGGGGCATGAGGAGAACTGGCGGCCCTGCAGGGAGGTGCATCGGGGCCTCCAGGCAGCAGAGCCCGCCTTCAAGGGTGGGGAGGGCTGCTTCCCTGCAGACAGATGGGCAGAAGGGGCTTGGCGGTTTGGGGCTCAGATGAGTCAGATCCCCTCAAACGTCGTCACTCCCGTCCTCAAAATCCCAGTCTCCCAATCCACCTCTGCTCTGCTCTGAATGCCGGCACCCCTGAAATTCACGTGCCCCTGGAACTCAGCCCCATTGCCCATCAGTCCTTGTGTCGCAGTAAAGAGATGCCTGACACTGGGTCATATAAGGAAAAGAGGTTTGGGCCGGGCACGGCAGCTCACGCCTGGAATCCCAGCACTTTGGGAGGTCAAGGTGGGTGGATCACCTGAGGTCGAGAGTTTGAGACCAGCCTGGCCAACATAGTGAAACCCCATCTCTACTAAAAATACAAAAATTAGCCAAGCATGGTGGTGGGCACCTATAACCCCGGCTACTTGGGAGGCCGAGGCAGGAATCGCTTGAACCCGGGAGGCAGAGGTTGCAGTGAGCTGAGATCGCGCCACTGTGCTCCCGCCTGGCAGACAGAGCGAGACTCATCCCAAAAAAGAAGAGGACATTTGGTTGGCCAGGGCTCTGCAGGCAGCACAGGGAACGCAGTGGCATCTGCTTCCGGGGAGGCCTCGGGAAGCCTCCAGTCATGGCAGAAGGCAGAGGAGGAGCCGTGTCTCCCACAGCGGGATGGGAAGCAGGAGGGTGGAGGTGCCACACACTCTCAAACAACCAAGTCTTTCATGAACTCGCTCATCACCAAGGAGATGGCCCATGCCCTTCATGAGGGAGCTGCCCCCACAACCCCAAGACCTCCCACCAGGCCCACTTCCAACACGGGCTACAGTCCAACATGCCATGCAGGGGACTTGCGTCCAGACCAAATCCGCCCTGCAGGCGACGGCATGAGGTGGGGGCTCTGGGAGACTCGGCCGTGGGGGCGCTCCCCTCGTGGAGGGGACAAGTGCCTCATAAAAGGGCCTGAGGGAGCCCTTCTCTCCTCCTGGCACGTGAGGACACAGACAAGCTGCCACCTTTGAGGAATGAGCTTTCACAGGACATGGAACCTGCTGGCACCTTGACCTTGGACTTCCCGGCCTGCAGAACTGTGAGGAATGAATTTCTGTTGCTGGTGAAGACTCAGTGCCAGGCATTTTGTTACAGAGCAGGAATGGGCATTGACGGCGCCTCAGACAGCAACCCGCCTCTTACCCAAGAGAGGGCAAGCTGTGAGCTCACAGGGCCCCTCGAACACTGGAAAGCCCACCGGCTGGGGAAACGACATTCAGTGGAACAGTGACTGAGCACTTTCCAGAACTGAGGGAAACACCGATCCTCAGGTCAGAGAATTTCATGAATCACGAGCGGGAGGAATAGAAATATCCCCGCACGTGGAGGCGCCGTGCAGTCCCCCTGCTCGGGAGAGGTGAACGCGCCACATGGCCGTCACCTCTCCCGAGCCAGAGGAGAGCATGCAGCCGCTGGGGAGGCGGCCAGGTGGGAGCATGCAGCTGCTGGGGGGTTGGCCTGGACAAAGACACCTTGCAGGTGAGAGCATGCTGCCGCTGGGGAGGTGGCCTGGACAGAGACGTCTGGCGGACGGATGTGAGGAGCTGTGACCCGTGACCACTCAAAACGAGCCAATTACTTAAAATGACTCCAACAAAGAGCATGGTGCACCCAGATTCTAAAATGCAGTGACACAGCCTGGATGCTGAGACCCAGAGGGTAGCGTGAGCAGCGGAAATAGGGCCAGACTCAGGAGATCATTAAGAAAACATTAAAACTGAAATCCAGCCACGCGCAAGGCACACATACGTCGCTTGCCAGGGTGGAGTTTTACCCCAGGAGCCCCGAAAAAGGCTCAACGTTAGAAATTCTAACATAGATGCATTAAAGCAGAAAACAGTTGAGTATCTCAATTCAACATATATTCATGATTTTTTAAAAAATACGTAAAGCAGACTTTATTCAAGGAGGGCCAACGCGGTGGGGCCCCTGCCACGGGCCTTGCAGCAGGAGAGGGACTGGGCTCAGCTCCCCACGAAAATCTTCTCACGAAAGAGGAAGTGGACATGTTCTTATAACATAGTCGGAGTGTCCAGGAAAGGCCTGCAGCCACGTCGTGTGGACTGTCAGAATCCGGGAGGGTGCCGGCTGTACTCCTGCGTCTGACCTTGTCCAGGGGTTCTGGTCCTCGCGTGGCAGCCCTGGCCTGAGCCGTATCTCTGGGTGGAAAGTTCCACATGTCTCCAGGAGCAGCTCCTCACATCCGTCCGCCAGACGTCTCTGTCCAGGCCACCTCCGCAGCGGCAGCATGCTCTCACCTGCAAGGTGTCTTTGTCCAGGCCAACCCCCCAGCGGCTGCATGCTCCCACCTGGCCGCCTCCCCAGCGGCTGCATGCTCCCACCTGGCCGCCTCCCCAGCGGCAGCATGCTCTCACCTGCAAGGTGTCTTTGTCCAGGCCAACCCCCCAGCGGCTGCATGCTCCCACCTGGCCGCTCATGGAAGGACACCATCCACATCCTAAGAAGGAAACTTCCTGACCTGAGCCCCCTCTGGGCAGGCCCTCCTCCAGCTAAAGATTCACCAGAAATTTCCCTGAGCTGTGCCAGGAACCAAGGGGCACCGTGTTATCTGCAGCCACCACAGACGCCACACTCACAATCCAGGGGCCAGGCAGGTCCCTGTTCATCCAGCACACGTGGCCCTGGGCAGGGCTGGCCGACTCCACACTCCACAGTCCCCACCCCGGGCACGTTTGAAGACTGAGGCGTGGGCTTGGGTGGTGGTCAGATCGTACCAGGGATCCTCCAGCCCAGCCACCGAGTCATGGCTGTCCTTTCCCGAAGGCTTTCTCAGGCTGGGCAGGGCCCGCACAGGCCCACTGCAGCCAACAGACAAGGCCTCAGGCTGGCGGCGGCACGCAGGAATGCAGGCCCAGTACTCCAGCCGGGTTGGAATGAACCCGTGGTGATTGTCCTGAGGTTGAAGGTGGGCAAGGCAGGCCTCAGCATCTGGATGACTCAGGGTGGAGAGGAGGGAGCTGAGCTGCCGTGGTGTCCAACGTCCGCCTGGAGGATTTGTCAGAACTTGGTGCCGGGACCCCCCCAGGATGGCCCCAGGCCTGACTCCAACCCCTTTACCTCTTGTCTAAAGGAACACCATGTGGCACATCGAGATCCAGGAGAGGCAGCTAGAGGCTTTCCGGACGGCCAACCACGAGGAGGCAGAGGCTGCGGGGCGGCGGCTCCAGGTCCACGCAGCTGAGCAGCTCTGCAGGGAGCGGGAGGCCCTGGAGAAGGTGGAGCGGAACCATCTGCTGAGGATCCGGTAAGTGGTACCCAGGCCTGCCTGCACCCCAGAGCTCCTGCCAGCCCCTCCGCCTTCTCCCCCAGGGGTCTCCAGATCCAGCCTCGCCGTCCACATCTGCCTGGCTCCACCTCTACCCCGCCCTGCCTCCCCCCAGCTTGCTCCTCTGCCAGACCCTTGAGTCCCTCCCAGATGTTAGGCACCCCTGTGCACCTGCCCAGAGCTCCAGCCCTCCTGAGATGCCACGGCCACCAGTCAGTCACCAAAGCTGGCCACCAAAGCCAGCCACTAAAGCTGGTCACTAAAGCCAGCCACAAAAGCCGTGCTCCAGCGAGACTGCCCCTCTCCTTTCCCTCTTGCAGCCCCATCCTCTTCCCAGCCAGGCCATTCTCTGGGCTCCCTTACACCACTGGCTGCTCCTTCGCACCCCTCCTCCAACCCCCACCCCCCGCCGTGGAGCACTCAGGCCCATTCCTCACACATCCCCTGTCATGCATCCCCAGTGCAGCCAGGGCCCAGCCACCTACCAGGCCAGTCCCCAGGTGCTCCACAGGCCATCAAGCCAGGTGTCCCAGCCTGCCCTGAGCCTCTCTCCTCGTGACCTCTTCCAGCCTGCATCCCCTCCCTCATCTCATTCCATCCCTTCAGCTGCCCAGGCCACAAACCCCTGTGGAATCCAGGCCCTGGCTGCAGACATTCACAGGGTCCACAGCCCCTGCCTCCTCCCTCCCCATGGCCCAGCTGTGCCTGCCCCGTCCTCCTCCCAGACCCCCACCCAGCCCAGATCAAATCTTGCCTTTGGTGGCTCCCTGGCACTGGAACTCCAGTGGTGTGGAGAGTTTGACATCTGTGTGGCCCACGGCACCAGCCCTCCAGGGACCCTCTCTCCTCCCAAGGGAGGCCGTGCAGGACGGCTGAGCAGGGCCCACAGCATCTCTGGGACACGTGCTCCGGCCGTGTGGGGCCTGGAGGACGGACGGCATGTGCAATGCTGAGTTTCCCTCTGACGGCCCCGCGGCCCCACAGGAAGTCCCTGCATACCCAGAAAGAGCACGGTCTCAGGCACCAGAAGCTGCTGGAGGACGCCCGGAAGAGCCGCAGGGTCGCTGTGCGCTTCCTGAAGGCCTCCCTGGGAAGGTAGGGCTTCCTCTCCTGGCATTGTCCTTCCCTTCCATGCCCTGAGGGAGAAACCCAAGAATTCCAGTCACTTGCATTTGTCCTGAAATTCCCTGATTTTATTATTATTATTTTGAGATGGAGTTTTGCTCTGTCGCCCAGACTGGAATGCAGTGGCACAATATCAGCTCACTGCTCCGTCTCCCAGGTTCTCCTGCCTCAGCCTTCCCAGTAGCTGGTGTAGGGCTGCTGGCCCCACAGGGTCGTGGGGTGTCCCTTATGCTGTGCTGAGATGCAGGATCTGAGAAGTAAAGAGACAGGACACTGAAGAACTGGAGAAGAGCATCTGGACTCGGGCAGCCACGCCACCTGTGAGCAGGGACAGGCGAGGCCCCGAACACCCGGAAGTGTCTGTATTAGGTACAAGCAGGGGTCAGGGTCGTGAGTGAGGTCATCATCTATAGGCTTAGAATTGGGCATATGTAATCAAGTGAGTTACAAGTGAGGGGGCCACCCCATTATGTCACCTGGGCAGAGAGGTGGGCCGTGCACAGTAGGGGACAGGGCCGTGCCGTGTGCAGTAGTAGTAAAAGGTCATGTAAAGAAAAGGGGTCCACCCCCATTAGGTCACCGAGGCAAGGAGGTGGGCTGTGTGCAGCAGGTGTCGTGCGTAACACTTCTTACCTGGGGGCTGGAGACTTCAAAGGGTTTCTAATAGAAGGACACTGTAAGCCAGTGCAGTGGGGGCTGACGGACTTGTGCTCTTCTCTAAGATATTTACGGGAGGATGCTTTGAGCTAGCACAGAAGGGAGAAAAGGCAGACAGGGTGTACAGCGCCGTGACTGGTCACACCAGAGGGGTTCTTCTCCCTCGGTTACTTCCAGGATCTCAGGCCTGAGGCCGACTTTCCACAGGAACTGGATGCAGGTACCACAGCTCCTTTATCAGGAGGAGAGGCTCCTACTCCAAGCCTGCCATACAGCGTTTGCCCTTTCAGTTGGGGACGCCACCGCCTGGGTCTTTGGTTCTCGTCCTGGTCTGGCTGTTTTCCCATGTGCTGCTTCTGTTCTGTGTCTGCTCTGGGCATTCCTCCTACTACAGACTATTATATGGTTATATAGAAGGATTGTACAAATCAGCACTGAATGTGTCAGTACAGCTCCGACTACGATACCTGTATGATTATACAGAAAGGTTATATGGGACTAAGTGTGATTATATATATAAGCTAGTATAGTAAGCAGTGAGTTATATAATTATATAGAAAGATTATATGGGACTAAGTGTGATTACATATATAAGCTAGTATAGTAAGCAGTGAGTTATATAATTATATAGAAAGATTATATGGGACTAAGTGTGATTACATATATAAGCTAGTATAGTAAGCAGTGAGTTATATAATTATATAGAAAAATTATATGGGACTAAGTGTGATTACATATATAAGGTAGTATAGTAAGCAGTGAGTTATATGATTATATAGAAAGATTATATGGGACTAAGTGTGATTACATATATAAGCTAGTATAGTAAGCAGTGAGTTATATGATTATATAGAAAGATTATATGGGACTAAGTGTGATTACATATATAAGGTAGTATAGTAAGCCGTGAGTTATATGATTATACAGAAAGATTATATGGGACTAAGTGTGATTATATATATAAGGTAGTATAGTAAGCAGTGAGTTATATGATTATATAGAAAGATTATATGGGACTAAGTGTGATTATATATATAAGCTAGTATAGTAAGCAGTGAGTTATATAATTATATAGAAAGATTATATGGGACTAAGTGTGATTACATATATAAGGTAGTATAGTAAGCAGTGAGTTATATAATTATATAGAAAGATTATATGGGACTAAGTGTGATTACATATATAAGCTAGTATAGTAAGCAGTGAGTTATATGATTATATAGAAAGATTATATGGGACTAAGTGTGATTACATATATAAGGTAGTATAGTAAGCCGTGAGTTATATGATTATACAGAAAGATTATATGGGACTAAGTGTGATTATATATATAAGGTAGTATAGTAAGCAGTGAGTTATATGATTATATAGAAAGATTATATGGGACTAAGTGTGATTATATATATAAGCTAGTATAGTAAGCAGTGAGTTATATAATTATATAGAAAGATTATATGGGACTAAGTGTGATTACATATATAAGGTAGTATAGTAAGCAGTGAGTTATATAATTATATAGAAAGATTATATGGGACTAAGTGTGATTACATATATAAGCTAGTATAGTAAGCAGTGAGTTATATGATTATACAGAAAGATTATATGGGACTAAGTGTGATTATATATATAAGGTAGTATAGTAAGCAGTGAGTTATATGATTATACAGAAAGATTATATGGGACTAAGTGTGATTATACATATAAGGTAGTATAGTAAGCAGTGAGTTATATGATTATATAGAAAGATTATGAGACTAAGTGTGATTATATATATAAGCTAGTATAGTAAGCAGTGAGTAATATGATTACATAGAAAGATTTTATGGGACTAAGTGTGATTATACATATAAGGTAGTATAGTAAGCAGTGAGTTATATGATTATACAGAAAGATTATATGGGACTAAGTGTGATTATATATATAAGGTAGTATAGTAAGCAGTGAGTTATATGATTATACAGAAAGATTATATGGGACTAAGTGTGATTATACATATAAGGTAGTATAGTAAGCAGTGAGTTATATGATTATATAGAAAGATTATGAGACTAAGTGTGATTATATATATAAGCTAGTATAGTAAGCAGTGAGTAATATGATTACATAGAAAGATTTTATGGGACTAAGTGTGATTATACATATAAGGTAGTATAGTAAGCAGTGAGTTATATGATTATACAGAAAGATTATATGGGACTAAGTGTGATTATATATATAAGCTAGTATAGTAAGCAGTGAGTTATATGATTATACAGAAAGATTATATGGGACTAAGTGTGATTATATACATAAGGTAGTATAGTAAGCAGTGAGTTATGCTTCAGGCACTAACTGTGCATGGGGTCTGCACGGTTCTCCTTCCTCCGTGCCCATGGGGGGTGTCACCCACAGCTGAGATTACAGGCACCCACCACCACATCCAGCTAATTTTTGTATTTTTAGTAGAGACGGGGTTTCACCATGTGGGCCAGGCTGGTCTTGAACTCCTGACCTCAGGGGATCCACCTGCCTCAGCCTCCCCAAAGTGCTGGGATTGCAGGTGTGAGCCACCGCGCCTGGCCCCCTGATTTTATTATTAAATCGCCACGTTATCATCAAAACCCAGGAAATCTCTATTTTTAGTGCATAGTTGCGGTTTCTTTTCCGAAGAGGACGGCGAGATGCCTAGGCGTGTTCCCGCCGGGTCCTGGTGGCCTGGCCTTCCGTGGCTGCACCTTCTGCCCATCTCAGCTCTTGTGTTGTCACCGTTGATTTTGTTCTTGATGGAAATGGCAGCACCAAGGCTCCTGTAATTACACCCCACACGGCATCACTATGTCACTTCCTCCGTGAAAAACGTGGCAAGCTGTTGTGGCCCATGTCTGTGATCCCAGCGCTTTGGGAGGCTGAGGCAGGAGGATCGCTTGAGCCTGGGAGATCGAGCCTGCAGAGAACTGTGATCACATCACTGCACTCCAGCCTGAATGACAGAGTGAGACCGCTTCAGAAAACTTTCAATGTCCTTCCTCAGAATCCGGGAGCAAGAGAAGAAGGAGGAGCTGGAGTGCCAGGAGCACCTGAGGCGACGCATGTATGCGGTGGTGGCACTGAAGGGCAGCATCTCCGCCAGCCGGGTAGGCCCCGTGACCCCACCTAGCCTCTCCCACGGCTCCCTGCCATGTCCATCCTGGGCTTCTGCTCCTTGGGAGCCAGGCCCATGACCCTGGGCATCCAGGGCTGACCTGCACTCTTGGCGGCCCCTGGAGGTTTCCCGAGCCTGTGCCACAGATTTGCCCTCGAGCTCGGTGTGGCTCAGGGCCAGGTGCTGGCATCAGGCAGCAGCGGGCAGCCCAGCCCTGCTCTTATGGGGCCTGGTGTTGTGGGCGGAGAATGACATTCCCACAAGGCACATGGAGGGCCAGGGCACCTCGAGGCCATGCCCTGGGGCCAAGGCTGGGGTTCCAGGCCGGGAAAATGGAGGGAAGAGTGGGAACAGCATCTGCAAAGGCTCAGAGGTGAGCAAAGGAAAGCAGGTGACGTGGGACAGCCACAGCCCCATGCTCGGGATGTGCAATTTGCCAGCTGTCTCCCATGGCATCTATGGGCATTGACATTGGGTTAAGGACACCTGTTCAAAGGAAAGGCCCAGTGTGTGTGTGTGTGTGTGTGTGCGCGTGCGTGCACACGCACGTGCATATGCATACGTGCAGGTGCACATGTGTGCGTGTTTATGCAGGTGTGCGTCTGTGAGTATGTGCAGGTGTGCATGTGTCAGCATGTGTGTGTATGCAGGTGTGCAGGGTTCAGCATGTGCAGTTGTGAGCATGTGTGTGTGCACAGTGTGCAGGTGTGCAGGTGAGCATGGGCATGTGTCTGTGTGTGCTGGCGCTGTCACCTCAGTGCTTTCTATTTCCAAGGACACGTTGCGGAAGTTCCACGCATGGGGCCGGGCCAAGGCAGAGCTGGCAGAGCAGAGGGCCCAGGCTGAGAAGAAGGCTATTCTGGCTCAGGGCGGGGATGCGTTCAGGCACCTTGTCCACCAGCGCCGTCGCCAGGAGCTGGAGGCCCAGAAGCGGTGAGGGTGGTGGAGAGGTGCCGCTGGGAGGTGCCCGCCCAGTCAGTGGGAGCAGGGAGGGCCAAGGGGGCCTGACAAGGAGCAAAGCTGTGCCCTCTCCCGGGGCCCCCACTCGGCAGCTGTGGGGGGGAACAGGTACCCTCTCCCGGGGCCCCCACTCGGCAGCTGTGGGGGGGAACAGGTACCCTCTCCCGGGGCCCCCACTCGGCAGCTGTGGGGGGGAACAGGTACCCTCTCCCGGGGCCCCCACTCGGCAGCTGTGCGGGGGGAACAGGGGCTCCAGGCCGCCACCCTTGCCGTGCCTGGGGCTGACTCGGCCTGGCCGGCCCTGCCCCTACCCTAGTCCACCCCAACCCTCGGCCCCTTCTCCCCTCCTGGGCTCTGAAACCCTGGCCCCTCCTGAGAGCTTGCACCTCCTGTCCCGACTTCTCAGGAGAAGGGACTGGCAGGCTCTTTCCCAGCCCACCCAGAAGTCTCCAGGGAGCACCGGGCCCCAGACTGGGGACATTTCCAGGCCCCTGCAGGGAATCTGGAGCTGCCAAGCCTTCCTTGCTCAAGCTGTCTGGGGCCATCCACCTGGCTTCCTGGTGCCCCTGCCTTGGGCCCCCCGGCCCCTCTGGCCAACCTCCCACCGTGACACATTCCTTCTGGCTTCACTCTGGTCTCCCCCAAACTGGGGCCCATGCTGCCCTCTCAGACCCCCACTGTCAGGCCCCACTGTGGGAACGGCTTCCTGAGATTCAGACCCTCCTGCAGGGTTCCTACAAGTCCCCTCCCCCCCTCTCAGTCTCGCCTTTCCCAGCCATGCCCATAATGCTCCCTGGTGACCTCCATGCAGACACCCTGTCCCAGGCTTTGCCAAAAGCTGCTCTCATCCTGGGGGCCTGGCCCTTCTTCCCATCCCAGCCCCCCATGCACAGCTCTGGCCAATCACTGCTTCAGATCTGCCTGGGCAGGGCTCCTGGCCCTTTCTCTGGAGGAGGTGTCCTCCTTTGGGTGCCACAGAGCCCTGAGGGCATCCTCTCCACCCCCCCCCAGTCATGATTGGGACTTCCCACCACCCTTCAGCCTGCCCACCTGGGAGGGGGGCCCTGGCCGCGGCTCCACCGCCTACATGTCCCTTAGCCTGGTGCAGGCCTGGCGTGTAGGAGGCACCCAGGAGGTGCGGCTGCAGCCAGTGGATGAGTGTCCTCAGCCTGGTGCCACCCTCAGTGGCAGCCCCACGCCAGCGTAGAAACAAGGACTGGGGAGAAGCCCTGGAGGCAGCCAAGGCTGCTTGGGGACTGGGCTGCTAAGGCGGGCAGGGTGGGGCAGGGCTGGGCTGAGCTGGGGTTTAAGCCTGGATCCCCTGCTCTGGCCTCTGCCCATCTGCTCCCCACTGGAACTTGCGTTTACCCCAGGACCAGGAAGTTCCACCCCAATAGCCCTGCTAGGGAGCACCGGAGACCCCAGGAGGGTCCTAGGGAGGGGCCTCCGGGCACCATCTCGCCTGGGGCAAAATGCAGGCAGGGGGCCTCTCGGGCGCCTCTGAGAAGTGACTCCGCATAGGGCCTTTGAGGAGGAGCAGAAGCTCAGAAAGCAGGAGATTGTCAGTCGGATTCTGAAAGAGGAGGCTGAGGAGGAAAGGAGGAAGAAACGGCGTCCCCCCACCAGTGCCACGCGCCAGCCAACCCTGAGGGGCAAGACCTGGAAATACATCTCTGACTTCTGTGAGAAGACCACAGTCCCAGCCAACATGGACACACTGGTAAGCACAACGCCTGCCCATGGAATGAAGCCACACACCTGTGGAGGGAGGTGGGCTTCAGGGCTCGGGTGTGGGGAGGCATCCTCTGAGGACCTCAGCACCACAGCCACCCTCTGAGTGGTGGCCACTCAGCTCAGGGGAAAGGGGACGAGACCCACCACAGACCCACCGCACAAGGGAGACCCACGGCCGCAGCATCCCCAGCAGGGGTCTGGTGACCTCCGAGTCTCAGTGCCCCCACCAGGCTCCGCGTCGCCCTCAGCATGGTGCTGCTCACCAGGCGGGGTCCACCTTGGCTGGTTCTGTAGAGAGCCAACTGCCAGGGAGAGGTGCGCGGCATTCAGAACGCACGCCTGGGATCACCCTGCTGCAAAGACTCCTGATAGCACCTGGGGACAGCTTTCCTGTCAGTCATTCATTCACTCACTCAGACATTCACTCACTCATTCATTCCATCACTCATTCCCTCACACATTCACTCATTCATTCATGCCATCACTCACTCATTCTCTCACTCATTCACTCACACATTCACTTATTCAGTCACTCATTCCCTCACTCGCTGATTACTCATTCTCTGACTCATGTCCTCATTCACTCACTCATTCACTCACTCATTCACTCATTCATTCACTTACTCATTCACTCATTCACTCACACACTCGTTCACTTATTCACTCATTCCCTCACTCACTCATTCACTCAATCACTCACTCATTCACTCATTCATTCATTCTGTCACTTATTCTCTCACTCATTTATTCGCTCACTCATTCACTCACTCATTCACTCAATCACTTACTCATTCACTCATTCATTCATTCTATCACTTATTCTCTCACTCATTCATTCACTCACTCATTCACTCATTCACATACACTCATTCACTTACTCATTCAGTCACTCACTCATTCCCTCACTCACTGATTCACTCATTCTCTCACTCATTCACTCATTCACTCATTCCCTTACTCATTCACTCATTTACTCACACATTCACTTATTCACTCATTCCCTCATTCACTCACTCACTGATTCACTTACTCATTCCCTCACTCATTCCCTCACTCATTCCCACACTCATTCATTCATTCATTCTCTCACTAACTCAATTACTCACTCCCTCACTCATTCACTAACTCAATCACTCATTCCCTCACTCATTCACACTCACTCATTCCCTCACTCCCTCATTCACTCACTCATTCACTCCTTCACTCCCTCACCCACTCATTCCCTCACTCATTCACTCCTTCACTCCCTCACTCACTCATTCACTTACTCATTCCCTGATTCACTCATTTCCTCATTCACTCACTCATTCCCACACTCCCTCACTCACTCATTCACTTTTGCACTCTCATTCCCTCACTCCTTACCTCACTCACTAATTCCCTCACTCACTCATTCCCTCACTCATTCACTCACTCACTCATTCCCTCACTCATTCACTCCCTCACTCCCTCATTCACTCCCTCACTCCCTCACTCATTCCCTCACTCACTCCCTCACTCCCTCATTCACTCACTCACTCACTCATTCCCTCACTCACTCATTCCCTCACTCCCTCACTCACTCATTCTCTCACCCATTCACTCCCTCACTCACTCATTCTCTCACTCATTCACTCACTCACTCATTCCCTCACTCACTCACTCCCTCACTCATTCCCTCACTCACTCACTCACTCATTCCCTCACTCACTCACTCACTCATTCCCTCACTCACTCACTCATTCCCTCACTCACTCACTCATTCCCTCACTCATTCACTCACTCACTCCCTCACTCACTCACTCCCTCATTCACTCCCTCACTCCCTCACTCATTCCCTCACTCACTCACTCCCTCATTCTCTCACCCATTCACTCACTCACTCATTCCCTCACTCACTCATTCCCTCACTCCCTCACTCACTCCCTCACTCACTCCCTCACTCACTCATTCTCTCACCCATTCACTCACTCACTCACTCATTCCCTCACTCCCTCACTCACTCATTCTCTCACCCATTCACTCCCTCACTCACTCACTCCCTCACTCCCTCACTCCCTCATTCTCTCACCCATTCACTCACTCACTCACTCATTCCCTCACTCACTCATTCCCTCACTCCCTCACTCACTCATTCTCTCACTCATTCACTCACTCACTCATTCCCTCACTCCCTCACTCACTCATTCACTCACTCACTCATTCCCTCACTCCCTCACTCATTCTCTCACCCATTCACTCCCTCACTCACTCACTCCCTCACTCCCTCATTCTCTCACCCATTCACTCACTCACTCACTCATTCCCTCACTCACTCATTCCCTCACTCCCTCACTCACTCATTCACTCACTCACTCATTCCCTCACTCCCTCACTCACTCATTCACTCACTCACTCATTCCCTCACTCCCTCACTCACTCATTCTCTCACCCATTCACTCCCTCACTCACTCACTCCCTCACTCCCTCATTCTCTCACCCATTCACTCACTCACTCATTCCCTCACTCACTCATTCCCTCACTCCCTCACTCACTCACTCATTCCCTCACTCCCTCACTCACTCATTCTCTCACCCATTCACTCACTCACTCACTCACTCACTCACTCATTCTCTCACCCATTCACTCACTCACTCACTCATTCCCTCACTCACTCATTCCCTCACTCCCTCACTCACTCATTCTCTCACTCATTCACTCACTCACTCATTCCCTCACTCCCTCACTCCCTCATTCTCTCACCCATTCACTCACTCACTGACTCATTCCCTCACTGACTCATTCCCTCACTCCCTCACTCACTCATTCTCTCACTCATTCACTCACTCACTCACTCATTCCCTCACTCACTCATTCACTCACTCTTGTACTCTCATTCCCTCACTCATTACCTCACCAACTCACTCATTCACTCATTCCTTCACTCCCTCACTCACTCATTCACTCACTCACTCATTCCCTCATTCACTCACTCTTGCACTCTCATTCCCTCACTCACTTATTTCCTCACTCTGTCACTCACTCACTCATTCCCTCACTCATTCACTCCCTCACTCCCTCACTCACTCATTCCCTTACTCCCTCCCTCACTCACTCCCTCACTCACTCATTCCCTTACTCCCTCACTCACTCAATCCCTCACTCATTCACTCACTCACTCATTCCCTCACTCACTTTTTCTCTCCCTCACTCATTTCCTCATTCACTCATTCACTCAGTCACTCCCTCACTCACTCATTTCATCACTCATTCACTCATTCTCTCACTCATTCACCCTCATTCCCTCACTCATTCCCTCACTCACTCATTTACTCATTCCCTCAATCACTCACTCACTCATTCCATCACTCATTCACTCATTCATTCCCTCACTCGTTCACTCACTCACTCATTCCCTCACTCATTTCCTCACTCCCTCACTCCCTCATTCTCTCACCCATTCACTCACTCACTCATTCCCTCACTCATTCACTCACTCATTCCCTCACTCACTCATTCCTTCACTCACTCATTCCATCACTCATTCACTCCCTCACTCACTCATTCCATCACTCATTCACTCACTCATTCCCTCATTTACTCATTCCCTCCCTCACTCACTCATTCTCTCACTCATTCACTCACTCACTCATTCCCTCCCTCATTCACTCACTCCCTCACTCATTCACTCACTCATTCCCTCACTGACTCACTCACTCATTCTCTCACTCATTCACTCACTCATTCATTCACTCACTCACTCATTCCCTCACTGACTCATTCCTTCACTCACTCATTCCCTCACTCCCTCACTCACTCATTCTCTCACTCATTCACTCACTCACTCATTCCCTCACTCATTCACTCACTCACTCCCTCACTCACTCACTCCCTCATTCACTCCCTCACTCCCTCATTCTCTCACCCATTCACTCACTCACTCACTCATTCCCTCACTCACTCATTCCCTCACTCCCTCACTCACTCCCTCACTCCCTCACTCACTCATTCTCTCACCCATTCACTCCCTCACTCCCTCATTCTCTCACCCATTCACTCACTCACTCACTCATTCCCTCACTCACTCACTCCCTCACTCCCTCACTCCCTCATTCTCTCACCCATTCACTCACTCACTCATTCCCTCACTCACTCATTCCCTCACTCCCTCACTCACTCATTCTCTCATTCACTCACTCACTCATTCCCTCACTCACTCATTCCCTCACTCACTCATTCCCTCACTCCCTCACTCCCTCACTCATTCCCTCACTCATTCATTCCCTCACTCATTCCCTCACTCACTCATTCCCTCACTCACTCATTCCCTCATTCATTCACTCATTCACTCACTCATTCATTCACTCACTCATTCCATCACTCATTCACTCACTCCCTCACTCATTCCTTCACTCACTCATTCTCTCACTCATTCTCACACTCACTCACTCATTCCTTCACTCACTCATTCACTCACTCATTCCCTCACTCATTCACTCACTCCTTCACTCACTCATTCCCTCACTCATTCCTTCAGTCACTCATTCACTCACTCACTCACTCATTCATTCATTCACTCCCTCACTCATTCCCTCACTCACTCATTCCCTCACTCACTCACTCCCTCACTCATTCCCACACTCACTCACTTACTCATTCCCTCACTCACTCATTCCCTCATTCATTCACTCATTCACTCACTCATTCATTCACTCACTCATTCCATCACTCATTCATTCACTCATTCACTCATTCATTCACTCACTCATTCCCTCACTCACTCATTCTCTCACTCATTCTCACACTCACTCACTCATTCCTTCACTCACTCATTCACTCACTCACTCATTCACTCACTCCCTCACTCACTCACTCATTCACTCACTCATTCATTCCCTCACTCATTCCTTCACTCACTCATTCATTCACTCATTCACTCACTCATTCCCTCACTCACTCATTCACTCACTCATTCACTCACTTACTCATTCTCTCACTCACATGCAGGGCCTGCTTCCTGTCTACTGTTGCTGCAGGCAACTGCCTTCAGTTGGGGGAATATATATTCGTTTACCTTTCCCTCAAGGTGTGGGGTAGGGGTGGACGATGGCCCTTTCCTGAGCCTGGCCCAGTGCTGCAACTTTGTCCTTGTGTACCCCAAACACTGAAGGTCAAGGTCGCTGCCCTGACAGACGCCCTGCTGGGAAAGAGCAGCCTCAGCCTCCCTCAGCTTTGGCCTCTGCAGGGTCTCTGTGGTGCCCCTCTGGGCACCAGAGAAGATCCCTTCCTGCTCCCCAGCTTCCCAGTAGCCAGGCAGAGCCTCTGCCCCGTCCACCCCTCACTGCCCATCTCACACCGTGACCTTTGCACCTGCCGAGTCCTCTGCCGGGAGCAGAGGCCCCTCCTTGCTCCAGAGAAGGTTCCCCTACACCCACCCCTACGTTTGAGCTGCTCCCAGTGATTCTCTGTGGCACCATAAGTCCCACTGCACAGGTCACAGTCAGCAGACAGCAACACACTGGCCCAGTCCAAACTTCCTGTCTGTGGCTCCATAGGATGGTCCCCAGGAGGAAGAACTCTGTCCCCCGGCTCAGTGCTCCTTTCTCGGGCATATGGGCTAGGCCCAGTCCCCAAACTCATTCCCAGGAGACCACCCCAGCCGTCCTCCCGGGGTCAGCTTGGAGGCTTGTCCTGGGCATGGTTTATATCAGCAAAACTGAGAACGACGAGTGCCTGAGGTCGGCGCCAAGGGTTCCAGTCCAGGAATCAGAACGTTTTCCTACCAAAGGAAATACTCTGCAGACTCTTCTGAGCATTGTAGAAAAATATTTCATAATGTATTAAAATACTTACATTTCAAGTAGAAAAAGTTACCAAGCCATGCGCACCACTGTCTCCGTGCAGAGTACACGACTCGGAAGAGCAGGGCACGGGCGGGGGCCGCACGGGTTTCTCCTCCCTGTTCTCTGACCTGAGCGCGTCTTCGTGGCATTCCCCTCCTGACCGCAGGACTGCGAGGGGGCTGCAGGCTCCGGGGCCCCCCGGCTTCTGGAAGTCGTCTCCAGCGAGTTCATGCAGGCGAACCCCGCGGCCGACGCCGAGGAGGAAACGTTAGCTGAGCCCGAGATCTCCGGGCTTTGGAATGAGGACCAGAAGCCATTCCAGGTACCAGCTCCTGCTCCTTTAGACGCCTGCAGTGGGGGGACCCCTGGCCTCTGTTGGCAGCTCCCCACCTCCATGCCCGCCCCGCCCACACCAGCTGCTGGAGGCCTCTCCCCACTGTGCCTGCATCTCCCACCACCCCCTCCCGCGCGCCGACGCCCCCACCTCCCTCTCCACACTCAGGCCTCTCCCACTTCGCGGAGCCTGGAGGGACCCCAGACTGCCAGACAGCAGCAGGGCCACCGCGGTGTGAGGGGAGGGACGTGGGGCTCCCAGGCTGAGCTACCCCGCGCACTCCTGGAGCAGCAGCTTTCTAGAAAAAGCGAGCAAACAGTGACAGCCCCTGTAAGAAACACGCCCCATCTGGCGCCAGAGTTCTGCGGCCTCTGAAAGAGCGAGACTCAGTCCCCACAGCAGGCCCAGACTGTGGCCCTATCCCATGTGGGGGGGCAATGCCCGCCCCCAGTTTCTGTAAGCACTGGCCACCTTTGCTGTGCGGGCAACGCCACCTGGTTCTGCTGCTTCCGGGGATGCTGGGCTGACCAGGGCGGTGAACAGCAGGCAGCCAGAGCCACCACCTGCACACTCGGGACCCCGGGGAGAAGGCGGCCACTGAGGAGGGTCCCCAGCTGCACCCCCAGGAAGCCAGGGAGGAGGCTGTCCAGTGGCCAGGCACGGGCACCAGCAGGGGCGGCCCAGAGCCAGGGCCCGGGCAGAGCCCACGAGGCTTGCAGCACTGAGCCGGTTCTGCTTCTCCTGGTTGCTGGTGTTGGCCAGGGAAGTGGCTTTGCATCCTGAGAAAGACAAGTTTGTGCCGACACCGCCCGCTGTAGAAAACTGCTTCCTCGTCCTGATGTAACAATCTGGAGGCCGGGCATGGTGGCTCACACCTGTAATCCCAGCACTTTGGGAGGCCGAGGTGGGCAGATCATGAGGTCAAGAGATCGAGACTATCCTGGCCCACATGGTGAAACATTGTCTCTACTGAAAATACAAAAATTAGCTGGGCGTGGTGGTGTGTGCCGGTAGTCCCAGCTACTCAGGAGGCTAAGGCAGGAGAATCGCTTGAACCTGGGAGGCGGAGGTTACAGTGAGCCAAGATGGCGCTGCTACACTCCAGTCTGGCAGCAGAGCGAGACTCCATCTCAAAAAAAAAAAAAGAAACAATCTGGAAAGCCCCCCTTCCATGTGGTCTCCCAGATACCCGCCTGAATCCGGGGGGTCTGCTTTGCTTCCTTTCCCCGTTTCCTTGTCCGGACGTGAGGGCCCCCTGCCTTGTCAGTTGATCCCTCGGGGCCTGCCTGTTCCCAGCTCCCAGCTGGTGGCGGCTGGTGGGGCTGGGCTGTCTGCTCTGCGAACTGCTACCCTCGCCTCTGCACTGCTGCCAGCCCAGCCTCTGTCTCTGTGACCCCAGGAGCCCAAGGAGGACATGGACCGAAAGCCTGTGGGTGGGACGAAGATGGACAAGGACATCTTGGCGCGCACGGTGGCGCGGCTGCGAAGCAGGGTGGTCCAGAAGCAGGTGGTGTTGGGGCGTGAGTTCCAAGGACGCCCCTTCAACAGCAAGCCGGAGCTCCTCCACTTCAAGGTGAGCCCACGGCAGGGCCAGGCAGCAGCGTGGGTCAGCGAGGGAGCCCCTGCCACAGCCTCACCCCTGGCATCTGCTTTTTAACCCTGGAAAACCCAGGGGCTTCCTCAGAAGGTGCAGGCCAATCTCGGCCCTTCTCTCCAAGGAGGCGGAGGGAGAGGGTCCTGTCTCCGTGGAGGGCTGCACGCCAGTCCAAGGGGTAAATCCTGGGCAATGGGGGTGCTGTGTCCCTGAAAGGCCTGTGCCACTTGGGACAGGATGTAGTGGGGCATGGTGGGGGACACGTGAGGCTGAGGTTGGTGCCTGGATGCCTCCGCCAAACTCTGCAAGACAGAGCGGCCCATGACCTACTGTGTTTTACCCCAGCTCAAGCCCGTCCGTGGAGTCAGGGGCCCACCCTGGAGCCACCATGTTGGAGCCTTGCCTCTCACTGTCGCCCGCATGCTCCCTCCCAGCAAGGCCCGTCCTGCCTCAAGTGGCAAAGGCTCTTCCGAGACACTTTCCACACCCCATTTTCCCCAGGGGCCTCCCCGATTCTGGGGAAAATCCTTGGGAACTGTCCCCTGGGAACCTCTCCTTGGCTGGCAAACCCTCAGCAGTGGTTACCCTGAGGGACCGCACGGCCCCCTCTGACCCGCTCTGAAGCTGCTGCCTCGGCCTTTCCCAGGACTTTGATGTTGGCAAAGTGTACAAGAAAAAGATCACGCTGGTGAACACCACCTACACGATCAGCTACTGCAAGCTGGTGGGCGTGGAGGGGCACCTCCAGGACTTCATCCACGTGGAGTGAGAGGACAGCCCAGACAGGGGGTCCAGGGCGGGGACAGGGGGCCGCGGGTGGGGACAGGGGGTCCAGGGCGGGGACAGGGGGTCCAGGGCAGGGACAGGGGGTCCAGGGCGGGGACAGGGGGTCCAGGGCGGGGACAGCGGGTCCAGGGCGGGGACAGGGGGTCCAGGGCGGGGACAGGGGGTCCAGGGCGGGGACAGCGGGTCCAGGGCGGGGACAGGGGGTCCAGGGCAGGGACAGGGGGTCCAGGGCGGGGACAGGGGGTCCAGGGCGGGGACAGGGGGTCCAGGGCGGGGACAGGGGGTCCAGGGCGGGGACAGGGGGTCATAAGCGCTCAGGTCCGACTTCCACGAAGATTCTGTAGAGGGGCTCCTCTGTCTTCGTGTGTCAAAGTCATCCGTACCGACCCCATTTCCCTCCACAAATGGCTGAGGCTTTTGCCCGAGTTTCCTTTTGTCTTTGTTTTGTTGTTTGAGACGGAGTGTCACTCTGTCGCCAGGCTGGAGTGCAATGGTGTGACCTCAGCTCACTGCACCCTCCACCTCCTGGGTTCAAGAGATCCTCCTGCCTCAGCCTCCCCAGTAGCTGGGATTATTGGCACACACCACCACTCCCAGCCAATTCTGTATTTTTAGTAGACACAGGGTTTCACCATGTTGCCCAGGCAGTTCTCAAACTCCTAACCTCAGGTGATCCACCTGTCTTGGCCTCCCAGAAAGTGCTGGGATTACAGGCATGAGCCTCGGCACCCGGCCAGAGTTTCCTTTTGTATTGTTATGTTTTGATGTCGACCGTTCTAATAACTTTCCCTGGAAATTAGTGAGTCTGTTCAGTGTCAGGTTAAAGCTGTGTTCATGCCAGCACTCTTCCGTGAATTGAGGCTGCCTGTCTTACCCTGTAACGACGTCTCTGTTCTTCCCTTGCAGACTCCACTTAGGTGTATGTTGGATCCTCTTTGCTGGTCTTTCTTGTCTGCTGTTTTCCTTCCGGTTGCCTTCAATACTTTCTGCTTTCTTTTCCTTTTTTTTTTTTTTTGTTTTATTTTTTGAGATGGAATCACACTCTGTCACCCAAGCTGGAGTGCAGTGGTGCCATCTCAGCTCACTGCAACCTCCACCTCCCAGGTTCAAGTGATTCTCTTGCCTCACCCTCCTGGGCACCTGGGATTACAGGTGCCCGCCACCACATCCAGCTAATTTTTTGTATTTTTAATACAGATGGGGTTTCACCATGTTGGTCAGGCTGGTCTCGAACTCCTGACCTCAGGTGATCCACCTGCCTCGACCTCCCAAAGTGCTGGGATTACAGGCGTGAGGAACTGCACCCGGCCGAACTTACTTTATTTTTAAGAAAGTTCTTTCTCTTCTGCTTCCTGTTTCCGGCCAGTTTTCTGTTTGTGGATGGGTTTATAGGTCCAGGATGGGTTTCAGATTCCCAGTTTAGGAATTTCCACTTCCACTATCACTGTGAAGTGCAGCTTCTGAAATGAGGCTGAACAAGGGCAGGGCCCTAATTCCCCATCCCCTTGCTGCCCAGGCTCCAGAGGGGCCTCCCCTTCTTCCACCAGGTGCCTTCCTGAGGCTGCCCCCACGGGCTTGTGAGCTCTGCTGGCCTCTCCCTGAGATCCACACAAACTGGAACTTGGTGTTTTCCCATGGAAGCTGTGTGATGTTTCTTTGGGGAGCAGGTTTCAGGCCTGGCTTAAGGTCTCTATTCCCCTCTCCTTCGTCTCTTCCCTGAAGCTTTTCAGAAGCTCGCAGCTCCCTGTGAAGGCAGGTGTGGAGAAAGCATGCTGGAGATTGGTGTTTATTTTTCGCCTTAGGGTTAATTTTAAGTCTGGGGGGTTCTCTGTCTTCGAGTGGGGCGACAGCATGGATTTCTGCGGCTCACCCGTGTCTCTTATTGATCCGTGTGGTTTCTACAGGGCGCGTGCAGACGTGCGTTTAGGTGGCCACTGTGCTCAGCTGCCGAGGCGCTCCTCCCACGCTGGGATGAGAATTCCTTACGGACAGTCACTCTCTCTCCACAGGTTGAGGCCACCACCCTCCTGCCTTCTGTCTCTATTGCTGTAGTGGGAGGTGGCCTCAGTCCAGGGCTTGGTTTTTGGGAGGATTCATGGCTTCCCACCTGCCTGCTTGCTCCAAGATTCTCTCTTCCTTGACATCCCACAGCTCCAGCGTCTGGTGTGGCTGATTTTTCTTTTTCTTTCTTTCTTTTCTTTTTTTTTTTGAGACGGAGTTTCGCTCTTGTTACCCAGGCTGGAGTGCAATGACGCGATCTCGGCTCACCGCAACCTCCGCCTCCTGGGTTCATTCAGGCAATTCTCCTGCCTCAGCCTCCTGAGTAGCTGGGATTACAGGCACACACCACCGTGCCCAGCTAATTTTTTGTATCTTTAGTAGAGACGGGGTTTCACCATGTTGACCAGGCTGGTCTCGATCTCTTGACCTCGTGATCCACCCGCCTCGGCCTCCCAAAGTGCTGGGATTACAGGCTTGAGCCACCGCGCCCGGCCCTTTTTTTTTTTTTTTTTTAGACAGAGTGTCACTCTGTTGAGAGGCTGGAGTGCAGCAGCACGATCTCAACTCACTGCAACCTCCACCTCCCGGGCTCAAGCGATTCTCCTGCTTCAGCCTCCCGAGTAGCTGGGATTACAGGCGCCCAGCTACTTGGGAGGCTGAAGCGCCCAGCACCACGCCTGGCTAATATTTGTATTTTTAGTAGAGATGGGGTTTCACCATGTTGGCCAGGCTGGTCTCGATCTCTTGACCTCGTAATCCACCTGCCTCGGCCTCCCAAAGTGCTGGGATTACAGGCGTGAGCCACGGCGCCCGGCTGGGTGTGGCTGATTTTTCTTAGACCTCACTGTCCTCGTGAATCTGAAGATTCAGATCTTTGAACAATTCTGGGGCCTCCTCAGCCCCAGCTTTCCGGGCACGGCCCCTCCCCAGCACATTCTCCTGCCCTGTCCCTTCCTCCTCTGGAAGCTCCCTGTCCGCTGGGAATCTCGTCTCTTTTCTGCGTTGTGTGGTGCTCTGGGTACCACTTGCCCCCTCGCTGCTTCTGATCAGCGTTGGAATTGCTCACGAGTTTCCTCCTCCGCTGCCCTGGCCCCCGTTTCTGAGAATGTCGAGCTCCGTTTCAGAGGAGTCTGCATTCCTCCAGTGTCTCGTTCTTTCCTCACGTCTGGAATTCTCTGCTTCCGTCTCTTACCATCTTGCCTCCTGCCCTCTCACGTCTCCACTCCACACATCCGTTGTCTGAAGGGTTTGGAGCTGGCCCCGCGCTCTGCTCTGCTGGTCTGCTGGAGGCACGTGCGTCCGCCCTCTCGGATTCTGCTCCTCTCCCTGGCGGGCTCCGTCCCGGGCCCTGCGCCGTCCTCACCAACGCCCTTCCCTCCCAGTCCACCGCAGGAGCTTTGCGTTTGCTCCTGCTGGGTCCGTGGGAACGTAGCCAGCCAAGGACACACTTTTCTATGACATTTTACCTTGTGCATTTCTAAAGCAAGCACGTTGGGTAAAATCCAACCTTGTGAAATAGGCCTGGCGTCAGGAGTTCCTGGGGAGATGCTCCCTCACCCAGATCTGGGCCGACACAGACCCAGATCCCTCCCGTGCCCTCAGCAGCAGGGGCTATTTTCCTGGTTTTTCCCTGGAAGGGACTGAGAGGGTCCTGACTGGCTCAGGAGTCCGAGTTCCAGCTCTCTTCCTGGCCCCTGTTGCCACACTGGTATCAAAGCCCTAGAGCCCTGGTCCAAGGCCTGGCACCTGTGCCCAGGGGAACTGCAGACTCACTGACCCACCAAGTCCCATTTCCTGGCAGTTGGCCCCGGGAACTTGCCTCACACCTTCATTCCTTAACTCACTCCACAAACGTTTGCACGCACTTGAGTGTCCCCCACCTGCCGGGTACTGGGGACAGCAGGGGACGCAGCAGACCCAGCGCTCCCCAGGGGGAAGGCAGCTGGGCAGGGGTGCAGAGCCAGGAAGGGGAGGAGCCCAGGAGCTCCAGCCTGACTGCACTCCTGGCGGGGAGGCAGGCGTTGGTCCTCTGCCGCTCTGACCCCGTGTGCTGTGGGTCGTGTCCTGACTATGCTCCAGGCAGGGAGGCAGGTGTTCACCCTCTGCCGCTCTGACCCCTCGTGCTGTGGGTCGTGTCCTGACTATGCTCCAGGCAGGGAGGCAGGTGTTCACCCTCTGCCGCTCTGACCCCGTGTGCTATGGGTCACGTCCCGCAGCTTCGACCCCCCTGGACCCCTGTCAGCCGGAATGTCCTGCGAAGTGCTTGTCACCTTCAAGCCCATGGTGAGTGGAAGGGGCCGTCAGTTCCCTTGAGGGAGAGGTGGTGATGCGTGGAGCCTGCCGCTCCGTGGTGGAGGGAGGACGCGCTCGGCCTCTCTGTGAGGGTCGCTCGGGTCCGGTTCTGCTGTTTTATTTCTGTTCCTTCGGTCGGGCAGAACCGCAGCACAGCTCCCCTGAGCTAGTGGTCGAGGTTGCGAACTCTCGGGTCTGAGTCGGGAGCTGGGATGTCCCAGGAAGCGGATGTGTGGCCCTCCTGGGCACCCTGAGCTGACTCCTTCCCCAGGGGTCTCCCACGCCTGGCAGGTGGCAGGCGGCCTCGGCCCAGGCAGTGTTGAGGCAGCCACGGCCTGTGTAACAGGCTAAAGTTACAGAAAGGCTGGGAGTGGTGGCTCATACCTGTCATCCCAGCACTTTGGGAGGTCAAGGCAGGAGGGTTGCTTGAGCCCAGGAATTCGAGACCAGCCTGGGCAACATAACAACACCCCGTCTCTACAAAAAATACAGTTAGCCAGGTGTGGTGGCGCATGTCTGTAATGCCAGCTACTGGAGAGGCTAAGGTGGGAGGACCGCTGGACCCCAGGTGGGGGTGGGTGGAGGGAGGTTGCAGTGAGCCGAGACGGTGCCGCTGCACCCCAGTCTGGCCGACAGAGCCAGACCCTGTCCAAAAAAAAAGTCACGGAAGTTTATGGTAGTTGGGGTTGTTTTATTTTCTTAGATAAACAAAGACCTAGAAGGAAATATCTCATTTTTGGCTCAGACGGGCGAGTTTTCAGTTCCACTGAAATGTTCAACAAAGAAGTGTTCGGTGAGTTCAAGGTCTCGAAGCTGGCACTGCCCAGGGCTTCCTGGCTGGGTGCCCCGGTGGGGGATGGCATCTCCTGGGAGGCAGAGGCTAGCAGGGAGCTCACATCTCCACCAGGGGCCAGAGCCCCTCCATCCAGCAGCAGCACAGGTGGGCCTGAGCCGGGCCTTGGGCAGGGGTCTCCCATGTGGGGCGCTCTGGAAGAACCAGACCAACCCTGCCTGGCGTGGAGCCTGGCCTGCAGGCCTGTGGCTCAGAGGAACCTGCCATGTTTGTGTGTGTTGGAAAGAGACGCTCGGTGCCGCAAAGACAGAGGATCTCTCAGCGACGCACCTTTTACTTCCTGGACTGCAGGAAGGGCACCCTCGCTGGCCATCTTGTCATGAGTGCAATGAACAAAGGAAAACAGACGTATTGATCCCTTACACATTTGGGGTCGTCCTTACTGCTGCGTCTGATCTCCGTTGGCTGGAGCCAGACCTCACAATCTAAGCTAAAACCCGATTGGCTGACATCTTAAAACTTTTTATTTTATTTATTTATTTTTATTTTTAAATTTATTTTTCTTTATGTCTGTCAGTTGACCTCAATCACCTGACCTCGTGATCCACCCACCTCTGCCTCCCAAAGTGCTTGAATTACAGGCATGAGCCACTGCGCCCAGCCAAAACTTGTCTAAGTAGGTAAAAGCAATGGAGAGCTGGGACATGCCTGTGAGCACAGATATCTTGGTTAAAGTACAAGGACACAGAATGTACTATGTGCCTGTGAGCATGGCACGTGTAACGGCCACGTAGGATAGGGCTTAACAAAGCGTTATTAGCACACTTATTCTTCAACAGGAAAAGAAACCTTTAAAAGGAACCTTTCTATTTCTCACAACGTGAGAAGGCTCTGGTCCTTCCTGCAGCTCTTGGGGGCCCCCCCTTCATTCTTTTGAATTAAGAAAACTTTCAAGCCTAGTGGGAAGCAGAGAGAACAGCACACTAAGGCTCCACACACCTGCAACGCGGAACCCCAGCGTCGGCCACGGACACCGTGGCTTTGTCCACCCACCGCTCTGTCTGTCATGCTGATCCACTTCGAAGTACATTAGTAAAATCGTAACACTCAGCCGAGCACGGTGGCTCACACCTGTATTCCAGCACTTTGGGAGGCTGAGGCGGGCATATCATGAGGTCAGGAGATCGAGACCAGCCTGGCCAACATGGTGAAACCCCGTCTCTACTAAAAATACAAAAATTAGCTGGGCGTGGTGGTGCGTGCCTGTAATCCCAGCTACTCGGGAGGCTGAGGTACGAGAATTGCTTGAACCCAGGAGGCGGAGGTTGCGGTGAGCCGAGATCGCGCCACTGCACTCCAGCCTGGTGACAGAGTGAGACTCCATCTCAAAAAAAAAAAAAAATTGTAGCATTCAACACTCCGCCCTTAGAAACGTCAACATACATCTCCAGTAAACCAGGGACCCACTCATCATTGTCCCTCCCGAGTAATCAGCTCGCACCGGACCTGCCGCACAGCAAATGGCTCCTGGCTCAGCTGTGCGTGTGAGGCCAAGGCCAGCCCCATCCAGGCTGGAGTCCAGGGCGGTGGCTACAGCAGCACAGGCATCTCCTGGAAGCCGGTGGGGATGTCACAGCTTCTAAGAATTCATGGGCTAAGGCAGGTCCTACGGCCAGGGCCTGTGACGGGGAGCAGGGAGAGGCCCGTTCTCACAAGCAGGGGGAGGAACAAGCAGGGCAGAGACTGAGCTCTCTGTCCGCCCAGCAAGATCAGCAGATGTCCTCACGGCCATCCGTGATCCGGGCCACGCTGCCCCCAAGCCACCTTTCACGAGCACCCAAGTGACTCTCTCCATCTTCCTTCCTCACTGCGTGTTGTTGTGGGGAGGGGCGGGGATGAGTCACTGTTGGTGGCCTTTTCTCCGTTTCTTTGTGGATTCGCTGATGCTTACGTGTTTGGTGTGTTCCAGTCACTTCAGTCTCCCTTCCTCTTGGCACTCAAGCGGCCTCCCATGACCCTGGCAGCTGCGGCCCCACTTGGGCTCCTGCAGGGACTGCTGCCATCCTAGGGCACCCGAGCAGCCCCTTGCCCCGTGGCCTCTGCCTTCTCCTCCGAGCGGTGGCGGTCGGTCGCGGCGGCACTCCGCTGTGCGGGCTGGTGGTGAGCCAAGACTCAGGCCCAGGACGTGGAGCACCAGGGCCGGAGGCACCGAGGAGTCCTGCCCCGCGGACGGCCGGACCTCGGCTCCTTCCCGCTAAGCCTGGGAGCGCCGCAGGAGTCTGGTGCTGGCCGGTTCCGCTCCGGATCTGTGTCAAGGAGCACGTGCGTGGCGTGGCCCCAGGTGTCCGGCCGAGCAGCCCGGCCTCTCCTGACCCTTCGGCTCCCCTGTGCAAGGCCTTGCTTCTCCAGGGGAGCGTCCTGGCCAGGGGCTGTAAAATCCCACCGGGCAAGGTGGCTCACACCTGGAATCCCAGCACTTT
Source organism: Saguinus oedipus (assembly GCA_031835075.1). Lineage (NCBI taxonomy): Eukaryota > Metazoa > Chordata > Mammalia > Primates > Cebidae > Saguinus > Saguinus oedipus. Next base: position 39,748,599 of record CM063175.1, on the reverse strand, counting down.
GGGAGGCTGGGGCGGGTGGACCAAGAGGTCACAAGGTGGAGACCATCCTGGCCAACATGGTGAAACCCTGACTCTACTAAAAATAGAAAAAAAAAATTAGCTGGGCATAGTAGCGGGCGCCTGTAGTCCCAGCTACTCAGGGGGCCGAGGCAGGAGAATCACTTGAACCCGGGAGGCGGAGGTTGCAGTGAGCTGAGATCACACCACCGCACTCCAGCCTGGGCGACAGGGTGAGACTCTGCCTCAAACAAACAAACGAAACCGTAAAACGCTCGTCTGAGCAAAGGGGCGAGCAGGACCCCGGCGCATGGGAAGGAGGCGGCCTCTTTTGGCTGGATCCTGGCTGGTCTCTGCTAACCACGTCCATTTGCATCGGCGGCCCCTAGTCCTGCTTCTGGAGCAGGAGCACAGAGTGAGGAGTCTCCAGACCCCCAAAGTCAGAGCCCAGAAAAGCCTCCCAAGGAGGGGCCCTTGGGCAGAGCCAAGGTTCAGCCCCGGCCTGCATCCTTAGCCAGTGCCCAATGCTTCTGTGGCTCGTGGCCCACGGCGGGCGTGGTGAGGCAGTGCCACGGAGGGCATGCTCCCTTTCTGGAAGGACATACCTTGGGTACATGCATCCCGAGCGTGGCTGATCTCGCGCAGGAGTGACCTCCAAAGCCCCGTGCCCAGTCTCCTTGTCCGGGCCCTACATCCTGGCCCTGTGTCCTCCCAGTGAACCCGGTTACTCTCGGCAAGGTGGTTCCTGCTTAATGTTCTTGAAAACAGAGTCACGCGTGCACCTGGTCGTGAGCGACACGTCTCATTTCTGGACGGAATCGCGTACCGGGCTGCGCAGTGCACGGCACACAAGTGCTGGCCGCGGCCCTGCCTGGAGCCCTGTGCGGGCCTCACGCTGGACACCCTGTGGCCCGGCTTGTGGCCCTGGGTTCACTCTGTGTCCTCTGGCAGCTGTCCCTGCCTAGAGCCCTGTGCGGGCCTCACGCTGGGCACCCTGTGGCCCGGCTTGTGGCCCTGGGTTCACTCTGTGTCCTCTGGCAGCTGTCCCTGCCTGGAGCCCTGTGCGGGCCTCACGCTGGGCACCCTGTGGCCCGGCTTGTGGCCCTGGGTTCACTCTGTGTCCTCTGGCAGCTGTCCCTCGACAAGGAGCTCATCGACTTCGGCAGCTACGTGGTGGGAGAGACCACGTCTCGGGCCATCACGCTGACCAACGTCGGGGGCTTGGGCACGAGTTTCAAGATCCTGCCAGCTTCAGAGCCCTGCGAGATGGACGACTCCCAGTCCATCCTGAAATTAGTGAGTGTGTGCTCGGCCAAGGGGGAGTGTGGGGCCGCGCCCCCCAAATGTAGTCCCATTTGGGTGAACGGGGGTGACGGTATGAGGGCGTCTACAGTGGGCCTGGGAGGACAAGGGGAGTGCCGGGCCTCCTCAAATCGGCCTCAGCAGAAGAGGCAAGCTTCCATAGGACACCTGCAGTCTCCTGGCCTCAGGGGCGGCGGCAGCAGGACACCCCCTTTCTCAGGCATGCAGCGGCAGGGGCACTGGCCAGCAGTTCCAGGCCCAAGGGCCCCAGGAGACCCAGCCTCCCCCTGATATGTCTCCGAAGCCCCAGAGGGTGTGGGGGTGGGAGGGCTGGACAGGTGCACTCAAGGGCTGTAGCTGCACCTGTTCCAAATGTGAGTGTGTCTTGTCCTGTCAGAGGCAGGGGTGGCCCAGGGCTCAGGCGGAGGGAAGGCTCAGCCTACAGCCAGCTGAGAAGGAAGGCGGGTCGGAAGACATGGCTCCACACTCCCAGGCTGGGGCAGCACAACTCTGCCCACCCGGCCTACAGGGAGGGAGGCTGAGGGGTGACCCTGAGCCTCTGGGCGAGCTGCTACTGTGACCCACAACCAGGAAGGGTGAGACGGGGTGAGGCAGCAAGGGGGCAGCTGAGGGGCCACGCTGGAGCCAGGCCCCAGCCCCCCACGCCTGTCGTCCCGGGAGTCCTGGCGGCTGAACAGGAAAAGGAGGTGGGAAACGTGGAAGCTGGATGCTGCGTTGTCCTCTCAGAGCAGCCTCCTGACCTACGAAGACAAAAGCGTGTACGACAAAGCCACCACCACCATCTCTGAGCATCCGCTGGAGGGCCACGAGTTCTCCCAGGTGGACCTGCAGATCCGGAGGGGGGCGGAGAAGCTGGACCAGTTGAAGGAAGAGGCAGAGCCCGAAGGTGAGCCGGCAGTGAGGGCCCCAGGCCAGCATTCCGGGGCCCTGAGAGGCCAGGGGAGGGCTGGAAAGTAGAGAACCTTCCCAGGCCTTCGATGGTAAGTGATGGTCAAACAAGAAAACACTCATACGTGCCGCTAAGTGTTGTTTGGAGCGGACTGAAATGTGCCCTCACGTTGACGCTGACAGACGGCTCGAAGGCCACCTCCAGCCCTGGCCCAGCAGGCGCCCACGGGTGGGAAGAGGCTCCTCGGTGCTCTCTGGACGGGCTGTACTCCGGGGGCTTCTGTCTACCCCTGCAGCTGTGTTAGATTCGCACCAGCGGAAGGGGTGCCAAGATACAGCAGGGCCCTGCCCCCCCTGCGCCTCCCACCCTCCGTCCTCCGCCGCCAGGAAGTGCTCGCGTCTCCTCCTTGCCTCTCTGGAAAGTTTTCCCACACGAGTGGAGATCCGGGAACCGCTGGCTCCTCCTGTGTGTCTTTGTGGGCTGCATGTTCCACTCCCTGGAGCTGGCAGGTTCGCCGCAGCGTGTGCCAGCCTCACCCCCTGCGTGTGGCGTTTCCTTTCCTGAGCGAGCCTCAGGTTCAAGTTCCTCCTCCCTCAGGCGCATGCTTGGAAGCATTTGTGGTGCACGCTGCTGGGTATGCGGCCACTCTGCACCCCGCTCCAGCCCACGTGTGAGTTTCCGTGGTGCGTGAGTTTCCGTGGTGCGTGAGTTCCCATGGTTCGAGAGTTCCCGTGGTGCGTGAGTTCCCACGGTGCGTGAGTTCCCGTGGTGCGTGAGTTCCCGTGGTGCGTGTTCCCGTGGTGCGTGTCTGTGGTGCGTGAGTTCCCGTGGTGCATGAGTGTCTGTGGTGCGTGAGTTTCCGTGGTGCGTGAGTTTCCGTGGTGCGTGAGTTCCCGCGGTGCGTGAGTTCCCGCGGTGCGAGAGTTCCCGCGGTGCGTGAGTGTCTGTGGTGTGAGAGTTCCCGTGGTGCATGAGTTCCCACGGTGCGTGAGTTCCCACGGTGCGTGAGTGTCTGTGGTGTGAGAGTTCCCGTGGTGCGTGAGTTCCCACGGTGCGTGAGTTCCCGCGGTGCGTGTCTGTGGTGTGAGAGTTCCCGCGGTGCGAGAGTTCCCGCGGTGCGTGAGTTCCCGCAGTGCGTGAGTGTCTGTGGTGTGAGAGTTCCCGTGGTGCGTGAGTTCCCACGGTGCGTGAGTTCCCGTGGTGCGTGAGTGTCTGTGGTGTGAGAGTTCCCGTGGTGCGTGAGTTCCCACGGTGCGTGAGTTCCCACGGTGCGTGAGTTCCCGTGGTGCGTGAGTTCCCGTGGTCCGTGAGTTCCCACGGTGCGTGAGTGTCTGTGGTGTGAGAGTTCCCGCGGTGCGAGAGTTCCCACGGTGCGTGAGTTCCCGCGGTGCGTGAGTGTCTGTGGTGTGAGAGTTCCCGTGGTGCGTGAGTTCCCACGGTGCGTGAGTTCCCACGGTGCGTGAGTTCCCGTGGTGCGTGAGTTCCCGTGGTCCGTGAGTTCCCACGGTGCGTGAGTGTCTGTGGTGTGAGAGTTCCCGCGGAGCGAGAGTTCCCGCGGTGCGTGAGTTCCCGCGGTGCGTGAGTGTCTGTGGTGTGAGAGTTCCCGTGGTGCGTGAGTTCCCGTGGTGCGTGAGTTCCCACGGTGCGTGAGTTCCCGTGGTACGTGAGTTCCCGTGGTCCGTGAGTTCCCACGGTGCGTGAGTTCCCACAGGGCAGGTGCTGGGGTTTCCCACCTGCATCACAGGACGTAGCCAGCCTCCCTGGCACTAGCTAATATCAAAGCGAGTTCTTTTTCTATGTATTTTATTGAGACAGGGTCTCACTGTGTCACCCAGGCTGGAGTGCAGTGGTGCAGTCACAGCTCACTGCAGCCTCGACCTCACGGACTCAAGTAATCCTCCTGCCTCGGCTCCTGAGTACCTGAGACTACAGGCACACGCCACCACACCTAGCTAGTTTTTATATTTTTTGTAGAGACAGGGTTTCACCATGTCTCCCAGACTGGTCTTGAACTCCTGAACTCATGCCGTCTGCCCACCTCAGCCTCCCAAAGTGCTGGATTATGGGCGCGAGCCACCTCACCCAGCCCACCAAGTTCTTTGTCGACCAGGCTGGTCTCAAACTCCTGACCTCAGGCGATACCCCCGTCTCAGCCTCCCAAAGTGCTAGGATTACAGGCAAGAGCCACCACACCTGGCCATCAAGCAGATTGAACTGTGGGAACTAACCTTTGGAAGACTTCATTAAAATGTGGAGTCTCCCAAAACTAACTACGGATCAACGCAATTCCAACCAAAATTCCAGGAAGATTTTTTAACGGAAATTGACAAGCTTATTGTAACATTTATATGGAAATCCAAAGGACCTAAAGTGACCAAAACAACTTTGAAAAAAAAAAATTTCCACGCCTGTAATCCCGGCACTTTGGGAGGCCGAGGCGGGTGGATCACGAGGTCAAGATATCGAGACCATCCTGGTCAACATGGTGAAACCCCGTCTCTACTAAAAATACAAAAAATTAGCTGGGCATGGTGGCGCGTGCCTGTAATCCCAGCTACTCAGGAGGCTGAGGCGGGAGAATTGCCTGAACCCAGGAGGCGGAGGTTGCGGTGAGCCGAGATGGCGCCATTGCACTCCAGCCTGGGTAACGAGCGAAACTCCATCTCAAAAAAAAAAAAAAAAAAGAGCAAAACTCCGTCTCAAAAAAAAAAAAATAGATGACCAGTTGCTGGGGCAGGGGGCCCAGGAGATGCGGGGGGAGGGGACCGCTCAGTGTCTTGATTGCTGTGTTGCGTGTACAAGCACGTGCATTTGTCGAAACTTGCAGAAAGTTACACTAAGAAGAGTTCATTTTACTATATGCAACTTATTCCTTAAAAAAGAAAAAGAAAAAATCACTCACACAGGAAAAACAGAAAGTACTGCAGTTGGCCAGGCACAGTGGCTTAAACAACTTTGAAAAAAAAAATTTCCACGCCTGTAATCCCAGCGCTTTGGGAGGCCAAGTGGATCACTCGAGGTCAGGAGTTGGAGACCAGCCTGGCCAATGTGGCAGAACCCCGTCTCTACTAAAAATACAGAAAATTAGCCAGACGTGGTGGTGGGCACCTGTAATCCCAGCTACTTGGGAGGCTGACACACTTGAATCTCTTGAACCCGGGAGGCAGAGATTGTGGTGAGCCGAGATCGCGCCACTGCACTCCAGCCTTTTCGAGGGAGGAAGACTCTGTCTCAAGAAAAAAGAAAAGAAAAGAAAGTATTGCAGTCTTTCGTGATTCAGATACAGGTATTATCAGACACCAAAAATCAAATACGTTGAAAAATACTACATGGTGAGACCCCATCTCTACAAAAAAAAAAAATTAGCCCATCATGGTGACATGCATGTGTAGTCCCAGCTGCTCAGGAGGCTGAGCTGGGAGGATCGCTTGAGCCTGGGAAGTTGAGGCTGCACTGGGCCATGATCACGCCACTGCGTGGTGGCCTGGGTACCAGTGAGATCCTGCCAAAAGAAAAAAAGGAATAAAAGAAAATACTAGAAAAGGAGGCCAGGCCTATAATCCCAACACTTTGGAAGGCCAACACAGGAGCGTTGCTTGAGCCCAGATGTTTGGGCTCAGCCTAAGCAAGGTAATAAGACTCTGTCTCTACAGAAACAGAAACAAAACAATTAATTAGCCAAGCGTGGTGGTACACAGCTGCGGTCACCTGAAACCAGGCGGTCGGAGCTACAGCGAGCAGTGACTGCAGCCCTGCCCTTCAGCCTGGGCAATGGAGTGAGGCCTCGTCTCTAAAAACAAAAAAGCTGCCAGCCCCAGAGTCTGCCCACCACGCTGTGGTGACTCCTGAGGCAGTCAGAGTGGAGGGCAGCTGACCCAGCCACTCCCCTTGCACAGTCAGAACTGGGGGCCGTTGGCCGGCGGTGGCTCGTACCTGTAATCACAGCACTTTGGGAGGCTGAGGCAGGTGGATCAATTGAGGTCAGGAGTTCGAGACCAGCCTAGCCAACATAGTGAAACCCCATCTCTACTAAAAATACAAAAAGTAGCAGGGCATGATGGCGGGTGCCTGTGATCCCAGCTACTGCGGAGGCTGAGGCAGGAGAATCGCTTGAACCCGGGAGGCGGAGGTTGCAGTAAACCGAGATCGCACATTGCACTACAGCCTGGATGACAGAACGAGACTCTGTCTCAAAAAAAGAAAAGAACTGGGGGCCCTGTGGCCTTTACAGCTCCAGACCCCAGCAGTGATGCCTGCCTCAGAGTCGTCGTCTGCTCGTGAAGAGCCCTGCCGTGCATACGCTAAGCCCAGGACCTGCTGGCATGTCCACCGGGGCTCCCCATGGTGACCTGGCCTGGCCGGCAGCCCAGCTGCTCTGACCCCACCTGGCAGCGCAATAGAGGCCAAAGGAGAACGCCCACCTGCACGTGGCCTCTCGAATGGCGTGGGTTCAGGTGCAAAGTCAGCAAAAAGTGCTGTTCAGACTTGCAAGGGAGCAGCTCCCAGGGCCTTGCTGACCAACGGCCGGCCAGTGCCCCCAGAGCCCAGCGGCACGTGGCAACCAGGAGCCCGCAGTGGGGAAGTGCTGACCAGACACGCCAGCAGCTCGTGCCTGTAGTGAGCACACCCCTGCCGCTGTGGGAACTTAGGTGACCGGATATGATCATGAGAGAAGAAAAATCCCCGAAAGATGGTATCGTTAGAATTTTTTGGACTTAGCTGTCCTTCCCACTCCAGCCTTTAATACCCTGCCCTGGGGCTGGCAGGTGGTGAGGAAATGGAGCCCTTTGGGAGAGGGCTTCCTGAGCCCTCCTGGCACGCTGGGGACTGGCCGCACCCTCTGGGCGTTGGTCCCCCAAGAGACCACATGGACGGTTCCAGCATGTTCAGGAAGGACAGAGCCCAGGGTATGGGTTTGGAGGTGACAACCACGTCCCAAGGGGGCCTGGGCTGCGCTGCCTCCCCCGCCAACCCTTGCCTCTGGATGCCCCTTCTCTTCCAGAACCAGAGAGATTAACCACGACGATGCCTCCCAGCGAAGAACAGACGGAGATCACACTGGGGGAGGTCAGCCGGCCCAGCCTGCTCAGGCCTTAATATACCTGCCACGAGCCGAGACACCGCCCGCCTTCCCCAGCCCCAGCCACACCCCAACCCACTGGCCCCACCCCCAGGTGGCCTTTCCATCTAACCAGAGATAGGCTGGGCTCTGCCCACCGGGGACTTGCAGACTCCAGGCGTCTTGTACTGTCAGCTGGCATGGGGCCACCCCTCCCCAAGCCAGGAAATGCGGGAACAGAGCCACAGAGCGTTTGCCGGGTGTAGGGCACTGGGTGAAATGGGGTAGACACTGGCAGTGGCCTCCCCAGCTGGGGCACATGAGCTCCTGAGCAGGGGAGGCTGTGGGGGAGGTTCAGGCTGCCTCCAGCTCCCCTGGCTGAAACCCCACGACAGTAAGTCCTCCAAGGGCTGGGCCAGGCCCAGGACCTGGGTGGCCAAGTGGCCACCCGGGGACCCAGGTCCCACCGCCTTCCAGCCTTGCACCCGCGCAGCACTGTGAGGGCTGGGAGAGGATCCTGAAAGCCATGAAGCCTGGCTGACCCCTTGGCGTCTCTTCCGTACAGATAACACAGGGGGACATCGGCCCCTTCAGCTCCATCAGGGTGCCCATCATCTTCACCCCAAGGGTCCCAGGAGACATCCAAGCCAGATTCAAGGTCACGTTCAAGAACCACCAGTGCCCAACAGTGAGTACTCTGCTGCCATGCCACACACGTCACCCCAGTGTGCCAGGGGCCCCTCCCGCCACAGCCTGGTGCAGTGACTGCCCTTGGCCGCAAGGTCACCATTTCCCCATGCTTGGATGGCCAGTTGGTGGCACGGATGGCTGGCACCGCAGTTCACAACATGCACACACACGAGTGTGCACGCATGCACGCTGGCATATACATGTAGGCACAGGGACACAGACACACATGCCCATCCAAAAACATGCACGTATACACACATTTTAAAATGCACTCACAGAGTCCTTACATGCTCACATGTACACAGAGCCCTTACACGCATGTACACATGCACACAGAGACCTTACACGCACATTTCTTTTTTGAGTCAGGGTCTTGTTCTGTCACCCAGCCTGGAGTGCAGTGGCAGGATGACAGCTCACTTCAGCCTCTAACTGCAGAGCTCAAGTGATCCTCCTGCCTCAGCCTCCCAAGTGCTGGGATTACAGATGTGCGCCACTACGCCTGGCTAACTTTTGTATTTTTCGTAGATACCGGATTTTGCCATGTTGGCCAGGCTGGTCTCGAACTCCTGACCTCAAGTGATCCGCCTGCCTTGGCCTCCCAAAGTGTTGGGATTACAGGCGTGAGCCACTGCACCTGGCCATAGGCGACAACTTTCTATGTTTAAAAATTCCTCTGCACCCCCTACGTACCCCCTCTGCCCCTTGGGCTGGGGCGGTCGCCTGTCCCAGGAGGAGGCTTCTGGCATCCTTGAAAGTGTTCAGAGTCCTCGGCTCACCCCACAGCACCAGGACAGCACAACTGTGTAGGCGGCTTCCTGCTGGGTTACTGCGCCTCCCTGGCCCGGGCTGGGCGGCCCTCCCAAAGCTTCACCCATCCTCTCCAACCTCCGGAGGCCCCAGGAGTCAGTGCTTGGGGAGAAGCGGATCTCACAATCTCGGCTCACTGCAACCTCTGCCTCCTGGGTTCAAGTGGTTCTCGCGCCTCGGCGTTCCGCGTAGCTGGGACCACGGGCACGCGCCACCATGCCTGGCCACTTTTTGTATTGTTTTTAGAGATGGAGGTCTTGTCATGCTGCCCAGGCTGGTCTCAAACTCCTGGGCTCAAGCAGCCTCCCACCTTGGCCTCCCAAAGTGCGGAATTACAAGTGTGAGCCACCGTGCTCGGTCAGAAAAAGGTTTTTTCTAAACACCTAAACATGTTAAAGAGTATGAAGCTGAGTGGTAGGTACTTGGTGATCCAGTATTCCGTTCTAGTAATATTTGAACATTTTGAAAATAAAAAGAGGTCAGGAGCGGTGGCTCACATCTGTAATCCCAGCACTTTGAGAGGCCGGGGCAGGCAGATCACGAGGTCAGGAGATGGAGACCATCCTGGTCAACATGGTGAAATCCCATCTCTACTAAAATACAAAAAAATTAACTGGGTGTGGTGGCTCGCACCTGTAGTCCCAGCTACTCGGGAGGCTAAGACGGGGGAATCACTTGGATCCGGGAGGTGGAGGTTGCAGTGAGCCGAAATCACGCCACTGCACTCCAGCTGGGCAAGATCAAGACTGTCTTAAAAAAAAGAAATAAAGAAAGAAAAAAAGAAAAAGAATATTTGGCCAGGTGTGGCGGCTCAAACCTATAATCCCAGCACTTTGGGAGGCCAAGGTGGGTGGACCTCCTGCGGTCAGGAGTTTGAGATCAGCCTGGCCAACATGGCAAAACCATGTCTCTACTAAAAATACAAAAATTAGCCAGGTGTGGTGTCGCGGGCCTATAGTCCCAGTTACTTGGGAGGCTGAGGCGGGAGAATCGCTTGAACACAGGAGACAGGTTGCAGTGAGCCGAGATTGCACCACTGCACTCCAGCCTGGGTGACAGAGCAAGACTATCTCAAAAAAGAGAACATTTTAAATGATGTGAAAAGAGCCACAGCAGCCCAGCGTCAGAAAAACTCGAGCCCATGAAACCTTCCTGCTGGGAGCTGTGCGGTGCTCACTGATGCCGCCTGCTTTGCCCAAGGAACTACCTGTTGCTGAGCTCACGTGTCCGCATTCAGCTGCATTTTAGGGTCATGGGCATGGCCATCGATGTGCCAGTCTGGGTGCCAAGGCCCAGCGTGGACCTAAAGATCTGCATGTACGACCGGCTCTACCAGGACTCCGTGCTCGTGCACACGCGGTGAGCCCCCTGCCCGCCCCTGCACACGCGGTGAGCCCCTGCCCGCCCCTGCACACGCGGTGAGCCCCCTGCCCGCCCCTGCACACGCGGTGAGCCCCTGCCCGCCCCTGCACACGCGGTGAGCCCCCTGCCCGCCCCTGCACACGCGGTGAGCCCCTGCCCGCCCCTGCACACGCGGTGAGCCCCCTGCCCGCCCCTGCACACGCGGTGAGCCCCTGCCCGCCCCTGCACACGTGGTGAGCCACTGCCCGCCTGTGCACAGAGGGTGAGCCGCCTACCCACTCGTGTACAAGCCGTGAGCCCCCCAGTGGCCAGTAGGGACACAGCGCCTGGGGTGGCCATGGCTGCTGCCCAGGCCCTGAACGTCATCCTCTGTAGCAAGGGGTGCTCAGCAGATGTGGTTGGGCAGAGTGACCTTGGTGGGGTGATCCAGGATCACTGAGGAGGTGCCAGTGTCATCATGGGGGCCATCAGGGGAGGCAGGAGGGTCAGAGTCAGGCTGATGTGGAAATACCATACTGCTGGCTTCCAAGACAGAGAAAGAGCCCCAAGGCCGGGACACTGCAGCTTCTAGAGGCTGTGAAAGGAGAGAAGCAGCCTCTCCCCAGAGCCGCAGAAGGCACGGCACTGCCCACACCTGGGCCCTAACTCCGTGGGCTCCATGAAGGCACGGCACTGCCCACACCTGGGCCTTAGCTCCGTGGGCTCCATCATGGCCTCTGACCTCCAGGATGTGGAGAGAAGGAATGCGCCTCTTTAGTGTGGGGCCCTCCACTGGGGCAAGTCCTTTCAGCAGCCATGGGAAACGCACTGCCCGCCTGGGCCCAGCCAGCGTCCTCGGCCCCTCATGCACACAGGCAGGGTGAGCGGCCGCAGGAGACCCAGAGCCCAGAGGAGGAAGCTTCCACGTGCAGAGTGTGGTGAGGGCTCCAGACACCGGAGCAAGCAGCCTGCCCTGAAGAGCCAGGCCGGTGGGAAAGGCAGACAGTGGCGAGGCTGGGCTTGCGGGGTCTCCACGACGGAGCCCCAGTGCGCTAGCACCAGGAGCAGGGCGCGGATGCGGAGGCCCCTGGCCCCAGCCCCAGGCGCGGCCACGGCCACGGGTGACCTGGGTAGGAACGGCTCCCGCAGCGCCTCCCTCCTGTTGTCTGACTCCTGTGGGCCCCGCACAGGCCGGGAATGTGCAGCCTGAAGGTGGACCGGGAGTCAGCGCAGGTGTCAGCGTCGTGGCTGCTGTGAGGTCTGCTCACCTCTGGCAGCTGTCCTGCCACAGCCTCTCGACGGCCTTGGAAATGTGACAGAAAGGGCCCTGGTGTATCTGTCGGGCACTGGGCACTTGGTGGTGCCCAGCTCTGTGGGTGGCCTACAGGGCTGTGGTTGTGGCTCTGTGGGTGGACCCTGGGGCTGTGGTTGTGGCTCTGTGGGTGGACCCTGGGGCTGTGGTTGTGGCTCTGGGGGTGGACTCTGGGGCTGTGGTTGTGGCTCTGTGGGTGGACTCCAGGGCTGTGGTTGTGGCTCTGTGGGTGGACTCCAGGGCTGTGGTTGTGGCTCTGTGGGTGGACCCTGGGGCTGTGGCTCTGGCTCTGTGGGTGGCCTACAGGGCTGTGGTTGCGGCTCTGTGGGTGGACTCTGGGGCTGTGGTTGCGACTGTGGGTGGCCTCCGGGGCTGTGGTTGTGGCTCTGTGGGTGGATTCCGGGGCTGTGGTTGTGGCTCTGTGGGTGGACCCTGGGGCTGTGGTTGTGGCTCTGGGGGTGGCCTACAGGGCTGTGGTTGTGGCTCTGTGGGTGGACCCTGGGGCTGTGGTTGTGGCTCTGTGGGTGGCCTCCAGGGCTGTGGTTGTGGCTCTGTGGGTGGACTCTGGGGCTGTGGCTCTGGCTCTGTGGGGGGTCTACAGGGCTGTGGTTGCGGCTCTGTGGGTGGACTCTGGGGCTGTGGCTCTGGCTCTGTGGGTGGATTCCGGGGCTGTGGTTGTGGCTCTGTGGGTGGACTCCAGGGCTGTGGTTGTGGCTCTGTGGGTGGACCCTGGGGCTGTGGCTCTGGCTCTGTGGGTGGCCTACAGGGCTGTGGTTGCGGCTCTGTGGGTGGACTCTGGGGCTGTGGTTGCGGCTCTGGGGGTGGACTCCGGGGCTGTGGTTGCGACTGTGGGTGGCCTCCGGGGCTGTGGTTGTGGCTCTGGGGGTGGACCCTGGGGCTGTGGTTGTGGCTCTGTGGGTGGACCCTGGGGCTGTGGCTCTGGCTCTGTGGGTGGATTCCGGGGCTGTGGTTGTGGCTCTGTGGGTGGACCCTGGGGCTGTGGTTGTGGCTCTGTGGGTGGACCCTGGGGCTGTGGTTGTGGCTCTGTGGGTGGACCCTGGGGCTGTGGTTGTGGCTCTGGGGGTGGACCCTGGGGCTGTGGCTCTGGCTCTGTGGGTGGCCTACAGGGCTGTGGTTGCGGCTCTGTGGGTGGACTCTGGGGCTGTGGTTGCGGCTCTGGGGGTGGACTCCGGGGCTGTGGTTGCGACTGTGGGTGGCCTCCGGGGCTGTGGTTGTGGCTCTGGGGGTGGACCCTGGGGCTGTGGTTGTGGCTCTGTGGGTGGACCCTGGGGCTGTGGCTCTGGCTCTGTGGGTGGATTCCAGGGCTGTGGTTGTGGCTCTGTGGGTGGACTCCAGGGCTGTGGTTGTGGCTCTGTGGGTGGACCCTGGGGCTGTGGCTCTGGCTCTGTGGGTGGCCTACAGGGCTGTGGTTGCGGCTCTGTGGGTGGACTCTGGGGCTGTGGTTGCGGCTCTGGGGGTGGACTCCGGGGCTGTGGTTGCGACTGTGGGTGGCCTCCGGGGCTGTGGTTGTGGCTCTGGGGGTGGACCCTGGGGCTGTGGTTGTGGCTCTGTGGGTGGACCCTGGGGCTGTGGCTCTGGCTCTGTGGGTGGATTCCGGGGCTGTGGTTGTGGCTCTGTGGGTGGACCCTGGGGCTGTGGTTGTGGCTCTGTGGGTGGACCCTGGGGCTGTGGTTGTGGCTCTGTGGGTGGACCCTGGGGCTGTGGTTGTGGCTCTGGGGGTGGACCCTGGGGCTGTGGCTCTGGCTCTGTGGGTGGACTCTGGGGCTGTGGTTGCGGCTCTGTGGGTGGACTCCGGGACTGTGGTTGCGACTGTGGGTGGCCTCCGGGGCTGTGGTTGTGGCTCTGTGGGTGGCCTCTGGGGCTGGGGCTGGGGCTCTGTGGGTGTTCTCTGGGGCTGTGGCCTCTGGGGCTCTGGTTGTGGCTCTGTGGGTGGTCTCTGGGGCTGGGGCTGTGGCTCTCTGAGTGGCCTCTGGGGCTGTGGTTGTTGCTCTCTGAGTGGCCTCTGGGACTGTGGTTGCGGCTCTGTGAGTGGCCTCTGGGACTGTGGTTGCGGCTCTGTGAGTGGTCTCTGGGACTGTGGTTGCGGCTCTGTGAGTGGTCTCTGGCTGTGGTTTCATGACCTCAGCATAGCCGCATGCTGGTTTGCACAGACTCTGGCCCTGCAAGGGAACTGGAAGGCAGAGCAGTATCTGCTGGACAGGGAGGGCAGGGTCAATGAGCACCTGGGCGCCGGCCTCGCGTGGGACCCCAGCAGTAAGGGTGCAGTGGTCGGTGTACTGGGACACACTGTGAGTGCCTCTGGATAGTGGTCCGAGGTCAGAGGCAGGTCTGAGGTGGATGGAAACAGGGCTACCGCGGCATGGGTGGCTGTCACGTCAAAGCATAAGAGGGAGGAGAGAATTCCGCTGCCGCACCCTCCACATCCTCCCTCGTGGATTGCCTGGGGTGGCTGTGGTGGGGTGGCCACGCCACTGTGTCTATCAGAGGCTCAAAGACAGGGAGGGGAGGGGGCCCTCACTGTGGGAACAGGGAGATAGATCCAGGTGGTCCTAAGGAGGCTGTTGGCTTGAGAGACCCTGAGGCAGAGACCAGATGCACGGCCTGCCAGTGACTGGGGGGCACCTCAGCTCTCTTGGGCTGGTCTTGAGTTGGAGGCTGCCATCATCACTGAGGCCTTGGGCCGTCCCAGGCCCCCATGTGCCCCATGCTTGAGCTGCAGCCTGTGGGGACGCGCTGGGCAGGAGGCGGGCAGAGTCCTGAGGGAGGCGGTTGCACCCCTCGTGTGCCCTCCAGGGCCCCGCCCCCAGGGGCTGCCTGGCAGGTGCCCTCCCCGGAAAGCACTCCAGCTCCTGAGAGCTGATTAGGGCCACGCTTCCGTTTCGCTGTGGTTATTTTTAAGAATTCCTCATCAGATTTCATTTCAGAAAAAATAGCCCTTACAAAGCAGGGCTTTGAAGACTGATTGTCGAGGAGCACGTGCGTGGCTTGTGGGGGGGCTCTGGGCACCCGTGGGGGGCTTGGGTATTAGGAATGTTTTCATAACTCCCAGCATTGAGCACGCACAGTCACGGCTGCGGCGCCTGACCCAGTGCCCTGTGGCGGGTCCACAGGTCGAAAGCTGCTCTGCGCCTGAGGTTCGAGGTGTGCCAGGAGCTGAGGGCCCACCTGGAGCTCCTCCCTGAGATGGGCTACATCCAGGCACAGTCCTCCTACTCCGTGCAGCTCAAGTTCCTGCCCCGGTAGGTGCCGGGACCCCGGGGCCAGGGCAGGAGGGCGTGGGCGGGCGTGGGCGGGCGTGGGCTCCAGCGCCCCTCGCCAATGGCCACTGCATTCTTATTGCTGCCAGGGTCATCAGCCTCCAGGGATGTGTTCTGGGACGGAGGCCAAACACCAGGGCGGGGTGGGGGCAGTCACAGCTCGGTCTGTTGTCCATTTGGATGGCTTCTGTTTTGTGAGCCAAGTTGAAGTTCAGTTTTTTGCACAAAGGTTTCCAATTATTCCAGCCTTGTTGTTGAAAAGATCGGGAGGCTACGTGTCCCCCACGCATGGCCCGCGGCTCTCACCGCCACTGAGGGTCTGCTACCTGCGGGGATAAGGTGACCCGGGATAAGGCTGTGGCTGACGGCAGGCACCCTGCCCTCCACACTGTCTTCATTCCTTTCCCCGTAACTCCTGGGGTTCTGTTTCAGGCCCAGTGCACACCAATGTTTGCCCCTTTACCTGCGTCTTGAGGGTGTCCCTGTCACCTGGCCGTCCCTTGCCCTCTCCAACCCAAGGCTCTTCCCAGGCCTCCCGGGTGTATCCCCTGGTCTCTGCTTTTGCCAGGCAGATTTTGGTTTCTGCACTTCAGCATTCACTGTGCATTGGAGGCAGGACGTCCTGTGTCTGATCCTGGCTGCCAGAGCCGCCCTTGGCATCCGGGCCAGAACCTGGGTCCAAAAAAAGGACGCTAGGTGGAGCTTGGCGGGGGAGGCAGGCAAGGTGGGCACAGCAGGCACGGACCCCGGTGGGGCTGGGAGGGGAACAGGACAGAACTTCCTGGCCGGCCTCCCTCATGGGGAGGCTGATTTTTTTCTTTCTTATTCATACTTTTCCTGATATTTCTGTAACAACATTAACTTCCTTCTGTAATCAGAGATCAAACTCTGATTAAAATGAAAATGCATTTTTAAAGGGCTTTTTAGGATTCCTTGATGATACAAACTCCATATTAATTTGAAACATGACTATGGAATTTATTTCTGTTTATTTAAACACAGCTTTTGAGTCACAGGCACGGGTGGTGTTCCCAGGAGTGGCCAGCTGCTCAGACTCAGACTCACCACAGCCCCCCGGGGGCCACCGGGCCACGCGCCCGCGGGCTCTGTGTGAGAGCAGGAGGGCGGTGCCACATGTCTCAGCGCTCATTTTCAGAGATGTCGTGGCTCCCACAGATCTAGAAGCACGACTGAGAGGGTCTTACTGTCATTTCACAAACTGGAAAGAGCCCTGTCCGCCTCTTTCAGACACTCCCTCCCAGAGGACGCCGGGAAGTATTTTGACAAGGAGACGCGAGTCTTGGAGGCCCCGATGACCATATGGGTGGCTGACCAGGTCTGTGTTGGGCGTCTCCCAGGGATGCTGGGAGCACCTGGGGAGCAGGGGCTTTCCTGGGAGGTAGGCTCGGCACCTGACCGAGGGCCCCGAAAGGCCAGGGCCCCGGTGTCAGAGCCCAGACTCACATGCTTTCCCATGGGTGTCTGGCAGCCAGAGGGGCAGGGCTTGCCTCCTAGGAGGGTGCTCGTGGGCCAGAGAGAGGCCTCCAAGGTCTGTCCCGGCCACCAGCACCCACGTGTGCACATGAGGGGTGCCCCACACACTCAGGTGCACACATCTACATGCCCAAGTGTGCCACACGGAGACACACACTCCCCACTGCCACGCCCAGCTGGCCCTCAGCTGCCACCCACTCACAGCACCTCCCCGCCCACGTCAGGCAGCGGTCACAGGGAAGCGGGTTTTATCAAGAGGGCCTCGTCATGTCTTGGAAACCGTGGCCTGTGACCGCGAGCAGCAGTGGTCATGCCTCAGAGTTTGGGGAGCACCTGGGGAGTCTCCAAGCCGCTGCGACGACACCTGTGCCCTTTATGCCTCAGAACAAGCCAGTGGAGTTCACCGTGCACGCCATCGTCACCACCTCGGACCTGGAGCTGAAACCCGCGGAGGTGGATTTTGGCTACTGCACCATCTACGAGGCCATCAAGACGGAAATCTGCCTCTACAACCACTCACTCCTGCCCCAGGAGTTCGGGTTCGTCAGGCTTCCCAAGGTACCTCCTGCAGCCAGGCTGGGGCCAGAGGGGCAAGGCTGGGAAGCCCTAGGGATAGGACACAACGGCCACTGCTCCAAGGTCCCCATGCCCAGGCTGCCCCACCCTGCACCCAGCCCTGGGGGCCACGGCTCAACCCCCACCTGTCATCTGCACCCCCTGGGCCTCCCCACCCTGCACCCAGCCCTGGGGGCCACGGCCCAACCTCCACCTGTCACCTGCACCCCCCGGGCCTCTCCACCCTGCACCCCAGCCCTGGGCACTGCGGCCCAACCTCAGCCTGCACCTGCACCCCCGCCCTAGGTTCCTTGCACCCGCTGTGCTCCAGATCCCTGCTTTTCCTTCCAGAACTTTCCCCTGTCACAGTAGGGCAGCCACACAAGGTAGCCAGGACGAGGCCCAAGCCTGGGCACCCCTCACCCTTCCCCGGGCCGCCCCACTGCTGACACCCCCAACACCATCATCCTCTCTCGCTCCCTGTCTCACACACATGCACACATGCTCACACGTGCACACGTTTACAATTGCTCACACACTCATACACAAGTGCTCACATACACGTGCACATGCTAACAGTTGCTCACTCACATGTGTTCATTCACACTAATGCTCACACGTACACATGCTCACAATCAAGCACTCACACATTCACACATGCTCACACGTGCAATGCTCACAATCATGCACTAATACACATGTGCTCACACATTCACACGTGAACATGCTCACAATTGCTCCCGCACTCACATGCATTCACATTCTCACACACGTTAACATGCTCATAATCGTTCATGCACTCGTGCTCACATTCAAACACGTGCGCACGCTCACAATTGCTCATGCACACGTGCTCACAAACACACGTGAACCTGCTCACAATCACACATGTGCTCACATTCACACACGTGCACATGCTCATTCTCACAATTGCTCACACACACGTGCTCCACATACAAGTGCACATGCTGACAATCACACTCCATTCACACTCACGCTGACACATGCACATGCTCACAATCACACTCATACACATGCATTCACATTCACACGTGCACATGCATTCACATTCACACACATGCACATGCTCACAATCACACACACATGCATTCACATTCACACACATGCACATGCTCACAATCTCACACATGCACTCACACATTCACACAAACACGTGCATATGCTCACAATCACTCACACTCATACACATGCGCTCAGATTCACCCACACGTGCACATGCTCACAATTCCTAATGCATTCATACATGCATTCACATTCACACACGTGAACATGCTCACAATCATGCATTCATACACATGCACTCACACATTCGCACATGCTCACACTCACTGATACACATGTGCTTACACATTCACACACACGTGCACATGCTCACCGCTGCTCACACATTCACATTCATACCCACATGCAATCACACACACACTCATTCACACACGTGCACATGCTCACAATCACGCATTCATGCACATGCACTCATTCACACACACGTTCGCACACCCCTCACACTCCTCACCCACACATGATCACACTAGTCTCACAGCCCTGCCACACGTGTGTCCACGCGATCTCCCTGTGACACTCCCCTCAGACCACTCTTCCCTTTCCAGTTTGTGGACATCCAGCCCAATGACGGGTTTGGGGCGATCCTGCCCCAGGAAACGCTGCAGTTCGATGTGATCTTCCAGCCCACCAAGGCCAAGGAATACAGCTTCGAGCTCATCTGCCAGTCTGAGATCAACCGGTGAGCCTGCCAGGGAGCAGGGTGCAGTGGGCCTGGAGTGCCCGCTCAGGAGGGACCACGTTTCCCAGCACCACCGCATTCCGCTCTAGACCCCACCTGTCTGGCTGACCACAGGGCTGGGCTGGGCAGCAGGAAGCTCAAACCCGGGTGCAGACAGGTAGCTTGCATTCTGGGCCAGCTCAGCCTTGTGTGTGTGTTTATATGAGTGTGATAGCATGCATGTATGTGTCATGAGTATGCATCTATATGAGCATGTATGTGAGAACAGGTGTGCCTGTGTGTGAGCGTATGAACGTGTGTGTGCATCAGGTGTATCACTATGAGTAGGTGTGAGTGCATATGGGTGGGTCATTGTGAGTGCATGTGTGTGTGAGCCTGTGGGAGTGTGCAGGTGTGTGGGCATATGTGATTGTGTGAATGTGTGAGTACATGTATGTGAGTGTGGGCATGCATGTGAGCTCACATTCACACACAGGCATGTGAGTGTATGGGGGGTGAGTGCCTGTGTGCGTGTGTGAGTGCATATGAATGTGCATGAGTGCTTTTACATGAGACTGTGTGTGTTCCCGTGTGTGAGCGTGTGTGAGTGCATATGAATGTGCATGAGTGCTTTTACATGAGACTGTGTGCCCGTGTGTGAGCGTGTGTGAGTGCATATGAATGTGCATGAGTGCTTTCACATGAGACTGTGTGTGTGCCCGTGTGTGAGCGTGTGTGAGTGCACATGAATGTGCATGAGTGCTTTTACATGAGACTGTGTGTGCCTGTGTGTGAGCATGTGTGAGTGCATATGAATGTGCATGAGTGCTTTCACATGAGACTGTGTGTGTGCCCGTGTGTGAGCGTGTGTGAGTGCATATGAATGTGCATGAGTGCTTTTACATGAGACTGTGTGTGTGCCCGTGTGTGAGCATGTGTGAGTGCATATGAATGTGCATGAGTGCTTTCACATGAGACTGTGTGTGTGCCCGTGTGTGAGCATGTGTGAGTGCATATGAATGTGCATGAGTGCTTTCACATGAGACTGTGTGTGTGCCTGTGTGTGAGCGTGTGAGTGCATATGAATGTGCATGAGTGCTTTCACATGAGACTGTGTGTGTGCCCGTGTGTGAGCATGTGTGAGTGCATATGAATGTTCATGAGTGCTTTCACATGAGACTGTGTGCCTGTGTGTGAGCGTGTGTGAGTGCATATGAATGTGCATGAGTGCTTTCACATGAGACTGTGTGTGTGCCCGTGTGTGAGCATGTGTGAGTGCATATGAATGTGCATGAGTGCTTTCACATGAGACTGTGTGTGCCTGTGTGTGAGCGTGTGAGTGCATATGAATGTGCATGAGTGCTTTCACATGAGACTGTGTGTGTGCCCGTGTGTGAGCGTGTGTGAGTGCATATGAATGTGCATGAGTGCTTTCACATGAGACTGTGTGTGTGCCTGTGTGTGAGCGTGAGTGCATATGAATGTGCATGAGTGCTTTTACATGAGACTGTGTGCCCATGTGTGAGCGTGTGTGAGTGCATATGAATGTGCATGAGTGCTTTCACATGAGACTGTGTGTGTGCCTGTGTGTGAGCGTGTGTGAGTGCATATGAATGTGCATGAGTCCTTTTACATGAGACTGTGTGTGTGCCTGTGTGTGAGCATGTGTAAGTGCATATGAATGTGCATGAGTGCTTTCACATGAGACTGTGTGTGTGCCTGTGTGTGAGCATGTGTGAGTGCATATGAATGTGCATGAGTGCTTTCACATGAGACTGTGTGTGTGCCTGTGTGTGAGCATATGTAAGTGCATATGAATGTGCATGAGTGCTTTTACATGAGACTGTGTGTGTGCCCGTGTGTGAGCGTGTGTGAGTACATATGAATGTGCATGAGTGCTTTTACATGAGACTGTGTGCCCGTGTGTGAGCGTGAGTGCATATGAATGTGCATGAGTGCTTTTACATGAGACTGTGTGTGTGCCCATGTGTGCCTGTGTGAGTGCATGTGAGCATGCATGCATGAGCGTTGACTCAGTGCCCATGTGTGAGCGTGCTTTTACATGAGACTGAGTGTCCATGTGTATGTGAGTGCATGTGAGCATGCATGCGTGCTTTTATGACTGTGTGCCTGTGTGAGTGCATGAGCGTGCATGCATGCTTTTACATGAGACAGTGCCTGTGTGTGAGTGCATGTGAGTGTGCATGTGTGAGTGCTTTCACATGAAACTGTGAGCATGCGAGTGCATGTGTGCGTGTGCTTTTATGTGAGACTGAGTGCCTGTGTGTGAGTGCACGTGAGCGTGCATGTGTGAGTGCTTTCACGTGAGACTAAGTGTGAGTGCCTGTGTGAGCATGCATGCTTTTATGTAAGATTGAGTACCTTGTGAGCGTGAGTGCATGTGAGCATGCGAGTGCTCTTACGTGAGACTGTGTGTGACTGTGAGCATGTGTGTATATGAATGTGCATGAGTTCTTTTACGTGAGACTGTGTGAGTGCATGTGAGTGTGCATGTGTGTGTGCTTTTACATGACTGTGCCTGTGTGTGAGCGTGAGTGCATGTGAGTGTGTGTGCATGCGTGAGTGCTTTTACATGAGACTGAGTGCCCGTGTGTGAGCATGTGAGCGCATGTGAGCACGAGCGCTTTTACATGAGACTGAGTGTGGGTGAGCGTGTGTGAGTTCATGTGAGTGTGCGTGCATTCTCTTATGTGAGACTGCCTGTGTGTGAGCATACATGCATGCTTTTACGAGACTGTGTGAGTGCCTGTGTGAGCATGTGAGTACATGTGAGCATGCATGCGTACTTTTATGTGACTGTGTGAGTGCCCGTGTGTGTGTGTGTGAGTGCATGTGAGCGTGCGTGCATGAGTCCTTTTACGTGAGACTGTGTATGCCTGTGCCTGAGTGCATGTGAGCGTGCATGCGTGAGTGTTTTTATGTGAGTGTGTGTACGTGCGTGCTATGCAGAGCACCCATCTGGACACAGGTGGGCCTGGTGTAAGCCCTGCATGCTCTGAGGTACTGTGTGACCAGCCAGTCTCTGCACCTCCCTGAGCCTGCGAGTGGGATAAGGAGGAGCTGGAGAGGAAGAGGTGAAGCTGGACCTGAAGTGGTGGCCGGCAGCTGGTGGTCCTGGGTGGGTGTTTGCTGCTGGGACCATCGGCCTCCAGGGATGTGTTCTGGGGCCAAGGCCAAGACACTTGGGGGCAGTCACAGCTGGGTCTGCGGTCTGTTTGGATCGCTTTTGTCTGAGATGTGACCCGAGCTGAAGTTCGTTTCTTTGCACAGAGGTTTCCAATCACTCCAGCCTCGTTTTGGGGAAGATTCCCCTGAATTCCTTTGTGCCTTTGTCAAACAATCGCCCACCTTTGGGTCCCCCTGGCCTGGGCTATTTGGGCCTCCCTCCATCTCTGTGGGTCCTGGAAATGTATTTATTGCAGAAACCAGGTGGATTTGCTCTGTGGAGTTACCCACAGGCCGGATCCTGCCCCGTGGCATCAGTTAACATGTCCCTCTGTTCCGTGCCGTGCATCCATTGGCAGTGAGACGACTTCAAAAGCCACGCTGGCTCCTTCCCGGGCGCTTTCGTGCCCAGCGTCTCTCCCTCGGCCACCTTCGGCGCTCAGTGGTCCGTACCTTCCATCTGCGATCACAGCCCTGTGACTCCGCCCGCCTCTGTTGCAGATTCCAGGCCTGTGCCACCCTCTGAACTCTGCGTTACGCTCTGGCGTTTCATTCCCTCGTGGCACGGCTTCCAGTCTGCTTCACTGTTTGCACAAATTCCTTGTTCTCTCTCTTCCCACAACAGTGTCACCTGTGATCTGACCTTTTCTACTGCTCATTTTCACATGCAATTACTTTTTCTGAACTTTTACAATTTAATGTAAATTTTTTGAGGCAGGGTCTTGCTCTGTCACCAGGCTGGAGTGCAGTGGTGCAGTCATGGCTCACTGCAGCCTCAGTCTCCTGGGTTCAAGCGATCCTCCCACTGCAGCCTCGAGTATTGCTTTAGGAACACGCCTCCCTGCCTGCCTAATTCTTTTATTGTTGATAGAGACGGGGGTCTCACTATGTTGCTCAAGCTGGTCTTGAACTCACAGCCTCAGGCAACCCTCCCGCTTCAGCCTCCCATCGTGCTGGGATGACAGGCGTGAACCACGGCGCTCAGCTCTCCTCTGCACACTCAGAAAGGAGCCCCATTTGGAGAGTTTTTCTAGCTCTTCGGCTCCAGAGCACCCTCTGCAGTTCCTGTGTGTGTGTGAAGTGCCAATCAAAAAAATCAGGTTCCAACTTTCTAAGCGCCGCGTCCTCTGCTCTCTTCCTCCCCCCATTTTCAGGTGATCTGCAAACTCAGAAAGCCAACATCATGTGCCCTCCACCCAGAAACCGGACCTTAGACTTGCCTCCTACTTGCCTGCGATGTCGTTGTTACAGAACGTTCTCCCTCAGGCCGGAGCTGGGTTTCTTCTCCCTCCCTCCCGAGTCCATCGCTGTCAGGAATGCCAGGGGTTGCCCTACGTGTCTGTGTACCTATAATCTAGCACACACGTGTGCACGTGTACACGTTTCTGCACCTGCACAGATGTGGGGTGACCGCCGTGCGGTGTGCCTAGCACCGAGGGGTTTCCCAGGCCAGAGGACTTTGAGTGCCGAGACCAGGAGAGCCCCGCGCAGACGGGGACCCCACGTCAGTGGCATCAGACCCCAGCTGCTGGTCTGGATTTTGCTTGTTTCCCTCCAACCTGGCTGCTTCTGTGACTGACCGTTGTGGCCACCACCGTGGGTTCCATGTAGGACCCATTAGGTTTGAGGCCTGTGGCCGTCAGAGCAGCACCTCGTTCTAGCTCTAAATGCAGATATCACAAAAGAGGGTTGGAAAATCAACCAGCTGAGCCTCCTTTTCAAGAATTAGGAAAGAACACAGGAAATTAAACCCAAAGAAAGTAGAAGGGAAGACGTAACAACGGTAAGGAGTCGCAGGACGCGGTGGCTCACGCCGTAATCCCAGCACTGTGGGAGGCCGAGGCAGGTGGGTCACGAGGTCAGGAGTTCAAGACCAGCCTGGTCATCAGGGTGAAACCCCATCTTAAAAAAAGAATGTAATAAAAAATAAAAGAAAAAAATGTTAAGATTATAAAAGCTGGGCCGGGTGCGGTGGCTCACGCCTGTAATCCCAGCACTCTGGGAGGCCGAGGCGGGTGGGTCACGAGGTCAGGAGTTCAAGACCAGCCTGGTCATCAGGGTGAAACCCCATCTTAAAAAAAAAAATGTAATAAAAAATAAAAGAAAAAATGTTAAGATTATAAAAGCTGGGCCGGGCGCCGTGGCTCACGCCTGTAATCCCAGCACTCTGGGAGGCCGAGGCAGGTGGATCACGAGGTCAAGAGATCGAGACCATCCTGGTCAACATGGTGAAACCCCGTCTCTACTAGAAATACAAAAATTAGCCAGACGTGGTGGAGGGCACCTGTAGTCCCAGCTACTTGGGAGGCTGAGGCAGGAGAATTGCTTCAACCCAGGAGGCAGAGGTTGCAGTGAGCTGAGATCGAGCCACTGCACTCCAGTCTGGGCAACAGAGATTCTGTCTCCAAAACAAAAAAAAAAAAATTGAGTACTAATAATAACCAATCGTATCTCCACTCAAAAATAATTTTAGTGAGCAGTGGGCATCACAGTTCACACCCGTAATCCCAGCACTTTGAGAGGCTGAAGCGGGAGGATCACTTGAATCCAGGAATTTGAGACCCAACTGGGCAACACCCACCAACTACATTTTTCTTAAATTTTTTTTTTTTAGCTGGGCGCGGTGGCTCACGCCTGTAATCCTAGCACTTTGGGAGGTCGAGGCGGATGGACCACAAGGTCAGGAGTTTAAGACCAGCCTGACCAACATGATAAAACCTCATCTTCACTAAAAATACAAAAATCAGCTGGGCATGGTGGCACAAGCCTGTGATCCCAGCTACTCAGGAGGCTGAGGCAGGCGAATTGCCTGAACCCAGAAGGCGAAGGTTGCGGTGAGCCGAGATCGTGCCACTGTACTCCAGCCTGGGCAGCAGAGTGAGACTCCATCTCAAAAAAAAAGGCCAGGCGAGGTGGCTCACATCTGTAATCCCAGCACTTTGGGAGGCCGAGGCGGGTGGATCACGAGGTCAAGAGATCGAGACCATCCTGGTCAACATTGTGAAACCCTGTCTCCACTAAAAATACAAAAAATTAGCTGGGCATGGTGGCGCGTGCCTGTAATCCCAGCTACTCAGGAGGCTGAGGCAGGAGAATTGCCTGAACCCAGGAGGCGGAGGTTGCGGTGAGCCGAGATGGCGCCATTGCACTCCAGCCTGGGTAACAAGAGCGAAACTCAGTCTCAAAAAAAATAAAAAGCTAGAAATTTATTTTTCAACTTCCTTTGCAACTATCTAAACTTGTGATTAAATTTTTAGCTACCCAGGACACAGTGGCACGCATCTGTAGTCCCAGCTACTCAGGAGGCTGAGGCAGGAGGACCCCTTGAGCAGTTGGAGGCTGCAGTGAACTGTGATGGCGCCACTGCACTCCAGCCTGGGCAACAGAGCGAGACCCCATCTCTCTTTATAAATGAATAAATACGTTTAAAGATTTTTAGCTACCCACCTAAAATGTGCACAAGGACCTGCTGTATTTTCAAACTGTGTTAACAGGGCAGTGACCCGACGGGCAGTGGGAACATGCCTGTCCCTGTGAGCCTCGCTCAGGGTCTGTCCTCCACCCAGCAGCCCCCGCTCCTGCTGCAGAGGGACCCGCCCCCTCCCCCCTCCCCCCCCAAGAGGCTGAAGGCCTCCCTCACTGGTGTTTGCAGGTGCTTCAGGCTGTCTTGCCGGGCTGTGGGCGTCCACCCACCCCTGGAGCTGTCCCACTACCAGATCAAGTTTGCGGCCACGGCCCTGTATGACACCTCAGTGGCCAAGCTGTACGTCATCAACTCCCACCTGAGCATGAGCTCACTGACCCACTCCAAGCCCCACATTGGCTCAGAGGACGCCTCTCCCGTGGGGCCCACGTCTTTCGAGTTCCTGCTGCCCCCAGACTCGCCTATCACCATCTCACCCTCGGTGGGGACCGTGTGGCCAGGAAAGGTGGGTGTGGGCCCCACACGCAGGCTGGGAGCCAGGGTTCCATGACACCTGTGTTTGCCCCCAGGGTGTCTGCCCACCCTTAACCACAGGGTTTCAACCCGGCGAGCCGTGCTGGGAGTTCCGACCCTCATCAGACCCGAGCAGGGCGAAGGGAGCCTCCATGGCCTCCGTGGCTGGGGTCCGGGCTGCCCACGTGAGAGGAGGCCACAGTGCCCTTGGCCAGCCTGACCCCAAGAGACAGGAGCTCCCCAGGCTGCTGGCCTGGCGGGCACCCCTCCAGGCCTCCCAGGTTGAGACTGGGGAAGGCTGTGTAGCCCCTTGGACCAGGGGACCTCACAAGCAGATGAGGAGCAGAGGGGTCAGCCGCTCGCAGCCAGCACTCCACCTTCCTGCAGAGCACAAAGCCCTGGGCCTGGCAGGACCTTTGGGTGACCCTGAGGGCTGCCAGAGGCCTGAGTGAGGAAGGGCACGTGGCTGTCACCCCCACATGCAGCTATCCCCTCCCCCCAACCCCTTCTCCTCCCCCGTGTTCTCCCCCCACTCTCCCCCTCCCCCATCCTCTTCCCTCCCTCCCTTCCTCTCCCCCCCAACACCGTGTCACCCCCCCACCCCCCACTGCACAATGTCTGTGGGCTCTGTCATGGTGGGACCCTTCCGTGGGGAGCCATTTCCAAAACGGAGGCGCGCTAGAAAGGCTGGTGTGTGCAGGGGCCAAGTTAGGGTGCGGGAATCGCCCCTGAAACTCAGTGAGGAAAAGGCAGGCTCAGCTGTCACTGCCACCCCATGGGACCCCCGCCCTGCATGGCCAGAGGGCTTGGCGCTCAGGCCTGCAGCCCGCCCACCTTCCTGGGGGACAGAGGTCAGGGAAGGCCTTCCCAAAGGCATGCAGCCTGAAATCTCAAGGAAGCGGTGACCTCACGGGGATGCCTGGGGCTGAGGAAGGCGGAGTGCCAGCAGGGGCTCCCGGGGGCGGAGGGAGGTGGCAGCCCCATGCCCACGCTCATCTCTCCCCAGAGGTGCCTGGTCCAGGTGGCCTTCCGGCCCGTGCTGCCCGAGAAGCTGATCCGCCAGGAAGCTCTCCCACTCCTGAACAAAGAAATGGAGCCCAAATTCGTGCGTGGGGCCTGGGAGAGGAGGGGTGTGGGTCGGGGAAGGGAAGGCCTTGTGGGCAGCATGGGGGTGGGGACTTTGCCGCCTGTTGCAGGAGCAAACACCACCGTCCCCAAGTCCCTGGGGGCCCAGGCTGAGTGCCAGGCGCCCAGGGGAGACTTTTTCCGAGCGCTGCGTGTATCAGGCTGTATCCGAGAGGTTAAAAAGCTTGCTCACCAAGACCTTTTCTCTTCTCTGGAAGTCACCGCCAGGCGGGAGCAGGAAAGGGTGGGCTCAGGAGGTGGGGTCAGCAGGGGCTTCGACCCAGGGCTGCGGAGGATGCAATGCAGGCCCCTCCCACCACCTGGAGCCCGGGAGGCGCACCCACACCCGAAATGCCACTGCAGCGGAGTGTTCTGCAGGGTCCGCCCCACGGCGCCACCATCCCCAGCCCCAGAGGTGGCCTCCCGTCCCGGGTTCCTCCCAGCGTGCACGTGAGGGGTGGCGCTCCCTTTGGCCTTCTGCTGTGAAGACAAGGGAAGGCACCAGGGTAGGGACCCTGGTTCTGGCCACCTCATTACTCCTTCGTGCCTCTGTTTATCCTCCGGCGAAGGCAGGCGCTGCAGTCTGTGAGCCCCTCTGTGGGGGTCTGTGTGCTGCTCCCCATGCGCCCCTCCGCACTGGCTACTGTCTTCCTGGGCACCCAGTCGGTTTTTGGGTCTCCCTGTTCAATCCAAACTGGGGCTCCCACGGTTCCTGCACAGGCCGTGGAGGAGCCACAGGGCACAGCTGGGGTGCCTTCGGGGCCCTGCACAGCCCCACAGCCAGCTGCTCCCGCACAGATCCGAAAGGACCTGGCTGCCCAGAGGAAGGGCCTGCAGAGACTGTCATTCTCCCTTCTGCGAGTGCAGAATCGAGACAAGCTGTTCAGAGTCTGTGTCCCCCACGTCCTGGAGCTGCAGAAACGGGAGCTAAAGCCCAGGTGCGTCCAGGAGGAGCTGCCCATCTCCTTCCCTCCAGGCCCCTCTGATGGGACCCACTGCGGCCCCTGTGGACAGTTCCCCTCAGACTGCCCAGAATGACCCATGTGTCTGGAAGGACTGATGACTTCAGACGCAGCTGGACCCAGGCGCTGCCCTCCTGGGATCTGCCCACCCCGTTCCCCCAGGCCTGACACCCAGGCACACTGCCTCACTCCACCAGTGGGGAGCAAAGCCAGCGCCCCCCACTCAGCCTCCCTGGGTGCAGAACGAGCCCTGGGAAAGCTCTGATGGGTGCCTGTGGCCCCAGAAGGGAACGTGGCTCTCTAGCTACGGGCCCAAGGACCTGCCCCAAACCCCAGTCCCCAAGCACCCAGCTGACAAGGACCTGGAGTGGGTGACAAGTCCCCCCACAGGAGCCAGAGAAGGGTGGAAAAGCCAGCTTGTCAGACACAACTGGGACAGCCACAGCCTGGGAGGCTGAGGCAGAGCCCCGGGTTGGGCCAAGGCCCCTTGGAGGCGGGCGTGGGCAGGGCAGGAGGGCACACAGCCTGGGAGGCTGAGGCAGAGCCCCGGGTTGGGCCGAGGCCCCTTGGAGGCGGGCGTGGGCAGGGCAGGAGGGCACACAGCCTGGGAGGCTGAGGCAGAGCCCCGGGTTGGACCGAGGCCCCTTGGAGGCGGGCGTGGGCAGGGCAGGAGGGCACACAGCCTGGGAGGCGGGCGTGGGCAGGGCGGGAGGGCACACCGCTGGCTTCCTTCCAGTTCCGACGAGTACCAGGCCGCCCAAGCCACCCTGGCCAGAGCATTCCAGGCAAAGTTTGACACATTCGTGGTTCCCTGTGTTGTTGCCAGTGGCTACATCGATGACAGGAAGGGGTCGGAGCCCCTAAGCTTCAGGTGCGGGATGCTCTGCCCGGAGCGGGCTGTGGTTGGCCACAAACACACTACTGCAGCCGCTCTCTGCTACCGCCCGACTCGGGGGCCCGGGCAGGCAGGGGGCCGGCCACCCTGCCCTCAGCATGCCCTTCCCGCCCGCAGCCCCCACAACACCCTCTACCTGGAGCTGTGGTGCCCAAGCGTGGCGCCGTCTGTCGTGGTGACATCCCATAAAGGCAAAACCATCTTTAACTTCGGCGACGTTGCCGTGGGTGAGATGCTAGGCCCCACCACACCTCCTCCCCAGAGCCAGACACCCACGCCTTCCCTGGCCCCACGCCCTGCCCCTGGACGGGGGGTGCTCCTGGGGGCCTGGGGCTGCGGTGTGATGCTCCCTGCCCCATTTCAGGGCACCGCAGCGTCCAGAAGGTCTCCATCCAGAACATCTCTCCCGAGGATCTGGCTGTGTCCTTGTCCACTTGGCCCAGGCGGCCTGCGGGGTGGGAGTGGGGCTGGGGAGGGCGTGGTGGAGCCGCAGACACCCGTGTCCCTTCCTTGACGCGGACCCTCAGCTGGACTTCTCACTGCTGAACCCCAGCGGCCCCTTCGTCCTGCTGAACCCCTCCGGCCGGCTGCGTGCAGGCGAGACCCAGGTCCTGGTGCTGTCCTTCTCTCCCCGTGAGAGCATCCTGGTGAGTCCCAGGCCCACCCCGGCCACACTGCGGCCCATGGCTCCCCACACTGCAGGACAAAGGCACTGGCCGGGAGGGGCACCGCCTGTGCTCAGGCCTGGTCTGTGAGCAGCCTGGCCCCCAGGCCCCGTCGAGAGCCAGCAGGTGAGCGGAGCTAATGGAGCCGCCCCCTCCGCCCCACGCTCTCAGCCCCAGCACCGAGAACCCACTGCCCTGAGGCAGAGCCCCCCTCGTGCCTCCAGCAGACGTCTGCTCCTGGCTGAGGGAGGTGGTCTCTTTAGGCTCAAGAAACACTGGACATCATCACCAAGAGAGGCACGCTCACCCTCACCCTCCTGGGCACTGGGGTGGCGTCCATGGTCACGTGCTCCATCGAAGGCGACGTCCTCAACATGGGCTACGTGATTGCCAGAGAGTCTGTGTCCTCCAGCTTCAAGGTGAGGCACTCGAGGGCCCTGGTGCTGCCTCCAGCCTCCCAGGACTCAGGCCACCTGTCAGAGTGACCAGTGGGTTGAGTAGCCCGTAGGGACACCGGTTGCCCCCTTTGCCCCCCGACACAGTTGCCGCCTCTGCCGCCCTCACATGCAGGGAACACGGGCCTTTTCTGGGAAGGCTGCAGAAACAGCCCACCTCCCTGTCCTCCTTGGTCCTCCTTGTCCCTCCTCCTCGGCCCCTGCACAGAGCCTCCCGCCACCCCCTGCCCTGCTGCTTGAACCCTCACTCCTTTGGAGATCAACTCGGCCACCCAGGGGCGAGGGTTTGCTGACCTCTGCAGCAAGCCGCACAGCCCCGTGGGCTCTCATGCCTTCATCCCATCCGAGGGACGCCCGCTTCTCTGCCTGGCTCAGGGAGGGTCCTGGAGGCACAGCCCGACATGGGGGTTGCATGGAGGAAGGGTGCTCTCAGGAGAGGGGGTGAGGGCAGGGAGGACAGCAGCGGGGACTCGGGTTCAATTGAGCCAGAATCTCACCTAAGCGAGATTCGGGTGCACTGGAGGACAAGTGGCACCACAGAGCCACCCATGTGCCCCGGGCACCACAGAGCCCCCCATGCACCCCGGGCAGGAAAGCCGAGTCCTGGCCTGGTGAAGGGTGATGAGAGGCTGGACGACTGGCCATTGGCACACAGCTCAGTAACTGCCATGTGTGTTGGCATCGTCGGCCGCCTGGGTTCCCACATGGGTGGGCAGCGGCCAAGTCCTGGGCACTGACCACAGGACGGGGAGCGGCCCTGCTGCTGGGCCGGGCTGGCGGGCGGTGACCATGGCCTGCTCCCTGCAGCTCCAGAACAACTCTGTGCTCCCCGTCACCTTCTCCATGCACCTGGACAGCCTCTCCAGGACCCGGGCCGAGGACCAGCAGCAGCTGCCACAGTTCCTCAGCTCTTCCTCCCAGAGGACGGAGGTGGTCGGTGAGCCGGGGGGCGGGGAGGGGAGATTGGATCTATGGGAGGAGGAGGGGGCACAGGGCCGTTGGGGGCACCAGGGCGGGCTGGGGCACTGCGGGGAACAGGACTGGTGCAGAGCTCTGTGGAGCAGGGCTTGGGGACAGACGGCGACTGCAGGTGGGAAAGGCCGAACTGCGCCCCCCACCCACAGGTACGCAGAACCTCAGTGGCCAGAGCGTGTTCAGTGTGGCCCCAGTCAAGGGCGTCCTGGACCCCGGGAAGACGCAGGACTTCACTGTCACCTTCAGCCCGGACCATGAGAGCCTCTACTTCTCCGACCGGCTGCAGGTGGTGCTCTTTGAAAAGGTGCGGCTCTGGCTGCGAGCCCGGCCCCTGCCCCACCCAGGGCCTGACCTTTCCCTGCACTGCCCACTGTGGAGGCCCAAGGGCACCATGCCTGGGGGACCCAGAGCCACGTTGAAGGTCGTCGGTGGAGAACCAGAGTCCAGGGGCCCACGGGGTCCCCAGCTCATCCCTGCCTCCTTCCCCTGAGCCAGCCCAGCTCTTACCAGCAGGGCCCCTGCCTCGGACCTTCGGGGACAAGGCCACTACACTTCTTGTCCCCAGAAAATCTCCCATCAGATCCTGCTCAAGGGTGCTGCCCGTGAGCACATGATGTTTGTGGAGGGCGGAGACCCCCTGGATGTGCCCGTGGAGTCTCTGACGGCGATCCCCATATTTGAGCCCAAGCACAGAGAGGGTAAATGCCTCCCCAGGGAGGGAACAGACAGAGGGCCTCCCAGGGTCCCTCACCTGTAGATGGGGGAGCAGGGCAGGGATTCCAGCCTTCTAGCCCAGAGCCAGGCAGGACAGCCCCTGCTAACCAGAGTTCAGGAGTCCAGCTGCAGCCTCCCCCCGGGGCCTCAGCCTGACCCTGAAGCGCTTCCCTGGCCACACCCCTCTAGTCAGCTCCCAGCCAGGCCCTCCGTCTCCAGAAGCCGAGGAGCTGAGGCCCATCCTGGTGACTCTGGATTACACGCAGTTTGACACGGACACGCCGGCCCCCGCTGCCACTCGAGAGCTGCATGTGGGCTGTATCCGGACCAGCCAGCTGTCTCCAAAGAAGGTAAGAACAGCATTGCCCCTGGGGACACCAGGCGGCCTCCTCAGCCTCCCCTGCCCTGGGCAGCCCTGACCCTCCTGGCCCTGCCACAGGAAGGGGGCACTGACCACAGGAAGGGGGCTTGTCCCCACAGCCAGCTTGTCTGGGGCTTCCTGCGGCAGCTGTGGGGTGGGCAGCCTGCTGCTGGGAGCTGGGAGGGGGCGTGGAGCTGGGCATCCTCGCTGCTCCTCCCGCTGCTGCTGGGAGCCTACAGGAGCCCATGCCCCACAGACCGTGGAGTTCAGCCTGGACAGCACCGCGTCCCTGCAGCACAAGGGCTTCTCCATTGAGCCTTCCAGGGGCTCCGTGGAGCGTGGCCAGACCAAGACCATCAGCATCTCCTGGGTGCCGCCTGCGGACTTTGATGTAGGTGCCATCGGGCTGCAGGCCAGGGACCCCTGGGAACACCAGAGGCTGGGTGGGCTGACTCCCTCCCAGGGGAAGAGGTGGCCATGGAGGGCCGGGGGAGTGAGGTGGGCCAGGGGAAGAGGTGGCCATGGAGGGCCGGGGGAGTGAGGTGGGCCAGGGGAAGAGGTGGCCATGGAGGGCCGGGGGAGTGAGGTGGGCCAGGCAGCGGGAAGACAGATCTCCCCGGAGTGCCCATGGCTGAGGCCCCTTCTACCCGCCCCTCCTGTTCCAGCCAGACCACCCACTCATGGTGTCAGCCCTGCTGCAGCTAAGGGGGGATGTGAAGGAGACCTACAAGGTCATCTTTGTAGCCCAGGTGGTGACCTAAGCCTCTGCACGGAGCACCGTCGGGCCCCCCGCCCACCCTCCAAGCCCTCCCCAGGCTGAGGGCCAGGCCATACTACCCTGGAGCCTGGACCTGGACATGGCCTGCCAGGCACATTCCCATGGGCTGCCCTCCACCTGGCGCCGCCATGGCCGCTTCCTGCTGCCCTGGACCCAGCAAGCCCAGGGACATCCAAGAGCACCCCATCCCGAGACCCCACACTCAGAACCAGAGATAAGGCCAGGCCAGCCCACAGCCGTCCTAGCCAGAGCCCCTCAGAGCCCCCTGCCCCCAAGGAGAGCCCCCCCACAGCCTGTCAATAAACTTTCTATACTCACACGTGCAGCCTGCGGTGTGGGTGACGGTGGGATTTTCCCTGGGGTGAGTGCAGAATGGGAGGTAGGGACAGAGCCCTGGGGAAGCAGCCCCTCCCCTCACAGCCATGCAACACACTCTGCCTGGCTAGGGCCTCCTAGAGTAGAGCCATCCTGCGGGACGCCTGTGGGGAGGCCACCCTGGCCCAAATTCAAAGAGAGCCCCCAAGCCTGGCACCCTGAGCAGCAGCAGGCAGCCCAGAGGACCAGGGTGCAGCTAGAACTGAGACTGACCCAGAGCCAAGAGGCCCTGGGTGGTGGGGAGGGCAGGCCCGGGAACCTCCAGACTCCTCCCAAGTTCCAGGCCCCTGGATGATGACCCCAAGCAAGGGTGAGCAGACAGCAGAGACCCAGCCCAGCCATGCCCTGCCCGCAGCCCAGCGGGGGTCAGGTGAGCAGACAGCAGAGACCCCGCCCAGCCATGCCCTGCCCGCGGCCCAGCAGGAGTCAGGTGAGACCCCGCTCCTGCCTTTATGTTCCCACTTGTCTTAAGTCTGGACTCAGCTTTCTGGGCTCTGACCCACCCTTCAAGAGAAGACCCCTCCCAGCCCGGGAGATGCTCCTGCAGCTCAGAGTGGCACCTGCATCCCAACCCTGCCTCTGGAGCGTGGCTTGTTGGATACCGACCCAGAGAGCCCACCCAGCCTGGCCCTCCTGTCACAGTACAGCACACACACACCTTGCCAACCAACTGGCAGCCACCAGGAGAGCGTACAAAGCCTTCCCTGGACTGGCAGGGGAGGGCAGGTGGTGCTTCTGGGAGCTTTACTGGGCACAGTCCTTGGGGACACCGGTCTCTAGCTGCCTGCCCTCACCCCAGCCCCCCAGGGCCCATGGTGCTTAGGAACCTACCACTGCCCCAAACTTCAAGCCAGCGACATCGACCCTACAGTGGCTTTTGCAGGATTTCTGTCCAATGGGTCCCTTGCTGCCCTTCCTGGGGCTGACCCGTCATGGCTCAAGCTTACACCACACCAGATGGGAGGGGAAGGCAGGCTCCGCCAGGTCCAGGCCAGGCCCAGGCCTCAGGAGGAAGTGCTCCCTGGGGGGTACTGTTTCCGGGGCAGGCCCCTCTCTTCTAAACCCTGACCCGACTCTCCTGCTGCCAGGCCCCTGGTACTGAGTGACGAAGTCCTGCGTGGGGGTCCTTCATGGGAGCCGAGTATTCACCTTCCAGAATTCCGGGTTGTGGCCTCAGGCTGCGCTTGTGCACATGCTGTCCCCCGGCCCCTCCCGTGCTGGGCCTCCACAACCAGCAGGAAGAATGGCCAGGGGCCGCACTCAGCCAGGCTCCGGGGAGCTGGGCTCTAGGCTTGATGGTCCACAGGGCCGTGGGGTGTGCCTTATGCTGTGCTGAGGTGCAGGATCCGAGAAATAAAGAGATGGGACACAGAAGTACAAGGAAAACGCAGCTGGGCTCAGGGGACCACGCCACCTCTGAGCGGAGTCAGGGGAGGCCCCAAACGTTCAGAAGCATCAGTATTTATTGTGTATAGGTTAGGGGGCAGGGCAGGGAGTGAAATCATCTTTAAGGACAGTGATATAGGGTCGTGAGCAATAAAACAAGGGGTCCACCCCCATTAGGTCACGTAGGCCAGGAGGTGGACAGTGCACAGCAAGGGGTCCATTCCCATGAAGGTAAGGGCCGTGTGCAGTAAGGGGTCCACCCCCATTAGGTCACCGAGGCATGGAGGTGGGCCATGCGCAGTGAAAAGGGTGCAGTGTGCAATACTTCTATCTATGGGCAAACTACTTCCAGGAACATTTATAGGACAGTGAAGAGGGTGCAGTGTGCAATACTTCTATCTATGGGCAAACTACTTCCAGGAACATTTATAGGATGCTTTAGGTCACACAGCAGTGACAGAGCTGTCAAGGTTACCGCCACCTTCTGGCAGCTCCAATGAATTCTATAGGAAGATGCTTTTCGAGCAGCACAGTAGCAAGAGCTGATAAAGTTCACAGTCACCAAGATGGATTGCTGGTCTGAGGGCAGCCTTCACCAAGAACTGGAGCAAGGTCCTACAGCTCCTTTATCAGGAGGAGTGGCTCTCGCCCCAAGCCTGTTCACAGTCACCAAGGTGGGTTCCCGGTCTGCAGGCAGCCTTCACCAAGAACTGGAGCAAGGTCCTACAGCTCCTTTATCAGGAGGAGTGGCTCTCATCCCAAGCCTGCCACACAGCGGGTATCTTTATGACACTGAACGCTGCCGCCTGGGCCGTGGATTCTTGTCCTGGTATAACTGTTTTCCCTTAAATCATGCTCTGCACTGTGTCTGCTCTAGGCATTCCTTCGATTATAAACTACTTATTCCTTAATTCATACTCTGTACTGTGTCCACTCTCGGTATTCCTCCAATTATGAGCTAAGATATAATTATATATGTAGGGAAATATTCTTTAGTCACTCATACTATCAACTATTAATGATTATATACAGAGGATTATATAAAGGGATTCTTCAAGCCCTAATTCTTTTTTTTTTTTTACTTTTTTCTTTTTTTAAGATGGGGTTTCACCATGTTGGTCAGGCTGGTCTTGAACTCCCAACCTCAGGTGATCCACCTGCCTTGGCCTCCAAAGTGCTTGGATTACAGGCGTGAGCCACCACACCCGGCCCCCAAGCCCTAATTCTGTAAACTAAATATGATTATATAAAGGATTATATAAAAGGAAATTGCTGAGTAGTAACACTATAAAGTGAGATATTCTTCAAGCCCTCACTGTGCCAGGGTTCTGCTTAGTTCTCATTCCTTGGTGCCTATATGGGAGGTTACCCACACTGGGCAGGCAGGAAGGGCCCTTGAGGGCCGTGGCACAGGCCCTGGGAGGTGCAAGGCAGCTTCGGGCAGAGCCCGGCAGTGGAGGGAGCAAGGCGGTGAAGGGCAGGTGTGGGCAGAAGAGCCACTTAGAGGAGGCCCTGCCCTCCAGGGTCACTGCCCTTGTCGGGGTGGGGACACTGAGCAGCGCCCACACATGGAACGTGTTCTGAGTAAGGGGTGGGTGCTCCTCCTGCAGCAAGATGGACCCTGCCCCCTAGCCTGACTACCAGACAGACGGTGTGCTGCTGGTCCCACGGGGAGCAGAAGGCAGCAAGAGCCTAACAGGGGCGCTGGGCTGGCAGCAGAGGGATAAGGGTCAGGGGTCCCCCGGAAGAAATGGCCCCGGCAGTGAGCAGCAGGCATTGCAGGCTGAGGGAATGGGAATAGAGGCCACATTCCCCAGGTGGGGCATGGTCCCCAAGGCCAAGTGCTGTGGGAGAGTGGTCTGCACCCAGGGCCTCAAGGGCCCAGAGCCAGGGCTAGGCTCCAGCCTCGAGGGCCAGACCGCAGGCAGTTCCTACAGCGCAGGTGCACAATCAGTGTCCAAACACCGCGTTCGGGAAGCCCAGCATCCCGGTGGCGAGACCGTCCAGTTCAACCTGGAGCCTGCGTGCGAGATTGGATCCCAGGAACCACCCAAGGGAGCCACGACTTTCTAGGCCAACTCCCGAGGGTCCCCGGGCCAAGCCCAGACCAGCCGCAAAGCAGGCCGGGTTCGGCCGGGGTGGGGGCGCCGGGCCCGGGTTGAGGGCGAACCCCGCCCACCATCGCCTCGCGGGTGGAGCTGCGGAGTTAGGCTTTCGACGGACGAGCCCTCGGAACACGTTGGGCGTGGCCCAGTGGGAGGGGATCACTTTGGGCGGGGAATGTGGGCGGGGCTTACACTGGGCGCGAGCCGGTGGGCGGGGTTTGCATTGAGAGGGGGCCCCAGCGAGTGGGCGTCTTGCGAGCGACGCCTCCTGTGGGCGGGGCCTGTGGCGAATGGGCTCGCTCCGAACGAGGCCTAGTGGGCGGGGTTTACCCTACGTGGGGCGTCCGGTAATTGTGGGGCGTCCGGTAAGCGTGGGGCGTCCTGCAGGCTTGTGCCTCCCCCGTGGGAGGGGCCTGTAGCGAGCGGGGCCCGGTGGGCGGGATTTACGCTGCGTGGGGCGTCCAGTAGGCGTGCTCTCCTGTGGGCGGGGCCTGCAGCCAGCGAGGCCCGGCGGGTGGGGTTTGCGCTGAGGGGGCGTTCTGCGGGCGTGTCCTGTGGTGGGCGTGTCCTGTGGTGGGCGGGGACCCATAAAGCCTCGCCGCCCGGCTCTGCTCCAACCTCGGCAGAGCATGGCTCGAGGGCCGCTGCTGCTGCTCCTGCCGCTGCCGCAGGTGGGTCGGGCCGCGCCCTCTCTCGGTTCGGCCACAGTGGGGTGGGTCCGTGCTCGGACCACGCCCCTCCCGGGCTCACCCCTGTCCCCACAGGTGGCGCTGGGTTTCGCGGACCGAAGCTGCGACCCTTCGGACCAGTAAGTCGGGGCGGGAGGGAGCCGGGCCCGGCCCCACCCTTGGGGAGGCGCGGGCGGCGTGGTCGGCGGGCCCGTGCCCCGCCTGCTCCAGGTGCCGCCCTCCCCGCAGGTGCCCGCCTCAGGCCCGCTGGAGCAGCCTGTGGCACGTGGGGTAAGTGGAGGTCGCGGCTGAGCCGTGCGTCCGACGGTTCTGGGGCGGGGGTCACCGAGGCCACGCCCGCCAGGCCCCTACCTCAACAGGCCGCCTCCGTCCTCTGTCACCCAGCCCCGGCCACTGGCATGAACTGGCCTCGAGCAAGCAGAACTTACCTCCCACTCCTCCCGCCTGGCCTCCACGGGAAGCCCCCACGATCCCGGTCAGCAGTGGGGCAGCCGCTGAGGGCAGCACGTCCTGGGAGTGAGCCCAAGGCCATCCTTGGCCAGCCTGGGAGAGACAGCCAGGGCAGGCCCAGCAGCCAGAGGCCAGGTTCTGGCCACAGCGGCCTCCGACGTGGAGAGACATCCTCTGCTTTTTATCCTGTTAACCTCTCTTGGGTGGTTGTGCCACGGCATTCCCCAGGGTGCAGGTGCCCGGTGGCCGAGGGTCAGTCCAGTGGTGGGGACTTGCTGTCCTAGGCTGGTCCTGCTGGCAGTCCTCCTGCTGCTGCTGTGCGGGGTCACAGCTGGCTGTGTCCGCTTCTGCTGTCTCCGGAAGCAGGTGCAGGCCCGGCCACATCTGCCACCAGCACGGCAGCCCTGCGACCTGGCGGTCATCCCTATGGACAGTGACAGCCCTGTACACAGCACTGTGACCTGTGAGTGCCTAGGGGCCCGCCTGGTGGGGGTAGAGATGTCAGGGTAAATGCCAAGCCCGCCTCCACAAACCCAGTCTGGTTCCCTGCAGCCTACAGCTCTATGCAGTACCCACTGGGCACGCGGCTGCCCCTGCCCTTCGGGGAGCTGGACCCCGACTCCATGGCTCCTCCTGCCTACAGCCTGTACTCCCCTGAGCCTCCACCCTCCTACGATGAAGCTGTCAAGATGGCCAAGCCCAGAGAGGAAGGGCCGGCACCTTCCCAGAAACCCAGTCCTCCCCTTGGGGCCTCAGGCCGAGAGACCACTCCAATGCCGCAAGAATCAGGCCCCAGTACCCAACACCCACCCTGTAGCCCTGCTGCCCCTTGAAGGAGGTAGGAGAACAGACCAGAGCTCGGAGAACTGGCACTTGGAGCCAAGGGCCCACAGCACACCCCACCATCCAGAAGATTGCTGTGGCCCAGCCTTGGGACTGTTACACCGCCAGCCAGCCCAGCAGGCCGTGTCGCGTCACCCCTGAGGCAGGCTGCTGCTTTCAGCCTCAGCCCCTGGCCCAGCCCCAGCAGGCTCTCAGGCTGGAGGAAGCCCCCTGGGCCTGAGCCTCAGGTGGGAGCTCAGGGCCAGCTGTGACATCTACATCTTCTTGGAGAGAGAATAAAGTTTGTATGTAAGTGGGCTCTGCCTATGTGGGAAGGACTCTGGGACTCCAGAGCTCTGGGAGGAACCCTTGGGTAGCCAACCCCCAGTGCCAGCAGGCAGGGCGAGCGAGTGGTTCCCGGCCTGTGCCCCGTCCAGCCTTCAGGCTGCCATTCCTAGCCCTGAGCTGGGCAATGAGTGGTGTCAGGTGTCGTGGCAGAAGTGACTGGGGCTGTGTTCCCGTGGCCGGGCCAGGAAAACTCCAGCCCCATGCCTTTGCCCGTTGCCCCCCACTGCAGGCTGGGACAGTGAGGCACACACAGGTCGGGCTGGAACATTTATTTTACACAGAGCTGGGGGAGTGGCTGGACAGGTGGCAGGGGCAGTGGCCTTCCCGGGCAGGCCTCCCACGGCTGCAGCAGCTGCGCCTACTGGACCAGCTTGAAGGACTCTCCGGTCATCATGGCCACGAATTCTGGGGTCAGAGGGGCAGGTCAGCAGCTTGCCCTGGCCCAGCCAGGAGCTCCCGGGGCTCGAGCCCACTCACCTTCGTAGTCAATGGTCCCGTC
Organism: Saguinus oedipus; assembly: GCA_031835075.1. Classification (NCBI taxonomy): domain Eukaryota; kingdom Metazoa; phylum Chordata; class Mammalia; order Primates; family Cebidae; genus Saguinus; species Saguinus oedipus. The sequence continues at coordinate 39,709,383 of CM063175.1, read as the reverse complement.
CCCATCCTTGTCGGCCTCCTTCATCATCTGCTCCGCCTCAACCTCGTTGAGGGGCTCCCCTGCATTCATGAGCACGTACCTGCGGGACCTGGTGCTCAGCCACTCCCTTGGCCCTGCCCGTGCCCGCCTGCCGCCCACCGCCCACCCGGGCCCTACTTGAGTGTGTTCCAGTCGATGTAACCCTTGCCCTCCTTGTCAAAGACGCGGAACGCCGCCCTCAGCTCGCTCTCCTGGTTCTGGGCCTTCTCGTGGTAAACTGCCATTAGTGCCAGGAAGCCATCGCAGTTGAAGAATCCTTTGTCTGCAAGGAGCACAGCTGGGGCTCAAGGCGGGGTGGCACAGCACTGCCCATGGGCTCTGCCTCTTCCCCCTCATGGGCACTGAGACCCGACCCAGGGCCGCACCCTGAGGCTGCCCGCCCCCCGCCAGCACAGGCTCACTGTCTTTGTCCACGTCCTTGGCCATGGAGGCCAGCTCGCTCTTGGTGGGGTTGATGCCCAGCAGGCTCATGAGCCGCTCCAGCTCCCCGGTCTTCACCTCCCCATTGCCCTCCTCGTCAAACATCTCAAAGACGCCCTTGTACTCCTTGATCTGCTCGGCCGACAGGCGCTCCGTCTGCAGAGGACATCCACACCGGCCTGACCCGGAGCCCCTTCTGCCCCTGTGTCCAGGGAAGGGTTGAAGGTGCCCCCTGCCCACATCCCTCCATAGACAGCCTTGCAAGGTGAGTAGTAGAGAGGAGGCCCCCAGCTCAGAGCAGGCTTCCCGGACAAGGAGTTGCATGCCAGGGGTTTTCAGGCCAGCAGGGCTCCGCCAGGCAGCTCACAGGGGCAAGGGCAAGCCAGGCAGGGGCCAGTGTGTGAGGGAACAGTGGGAGCTGCAGGGCCAGGCAGGCTAGTCCACAGCCCTGGAGTCTGGCAGTGGACACCAGGTGAGGCAGGAATAGGAGGCTGGGAGCAGTGTGGGGAGGAGCCCAGCCCCCACCTGGGAAAGGCTTCCAGTCCCGGATTGTGATACAGCCCAGGAAGCAGGGCCCCTGGCTCCAGCTGTGTGACATTCTGGAAGGAGAGTCCACCGGCCACACCTGCCTGCCACCACTGCTGCCTCCTGCCTGGGACCCAGCTTCCAGAGAGGGCTGCTCTACCCTGGCCCCAGAGCAAGGCTGTGTTGGTGACAGCAGGGCGTGGCCTCCTCTTCTGCCTCAGCGCCTTCTTGCCCAGGCTCCCGGACAGATCCTCGAACCTCCAGGCTCCAGCTCAACCCACCCAGCCAGCCCACCAGAGGCTCCATGGGGCACAGGGAGCAACCTTACCATGGCGGTGGCTGTGTGACAGGACCCTGCAGGGTGGTGGCACCAGGCTGCTGTGGGCAGAGCGCTGGGCCAGTGGTGGCAGCTGAGTTTTAGCTGGGCCTGGCTGCCTGGGGTCCCCGGGGTCCAGATTCCAAGAGCCTTTTATGGGTGGGAAATCCTACTGGCCCTATTTGGGGACAGGCTCTTGACCTTATCCATGGGGCCCCTTCCCAGCCCCCTTTGGCCTGGGCTTCCCCTGACCCTGAAGATGGGCACGGAAGGCCAAGGGCAGGGGGCAGGAAAGGGCTGAGCCGTGGGGGCCTCACACACGCTGTTCCCCTCGCTGTTCCCTCTTCACCCACACCTCTGAGTCACCTCCCCAGAGGTATGGCCCTCCGGCAAGTCTTCACGGGACCCTGCTCCCAGGCTGTCATCTCTTGCCAGTGAGATTTCTTGCTGAAGACCCGCCTGGTCAGCTGGTGCCCAGTGACTCAGAGCCGGCCACCCTCCCATCCTGGTGGGAGCACAGGATGTGCCAGCACGTCACAAACTCTAAGGACAGGTTGAATGAACATCAGGCACCCCTTGGCCACCCTGTACAGGAGGAGCTGAGGGGCCACCATTCCTGGAGGAGACAGCAGGATATCAGACAGGGCCTGGGGGCTGGGCTACCCGCTGGAGGGCAGGCACAGTTGGGGGCTATTTTGGGGTTTCTTAGGGAAACCTGACCTCCCTTCCACTTGGAACAGCAGCTCCCGAGGGGGCCTGGTGCCCAGGCTGGTCAGTAAGGACATGCCACAGTGGAGCACACGCCTGCACACGTGTGTTTCCTCCTCCTGCCCTGGGTCTAATTCCCAGCAGACTCCCCAAGCCGGGGCCCAGCTCCTCCCCACCCCACCCAGGCAGGGGTGTGAGGTCTGCAATTGCAGGCAGCACTCAGGGTCACACTCACACCTGCCCCCAACTGCCCCTTGACGGCATGAAGAGTCTGAGCAGGTGGGGCACTCAGTGTCCCCTGCCCCAGCCCTCTGCCTGCCAGAAAACCTGAAGCCACAGGATGCCTTCCGCTGAGACGCAGGCCAGCTGCTGAGACTGCAAGACTGATGCTAAGAGGGCAGGCCAGGCCGGGCGCGGTGGCTCAAGCCTGTCATCCCAGCACTTTGGGAGGCCGAGGCGGGTGGATCACGAGGTCAAGAGATCGAGACCATCCTGGTCAACATGGTGAAACCCCGTCTCTACTAAAGATACAAAAAATTAGCTGGGCATGGTGGCTTGGGGCATGCTGGCCTGTAATCCCAGCACTTTGGGAGGCCGAGGCGGGTGGATCACGAGGTCAAGATATCAAGACCATCCTGGTCAACATGGTGAAACCCCGTCTCTACTAAAGATACAAAAAATTAGCTGGGCATGGTGGCTTGGGGCATGCTGGCCTGTAATCCCAGCACTTTGGGAGGCCGAGGCGGGTGGATCACGAGGTCAAGATATCAAGACCATCCTGGTCAACATGGTGAAACCCCATCTCTACTAAAGATACAAAAAATTAGCTGGGCATGGGGTTGGGGCTGGCCCAGGGCCACGAGGTCAGTGCAGTCCCGTGTCTCTGTACCTGGCTGGCCTGCACCAGGGGCATGGTGGCGTGCTTGTAATCCCAGCTACTCAGGAAGGCTGAGGCAGGAGAATTGCCTGAACCCAGGAGGCGGAGGTTGCGGGCGGTGAGCTGAGATCGCGCCATTGCACTCCAGCCTCAGTGACAAGAGCGAAACTCCGTCTCAAAAAAAAAAAAAAAAAAGAGGGCAGGCCAACGGCGCAGGGCACCTCCAGCCAAGCAGGCCGGGGCTGGAGGATAAGCAGCCGGGGGTCCGGTGGCACCCAGGGAGGCCCTGCCCTTCATCCTGGTTGCTCCCTGGACTCAGATTCCCCCTGGGCTGGGGCAGGGGACAATTCACACACTGAGCACCTTCCACCAGGGGCGTAGGATGGAGGGAGCTGCAGCACCCCGGCCAGAGCCCACCCTGTGTTCCTGGCTCTGGGTCTCCAGGTGCAGGCCAGCCAGGTACAGAGACACGAGACTGCACTGACCTTGTGGCCCTGGGCCAGCCCCAACCCCAACAACTCCCATAGCCGTAGACAGCCGGCTCTGCCTCCTCCGTTCCAGACCTCTACCTTCTGGCATTCCTGGGCTAAGCCCTGAAGGTTCAGACATCCTGGTGGTCTGAGGAGTTACACTCAAAGCTGTGACCCCTGCAGCACAATTTAAAGCAGCGGCAGCACCCCACACCCTCTCCCCAGGCATCGCCGGCCACAGCCACCGTCAACCCCTCTGCCCTCCGTCTGCCTTCTACCCTGACCCACGACGCAGCAAAAGCAGCAGGTCGGGTCCTCGCCCTCTGTCCCCCGTCTCCTCGTGCTGACCGGCCTCGGTGTGACCTCTGGACATGCCCTCTGTCCCCCCTCTCCTCGTGCTGACCGGCCTCGGTGTGACCTCTGGACATGCCCTCTGTCCCCCCTCTCCTCGTGCTGACCGGCCTCGGTGTGACCTCTGGACATGCCCTCTGTCCCCCCTCTCCTCGTGCTGACCGGCCTCGGTGTGACCTCTGGACATGCCCTGTGCCGCCAGGACCTGAGTCATCCAGCCTTTATTTTCCTCCTTCTGTCTCTACTGATCACTGAAGGGGTATTCACAAGAAAACACTTCGAACCCTGTAACAATCAGAATGCCACCTCAGCCCATTCGCCTGCAAGTGCGGTTGTGTTCATGGCCGCACCCGGCCGCACAGCACAGCTCCAGAACCTTTCATCTTGAAACTGCCCCCTGCACCCTGTAAACAGCAGGTCCCCGCTTCTGCGTCCCCCCGCCTATGGCAGTCACTATTCTATTTTCTGTTTCTAAGAATTCAACTACATAGACCTATGAGTGGAATCATACACTGTCTTTCTGGGGCTGGATTAATGTCCTTGAGCTTCATCCATGGTGTAGCATGTGACAGAATAAGCAGCTTTGTTTTCCTTTTTTGAGACGGAGTCTTGCTCTATCGCCCAGGCTGGAGTGCAGTGGTTAGATCTTGGCTCAGTGCAACCTTCGCCTCCCAGGCTCAAGCGATTCTCCTGCCTCAGCCTCCCGAAGTGCTGGGATTACAGGCGTGAGCCACCGCGCCTGGCCCAGAATAGGCTTCTTTTTTAAGGCTGAGTACTATTTTATTGTCTGGATGAAGGTGATTCATATTTAAATCAGTAGACTTTGGGAAAAGCACATGACCCTCCAGAATGTAGAGGGGCCTCATCCAGTTAGTTGAGGGCCTTCAGAGAAAACACCTGTCCTCCGAGGAAGAAAGAGTTCTGCCCCGAGACGGCCTCAGCCTGGAGCTGCGCCATCAGCTCTTCCCTATCGAACTTGCGCACACAGGCCAGTTCCTCAAAATCTCTCTCCTGTGTGTGTGTATGAGAGACGTATGTATACAGACATGCACACACATCCTCCTGCTTCTCTGGAGAACCCAAACGACCACAGAGGGTCACCGCAGACATCACCACTGCCACTGGGGGTCTGCAGTGAGAAGACAGAGACCCCCACACCACTCTGGGGCAGCAGCCTTCACTGCAAGCCCACCTCACCTGAGGCACACGGGCATGGCATGGTCACTGTGGCCACAGGCGGGACTCGGATGGTCCCTGCAGGGGGCTGGGCCCCTCCTGCCCGGTCCTGCTGCCCCTTTCCTGTGGCAGGGGCTGACCTATCCCAAACTCCATCTCAGGGTCAGCTTCTGGGGAGCCCAACCTGTGACATGATGACACGTGGGCAGTGGCTCCCCACTGCCAAGCTGCAACAAGGCACCAGTGGGGGGTGAAGACACACATCCCTGTGTGTCACGTGTTACACTCACGGTGGTGAGTTGGAAGGGCAGAGGGGTGAATCAGGTAGCTGCCACCAATCGAGGCTACAGGTGGCAGAGGAGAGAAGGGGGCACTTGAAAGGCAGGGCTGAGCCCGGTGTGAGCATCAGGGCCCCTCTGTGGTTCCAGGCAGCATCTCTGCTCTGCACTCTGCAGCAGGAGCGCAGTGACTCGAAGGCCCAAGCCCAGGACTTACATCAGAGCAGGCAGAGCCCCGGTGGGGACATCCAGGAGGTGGCCCCTGAAGTTTGATCCCCAGTGGCTCTGAAGTTTCCACGTCTGCAGGCTTGCTCACCGCTCCCTGGGAAGAGCTGGTACTTCCACCCAAGGCTGGAAGATCCAAAACCAGAAGCAACATCAGCTCCCTGAGCCCTACATGCCCTGCTGGCATGAGGGTGGCACTGAAGGCTGAGGTTGGCAGCAGGACGCGGCTGCAGACGAGTGTGGATGACCCCTTTCTGGGCACCGAGGAAGGAGAGCTAAGCAGACCCCCAACATAATTAGTGCCTGACAAATACCTTGCTTTGTAGTGTTACCACTCAGTCATTTCCTTTCTATGATCCTTATGTATAATCATGTATTACCTATAGTCGGGACAATCAGTGCCCGAAGAATATTCTTACTACTCACTCATTTCCTTTTATATATATACGTATGTAATTATATCTTAGTTTATCGTCGGAGGAATGTCTAGAGCAGACACAACACAGAGCATGATTTAAGGGAAAAACAGACCAGGATAAGAATCCAGGGCCCAGGTGGCACCGTTCAGTATCGTAAAGATACCCGCTGTGTGGCAGGCTTGGAGCAAGAGCCATTCCTCCTGATAAGGAGTTGTAGGACCTTGCTCCAGTTCTTGTGGAAGGTGCCCTCAGACTGGCAGTCCTGAGCGCGTCCAGGACTTAAAACCCCTCGGTATAGTCACGCCTTTGAATTTTATCAGCTCTGTTGCTATGTACTGCTTCAAAGCACCCTCGTATAGAAATCACTGCATGCTGCCAGCAGGTGGTTGCAGACCCTGTTAGCTCAGTAGCTGCTGTACTGACTCAAAGCATCCTCCTTTTTTTTAAAAAAAGACGGGGTTTCACCATGTTGGTCAGGCTGGTCTTGAACTCCTGATCTCAGGTGATCCACCCACCTTGGCCTCCAAAGTGCTCGGATCACAGGCGTGAGCCACCGCGCCCGGCCTCAAAGCATCCTCCTATAGAAATTCTTCGAAGTTGCCGCCCCTAGATCGGGGACGCTGCACGCTGCACCCTCCTTGCAGCACACCGCCCACCTCCTCGGTGACCTGATGGGGGTGGGCCACTTGCTTATCGCTCACGATTATCTTGACGGTATCACTACCCTCACCTCGCTCACTACTCTGCCCACTAACCTATACCCAATAAATAAAGGCCCCTGGATGTTCGGGGCCTGGCGGGTCTCCGCTCATAGGTGGCGTGCCCCGCCCCCCCGGCCCAGCTGTCTTTTCCAGGCCTTTGGTGTCTTGTCTCTGTTTCTCAAATCCAGTGCCTCAGCACAGCGATAGGGGACACCCCAAGACCCTGTGGGGCTGGACCCTACAAGTGGGCCGGGTGCTGCGACAGCAGCTGGGGGGTCCGGACCCACAGGGCTCCCTTGGGCCTGGAGCGCTGGCTCAGTAGGAAGAGGACTCTGCATCGCCGGCTTCTCCCGCCTTTCCCTTCCCTCTGCAGCTTCTGCCTGCGACCTCCTCAGCAGCACACAGGGCAGGCCACAGTGTGGGGCAAACACCTGAGCCGCAGCCCGGGGCTGGCCCCTTCCCACCCTCGTTGCCTCCAGCTCCCCGATGACGGCTTCCTGGAATTCCCCAAGAAATGCTGTCCCTCCGAGGCCTTGTCTTGGGATCTGCTTGCGGGAGCCCAGCAGAGACAAGGGTGAAAAACAAAGTGAATCGCAAACTCTGGCCCCGCAGACCACACAAGGGGAAGCGGGGGAGGCGCGAGGCCCGCACTCCCAGCACCGCGCAGGAGATGGCCGCAGACGGTGCCTTGGGCTTAGAAATGCAACGTGAAACCTCTAAGGTAGACATTAAAATAACCAAAACCGCCTGTATAACCTCCACACCTGCAGAGGAAAAAATACTGATGAAAATGTGATCAATCTAGCAGAACACAGGAGGGGAGAAAGCAGGAAGTCGCATTATAAAAGAACTCTAGGGTCATGCACGGTGGCTCACACCTGTAATCCCAGCACCGTGGGAGGCTGAGGTGGGAGGACGGCTTGAGCCCAGGAGTTTGAGACCAGCCTGGCCAACATAGCAAAACCCTGTCTCTACAAAAATACAAAAAAAAATCAGCTGGGCGTGGTGGCAGGAGGTCAGTGGTCCCAGCTCCTCAGGAGGATGAGGTGGGAGGATCGCTTGAGCTAGGGAGGTTGAGGCTGCAACGAACTATGATTGTGCCACTGGACTCCGGCCTCGGCGACAGAGCCAGACCCCGTCTCAAAAACGAACGACAACAGCAAAAGCCAGGCGCGGAGGCTCACGCCTGTAATCCCAGCACTTTGAGAGGCTAAGGCGGGCAGATCACCTGAGGTCGGGAGTTCGAGACCACCCTGACCACCATGGAGAAACCGTGTCTCTACTAAAAGTACAAAATTAGCCAGGAGTGGTGGCAGGCGCCTGTAGTTCCGGCTACAGGAAGCTGAGGCAGGAGAATCGCTTGAACCTGGGAGGCGAAGGTTGCAGTGAGCCGAGATTGTGCCACTGCACTCCAGCCTGGGCGACGGAGCGAAACTGTCTCAAAACAACAACAACAATGAAAAAAAAACAGAGGAAACAGCTCCAAGAGTTGAAAGTGGTTGTGGCTGGGGAAGGGCCGGCAGGCAGAGGGGCTGCAGGGTACCAGCCCTGAAAACCACGGATTGTTTTGGAACAAAGGCCACGCAGAGCAGCCAGCGACCAGGACCAGCAGTGAGGGCAGACGGGAGAATCTGTGGTCCTAGCCGGGTTCAGTAGAGCCAGGCTGTGCCTCAGTTTCCCTCTGCGAGGTGGGGAGGAGGAGCAAAGTACAGCCCACACCGAGGTGGGGCCTCGAGCTGTACTCGAGGCTTCTCCATTTTGTTTTGTTTTTGTAGGTAACCCCCATCTGGGCCCAAAGGAACCAGTGCCTGAGGAATATCTTAGTTTACAGTGTTACTACTCAGCTATTTCCTTTTATCCTTTATGTATAATCATATATTAGTTTATAGAATTAGTGCCTGAAGAATATCTGACTACTCAGTTATTTCCCTATGTATAATTATGTCTTAGTTCATAGTCAAAGGAATGCCTAGAGGAGGCCAGGTACAGAGCATGAATTAAGGGATGAACAGCTATACATATGTAAGCATATCTTTTTTTTTTTTTTTTTGAGACGGAGTTTCGCTCTTGTTACCCAGGCTGGAGTGCGATGGCGTGATCTCACCGCAACCTCTGCCTCCTGAGTTCAAGCAATTCTCCTGCCTCAGCCTCCCGAGTAGCTGGGATTACAGGTACGCGCCACCATGCCCAGCTAATTTTTTGTATTTTTAGTAGAGACGGGGTTTCACCATGTTGACCAGGATGGTCTCGATCTCTTGACCTCGTGATCCACCCGCCTCGGCCTCCCAAAGTGCTGGGATTACCGGCAGGAGCCACCGCGCCTGGCCTGCATATCTTGCTTATAGTTGGAGGAATGTCTGGAGCAGACACAGTGCAGAGCATGATTTAGGGCAAAGCAGTCATAACAGGACAAGCATCCACGGCCCAGGCGGCAGTGTTCAGTATGGTAGAGACACCTGCTGTACGGCAGGCTTGGAGCAGGAGCCACTCCTCCTGATAAAGGGGTTGTAGTGCCTTGCGTCCAGTTCTTGTGGAAGGCTGCCCTCAGACCGACAATTCCACAAGCATCCGAGGGCTTAAAACCCCTCCGGTATGACCACGCCTTGGTGACTGTATAACTCGTCAACTCTATAGCTACTGTGCTGCTCAGAGCGTCCTCCTATAGAAATCTTGGAAGCTGCCAGCAGGTGGCTGTGGACCTTGTCAGCTCTGTGGCTGCTCAAAGCATCCTCCTATAGAACTCCTTAGAAGTAGCCTGCCCATCGCTGATAGACTGGACTGGACAAGGAAAATGTGGCACATATACACCATGGAATACTATGCAGCCATAAAAAACGATGAGTTTGTGTCCTTTGTAGGGACATGGATGAACCTGGAAACCATCATTCTCAGCAAACTGACACAAGAACAGAAATTCAAACATCACATGTTCTGACCCATAGGCGGGTGTTGAACAATGAGAACACATGGACAGAGGGAGGGGAGCATTACACACTGGGGTCTGTTGTGGGGGACTAGGAGAGGGACAGCAGGGGGTAGGGAGGTTGGGGAGGGATAACATGGGGAGAAATGTCAGATATAGGTGACGGGGGAATGGAGGCAGCAAACCACATTGCTATGTATGTATGTATACAACAATCCTGCATGTTCTGCACATGTACCCCAGAACCTAAAGCGCAATAAAGTATATTTATTTATTTATTTAAAGAAGCAGCCTGCCCCTAGGTAAGAGATTGCACACCACATCCTCTTCACTGCACATGGCCCACCTCCTAGTCTCGGTGACCTAGTGGGGGTGGACCCGTTGTTTATTGCTCACGTGATTGTCTTGACCTCGTCACTATCCTTAAGATGACCTCACTCACTGCCCTGCCCCCAACCTATGCCCAATAAATACAGACGCTTCTGGACGTTCGGGGCCTCACCTGTCTAGGCTTACAGGTGGCACGCCCCCCAGCCCAGCTGCGCTTTCTTTGTCCTTGTGTGTCTTGTCTCTTTATTTCTCGGATCCTGTACCTCAGCACAGCGGTAGGAGACACCCACGTCCCTGCAGGGCTGCGACCCTACAGTTTTTGTTTGTTTGTTTGTTTTTGTTTTTTTTGAGACGTAGTCCCGGTCTGTCACCCAGGCTGGAGTGCAATGGTGCAGCCTCAGGTCTCTGCAACCTCCCAACTTCAAGCCATTCTCCTGCCTCAGCCTCTTGAGTAGGTGGGATTATACAGGTGCCAGCCACCACGTACAGTTAATTTTTGTATTTTTAGCAGAGACGGGGTTTCGCCATGTTGGCCGGGCTGGTCTCAAACTCCTGACCTCAAGTGATCCTCCCGCCATGGCCTCCCAAAGTGCTGAGATCACAGGCGTGAGCCACAGAGCGCGGCTGCTACTCGCTTCTTGCTTCACGTTTAGCCTGCGGGAGCCTGAGCTCGCCAGGGACACGCGGCCGGCGGGACAGCTGTGGGGAAAAACGGGCGGAGCCCCGCCGCCCGGCCACGCCCCATCGCCCGGCCCCTCCCCATCACCCGGCCACGCCCCACCATCCGGCCACGCCCGCCTCGGCGCCCGCCACGCCCTGTCTCTGCCCCGCCCACATGGAAGCCCCGCCCCCCGTCGTTAGCGCGGCGCTTTCCCACTAGAGGGCGCTCGGAGGCCGCCGGTAGTGGGAGCTGGGCTGGCCTGGGCGTGGGGATTTCCGGCGCTGCGAACCCGGCGCCGCCCTCCGCCCGCCGCCCTCCGTCCTCGTCCACACCCGGCCCTGTGAGTTTTCCTTCCGGGCTCCCACCGTTGCCGGGGACGAACGGAGGCGCCGCTGTGGCCTCGCGGGGTGCCCCGGCCGCGGCTGCCGAGAAGCCCCTCACCAGCAGCCGCCGCGCCACGGAGGGCCCGGCCCAGATCCCTGCTCCATCTCGGGGCGCAGTGGCAGCCGGTTTCCGGGGGCTCCTCCGCCCGCGGCCTCTTCGGTCTCGTTCGAATGTAACAACAGCCGGGTCGTGTCCAAACGTTCCGGGAGCCCCAGATCCTCCCTGCAGCCCGGGCCCTCGCTCGCCCCGCAGCCCCGCAGCCCCGCAGCCCCGCAACCCCAGAGCCCCGCAGCCCCGCACCCCCGGAGCCCCGCATCCCCGGAGCCCCGCATCCCCGGAGCCCCGCATCCCCGGAGCCCCGCACCCCCGCAGCCGCCCTGTCCCGCCTTCTTCCAGCTCCCAGAGGGGACCAGAGCTGGGGGGACTCGCGGAGCCCCGGCCTGGGACAACACTCAGCGGGCGGGCATGGACCCGGCCTCCGCAGGGCCCCGGGAGCCAGGGTTGACTCACCCCTCACTCCTGCCACCCTCTGCAGGGATGGCGGCTTTCTCCCCATGGTCACTCCCAGAGGTCCCAGCTCGGTGCCCAACCAAGGCCTGAATCCCTGGTCCCCAGGGGCTGCTGGAAGGGCCACTGGGCAGGACAGACACACCCTTAGGAGTCTGACGGGGGCGGGGGCCGTGGCTCACAGCTGTAATCCCAGCACTTTAGGGGGCAGGGGCAGGGGTATCACTTGGGGAGTTAAGAGACCAGCCTGGCCAACATGGCGAACCCCCAACTCTACAAAAATTAGCCGGCTGTGGTGGCACACGCCTGTAATCCCAGTAATTTAGGAGGCTGAGGAAGGAGAATCGCAAGGCAACGGGGAGACGAGGTTGCAGCACATCGCGACACTGCACGCTAGCCTGAGCGACACAGGGAGACGCCTCAAAAAAAAAAAAAAAAAAAGGCAGGAAAGTCTGGGCCGGGCGCGGTGGCTCAAGCCTGTAATCCCAGCACTTTGGGAGGCCGAGGCGGGTGGATCACGAGGTCAAGAGATCGAGACCATCCTGGTCGACATGGTGAAACCCCGTCTCTACTAAAGATACAAAAAATTAGCTGGGCATGGTGGCGCGTGCCTGTAATCCCAGCTACTCACGAGGCTGAGGCAGGAGAATTGCCTGAACCAGGAGGCGGAGGTTGCGGTGAGCCGAGATCGCGCCATTGCACTCCAGCCTGGGTAACGAGAGCAAAACTCCGTCTCAAAAAAAAAATTAGCGGGGTTTGGTGGTACATTCCTGTAATCTCTGCTACTCCGGAGGCTGCAGGAGAATCTCTTGAACCTGGGAGACAGAGGTTGCGGTGAGCTGAGATTGTGCCATTGCACTCCAGCCTGGGCGACTAGAGCGAAAGTCCGTCTCAGAAAAAGAAAGAAGGCAGGCAGGGAGGGAGGGAGGGAGGGAGGGAGGGAGGAAGGAGAGAGAAAGAAAGAAAAAAAGTCTGATGGGCAGGCTGGGCCCACCCCGGGGGCCCCAGGGCAGGCCTGGGCAGAGCTCTGGGAGATGTATAGCGGTGCCCAGCCAGTCTCAGACCTACGTCAGCCACCGGCTCCAGGGGCCACATGCCTGGCCACACCTGCTGGCTTCCCAAATACCCAGCACCTGGGGGCCCAGCCTCTCCAAGCGGGGCAGCACCCCTGCTGGAGGGCTCTTGGTTCCACCCAAAGCCCTGCTGCTTGGGGTCCTCTTCCACCCCTGGGCAGCCCCCATGCCCTCAGGCCGGGAAGACCACCACCCTCTCCCCTCCAGGACCTTACTGGTCCCCATGCCACACCCCACCCCTCATTGCCTCCTCCAAGCAAACCTTGCATCAGCTCCCAGAGCGCACACGCTGGAGCCTCAGGGCAGCATTCTAGACAAACAGCCTCAGGTCCCAGGGGCAGTCCCAGGAGAGGGCCGTGCCTCTGGGATGAGTTCTGCCTAGGAGTCAAGGGGCCGAGACCTGGGGGTTGTGACTGGGGCACTGGGCCTGGATGGCCCTGCTGAAGGGCCACAGCTGCCCCTCCTGCCACAGGGCATGTGCTGTGGTGCCACCTCCTTTCAGAGGGTGCTGGGGCTGCACTTGGGTCCTAGTCATGAGTCCCAGGGATACGCCACTGTCCTGACAGGCTGGGCTGACCTTGCACACTCTGGACTCCACGAGGCCAAGGCCTGTCATTTCCAGGCCTTGGAGGTGGGGACGAGTAGAACCAGGCCTGGAGGCAGATGTGGCCTCACACCCACCACAGAGCTGCAGCCGCTCCCAAGGGCTGGCCTGGCTGGCCTGGGTACAAACTGCCATCTCCCCACACCCAGGCCAGCGCTCCCAGGAGCCCCTCGTGCAGGGACATTGGACAGCCGTCTTGGACGGCTGTCAGCTACACATGCCCCCACCATGTGCCCTGCCAGCCTGTGGACGCCTTCCCATGTCTGCTTCTCCACCCAGACATTTAGAAGCATCTCAGGATAGAAAGGTCCAGAAGCAGCACATTCTCTACCCGCTCTGACCATAACAGCCAACCCCAGCTCTGCTGACTGGTTGTTAGACAAACACCTGGGCGTCAGCCTCAAATCCTCACTGCTGGTCCCTGTATCACCGGCAAATCAGGAGTGCGCAGCCCTGCCCGGCTTCACAGCCCATCTGCAGGCCCTCTGGTCACCTGGCCCCAAGGGACGTTCTCCTCTCAGCCGCCAGAGAGGGTCATGTCCCTGCTCAGAACACGCCTGTCGCACACCTTAGGTGAGTTGACCCCCACTGGTCAGCGAGTTAGGCTGGAAGGTCTCGGACATGGCCCTGACATCCAGGCGCCACACTGTGGCCTCCCCTCTGAATTCATGTTTTCATACAACAGATGATGAAGGCCAGTGGGCTTTCTGGTGGGAAAAACTGACCCTCAAATTCATATGAAGAACAGGACCAGGCACGGTGGCTGACTCGTCATTTCAGCATGGTGGGAGGTTGAAGTGGGAGGATCTCTTGAGCCCAGAGTTCGAGACCAGCCTGACCAACATGGTGAAACCCCCGTCTCTACTTAAAATACAAAAATTAGCCAGGCGTGGTGGTGGGTGCCTCTAATACCAAGTACTCAGGAGGCTGAGGCGGGAGGATCACTTGTACCCGGGAGGTGGAGGTTGCAGTGAGCGGGGATTGCACCACTGCACTCCAGCCTGGGCAATAGAGTGAGACTCTGTCTGGAAAACAAAGCATGTGTATAACAGCATTGTTTATTTATTTATTTTTATTTTTTATTTTCTTGAGACGGAGTTTTGCTCTTGTTACCCAGGCTGTAGTGCAATGGCGCGATCTCGGCTCACCGCAGCCTCCACCTCCTGGGTTCAAGCAATTCTCCTGCCTCAGCCTCCCGAGTAGCTGGGACTACAGGCGCGAGCCACCATGGCCAGCTAATTTCTGAATTTTTAGTAGAGATGGGGTTTCACCATGTTGACCAGGATGGTCTCGATCTCTTGACCTCGTGATCCACCCACCTCGGTCTCCCAAAGTGCTGGGATTACAGGTGTGAGCCACCGTGCCCGGCCCTGGGCTCTCTCTCTTAGGTGCCCGCTTTCTGGGCACTGAGGGTCTTGCCTCCCCATTTCTGTCTGCTCATGTGTCGGTGCCTGCCTAGGCCACCTTGCTCTTCGTCTGTGTGTAGGTGTTGGGGGCTGGGTGTGGGCCACTCTGGGTCACTGCACCAGCTTCTCCCACCCCCTCGCCTCACTAGGGTGTGTGCAGGACATCGTACCAGCCACACTCTCAGCCAGGATGCTGGTGGCCAGTGGGAGGCCGAGGAGACCCCAGAGAACAGCTGCAGCCTCCTGCCAAGGGTGCTGCCCAGGCCCCGGCAGGAAATGGGGCCGGGAGCTGGGTGGTTGGGAGCACCTACTGTCCCTCCGAGTCGCCAAGGACTTGCAGATGGCGGTGTGAGGCTCCTGTGATGCCCTCGCCCCAGAAGATGCCCTGGAGCAATCCCATGGGGGCAGGAGGAGAGGGGGGCCTGAGCCTGCTCCACCCGGGGGCTCTGCCCACAGCCTCTGGTTTCAGGCTGGGTCAGGTGAAGGGTGGGACCGCCTAACCTCATCAAGGGGGTCACCTGTCCCTTCCCAGGATAGACTGGGGACTTTGAGGAGCCACTCTCTTAGAGCTGCCCAGGCTGACCCTGCCCACATCACACCTTCACCCATGGGGTCAGGCCCAGGGCTCCCTGAACTGCAGCCAGAGCTGTGGCATGGGGCCCAGCCCGCCATCTCATGTCCTTGACCTCACCATGGGCCCAACCAACCATCCACTATGCTTGACCTCACCACAGGTCCATCCAGCCATCTGATGTCCTTGACCTCACCATGGGTGAAACCAAGTGTCTGATGTCCTCTACCTCACCATGGGCCCAACCAAGCATCCAATGTCCTTGACCTCACCAACCAACAGAGGCTTTGGGTATAAGTCTGGCTGTTGCTCAGCTGCTGGTTTTTAGCCAGGAGGCAGAGGGGGACAGCCGTGTGTTCTCCCCATGCCCAGCAGCCTCCACTCCCCCTGGTGACAGCCCTGCCTTTGTGTTGAGAGCCACTAACTACAGTTGGAGCCACACAAAATCTGAGTGAAGCCTTTCAGAGTCTTCCTGGGGTCAGCATCCAGGTAGCCAAGTCTTCTGAGCTGGGGGTGACGGGGCAGCGGGGCCCTACACGGCAGAGAGAGGAGAAGGCGCCACATGGGGACACAGAGCCATGGCTGGGTGGCCTCACCTGGATCCAGCCAGGTCTGACGCTCAGTGATCTGTTCATGACTCCTATTCACTGAGACAGTCAATTGCCTCTTTTCCTGCAAGCTGGTGTGCATGCAAACACACCAGTTAGTATACATGCAGGAGCACACGTATGAGCTTGGTATGCACACGTGTATATATCCAGCTCATGTGTGTTTGTGCATATGTGTGTATGCCCAGTTTGAGTGTGTGCATGTGTGTGTATACCCAGCTTGGGTGTACATGCATACCCAGCTCATGTGTGCATATACATGCATGTATACCCAGCTGTGTTTGTACACATGCATGTATGACATCTGTGTGCATGTACATGTGTGTATACCGTCTAGGTGTGCGTGTATACTCAGCTCACTTGTGCATGTACATGCATGTATATCCAGCTCATGTGTGTGCACATGCACACTGACCAGCTCCAGTGTGTTTGCACACAACCATGTATACCATCTGGTGTGCAGGTACATGCATGTATACCCAGTTTGGGTGTGTGCGTGTACATGTGGGCATACCCAGCTCTTGCATGTGCACATGCATGTACACTCACTGAACACACACATGCACGTATACCCAGCTCACGTGTGCATGCACACACAGGTATATCCAGCTTGAGTGTGTGTATACAGCTAGCTCGTGTATGTACATATGTATATCCAGCTTGTGTGTGTGCACATGTACATATACCCAGCTCGTGTGTTTGAGCATATGCACGAATACTCAGCTTGGGTGTGCACACACATGCACACATACCCAGCTCCCATGTGCACACATGTGCATACCCAGATTGTGAATGTATGTGCACATGCACACATACCCATCTGTGCACCACTTCTGGGTCTATGGGTGGGGGACAACGCTCTTTCCATTCATGGTTGCGTCTTTCACGGTTAGGGAGGTTGGTTTGTTTTTGAGACAAGGTCTTACTCTGTCACCCAGGCTTGAGTGCACTGGTGTAATGATGGCTCATTGCAGCCTCAGGCTGCTGGGCCAAAGTGATCCACCTCAGCCTCCTGAGTATCTGGTACCATAGGCCTGGCTAATTTTTTAATTTTTATTTTTAGCAGAGCTGAAGGTCTCACTATGTTGGTCTCAAACTCCTGGGCTAAAGTGACCCTCTGGCCTCAGCCTCCTAAACAGCTGGGATTATAGGCGTGAGCCTCTGCACCCAGCCAAGAGGTTTGTATTTCAAGCCAAAGGTCTGTCACTCTTTGAATGGGGATGACATTGAAAAGATGGCCCACGCCTGTAATCCCAGCACTTTGGGAGGCAGAGGAAGGCGGATCATGAGGTCAGGAGTTTGAGACCAGCCTGGCCAGCATGGTGAAACTTATCTCTACTAAAAATACCAAAATTAGCCGGGCATGGTGGCGGGCGCCTGTAGTCCCATCTACTCAGGAGGCTGAGGCAGGAGAATCACTTGAACCCGGGAGGCGCAGGTTGCAGTGAGCTGAGGAGATCATGCCACTGCACTCCAGCCTGGGTGACAGAGCGAGACTCCATCTCAAAAAAAAAAAAAAAAAAACCCTCGTTTAGGTTCATCTGTGGCACTCAGGGCCACTAGACAGAACCAGGATTTCTATGTCTGCGTGCTCAGTTCCGGGATTTTGCAGTGAGGCCAGATGGTCCCATGATAAGGGACCCTAAGGAGGAAGGTGGATTCTTCCACTGCCTGCAGGGGAGGCAGGGGCTGGGTCCTGCCCAGCATTTACTGGAGCTGTTGATCTAAGCTGTGCACCTACCACTGCAGGTGTCAGCGCACCTGGGGCTGCTCGCCAGAGTGACAGGAGGCCACCTGAGCTTTCCCTGGAATTTCTGTTCCAACTCTAGCAGGGAGGGGAATCATGCCTCGCCCCCCAGATGTATCTGCTCACTTACAAGGGTGAGCAGGCCAGGCTGGTCTCACCTCCTCCGCCACCCCCAGCACTGATTCCCCACTGTGTCTGTGTGTACATGTGTCTAAACCCAGCTCCTGTGTTTCTGCACATGCATGTATACTCAGCTTGGGTGTGCATGCACATGTGCCCAAGAAGGCTGTGCAATTCGTGACCACAGGTGGGTGACCAGGAGGGTTGGGTTTGAGAATCATGGTGGGAAGCTTCAGGACAAGGCGTGAGTCCCAGTCAGGGACAGAGGCCAATTCCCTCCACTGCAAGAGGGGTCCAGGGGCCACAGCCAGCTTCCTACCAGAGGCCCCCAAGGCCCCACATTTGCTCTGCCTGCCACACTGGCCTCCTGGGCCATGAAGTCTGTGACCTTGCCAGGTAGTGACCCTCCCAGCTTTGCCAACCACTCATTCAACCAGCTACAGCAGCCTGCCCTCACTTCCTGCCCACCTCCTTACCAGCCGCTCCCCATGAAGCTGGGCACCAAGCCCCTACTCAACCCCTCCAGCAGGGCTGCTCTTCTTTGGCCAGGGCCTAATGCCAACCTGCCCTGGCACCCAGTGGGCCTCAGCAGGTGTGCGCTGAGGGCTGGAGAGGTGCCGCCCATTCCTCCCCCAGCCCTGCCTTTGGAAGCGGCAGGACCTAATTAGGGCTTTCTTCTTGATCACCTACATTCTGCAGCCCTGGGCACCATCACGATGCTCTCGTCTCTCCCTCCCTCCCTATCTCCGTCCCTTGGGGCCTGGATCTCACTGGAAGTGAAGACAACGTGGATGGCTGTGTGGTGGAGAACCTCGCAGTGCTGGCAGGAGGACGACGGGTGCCCTTCGGGAGCCCCAAGCCCAGGGCAAGACAAAGGGACCTTTCCTGCCGGAGCTGGAACTCTAGAAACATCCCCTGCAGCTCTGAGCCCCTTCAAAGCCTGGCTGGGGCGCGGCACCCCGGAGCCTGCGGAGATAGAGCTGTGGGTTCTGTCACGTGCAGAGATTGAATAATTCAGGTTTAAAAGACCTACTTTCTGGAGCAGGTGGAGACGGGGCATCTGAATAGTACCTCCCTCTCCCAGGGGTTTTAAAGAAGGCCTGGTGTGGAGCCAGTATGGGGGCAGCCGCCTCTACCCTGGGGCCCAGCTCAGTCCTGCCTTGGGCGGGGCACAGCTGACGGGGTGTGGCTCTGGACTCGGGGACCCCGAGCTAACGGGGTGTGGCTCTGGACTCGGGGGACCCAGGTTGATCTCTGAGATTCTTGCAGAGAAGGGAGTGTTAGGGCGTGTTGCTGTGAAGCATCCGCTCTGCCAGGGAGAGGGCGGGGCAGTAGGTGAGGGCCAAAAGATACCAGAGGCCTGGGCTGACGGGAATGGGGACGGGGCAGGGAGGGTGGGTCTGAGGCCAGCTCTAGACCCCCTGGGCCACGAAGGGCTAGGCTGTCTCCTGTCTCCAGGGACGGACTCTGGCTGGAGGCAAGAAGTGCCTGTGGGTTCCACCGTCATCCTCAGGGTACAGGCCCCTGCCTCCCAGGGACTGTGAATTTCAGAGGGCAGCCCAAGGCTGCAGTGGGGACCTGGGAGCAAGAACCCAGGACCCTGCTCCTTCCCTCCCTCCTTCCACTCAACTTTGCCCTCCATAAACCCATAAAAGAGGATTTCTGCCTGGACCACAGGGCAAGTTCCAGGGACAGTCCTGCTTCACCTTGATGACCTATAGATTAGCTGGAGGCCCTGGGGCCGTGTCCTGCTCCTTGGATATGGCCAGGGCAGGCACTGGCTTGCTGTCCTCCTGTGTAGCCTTCCTCCATGGCCCTGGCTGTAATGGGAGGGCCAGCAGGCTGTTGGTGGCCTGTGGGACAAGGGGGCCTCGGAGCACAGTCCTGTCACTGTGCCCTGCCACAGTATGGTGCCCACCCCTCCTGAGGCTCCTCCACGGTCCTGGGCCAGGCTTGCAGGGACCTTCTGGGGCCCCTCCCATCCCACAGCTGCTGGAGAGTCTCTGGTGATAGATGGCCCACTGTCACTTGGGGCTTCCCTGCTGCTGCCTCAGCCTCCTCTCCTGGCTCCTTGTCATTTCCATTTTTACATTCTGGACTCAGGTAGGCACTGAAGGCTGGAATTAGGCCTGCTGGATTCTGAGGACCGCCTCCGACCCCTCACCTGCCAATGCACAGACACCCATCCCCCGACTTTGTGTCGTCCCGTGGCCCTGGATGCACCCCATGCCCCACCCCGACCCTCAAGTATCCAAACAGAGAAGCCTTCCTGTGGGAGCCCGGTGCCCATGGCACTCCTGGACGTCTGCCCACTTGAGCTCTCAGACTGCTGCCCTTGTCCTGGCCCAAGTGACGGTTTTGCCCCTCCTGACTCCCACTCTGGGCACTGGTCCCTGTGCTGGGTTGTGTCTTCCTCGCTCAGAATACAGGGTATCAGCCACAGCAGCTGTTCGTTCCTCCATGGCCCGAGGTGCCTGGCGCCACGCTGGGCTGGCAGAGCAGTGGGTGAGGATGGGCCTCACTAGGGCTCACACTGCAACAGGGGAGGGCCCGGAACAGGCAACCTGGTGAAACACTGTCTCTAACCTGGTGAAACCACACCAGGAAAGAAACCAGCATGGCGCGTGGAGGGATAGTCAGGGCCAGCGGGACATCTTGACGGAGGTGACACCCGCAGAGGCCGGAACCACACGAGGCTATGGGGAGACCCTCCCAGGCAGACGGAGCCACTGGGTGAAAGGCTGGAGCATGGAATTCAGTGGCATCAGGGAGCAGCGAGGAGCCAGTGTCTGCACAGTGAAGAGGGCAGGAGGGGCTTGGACGCTGGGGAGAAGTCTGCTGATGGGAACTGTCAAGGGTTTCAGGCACAGGACAGGATTGACAATTCAGGTTGTGCATGCGGTGGCGCACACCTGTAATCCCAGCACTTTGGGAGGCTCAGGTGGGAGGATCACTTGAGCCCAGGAGTTTGAGACCAGCATGGGTAACACAAGGAGACCCTGTCTCAAAAAAAAAAAACCACAAAAAACAAAACGAAAACCCGAAATAAATAAAAATAAAAAAAAATTCAGGCCGGGCTCAGTGGCTCACGCCTGTAATCCCAGCACTTTGGGAGGTTGAGGCAGGCGGATCACGAGGTCAAGAGATCGAGACCATCCTGGCCAACATGGTGAAACACCGTCTCTAATAAAAAATACAAAAATTAGCTGGGCGTGGTGGCACATGCCTGTAATCCCAGCTACTTGGGAGGCTGAGGCAGAAGAACCTGGGAGGCAGAGGTTGCAGTGAGCCGAGATCAAGCCACTGCACTCCAGCCTGGTGACAGTGAGACTCCGTCTCAAAAAAAAAAAAAAAAAAATTCATTGGCAATTCAGTGCTTGCTCAACTGTGCTAGTTGGGCAGGTGCCCCGGTAGGGTGGGGCCTCAGTGGCCCAGTGGAAGTCAGAGGCCACACAGAGTGCAGGGTGAGGAGGGGTGGCATATGGAGGAATAGAAGTGAGATGGGAGCAGAGCCAGGCTCCTCACTCCCGAAGCAAGAGGCACCTCATTCGGAACAGGATGAATCCTGCAGCGTTGGCGTGGTATGAGTAAACTCGTACCCAACAAAAACATAGAAACACCATCAAACTGTGTGTTTGCATGCATATCCATGTGGGCACGGACACAGACGTGTTCCCCCGCTCCACCAGCTGTAATGATACCCCTGGTATCATCACAAGCAGCACACCTGGAGCCGGCCACCACAGTGACCCAGGCTGTGCAGAAATAGCTGGGTTCTCCCTGGGGCAGGGAGAGTACAGGAGGCCCCGGACCATCTCGTGCCAGAAAGAAAGGGCTCCAGGAATGACGCCCACACATGAGGTGGGAGGGAGTGGAGGGTGGGAAGGCCTGGGTTCCCTTCTGGTGGAGGCTGCCCTAGGTAGGGGGAAGTGGGTGGCAGGGAGGGGAGGTGGCAGCTGCATCTGGAAGCCACACTTGCTGTGTGTCCACTTTCTCACACAAGCACCAGGCACACAAAACGAGAAGAAATGTCAGTGAGAGAGGCAGGGCCGTCCCAGGGTGTGGACAGAGAAGGTGGGAAACAGGCGTTGGGGGTGGCGTGGCCCCTGGCAGCCGCGGCCCTGGCTGAGGGTGGCCCAGTGGGTGAGGCTGGGTCTTTCCCCAGCCCTTTTCAGCTTTGCTGGTGCGGGGCTGGAGGAAAAGGGACGCAGGCTTGTTGTGGAAGCGGAGCTCAGAGGGGATGAAGGCCCAGGCGGGTGGGAGGTGGCGGTGAGGGCCAGGAGCGGGGCGCGGGCGGGGAAGAGCAGAGCGAAGGAGCCAGGGCTGGGGGCAGCCGAGCTCAGCTGAAAACAGCAGGCGGTGGGCGCCAGGGCGGGTTCTGAGGACACCAAGCCTGGGAGCCAGCGCAGGTGGCCCTCGTGACTCGGTTCCCCTCCTCACCTTGGGGTCTCCCGTCCCCGCTGTCCGCGGCCCTCCCCCACACCGCGCCGGGCGGCCCTCCCTGCAGCAGCGCGAGGAGCCACGGGGCGCTGGCCTTCTCCGCAGCCCGGGGCCCGCCTCGCACGCACCGAGCCACGCGAGGGTCTCTGCCCACCGCAGCTCCTGCCGGGGACCCCGATGTGCTCGCGGTGCCCGGAGCCTCCTCTGCTGACAGCGACCTCGCCTGCGGTGCCGCCACCCGCCCCCGCCCCCGAGGGACGCCCCAGTCCGCGGTTACCCAACCTTATCCTGTCCCCGGAGGGCTCCACGTCCGCGTTCCCCCCGTCCCGCCCCGTCTCCGAGGGCCCACTGTCCCGGCCCCCATCCCGCCCGGTCCCCGGAGGGCCGGGCCGCCGGGGGTCTCCCGGGAAGCCGTCCCCAGGGCAGCAGCACGGCCCCTTTAAGCCGCTCGGACACGCGCAGGGGCCCGATGCGGCTCGGAAGCGCGCCTGCGCGCGCGTGCCCGGCGGGCCTCGCGTGCGCGCCCGAAGCGCGGCGTGCGTCGTGACGCTAGAGCGTGGGGTTTCTCGAGGCTGCGGGCAGGGGCCCGCCGCGCCCATCCCGATGGCTGGAGGCGTCTGAGGGGCGGACGGAGGCGGCGGCGGCGGCGGGAGCGGGAGCGGGCGCGGGCGGCGAGTGGGGAGCGGGGCCGGGAGTGGAGCAGCCGCCGCGGCGGGACTGGACCGAGCCTCGCCGGCGCGCACCTGCCCGCAGCGGCCGCGGAGCGCGCAGCGCGGCCCGAGCGCGACGACCTCCCGAGCGGCGGCCGAGGCGGCGGTGTGGGTGCGTCAGGCCGCGACGAGGGCGCTGAGGTGAGCGCGGCCGCCCCCGGCCCCGGCCCCGGACCCCGCCCCTGCCTCCGTCGGTCCCCCAGCCTGGGGGGCTCCCCGCCCCGCCCCCACTCCACCCGCCGGCCGGGCCGCGTCTTCCTGCCCCGCCCGAGTGCGGCGGACGGCGTCCGAAGGCGGGGGCCGGGAGCTGGGGTCCGAGGTTCGGGGTGCAGGGTCGGGGCCGAGGGCGGGGTCTGCGGAGAGGAGCCGGGATTCGAGGCCCAGGGCTGGGGAACCGAG
The DNA here is from genome assembly GCA_031835075.1 of Saguinus oedipus. NCBI lineage: Eukaryota > Metazoa > Chordata > Mammalia > Primates > Cebidae > Saguinus > Saguinus oedipus. The sequence continues at coordinate 39,686,395 of CM063175.1, read as the reverse complement.
GTTCGGCCCCGGCGTGCGGTGATGTGCGCGCCGCGGGCGCTTCCCTCGGCGGCGGCCGGGGCCCCGGGGACGCGGGTCGGGCGGGGCTGGGCTCTGCGTGGGGAGCCGGACGTGGCGCTCGGGCCCGCGGCGCGAGAACAAAGGCCGGGCTGGCCCGCAGACGGGGCGGTGTCTGCGGCCGGGGCCCCCACGCGGGCGGCCTGTCGGGGTGACTTTGAGGGCCGGGCGGCCGCGGGGGGCAAGCGCGGGGAAGGAACAATGAAATGGGGAAGCCGGGCCGCGCGCCGCGGGCGGAGTGGGGATTTAAAGCGGAAGCCGGGCGCGGCGTCGGGAAATGGGAAAATAACGGTTCCGGCCCTTTGGCTGTGCCGAGCGGCGGAGGCGGCGGCGCTGTGGCCTCGCTCTTTCCTGCCGAGGCCGGGGTCTGTCCTGCGCCGGTGCCCCGCGGGTGTCGGTGCCCGGTCGGCGCGGATCCCGGCCCGGCCCCGAGAATGAATGGGCCCGGTGGCCGCGCCAAGATGGCGCTCCCGGCGCTGCCTTTGTGGGGCGGCTGCCGCGGCGCCGAGTTTCGGTGCCCGGTTTGCGATATTCCGAAGGCCCGAAGGTGGGGGAGAGGACAGGAAATAGCACAAAGGCTGGGTGTCTTCCTCCTGCCTGGATCGGCTTTTCGGCTGGAAGCGGGGTGGGGGTGGGGGTGAGGGTGAGGAGCTCCGCTGAAAATTCCACGGGGCGGCTGGCCGAGGCTTTGAGTTTTTAAGGATCTCCTGTATTTTCCCTGTGAATAGTTGGTTCAAATGGTTTTTTAACATTTCTCGTGTCTTTTAAATAACATGGCTAGCATGCAGAAGCTGTATCAATTTTGTTTGCTTAATTCATCTTCCTGGAAGCTTTTTTTTTTTTTTTTTAATAGAGATGGGATCTCATTGTGTTACCCAGGCTGGTCTTGAACTCTGGGGCTCAAGCGATCCTCCAGCCTCGGCCTCCCAAAGTGCTGGGATTAGAGGTGTGAGCCACCGCGCCCAGGCTGTCTTCAGGGAAGCTTTTTAGTTATGATTGTGAAATGCATTTACTGAAGGAAAATGTCAGTGTTAAAATTGGTATTTTGAAAAGGAGTTGGCGTATACATTTACAGTTAGGGTGTACAGTACTGGACTTACGGTAAATAGTGTAGAAACCTTAACCTTTGGTTTTCCTTTGGGGAGTATTGGTTCATTTGTATTTTCATGTCGCTATCTGATAGCAGTAATCTCAAGTAATATTAGGTGATTAAGCTGTTGCTCGTGAGATTGTTAAGAAAATATGAAGATTATTTTTCGTGATTAGCAAATAAATTGACATTTTGTGAAAAGTTGCAGTGAACTCTGCATACTAAATAAGGTCTTTGGAGTAATCATTATTATCGATAAGGTTTCTGCAAAAATTTTTAATCTGAACCTATACTGTCTTGGGAGAGGGAGGAGCTCTTTATTGAAAGTAAGGTTTTAATTTTTATGCCATTGAGATATATATTCTAGATTCTTTGGGAAGGTTTATATTGCAAAAAGAAAGTGACTAGGCGGTTCCTTCTTTGCTAATGCTGGCTGCTGGATACGTTACTGGGGATGGAGCTGGCGCCACTGACAGGGAGACCAGTCTGAGAGCCTCCCCAGGGTAGGACTGAGTGGTGGATTTTGGCTTGGTTTATGGTAAGGCAGAATTTTCTAACAAGCTGAGCTGAGCCGAAAAGAACTGCAGCTGCAGGGTGCAGAGGCTGATTCTGTCAGCCCTGGGAAGGGCTGGGCTGCAGGTGTTGGGCAGTGGTCCCACATTACGAGCTTTTGATTTCGTCAACACTGAAAGTGCTACACGTTTTTGTTTTTTTTTTTTTAGAATTTAAGAATTTGGAAAACCAGTTGGGTTCTGAGGTGGCTGTGCCCCCTCCCAGTTAAGTGCCCACTGCCCAGGCCCAGTGTGAAGATGACATTTCATCTTCTGCTGTAACTTTTCAAGATAAATCTTAAAGAGGAAACTGTTCCAACATGAAATTTCAGCTCAGAATTGACTTTCTCAAAAGAGCACATTACTGGACAAAAGCTGTTTATCTTGTATAATCCGAATTTATGACAGAGCCGTAGTTCTCATCAGACAAGTACTGACAGTGCTCTTCAGTGGTACTTTAAAATATTTTTCTTCCATATCCTCAGTTAATTCTGTTTTGTGTGGGGGAGGTGGGAGAGTTGAAGTAAATTTTCTCAGATTTAAATTTAATCTCCTGGTTCAAGAGACTGCTGAATAGTGTGTTTATTTTCTTTCTTTTTGTTTGTTTGTTTAAATAGAGACGGGGTTTCACCATTGTTGGCCAGGATGGTCTCAATCGCTTGACCTTGTGATCCTGCCGCTTCGGCCTCCCAAAGTGCTGGGATTACAGGTGTGAGCCACTGTGCCCAGTTTTTGTTTGTTTTTAAGAGTGAAACCCGCCGGCTTTGATGGCTCAGGCCTGTAATCCCAGCACTTTGGGAGGCAGAGGCAGGAGGATCACATGAGGAGTTTGAGACCAGTCTGGCCAACATGGAGAAATCCTGTCTCTACTAAAAATATAAAAATTAGCCAGGCGTGGTGACAGGCACGTGTAATCCCAGCTAATTGGAAGGTTAGGTACGGGAATTTCTTGAACCTGGGAGGCAGAGGTTGTGATGAGCAGAGATTGAGCCACTGCACTCCAGCCTGGGTGCCAGAGTGAGAGTGTCTCAAAAGAGTGAAACCTCTTTAAACCCTTTTGATGCATAATGATTTTGATTTCAAAGTTTGTATCATCTATGTAGATTTATATTGACCACTTGAGAAATAGAATTTTGAGGAGTTAATTTATTTCTCAAAGGAAGTGGTGTACTGTCCTGTAAAAGTAACAAGAGTTTTGTTCTTTCCCTTTTGCTTTGCTAAAATTCCCATGTTTTTTGGTTTATTTTTTGTGTGTATATGTTGGACCATTAGAAAAGTTGTAGCTTTGTAGCTAAAAACAGCTTTGATAAAAGCATGAAAACGGTCTTCAGGGTATCTCTATACTCATTTACCATCAGTTGACGTTTTGTGGCTTATATTTTAATGAATAACATTGATTTTATTTTAGAAGTGCAGTGTTGGCATTTATTATAGTTTTGTCGTTGGATTGTTTTTCTCTGCCCAAAAGATTTGGCTCATGTTGGTCTCTAAATTGGATTAAATTCTTACTGTCTGTGACTTTGGCTTTAGCATTAGTGGATTGGTAATAGATATTCTCAGTTTTTAAATCTGGCTTGACCATATGGCAGGCCGTTTTATTTTGAAACCCCTATTTAGTTTAAGTCTCCTAAGACATGGAATAAAAATTTTTAGAAAAGTTTAAACTGGTTTAAATTCTGATTTCAGGTTTGCGTTTGTTAAAAGTGCTTGGAAAGATTATGAAATAGGAAATTCAGTTAAGTGGTTTAGTGAACATAGAGTGAGGAGACAAAAATAAATTTAAAATGGAAATGATCAGAAATAATGTATGAAACTGCAATGTTCAACATTACTGAAAGAAAAATCAATTCAGACGTATGTGGGAGTGTGTGTATGGAGAGAGAGAGAAATACAGTCATCAGCTGTGGTGGAAGAGGAATGGAACACCACCTCTTTCAGAGCTATGCATTTTGTTCCAGAACTTTGAAGAAATGTAGACAATCTGTAGATGTTTGATGTTTGGGTTGGCCAGTGGATTAGTGGAATGCTGAAAGTTTTTTTTTTTTAAGAGCCAGAGTCTCGCTCAGCCGCCCAGGCTAGAGTTTAGCGGCGTAGTCACGACTCACTTCAGCCACCATCTCCTGGGTTCAAACGGTTGTCCCGTCTCAGCCTCCTGAGTAGCTGGGATTATAGGCACTCGCCATCATGCCCGGCTAATTATTTTTGCATTTTAGTAGAGATGGGTTTCACCATGTTGGCCAGGCTGGTCTTGAACTCCTGACCTCAGATGAGCATAATGATTTTGATTTCAAAGCTTGTATCATCTATGTAGATTTATATTGACCACTTGAGAAATAGAATTTTGAGGAGTTAATTTATTTCTCAAAGGAAGTGGTGTACTGCCCTGCCTCAGCCTCCCAAAGTGATAGGATTACAGGTGTGAGCCATTTTGCGCTGCCAGAATGCTGAAAGCTTTTAGCTTCTTTTTCTTGTGGCAGTTCGTTGGGTGCCATGGTAATCAGTGGAAATTACTCCTGGCTTTCAGTGGTAGAAAACTTTCTGCCTTTTTTTTTTTTTGACATAATTCTTAAGTTTATTCTGTTGAACCTGTTTTGCCATTGATAAAATATTTTTATGATTTAATAATTAGTCGCTCAAAGCTTCCTAATGCATGTTATCAAGAGGGGACTTATTCACCTGTTAGAATTGGAATACTAAGGGCGTAAGTGGAATGTATTCTTGTTTAGTGGGGGTAATCGTGTCTCCATGCATGTCTGTGTGAAGTCCTGTGGCACTTAGACATTGTATTACCTATGTGGATTACAGGTACCCAACTTCCTGCTGGGTGTTGTAGTTAATGAAGCTTAAAAATATTCTGGACACTTTTTAATGAGATGAACATGTCAAAAGAGTCTACAATAGGTTTCAGAAAATTTGTCATGGGAATTTTAAAATAATTTCTAAATGCAAGGGAGGGAGAGAAATTCAGTAGTTGCCAAAAGGATTGGCACCATCTGAGAACCCAGCTCAGCTTTGTTTCCTCACTGGCTGATTTGGCAGTGTTAGGACTTTTATTCACGCTGAAAATCAAGATCAAGCCAGCTTCTGCCCTTCCACTCCACAGGTGCTTTCTGTCCACCCTGAGCCTGCCTTAATTTAGGGCACCTGCAGTGTTAGGACTACTGTGTCTGTCCTTATCTGTGAGACAGGCATCCTAGAGCCTCCTTCAAGGGGTCATTGTGAGGATTAAATGAGTCCCGATGCAGGCGCTTAGAACAGAGCTCTGTGCAAGGGTCAGCCACTTCTGCTGCTGATGCCCTTGCTTTGTAAAAATTTCTTTTATGACAATGTTTTTTTTTTTTTTTGAGATGGAGTTTCGGCCAGGTTCGGTGGCTTATGCCTGTAATCCCAGCACTTTGGGAAGCTGAGGCGGGTGGATCACAAGGTCAAGAGATCGAGACCATCCTGGTCAACATGGTGAAACCCCGTCTCTACTAAAAATACAAAAAATTAGCTGGGCACGGTGGCGCGTGCCTGTAATCCCAGCTCCTCGGGAGGCTGAGGCAGGAGAATTGTCTGAACCCAGGAGGTGGAGGTTGTGGTGAGCGGAGATGCGCCATTGCACTCCAGCCTGGGTAACAAGAGGGAAACTCCGACTCAAAAAAAAAAAAAAAAAAAAAAAAAGAGATGGAGTTTCGCTGTTGTTACCCAGGCTGGAGTGCAATGGCACGATTTCGGCTCACCGCAATCTCTGCCTCCTGGGTTCAGGCAATTCTCCTGCCTCAGCCTCCCGAGTAGCTGGGACTACAGGCACGTGCCACCATGCCCAGCTAATTTTTGTATTTTTAGTAGAGTCGGGGTTTCACCTTATTGACCAGGATGGTCTCGATCTCTTGACCTCGTGATCCACCCGCCTCGATCTCCCAAAGTGCTGGGATTATAGGCATGAGCCACCAGGCCCGGCCAATGACAATGTTAAATAATGTTATAAGATGACAGTTTAAGATTTTTCTTTCTCCATGGTTCTGGAAGAATATTAATTCAGAGTGTGAAACATACATATCAGCTATCTTTGCAAATCCTACCACTTACGTACTGCCTCAGTTTCTGCTCAGTCTTCTCTCATGTTCTTGTCTTGTCTTGAAAGGTTTTCTTTTTCTTTCCTTTTCTTTTTTACTTCTTTGAGACAGGGTTCTGCTCTTCCACCCAGGCTGGAGTGTGGAGTGTGGTGGTGTGATCATGGCTCACTGCAGCTTTGACCTCCTGAGTTCATATGCTCTCCCTGCCTCAGCCTCACAAGTAGCTGGGACTGCAGGCACACGTCACCATGCCCAGCTAATTTTTTTTATTGTTTGTAGAGACAGGGTCTCACTACTTTACCCAGGCTGGTCTCCAGCTCCGGGCTCAAGTGACCCTCCTGCCTTAGCCTTCCAAAGTGTTGGAATTATAGGTGTGAGCCACAACACCATGGTCTTAAAGGCCTTTACCTTTATAGAATAATTTTGAACTATGCTTCATTTTGAAAACTGATAAAGTTTATGTTCATTTTTTAGAGATTTCTCCTCTCCCCATTTATGAAGCTGGATTCTTTTTTTTTTTTTTTGTCTGAATTTTTATTTGTTTAATAAAAATTAGGTTTTTAAATATAAAAATATAGATTTATTTTATTTTTTAAAAATTTTTATTGCATTATAGGTTTTGGGGTACATGGGCAGAACGTGCAAGATAGTTGCATAGTTACATATGAAGCTGGATTCTTTTGAATTTCACCAAAATTTGTTGATCTCCTTTGATTTGCTGATGGGACAATAATTAAATATTTTCCCCTTATTTTTATAAACACTGTAATGGTGATTTGTTTAACAGGCGTTGACTTAGCACTTTCTTTTTTGTTGTTGTTTTTGAGATGGAGTTTTACTCTGTCTCCCAGGCTGGAGTACAATGCCACAATCTTGGCTCACTGCAACCTCTACCTCCTGAGGTCAAATGATTCTCCTGCTTCAGCCTCCCAAGTAGCTGGGATTACAGGCACACAGCGCCATACCCTGCTAATTTTTTTTGTTTTTGTGTTTTAGTAGAGACCTGTTAGCTCCATACCCGGCTAATTTTTTTTTTTTTTTTTTTTTTTGTATTTTAGTAGAGACCTGTTGCCCAGGCCTGTCTCAAACTCCTGAGCTCAGGGAATCTGGGTTGCAGTGAGCGGAGGTCGCGCCACTGCATTCCAGCCTGTGCAACGGGAGTGACTCCATCTCAAAAAAAAAAAGAGAAAAGATTAGCTAGGCATAGTGGCGCACACCTGTAATGTCAGCTACTGAGGAAGCTGAGGCGCAAGGATTGCTTGAATCTGGGAGGTGGAGGTTACAGTGAGCCAAGATCACCCCGAGTCTGGGTAACAGAGTGAGAGTCAAAAAAAAAAAAAAAAAGAACTTTTATCTCAAGACCTCCAACAGGCCTTGGAAGAGTTTTAAGGTGATTGATCTGATGGGGATCATTACTTGGTAGTTGAGCCTAGAGTGCTCGGGGAGCAGGGTCAGGGAGCCTCTAGTCAGGGATATCAGATGGAAAGCTGGTACAGCAAGGAAAGGGGTCTGGGCCAGGGTGATGACTGAGAAGACCTGGTGACCAAAGGGAAGGCAAGGGTGACGAGAAAGATTCCAGTGACCACGCTTCTGTATGCCTTCTAGGTGGTTGTGGGGCACGATGAGTTTAGTTTGTGTGTGTTGGGTTTGAGGAATCTGAGGCATTCTCATTTTGCATCGAAGGTGCAGCAGTCTTTCTCCTCCTCCTTGGAAAACTCATCTCCTGGCTGTGTGTTTGCACTCCCTCCCTCCCTCCCTCCCTCCCTCCCTCCCTCCGTTCAGGCCTTGTTGGTACATCCTTCCTCAGAGGGTGCGCGCTGATCTCATTGATCTCTGCCGCTTTACCCCACTCTGTCTTCATAGCCTGATGTTGCTCTTCCCACTTGTTCTAAGCTCCATGGACAAAGGCACTTTGGTTCACTACAGACCAGCCCCTAAAACAGTACATAGTAAATGTTTGTTGACTTAGTGACTCTTGTGCCTGTGAATGGAGAGCTCTGGAGGATGGGTCTGAATCTAGGCAGGCCTTTGGGAGTTATCAGCATTTGGTTGATGATTGAAGTCTTGGGAGCTGTGGTCACTTAGAGCAGTGGTTCTCAAAAGTGTGATTGTGGACCCCTGGGGGCTCCTGAGACCGTTTCAGGAATTCATTGAGTCAGAACTATTTTCATACTCATATTAAGATGTTATTTGACTTTTCATTGTGTTGACATTTCATTGATGGTACAGAAGCAGTGGAGGGTAAAACTGCTGGCTCCTTAGCACAACTCAAGGCTATGGTACCAAACTAGTCTCAGCAGCCACTGTCATGGCACTCACAGTGCTGTTCACTGCCATGAACCTGTAGTGAAAGAAAGTGCAATTAATCAAATGTCCTTGGTGAAACAATGAAAATTGACTTTATTAAACCTTACCCTTTGAAAACCCATCGTTTTAATATTTTTTGTGGTAAAATGGGAAATTAGGCATAAAGCACACTGAAATGTAATAGCTGTCTCCGGGACAAGAAGTTTTGTAATTGAGTTAAAGGAATGGTAGACTGAAAACAATGGCTGTTTAGATTAGATGTGAGTATTTGGCAGATACTATCTTGAAAATGAATGAAGTGAATGAGATATTTCAAGGAAAATAACTGACACTATTGTTGGCAGTCATAAAATTTGAGCTTTCAAAGGAACATTTTTGAAAACTTGATTCTATAACCATGTGCTTCCCAGTATTTGTAGACTTTTCTTACAAGCTAGGTGATGATGCTAATGAAATTTTTAAAATATGTAATAAAACATATTGGCATTTGGAAGATCTGCATTATTCAGATCTTCATTTTCCAATTGGCCTGTGCATGATGCTGCAAGTTCACAGATGGGTACAAGATCCGTTCAAAGCATAAGAACTGATTAAAACCAATAAAGTTTAATGTAACTATGAAAAAAGTTTCAGATTGCGCATTAGAAAAACTCTTCAGGATAATTACTGCTTATTGAGTTTTGGTGTAGCATGAAAGAAGATTATCCACATTTATTTGTAAAGGCTGGGCCGGGCGTGGTGGCTCTTGCCTGTAATCCCAGCACTTTGGGAGACCAAGGCAGGTGGATTATGAGATCAAGAGATCAAGACCATCCTGGTCCACAAGGTGAAACACCGTCTCTACTAAAAAAATACAAAAAGTAGCTGGGCATGGTCGTGCATACCTGTAGTCCCAGCTACTCGGGAGGCTGAGGCAGGAGAATTGCTTGAACCCAGAAGGTGGAGGTTGCAGTGAGCCGAGATCGCGCCATTGCACTCCAGCCTGGGTAACGAGCGAAACTCCGTCTCAAAAAAAAAAAAAAAAAAAAAAAAAGGTCTGTAGAAGGCTCGGTGCAGTGGCTCAATGCCTGTCTGTAATCCCAGCACTTTGGGAGGCCGAGGCTGGTGGATCTGGAGGTCCTGGCCAACATGGTGAAACCCTGTCTATACTAAAAATACAAAAAAATTAGCTGGCCGAGGTGGTGGGTACCTGTAATCCCAGCTACTCAGGAGGCTGAGGCAGGAGAATCACTTGAACTGGGAAGACAGAGGTTGCAGTGAGCCAAGATTGTGACATTCCACTCCAGCCTGGGTGATAGAGTGAGACTCTGACACACACACACACACACACACACACACACACACTCACTCTATCAATGTAAAGGCTGTAGAAATAGTGTTTTTGGCCAGGTACAGTGGCTCTCACCTGTAATCCCAGCATTCTGGGAGGCTAAGGTGGGCGGATCACGTGAGGTCAGGAGTTCAGGACTAGCCTGGTCAACATGGTGAAACCCTGTCTTTACAAAAATACAGAAATTAACTGGGCATGGTGGCACATACCTACAATCCCAGCTGCTTGGGAGGCTAAGGCGGGAGAATCACTTGGACCTGGGCGGTAGAAGTTGCAGTGAGCCAAGATCATGCCACGGCACTCCAGCCTAGGCAACAGAGCGAGACTCCGTCTCAGAAAAGAAAAAAAAAAAAAAAGAAATACTGTTCTTGGCTAGGCATGGTAGCTCACAGCTGAGGCAGGAGGATCGCTTGAGGCCAAGAGTCAGAAACCAGCCTGGGCAACATAGTGAGACCCCATCTCTACAAAAAAAAATTTTAAAACTAGCCAGGGATGGTGGTGCATGCCTTTGGTCCCATCTACTAGGGAGGCTGACGCAGGAGGATTGATTGAGCCTGGGAGGTTGAGGTTGCAGTGAGCTGTGATCCCACCATAGCGCTTTAGCCTGGATGGCACAGTGAAACCCTGTTTCTAAAAATTAAAGAAAAAAGGTCTTTTTCCAACTACATATGTATATGAGACTGGATTTTCCTGAAAGATTTCAGCTAAAACTGTGTAATCCAGCAGGCTGAGAGCAGACACAGATATAAGGATCCATTGCTTCCATTGAGGCAGACAATACAGAAATACAAAATAGAACTTCTCACCAGATTATTTTTCTTAGAAAATAGTTCTTCTTTATGAAAATGTTATGTATGGTAACATGTAATTGACTTACTGTTTTTAAATGATTTAATAAACATTTTTAGAACATCTCAGTTTTGATTTATAGCATAGTAAACATTGATAGATGGAACCCTCAGGCAAAAGCCCCTGGGGTCCTTAATAGTTGAGAATGTAGAGGGGAGGGCCTGAGCTGAAATAACTGAGCAGTGCTGCTTTAGAGAGTGGGCCAGGCCCAGGGCACCTGTGGGGACCAGAAAATAAGTCCTCAGCTGGAGACAGGCACCCTGTCCCTGCCCCCGTTTGCAGCACTGTAGGATTGTGCCTTTTCTTGGGAAGGAGAACTCCATGATTTGTCAGAGGTGAAGACCTGTTGGTGTAGCTTGAGAAGAGGCCCTTGTGTTAGGAATGTGCAGAGGAAGAGAAGCTCATAAAGGAGTGGCCAGAAGTTGGGAGACTCTCAGCACTAGTGTTGCACAGCCCACAGAAAGTCTGAGAGCAGAGGGAACGATCCATAGTGGCAGTTGGATCCGTCAGTGGTAGAAATTGCTGAGGGCCAGTGAGTTCCAGTGGGGTGAGGAGAGAGAAGTGTGGGACTGGGGGAAGGCTCTGCACTGATTTTAGATGGGACTTCTGACAGGGCGGGCCCATAAAGGGGAAGAAGTGAGAGATCTTTGGTAAAATGCATATTCAGGGCTGAAGCTCTGCCAAGGAGGGGCAAGTGATGGGCAGTGAATAAGAGATGCTAACTTGCCTTGGTGAGAGGAACGTCAACTATGAGACAGTGGAAAAGGCTGTGTGCCGGAAAAGACAGCAGATGAGTCTGCTGTAGGGCTCTAGGCATTGCTGGTGCTTTCACGTTGAAGAGGATGGTCAAAATATTTGAGGAGAGAGTAGGAGGAAGTGAGAGGACAAACCAGACAGACATCTGGGAAAAGGGGTTCCAGGCAGAAGCCCCAAGTCAGGGCTGTGCTTGGACTTGGAATTGAAACAAGCCCTGGAAAATTGGTTAATCCCTACTTGGCATACATATTATGTAAAGTGTGTTGGGAGGTTTCAAAAACTTGAAGGTTTTCCTGTTGAAATAAATTCCTTACAACCTTGGCCCTCCAGTCCCTCTGCCTCACACTCCCATGGCAGTTGGTGCACTGGCATTTTGCCCTGTTGAAGATGCCAGTGCCATTAGCTCGTGTTTGCTGGGTACCTTCCTTGTTGGAGGCACGGTGCTGAGAACTATGCTATTACTGCATGGTCTCACATCAGCCCTGATATGTACTGTTAATAGCTCCGTCTTAGAGACGGCTGGATCTACGGGGAGATGAGGCAGTTGGCCGCAGTCACAGTGGAACACATGCTTGAACTTGGTTCTAGTCATCGCCTCTGGAGCCTGTGCATTATAGACCTGCTGGCATGAGGTGGGAAGATCGTTTTTCTCCTCATTCATCTGGGAAGACTGTTGTCTCTGCATTTGCCTCTTCCTCTGTTAGTAAAAGAAACAGTCTTCCACTAGAAAACAGTTACCAACAGTTTTATCTTGTCAGGGGCTCCTTCTGTTACACCTTTTAACATGCCTAAATCTTATATAACTCAGCAACCAGTTCATCTTGGTATCTGTTCCAGCCACTTGTCTTGTTTTTTTTTCTCTTTTTAAACTCTCCAGCAGGCAGTTTGTTTCCATTGTCGCCACCGTCTATCCTATCTTCGTTCTCTGGAGATCCTGTTCCTGTTGTCTCATTTTTATTTTCAACTTTTGCATTAAAAAAATCTAAAATGTTTATTATAGGAAATTAGGGTCTGGGCATGGTGGCTTATGCCTGTAATTTTAGTACTTTGGGAGGCTGAGGCAGGAGAATCACTTGAGGCCAGGAGTTTGAGACCAGCCTGGGCAACACAGCTAGACCCTGTCTCTATTTTTTTTTTTTTTTTCCTGAGATGGTGTTTAGCTCTTGTTGCCCTGGCTGGAGTGCAGTGGTATGATATTGGCTCACCACAGCCTCTGCTTCCCAGGTTCAAGCAATTTAAGCAGTTCTTGCCTCAGCCTCCTAAGTAGCTGGGATTACAGGCATGCGTCACCGTGCCTGGCTAATTTTGTAATTGTAGTAGAGACGGGGTTTCTCCATGTTGGTCAGGCTGGTCTAGAACTGACGACTTCAGGTCATCCACCTGCCTTGGCCTCCCAAACTGCTGGGATTATAGGCGTGAGCCACTGTGCCCGGCCTACCCTGTGTCTATTGTTTTTTTTTTTTTTGCGGTGTTGGTTAATATTGACTTGTCTCTATTTTTTTTTTTTAAAAATAAAACTTTATAAAAAAGGGAAATTAGGAACATGCAGCAAAAATCCATAATCTCTCAATCAGGAAATAACCACATAAGATTATTATATTTTTTTCTAGTGTTTAATATTTCTCATGCATGTGTGTGTAGAGATGTTTTTCCTCAGATTGGGGGTGGGAGTCCCACTACACATACACACCATTTTTGAGTGTAGAGATGTTTTTCCTCAGATTGGGGGTGGGGGTCCCACTACACACACACACACACACACACACACACACACACACACACACACACACCATTTTTGAGTGTAGAGATGTTTTTCCTCAGATTGGGGGTGGGGGTCCCACCACACACACACACACACACACACACACACACACACACACACACGCCATTTTTGAGACACAGTCTTTGTTGCCCATGCTGGAGTGCAGAAGTGAGATCCCGGCTCCGGTGATTCTCCTGCCTCAGCCTTCTGAGGCTGGGATTACAGGCATACGCCACCACACCCGGCTAATTTTGTATTTTTAGTAGAAATGGTTTCACCATGTTAGCCAAGCTGGTCTCAAACTCATGACCTCGTGATCTGCCCACCACGGCCTCACAAAGTACTGAGATTACAGGCGTGAGCCACCATGCCCCGCCTGTATATGTACATTTTTAAAATTCTGATTTTTCTATTTTTTAATTGTTTCCAAAGGTCATTCATTTTGGGAAACATGATTAGTTAATTCTGTAGGTATCAATGGTATTTCTCGTACCTGTATCCCTATGCTGGACATCCTGGTTCTGCCAACTCAGATTTGAGGTCTGGAGCAAGTTCCTGAACATTTGTCTCTACCTCACTTTTCTTGTCTTACAGGATTGTTGTGAGGACTGAATGACATGGTATAAATAAAATTCTCAGCTTCATGCCTAGCAAGACCTCAAAGTGTTAGCTTTCAGTACCACTACTACTGATGGTGTTTAACTCCTTGTCTTCATTCTTGAAATGCCTCTCCATTGACTGGGTGTGGCGGCTCATGCCTATGACCCTAACACTTTGGGAGGCCGAGGTGGGAAGATTGAGACCAGCCTAGGCAGCATGGTGGGACCCCGCACTCTTTCTTAGCTGGGCCTCATGGTATACACCTGTAGTCCCAGCTATCCAGAAGGCTAAGATGGGAGGATTGCTTGAACCCAGGAGTTCAAGACTGAGGTGAACTGATTGTACCACTGCACTCCAGCCCTGTCTCTATTAAAAGAAAAAGAAAAAATCCTTCTCTAAGCTGACCTGTGCACTTAATTTCTACCCCTGTGGTTCTGGTTTAGTAAAGGTCTTCAGAAATGACACAGCGTTAGTGTCCTGTGGCTGCTGTAGCAAATCACAAGTTGGATGGCTCAAACTGAATTGATTCTCTGAGTTCTGGAGGACAGAAGTCTGAAATCAAGGTGTTGGCGGGGTCCCCTGGTTCTGAAGGCTCCAAGGGGAAGACCTTTCCTTACTTCTTTCTGGCTTCTGGTGGTGCCAGCAGTTGGCTTTAGAGGAGTCACTCTCAGCTGGGCGTGGTGGCTCATGCCTGTAATCCAAGCACTTTGGAGGCCAAGATGGGCGGATCACCTGAGGTCGGGAGTTCAAGACCAGCCTGACCAACATGGTGAAACCCCGTCTTTAAAAAAAACTAAATTAAAAAAAAAAAAGAGGAGTCACTGTCTACCTCTGTTTCACGTGGGCTTTTCTCTGTGTCTCTCCTCTCCTTATAAGGACATTGTCATTGGATTAGCACCACCCTAATTCAGCATGACCTCATTTTAACTTAACTAATCATACCTGCAGAGACGTTCCAAATGAATCACATTCACAGGTTCCGGGTAGACATGAATTTTGGGGAGGACACTATTGAACCTGCTACAGTTAACCTAGAGCTTCATCCTTAGCCCCTTGTGTTTCTAGCTCCCTGTCTCCCTTGTCTTCAGCTTCCTCTTGTGGCCAGGCTTGTAAAATGAAGTCTCTGTTGCAGGTTGAAGAAACTAGTAAAAGACTTTAAATAGAAAAAGGGGCCGAATGTGGTGGCTCACACCTGTAATCTCAGCACTTTGGGAGGCTGAAATGAGAAGATCACTTGAGCCCAGGAGTTCAAGGCTGCAGTGAATTATGATTGCGCCTCTGCTCTCTAGCCTGGGCAACAGAGCAAGACCCTGCCTCTGAAAACAAAACAGAGAAAGGTAAAATGTCTTGGCCAGGTGTGCTGGCTCCTGCCTGTAATCCCAGCACTTTGGGAGGCCAAGGTGGGTGGATCGCTTGAGGCCAGGAGTTCAAGACCAGCCTGGACAACATGCCAAAACCCCATCTCTGCTAAAAATAGAAAAGATGGCCAGGCGCAGTGGCTCATGCCTGTAATCCCAGCACTTTGGGAGGCCGAGGTGGGTGGATCGCTTGAGGCCAGGAGTTCAAGACCAGCCTGGCCAAGATGGTGAAACCCCATCTGTACTAAAAATAGAAAAATTAGCTGGGCATGGTGGCAGATGCCTGTAATCCCAGCTACTGGAGAGGCTGAGGCAAGAGAATCACTTGAACCCAGGTGGCAGAGGTTGCAGTGAGCTGAGATTGTGCCACTGCACTCCAGCCTGGGCAGTAGAGTGAGACTCTGTCTCAAAAAAAAAAAAGCAAGATGTGTTGGCCCTCATCTGTAGACCCAGCTACTCAAGAGGCTGAGGCATGAGAATCACTTCAACCGGAGAGGTGGAGGTTACAGTGAGTTGAGATCACACCACTGCACTCCAGCCTCGGAGACAGAGCAAAACTCTGTCTGCAAACACAAAGAAAAAGGTAAGGTGTCTTAAAAGCATGGGTCTCCAACTCCTGGGCTGTGGGCTGGTGAGAGGTGGGCGAGCGAGCATTCCTGCCTGAGCTCCACCTCCTGTCAGATTGGCAGTGGCATTAGATTGTCTTAGGAGTGTGAACGCCGTTGTGAACTGCACATGTGAGGGATGTAGGCAGTGCCCTCCTTAGGAGAATCTAAAGACTGATAATCTGAGGTGGAACAGTTTCATCCAGAAACCATTCCCCCGTCGTCTGCTGAAAAAATGTCTTTCATGGCCAGGTGCGATGGCTCATGCCTATAATCCCAGCACTTTGGGAGGCTGAAGTGGGCAGATCACCTGAGGTTGGGAGTTCAGACCAGCCTGACCAACATGGAGAAACCCTGTCTCTACTAAAAATACAAAATTAGCTGGGCGTGGTAGCACATGCCTGTCTGTAATCCTAGCTACTTGGAGGCTGAGGCAGGAGAATTGCTTGAAACTGCAAGGCGGAGGTTACGGGGGGGAACCCAGATTGCACCATTGCACTTCAGCTTGGGCAAAAAGAGCGAAACTCTGTGTCTCAAAAAAAAAAAAAAAAAAAATGTCTTTCACGAAACCAGCCCTGGTGTCAAAAAAGTTGGGGACCACAGCCATAAGGATTCCTGAGGCTTCACAGAATGAAGCTCAGGAGGTACTTTTTTTTTTTTTTTTTTTGACACAGGATCTCATTCTGTCACCTAGGCATGCGCCAACATGCCCAGTCTAACTTTTGTTTTTTTAAGAGATGGAGTCTTGCTCTGTTGTCCAGACTGGAGTGCAGTGGTGCGATCTTGGCTCACTGCAACCTCTGCCTCCTGGGTTCAAGCAATTCTCCTGCCTCAGCCTCCCGAGTAGCTGGGACTACAGACACACACCACAATGCCTGTCTAATTTTTTTTGTATTTTAGTAGAGATGAAGTTTCACCATTTTGCCCAGGCTGATCTTGAACTCCTGAGCTCAGGCAGTCTGCCTACCTCGGGCTCCCAAAATGATAGGATTATAGGCGTGAGCCACTGCATCTGGCCTAATTTTTGTATTTTTAGTAGAGACAGCATTTTGCCACGTTGGCCAGGCTGCTCTCAAATTCTTGGCCTCATGTGATCCGCCCGCCTCGGTCCCCCAGAGTGCTGGGATTATAGGTGTGAGCCCCTGAGCCTGGCCAGGAGATGCTTTGTGTTCATGCTTTGCAAGTCATCTTTCTTTGCTGGGAACTGAAGAGTGTTGTCCTCATTGATAGCTTCCACAGGGATGGATAGAGCCTGCTGCCAGTGTTTGTCCCACTGACTGTCCTTTGGGGACCAGCAACCTAGATCAGAAGTCAATGAGAAGACATAATGCCTCCAAAGCAGGGAATCTTTCCTTCCCCTGTGAAGTGCTGAGTCCCTTAGAGGCGGGTATGCGTTCCCTCTAGCATTTAGTCCCCATGCTCCCTGCCTGGATATATTGGTGGTTGTCACAGCTGGGGTGTGCCACAGGGATGCTGCTCTACCATGGAGGATTATCCAGTCTAGTACTCTTGGTGCCAAGTTTATTTTAGTTGGAGTCTTGCTCTGTTACCTAGGCTGGAATGCAGTGGCGCCATCCCAGCTCATCTTAATGTTTGCCTACTGGGTTCAAGCGATTCTCCTGCCTCAGCTTCCCTAGTAGCTGGGATTATAGGCATGCACCACTACACCCTGGTAATTTTTGTGTTTTTTGTAAAGACAGGGTTTTACCGTGTTGGCCAGGCTGGTCTTAAAACTCCTCACCTCAGGTGATCCACCTCAGCCCACCAAAGTGCTGGGATTGTAGGTGTAAGCTGCTGTGTCGAGTCTCAGTGCCAAGTTTAAAAAGATATTGCCATGGCTTTATATCAGTTATGTATTGCTGCGTAACAAACTACCCCCAAATGAAGTGACTTAAAACAGTAACTCTTTGTCATGTGGGGGTATGGGCAGGGCTTCTCTCCGTTCGGCCGTGCTCACCATGCACACATGGGCGTTTACAGTTGGTTGGCAGGTAGGCTTGGTTGGCAGGTAGGCTGGGCTGTGCTTCCCATTGGCCTCACCCATGTGGACTTTCAGCCACTGTGCCTTGGGTTGCCTTAGCCTGCCCCTCCAGCAGTCTAGCACAGGCTTCTTCCCATAGTGGCCGAATCCCAAGAGTGCAGGAGCAGAGTTTGACAGGCTACTTGAGTACATGCTTAGAAGTCCCAGTGTCACCTGTGCTGCATTCTGTTGCTTAATACAAGTTATAAGGCCCGGGGCAGGCCAGTGGTGCTGGCTCATGCCTGTAATCCCAGCACTTAGGGAGGCCAAGGTGGGAGGATGGCTTGAGGCCAGGAGTTTGTAACCATCCTGGGCAACATAGTGAGGCTCCACCTATACAAAAGAAAAAGAAAAGGCTCAGCACAGATTTGGAGAGTAGGAGATAGGCTCTGGTCCTTGATGGTGGGACATGCAGAGACTGTGGCCATTTTTCTTTCTTTCTTTCTTTGTTTTTTTTTTGAGATGGAGTTCCGCTCTTGTTACCCAGGCTGGAGTGCAATGGCACGATCTTGGCTTACTGCAACCTCCGCCTCCTGGGTTCAGGCAGTTCTCCTGCCTCAGCCTCCTGAGTAGCTGGGATTATAGGCAGGCGCCACTATGCCCAGCTAATTTTTTGTATTTTTAATACAGGCGGGGTTTCACCGTGTTGGCCAGGCTGATCTCAAACTCCTGACCCCTCAGGTGATCTGTCTCAGCCTCCCAAAGTGCTGGTTTTACAGGCATGAGCCACCACGCCCGGCTGACAGAGGTCATTTTAAGGATATTGTTGATGAGAAAATGGTGTGATTTGGCTGAGGGTGGTGACTGAGGAAATGAGAAGAAATGGGTGGTGGTAGAGTCAGCCAGGTTGCTGATGGACCAGATGTAGGGGAGTAGGGAAAGGAAGGAAGCCAGGATGATTCCTGTGTTTGCTTTGCACATTTAAAGGTGAGGATGTTGAGCTCTGAGGGATTCGAGTCTGTTGGCTGTGCAGAGCCATGCCTTGAACATCTGAAGGTCAAAATGGGCATAGGGCAACTAAGTGCCAACTAAGTGCCTAACAGCCTGTTGGCCTGGAGTCCAGTCTGGAAGTCCTTGTCTTTCTGTTCTTGTGATGGTTGCCGTCACCTGTGCGTGAGGTGGAGCGGTTATTTTATTTTATTGTATTTTATTTTAAGATGGGGTTTCACTGTGTTACCAGGCTGGAGTTCCGTGGCATGATCTCTGCTCATTACAACTTCTGCCTACTGGGTTCAAGTGATTCTCCTGCTTCAGCCTCCTGAGCAGCTGGGACTGCAGGCGAGTGAACACACACGGCTAGTTTTTTGTATTTTATTAGAAATGGGGTTTCACCATGTTGGCCAGGTTGGTCTTGATCTCCTGACCTGATCCACCCGCCTTGGCCTCCCAACGTGCTCGGATTAGGTGTCAGTGACTGTGCTCAGTTGGGTGGAGGTTTATTTTTTATTTATTTATTTTTAGACAGGGTTTCACCATGTTGGTCAGGCTGGTCTTGAACTCCCGACCTCAGGTGATCTGCCCGCCTTGGCCTCCAAAGTTTTTTTTTATTTTAATTTTTTTTATTTTTGAGACAAAGTCTCGCTCTGTTCTCCAGGCTGGAGTGCAGTGGTGTGATCTTGGCTCACTGCAACCTCCAACTCCCTGGTTTAAGCAGTTCTCCTGCCTCAGCCTCCCGAGTTGCTGAGATTACAGACATGTGCCACCACACCCAGCTAATTTTTGTATTTTTAGTAGAAACAAGGTTTCACCATGTTGACCTCGTGATTCGCCTGCCTTGGCCTCCCAAAGTGCTGGGATTCCAGGCGTGAGCCACTGTGCCTGGCCTGGAGAGTTTATTAAGGGGAGGGGTGGGGTGCCCAGCTATTAAAAAGGTTAGATCGAGGAGACGCGGAGAGGTGGGATGCTACAGTCTAGGGTTCAGTTGAGAAGTCAGGTGAACAGGGGATGGGGAAAGAGTTCCTTAATTTTTTTTTTTTTTTTAGAGGTTCTCACCTTGGCTGGAGTGTAGTAGTGCAATCGGGCTCACTGCAACCTCCGCCTCCTGGGTTCAAGTGATTCTCCTGCCTTAGCCTCCTGAGTGGCTAAGATTACAGGTGTGCGCCACCACACCCAGCTAATTTTGTATTATGAATAGAGATAGGTTCAGGCTGGTCTTGAAATCCTGGCCTTAAGTGATCCACCCGCCTCGGCCTTACTGTTAGCCATATTGCTGGGATTACAGGTGTGAGCCACCGCACCCGGCCAAGGGTTCCTTAAATTTAAGGACCACAGGTACTAGGTGGTCAGCCCTTTTGGTGTCACGGTAGGGAGTGAAAGCCAGATTGGAGTCGATTGAAACATAGGAGATGGAAGGGGAGACAACCCATAGAGATATGACTTCAAGAAGGTTGCTCTAGAGGGCACAGAGAAGGGTTGCTCCAGTAGTTGGAGGGTGATATGGGGAACAGTGAAGAGATCTGATTTTTTATTTATTTATTTTTTTTGAGATGGAGTCTTGCTCTGTTGCCCAGGCTGAAGTGCAGTGGTGCAGTCTTGGCTCACTGCAACCTCCACCTCCTGGGTTCAAGTGATTCTCCTGCCTTAGCCTCCTGAATAGCTGGAATTACAGGCATGCACCACCACGCTCGGCAAATTTTTTTTTTTTTTGGAGATGGGAGTCTTGCTCTGTCACTCGGGCTGGGGTGCAGTGGCACGATCTCTGCTCACTGCAAGCTCTGCCTCCCAGGTTCAAGTGATTCTCCTGCTTTAGCCTCCTGAGTAGCTGGGATTACCGGTGCCTGCCACCTTGCCCAGCTAATTTTTGTATTTTAAGTAGCGACAGTGTTTCACCACATTGGCCAGGCTGGTTTCAAACGTCTGACTTTCTGATCTGCCCATCTCAGCCTCCCAAAGTGTTGGGATTACTGGTGTGAGCCACTGTGCTTGGGCGAGTTCTGTTTTTTAAATAGGGAGATTGTAAACCACGTGTTAATTTGGGTGTGTCTCAAACTTGACCGCATAAAAATCCCCCAAGGATCCTGTTAGATGAGCTTCTGACTCGGTCCGTGGAGTGGGGCCAGCCTTTTTTCCTAAGGAATCTGCAGGTGCTGCTGCTTGTTGCTGCTCCATGGCTGCAGGGTGAGACCAAGCATGGTTGGTGTGGGTGGGAATCAGCTGGCGGAGGAAGTGGATGGTTTGGGAGTTCTCTCTAATCTTTCTTTCTGCTCGTGGGCCTGGCTCGTCACTGGTGCCAACTATTAGGATGAAGTTAAATGGTCCTGTGACCTTTTCTGTCAGCCAATGTTCATGGCTTAAACATGTGTTCTCAGTTTGCAGCTCTGTCCAGTTAGCAGTTTAGCTGTGACATGAAACCCATGATAGACCTATCTTTGTTAACTCTTGCGAGGTTAGACTACAGTTTGAATTAGTATAAAATTGCTTTTCTTAAATTACTATTTTTTTTTGAGACGGAGTCTTGCTCCGTCACCCAGACTGAAGTGCAGGGGTGCTATGCTATCTTGGCTCACTGCAACCTCCGCCTCCTGGGTTCAAGTGATTCTCCTGCCTTAGCCTCCCAAGTAGCTGAAACTACAGGCATGTGCCACCATGTCTGGCTAATTTTTGTATTTTTATTTATTTATTTTATTTTATTTTTTGTTTTTTTGAGATGGAGTTTTTGCTCTTGTTACGCAGGCTGGAGTGCAATGGCGCGATCTCGGCTCACCGAAACCTCCGCCTCCTGGGTTCAGGCAATTCTCCTGCTTCAGCCTCCTGAGTAGCTGGGATTACAGGCACGTGCCACCATGCCCAGCTAATTTTTTGTATTTTGAGTAGAGACGGGGTTTCACCATGTTGACCAGGATGGTCTCGATCTCTTGACCTCATGATCCACCCGCCTTGGCCTCCCAAAGTGCTGGGATTACAGGCTTGAGCCACCGCGCCCGGCCAATTTTTGTATTTTTAATAGAGACGGGGTTTCTCCATGATGTCCAGGCTGGTCTCGAATTCCTGACCTCAGGTGATCTACCTGCCTTGGTCTCCCAAAGTGCTGGGATTATAGGCATGAGCCACCACCTGGCCTAAAATTGCTTTTTATATCAGAAATGGGTTGAAGTGGCTTTTAGCAGATGATTGTATCTTACTCTAATTCCAGCGACACTAATATGCATAACTGTGCATAAAGAAGTGTTTGCTAAGCTAAGAATATTAGGTTTTAGAAGAGTCAGGGTGTGATTAAGAAAACTGAATTTGGCCGGGTACAATGGGTCACGACTGTAATCCCAGCTCTTTGGGAGGCTGAGGTGGGTGGATCACGGGGTTAGGAGTTCGAGACCATCCTGACCAACAAGGTGAAACCCTGTCTCTATTAAAAATACAAAAAATTAGTTAGATGTGGTGGCTCTTGCCTGTAATCCCAGGTGCTCAGGAGGCTGAGGCAGATGAATCTCTTGAACCCAGGAGGTGGAGGTTGCAGTGAGCCGAGATCGAGCCACTGTACTCCAGCCTGGGGGATAGAGGGAGACTCCATCTCAAAAAAAAAAGGCAAAAGATAAAAGAAAGCTGAGTTTAATAGGGGAGGGATTTGATTTTAAACAGGACAGGCTGGTTGCAGTGGCTTATAACTATAATCCCTGTAATCTTAGCATTTCGGGAGGCTGAGTTGGGAGGATCCCTTGAAGCCAGGAATTTGAGACCAGTCTGGGCAAATGTCGCAAGACCCTGTCTCTACAAAAAGTTTAAAAAAAAAATTAGGTGGGCATAGTGCCTGTGGTCCTAGCTACTGGGAAGGCTGAGGCAGAAGGAGTTTGAGGTTACAGTGAGCTATGATCATGCCATTGTACTCCAGTCTGGGTGCCAGAGTGAGACCTTGTCTCAAAAGAGCAAAAACAAAATCCTACAAACAAAAACAAAAGATTCTCTTGGGGCTGGGTGTGATGCCTCACCTGTAATCCCAGCAGTTTGGGAGGCCAAGGCAGGCAGATCACTTGAGGTCAAGAGTTCAAGACCAGCCCAGCCAACAAGGTGAAACCCCCATCTCTACTAAAAATAGAAAAATTAGCTGAGCATGGTGGTGGGCGCCTGTAATCCCAGCTACTTGGGAGGCTGAGGCAGGAGAATCGCTTAACCTGTGGGTGGGAGGTTGCAGTGAGCCTAGAATGCACCACTGTACTCCAGCCTGGGCAACAGAGTGAGACACTGTCTCCAAAAGAAAAAGTCTTTGTGAATCTGAAGACATAACAGATTGCATCGTACAAGCGTGTTAGCATAGATAGTCCTTGATCAACTCAATACAAATAGCTCTGAAGTTTTTGTACGTACTGACCTATTGCAAAATCAGAGACATTCTTTTGGGGTTGGGAGGGGAGTTTGAGGGTAATTGGGTCATCTGGAAGAAGAGGCAGGAAAGAGGAACCAGCTACATGATGAATAACTGTGTTAAGACAAATAGGCTTCTGCACTGCCACCTCTTCGTTTTTTCCTGCTTACTATTTCTGTGGCTGTGATTGTTAGGGTTCCTGTAGGAGGAAGCAGGGACAATAGGAAACGCTCTGCACCTGTGTTGCTGTTGCTGCACCACCTTTTCTCTCACTTCATCCCACCCACCGTAGAGACACTAAGGTGGGGGCTGAGGTCCGTCCTGTAATGAAGCTCTTGGGCATGAATGGTTAGCTGAATCACACTGTCACCTTCTAGTGAAATTCTGTTTTTAAGGTTATTATAGAAGTCAGTAATGAGTATCTGAGATGATGAGTGGTCAGATAATATGAAGGAGCAGTGGACTGACCAGAGCCTCTGGTCTTTGTAAATTTACTTTCTTTTTTGTGAATAACTTATTCTAGAAATTAACTTTAGAAGATTTTTTTGAGTTCTTACGCAAATAGACCAGTGCTGTTTGTTTCACCTCTCCTTTGCCCAGGCTGGAGTGCAGTGGAGCAGTCTTGGCTTACTGCAACCTCTGCCTCCTGGTTTCAAGTGATTCTCCTGCCTTAGCCTCCTGAGTAGCTGGGACTACAGGCGCCCGCCACCACGTCCAGTTAAATTTTAGTATTTTAGTATGGGATTTCACCATGTTGGCCAGGATGGTCTCAATCTCCTGACCTTGTGATCGGCCCACCTCAGCCTCTCAAAGTGCTGGGATTACAGGTTTGAGCTACTGGACTTGGCCTAATTTTTGTACTATTAGTAGAGATGGGTTTTCACCATGTTGGCCAGACTGGTCTCAAACTCCTGACCTCAGGCAATCCACCCACCTCAGCATCCCAAAGGGCTGGGATTACATTTGTGACTAACATTGAGATTTTTTTAGTGATTTTTTTTTTTTTTTTTTTTAAGAATCAGAAGGGTCAATTTCTATGTTTATTCAAAAAATCTTTTTTTTTTTTTTTTTTTTTGAGATGGAGTTTCCCTCTTGTTACCCAGGCTGGAGTGCAATGGCGTGATCTCGGCTCACCACAACCTCCGCCTCCTGGGTTCAGGCAATTCTCCTGCCTCAGCCTCCCGAGTAGCTGGGATTACAGGCACGCGCCACCATGCCCAGCTAATTTTTTGTATTTTTAGTAGAGACGGGGTTTCACCATGTTGACCAGGATGGTCTCGATCTCTTAACCTCGTGATCCATCCGCCTCAGCCTCCCAAAGTGCTGGGATTACAGGCTTGAGCCACCATGCCCAGCCCTCAAAAAATCTTAAATATCATTTCTGTGGGACAGTTGGGCTGATTTCAACACCCAAATCCATAGCTTCTAATTCTCAACATTTTGTGTGTTCATTATTTTTGTTGTTTATTGTTTGTTTTTTTAAACATACACAATTTTATTTCTCAAATACATATTTATTACTCATTCACAGAGGGATATGAATGTTTAAAGGAAAGAGAATCGTTTAAAAAAACCTCCGAATCCCCAAATTCTGTCTGTGACATTTGACAATTTAATTATAATTTTGGTGTTTACCTATTTGAGTTTTAAATATTTGGGCTTCATGAATGTGGATGTTAATTTCTCTCCCTAAATGTGAAAAGTTTTCAGCCATTGTTTCTCTAAGTACTGTTTCTGTCTCTTTCTCTCCTTTCTTCTACTGAGAGTTCCATAGTGCATACATTGGTTTGCTTCATGATTTTCCATAAGTTCCATAGGCTCAATTCACTGTTTCTGCCCTTTTTTTTTTTTTTTCAGACAGGGGTTCACCATGTTGGTCAGGCTGGTCTTGAACTCCTAACCTTGTGATCCGCCTGCCTTGGCCTCCCAAAGTGCTGGGATTATAGGCATGAGCCACTGTGCCCGGCCTTTTTTTTAAAGCTCATCAGCTATTGCTAGTTAGTGTACTGTGTTTTATGTGTAGCTCAAGAAAATTCTTCCAAAGTGGTCCAGGGAAGCCAAAAGATTGGACACCCCTAGATGAATCTAAATGCCCATCAATAGGGATTGGTTAAATTAAGGCAGACTTGGAGTGGCATATTATGGAGTGGTTACAAAGATTTAAGTTGGCCTGTCTTATTGGCATGAAGAGGTGACCACAATACGGTAAATGGTATCATTTGATTGATTTGTGGAAAAATTATGCACATGTGTATCAAAGTCTGGAAGAAATATACATCCCTGTAGTACCTCATGGGGGTGGATGGGGGAAAGGAACATACAATGTTAAGATGGTATTTTCTTTTTTTTTTTTAGACGGAGTTTTGCTCTTGTTACCCAGGCTGGAGTGCAATGGTGCGATCTCGGCTCACCGCAACCTCCGCCTCCTGGGTTCAGGCAATTCTCTTGCCTCAGCCTCCTGAATAGCTGGGATTACAGGCACGTGCCACCATGCCCAGCTAATTTTTTGTATTTCTAGTAGAGACGGGGTTTCACCATGTTGACCAGGATGGTCTCGATATCTTGACCTCGTGATCCACCCGCCTCGGCCTCCCAAAGTGCTGGAATTACAGGCTTGAGCCACCGTGCCCGGCCAAGATGGCATTTTCTACACCTGTAATCCCAGCACTTTGAGAGGCTGAGGCAGGATAATCACTTGAACCTGGGAGGTGGAGGTTGCAGTGAGCCAAAATCACACTGTTGCACTCCAGCCTGGATAACAGGAGTGAAACTCTTGTCTCAAAACAAAAAAACAAAAAAACAAAAAAAAAAACTGTTCCCTTTATTTGTTGGAAAATTTGCCAAAGTCAGTGACAGCAAAAAGGAGGCATTTTTCATTTTGGAAGAAGTATAAAAGTGAATTATTTACATTTAAAAGTTTTAAGAGGTTTCTCAAAGTTAGCGTGACTGAAATGAGCACATTACGGGAATTTAGTAGTTTTTGTTTAAGTCTGCCTTTAAGGTAAAAGATGTGTATTGGTACTGTAATCTGCCTCGTAGACCTTATAGTCCTTTTTCTTTCTGCATCCTCTTACTGGTTTTTGGATGCTGTTATTGTCAACATAACTGTAATCTGGAAGCTCTTTTTTTTTTTTGGAGATAGAGTCTTGCTCTGTCGCCCCAGGCTGGAGTGCAGTGGTGCTGTCTCAGCTCACTGCAACCTCTGCCTCCCGGGTTCAAATGATTCTCCTGCCTCAGCCTCCTGGGTAGCTGGAACTACAGGTGTGTGCCACCACATCCAGGTAATGTTTTGTATTTTTAGTAGAGACGGGGTTTCACCATGTCAGCACAGGTGCCTGCCACCATAGCTGACTAATTTTTTTGTGTTTTTAGTAGAGACAGGGTTTCACCATCTTGACCAGGTTGATCTTGAACTCCTGCCCTCGTGATCCACCTGCCTTGGCCTTCCAAAATGCTGGGATTACAGATGTGAGCCATCCACCTGTCTGGTTGGCTAGTTTTTAAAATGTTTTGTTTTGTAGAGACAGGGTCCCACTATGTTGCCCAAACTGGATCCAGCCACCTTGACCTTCCCAAGATCTAGGATTACAGGTATGAGCCACTGTGCCTGGCCCAGACCTTCTTGCAACACAAACTCCCACAGAAACATTGCTCTATCCTATTTTTTCTTTAAAAACATTTCTGATCAGGTGCAGTGGCTCAAACCTGTGATCCTAACACTTTGGGAGGCCAAGTTGGGTGGATTGCCTGAGAACAGGAGTTCGAGACCAGCCTGGCCAATGTGGTGAAACCTCCTCTCTACTAAAAATACAAAAAATTAGCCGGGCATAATGGTGGGGGCCTGTAATCCCAGCTACTTGGAAGGCTGAGGCAGGATAATCACTTGAACCTGGGAGGCGGAGGTTGTAGTGAATGGAGATCGTGCCACTTTACTTCAGCCTGGGTAAAAGAGCGAAACTCTGTCTTAAAAAAAAAGTTATCAATTATGTGCTATCATGTACTACACTGATAGTGGGGATTTCGTACTCAAGCTTAGGTAGGTTTTCTGAATTTTTCCAACTTCAGTCTTTTTTTGGAATCTGATTGTGTGTGATATCTGAAATTTGAGTGTTTGCTTATTAAAAGAACTTTGGAAAGAGAATTCCTCTGTGGTGATAGCAGAAGAGGATCTCAAAATGAGCTCTTTGAGGATGAAGGGTGAGTCCCGTGGGTTTTTATGCTTACGTTGTCTTACAGTTAACTGAGTCACAGCATGTGGAAGGCGGCAGAACCTAAACACTATAGGGTTAGCTGTAGAAAGGCAGTTAGGTCTCCTAAGCAGACATTTCAGAAAAGGGCCTTATAGATGCTTTGCCGTGTCTGGGGTGTGTTTGCCCCACTCCCAACCCCCTCCAGTGTCAGCAGCCACTGTGGGCACAGGACAGCGTGCTTTTCTGAATTGGCCAGGTTTCCTTGGGAGACGAGGCTCTAAAATCAGTCAGATCACCTCAGCTGTTACTCAGGTTGGCTATAAATTATTGCATAACTTACATGGTTGGGTGTTGTCACTTGTTTACTTTGTTTCTCTGTGGCCCTCACTGCTTCCATTTCTAGCCTGCACCACCCCACAGCTTGCCCGTCTGAACCTCTGCTACTCATTTGCTTGGTTAGAAAACTTTACCCCCATTCACACACTGATGGCTGAAGAGGGCAGTGACCAAGTTCTCGGGAACATTGGCACTTCCGGGAGACATTTGTGGTTATCATAACTTGGGTGGTGCTACTGGCATCTGATGGACAGATGCCGAGGATGCTGTTCAGCACCCTGCAGTACCCAGGACGACCCCAGTGTCCACAGCACTGAGGGTCAGACTCACGTTCAGCCTGGGCTTTGGCACCCTGCTTTTAGGTAGAAGGATGTGGCCCCAGGGGAGCTGAACGAGGGTTGGTTTTCCCTCTTGTGTGTGTATGGCAGTTGTTTGTGTTGGACTTAAGCACCACTGCAGTTCAAATTCAGCCACTTTGTCTCCTCTGTGGTGCTTTCTAGGAGTCTCAAAGGGTGATAGCTACGTATAATACTTTATACTCAAGGAGCGCTCTCCTCAGCTTCCTTACCTTTCTGCTGGGTTTGTTGGTTCCACTTCTATAAAAATGAAATACTGGCCAGGTGCAGTGGATCGTGCTTGCAGTCCCAACGCTTTGGGAGGTCTAGGCAGGCAGATTGCTTGAGCCCAGGAGTTGGAGACCAGCCTAGGCAACATAGGGAGACCTGCCTCTACAAAAAATACAAAAATTAGCTGGACATCAGAGTGCGTGCTTCTAGTCCCAGCTACTTGGGATGCTAAGGTGGGAGGGTTGCTTGAGCCCAGGAGGTCAAGTCTGTAGTGAGCTGTAATTGTGTCACTCTACTCTAGCCTTGACAACAGAACAAGACCCCGTCTCCAAAATAAGAAGGACTTTCCACCACAGGTAATAAGCTTAGGAAACTGTGTGGCTCACTCAATGTGGGGAAAAGTTAATGGGTAGACTGCTCCTCACTTAGACTATTGTAATCATCTCATTGACCTGACAACCCTCCCAGGCCTCTGAAGAGGAGGTCCCAGGAGTTACTTCGTGGCTCTTTGTCCTCCAATTTGTTGTACATGAGACGGCCAGGTTGCTCTCCTAACACACACTTTACTTATTTATTTATTTGACAAGGTTTCACTCTGTTACCCAGGCTGGAGTGTAATGGTGCAATCATGGCTAACTGACTGTAGCCTTCACCTCCTGGGCTCAAGTGATCCTCCCACTTCAGACTCTTGAAGGCCGTGCCACCACATCTGACTGATTTTTAAAATATTTTTTGTAGAAACAAAGTCTCATTGTGTTGCCCAGGCTGGTCTCAAACTCTTGGGCTCAAGCAGTCTTCCCTCCTTGGTCTCCCAAAGTGCTGCGATTACAGGCATGAGCCACCACTTCTGGTTTTTTATTTTAAAACAAATATAACTATATTATGAAATATGAAAAAAATTACATTAATTTCCCCCTTTACCACTAAAGATTTGAATGTGTATTTTTTCAGTGTTTATTTTTTTTTAGAACATGGACCTGTTTTTCATAATCTTAATTCAGTTGTCAAAATCAGGAAATTTCACACTGAACTGAGCTGTTTACTTTTTCTTTTTTTTTTTTTTTGAGACAGTCTTGTTGTGTCACCCAGGCTGGAGTGCAGTGGCATGATCTTGGCTCATTGCAATCTCTGCCTCCCAGGCTCAAGCAATTCTCATGCCTCAGCCTCCCAAGTAGCTGAGATTACAGGCATGTGCCACCACACCTGGCTAAGTTTTGTATTTTTAGTGGAGTTGGGGTTTTACCATGTTGGCCAGGTTGGTCTCAAACTCCTGGCCCTGTGTGGCCTCCCAGAGTACTGAGATTGCAGGTGTGAGTCACTGCGCCTGGCCCTGAGCTGTTTTCTTATCTGCATGCTATTAATTATCCTATGATGGCTTTTACAGCTGTTCCTCCAGTCCAGGGTCCAGTCGGTCCAGGATCACATGTTGCATTTAGATACCATGTCTGTTTTCCTTTCATTTGGAACGGATTTTGTCTTTTTTGCCCTTGTTCTCTTTTTTTTTTTTTTGAGTCGGAGTCTCCCTCTGTCACCCAGGCTAGAGTGCAGTGGTGCGGTCTTGGCTCACTGCAACCTCCATCTCCTGGGTTCAAGCGATTCATCTGCCTCAGCCTCCCAAGTAGCTGGGATTACAGGCGTGTGCCATCGTGCCCAGCTAATTTTTGTGTTTTTAGTGGAGGCAGAGTTTCCCCATGTTGGCCAGGCTGGTCTCGAACTCCTGCCCTCAAGTGAGCTGCCCTCCTCAGCCTCCCAAAGAGCTGTGATTACAGGCGTGAGCCACTGTGCCTGGACTATTTTTTGTACTTTCAGTAGAGACAAGGTTTCACCATGTTGGCCAGACTGGTGAGGAACTCCTGACCTCAGTGATCTGCCCACCTTGTCTTCCCAGAGTGCTGGGATTACAGGTGTGAGCCACTGCGCCCGGCCTCCCTTGAGGTTTTAAAGAATACAGGCCAGTTACCCTGTAGGACAGTACTCACTTTGGGTCTGGTGGCTGCCTCACTGGGGGGATTCAGGCCTTGCATTTTGGGCTGCATACCCCAGCGATGTGTCCAGGAGCTTCTTTGGTGGATGTTTCCAGTGCTGTCTGTGTTGCTTGGAAGGTCTAGTTTGAGCCTCACTAGAGCCTCAGCACCAGCTTTAGCCACAGATTGAAGCCTCCTTCAGGGCTGCTTCCAGGTCCATCCTGTTTGTTATATCCCTTCCCGTCCCTCCCTCTCTCCTCCCCAGTCCCAACCCTCTGAATAAAGTCTGTGAGATGCATTTGTCCTCAGGGCTGCTTGCCAATCCTGCTTCCCTTGGGGGATGCCTTTCAATAAACAGTTACTGAGTTCCTGCTGATTTTTTTTTTTTTTTAGACAATATACAGGGTCTTGCTCTGTTATTCAGGCTGGAGTGCAGAGGTGGGGTCATAGCACGCTGCAGCCTTGACCACCGAGGCTCAGTGATCCTCCTACCTCAGCTACAGATGTGCGCTGCCATGCCCAGTTAATTTAAAAAAAAGTTTCTTTTTGGTAGTGATGAGGTCTCTGTGTTGCCCAGACTGGGCTTCAAAGTCCTGGCTTCCAGCAGGCTCCCTGCCTCAGCCTCCCACGGTGTTGGGATTATAGGCCCATGAGCCACTGTGCCTGGCCCTGCTGGGTTTTGTTCTGAGACACAAAGATTAGGAAGTCAGTTCCCTTTGTTTGTTTTTTTTTCATGAGATGGAGTCTTGTTCTGTTGACCAGGCTGGAGTGCAATGGCGGATTCTCAGCTCACTGCAACCTCCACCTCCCGGGTTCAAGTGATTCTCCTGCCTCAGCCTTCTGAGTAGCTGGGTCTGTCGGCCTGCCACCACACCCAGCTAATTTTTTGTATTTTTAGTAGAGATGGGGTTTAGCAATGTTGGTCAGGCAAGTCTCAAACTCCTGACCTTAAGTAATCCACCCTGCTTGGCCTCCTGAAGTGTCAGTGTCAGTTCCCATTCTTGTAGCGTGTTACAGCCTACAGCAAAGTGGAGGGTCAGAGCAGTAGTTCAGGCTTTTTGGGTGGATTTAATGCTGAGCTGCAGTCTGGTGGGTTTGTGGGGATTCTGCCTCCCTCTTCTTTCCTACCTCTCTTCCCACACACCACTTCTCCTTCCTTCCTCCTCCCTCCTTTTCTCTCCCTCAGTTTGTCCTGCTCTCTCTTCCTTTCCATTTTCTTCCCTTCCCAACCTCTGCCAGTCAGTCCCTGTTGATGTCTCATCCCTGAGGCCAAGATTTGAGTCATGATGCAGAGGTTACCAGATTCATGGCACCTTTATGTCTCAGGTGTCCACGGTGCCCTTAGGCTATGATGCGTATCTGATACTCCCTTTATTGAATCTTTTTTAAGAGGCAGGTTCTCCCTATGTTGCCCAGGCTGGTCTCAAAGTGCTGGGATTACAGGTGTGAACCACCATGCCGGGGCCATTTATTGAATCTTTGGGTCTAAACAGCATAACTATTTATGTCCTAGGAAGTTAGGGTTGCCTCTGGTAGCTATTTGAAAACCAAAACCCAGCTGGGCACAGTGGCTCACTCCTGGAATCCCTGCACTTTGGGAGGCCAAGGCACATGGATCACCTGAGGTCAGGAGTTTGAGACCAGCCTGGCCAACATGGTGAAACCCCATCTCTAATGATAATGCAAAAATAAGCCAGATGTGGTGGCGCACATCTCTAATCCTGGCTGCTCGGGAGGCAGAGGCAGGAGAATTGCTTGAACCTGGGGTTGGAGGTTGCAGTGAGTTGAGATGGCACCATTGCACTCCAGCCTGGGCGAGAAACGAAACTCCGCCTCCAAAAAAGAAAAAAGAAAACGAATACCCATAAATTGAAGGAAACTGTATTTTTATTCTTAAGTAGCCACAATTACTAATGGGTTGTACAGCCCTTTAAACTTCAGAATCAGATTGGACTCCGCCCTACCCACCCCACCCCTTGTTTCCTGTTCCATGTTGATTTCATGCAGGCTTGCTTTTTGTCAAAGCAGTCACTGCAAACCCGGCCTTGTGAGGATGTGACGTCATTGGGAAGGGTGTAGCGCCATCTGCTGTTGCAAATGAACCCCTTCAAGCTGTGGCTCCTTTAGTTTCCAGCAGCTGCTGTTTTGCTCTGCTTCCCTCAGCTTTAAAGTGGCTTTCCGTGTCCTTTGAGCTGGCTGCAGTGTCCCTGGCATCTTGTCCTTTGTTTTGAAAGCTGAGGCTTTCATGGTTCACAGTCTGGGCTAGATTCGACACTGTGGTCTGGTGAGTGTGGTGGTGTGTTCTCATGAGAAGGGACCTGCCCTCTGGAACAAGTGTGAAAGGAGGTATCTGTCCCTTTTTAAGAATCAAAGTTAAGTCTTTGGGGTGCTGCCTGTCACCCTAGTGGAGGCTGTAGGATGCCCAGGAAGAACCCAGGGATGGGGGACCACAAAGGGGCCTCACCAACATGCATAATGTGCCCTCTATGGTACAAGTGGAATTTGTCATTCAAAAAAATAGTTAAAAACAGACTTTTAGAAGACAGCCTGTGTTTTTCTTGACAGATGTGACAGGTGAATGAAAACAAATGACTTGTTAAAATAACGAGTGACTGTCTTTATTAGATGTCCCATGATTCTGGCTATGGCCTTCTCTCCTGTTTTTGACACAGTAGGCAGATAAGACAGTGGGGTAGTCTTGAATGCTTTTAAAGGAAAGAAAAGACACCAGAGATTGTGCATTCGTGTTTTTAATGTGTGTGTTTCTGGGACCAGAATTGTTCTGGATTCTACATTGTGGATCCATGTGTGCTGCTTCATGACATGTCCTCCCCAGCTGGGGCAGTGCCAGAGTGAAGAACTGCATTAGCCTCCATACGGCACTGTGAGATATCACGGTACAGTACGGGAGAGACGACATTCCCATAACTTCCATTACAGTATGTTGTTATGGTGATTCTACTTGATGATTATTGTTAATCTCTTACTGTGCCTAATTTATAAATAAAACTTTTTCATAAAGTTCTTATCATTTGTATAGGAAAATATACAGCATAAAGGTAGCATAAAATGCATAAAGAAAGCATAAAAATGTAGTCTATATATAAAGTGTGGGTACTTGGAGCATGTCCTTTATCAGATATGGGTATACTGCTGTAAGTGCACATGTAGAGAAGTCTCTTCCCATGTTAAAGACATCATCTTTGCTTGGCCTACCCATGTTCCCTTCTCAGACACCCCTCCCATTGTCCCTTTGGCGAGGGCAGCTGCCCATTGGACTTGCTGTATCCTCCCCAGTTCCAGAGTGCACCAGCCACCTGGCCTGCAGACAGTGAGTAAGTGAGTTGGTGCAGAGGACTCTCTGGACACGGAGACATGGCTGACGTTTGATGATGGCTGTGATGTAGAATCCTAGGCTGTGTTGGACCATGTGCAGAATGACAGTGGTTGGTTAAGAGAGCAGTTAGCAGAAGGGCACAGAAAGCGCACCAGAAGGAGAGAGAGAGGAGCCAGCTAGCACCAAGAGCCATCGCAGACTGGGTTCTTGGTTCCTCTTTCTGCTTCCTCGTTTCTAATTCATTTTCCCTGGGACCTCTCACACTTCTCCTCTCCCCACTTCCCACTGAGAATCTTGGTTAGACTAGGTATACTTTTGAAGGAGGGGGTAAAGGAAAGTCAGGAGTAGTTTTAATATTCCATTTCTAGAATTAACAATTTCCCAAAAATTTAGTTAATACCAATTTCTTTTCCCATTAAGATTTCTCATTAGTTAAAAAAAAATTTCTCATTAATAAGTAGGATTTTGAGACAGATGATTGGACAGTGAATTTAATTACCTGGTAAAAATAGCTGAAGTGATTAAAATCAGTAGGCTCTCCATGTACCCAGGCTCTCCTGAATGTCTTCACTGTATTACTGTTCTCTAGGATACTTCCTTCAGAAGAGTGAACAGTACATGAGCCTTTTTCTTGGGCTTTCTGAATTAATATTTTTGGTTTTAAATGAAATAACTGTTGTCAGAAATTGCAGTTCTTGGTTGTCCCAATGTATTACCAAACTGTTAATTGTTACATTAGGTAGGACTGTGGAGGGGGAAAGGGAAACATTAAGAAATTCTTGGCTGGGTATGGTGGCTCATACCTGTAATCCCAGCACTTTGGGAGGCTGAGGCGGGCAGATCATGAGGTCCAGAGATTGAGACCGTCTTGGCCAACATGGTGAAACCCTGTCTCTACTAAAAATACAAAAATTAGCTGGACGTGGTAGCGTGTGCCTATAATCCCAGCTAGCTACCCGAGAGGCTGAGGCAGGAGAATCGCTTGAACCCAGGAGGCGGAGGTTGCAGTGAGCTGAGATCTGGCCACTGCACTCCAGCTTGGTGACAGAGGGAGACTTCATCTCAAAAAAAAAAAAAAAAAAAAAAGAAAAAAAAGTAAAAACAAAATTCCAGCCCAGTGCAGTAGCTCATGCCTGTAATCCCTGCACTTTGGGAGACCAAGGTGGAACGATTACTTGAACTCTGAGTTGGAGATCTACCTGGGCACCATAGCAAGACCCCATCTCTAATTAAAATTTTTTAAAAAAGAAAGCCCTACTCAGGAAGTTGAGGCAGGAGGATCACTTGAGGCTGAGAGTTTGAAAACAGCCTGGGCAACATAATGAGACCCATCTCTGAAAATATAAAAATTAGCCAGACGTGAAGGCATGTGCCTGTAGTCCCAGCTACTCAGAAAGCTGAGATGGGAGGATGCTTGTGTCCAGGAGTTTGAGGCTGCATGAGCTGTGACAGCACTTTATGCTGGGTGACACAGCAAGACCCCATCTCTTAAAAAAACATAAGGAGAAGAAAGTCCATTGATTAAAAAAATATTTGGGAGGCTGCTTTACGCCATGAGTCCTGAGAAACACAGTGGTGAAAAGTGAGAGGGCTCTGCCCTGAGTCTCCCGGCTTCTCCTCTTCCTCAAATCAGCACTGTCACTTCATTCTCAGGTTAAGAACGTCATAGCGTCTAGTTATGTAGACCCTGTATAGCCGCGGCCTCCTTGAATTGCCAAGGAAGCAAACACCAGGTGTGTCTCTTTCCGCAGGTTACTCTGATGTACTTTCCTCACTTGAAAACTGCGAGCTAGTGTTTATTATTCCTGTTATGGGGGTTACTGTTTGGCTTGCTTTTTAGTCATTGCTCATTAACTTGGACAGAATTAAGGTTGTTTTTTTTTTTTTTTTTTTTTTTTTTTTTGAGATGGAGTGTTGCTTGTTGCCCAGGCTGGGGTGCAGTCGACATGATCTTGGCTCACTGCAGCTTCCACCTCCCAGTTTCAAGAAATCCTTCTGCCTCACCTCCCGAGTAACTGGGGTTACAGGCGCTTGCCACCACACCCAGCTAATTTTTTTTATTTTTAGTAGAGATGGGGTTTCACCATGTTGGCCAGGCTGGTCTGGAACTCCTGCCTTCAGGTGATCCGCTGCCTCAGCCTTCCAAAGTGGTGGTGGGATTATAGGTGTGAGCCACTGCACTTAAAATTTTTTTTTTTAAAGACACGACATCTTATTGTATTGTCCAGGCTGGCCTCCAACTCCTGAGCTTAAGCAATCTTCCTGCCTCAGCCTTCCCAAGTAGTTGGGATTATAGGTCTTAGCCAGTGCGCCCAGCTGAAAAGCTTACTTAGGAAGGAAAGTCTGGGACTAACCGGAGATGTATCTGTCTCCCTTAAAACAGGTTTTGTAGTGAGTGCCCCTTGCTGTGTCTCTGTTGCTTCAGTACGGTCCCCTTCCTCTACCTGTTTTATGACTGAGCTTGTCTGTACTGTCGGAGCTGAAGAGAGGGGTAGCAGTTGAACTAAACATTCCAGGATGGAGACAGTAAAGTTAATTTGCCTCTCACGTCCACAGATAGAAGTGGCAAGCTTGGTCAGTGTTTCAGCAGGTAAGAAATCTCGACGAGGGGCCCAAAGTGGCTCCGGTCGGATGTCGTGGCGCTTGCGAAGGCGAGGCCAAGAGTTCAAGGCCAACCAACCTCAGCAACCTTACAAGCTCTCATTGATTGGCAAAAAAAAAAAAATCTCGACGAGTAGGAGTAAGTCAGAATCTCAGGACTTGAAACTTGCTCACCCTCTCCTTGGGACTCTGTTCAGACTTCTCCACATTAGAGTGGCCTTCTAAGAACGACCTCCCCATCTCACCTGTCTCCCCTTCTTACCCAGTTTTATGTTTCCTTAGCAATGGATAGCAGTTGATGTATCAAAATAGAGACTTGCACTGTTCGCTAATGCCTTCCTTGACCAACACGCCAGCCCCAGAACAGCAAGTGCTGTGTCTCATTTCCTACGGACTCCCCTGAGCTGTGGTGCCTGGCACATGATTGGAGATGGGCAGGTCGTTGTTGAGTGAATGAATGCAGCTATACAAATACAAACCCAGATCTTGAGGCCACTTTATTGTTAAATGCTTTATCAACAATTGAAACTTTCATCTATTTTCATCTTGTTATATAATATGGCTCTACATGAACTCAGACTCCAAGTAAATGTGTGTGCTTACTTTACTCTGGCTTAAACTGGCGCCTGGTACCATAGTAGTCTCACAGTGACCGCATTAACAAAGAAACATTGGCTGAGCTCTGCGGAGCACTGTGTCATTCTAATGGCCTGAAGACATACTTTCTCTTACTTCCAGTCCTCTTTCTGAATCGCAGATGATTTAGAATATGGGTTATAAAAACATTTCCAACTCAGAGTACTTTCTGTATTTTGCAGTTTTTTACAGGAAATAAGCTAACTTTTGGAAGTAGGTCTTTTTATTTTTATTTTTGAGATGGAGTCTCACTCTGCCACCCAGGCTGGAGTGCAGTGGCATGATCTCAACTCACTGTAACCTCCACCTTCCAGGTTCAAGCAATCCTCCTGCCTCAGGCTCCCAAGTAGCTGGGATTACAGGCAAGAGCCACCACACCCAACTAATTTTTGTATTTTCAGTAGAGACAGGGTTTCAACATGTTGGTCAGACTGGTCTTGAACTCTTGGCCACTTCAAGTGGTCAACCTGCCTTGGCCTCCCAACGTGTTGGGATTACGGGTGTGAGCCACTGTGCCCAGCCTAGAAGCATGTCTTTTTTCTTGCCTGGTGGGGAGATATTTTATCTTTAAAGATTGGCTCGCATTCTGTAATGCAAAAAATATGTTCGTGTTTCTAGGATTTCTCCTTAAGAGACTAGTGGTCAGAGTTTGGCAGAGACTACCACAGTCGCCAGGGGTGTTCTTGCCCATGTGTTTGGCCCTCTCTAGGCTTGCTTGACTCCCTGGGGATGAGTACCTGGGAATACAGTTGGTAAGAGCTTTAAATTAGGCCAGGCTAAAAAGTTTGATTTTTTTCCGTAGGAGGAATATTTGAAGACTTTTGAGCGGAGGAGTCACATGTCAGAGCTGTCCTTCAGAAGGATAAATCAGGCAGTGCTGTTTAAGATGGATTGAAGTGGAAAAGAGGTAGGATAGAGAAGCAGATTAGTAATGGGCCAAGCAAAGATGGTGAGCCGGCAGGAGACTGCAGCAGTGGGGGGTGGAGCACAGGGGCAGGAGGGAAAGAGATGGAATGGAGGCTTGAGTCTGTTGCAGGAGAGCTGGGAGGGACTGCCGGTGGGTTTGGAAAGGAAAGGGGCACTGAGGCTTACTTTATACTGGTGGAATCTGAAAGGATTGAACCCTCAGAGCACTGCAGCATGTAGAGCTTTCTAGGAACTGAGGTGCCTTCAGGGAAAGGGAATAAGGAGTAGATCCTCAAGTTGGTAGAAGGACCACAAAAGAACCAGTGGAGGGTTCAGAAGGGGGTGTGACTGGGTGTGCCAGATGTGGAGCTGGGTGTGGAGCTGGGTTGGAGTGAGCAGGATGAGAGGCTGCTGTTGCTGGCCTGTGAGTGTACGGTAGGCCTGTCAGTTGCACTCCACTTGGAATGGACTGAGAACCTGTGTACATAGCAAGGCACACAAGACATTCACTTTTTTTTTTTAAGAGATGAGTCGGCCAGGTGCGGTGGCTCACATCTGTAATCCTAGCACTTTGGGAGGCTGAGGCGTGTAGATCACAATGTCAGGAGTTCAAGACCAGCCTGACCAACGTGGTGAAACCCTGCCTCTACTGAAAAAAAAAAAATAAATAAATAAATACAAAAACTAATTGGGTGTGGTGGCAGGTGCCTGTAATCCCAGCTGCTAGGGAGGCTGAGGCAGGAGAATTGCTTGAATCCGGGAGGCGGAGGTTGCGGTGAGCTGAGATCACGACACTGCGCTCCAGCCTGGCGACAGAGCGAGACTCCATCTCAAAAAACAGTCTTACTCTGTTGCCTAGGCTGACATGCAGTGGCTTGCTGCTGCCTTGAATTCCTGGGCTCAACCAGTCCTCCTGTCTTAGTCTCTGGATGAGCTAGGACTATGGGTATGCACCAGCATGCCTAATTTTTTAAAAAAATTTTTTGAGAGACGAGATCTTTCTCTATTGCCCAGGTTGGTCTTAAACTGCTGACCTCAAGTGATCCTCCCCTGGGATCAGCATGATCCACCACGCCTGACTCCTAACATTTGGCATCTCTCTTTTTTTTTTTTTTTAGAGGTGGTGCCTTGCTCTGTCAGCTGGCTGGAGTGCAGTGGTGCCATCTTGGCTCACTGCAACCTCTGCCTCCAGGGTTCAAGCGATTTTCCTGCCTCAGCATCTCAAGTAGGTGGGACTACAGGCACATGCTACCACGCCCAGCTAATTTTTGTATTTTTAGTAGAGACGGGGTTTTACCATGTTGGACAGGATAGTCTCGATCTCTTGACTTCGTGATCTGCCCGCCTCGGCCTCCCAAATCGCTGGGATTACAAGCATGAGACATTTGGCATCTCTTTTTATATATTCAGTCACAATGTTTTTTTTTTTTTCCCAGTAAAGTGAATGTCTCTTTAACAGACATTCACTCTACTGCCAAAATAAAGTGAAGGCTTGTCTTGATGGCAGGCTGCAAGACTGTATCTTCATGTGAATCTTTCAGAAGTTGTATGGCTTGCTTTTCTGCCTTTATTCTGTCCTCCACTAGGTGTGAGTGAGGTTTCCTCTTTGGCCAGTGTTTTTTGAGAAAAACACTATGGTGCCATGAACTTTAAGGCAGCCTTCCCCTGAGGATAACCAAATCCAACCCAACTGAAGACTACATTTAATTAATCACTTAATCCCCACACACTAGTGGCTCAGCAGAAAAAGAGGTACACCCAGTTCTGGGTGCAGGTACTGCTTAATTTAGTTTTCTGTTGCTATCCTCTCATATTCAATAAAAAAATTATGAGATGCACAAAAAATGATTTCTGGTTAAGAGAGAAATAAAGGGAAGCCAACTCAGAGATGACCCAGATGTTGGAACTGCCAGAGACTTTAAATGCCTACGATTGATGGGGTAAAAAAGATTGAGTGAGAAAGGTGTACAGCATGCATCATTCATGAAAAGATCGAGAATTTCAGGAGGCAGAAACTCTAGAAAAAGTTAAATAGAAATGTTAGAGATTTTTGTAAAACCTCATAGATGAATAATTTGTTCAGTGAGTTTTATCAACAGATTGGCTTAGCACAGCTGAATAAAGAATCAGTGAAACTGAAGTTAGGTCAATAGAAATCCAAAATGAAACAAGCAGAAAAAAATAAACCAGAGCAAAGACAGTATTTAGGCCATGCACAGTGGCTCATGCCTGTAATCCCAGCACTTTGGGGGGCTGAGGCAGGTGGATCAACTGAGGTCAGGAGTTTGAGACCTTCCTGGCCAACATGGTGAAACCCTGTCTGTCTCATTAGCTGGTTGTGGTGGTGGACACCTGTAATCCCAGCTACTCACGAGACTGAGGCAGGAGAATCGCTTGAACCCAGTAGGTGGAGATTGCAGTAAGCCCAGATCACGCCATTATACTCCAGCCTGAGCGACAGATCGAGACTCCATCTCAAAAAAAAAACCTCTAGTATTTAGTAGTTGTGGGATGATTACAAACTCTCTAGTATACATTGGAGCCCTAGGAAGAAAGTGAGGCAGAAGTGTCTGAAGAGCTAATGGTTGAGAATTTTCCATTAGTGAAAGACAACAAACCAGAAATCTGTCAAGTTCAGAGAACTCCAGGCACCATACATGTAAACAAAGTAACCCTCAGCACTTAGGTACTATAGTCTAACTGCTGAAAGTCAAAGAGAAAGTTTTGATTGTAGCCAGAAAATATTTCATACAGGCCAGGCATTGTGGTTCACGCCTGTAGTCCCAGCACTTTGGGAGACTGAGGTGGGAGACTCACTTGAGCCCAGGAATTTGAAAGACGCTTGGGCAACATAGCGAGACTTCATCTCTACAAAAAAAAAAAAAGAAAAAGAAAAAAAAAGTCAGCCCTAGGTGTTATGCCAGCGCCTATGGTCTCAGCTACTCAGGAGACTGAAGATCACTTGAGCCTGGGAGGTTGAGGCTGCAGTGAGCCAAGATTGTGCCATTGCACTGTAGTCTGGGTGACAGAGTGAGACCTAGTGCCACAAAAGACTTTTTTTTTTTTTAAGACGGGGTTTCACCATGTTGGTCAGGCTGGTCTTGAACTCCTGACCTCAGGTGATCCACCTGCCTTGGCATCCAGAGTGCTTGGATTACAGGCATGAGCCACCATCCCTGGCCCACAGAAGACTTGTGGAGTTGGTTGCCAGTATATCTGCCCTATGAGATGAAGGAAGTTCTTCAGGCAGAAATGGATCCCATCACACTGCAGTTCTTCTGGTGATACCTAGTTTAATATAAATCAGACCAGCCAAATGAAGAGATGCATAGAGCAAGGCCTAGGAAAGTCTCAAGCACAGATCCTCCAAGCCTCCTCCCCATGGAGTCGCTCTCCTGACAAATCTGGCTCAGCGAGCCGCTAACCAGGAAGCTCCCCTGAGCCTTGGTGTTGAGACTTTCTGGTGGGGCTTTGTTACTTGGGCACGATTGATTGGACACAGTCTCTATCCCCTCTCCCACCCCAGTCAGAATGGTTTCAAACCCCAACTGT
Organism: Saguinus oedipus; assembly: GCA_031835075.1. Classification (NCBI taxonomy): domain Eukaryota; kingdom Metazoa; phylum Chordata; class Mammalia; order Primates; family Cebidae; genus Saguinus; species Saguinus oedipus. Next base: position 39,645,668 of record CM063175.1, on the reverse strand, counting down.
CTCATCTCATGGTTGGTCTTTCTGGTAACTAGCCTCTAGCTTGAGTCAGCTCAGCTCTTAGTCAAAACCTGGAGGCTCATGAATAACAAAGGGATGCCTCTCACTCTGGAACATCCCATAGTTTTTGAAGTTCCTTCTGAGGAACTAGGAACAAAGACCAGATGGAGTCTTCAAAAAACATGTAGAAATAAAATGCTAGACAATTGTGTTACAAAGGGTGGAAGGGAAGAAATATCGTGAGCCTTAAACAACATAGGGATTAGGGGTGCCCGTCGGCTGTGCAGTCAGAATTCTTGTATCACTTGCCTCCCAAAACCTTAGCTACTAATAGCCTACTATTGACTGGACGCCTTACTAATAGTAGTCAACAGATATGTTTTGTTTTGTATATTATACATTGTGATAAAGCAAGCCAGAGAAAACATTAAGAAAATCATAAGGAAGAGAAAAATATATTTGCTATTTATTGAATCGAAGTGGATCCCTCATAAAGATGTTCCTCCTCATCTTCAGGTTGAGGCTGAGGAGGAGGAAGAGATGGGGTTGGTCTTGCTGTCTTGGGTAGAGGAGGTGGAAGGGGAGGTAGGCAAGACAGGCATACTTGGTGGAACTTTACTGAAGTACATAATTTCTGACTTTCTGCTTTTTCATTTATCTAAAAACGTTTCCGTATGGTACTACCCTTCTAATGTACGCTTTAGTTTTAGTTCCTGTGTTGTGAAAGGTCTGTGTCCTAAAGAAGTCAAGGTAATGGGGAGTCTTGGGTAATGGGGACCCGCTGCCAGATTGCCCCGTGTCCCCGTGTTTTTGGCACTGCTGCTTCCTCATCATCTGGCACCGCTTTGGAAGCACGGACATCTGTCAAGGTGTCTATTGTTAATTCCTCTGGTGTGGTGTATAACAGCTCTTGAATTTCTCCAAAATCCATGTTACAGTCTTTACCCGCCCGTAACCTTTTAAAAGCATATCCATAATCTTCATGATTTCCTTGATTGACCCTCAGAAATCCTGTGAGGTCAGGCACAGCATCTAGACATAGTCCTCCTCTCCAGCAGGAATTGATTGTTTCAGGCTTCATGGCCTTCACAGCCTTTTCTGTAACAATCTTGGCATCTTCAGTGCTATAATCTTTCCATTCTTTTTTTTTTTTTTGAGAAGGAATTTCGGTGTTACCCAGACTGGAGTGCAATGGCACGATCTCTGCTCACCGCAACCTCCGCCTTCTGGGTTCAAGCAATTCTCCTGCCTCAGCCTCCCATGCCCAACTAATTTTTGTATTTTTGGTAGAGACGGGGTTTCACCTTGTTGACCAGGATGGTCTCGATCTCTTGACCTCGTGATCCACCCGCCTCGGCCTCCCAAAGTGCTGGGATTATAGGCGTGAGCCACCGCGCCCAGCGAATCTTTCCATTCTTAGAGTATGTTCTGTCTGTTGGGATTTTCATTCATATAGCACTGGCAATTCTTTCCTTGGAGTACTGTGTGTCATGAGCCTTAAAGGTCCTGTGACCCCCTAATGTAGAGGCTGAAGGAGAGGTGCTGCGTTTGGAGGGGCAAGCAGACCACTTCAGTGCCTTCAGTATTGAACTCAAGGGGTTCGGAGTGGCCAGGTGCATTGTTCAATATCAGAAAACCTTTAAAAGGCAGTCCCTTACTGGCAAGGTACTTCCCAACTACAGACCAAGAACATTGATGGAACCAATCCAGCAAAAGGGATTTTGTTGTCCCAGTCTTGTTGCACAACCAAGAGACTGGCAGCTGGTGTTTATCTTTTACCTTTCAAGGCTCAGGGGTTAGCAGCTTTGTAGATAAGAGCAGCCCTGATCATAGACCTGACTGCATTTGCACCAAACAGTAAAGTTGGCCTCTCCCTGCCTGTCTTCAATGCTGGGGCTCACTTCTCTTCCTTACTAATAAGTGTTCTTTGTGGCAGTTTTTCCAGAATAGGGCACTTTTGCCTGCATTAAAAATCTATTCAGGCAGATTTTCTTTTCCTCGATCTTCTTCATGGCATCTGGGAACTCTGGTGCCTCTTGGTTAGCAGAAACAACTTCTATAATTTTTTTTTTTTTTTTTTTTTTTTTTTTTTTTGAGACGGAGTTTCGCTCTTGTTACCCAGGCTGGAGTGCAATGGTGTGATCTCGGCTCACCGCAACCTCCGCTCTTGGGTTCAGGCAATTTTCCTGCCTCAGCCTCCCGAGTAGCTGGGATTACAGGCACGCGCCACCGTGCCCAGCTAATTTTTTTTTTGTATTTTTTAGTAGAGACGGGGTTTCACCATGTTGACCAGGATGGTCTCAATCTCTTGACCTCGTGATCCACCCGCCTTGGCCTCCCAGAGTGCTGGGATTACAGGCGTGAGCCACCGCGCCCGGCCCAGCTTTTATAATCTTAACATTTTTTCTTTTATTTTTTATTACATTTTTTTTTTAAGATGGGGTTTCACCCTGATGACCAGGCTGGTCTTGAACTCCTGACCTCAGGTGACCCACCCACCTTGGCCTCCCAAAGTGCTAGGATTACAGGCGTGAGCCACCGCGCCCGGCCTAATCTGAATATTTTTTAAGCCAATGCTCTTTCTAAACATAAGCCACCGTTTGTTGGCATTAAATTCTCTAGCTTTAAGTCCTTCACTTTCAGCTGGAACTGGTGACTGATGCCTAGAATCTGAGCACTTTGGGAGGCCAAGGCAGGAGGATGGCTTGAGACATTTGTTTCTTTGTTTCTCCATAAACAAAAAATTTAGTCAAGTACAGGTGTGGCATGTGTCTGAATCCTTGCTATTTAGGGGGCTGAGGCAAGAGGGTGGCCTGTGTCCAGAAGTTCGAGGCTGCAGTGAGCTGTTCAAGGCTGTCACCCACTTGGTTGACAGACTCATTTATTTAGAGATGGAGTCTCGTTCTGTCACCCAGGCTGGAGTGCAGTGGCGTGATCTCGGCTCACTGCAACCTCTGTCTCCTGGATTCAAGTGATTCTCCTGCCTCAGCTTCCCAAGTGCCTGAGATTACAGGCACCAGCCACCACGCCTGGCTCATTTTTGCATTTTTAGCAGAGATAGGGTTTTATGATATTGGCCAGGTTGGTCTCAAACTCCTGGTCTCAGCTGGTCTGGTCGCCTTGGCCTCCAAAAGTACTGGGATTACAGGCATGAGCCACCATGCCTGGACAAGAGTACCTAATCTTTAACATAGTAATTCCATCTTCGGAAATCTCTTAAGGATTTTAACCTAATGCACCCATGAAAATAGGCCACCTACTGCTGGGTGCTTCGCTAAGTAAGTGAGCCAGGGTGCTCACAGTCACTGAGAATGGCTTGGTGTCCACTGCAGCACCACCTAAAAAAGAAATTGACCCATCTGCATACTGATCCTTCCTTGGGTAAGTGGCTTCGCTGCTCTAGACTGGGAGGCAGGACCTGATGGAACCCACACTGGCTCTTCACTTTCCTTTGATCTTCAGAGAACATGGTCTCATTGGGCCCAGCCTGTACATTGTGCTTCAGCTCTCTTCCCAGGTCTGAGAGTCTGAGAGCCATTCTATGTAGTTCCAGGGTTTTGCACGAATCACACAGAACCACATGAGAATAGTCCTTTTTGATTTTTATTAGTTTAATTTGCATTGGTGGAGTATCTCTGTCTTTGTTTTCCTCTTCACATTACAGAATTTTTCACACTCTCTCCACTGAATGTAAGATTCAGGGCCGGGCGCGGTGGCTCACGCATGTAATCCCAGCACTTTGGGAGGCTGAGGCGGGTGGATCACGAGGTCAAGAGATCGAGACCATCCTGGTCAACATGGTGAAACCCCATCTCTACTAAAACTACAGAAAATTAGCCGGGCACGGTGGCGCGTGCCTGTAATCCCAGCTACTCAGGAGGCTGAGGCAGGAGAATTGCCTGAACCCAGGAGGCGGAGGTGGCGGTGAGCCGAGATCGTGCCATTGCACTCCAGCCTGGGTAACGAGTGAAACTCCGTCTCAAAAAAAAAAAAAAAACAGATCCAGGTGGGTAGCTAACAGTCTGTTTTGTAGACTTGTGTCTTCAGCATCTGGCAAATGATCTTAAGATATAGGCACTCAAAAGTATAGGTTGACTGCATGGGTATTGAGGGGATTTGACCCATAAACGGCTTTAAAATAAAGCTAAGGTATCGGACTTGAAAGAGTGGAGTTGGAGATGTAGCCAGGAGGCACCTGAAATGGTTTGGTGGCATGTGGTTCAGACCCTTCCCCTTCATAGGAAAGAATGGTCTGGAAGCTTTGCACTGTGCAGGTGTGTATAGGCTGACTTGCCCACAGAAGACAGGACAGCAGGGCTCACACCCAGACCAGGCCACTGCTGGGCCAGAGAGAGGGCCTAAAAGCTGTGTTGTGGGGTGGGTTCATTTCAGCATTTAAAAAGTTCTATATGTAACTTGGTTTGCTTGTTAAATTGATGATAAATTTGTATTTACTCTTATAAACCAGTGATCTGAATTATTTTCTTTTTCTTTTTCTTTTTTTTTTTTTTTTTGGAGATTGAGTCTTGCTCTTTGGCCAGGCTGGAGTACATTGGTGTGATCTCTGCTCACTGCAACCTCCACTTCCTGGGGTCAGGCGATTCTCCTGCCTCAGCCTCCCAAGGAGCTGGAACTATAGGTGCAAGCCACCACGCCCAGCTAATTTTTTGTATTTTTAGTAGAGATGGGGTTTCACCGTGTTAGCCAAGATGATCTTGATCTCCTGACCTCGTGATCTGCCTGACTTGGCCTCCCAAAGTGCTGGGATTATGGGCATGAGCCACTGCGCCCAGTCTGTTTTTTCCTTTTAAGATGTATTTTATTTAAAATTGACACATAATAATTTATACATTTATGAAGTACAGTGTAATGTTTCACTGCCTGTATATATTATATAATGATCTAATCAATCAGGGTAATTAGTATATCTGTTCACTTAAACATTTATCATTTCTTTTTGCTGATCACATTCCAAGTTCTCCTTTTCACTGTCTTAAAATACACAATACATCATTACTAGTTATAGTTACCCTACTCCATGTAATAGAACACAAGAATTTATTTATCCTGTTAAAGTTTGTTTTTTGTTGATTTTGTTTTTTAGAGGCAGGGTTTGCTCTGTTGCCCAGGCTGGAATGCAGTGGTGCAGTCATAGTTTATTGCAGTCTCTAACTTCTGGGCTCAAGCAATCCTCCTGCCTCAGCCTCCCAAGTAGCTGGGACTAACATGCTCAGCTGGTTTTTAAGGTGTTTTTGTTTGTTTGTTTGTTTTAAATGGAATCTTGCTCTTTCACCCAGGCTAGAGTTCAGTGGTGCAGTCTCGGTTCACTGCAACCTCTGCCCCCCAGGTTCAAGCAGTTCTCCTGCCTCAGCCTCCCAAGTAGTTGGAATTACAGGCGTGTGCCATCATGCATGGCTAATTTTTGTATTTTTAGTAGAGATGTGGTTTTGCTTAAGTTTTTTTTTTTTTTTTGAGACAGAGTCTCATTTTGTCACCAGGCACCAGGCTGGAGTTCAGTGGCGTGATCTCGGCTCCCTGCAACCTCCGCCTCCTGGGTTCAAGCGATTCTCCTGCCTCCGCCTCCTGAGTAGCTAGCTGGGATTATAGGCGCACACCACCACACCCAGCTAATTTTTTTGGTATTTTTAGTAGAGACAGGGTTTTACCATGTTGGCCAGGATGGTCTTGATCTCTTGACCTCGTGATCCACCCGCAGGCATGAGCCACTGCGCCCAGCCCTTGTCTTAAGCTTTTAAATAGAGACTGGATCTCAGTATGTGGCCTGGGCGGGTCCTGGACTCCTGGCCTCATCAGTCCTCCTGCCTCGGCCCCCTAAAGCATTGGGATTACAGGTGTGAGCCCAGCTCCTGATTTTGTTTAAGGGTGGTGCTACTGGTTTAAGTTTACATTATTGTGGGACCAGTAGTCTTGTCCTTAGTGTGGGGTTCTATGAGCTGGATAGTCAGAAAAAGAGCACACATTTGGGTCATCTTGTTTTTAGTCAGAAATGGCTCCAGACAGCTCTCCATGTGAGTCTGGGCTAAGGTGATTTGATAGCACTTTTATCATCCTTACTCCAGTCATGAGTCATGATTTGAGCCACAGGGCAATCTAGGCACTGAAATAGAGCAGCTGGGTTCGGTGGCTCATGCCTGCAATCCCAGCACCTTGGAAGGCCGAGCTGCAAAGATTGTTTGAGCCCAGGAGTTCAAGACCAGCCTGTGCAACATGGCAAGATCCCATGTCTACAAATAATTGTTCATTTTTTTTTAATCAGCTGGGCATGGTGGTGCATGCCTGTGGTCCCCGCTACTCAGGAGGCTGAGGCGGGAGGATCACCTGAGCCCAGGAAGTCGAAGCTGCAGTTAGCCATGATTGTGCCACTTCAGCCTGACTGACAGAGGTTGACCCTGTCTCAAAAAAATAATAATGACAGAATAGAGCGGACTATGTATGTTTTTTTCTGAGTAGTATTTCTTTTCCTACCTGTCCTTTGATATGGAAAATACCTGGAAAGATTTATATTTAGTGATTGAGATAATTGTGACAGTTAAGCAGTTCTCTACTCGGGTCGGTATTGCCTCTTGGGACGCTTGGTGACTGGTAAAACTGGGGAAAGGAGCACTACTGGCATGCTACCAAATATCTTACAGGGGACACACACACCCCTGGGGACACACACATCGCTGAGGACACACACACACACCCCTGGGGACACACACACCACTGAGGATACACATACACCCCTGGGGACACGCACATCGCTGAGGACACACACACACACCCCTGGGGACATGCACACCACTGAGGATACACATACACCCCTGGGGACATGCACACCACTGAGGACACACACACATGCCTGGGGACACACACATTGCTGAGGACACACACACACACACACCCCCCCTGGGGACACACACCACTGAGGATACACATACACCCCTGGGGACACACACACACCCCTGGGGACACACACACTACTGAGGACACACATATACACCCTTGGGGGGACACAAACACCGCTGAGAACACACCCCGGAGGACACACAAACACACCTTTGGGGACACACACACACACACCCCTCTGGGGACACACAAACCCCTGCCGAAAATGTTTGTTGTACTGAGGTTGAGACTCATGCTTTGAAACTTGATGATTTGATGGCATCTTTTGGGCATGCTTATAGGACCTTGACCTGGAGTGAGGCTTCATGAAATCTGGGGTAGTTTGCATTCACTGTTTAACTCCTTTGTTCACCAACTTCCACACCCAACTTTTTTCCTGAAATGAAATTCACATACCATAAAATTAAACCTTTTTTTGTTTTTGGTTTTTTTATTGAGACGGTGTTTCGCTCTTGTTATCCAGGCTGGAGTGTAATGGCGTGATCTCGGCTCACCGCAACCTCCGCCTCCTGGGTTCAGGCAATTCTCCCGCCTCAGCCTCCTGAGTAGCTGAGATTACAGGCACGCGCCACCATGCTCAGCTAATTTTTTGATTTTTTTTTTTTTTTAGTAGAGATGGGGTTTCACCATGTTGACCAGGATGGTCTCGATCTCTTGACCTTGTGATCCACCCGCCTCGGCCTCCCAAAGTGCTGGGATTACAGGCTTGAGCCACCGCGCCGGGCAAAATTAAACCTTTTTAAAGTGAACAGTTCAGTGCCATTTCGTACATTTACAATGTTTTGCAACCAGTCTCTTCCTAATTCCATAACATTTTTATCACCCCAAAAGTAAACCTTGTACCCATTAAATAACTGTCCACTGCACACACATGTGCACATACACGCACACACATGGAGCCCCGGTAACCCCTGCGTTCTGTCTCTTTGGATTTGTGTGTTCTGGATATTTCACATAAATAAGGTTGTATCTGTGTAGCCTTTTGTGTGTGGCACCGGTCGCATATCATAGTTGGTGAGGTTTGTCCATGTCACAGCAGAGATAGGACCTGGGCTTCCTTTTTGGGGGGCGGGGAGACAGTCTTGCTTTGTTGCCCAGGCTGGAGTGCAGTGGCACAATCTAGGCTCACTGTAGCTTCCACCTCCCTGTTCAGGCAGTTCTCCTGGTTCAGCCTCCCCAATAGCTGTGATTACAGGTACACACCACCATGCCCAGCTAGTTTTTATATTTTTTAAGAGAGACGGGGTGTTGTCATGTTGGCCAGGTTGGTCACGAACTCCTGACCTCAAGTGATCTACCCACCTCAGCCTCGAAAAGTGCTGGGATTACAGGCATGACCCACTGCGCCTGGTCTCCTTTATCTTTACAGCTGAATAATAGTCTGTTGTTTGGATAGACCACATTTTACTTATCCATTCATGCACCGTGGATATTTGGGCAGTCTCCACCTTCTTCTGGCTCCTGAGTACTGCTGCTAAGAACATAATGTGTACATGCATTGAGTCCCTGCTTTCAGTTCTTTTGGGAATATACCTAAGAGTAGAATTGCTGGTTTATGAAGTAATTCTTTGTGTTAATGTTTTGAGGAACTGCCAAACTATTTTCCTTCCACACCCACTTTTACTGCCAGAAAGGCATGTGCTTGCTTGTACATAAGCAGCATAATTGCAAAACGAAACTACTTGAAGTAAATGAATTAGAATTCACAGTTCAACGGGGAGATGTTTCAGCTTGTTGATTCATCTCCTTACACCAGACTAGATGCGCGCATGTGAGTTTGCAGATTCATAAGACACTGAATTAATAAATAGGCAGTGGTGACCTGTGAAACCTCCACAAGTGGTCTTTTCACATAGTTTAATTTGAGGGAGTGATTACAAAAGCATCTTAAATTTTCTGAAATCAGGCCAGGCATAGTGGCTCACGCCTGTAATCTCAGCACTTTGAGAGGCCAAGGCGGGCAGATCATCTGAGGTCAAGTTTGAGACCAGTTTGGCCGAGATGGTGAAACCCCCATCTCTACTAAAAATAGAAAAAAAATTAGCTGGGTGTGGTGGTGACCACCTGTCATCACAGCTACTTGGGAGGCTGAAGCAGGAGAATTTCTGGAACCTGGGAGGCAGAGGTTGCAGTGAGCTGAGATCATGCTACTGCACTCCAGCCTGGGTGACAGAGTGAGACTCCCATCTCAAAACAAATAAATAAATGTTCTGAAATCAGAAATCTAGAATTAGACGTATTTTCATTCCACCTGAAGCATGTCAAGAGGAGTCAGAAATTTCTCTAGTGATCTCTGTCACCATTCTAGCCAGTTTCCTGGGCACCAGGGCCACGCACTGGATAGGACCATGTCAGCAGGAGAGGTATACATAGGGACTGGCAGTGTCCCGAAATAGACTTGCCAGGACTCAGAAAGTAGTTATCTAGTGGCTTCTTTGAGATTCAGATGAAATGCTCTCCACTGTCATGCCAAACATTAATTTTCCATGTTTGTTGAATTGCATTAGTGTGTGTGTGTGTGTGTGTGTGAGAGAGAGAGAGAGAGAGAGAGAGTGTGTGTGTGTGTGTGTGTGTGTTTTACTTGTTTATTGAGACGGAGTCTTGCTCTGTCCCCTGGACTGGAGTGCAGTGGCATGATCTCTGCTCACTGCAACCTCTGCCTCCTGGGTTCAAGTGATTCTCCTGCCTCAGCCTCTGGAGTAGCTGGGATTACAGGTGCCTACCATCACCTTGGCTAATTTTTTAAATTTTTAGTAGAGAAGGAGTTTCACCATCTTGGCCAGGCAGGTCTCGAACTCTTGACCTCAGGTGATGTGCCTGCCTTGGCCTCCCAAAGGCTGGAATTACAGGTGTGAGCCACCACACTCAGCCTGTTTTGTGTTTTTGTTTTGAGACAGAGTCTTGCTCTGTTGCCCAGGTTGGAGTGTAGTAGCATTGATCTCGACTCACTGCAACCTCCCTGTCCTGGCTTCAAGCAGTTCTCCTATTCAGCTTCCCAGGTAACTAGGATTACAGGTGTGTGATACAACACCTGGCTAATTTTTTTGGATTTTTGATGGAGATGGATTTTCACCATGTTGGCCATGCTGGTCTTGAACTCCTAACCTCAAGTGATTTGCCTACCTTAGCTTACCAAAGTGCTGGGATTACAGGGTGAGCCACTGGGCTCGGCCTGCATTAGTTTTTAAATTGTTACTGTAATTTTTCTAGTAACAGGATTCTAACCTCTATACCTATACTTTTCAGTTTAATTCAGGGTATTTTCCCTGGGGCATTTCTAAGGATTCTTAAACAAATTGTAATTAGTCCCTTCCCTCAACCCCCCATCCCTGTTTCAAAAAATAATAATAATAAAATAAAAAAGAAATTGAAATCAGATTTCTTATTCTGTTCCCACACCGAGAAACACAATATGACAGTAGTGATAAATAGAGCAGTTTTAGGGGAAGTAGTAATCGAGAAGCGGTGGATCTGTGTGTTGCTAGCAGTTACGTCGTCTTGCATAAAACGCAACTACTAGCAAAATGGAATATTTCATTGACAACTTGAGTGCAATACAAATATAGCCTTTTCTGTTTGTTTCAGGCAAGTTTACATGTTTTGGAGACCGGACCAGAAGCTCTTCTGAATTAAGGTAATTTTGATATTTTTATTCTTATCAGCTTTATAAATTTCTTCAGAGTTTGTTTTTTAAATACCCTGGTGGGTTTGTTTGTTTGTTTGTTTTTAAAGAGACAGTGTTTTGCCACGTTGCACAGGCTGAATTCTGACTCCTGGGTAAGTTATGCGCAGTGGATATTTGGGCTGTCTCCACAGAAGGGGTCTCTCACTTCAGCCTTTTGAGTAGCTGAGGCTATAGACACATACCATCATTCCTGGCCAACACCCTGGCTTTTGTTAGTTTTTTCTATCTCTTTTAAGCCAAAGTTGGTTTTCAAAACAAATTGATACTCAAAAAAAGCTTCCATTTATTGTTGAGCAAGAAGGCTTAGGGTCCCAGTGATGAGGATTTACCTTCTGAACAAGGGCAGTACTTCCCCAGCTTTTCTCATTAGAAAACGGGAGAGCCCTCGTTTCCAATCCAGTCTTAGTTGAAATAACAGTATATGATACAGAAGGAAAGTAAGGGGAACATCATTCAGAAAAAAATCCCTTTTGTTGTATAAAGTGGGAGCAATGAAGCCATGTTAGTGTAGACTCATTAACTCATGTTAGTGAATCTGGGTGAAGGTACGCAGTTTTTTTGTATTATTCTTGCAACTCTTTGAAGTTCGAAATAATTTTAAATTAAAAAGCAAAATTAAATTGAGTCACAATTAGGGTCCAGAGCAATAGGATTTATTTATTTATTTGAGATGGAGTTTTGCTCTGTTGTCCAGGTTGGAGTACAGTGGCGCGATCTCGGCTCACTGCAACTTCCTCCTCCTGGATTCAAGCAATTCTATTTCAGCCTCCTGAATAGCGGGGATTTCAGGCACCCACCACCACACCTGGCTAATTTTTGTATTTTTAATAGAGACGAGGTTTCTCCGTGTTGGTGAGGCTGTCTCAAATTTCTGACCTCAGTTGATCCACCCACCCCAGCCTCAGAAAGTGCTGGGATTATAGGCATTAGCCACTGTTCGGGGCCACAATTGGGTATTCCTAAGGAAAAGGAAAACTTGACACCATGTAACTCAGGCCAGGTGCAGTGGATTACGCCTATAATCCCAGCAGTTGGGAGGCTGAGGCGAGTGGATCACCTACGGTCAGGAGATCAAGACCATCCTGGCCAACATGGTAAAATCCTGTCTCCACTAAAAATACAAAAAAAATTAGCCTGGTGTGGTGGCAGGTGCTTGTAGTCCCAGCTACTTGGGAGGCTGCGGCAGGGGAGTCACTTGAACCTGGGAGGTGGAGGTTGTGGTGAGCAGAGATCATGCCACTGCACTCCAGCCTGATGACAGAGTGAAACTCTGTCTCAAGAAAAAAACAAAAAACTCCAAATGGGTCATATACCTAAATATAAAACCTAAACTTAGAAAAATTGTTGAGATTTTGAATTAAGCAAACCTATTTTAGATACGACATCAAAGATACAGTCCATAAAAGAAAACATTTATAAATTGGACTTTATCAAAATTTAAAACTTGTGTTTCCTGGAAAACATAGAGAATGAAAGACAAACCACAGACGGGTAGAAAATATTAGCAAATGTCTTTTAGCTGACTTTTATTCAGAATATGTAAAAGACTCTCAAAACTCAATTTTGGCAGGGTACCATGGCTCATACCTATAATCTCGGCACTTTGGAAAGAGGATTGCTTGAAGCTAGGCATTCAGTACTATCCTGGGCAATAAAGTGAGACCCTGTCTCTTAAAAAAATTAATTAGCGACCAGGTGTGGTGGCTCACGCCATAATCTCAGCACTTTGGGAGGCTGAGGCAGGTGGATCACCTGAGATTGGGATTTGAAGACCAACCTGGCCAACATGGCAAAACTCCATCTTTGCTAAAAATATAAAAATTAGCCAGGTGTAGTGGCTGATGCCTAGCCACTAAGGAGGCTGAGGCACGAGAATTGCTTGAACCCTGGCATTGGAGGTTGGAGTGAGATTACGCCACTGCACTGCAGCCTGGGTTGACAGAGTGAGACTCTATCTCAAAAAAAAAAAAAATCAGGCATGGTGGTGCCTGTCTGTAGTACCAGCTACTTGGGAGGCTGAGGTGGGAGGATCACTTGAGCCTGGGTGGTTGAGGCTGCAATGAGTCATGATCACACCACTGTACTCCAGCCTGGACAACAGAGCAAGACCCTGTCTCAAAAAAAAAAAAAAAAAAAAACCTAAAAAACAATATTAAGAAAACAGGTAATCCAATAAAAAAAGGCAAGTGACTTGAACAGACACTTTACCAGAGAATGTATAGAACAGCAATCAAATACCAGAAAAGTTGGTCAACATAGTTAGCCATCTGGGAAATGCAGAACCACAGCCAAAGCCCACATTTTAGTGGCTGTGACACCCAACGTTGTGGAGGTGTGAGGAGCTGGGACTCTCCACATTGCTGATCGGATGTTGGGAATGTGACCCAGCACAATTGTTTTGAAAACAGTTTTGTTTTTTTTTTAATAGGGTCTCACTCTGTCGCTTAGGCTGGAGGACAGTGGTGTGATGATCATAGCTCACTGCATCCTTGACCTCCTGAGCTCAAGTGATCCTCTGGCCTCAGCCTCCTAAGTAGTTGGGACTACCGGCATGCACCCCCATGCCTAATTTTGTTTGTTTGTTTCTGTAATGATGGGGCCTCACTATGTTGCCCAGGCTGGTCTTTAATTCCTGGGCCCAAGTGATCTTCCTGCCTTAGCCTCCCAAAGTGCTCAGATTATAGTCATGTACCAGTGCTCCTGGCCTGGCATTTTCTTGAAATGTTCAACACACATCTGTAGTATGATCCAGCTATTTATTCTACTCCTAGGAGTCCGCCCAAGAGAAACGAAAGCCGATGTTCTCATAAAGACTTGTACATGAGGCCGGGCACGGTGGCTCACGCCTGGCATCCCAGCACTTTGGGAGGCCAAGACAGGTGGATCACTACTAGGTCAAGAGATCGAGACCATCCCGGTCAACATGGTGAAACCCTGTCTCTACTAAAAATAAAAAAATCAGCTGGGCATGGTGGTGCGCGCCTGTAGTTCCAGCTACTCGGGAGGCTGAGGCAGGAGAATTGCCTGAACCCAGGAGGCGGAGGTTGTGGTGAGCCGAGATCGCGCCATTGCACTCCAGCCTGGGTAACAAGAGCGAAACTCCATCTGAGAAAAAAAAAAAAAAGACTTGCACATGCAACAAGATGCACAGATTTCAAAGTATCACATCTGTCTGATGAACTCCTCTATTGTACTGGTTGCCACTGCTACCCGTATTTTTGATCTCTGCAAAAGGGCCTACTTCACTGACTGGATAGAAAGTGTGGCAGATGAGGCAAGAGGTAGTTTTCTAGCCATTACTTAAATTTTTTCAGGACAACAGTGTTATACCCGCTTCCATAGCAAGTCATATTTAGTAAGCATTTACTGTGTTGGTCATGGTTCTTAGGGACTTGCCTGGATTCTGTTGGAATTGTCATAGCATGAGCTATGGGGACTATTACTGTCCCCACTTTCATACAAAAAAATTGAGTCGCAGAGAAGTTAGGAAACCTACTGGAGGCCACCTGGTGATAAGAGATAGAGTCTGGGTTAGAACCTGGGGCTTCCAGCTTTCCCACCACAAAGCCTCATACCGCCTCCAGCCGTCAGGGCTGTCAGACGTCACTGGTCCTGCTTAAGTGGGCTGGACATGCTAATGGCAATAAAAACACTGAAGTGTTTCTAGTAACAGAATTCTAACCCTTACCCCTGCTTTGCTGTTGGGGAGAGCAAATAGTATTCATTGTACTTGGCAGTAGTAAATGTAAAAACAAACATTGTCTTTATATAATGGAGTGCAAATGGCCTGGCACACTGAGGACTCCAGGCCCATTGCAGAGGTGCCTGGAGTGTGGCCTCCTGTGTTGTGTGCTGCGTGGTTTTCCCCGGCAGGTCTGCCTGGGTGGATGCCATTCCTTTCATAAGACTCCGTCACATGTCTTAGGGTTAAAGGTATGCGTAAAGTTCGGCTTTGAAATGATCGAAGTAGGACTTCCTGGTTGGCCTCAACATGTTTTAAGATGTGTATCTATTGAATGATTTTCAATTGACCTAGTATGTGCTAGATTTTGTGCTCCACCCTAAAAGCAAAAAGAGGCCCTAGGCTAACAAGGTTAGAAAAGGGAAAGGAAAATGGGAGACCAGAAGTTTTATAAGGCTTTGGGAGAGTTAGGAGCACGTGCTGTGATTTCAGAAGTTTTTTTGATGCATGAGATGTAATAAGGCTTTGGGAGAGTTAGGAGCACTTGCTGTGATTTAGGCGCTCCCGGGGTCGGAGGTAAGCTCTTAGCAGCTCTGTCTCACTGGCTCATCCCTGGAGAATCACTTCTGAGGGCTTTGTGACCACACAGTGTGATTCCTGCTATTCCCCCAGTTGCCAGGTCTGGTGGGTGAGTGAGCTGACTTGTGATGGGGACACAAAGGAGATGATTCTAGGGAGTCACTTAGTCCAGAAATCCTCCCTCCATTGATTGCTTTCTGTTTTTTCCCTTGAAGTTTATTCGTTAAAGACTGACTAACCGAACTGCCTGGTCGTCTGTCCTGGAGTGTTTCCCAGGCTGTGTGTACTGCCACTGCCTCCAGTGGGGTGGGGCGGGGCATTGAACATGTGTCTTCTAGTTGTAGAGCTTTTGTCAGATTCACTTTTTTGGTAAGATTTTTTTTTTTTTAAGTAAGATTTGTTAAGATTATAGGCACAGGCAAAATCCTAAAGGGATGATTTTAATCATTGTTACCATTGTAAAAAAATAGCATCTCAAACATGGACAGTCATGTTATTTTTACGCTCAAATGTTTTTGGCCCCCTAGCAAGGTCATGTCCAACAGCCATGCAAAGCAGCATCCTCCTTGCCCTCTCTGGCACACTTCACCCATTCAGTACATGTGTACACCCGCAGCCTCTGTGACTCCACGTCATTTACCTGTTCGTTTTCTGTCTCTCTCAAACTAGAATCCAGTGTGGTTCATGCTGCTCAGCATGTGTGGAGGCTCTACCTGCCCGTCATTTTGGAGGGAGGGTCTGCGCATGCATCGCTCTGCAGTGGTGTTAGTGGCCTTATCCTTTTCAGTTGCACTGGTGCCCTGCTCCCCTTATAGGAGCGGTGCATAAAGGAAACAGGGCCTGAGGACTTTCTGTTGCCGTTTGAATTCACACAGTCTTAATTTTGGGGATTGACCTGGACTTGGTAATGAAAGGAAAATGGAAAAGTGGGTGAAACGGGTTTAAATTCCTCATGCAGACTCCTCTCTCTCAAAATGCTGCTTCGTCTTGGGGGTGAGCTGTGATCCTCGTGTGGCTGATGAAGTTAGCAAATTTCTGCCCCTGTGTAAGACACTGGGGCCTCAGTGGAGCCAGCTTGGACTTAAGAAGTTTCAGAGATGCGCCACCTGTCCACGAGGTGCTGCACAGGAGGCTCAAAGGTGTGCTGGCTGGCTGGTGACCAGGTGACTCAGGACTGCGCTGCGGCTGCTTGGTGGTGGGACCCCACGTGTGTGCTTTGGTGACCATGGTGCCTCGTGTTTTTGAGGTTGTTCTAGTCAAAGGTACACATCATAATTGAATCGCTGTGAGGCTGACAGAGCACTTTCAGATTGCTTGTCTGATTTAATTCTCATTTTATCCTGTCATGTAGGTAACACCATTCCCCTTTTGCATTAACCAGACCAGAGTGAGAAACGATGTAGTGAAAGCGTCATTTCTGTGTTGCAGAACTAGAACTGGGATTTACCTTTCAGTACCTGTACTGCATTTCGTTGTCGGCAAACTTGCAGCCTGAATGTCATTGTTGGTGACTGTGTAATAACTGTGGGGTCCTGAGGGCACCTCTGAAGTGACCCTTAGACTCTCAGGATGTGGATGAGAGGCCCGGGCTGCTGCATTGCTGTGAAGGGCAGAGGTGCAACACGGAGCATGTCACGTCGCGAATACAAAGTATTGACTTTAAAAATTACGCTAACACTTGACTCACAAAGATGTTGGTTCTAAAGTATGGGCAGATTCCTTCACCTGCTTTGTTTTAAGTTATTTAAATCTCGGTCTGGAAAGTATTTCAAAACTGAAATTCTAAATAAAAGCCAATGGCAGATGTGGGTCATCAGGAAGAATAGACATGAGACCTCAGCAGACCCTGTCTTAGTGGATTAGACGGCAAGTCCCGCAGTCAGCACAGCCAGAGCTTAGCCGTGACATTGGCACTGGAGGGGAGGGGCCCAGGCCAGGTAAACCTGATGGTGTGTGTTCTGGAAGGTTTGCGGGGAACAAACCCGCAAGTGAAGAGAAAAGCAAAGGTGATTGATTACAGGTAAGTAAGACTTTGAAAATTTACATTTATTTTTTAATTTTCCAAAGGAAACTGCATCAGTGTTTGGAAGTAGAGTAGAAAAACATATCATAAAAATGCTATTAGGCTTTTTAACTATCTTTCTTTAAAGTAAGTATATTTTTTGTTTCTGGATGGAAAATCTTGATTGTCAAAAAAAAAAAAAATTAAAGGAAATATATTTTTCTTTTAAGACAGGGTCTTGATTTTCCAGGCTCAGGTGGATTCTCTCACCTCAGCCTCCCAAGTAGCTGGGACTACAGGCGGGTACCACTACGCCAGCTAATATTTTGCATTTTTAATAGGGACTGGGTTTTTGCCATGTCGTTGCCCAGTCTGGTCTTAAACTCCTGGGCTCAAGCCATCTGCCAGCCTCAGCCTCCCAAAGTGCTGGAACTATAGGCATGAACCACCAGGCCCAAACCTATTTTAATTCTAATAAAGCAGCTAAAATTACATGTGGCTGGGAGCAGTGGTTCACACCTGTAATCCCAACACGTTGGGAGGCCGAGGCAGGCAGAGCACTTGAGATCAGGAGTTCAAGACCAGCCTGGCCAACATGGCGAAAGCCTGTCTCTATAAAAATAACAAAAATTGGGCTGGGCACGGTGGCTCATGCCTGTAATCCTAGCAGTTTGGGAGGCCGAGGTGGGTGGATCACTTGAGGTCAGGAGTTCAAAACCAGCCTGGCCATCATGGTGAAACCCCATCTTTAACAAAAATAAATAAATAATAACAAAAATTAGCTGCGCACGGTAGTGGTGCCTGTAAACCCAGGTACTCGGGAAGTTGAGGCAGGAGAATCACTTGAACCCAGGAGGCAGAGGTTGCAGTGAGCTGCGATTGCGCCACTGCACTCAAGCCTGGGCATTAGAGCTAGACTCAGTCTCAAATAAAATAAATAGAATTAGTATATGCAAATTCTTACTGTTTTTCATTTAGTATATAGTAAGCATTTCCCCAAGTTATTACTGTCTTCATCATTGTTCTTAGTTATATGTTACAGTTTTCCAGTAACTATTTAGAGACAGGATCTTGCTCTTTTGCCCAGATTGGAGTATAGTGGTGCTATCATAGCTCACTGCAGCCTTGAACTCCTGGGCTCAAGCAATCCTCCCACCTCAGCCTCCCGAGTAGGTAGGTCTATAGGCATGTTCTGCCATACTCAGCTAATTCCATCAAGTCACTTTTTTTTTTTCTTTTGAGATGGAGTCTCACTCTGTCACGCAGGCTGGAATGCAGTGCAACCATCTCACCTCACTGCAGCCTCTGCCTCCTGGGTTCAAGCCATTTTCCTGCCTCAGCCTCCTGAGTAGCTGGGATTATAGGTGTACGCTCTACCACACCTGGCTAAACTTTGTATTTTTTTAGTAGAGACGGAGTTTCACCATGTTGCCCAGGCTGGTCTCCGACTGCTGACCTCAGGTGATCTGCCTTTCTCTGCCTCTCAAAGTGCTAGGATTTGATTACAGCCGAGCCACATCAAACAACTTTAAAAAGTTAACTTTGTTGGGTGTGGTGGCTCATGCCTGTAATCCGAGCACTTTGGGAGGCCAAGACAGGCAGGTCACAAGGTCAGGAGTTCGAGACCAGCCTGACCAATATGGTGAAACCCTGTCTCTACTAAAAATACAAAAATTAGCTGGGTGTGGTGGCGCATGCCCCTATAATCCCGGCTGCTTGGGAGGCTGAGGCAGGAGAATTCCTTGAACCTGGGAGGCAGAGGTTGCAGTGAACTGAGATTGTGCCACTGCACTCCAACCTGGGTGACAGAGCAAAACTCTGTCTCAAAAAAAAAAAAAAAGTTAACTTTAGACTGGGTATGGTGGCTCACACATTAGATTAGAACCTAGCGCTTTGGGAGGCCTAGGCTGGAGGATCTCTTGAAGCCAAGAGTTTTAGACCAGCTTGGCCAACATAGCAAGCCCTCATCTCTACCCAAAGTTTCAGAAATAGCTGGGTGTGGTGGCGTAGTGTCTGCCTGTAGTCCTGGCTACTCTGGAAGCTATGCTGGAAGGATGGCTTCAGCTGCAGTGAGCTATGATCGTGCCATTCACTCTAGCCTGGGCAACAGTATGAGATGCTATCTCAGAAAAATTTTTAAAAATGTAACATTAACTTTTTTTTTTTGAAACTGAAAAGTATAAAGAAAAATTTTTTTTATCTTTCTTGGTTCTAGGACCTCAGATTAGCCTGTGTTAACTTTTTGTGTGTGTGTTGGTGTGTAGGGGAGTTAGTAAGCAAACTGTATTTGAAGAATAATGAGAAGAATAACAGCTGTCCACTACCATTAACATCTAATGTATCTAGAAAAAAAGATGGTGGGCCGGGTGCGGTGGCTCACACCTGTCATTCCCAGCACTTTTGAGGCCGAGGCAGGTGGATCACCTGAGGTCAGGAATTTGAGATTAGCCAGGCCAGCATGAATGAACCCCATCTCTACTAAAAGTACAAAAAATTAGCTGGGTGTGGTGGCGCATGCCTGTAATGCCAGCTGCTTGGGAGGCTGAGGCAGGAGAATCCCTTGAACCTGGGAGGCAGAAGAGATTGCAGTGAGCAGAGATCCCGCCATTGCACTCCAGCCTAGGGGACAACAGCAAAACTCCGTCTCAAAAAAAAAAAGGAAAAGGAAAAAAAATACATCTTTAACCTGGAGACTAGGGAATACAATTTTAAAAAGACTGAAATGCCTGACAGTAGATTTCTCTTATCACTTCTATGTATGGATCAAAGAGGGTCTTACCAGGAAATTTATTGTTACTGCTAATAAAAATGGGGTGGGGCGGCGTGGGGGGGGGGGAGAGAGAGAGAGAGAGAGTGTGTGTGTGTGTGTGTGTGTGTGTGTGTGTGTGTGTGTGTGTACATGGCATTTTGCCATATTGCCCAGGCCAAACTCCTGGTTTTCAAGCAATCCTCCTGACCTGACCTCCTAAAGTGTTGTGATTACAGACCACCACGCCCGGCCAGGAATACCCTTTTTTAAAGAAATTGACAAACATAGGTTTTGAGTCTCTCAATTGAGACCCAAATGTCGGCCCAGTAGACAGCTACCATAATTTCTGCTACTAACTAATGAAAAAGAAGTCTGTCTGGTTTTGTTCTCTTTGCATATGGTTAAAGATTAAAGTTAGCAAGTTTTGGCATTACTACTTCTGAAATTTTGTGAGGTCACTAAGTTACATTGGGCTCATTTTAAAGATGCTTAGATTTTTGGTATATTTGTTTCTCTAGTCTCAAGCAGTACAGCTGGGTGACTGTTGTGTAAATGTTCTTGTGTAATATGTGAAAAGAATTTCTAATTGAAAGCAGTATTTAAGATTTCAGAAGTTGTCGCACCTAATAATGGAATTTGTGCCTTTATACCCACACCCACTGCCTTCCAGCCACAAGGTTCTTTTTTGTTTGTTTGTATGTTTTGAGACAGTTTTGCTGTTGTTGCCCAGGCTGAAGTGCAGTGGTGCGATCTCGGCTCACTGCAACCTCCACCTCCTGGGTTCCATCGATTCTCCTGCCTCAGCCTCCTGAGTAGCTGGGATTACAGGCATGCACCACCACACCTAGCTATTTCCTGTATTTTTAGTAGAGACGGGGTTTAGCCAGGCTGGTCTCAAACTCTTGACCTCAGGTGATCTGCCCTCCTCAGCCTCCCACAGTGCTGGGGTTGTAGGTGTGCGCCACCGTGCCTGGCCAGAGCATCACGTTTGCGGCATCTCAGAACACGCTTTCTCTTCACCCAGATCCCAGGAATTTGTTGATTTTAGTCCCGTAAAACTAGCTTAAGTTTTTAGTGTTTAAGATAGGATTAGAAACTGTGTGTGTAACTAGAACAGTTTAATTCAGGGCACCTCATGACATTAACTTGTTCTCTTCATGTTGATTTTGGAAGGATTAAAGGAGCTTTACAGACTAAGAACAATTCTCTTAGGCGTGGGGTGTTAGTGAAATAAAACTATCCCCAACTCTGCAGAATTGCGTACATAATTTGATCACATGTGAAATACAAATGAGTAGTGTCAGGGCATGCAGAAAGAATGCAAGACAGAAGGCATCGAAGCAGCTTCCATTTGAGTCATTACTTCCTATTGTTCTGGCACTCTTACTGTTTCACACATTAACATTTATAAACTGCAGTCCTTAGAATTTACATGTGAAAACCAGAGAAAGGACTAACCAGTCTTATCCCTTAAGAGTACACTGCCTTTGAGGTGTGGCCTTGTCCATACCTAATTGCAGTGATGCTCCCTGTGTACAGGAGGCTCTCCTTGTGATTAAAACGTCCCTTTCAGGAGCCGCGGTGGCTCTGGCCAGTTGTCCTGGCAGTTGAAGAGGCAAGGCTATGAGTTCAAAGCCAACCTGAGCAACATAACAAGCTCTCATTGATTAACAAAAAAAAAAAGAAAGCGTCCCTTTCAGATAATGCTTTTAGCCACCACTGTTGGGTCAGAAATGTTTCTGACAGTGTTGCCGTGCACGCCACCTCCCCAGAGAGCAGTGGCAGCCGGTCGCTGGGTCTGCTCATGGCGTGGCTGTGCCTTGCAGGCCTTTCTTGTACTGGGGACCGTTCACATCAGCCTACTCTGTAGATCATTTGAATTCCTCCATACAGACTAGGAAGCTTGAGGCTAGAAATTACGACAACTGAGCTTCTTGGGTCATGAGGCAATTTCCCACAGACGGGTTTTAATCTCAAGAAAACTGCTATGGATTAGATTTTCATGTATATTATATTAACCCTTTGACTTTTACACAAAAGTTATAATGGTAAAATTGATCCTCTGTAGTTTATGTAGGAAATTGAAGTCCTTGCCTGAGCCGTGCTTGCATATTGAAGCTGATTTTATTCTTGAGTGATTAAAGATGTCAGCAACTGTATCCTCAGCTTTTTTATACTTCAGTTACACTTAAAATTAACAGCCACGATCTTGGTCAGAAACATAGCCTCCATTTATGACATTCTCTTGGGAAAGTAAGTCTTTTATTTAACAAGGTGATTTAGGTGTTACTCGTATTCCAGGAATGTTGTCTAATGTGGCTAGGGTGAGTGTGCAGGGTGGCTTGTGCTGAGCCTAATTGAGCCTGTGCCTCTGAGGATCAAGGTGTTGTTTCTGAGCCTGCTGGGATCCCAGGGCTCACTTGGGAGGGAGAGTGGGTTGTCTCTCAGCCAAAAAAAACTGCCAGACACCACTCTGTGTGCTCTTAGGGTTGCTGTGTGAGCATCCTGACAGCTTTTCAGCAGTAGCGGTTCATGGTTACTGAGATGGCTTTGAGATTCTGGTTGCCAGGTTGCCACTGACCCTTATTCCCTGAAGTAGCTTCCCCTAGGTCTTCCTGTGATAGCTATCCTAAATTTCAGGTTGGGGTCTTTTTTTTTTTTTTTTTAAGAGATGGAGTCTTGCTCTGTCACCCAGGCTAGAATGCAGTGGCCCCATCTCAGCTCACTGCAACCTCCGCCTCTTGGGTTCAAACAATTCTGCTACCTCAGCCTCCCGAGTAGCTGGGATTACAGGTGCATGCCACCACACTCAGCTAGCTAATTTTTGTATTTTTAATAGAGACAGGGTTTCACCATGTTGGCCAGGCTGGTCTCAACTCCTGACCTCAAGTGATCCGCCCGCCTTGGCCTCCCAAAGTGCTGGAATTACAGGTGTGAGCCACCATGCCTGGCCTAAATGTCAGTCTTATGTCCTTGGATTTGTAGGGAGACCCAGATTCTTTCATCAAAAGTGCTTCTTAACAGATTTTTCTTTTTATAACCCATCACTATATATTGAGTAGTATTTTAGACATTGTAATATTATGTAAAGCCAGTAAATAATTATAATTATCTTTTATTTACCTGGCCCTACATAGACATTTAATAAGTTCTGATGAATGCTGAAGAAAAGTTCTCTGATTTATAAGAGACCATAGTCCTCAGATTTTCTTTCTTTTTTTTTTTTTTTTTTTGAGACGGAGTTTTGCTCTCGTTACCCAGGCTGGAGTGCAATGGCGCGATCTCGGCTCACCGCAACTTCCGCCTCCTGGGTTCAGGCAATTCTCCTGTCTCAGCCTCCTGAGTAGCTGGGATTACAGGCACGCGCCACTATGCCCAGCTAGTTTTTTGTACTTTTAGTAGAGATGGGGTTGCACTCTGTTGACCAGGATGGTCTCGATCTCTTGACCTCGTGATCCACCTGCCTCGGCCTCCCAAAGTGCTGGGATTATAGGCGTGAGCCACCGCGCTCAGCCCTAGATTTTCAATTTACTTTTCTCACCTGCTTTCATCACATTATTCCACAGTTGTTGATTGTTGTGCTTGTCTTTCTGTTTCAGATCTTACATCTCTGAAGTGGCATTGAAGAGCACTAAACTCAGAAGATGAGTGAGCTTGACCAGTTACGGCAGGAGGCCGAGCAGCTTAAGAACCAGATTCGAGTATGTAGTTGTGTGCGCTTGGTTTTATTAATCATTTGAATTTCAGGTTAGATGTTATTTGTTTTAGAAAAAAATGGGTTATGGAATGACTTCTGTGTTTGATACTGAAATTGAATCTTAGTTGGCCTAGGATGTACTAAATATAGATCTGGATACTTGGCCTAGTACATTGTTTTCGGGATTTTGTTTACTGTATATAATTTGTTATTTGAATATACACCAGATGTCTTCATAGAATTTATAAGTGTCTTTTACACTCTTTATCATAACCTTGAAAGTTTGCTTGTGATATTCTGGGCCACTTATTAGACTGTGATATCTGCCTCCCTCCCCTGAATATTGGGACTGTTAAGTTGACAGCAAAAAACTTGCTTAAAAATAAGAGTATTAACAACAATAAAAAAGTATTTCAGGCCGGGCGCGGTGGCTCACGTCTATAATCCCAGCACTTTGGGAGGCCAAGGCGGGTGGATCACGAGGTCAACAGATTGAGGCCATCCTGGTCAACGAGGTAAAACCCCGTCTCTACTAAAAATACAAAAATTAGCTGGGCATGGTGGTGCGTGCCTGTAGTCCCAGCTGCTTGGGTGGCTGAGGCAGGAGAATTGCTTGAACCCAGAAGGCGGAGGTTGCGGTGAGCAGAGATCATGCCATTGCACTCCAGTCTGGGTAACAAACAGGTAAACTCCGTCTCAAAAAAAAAAAATGTATTTCAGGGCTGAGTGCGGTGGCTCACACCTGTAATCCCAGCACTTTGGGAGGCCGAGGTGGGTAGATCACGAGGTCAAGAGATCGAGACCATCCTGGCCAATATGGTGAAACCCCATCTCTATTAAAAATACAAAAATCAGCCGGGTGTGGTGATGCATGCCTATAGTCCCAGCTACTCGGGATGCTGAGGCAGGAGAATCACTTGAACCTGGGAGGCACACATTGCAGTGAGCCGAGATCACACCACTGCACTCCAGCCTGGTAACAGAGCGGGACTCCGTCTCCAAAGTAAAAAAGTATTTCAGGTGTACCTGATGTATTTTTTCCTAATTTTGAAAGGGGATCTTCCCTAGTGGTGATGATTGGAATCTGCAATTTTTGATAGACTGCTAGATGGAGCAGATATATCAAAATCCAAGATAGAGGCCAGTTGCACTGGGCTCACTTCTGGAATCCCAGCAGTTTGGGAGGCCAAGGCGGTCAGGAGTTCAACACCAGCCAGGCCAACACAGTGAAACCCCATTTCTACAAAAAATGTAAAAATTAGCTGGATATTGGTGTGTGTGCCTGTAGTCCCAGCTACTCAGGAGGCTGAGGTCAGAGTATCACTTGAACCCAGGAGGCGGAGGTTCCAGTGTGTCGAGATTGTGCAACTGGGCGTCAGAGTGAGACCCTGAAAAATAAAAACAACCGTGTGTAAATAAACTGCATTGTAGAAAGAATATCTGTCACAGAATTCTAAAACATTCAATTCAAGTCTGTGTCTGATACACGATGTTAGACTGCACAGTTCATAAACTTTTTTTTTTTTATACGGAGTCTTGCTCTTTCACCAGGCTGCAGTGCAGTGGCATGATCTTGGCTCACTGCAACCTCCATCTCCCAGATTCAAGCAATTCCCCTGCCTCAGCCTCCTGAGTGCGTGCCACCACACCTGGCTAATTTTTTGTATTTTAGTAGAGACAGGGTCTCACCATGGCCAGGACAGTCTCGATCTCCTGACCTCATGATCACCTGCCTCAGCCTCCCAAAATGTTGGGATTACAGGCGTGAGCCACTGTGCCCGGCTTTTTTTGTTTTTTTGTTTGTTTGTTTGTTTTTTTGTTTTGGGGGAGAGAGAGAATCTCGCTCTCCTAGGCTTGAGTGCAGTGGTGAGATCTTGTCTCACTGCAACCTCTGCCTCCAGGGTTCAAGCAATTCTCCTGCGCCAGCCTCCCAAGTAGTTGGGATTATAGGCTCCTGCTACTATTCCTGGCTAATTTTTCTATTTTTAGTAGAGATGGGGTTTCACCATGTTGACCAGGCTGTTCTTGAACTCCCGGCCTCAGGTGATCCACCTGCCTTGGCCTCCCAAAGTGCTGAGATTACAGGTGTGAGCCACTGCTCCCATCCCCATAAACTTTTTGAAAAGGGAGGAGCAGTAGGTCTAAACAGAATTTGTTCTGCTCCTTCTGCTTTTGTGAACTAGCACTTCTAGTAAATATTTTATAGAGAAATACTTAATACCAGTATATGTTTCCATTCTGAAACTGCTGATACTAAGAGGAAGAGAAAAAGAGGCAGACTTCTCAGGAAAAACCAAGTCTTCACTATGATTTTAGGTTTTGTCCATTTGGTGTAAGAGCTTACTCTTGTTTGCTCTGTCAAGCTTTAGCTGTCCTTCAGAGTGTCACTGTACAGGAAGCTGGCAACATTTAATACATGTCTGAGTAACAGTTTATAAGCTGGGCTTGGTGCTACGCACCTGTAGTCCCAGCTACTCAGCAGGATCACTTGAGCTCAGGAGGTCGAGGCTGTTTAGTGAGCTGTGTTCACACCACTGCACTGCAGCCTAGGTGACAAAGCGAGACTCCTTCTCAATAAAATAAAAATAGTGTGTTTTTCTGACTCAGTGCAAGGACGAAGCCTAATTATTTCCTTTTAAATGGCCCATTACGTGTTTAGAAAGCCCACCAGGAGTTGGAGAAAGAAACACCAGCATCATTTCAGGCAGCTTGTTCCTGAACTTGCGGAAAAATAATGGAATTCTCTGAGATTTACAGTCAGAGAGAAAATCAAATATCCTCTACTAAGTTTACCCTGAAAATGTCTTAGACAGTAGTGTGATTTGGCCTATTTTAAGACATCGTGTTTTTCTGTTGGTGAGCTATACGTTTCTCACAAATAGTGGACCTGGATCTATTCATGGCAGATGAAAAGAGCTTGTACAAGACAGGTAAAAGACAAGCAAATTAAAATAATAAAGACCCAAAGGAGCTGTTGCACCTCCTCCAGAGGTTTGAGCCCTGTCATGTTGTGGATTCCCCAGTGCCTTCTTGCACAGGGGACTCCCTCTTGGACTGGTACGAATAACACATGACACTCCTGAACACACTCTTGTTGCCACATAAAAATTGTAAAAAGAGATAGGGCTGGGTACCATGGCTCCTGCCTGTAATCCCAGCACTTTGGGAGACCAAGGCGGGAGGATTGCTTGAACCCGAAAGTTTGATACCAGCCTGTGTAATGAAGGAAGACCCTCACTCTTTAAAAAGAATAAAAAGAACGAATCAGGTAAAATGAATCCTAGTAAGGTTTTTTCAGTTTTTAGTTTGCGTGTTTTGAGACAAGGTTCTCGCTCAGTCACCCAAGCTGGAGAGCAGTGGTGCAATCACAGCATCACAGCTCACTGCAGCCTCCTGAGTAGCTAGGCCTACAGGAGCACACTGCCCTACCTGCTGATCTTTTTTTAGTTCTGTAGAGACACAGTTCAGCATGTTGCCCAGGCTGGTCTTAAACTCCTGGGCTCAAGCGATCTTCCTGCCTCAGCCTCCCAAAGTGCTGGGCTTTACAGGTGTGAACCAGCACGCCTGGCCCAACAAATTTTATCTAAGGCAATATAGCTAAAATATTATTCTTCAATATGTAATTAATACATTTTATTTATTTATTTTTTACTTTGCCACAAAACATGGTGACTGTAGGTAGTAATTAATACATTTTAATTGAGATACTTGTCACTGTTTTTGTCCCAAGTCTCCTGGCTCTCTTTCCTGTGCGCAGCAGCCACATGCAGCTTGTGGCCCCACAGTGGGACGTGCACTAGGTGAGGCGCCCAGCCGCTCTATCTCCAGAGTCACAGGGACTGTGTCGTGTTAGCTCCTCTGCACGAGACAGGGACAGCAAAAACTGTCTAAGTCCTTTTACCCCAAATGGGAAAGGAAGGTTTATTTTTAAAATGTAGAACATTTTTTCCTGATTGCCCAAGGAATATACACTTGTTAAAGAATGCAGAGCTTGGTGAATCAAACAAGAAATCGTAGATGATTCTAAAGCGGTTTTTTCTTTCTTAGATTTGTTTTTCAGCCAAAAGACCCTTAAAGGATCTTGCATGTTCCTTTTCATTATTATTGAGGAAACAGGCTCTCAAAGAGATGCTGATTAAAACATGGTGTGCCTTAAAATACACAGAGTAGCTGATGGAGTAAGAAAGCTCCACAGGATGCGCAGGTGTAGGTATGTTCTGGAACGGCGTGCCCCCAGTGCAAGGGAGCCAGGGTCCATTCGTGTGAGAGGCAGCTGTACTGGATGCCTGCTCCATGACAGTCGGCTCCACGCTGAGCAGGACGCGCAGGTGTAGGTATGTTCTGGAGCGGCATGCCACCAGTGCAAGGGAGCCAGGGTCCATTCATGTGAGAGGCAGCTGTACTGGATGCCTGCACCATGACAGTCGGCTCCACGCTGAGCAGGACACGCAGGTGTAGGTATGTTCTGGAGCGGCGTGCCACCAGTGCAAGGGAGCCAGGGTCCATTCGTGTGAGAGGCAGCTGTACTGGATGCCTGCACCATGACAGTCGGCTCCACGCTGAGCAGGGCCCAGGCTTTAATTTAGGATGAAGCCTAAAGTAAATGTTTTGCTGGGTCATTTGACATAGATCCAAAAAGGATGAGAAATCAGCTGATTAATGGCTTGGACATGTTAATCTCTGATTTAGGTGGAGTATCTGCAGGAGTCCATTACACTGGAAATTAATCTGAATTTTGAAGGTTTTATTCTTTGTTAAGCAGTTAGAGAGCTTGTTTTCATTAACAGACTTCCTCCTGCAGTCTTGAAAGTTGAAGGTGTCTGTTCTGCAGCGTGCTGCACTCAGTTACATAAGCTGGTTGTTGGCTAAAATGAAGACTGAATTCTGTTTTGTTTTTGCAGCAGCTTTACCCCTGTTTAACAGTAGTGTCACCACAGTCTGTTATACTGCACCTTAAGAAATTACTTTTAGTCTTTGCATACTAACTAGGGTGAAGTTGCTGAACTCATGTTTTGTTTTCTCCATTTTGTTTCCTTATGACATTTTAAAATCAAAGGCTATAACGTCAACAAACATAGTATTCAGAAATAAATATTAAACTCAGTACTTGCCAGGTAAAAATTCATTGACAAAAAGGCCTTTGCTACTCCAGGTATTCATCTCCCTTTCTCCAAATGTTACTGCTCACATATACATACTCAGTTACGGAGTTTTTTTGTGTTTTAATTATAAAGCAGAATGGCCAATAATAGTTTAAAGATGAATTTGGAATCTATAAATTTGGTATAGTTATCTATCTATCTATCTATCTATCTATCTATCTATCTATCTATCTATCTATGTATTTATCTATCTATATATTTTTTGAGATGGAGTTCTCGCTGTGTTGCCCAAGCTGGAGTGCAGTCTCGATCTTGGCTCACTGCAACCTCTGCCTCCCAGATTCAAGCCATTCTCCTGCCCCAGCCTCCCCGAGTAGCTGGGATTACAGGTGCCAGCCACCACACCTGGTTACTTTTTGTATTTTTAGTAGATATGCAGTTTCATCATATTTGCCAGGCTGGTCTTGTACTCCTGACCTCAGGTGATCAACCCACCTTGTCTCCTCAAAGTTTAGGGATTATGTTTCCATATTATCAGTTTATAAATACTCCCACAAGCTTCCTAAAATAGAAATCATTTGCAGTGAGCAGTTTGCCCTCAAAGCCGGAGCCACTGGGAACTCCTCCTCCACCCTCCCCAACGTGGGGGCCTTTGCATACATGATTGTAAGGGCTGCACCTGCCATTTGCCATTTTGAAAGTAGGTGGTCAGATGACAGCATATAAACACATTTTTCTTTTTTTTTTTGAGACGGAGTTTCGCTCTTGTTACCCAGGCTGGAGTGCAATTGCGCGATCTTGGCTCACTGCCGCCTCCTGGGTTCAGGCAATTCTCCCGCCTCAGCCTCCCGAGTAGCTGGGATTACAGGCACGCACCACCATGCCCAGCTAATTTTTTGTATCTTTAGTAGAGATGGGGTTTCACCATGTTGATCAGGATGGTCTCGATCTCTTGACCTCGTGATCCACCCACCTCGGCCTCCCAAAGGGCTGGGATTACAGGCTTGAACCACCGCACCCGGCCCACACATTTTTCTTACTAGAAATTGTCAGCCAGGTGAGGTAGGTCTCGCCTATAATCCCAGCACTTTGGGAGGCCAAGGCGGAAGGATCATTTGAGCCCAGGAATTCAAGATCAGCCACAGGCAACGTGTTGAGATCCCCATCTCTACCCCAAAAAAAAAAAAATATATATATATATATATATATACACACACACACACATACATACACAAAAATTAGCTGCACATGGTGGTGCATGCTTGTAGCCTAGCTATTCAGGAGGCTGAGATGGGAGGGTCACCTGAGCCCAGGGGGTCGAGGCTGCAGTGAGGTATGATGATATCACTGTACTCCAGGCTGGGCAGCAGAGCCAGAGCCTGTCATAAAGATAAAAATATACATACTTTTTTTTTTAAAAAAAGGCCAGGCATGGTGCCTTATGCATGTAATTCTAGCACTTTGGGAGGCTGAGGTAGGCGGATCACCTGAGGACAGGAATTCGAGACCAGCTTGATCAACATGGAGAAACTTCATCTCAACTAAAAATACGAAACTAGCCAGGCATGGTGATGCATGCCTGTAATCCCAGCTACTTGGGAGGCTGAGGCAAGAGAATCACTTGAACCTGAGAGGCAGACCTTGCAGTGAGTCGAGATCATGCCATTGCACTCCAGCCTGGAAAACAAGAGTGAAACTCATCTCAAAAAAAAAAAAAAAAAAAGAAAAGGAAAAAAGAGATTGGGCGTGCTGGCTCAGGTCTGTATCCCATCACCCTGGGAGGCTGAGGTGGGCAGATCACCTGAGGTCAGGAGTTCAAGACCAGCCTGGCTGACATGGTGAAACCTCTACAAAATATACAAAATTAGCCAGGTACGGTGGCACACATCTGTAGTCGCAGCTGCTCGAGAGGCTGAGACAAGAGAATCACTTGACCCCGGGAGGTGGAGGCTGCAGTGAGCCTAGATCGCGCCACTGCACTCCATTCTGGGTAAGACAGAGTGAGACTCTCTTTCAGAGACAGAAAAAGAAAAAAAAAATTGTGATTTTTCTTTAAAATTATAGCTACACTCAAATTTTTAACCTTTTAATTAAAGCCATTGTTTTATTTGCCTTTGTGATATCTACCTTTCTGTTTATAAACATACATTCTCTTTTGAGATTTCCAGGTTTATTTTCTAGTAACTTGGATCTCTTAGTAATGAAGACATTTGAGTTCGCACTGGCAGATCCCTTCACAGTGCTTACCTGCTTCCGAAGGTCATTTATAGATGAGAAATGAGAACAGCAGCCAGAGAGGCTCATGTGAATCTGATTGTCTGACTCCAGGTCCCTTGCTCTTTTTCCATAGAAATTACTTATTTTTTTTTTTATTTTCCTTACTTTTCTTTTTTGAAACTGAGTATTGGTCTGTCACCCAGGTTGAGGCTGGAGTGCAGTGGTGTGGTCTCGGCTCACTGCAACCTCTGCCTCCCAGGTTCAAGTGATTCTCCTGCCTCAGTCTCCTGAGTAGCTGGGATTACAGGCACCCCACCACACCCGGCTAATTTTTGTAATTTCAGTAGAGATAGGGTTTTGTCATGTTGACCAGGCTGGTCTCGGACTCCTATCCTCAGGTGACCCACCCACCTTGGCCTCCCAAAGTGCTGGGATTACAGGTGTGAGCCACTGCACACGGCTTATTTACCTTAAATTTTTAAATTTTATTTTTAGTAGAGATGAGTAGAGCCTCACTTTGTTGCCCAGGCTGGTCTTAAACTCTTGGGCTCTAGCGATCCTCCTGCCTCAGCTTCTGAAAGTGGTAGGAGTACAGACTGAGCTACCTCACCCTCCATAGAATTTAGAATTAGCTATTGTTTCTCTTGAAAACAAAGTACTTAGTTAATGCAATCTGAAGAAAAGTTTTTTGGGCTGGATATCTGGTCCTTTTTAGACTTTTTTTTGGGCCACAGGTTTCCTGACCCTACGTGGGCTTTGTAAAAAGAGCAAGACGTGTGTGTTCCAGCCTGCGCAGCAGTGAGGGCACAGGTAGCACCAGGTACCAGAGTGCTTGGGTGCTGGGCACAGCTGTGGGCTTCCGGAGTATTGCGTGCAGGTCTCAGACAGATTTTGGTGTTACTGGTTCTCTGTTCAGCATGGCCTGGACAGTCCACAGGTGGCAGTAGACTGTGGGGTGTTGAGAGGCAAGGAGTGAGTGCGCCATTCTTCTCGCTCCGCTCGCGCTCCTCACAGCAGAGGAAACCTCTTTCTGAAACTTGGGTGTGTGTGGACCTAAGATTGAATGTATCTAAAACGTTGCTAATTTCTCACTGTCCTTGTTTCCCAGGATGCCAGGAAAGCATGTGCAGATGCAACTCTCTCTCAGGTAAGAGCCCACTGAGTCATGCAGAGCCATCTACCTGTGAGGAGGCTGGTGTGGGTGCCCACACCTGGAGCATCGGGAGGGCTCTGCTTGGGTTCTCTCCTCCACAGTGAGGATTCCAAGCCAATGCGTGGAGTGTTTTTATTAAGAAGTCATTCTGATGGTAGGCATAGGAAGTAGAAGGGCTTTTTGAGATGAAAACGAGATATATCAAGATAATTAATCAATAATTATCTTCCTGTTACAGAGGTAATAGTTATAAAATATTGCTACTCTCTTAAGGTATTTTGAAGCTCCTCTCCTTAACAGAATCTGCCTAAAAACTTCCATTTCTAATAACCAATTTGGCAATACCTCAAAAAGTTCAACCTAGAATTACCAGGTGACTTAGCAGTTCTACTGTTACATATATGCCCAACAAAACTGAACACGGGTTTTCTAACAAACATGTGTACGTGGATGTTTGTAGCAGCACCATTTACAACAGCCAAAATGTAGAAACAACGAAAATGTACATAAGTGAGTGAGTGGATCAACAATGTGGTGTCTCTTAAATTCCCCTGGAGTATTACCAGCCGTTAAATGGACCTCAGTACAGTCAGAGGCTGCACTAGGGATAAGCCCCATAAATACTACGATACGTGAAAGAAGCCAAACAGAAGGGGCTGTGTTTTGTGATTCTGTTTCTATGAAATACCTAGAATAGTAAAATGCGTTGAGACGGAGTGAACTAGTGGCCAGCAGGGGCATTAGGGGAGAGACGGGGGAGAAGGTGAGGGACAGGGACTGATTGGGATGATGAAGATGTTTTGGAACTAGATGCTGGCAATGGTTGCAAGTCCATCCTAGCACTTTGGGAGGCTAAGGCGGGTGGATCACTGGAGGTCAGGAGTTCAAGACCATCCTGGCCAACATGGTGAAACCCCATGTCTACTAAAATACAAAGATTAGCCAGACTAATTTTTTGTATTTTAGTAGACATGGGGTTTCACCATGTTGGGGCAGATGTTATCCTATGGTGGCACGCTCCTGTTATCCTGGCTACTCAGGAGGCTGAGGCAGGAGAATCACTTGAACCCTGGAGTCAGAGGTTGCACTGAGCCAAGACCACACCACTGCACTCCAGCCTGGGCGACAGTGAGACTCTGTCAAAAATAATAATAATAAAAGTAAAAAAAAGTCCAAAGAATTGGACAGAAATGTGAAAGAAAAACTATATTCATACTTCTAATGAAGATGTTTAAATTTTTCAATTGTTCAGATGCTTTAGGGGATGCACTTTAATTGAGGTTAAATTGTAAGTTAAAAAAAAATTAGGCTACATAGAATTATCTGAATTTCAATTCTCAGAATGCTCTAGACTGTCCCATTTTTAAAAACCCACTATTGTGATACACTTACTCCATTTGCCAACCTAAACTCATTAACATCAGTGTCTGTATGCAGGATGGTCTTGGCAGGTGTGTGTACACCTTGTGCTACGAGTGATGGTCATGCAGAAGCAGGTGTCATCCAGGCCCACACATGTGGTGCTGGACATCTGTGAGGTGTGAGGAGGAAAAGTAGCGAGATCTCAAAGGGCTGAGAGACCTAGGAGGAGCTGGTCCTGGATGGACAGGGAGAGGAGGAAGGAGGCAGGAAAGGAACAGCGAGTGCTTCAAGGCTGGCAGTGTTCCTGTGCTTGGAGGGGAGGCCGAACATGTTCCTGATGACTGGCAGACTGAGACTTGGTGAGAAGTGCGGAAGGAGTTCAGTGCAGAATGGCACAGTGGGAGCCACTGGAGAACTGTGGGGAGGGCTGAGAAGAGGCGGGCACAGTGGGCGAGCCAACAACCATGACCGAGAAGGAAGAGGAGGAGAGTCGTTTAATCACAGATGTTAATGCACAGAAACGTTTTTACTTTTAAGATCACAAACAACATCGACCCAGTGGGAAGAATCCAAATGCGCACGAGGAGGACACTACGGGGGCACCTGGCCAAGATCTACGCCATGCACTGGGGCACAGACTCCAGGTAGGTGTGGGCGTGAGCAGGACGCTGCTTGGCATGTTCCAGGCAGCTCTGTTTTCCTAAGGGAAAACAACCCGAACCCATTTGCTGTGTTTTACAGCAAAAAAATGGGGAAGTTGAATCAGAACCCTGGGCACGCCACGTGCAACATTGACAGATGCCTACTCCCTGTCCTGTTTTCCACTTACCTGCACTGAAAGGACTCTGTCATTTCTTCGCTGTCTGAGTCACATCAATAAGAGTTCTGGTTTTTCTTTCTCTCTTCTCACGAGTCTTTCATTTTCTTGAACTCTGTCCTCCTGGTTCTACTGCATCCTACTTACGGGAACTTGAGAAAGTGACCTCTCTGTGCCTGTTTCTCAGGGCTGGTCGGCCCTCACCCTTCTGTGATGTCAGTGTCCAGGCTCCGGAAATCACAGAACCTGACCTGAAAATCCTGAGGGATGAAGCCTATTGAGCTAAGGCTCAGCATCAGCATCGTGTTGTATGTGGTTTGCTGTTGGCTTTCAGCAGCAGACACTTGGGAATGCGCTGTGACCTGCTCTCACTCTTCTCTCACCTGGCCTGTCTGCCCTGCCTTCCTTTTGTTTACCATCCCAAAAGATAATTCCCTTCATGGGCTCCAATTTTTTCTTGTCTTGTCTTGTCTTTTTTTTTTTTATTTGAGACAGGGGTCTCACTCTCAGTCATGCTGGAGTGCAGTGGTGTGATCATGTCTCACTGCAGCCTCTACCTCCTAGGCTCCAGCAACCCTTCCTACTCAGCCTCCCAAGTGGCTGAGACCACAGGCATGTGTCACCACACCTTGCTAATATATATATATATTTTTTTGTGGAGACAGGATCCCTCTTTGTTGCTGAGGCCAGTCTCAAACTCCTGGCCCCCAAGTGATCCTTCCATCTCAGCCTCCCAAAGTGCTGAGATTACAGGTGTGAGCCACCACCATTTCTAGCCTGTTTTTTATACTTTAAATTATACCCCTTGCTTTTCCACCAGGCGCCTGACCTCTGTCATCTCACACTCTGTGTGTTCCTCTCATTTAGAGGCTATTACAAAGTCTTATTTGCTGCCTTTTCTATCCAAATAATTTAATAAAGTACTATTTGATTTGTGTGACCATGACATGCTCTTCCAAGCACCTGACTTAACAGTTTTTAACATTCCCTTCATTGAGTAGTATTTCTTTGTATTCAGTTGTTAGCCTGGAATTTTCTGCTTGGCTTTTTTTTGTTTGTGAAATTGTCTGCTTTAGAGCACAAACAGCTAGAGAACAAAAGATTCTATCTTTAGTTTGTTCTATATTGTATCCCATACAATTCCATATGCAAATGAGTGCTTTTCCAGTGCGAGAGGAGTCAGAATAAAAGGGGGAGGGGGAGCGGGGGAGATGATGTCTGAGGGTACAGAGTTTGAGTTCGGAATAAATTCTAGAAATCTGTCACCCAGCACAGAGACTGTAGTTAATAATAACGTGTATTTCAGAATTGTTGTTAAAGTCGATTTTAAGTGTTCCTACCCCCCCCCCCCCCACACACACACGGTTAGTGATGGGTATGTTGATTAGCTTGATTCTTTCATTTCACAATGTGGATATATATTAAAACACCATATTGTACTCCGTAAATAATTATTTGTCAAAAATTCTTTTAAATATTCAAAATAAATAAGTAACCAGGTACGCTGGCTCATGCCTGTCATCTCAGCACTTTGGGAGGCTGAAACAGGGGAATGGCTTCAGCCCAGGAATTCAAGACCCGCGTGGGCCACGTGGCAAGACCCCTTTTCTACAGAAAATACAAAAATTAGCTAGGTGTGGTGGTGCACACCTGTAGTCCCAGCTACTTAGGAGGCTGAGGTGGGAGGATCACTTGAACCCAGGAGGCAAGAAGCAGAACTTGCAGTGAGCTAAGATCACGCCACTGTGTTTCAGCCTGCGTGGCAGAGTGAGACCCTGTCTCTATATAAATAAGTAAGTATATACTTTGTGAATTCAAAGTTATGTCTTTAAAAAGTAAAGAAGAGTTAAAAAAAGAAAATGTTCTGGCCAGGTGCAGTGGCTGACACCTATAATCCCAACACTTTGGGAGGCCAAGGCGAGCGGATCACCTGAGGTTAGGAGTTCGAGACGAGCCTGGCCAACATGGCGAAACCCGTCTCTATTAAACATATAAAAATAGGCAGGCATGGTGGCAGTAGTCCCAGCTACTTGGGAGGCTGAGGCACGCGGAAGTTGTGAGCCGAAATTGTGCCACTGAACTCCAGCCTGGGTGACAGAGCAAGACTCTGTCTCAAAAAAAAAAAAAAAAAGAAAATGTTGTTAGTAGTCTTTCCTAGAATTTGTTGTCAAAAGTAGATGAGAAACAAAACAGTATGTTCCCTTGGGGGCCTTTCCTCCATGTGTGGGGACCATGATATCCAGGTTAGGCAGGTTGAGAGTAGACATTGCTGTCGCTGGGGAGTGTTGAGGTACTCAGCAGCACTGCACTGCTGAATAACGCGTCTCCTTCGCAGCTGGGCTCTGCACTGGGTAGTCTAGAAGGGAGGTGAGTGGTCCGCATGCAGGTGTGTTCGGGGACCTACGAGATGGGTGTGTGGCCTGAGCAGTGGAGGTGGGGCTAGGGGCTCGGGGCTGGTGGGCCGGCTGCCAGATCACTGGACGGGAGGCTTTATATTCCATCTGTCCCAGATACACTGCATGCCTTGAAAGCCCCAGGATCAGAAGGAAGAAGAGCAAGGGCTGACAAAGCAGAACCAAGTTCAGAGTTGTGGCCACCCTGTGAGCAAGGCGGTCTTCAGTGAGGTCTGTGGGAGAGTGCGGTGCCACGTTTATCCTCATTCTCGGACAGGGTGCTAGGTGCATGGCCTTTGTTGTATAATTTCACAGTCATGAGGAAACCAGAATGATGTTATGGAGAACCTCTGCTTTCCAGAGGCTTCTAGAGACTGCTTGTTCTAAATAGCCATTTTTTCAGGATAGGCCAGTGGTTGGCTCTTTCAGGTCCAAAAGAGGCTCTTTGGAGAGACCATATGTATTTTCTTCATTCGCCATATTTCCTGCCTTTATAAACAAATGTTACTGCTTAAGATTTTTTTCATGACTTACTTAAAGCTATAATTTATGAATACCAGTTCTTTCACTGTGTTCGTTTGATTTATGGGCACACTCAAATCGTAGAAATGACTACCAGTTTGTCTTTGAAAGCTGTATGAAGCTAGGCATGGTGGCTCACACCTGTAATTCAGCACTTTGGGAAGACAAAGCAGGTGGATCACTTGAGGTCAGGAGTTTAAGACTAAGCTAGCCAGCCTGGTGAAACCCTGTCTCTACTAAAAATACAAATACTCTCTGGGCATGGTGTACATGCCTGTAGTTCCAGCTACTCAGGAGGGTGAGGCAGGAGCATCACTTGAACCCCTGGAGGCAGAGGTTGCTGTGAGCCAAGATCGTGTCACTGCACTCCAACCTGGGCGACAGCATGAGACTCTGTCTCAAAAAAAAAAAACCTAGATGAGAGGCCCACAATGAGTACTTGTTATGTATGCATTAATGCAGCAGATATATATATATATATTATGTATTATTAAGTAGCAGATTTATACGTTTGTAATATATTTATTAATGTATTTGTTTGTACTGAACGGCGATCTTTTTTTTTGAAACTAGGTCTCTGTCACCTAGGCTGAAATGCAATGGTGAGATCCTAGCTCACTGCAGCCTTGAATTTCTGTGGTCAAGCCATCTTCCTGCCTTACCCTCCTGAGTAGCTGGTTACCACAGGTGCATATCAGCGTGCCCAGTTAATTTTTTAAATAGTTTTTGTAGAGGCAGGGTCTGCCTTGTTGTCCCATGTTGGTCTCAAACTCCTGGACTTAACTGACCCTCTCATCTCAGACTTCTGAAGTGCTGGGATTACAGGCAGGCGCCACACCCTCCCTCCTTGGAGTAAAATGAAAGGAGTTAGGTGTTTGGATTTTTTGACAACTACTTTTACAGTCCTGGGGCCCTTCATCTCGCTTCCTGGCTCTTGCCTCTGTGTTCTGGGAGGTGGCATCTCAGGTAATTGATATTTGAGTAGGTAAAGACACTAGCAGGCAATGTGAACCCAGCTCTCAACAGGTCCTTGACCCAGGACTACGAGGCATGTCTTCTCTCACCTTCTGGAGGATCAGTGCACAGTTTATGTGTCCCTAATCCCTCTGCAAGTCAGCAGTTATTAAGCTCTCTGACCGGGAGACCTGTGTAAAGGTGATCCTCCTAATCCGGGAGGATGATCTGCTTTAAATCAGCTCTGATACTCAACAGAAAATCTCAGGAGGGCTGGGCAGAAATAGAGCTAGAGAGGGAACCTTGTACTATTATGTAGAAATAGTTTTAAGTGTTTAATATGTTGATGACTGAACCTAGGTTGAGAGTTTGCTTTAAGAATTGTATCTGGCGGCTGGGCGTGGTGGCTCAAGCCTGTAATCCCAGCACTTTGGGAGGCCGAGGTGGGTGCATCACGAGGTCAAGAGATCAAGACCATCCTGGTCAACATGGTGAAACCCCATCTCTACTAAAAATACAAAAAATTAGCTGGGCATGGTGGCACGTGCCTGTAATCCCAGCTACTCGGCAGGAGAATTGCCTGAACCCAGGAGGCGGAGGTTGTGGTGAGCCGAGATCGCGCCATTGCACTCCAGCCTGGGTAGCAAGAGCAAAACTGTCTCAAAAAAAAAGGATTGTATCTGAAGGCTGGGTGCAGTGGCTAACGCCTCTAATCCTAGCACAGGAGGGCAGATTGTCTGAGTTTAGGAGTTCGAGACCAGCATGAGCAACATGGCAAAACCCTGTCTCTACTAAAAAATACAAAAAAGTAGCCAGGCATGGTGGTACACACCTGTAATCCCAGCTACTGGGGAGGCTGAGGCACAAGAATTGCTTAAACCTGGGAGGCAGAGGTTGGCGTGGGCTGAGATCGTGTCATTTCTCTCCAGCCTGGGTGACAGAGGGAGACTCAAAGAAAAAAAATGCATCTGAAAAATAATAGGATTGGAGCATGCACTTAGTTTTTAGTTCTGCGATATATTTTGTAATAAAGTGCCGATGAAAAGATTTCTATTTGTTGTTAAACTCACTGACACCTTTGTAAAGGAAGTTTGTGCTTAGTGTATCAAAACATGTAGTTTGATATTAAAAGTGTCAGAGTTATCAACAAAACTTGAGAGAGCATTACTCCAGCTTTGGGTCAGCTTTTTTTTTTTAGAGGTAGAGTCTTGCTGTGTTGCCCAGGCTGGAGTGCAGTGACCCAATCTCAGCTCATCATGACCCATCTCGGCTCACCATAATTTTTGGTAGAGACGGGGTTTCACTGTGTTAGCCAGGCTAGTCTCAAACTCCTGACCTTGTAATCCACCCGCTTTGGCCTCACAAAGCACTGGGGTTATAGGCGTAAGCCACTGTGCTCATCTGGGTTAGCTTTAAGAAGCCACATATGCTCAAAGCTGAAATAGTTAAAACCTGTATTTTGAGGCATTATGGCTTACACTTGTAATCCTAACACTTTGGGAGGCCAGGGTGAGCGGATCACTTGAGGCCAGGTGTTGGAGACCAGCCTGGGTAACCTGGCAAAACCCCGTCTCTACTAAAAAGACAAAAATTAGACCGTTGTAGTGGCACGTAATCCCAGCTACTCGGGAGGCTGAGGCATAAGAATCACTTGAACCCAGGAGGTGGAGGTTGCAGTAAACAGAGATCACACCACTGTACTCTAGCCTGGTGACAGAGTGCGACTCTGTCTAAAAAACAACAACAACAACAAAAAAAAACCCTGCGTTGGATAAAATCCTTAAAAATTAAAAATTTTCAGGCCGGGCGCGGTCGCTCACGCCTGTAATCCCAGCACTTTGGGAGGCCGAGGTGGGTGGATCACGAGGTCAAGAGATCGAGACCATCCTGGTCAACACGGTGAAACGTGAAACCCCGTCTCTACTAAAGATACAAAACATTAGTGGGCATGGTGGCGCACGCCTGTAATCCCAGCTACTCAGGAGGCTGAGGCAGGAGAATTGCTTGAACCCAGGAGGCGGAGGTTGCGGTGAGCCGAGATCGCGCCATTGCACTCCAGCCTGGGTAAGAACAGCGAAGCTCCATCTAAAAAAAAAAAAAAAAAAATTTCATATCATCGTTTACCCTACTGAGATATCTCTGCATCAAACAGTAGAACCTCTTACTTTTCCTTGAAAACAGCACATTCTGTGCTGCAGAGTTCTTAGGACCTCTTATGAGCAACTGTGGTTCCCAGGATTTAAGTTACTTTCACCCACCTTACTTGCCTGCTAAGGTGAAATCCTTTTGCCCCTTATTCTTGTTTTCCTTTGTAGTATGGAGCTTCTTTTCAACTCGCGGATTCCAAGTTCAGCACAGTTGCCAGAGCAAGGAGGTAGTTAGGAAAAAGTCCTGACAGTTACTGGTCTCTGCTCCTGGGCCAAGCACAGTCGTGCTGTTGTTTACCAAGCAGGTGAGGGGTGAGCACCTCCTTTGGTTTCTAGGACACCCTGATTTCCAGTTTTAGTCTGGGAAATTTCATGGGGTATTTTGGGTGAGAAATGTTTCATGAATTTAGAATGTCTAAAAGTGGTGGGTTTTTCTGTTTTTTTCATACAGGGTCTCGCTCTGTTGCCTAGGCTGGAGGGCAGTGGCTCAGTCTTGGCCCACTGCAACCTCCACATCCTGGGTTCAAGCAATTCTCTCACCTCAGCCTCCTGAATAGCTGGGATTACAGACATGTGCCACCACATCCAGCTGTTTGTTTTTTTTCCTAGTCGAGACAGGGTTTCGCTATCCTGGCCGCGCTGCTCTTGAATTCCTGTGATCCACCCACCTTGGCCTCCCAAAGAGTTGGGATTAAAGACATGAGCCTCTAATTTGATTTATAAGGAAATCAAGCAGAAGCACTTATGAGATGACCTGAGCGTATCTCATCTCATATGGATGAGATGGGGTGCCAGGGGTGATGTGCACCCCTGAATGGATGCCAGGGGTGATGTGGCCTGCATTCTGTCAGGGCCATGTACTCTCCAGTCTGAACTGTGGTGCGTGATAGCGTTTTTGTTCATGCTTTTAAATTTGGTCTGAAACAGACAGAGGCTCACTCTGTTGCCCAGACTGGAGCCCAGTGACATGATCTCCGCTCACTGTAACCTCTGCCTTTTGGGTTCAAGCGATTCTTTTGCCTCAGTCGCCTGAGTAGCTGGGATTACAGGTACTGTGGGATTGCACCACCACACCTGGCTAACTTTTATATTTTTAGTAGAGGCAGGGTTTCAACGTGTTGGCCACACTGATCTCAAATTCCTGTTCTTATATGATCTGCCTGCCTCGGCCTCCCGAAGTACTGGGATTACAGACATGAGCCACCATGCCTGGCTGGATCTTTTTTGTGCTTATAAATAAGTGATTTTGTTTGAAGCAGATGTAACATGGGAACATGTAAGTCACCAGACTTCTGGGTTTTAGTCTGTTGCCCTTGGACACTTTCTGTATTGTGTGCGACTGATAAGTTTGCTTTTATCTGTCCTCCAGGCTTCTCGTCAGTGCCTCGCAGGATGGTAAACTTATCATCTGGGACAGCTATACCACCAACAAGGTACGGACTGCAAAATTCCCTTCCTTGGAAAACCCACCCAGGAAACAGGGTTTTAAACTCTTTGATTCATTTTTGTGAAATCACATAATACAGAATAGGGAAGTCAGTAGCCGCAAGCTGTGTTTGTTAGTAGTGAAGTTGTACAGGTGAGATAGACACTGAGTCGTGTGCTGGCACCTGTGATGGTCTCTTCCTCCAGACCAGGGACAGTTGTGCTGTCGTCTGTCATCTCCTCACCAAGTCGGTGGGAGCTAAGGACCTTCTGTGTGTCCAGGAGACCTCTATTCCAGTTTTAGCAGAGTCTGGGAGGATTCATGTTCTATTTATAGAGTGCAGAAATACCACTTTTCATTCAATTATTAGTTTTTAGAAGACGTCATCTGAAAGGCATCATATTTTGAAGTGTCATTTCTGTTATTTTCAAGACTTAATCCAAGTTGTACTATTTTGAATAAAAAGTATTGTCATTGGTTCAAACATATGTAAAAAATGTAATTCAGTTAATATTTTACTTAAGAATACTAAATATGTATACATTGTTGCACTAATTACAGCAGATCTAAAACACTAAGAGAAGTGCCAGGGTGGATGTAGGAATGTCCATTTTGGTTATTCCATAGAAA
This sequence comes from Saguinus oedipus, assembly GCA_031835075.1. Classification (NCBI taxonomy): domain Eukaryota; kingdom Metazoa; phylum Chordata; class Mammalia; order Primates; family Cebidae; genus Saguinus; species Saguinus oedipus. Next base: position 39,603,645 of record CM063175.1, on the reverse strand, counting down.
TATATTTTTTTTGGCTGGGCATGGTGGCTCATGCCTGTAATCCTAGCACTTTGGGAGGCCGAAGCAGGTGGATCACCTGGCATCAGGAGTTCGGGACCAGCCTGGCCAACATGGTGAAATCCTGTCTGTACTAAAAATACAAAAAATTATCCGAGCATGGTGGCAGATGCCTGTAATCTCAGCTACTTGGGAGGCTGAAGCAGGAGAATCATTTGAACCTGGGAGGTGGAGGTTGCAGTGAGCTGAAATCACATTATTGCACTTTAGCCTGGGTGACAGAGCAAGACTCTGTCTCAAAAAAAAAGAAAATTTGTTTTCAAATCAGTTTATAGCTGTTTGACTGGGTAATGCAGTGTTTTCTTCCAATATTATAGGGGTGTTTTGTTTTGTTTTGTTGAGACAGAGTTTTGGTCTTGTGCCCTGGCTGGAGTGTCATGGTGTGATATCATCTCACTGCAACCTCTGCCTCCCGGGTTCAAGTGATTCTCTTGCCTCAGCCTCCCAAGTAGCTGGGATTACAGGCGCCTACTACCACACCTGGCTAATTCTTGTATTTTATTACAGATGTGGTTTCACCATGTTGGCCAGGCTGGTCTTGAACTCCTGACCTCAGGTGATGTGCCTGCCTCAGCCTCCCAAAGTGCTGGGATTATAGGCGTGAGCCACCGGGCCTGGACTGTTTTGTTTTCTTCTGAGACAGAGTCTCGCTCTGTTGCCCAGGCTAGAGTACAGTGGTGTGATCTCAGCTCACTGCAACCTCTGTGATTCTCCTGCCTCAGCCTCTGGAGTGGCCAGAACTATAGGCATATGCGCCACGGGGTTTTGCCATGTTGGCCAGGCTGGTCCCAAACACCTGACCTCAGGTGATCTGCCTCCCTCGGCCTCCCAAACTGCTGGGATTACAGGCGTGAGTGACTGTGCCCGGCCTAATAGTGCAGTTTTGATGAGTTGGCAGTGCTACTGTTAAGTCCCCACCTAATCATAAGTTGTGACTTTAGTAGAATTGTGGATTGTGTGGATTGAATTTGCATTCCCATGTGCAGCACTGGACTTCTCATTAACTGTATCTTCACCTGAGTGACCACACATGGGAATTACTCTCTATATAATTTTGGCTCTTATTTTGTTCTGTTACCTCCTATGCAATGAAAGTTGAAGATGAGAATATCCTAGAATCAGTGTTACTGTTTTTGAACATAGAGGTTTCTGCATCATCTGTGTTTCTGTCATTAGGTCCACGCCATCCCTCTGCGCTCCTCCTGGGTCATGACCTGTGCATATGCCCCTTCTGGGAACTATGTGGCCTGCGGTGGCCTGGATAACATTTGCTCCATTTACAATCTGAAAACTCGTGAAGGGAACGTGCGTGTGAGTCGTGAGCTGGCAGGACACACAGGTACCCATCCTTATTCATAACCTTCAAGTGACACACGCTGTTTACCTGGTGTACATTATATGCTTTAGATACTCAGCTTTTGTCAATTAAGGATTTTTAATTTTTTGGGGAGGGGACAGAATCTTGGTATGTCATTAGGCTGGAGTGGAATGGCATGATCTCAGCTCACTGCAATCTCCAACTCCTGGGTTCAAGCAATTCTCCTGCCTCAGCCTCCCAAGTAGCTGGGACTACAGGCACCCACCACCACACCTGGCTAATTTTTATATTTTTTAGTGGAGATGGGATTTCACTATGTTGGCTAGGCTGGTCTTGAACTCCTGACCTTGTGGTCCACTAGCCTTGGCTTCCCAAAATGATGGGATTACAGGCGTGAGCCGTATCGCCCAGCCTTATTAATCATTTAATAATAAGACTGGTTCAAATAAAAGTTATAGTAATGGCCAGAAGTTTTCTGAAAATGAAACTGAAAACAGGCACGCCTTTACTAGTAAGAAACCTGTGGATTTGTGCTGGGCATTGGGTTCATGCCTGTAATTGCAACACCCTGGGCGGCCAAGGTAGGCGGATATAGGTTGGAGCCAGAAGTTTGAGACCAGCTGGGGCAACAAAGCTAGACCCCATCTCTACAAAAAATAAAAAACTTAGCCAGGCGCAGTGGTGCACGCCTATGGTCCCAGCTCCTCTGGAGGATCGCTTGAGCCTGGGTGGTTGAAGCTGCACGGAGCTATGATTGCACAACTGCACTCCAGCCTGGGCGAGAGTGAGACCCTGTTTGCAAATGAGGTGGATTAGAGCTCTTTGGCCATAAGTGCTGGGTAGTCCGTTATCTCACCAAGGTTTTGTTTGCTTGTGACACTTAATTCATCACAAAGGGCATAAAGTTGCTGAAAGAGGACATCCTATTCTAATATTTTACCTCTCTGGCTGTATTATCTGTTCTCAGAAATTTTTTGCCCCAGTACCTTTTGGTAACGCTTCACCAGGCTCACTCACTTGACTTGCAACCAAAGAAATCCATTCACGGAGTCACTAGTACGGCTTCTGACACCCATTAAGCAGTCTGTTAAATAAGTTAATATTGGCCAGATTACAGTTACCTTTGTCCTTTGGAAGATATATGCTGCCTGTTTTTGTTGATTTCTGTTCTGTATTCTTTCCTGTCTTCTGCTTGCTTTGGAGTTGCTTTCTTAATTTTCCAGCTGCTTAAAGTAGATCTGTAGGCCACTGGTTTTAGACCCTTTTTCCTTTTCAAATATAATAACTTAAAAAGTTTTAAATTTCCCTCTAAGCATGGCTTTAGCTGCATCACACACTATTTTTTTAATTTTTTTAAAATAAGATGGAGTCTCCCTCTGTCACCCAGGCTGGAGTGTTATGATCTCGGCTCACTGAAACCTTTGCCCACTGCGTTCAAGTGATTCTCCTGCCTCAGCCTCCTGAGTAGCTGAGATTACAGACATGTGCCACCACGTCCAGCCAATTTTTGTATTTTTAGTAGAGACTGGGTTTTGCCATGTTGGTCACGCTGGTCTTGAACTCTTGACCTCAAGTGATCCACCTGTCTTGGTATCTTCAAGTGCTGGGATTATAGGTGTGAGCCATTACACCTGGCCTGACCTTTATTCTTGAAGGGTATTTTTGCTGGATATATAGAATTATGGGTTAAAAAAATAATAATTATGGGTTGACTTTTTTTTTTAATTTATATTTTTTTAGCAATCTAAAGATTTGGTTTTTAGCAGTTTGCACATGATGTTCCTCAGTGTGATTTTTCTTTGCCTTTATTGTGTTTTGGCATCTTTAATTTATCAGTTTGTCTTTCACCAAATTTGGGAAGTTTTAGACCATGTCTTCAAATGCATCTTCTGTCTTTACCCCGTCCCTCTGCACTGCAATACACACACATCTGTGCTGTGCCTGCAGTCCAGGGGCTGGGCTTGTTCATCACTTTCCACTTCTTCAGATTTGTTCCTTTGCTGTTGTTAGCCCCACTTACTTGCTTTTAACCTTTTTATTTCCACTCAGGCTCATGTACTTATCTCTGATAAACTAAATAAGGCTATCCAGCAGAATATGTATCTCAGGCATTGCTTCTGCAGTTCTAGAATTTCTATTGCTTTTATTTAAAAATTCTTTTTATTTTCCTGCTGAGATTCCCTGTCCTTGCATAATAGCACGTTTTATTTTGTATCCAAAAGGAGAGTCCTATCACTGCCTTTAGAGTTATTGTCTGCTGATCCCAGCCTCTCATCTCATCTTCCTGAGGCTGGTCCTCGTGGATCTCTTCTCGAGTCTGAGTGACATTTTGCTATTATTTAGTACATGTAGTAATTTCATACTGTATTCTGGACATTGTAAATGTTGTGTCATAGAGACTTTGGGTCTGATTACAATTCTCCAGAAATAACTGCTGTTTAGTTTTGTGTATCAGGCAGTCTGTGTCTTTCTTGTGTGGCAGCAGCAGAAACCGGGTTCAGCTTTTCTGCCCTAGTTGGGCTGTATGCCTGTGCACTTCAGGCGTCAGCCATGTATGTGGTGTGGGCTCCCTCTCTGTGGCTTTCTTCTTTCTAGTTTTTATCCTCTCACCTTCTGGCTGTGGTTGCCCAGCAGTCTGTCTACTGGCACTTGAAGACTTTGGCCACAGGTCTTGTGTGTGAGGCCTTAGCCTCAGGGTTGTCACAGACCACGCACTGTCTTTCTTTCCTTCTGGGGTGAGCTCCTGCAGCTCCTGCCTGCCCTTGTTTCCAGTGCTTTCAGGTCTTGGGTTATGTATTTCTTCCAGGGCTCATGGTTGTTCCTGTGAGAAGGTAATGCCTACCGATAGGAGCCACTGGCCAGGCTGCTCAGCGACCCTGCCAACCACGCAGCTCTGTCGATGCAGCGCCCTTTGTGGAAAGGCGCCCTTGTGTTCAGCAGTCCCTTCCCATGACCCTCAACCACACAGCTCTGTCGATGCAGCGCCCTTTGTGGAAAGGCGCCCTTGTGTTCAGCAGTCCCTTCCCATGACGCTCAACCACACAGCTCTGTCGTGCAGCGCCCTTTGTGGAAAGGCACCCTTGTGTTCAGCAGTCCCTTCCCATGACGCTCAACCACACAGCTCTGTCGTGCAGCGCCCTTTGTGGAAAGGCGCCCTTGTGTTCAGCAGTCCCTTCCCATGACCCTCAACCACACAGCTCTGTCGATGCAGCGCCCTTTGTGGAAAGGCGCCCTTGTGTTCAGCAGTCCCTTCCCATGACCCTCAACCACGCAGCTCTGTCGATGCAGCGCCCTTTGTGGAAAGGCGCCCTTGTGTTCAGCAGTCCCTTCCCATGACCCTCAACCACGCAGCTCTGTCGATGCAGCGCCCTTTGTGGAAAGGCGCCCTTGTGTTCAGCAGTCCCTTCCCATGACGCTCAACCACACAGCTCTGTCGTGCAGCGCCCTTTGTGGAAAGGCGCCCTTGTGTTCAGCAGTCCCTTCCCATGACCCTCAACCACGCAGCTCTGTCGATGCAGCGCCCTTTGTGGAAAGGCGCCCTTGTGTTCAGCAGTCCCTTCCCATGACCCTCAACCACGCAGCTCTGTCGATGCAGCGCCCTTTGTGGAAAGGCGCCCTTGTGTTCAGCAGTCCCTTCCCATGACGCTCAACCACACAGCTCTGTCGTGCAGCGCCCTTTGTGGAAAGGCGCCCTTGTGTTCAGCAGTCCCTTCCCATGACCCTCAACCACGCAGCTCTGTCGATGCAGCGCCCTTTGTGGAAAGGCACCCTTGTGTTCAGCAGTCCCTTCCCATGACGCTCAACCACACAGCTCTGTCGTGCAGCGCCCTTTGTGGAAAGGCGCTCTTGTGTTCAGCAGTCCCTTCCCATGACCCTCAAAGTCAGTGCATCTGCTTCCATTGGTCATCAGACATTGCTGGATTTGTTAACACTGTTTTTGTGTGTTTGAAGCCAAAAACACCTGAGAAAACAATAACCTGGTATTAGTAGGAATATTTTAGAAATTTTATTTCCTTCGTATTTCATGAAATTTTGCTTCTAAGGAGTTGTGGTATTAAAAAAAAAAATTTGGCCTCTTAAAAGTGTTTGTGAGTCTGGGTAACATAGGGAGATCCCGTCTCTACAAAAAATACAAAAATTAGCCAGGTGTGACTCAAGCTTGCAGTCTCAGATACTCGAGAGGCAGTGAGCCGTGGTCATGCCACTGCACTCCAGCCTGGGCGACAAGAGCAAAACTCTGTCTCAAAAATTTTTATATTCCTCCAGTAGTGTCTCAGTGTAGTGAGAGGCACAGGCATGGCCATCAGTAGGGACACCTTGGAGGATTTGCCGTTTTTATCTTGTTTCAGGCCTTTGAAGGCTACCTTTGATTAGTTCAGTGTTCATCACTTGTGCCGTCTTCTCCTGGACCTGTGCATTTGACCTCTATGATTAGAATTCTTTGTTAAGCCATAGTTTGGAGTTTTCTTAAACTCCCCACCCGCCCCTGCAAAAAAAAAAAAAAAGAATCTTAGAACCCAGTTGCACAGAAAACACTTGCAGACTCTTCTAATCCTTACTAATCATTGGGCGGTGTGAGGGCAGGAATCGGGCTCTTCTAACCCTTACCAATCATTGGGCAGTGTGAGGGCGGGAATCGGGCTCCTCTAACCCTTACTAATCATCGGGCAGTGTGAGGGCGGGAATCGGACTCCTCTAACCCTTACTAATCATCGGGCAGTGTGAGGGCGGGAATCGGGCTCCTCTAACCCTTAGTAATCATCGGGCAGTGTGAGGGCGGGAATCGGGCTCCTCTAACCCTTACTAATCATCGGGCAGTGTGAGGGCGGGAATCGGGCTCTTCTAACCCTTAATCATTGAGCTAAGGCTCTTGTTAATCAGTGGTGTGTCGCAATTGTTTTTATAAAATATGAGGGACTGCATGGGACAGACAGGAGCTTCTGGCCCCGAGTCCTGCCACCCATGCTTTGGAAGCTCTTGAGCAATATCTCAGAGGGAAACATTTGGTGGCTTTCTGTCTTGGTATTTTGCGTTTCAAGATTCTACCTTAACAAACGATGTTGTCTGGAAATAGCTGATAGAATGAATTCACAGTGATTGGGATGGAATGTGTATTTTATTGTCTAAAAATTATAGATAGAATAAATGTTCTGCGTTCTGTTTTGGTGACAGTAATTACAAATGCATTTGCTGACATTTGAAAAATTATTAATTCCTTAAAATCTCATTTCCAGGCCAGGCATGGTGGCCCACGCCTGTAATCCCAGCACTTTGGGAGGCCGAGGCAGGTAGATCACTAGAGGTCAGGAGTTTGAGACCAGCCTGGCCAAGATGGTAAAACCCCGTCTCTACTAAAAATACAAAAATTAGCTGGGCTTAGTGGTGCATGCCTGTAATCCCAGCTAATCTGGAGGCTGAGGCAGGAGAATCACTTAAACCCAGGAGGGGGAGGTTGCAGTGAGCTGAGATCGCGCCACTGTACTCCAGCCTGGGCAACAAGAACGCAACTCCATCTCAAAAAAAAAAAAAAAAAAATGCTTATTTCCAGCTCTCTGACCCAGTCTCAGAATTTTATGAAAGCAGATCCCTAAGGGACAATGCAGGGAGACTTAACACTTCCTCTTAGAGCTTTGTTCTTTGCAAACCTCTCAGGGGTGGAGACTGGGCGGCCCTTGCCTGGATCATTCTGATTGAGATGGCTATAGATAGAGAAGCATTGATCAGAAGTCCAGCCCAAGGCCTTTGTGATACAGCGTGCACAACTGTCAGTGACAGAATCCACTGTCGTGGTTAAAACTGGGATTTTTAGGCACAGTATCTTTATATAGTGAGAAGCAGAACATTTTCTATATTCATGAAAGCAGTGGACTTTTTTCTGACAGTCCTCAGGACCTTGGGCACAGAAGGGTATATATGTTGTCTGCCAGTTCAGGTGGCACAGGTGTTCCTGAAACCACCTGTCAGTGAGGGACTAGTGAGGGACTGGTGTGGGCGTGGTCATGGCTGACTTTTTGGCATTGGCATCAGCCCTGGCATCTCAGCTGCACTGGTTGGCTTCACAGCCACACGCCACCATGGAGGTGCTTGTGGTGCCCGTGCACTCTTCTGTGTGCTCCTCTGAGCCTCACTTTTACATCTTCAAGTTACTTCCTCGTCTCTTTCATTTTCCTTTTTACTGAAGAAAGGCCTCTGCTCTCCAGCTCTGTACACCTTGGTGCAGGGCTGGGTACCTTTCCCTTTAGGTCTAAGTATGAGCCTGTTCCTCCCCGTCACCGTCTTGTTTTTGCTCCTTGGAGCCGATCCTGGGGTGGCACAGGTGCTTCTGAAACCACGTGTCAGTGAGAGACTGGGCGTGGCCATAGCCAACTTCTTGGCATTTGCCTGCCTGCCTTTTGACACGTCCTGTGCTTCTCCCTTGGGTGTGGTCTCCTTCTCCCCTGCTCCCTGACAGGGATATTCTCCCGGGTACAGGCAGAAGAACTAAAACTTTGAAAATGCGTGTTCATTGTAGAAATTTGAAAAGGGGGCCGAGCATGGTGGCTCATGCCTGTAATCCTAGCACTTTAGGAGGCTGTGACGGTTGATCATCTGAGATTGAGAGTTCAAGACCAGCCTGGCCAGCATGGCGAAACCCCATCTCTACTAAAAATACAAAAATTAGCCAGGTGTGGTGGTGGATGCCTGTAATCCCAGCTACTTAGGAGGCTGAGGCAGGAGAATTTCTGAACCAGGGAGGCTGAGGTTGCCGTGAGTGGAGATCACACCATTGCACTCCAGCCTGGATGCAGAGCTAGACTCCATCTCAAAAAAAAAAAAAAAAAAAAAATTGGAAAACAACTTTGAATCATCTTCTTTTATGTGGGGTGGACCTGTAACTCCACCCAGAATCACAGACTATACAGTAGTTATGCAGTAGTAGTAACAACTATAGTAGTATACTGTCGTTCTATAACCTGGGAGCTGTAGAGTTTCATGGTGTGGTGCGCTAATTTGTTCCTGTTGTCAGACATTTAGGCAGTGCCCATTTTCCCACAATTCGTTATAAACATTGCTGCAGTAAACAGCACCTTATAGATGGATGGTTTCTCAAGCCCATCGCCCTGTCCCAGGTTCGTTTCCTCCCAGGGCTGTGTCTGGCCATGCTTGTTGTGTCCTTCTAAGGCTTTGCTGTCTTGGGGTCGGCAGACATGCAGGGTAGAGCAGTATGTGCGCCCACGCCACGCTCTTCCCAGAGCCTGGTGACCTGCTTCTTTCTAGACTCTAGACTTGCTCTGTCCTTGAGGCACCTCTGCTAACAACCCACGCCCAGGAGCCCGTCTTTCTCCTACACTTCCAGTATCTGCCCTGCCTCACACCAAGCCACCCCATCTCTCCTGGACTTTCACAGCCTCATCCTCCAGTCAGTGGTCCCTGTGAGACATAGGACAGCCCTTCACACTGCCCGTAGGACCAGACCACTACGAGGTCCCCAGGCTGCGTTTCAGCCTCTCCCTGAGGCACCTGGTGCCACCTTCGTGCCCTTGCACCTCTGCACTGGGTGCACACTTTAGTTCAGGATCTGTTTTCCCTGCCCCTCTGCAGGCTTCCAGAGGGTGGCAGCACAGGCCCCCGCACCAGGGGAGGAGGGGCGTGTTTTCACCTGAAGTGTCCCCCCACACATACCCAGGGAATTTGTTCAAATTCAATAATAACAGAAATAGTAACTGCCTCCGTTTACTGAGAACTTCTTAGGCGCACAGACAGCTCTGCTCCTCCCATCAGTTCCCCAGTTCCATGGGGAGGCTGGGACCCTAAAAGAACTCACATGAACTTTCCATGGCTACTTAGTTGCCATGCTGACATTGAAGCCCAGGTCTTTCTGATTTCAGAGGCTGCAGTCTTCACCGTTCATGGCCTCTTGGCCAGAAGGCCCTGTGAGGTTTGCCTGGAAGAAGGCGTTAGGCCTGGTTTCTGTGCCCACTGGGCCTCACAGAGTGTTCTTGGCACCCTGGGCACTGCACCACCTGTCCCACCCTCCAGGCTGCGTTGGACACACCTCACCCCTGAGCAGCATGGCTTAGCTCGCCAACCTGAACATACGCAGGCACTTACTTCGAGTAGCCTCTGGTTAGGCAGAACCGTCTAACACAGTGCATCTCTTATAAAGTCAGACATCTCATGTAAATTATTGGACACTCCTGGAAATGAAAACGTACAACAGTTTTAATGAGTATTTGGAGCATGGTCTTTCAAACCATCATAAAGTCACAAAACTCTAAGTCTGGGGCCACGTGTGGCTTACATATGTGCTCATTCCCCTTGTCCTTCATAGTTCGTGTCAGCCTGTGCTTGTCCAGATCATTTATCAGCGCTTGAGAGCTGGGATTTTAGGGTTCAAGCTGATGGGTTCTGTGTAGCTTCACTGCAGCCTGCACAGGTTGGGACGGAGAGGTCACCTTTGAGATCATGATTTTTTAAAAAAAATTTTGTGGCGGAGTCTCGCTCTGTCACCCAGGCTGGAGTGCACTGCCGTGATCTCTGCTCACTGCAACCTCTGCCACCCAGGTTCAAGCAATTCTTCTGCCTCAGCCTCCCTAGTAGCTGGGATTACAGGCACCCACCACCGTACCCGGATAATTTTTGTATTTTAGTAGAGACAGGTTTCACTATGTTGATCAGGGTGGTCTCAAACTCCTGACCTCAGGTGATCTGTCCACCTTGGTCTCCCGACGTGCTGGGATTACAGGCACACGCCACCACGCCCAGCTAATTTTTTTACTTTTAGTAGAGACGGGGTTTCACCATGTTGACCAGGATGGTCTCGATCTCTTGACCTTGTGATCCACCCGCCTCGGCCTCCCAAAGTGCTGGGATTACAGGCTTGAGCCACCGTGCCCGGCCTTGTAGTTGCTTTTTAGGCATGTAGTTGATATTTTGAACTCTGTCATCTGTGTATATTTTTTTCTGTCAGAATCAGTTTAATAATGTTTGTTAGCTGGGAGCAGTGGCTCACCCCTGTAATCCAGCACTCCGGGAGGCCAAGGCGGGCAGATCACAAGGTCAGGAGATTGAGGCCATCCTGGCCAACATGGTGAAACCCCATCTCTACTAAAAATACAAAAATTAGCTGGGTGTGGTGGGAGCACCTGTAGTCCCAGCTACTTGGGAGGCTGAGGCAGGAGAATTGCTTGAACCAGGAGGCAGAGGTTGTAGTGAGCCAAGATCATGCCACTGCACTCCAGCCTAGGCAACAGAGTGAGACTCCATCTCAAAAAAAAAAATAATGTTTGTTAAATAAATGCTTTGTTTTATCTGTAATCTTATACTTTCCACTTTAAAACCTTCAATAGGTTTCTTCTTTGTGTGCATTTTATTTTTGTTTGCTGATTGACGCAGTGTCTCATGACTCCCTGGGGTGCAGTTGGGAGGAAAGCATTTCAGTAAACACCCAGATCGAAACAGGTATCTTGAGAATCCTCAGTGCCACTGGGACCCCCGAATCTTCAGATTAGGGCCAGGCTGTCACCAGCCCTGGGCACACACACTATACTTTTAGTTCCACAGTAAATACTAGAACTGTGATCAGTGCACAAAAGAAATAATGGTGACCAGAGGTTGTTAATGTGCAATCATCATGTGTGGATATTGCAGATACAGGAAATATTAGGATATTTTGAAAGTTGTTTGGGGGGGACATCTCGGTGTGTCCCCACCATATCCACTCTCTCTAGCCTCTGACCCTTCCTTCTTTCCTAGTGGGAGTGGGTGGGAATACTCAGAGACACAGAATTGTGCCCACACTGATGGGGGGTGTTACAGCCGCTGTCCCCAAGAAAAATCCACACATACTCAAGAGCACCCCCATGTCTGAGGTGCTGCTGCCATGACGCTTTCCTGCTGCCCTCATTGTCCCTTCTACGACCCATGGGCCCTTACCGCCCTGACCCTGTGGCCTTGCCGCCTCCTGCCCTGGCTGGGCCCTCTGTTTGCATCCTTCTTTCCTGAGTCTACTCTCGTGCTCCCTCCTCTCCTGGCGCCCATCCTGTGAGGCCCTGCCTTGCCCTCTTCCTTCCCTTAGCACTCACTTTCTGATGTGTTCTTTCAGTGATTCTCATTCTCTGTCCCCGCTGGAGCATGGGCTGTTGGGGAGCAGGAGGTGTCTGTTTTGTAAGATTGCGTTCCAGGTGTCTAGAGGGTCGCCCTCCTGGGCACTGGGGTCAGCTCCCCAAAATGAGTAAACAGATAAGGGATCCCCAGCCTTTGGTGTGTCAAACAGGAAAGCAGACAAAAGATGTGTTTCATGGGTGTGGTTTCTGCTCCTGCCCAGCCAGGCTCTCGCCCTCGCCAGCACTCGTGTGGACCTTCTGCTCTGTGCAGACGAGAACAAAAGGTCGCTAGCACAGTGCTGGTCTGCCTTAGACATAGAGCCTTCACCCAGCCAGCGGGTTTCTCTACGTATCAGACTGGATGCAGGGCCTGCTGGATTCGGGTCATCACTCAGGCCTGTTCTTTGCCAGGTTACCTGTCCTGCTGCCGATTCCTGGATGACAATCAGATCGTCACCAGCTCTGGAGACACCACATGGTAAGTACCTGACCTGGGGCAGGCAGTGCCTTGAGAACCCCACAGCCCCTGGCACATTCCTCTGTGAACACGTAGGAAATAAGGCTCTTGACATGAATTACTAGGCCATCTTTAAGTGACCTTAAGATATAAAACACACAGTAGCAACGTGTGAATTCATTATCTAATTTTCTTTTTATTGTTTGGATGGAGTTTTGCTCTTGTCAGTCAGGCTGGAGTGCAGTAGTGCAATCTTGGCTCACTGGAACCTCTGCCTTCCGGGTTCACATGAGTCTCCTGCCTCAGCCTCCCGAGCAGCTGGGATTACAGGCACCAGCTACCATGACTGGCTGCTGATTTTTGAATTTTTAGTGGAGTCAGGGTTTCACCGTGTTGGCCAGGCTGGTCTCAGACTCTTTGACCTCAGGTGATCTGCCCACCTCGGCCTCCCAAAGTGCTGGGATTACAGGCGTGAGCCACAACACCCAGCCTCATTATACTTTTAATAGATTTACAAAGTTCAGTTTTCAGCAGCTAAGAACCAAAGTAGAGATATTTTAAGTACAATCAGGCTCTGAGTGCCTGCTCTTTTTCTTCCCTGCGTATATTTGTACTTCCTTGGGTGGTGTTGGGTGAGAGGAGGGTGAGTTTCGATTGTCCCTTTCCGATAGCACCATGTAATTGTAAACAGTGAGTGAAGCCTAAAAATAACAGATACCACAGTTGAGGTGAACTGTATCAGACTTCATGTCTAGAGTTTTCACCTTACAGATAAATGGAAGCCCACTTAAACCCTAGAATATTTTCCTTTGTGGCATCAAAGTACATAAATTAAATGACCAGAGTTATGAGAGTCATTTTAGACTTCAGGTGGCCTTGCGGGTTTTTCTGGTCTTCTGAGGCTTGATTTGGTGGCAGGAGCTGTGCCCAGGACAGGGCACAGACGCCTAGTCACACAGTTGGTGGGGTTCACCGAGACATGGGTCCTTAACCAATCTGTCGGCAAAGCGTCTCCACGTGGTGTTACAAGGTGTCCTTGTATACGTTTCATAGACTTACAAAAGATCTGTTCTCAGATTGTCAAATCTTGGGAAGATTTATTATTTATTTGAAGACATTTTTAAAGCGCTTCTGTTCATTAATCATTTTTTTCGGACTCTTACGTATCTTCCTTCCTTTTCTGCAGTCCCTCAGGCCCTAGAGAGGAGACTCCCTGTGCAGTTTCTGTTAAGATTGGCTGATGGGATTCACATTGCCAGGCCCAGCTAGGCTTTCCTCTGAGGCTGACATGAATGGACAGTGCTCACTGGTGTTGCTTTCCGTGGGGTGAGCACTGTTCCCTGCGCAGGAACAACACATGGGCCGGCATGTGGCCCTCATAGCTGTTGTTACACCACCAGGCCTCTGCTCTGTGCAGGGCACTGTCAGCGTCTCACTTTTGGACAGCCGTTAAGTGGAAACACAGTAGAATACCATGACCACTGAGAACTCAGCTGCTCTCCTGTTTGTGATTCCAGGAAAGGGCAAGGGGACGTCAGAACTGCTCCAAGCCACTATTTACCTGGCATTGCCTTTTCCTACCTGCCTTTCTAAGACCTTGTGAAGGGGGTCGGGGGGGCAGGCACAGAGGGAGCAGCCACGGGTGGAGGAGCATCCCTCTACACGCATGGGTTCCCCATAGCTTCCTGCTGCCCCTCTATGCCCATCCATGACCTAAGAGTATGGCACAGCCTCGGCGTTTCTGCTTAAAAAGTGTCCCAGCTCCCTGCTTGCTGGTGTCGGAGTTGAGGTGGCGTCCCTGTCATTCTGAAGCCCAGGCCTTTGCTCCTCTCTGGATAATTTTGCTTGCTTTGCTTTGTTTCCCTTCCAGAGTTGTATTGCATTTGAATTTGTCTCGAAACAATTTGCATTTTTTAAGTAACAGTGCAGAGGTTTGCTGTGGTCCTGGGTGGTTTGAAGGACAGTTTGTCACATGACTAGCCACCCAAGAAGGTGAGGCTGATGTCCACTTGTCATTCGCTCCTGCTCCAGTGCCCTGTGGGACATCGAGACCGGCCAGCAGACGACCACATTTACCGGACACACTGGAGATGTCATGAGCCTTTCTCTTGCTCCTGACACCAGACTGTTCGTCTCTGGTGCTTGCGACGCTTCAGCCAAACTCTGGGATGTGCGAGAAGGCATGTGCCGGCAGACCTTCACCGGCCACGAGTCTGACATCAACGCCATTTGCGTGAGTCTGGGTGAAGATAAGAGGCTGGGGCCTCTGCCGGCTCTGCTAGCTATTCGGATGGCTAAGTGTTAAATTTTTCTGGATTAGATGCTCTCCTTTTTTTTTTTAACTTTGTTTCTGTTTTTGAGATGGAGTCTGGTTCTGTCACCCAGGCTGGCGTGCAGTGGCATGATCTCGGCTCACTGCAACTTTCACCTTCCCGGTTCAAGCAGTTCTCCTGTCTAAGCCTCCCGAGAAGCTGGGATTACAGGCGCCCACCACCATGCTTGGCTGATTTTGTATTTTTAGTATACATGGGGTTTCACCATAGTGGCCAGGCTGGTCTCCAACCCCTGACCTCAGGTGATCTGCCCGCCTTGGCCTCCCAAATGCTGGGGTTACAGGTGTGAGCCACTGTGCCTGGCCTCCTGTCTGATTCTTACACAACCTTATTTACAGATGGGTATACAGAAAGCTCCCTGTGGAAATCTTATCTGTATTGACCGTTTGTCTCACAGATATTCATGGTGTGTCTGTTGTGTGCCAGTCCCTGTTCCCACTTCTACAGCTGAGCAGTGGTTGGGATCCTGGAGGGGAGTGACAGTAAGATACCTCAGTTCACCAGTTACTGGTTATAGATCCTTACTGGTCAGGGTCACAGCTGACCAGGAAACCTGCCCTCCTCTTTAGCACCCGATGGCTGGGCAGTGTCCAGCCCCTGGCCTTCTGAGGAGACCTGGATGGATGTGTCTGTTGGTTGGACAGAGCTCTGCTGCAGTCCCGACCACTGCTCGGGTCAGCCCATCTCCTCTCCTTCCCTGAGATAAGCCCTGATGTCTGGCAGCTATAGTAACATGCATGCCTGTCGGAGATGACTACTTTGTCACTATTCCTTTGGAATAAATTGTACTCTTTGGGGACTGTAATCACAGTGTCCAAGATCACAGTGTTTTGTTTTCATTTTTTTTTAATTCAGTGTCTGTAGAGAATGTCAGAAATAGCCAATGCCGACTATATTTCAAGTCGTCATGCCGGGGTATTGGAAAAAGTTTTGAATTAGCAATAGTTGCGCCTCAGATAAACCTCATTGGCTACGATGCTGCCACTTTGCAAAGCTGATCACAGTGTGTGTTTCCCCGGTGCAGATCCCCTCCCACCCCAGTCCCCGGTGCAGATCCCCTCCCACCCCAGTCCCCGGTGCAGATCCCCTCCCACCCCAGTCCCCGGTGCAGATCCCCTCCCTCCCCAGTCCCCGGTGCAGATCCCCTCCCACCCCAGTCCCCGGTGCAGATCCCCTCCCACCCCAGTCCCCGGTGCAGATCCCCTCCCACCCCAGTCCCCGGTGCAGATCCCCTCCCACCCCAGTCCCCGGTATAGCTCTGGGCCTCTGTGGTACCATCCCTCTGGTCTTACCAGAACACAGTCTTCTGGTCTTTGCCTGCTGTGCACTCTGCAGCCCTACCATTGAGCAGTCCATATTCTCAGTGTTTCTTTCTAAGTGCTTACATGATGTCTTGATTTGCTTTCTCTTTCCAGTTCTTTCCAAATGGCAATGCATTTGCTACTGGCTCCGACGATGCCACCTGCAGGCTGTTTGACCTCCGTGCCGACCAGGAGCTCATGACTTACTCCCACGACAACATCATCTGCGGGATCACCTCTGTCTCCTTCTCTAAGAGCGGGCGCCTCCTCCTTGCTGGGTACGACGACTTCAATTGCAACGTCTGGGACGCACTCAAAGCCGACAGGGCAGGTAGGTGGCCCTGGGGACCATGTTCACATGGCATCTTTAGGGTGGACACAGGGTGGTTGCAGAAACTGCAGCATTTTAGTGTCAGTGGGACTGTGGCATGGCATAACAGGCGTGATAGTCGCAAACTGACGGCCCAGCTCTGGCCTCCAAGGCAAGTGGGCTCCAAGGAGCACCAGCATATCTTCCCACATGCTGCGGAGGGCGCAGGAGAGGGTCAGCGGGCGTGAGAGGGTCAGCACATATCAAAGGCAAGCATGTTATTGCCACATGTATTAAAACACTAGATGTTAGATGTAGCTTTGAAAAAAAGTAAAAAAAAAAAACAAAACACTAGATGTATACAAAATGAGGCTTTCTTACTAACAATTAACATTCAGGCATTTGAATTTGAGAATTGTTGAGACTGACAGAATCTTTGAGCCTCGTTTGTCTAAGTACCTGGGAAAATGGAAGCAGGGAGCATGCTACAGGCCGTGGCCGTTACTAGGGATTCCTGCTGCTTCCAGACGGGTGCCGCTCCCACCTCTTGGTTAAACACCTGTCTTTTTCTCCCCAGCCTGGGGTTCCAGAGTGGAGCCCTTCCGACCAAGTACCACAGTCCCAGTGCTGTGGAAGGGCTGTGGAGGCCAGCGCAGGCCTTGCTAGAGCAGATGCTGGCCCCTGTGCTCAGCTGTGTGCTGGCTGCAGGAGCTGGGGGAGGGCAGCTGCAGTGGACCTTCAGATCCTCCTGGGAGGAAGTGCAGTTCCTGGCTGGTGATGATCTAAGCCAAGGCTGTTGGGAATGTTGACAGGAGGCTCCCTGACCATGTGACAGTGCCAGTGGTCCCAGCCACATCGCTGATCCTGGGTTCTGGGTCTCGTGCAAGGCTCTAAAATCACAGACAAAGGAAAAGCAGCTCCGGCCCTAAGTGCCCGTGTTAGATTGCTTTGAGATTGGGTGATCTTGATTTTTTTGATTGTGGTCTTTGCCTCTTTTTTAAGCTTTCTAAGTGAGTGCCAAGAAGTCAGTGCAAAGGGCTCTGGATTTATTGATTATGTGTGTGCGTGTGCCTTTGAATTTTAACAAGCTTGGCCATATGCTTCAGTTTAATTCCCACATGGATGCAACTTTCTCTCCCTTCCTGGCTGTTGGGGACTCTGGGACTTGTCCCATAAGATACATGCCAGCCGCCCTCATCACAACATGGCACACGGGTGAGATTGATGCCTCTGGGCTTCGGCGTGATTTCTGCTGTTGTTTGCTCCCAGGTGTCTTGGCTGGGCATGACAACCGCGTCAGCTGCCTGGGGGTGACTGACGATGGCATGGCTGTGGCGACGGGGTCCTGGGACAGCTTCCTCAAGATCTGGAACTAACTCCAGTAGGTAATGCAGCAACCCAAATGCCCTTGTCTGAGGGGAGCTGTGCGTGTTTCTCAGAACGTACGAAGTTGTGATTAATGGTTTCTAGATAAATGTTGATGTAGCATTGATTTGGAATTGTGTTGTGGGAAACTCTTACAGAAGTCTGAAGGCACGTGCCTCAGCTGCAGACACTCGTGCAGCGGAGGGAAGAGCAGTGACCTGACTTGCGTCTGCACTTAGATACTCTGCTTCTTCTCACGTTTCTTTCAACTCTGTTTAAAACAGCATGTGGATGCCATGGAGACTGGAAGACCATTCCAACTTTGACGCGTTACCATGAGAGCATATCCTATCCAACCGTACTAACGTGGACACCCTACACCTCCCCTCAGAACTTCAAAAGGGCAAGATCTTTTTTCCTTCACTTATTGCTGAAACCAAGAGCACAATTCCCACGAAGAGAAGGAGCTCTGTGCTGTAGGCTAAACACATTGTGCATTCCTTCCGGGCCGTCGTCTTTGTTGTCTTTTTGTCCTGAATGAATTTTAGAAGGAAATATATAATAAAATTGTTAACCAGAAGGCAAACTTGAGTGTAATTGTGAGAGAAACACACCTGTCCACTAGCTTATTTGAATTTTAGATCAGTGACCCCGTTTTGTGACATTCACACAAAACAAGCTGAGGGCTTTGTTCATCTGGTCATCAGTCCAAATTTCAGTCATGTTCGTAGCAAGATTTTGAAAGCATTCATATTTCCTTTTTAAAATATATTCCTTTGTGTTCAGCAGTTACTCAAAACCAGACAGTCTAGGGCAGCCTCTCTGGCATTACTGATGATGTGAATTCAGTCCCTGGTTTTTAATTTTCTGTTTAGTGTCACAGGTCATTGTTGCACACAAACATGGCATAGAAAAGAACATGTTGCGAAGCCATGGGACCAAGCACATGCGGTGATGGTCTCGAACGCGTGATCAGAGTCCTTCGCCTTGGCTGAAAAGTGAGCTCAGATCCAGCACCACTTTCCTCCTAACCAACCCATCCTGTCTGTCTTCTGAGTTGTTTTTCAATCTCACTTTGGGTTTCCTTGTGAAGTTGGAGGGAAGTTTATAAAGCCTAACACTACCCCCCCCCCCAACAAGGAGGAACCTCTGTTTTCAAGAGCGATGCCTGTCCTGTGCTTGGATAGTCAGTCAGTTATTTGTGTATGAAACAATGTACAAATCAATGTTTTGAAAATAATGATCTCAGACTTTCTAAGTTAAATTTTAAAAATTTTCATTGTTTGCCATATTGGGTGGGTTTACTCTTAGAATCGCATGCTGTAGAAATGCTCAAAAGTGCATACAGGACTCAGTCCTTAGGTGTTCTTTTTCTTTTGAGAAGTAACCTCTTACAGTTGTAACCATTGCGGCTCTGTCCACTTCTTGCTGCTGCTCTGTGGCACATGTCGGAAGCAGTACAGCGCGCGGCTCTACACGCTTCGGTAGCGGGATAAGTCACTGTTTTCTTTCTTTCTTTTAAAAAACAAAAGTTCTGTTGCAAACGACTGCTGTTGGATTCTGAGGTCGGGAGGGAGGGAGGGAGGGAGGGAGGGAGGGAGGGAGGGAGGGAGGGAGAAAAGGAGGGAGGGGGAGTGAAGAGCCTGCCCTCCTTTATGGATTCTAAAGGGCCCTAAGCGACCAAGGTGGCTCGTCCCCGTCACGCACAGATTGTCCTGGTGTTCGTTTCAAGGCCAGTGTTCAGCAGCAGCGTTTGGAAAGCAGGTTCTGTGGGACCCCCGCCCTGCCCCCCCCAGCACTCCTTCATAGCAGCAGTAGTGGCTTCTCCATCCTGTTTTCTGCAACATTCTATACAAAACTGTGCTGTGACCTTGCGGTAGGCCTGGATCTGGCAAAGAGAATACAAATGAAACCCCTTCTTTCTCTCTCCATCAAACAACTCTGTAGAGCTCTCTGCACCCTTCCCCTCTCCACCTTTTGTATTTAATTTTAAAGTCAGTGTACTGCAAGGAAGCTGGATGCAAGATAGATACTATATTAAACTGTACTGTTATTTAAGATGTAATAAAGCAGTTTGACATGAGGGACTTTGGTGTGGTGATTATTTACGGGTCCATTTTCAGTTGATGGACGCGCCCCCTCCCTACGCTGCCCCTGCTGCCGTGAGGTCTGACGGATGTGGTCATGCCAGTGCCTTGCCCGCCCACATCACAGAACCCATGAGTGTCGCATTGGCTCCTTGGAGGGGTTCCTGAGAAGCTCCACCTCACAGGCCTGTAGAGCAGTGAGCTCCACCTGCGACCCGCCAGACCCCTCGCCAGGCATAGGCCTTGCCCACAGCGCCATGGGAGTCTCCACGGGCAGCTGCCTTGCCTTTCTCTTCTGCCATTTCCCTCCCCTAGGATATCTGAGGTTGTGTTACTCCAGAGACTAGCTTTCTTTCAGACTAAACTGAGCGTTCCTCTTGGTCTGAATAAAAAGAACTGCATCTAGTAAGAAAAAAATGAACACTGGTCATGGGAGCATGGAAGACCATGGCTATATGCTGTGTGCGTCCCAAACAGCCACTCCAGGCTCTGGGAGCATCCACTTCCCTGCTTTCCAAGCTGGTGGGTTTTTTTTTTTTTTTTTTTTTTTTTTTTTTTTTTTAAACAGAGTCTTGCTCTGTTGCTTAGGCTAGAGTGCAATGGCTCGATGTTGGCTCACTGCAGCCTCCCCCTCCCAGCTTCAGGAGATTCTCCTGCCTCAGCCTCCCAAATAGCTGGGATTACAGGTGCCTGCCACTGACCATGGCTAATTTTTGTATTTTTAGTAGAGACAGTGTTTTACCATGTTGATCAGCCTGGTCTCAAACTCCTGACCTCATGATCCACCCACCTTAGCCCCCAAAGTGCTGGGATTACAGGTGTGAGCCACCATGCCGGGCCAAAGCTGGTGATTTTAAAAAATCTTAGGCAATACAAAGTTAGCTGGGCATGGGTGGCACATGCCTGTAATCCCAGCTACTTGGGAGGCTGAGGCAGGAGAATCGCTTGAACCCGGGAGGCACAGCGACTGTGGTGAACTGAGATTGCGCCATTGCACTCTAGCCTGGGCAATAAGAGCAAAACTCAAAAAAAAATTTTTTTTAATCTTAAATAGGCGTGTGTAGTGGCTCTCTCCTGTAATCACAGCACTTTGGGAGGCTGAGGCGGGCAGATTGCTTGAGCTCAGCAGTTCAGAACCAGCCTGGGCAATGTGGTAAAACCTCATCACTATTTTATTAAAAAAAAAAAAAGGTGGGGCCAGGCACGGTGGCTCATGCCTGTAATCCCAGCACTTTGAGGGACCAAGGCAGGTAGATCAGTTTCTCAACATGGTGAAACCCTGTCTCTACTAGAAATACAACAAATTAGCTGGGCATGATGGTTGGTGGGTGCCTATAATCCCAGCTATTCGGGAGGCTGAGGCAGGCGAATCACTTGAATCAGGGAGGTGGTGTTTGCAATAAGCAGAGATTGCATTACTCCAGCCTGGATGAGAGTGAGACTCATCTCAAAAAAAAAAAATCCGAGCACAGTAGCTCATGCCTCTAACCCCAGCACTTTGGGAAGCCAAGCGGGGGCGGATTACCTGAGGACAGCTGTTTGAGACCAGTCTGACCAATATGGAGACAGCCCATCTCTACCAAAAATACAAAATTTGCCGGATGTGGTGGCCCGTGCCTGTAATTCCAGCTACTAAGGAGGCTGAGGCAGGAGAATCACCCGAACCCAAGAGGTGGAGGTTTCGGTGAGCCAAGATCACGCCATTGCACTCCAGTCTGGGCAACAAGAGTAAAACTCTCAGTAGAAAAGATAAAATCTTAAATAATTTGTTAGGTTATCACAAGGTACCTTTGTAATCCCTGCAGCTCCAGAGGCTGAAACTTTTTGTTTCTGTATTTTGAGGTGGTTTTAGCTCTGTCGCCTGGGCTGCAGTGCAGTGGCGCGATCCTGGCTCACTGCAGCCTCTGCCCTCTGGGTTCAGGCAATTCGCCTGCCTCAGCCTCTGCAGTAGCTGGGACTACAGGCGCGTGCCACGCCGCCTGGCGAATATTTTATTTTTAGTAGAGGGGGGGCTTCACTCTCTGCTGCTCCAGGCAGGCTGCTTGGTATGTCTGACTACCAATGATGCGGCGCCATCTCCCGGTGGGGCGACGTGGCGCTGTTTCAGGCTGCTGAGGTGGGTGTGATTGGCAGGCTGAACAGGGAGGGTTTGCCTCACTTCATCCTTATCCCCCACTTCTCCCTGAAATAAATGCGTTCTTCATAGTGCAAGTCCTTCACAAGCCCTAACCCTGCCAGCTGTCTTACAAAAGCCCCACTTAAAATGCTAGAGAGTTGAACTTGTCTTGGAGGCGTCAAAAGAAATTAAAAATTTTAAAAATTAAATGCTAGAGAGTACCTGAGGTGCTTCTCCAGCTGGCAGTTCTGGAAGGGAGGGGCCCCAGCAGCCCGGAGGCATGGCGGGGCCTGCAGTGGCCTATCTTGGCCCCTGCAGAGTACAGAAAGGCTGAGCATCCCAGCAGGGCCGCCCGCCTCCGACTCCACTTCCTGCCTTTGGGAATTCCTGTTGGCTTCTGTATCCTAGCCTGGCACCCAGCATGGTGACGGAACTGGGACCCGCTGGCCTGACGCCCCTTCCCCTTAGCCTGGAAGAGCCAGAGCTGAGGAGGTCCCCTCCCTAGGGCAGCCTGCCTGTCCCCTGGCGGGCATGGAGGCCACTGCCCCGCTTCCTTAGCAAAACAGGAAATGAAAATGGGTGCCAACAACGTGCGTTTGGACAGCAGCACTGGCTGAGGCAGTGTGGAAAGAGGATGGTAATTCCACATCGGCTGAGTGAACTGCAATTATTTTCAAATTTTAAGCACCAAAGTAGTTCGTAGATCGCATTACCCGGCCACGGCAGGAGCAGAGCCCTTTGCCGCCAGCAGCCCCGCCGTCTGGGGGCCCAAGGCGCGCTTCCCGTGTCCGTGTCACCTGACTCTGCCCCCCCCCGCGCGGGCACACCTGTCGCAGGTGCAAACAGGCAATGGAGTGACCTGTGGCTCGATCCGGCTGTTGACTGTTACTGCAGGGCCTCGGCCCTCCTCTCACCAAGCGGCGCGGGGCCGCCCCTCTGCGCCATGTCCCAGGGATGAAGTTCCCCACCTCAATTTGCCTCCAGCACGTGGCACGCACGTCCACACCAGAGCAGGGGAGGGCAAGGTTTCCGTTCTGTCCCGTGCGTGTCACGCACCTAGCAGAGCCTGGCCCTCAGCAGGATGCCAGGAGGCGCGCTCTGCCCACGCGAATCGGGGACACTTCCGCGGCCCGGCTGAGCGCTCCCAGGAAAGGCCGCCCCGGCCCCTCCCACTACCCTCTGGCCCCGCCCTGTCCCTGAACCCCTCGCCCCCCCAACTCCCTTTCTTTCCTCGCTGGGTGACCTTGAACAACTTAGTTGGCCTTTCTGTTCCTCTGACTCCCCCGTGAAAAACGTGGACAATAAAAGTACCAAGCTGCTTGGTAAGGATCTTGTGAGCACAGGAGTCCCAGTCGTGCCAGGTGGTTACTGTTGATGCTCCCCGCCCACCCTAGGCTAACATGGCCTCAGGGCCCTGGGCCTGCTACTCCCTCTGCGAGAGAAACACTTGTCCCTGAGTACCCCTGGTCAAAACTGTACCCCAACCCCTGCCTGCCCCACTAATTCTGCTTCTTGTCCGTCTGCCCCACTGGAAGGTGAACACCTGAACTTTGGTTTCCATTGTTCAATCCTAAGGGTGCCTGGCACATGGCTGGCGTCCTGGGAGAGAGGTTGTCCCTCGCCCCAAACCAGTCCAAACAGGAGGCTGTCGTGTGGGCAGTTCCAGACACTGGCTCCTGCAGATGCCCCCGTCCTGGCTCTCAGCCTGGGCAGGGCCTGTGCCGGGTGCTGGTTGGAGGCTGGATCAGTGACCAGATAGCCTTCCACACTGACGTCCTTCGCTGGGAGCCTTAGTCCCTCCCAGCCACCCTTCCCCCAGGCTCACAGCCACTTCCTCCTTGTGGGTTCTGGGCAGAGTTTGTTCACCAGGTTCACTGGAGCCAGGCCACCTGAAGTCAACTTCCCTTCCCTCTCAGCCTCCGGAGCAACCCATACCCCAGCTCACCCCATCCTGCTCCACCCGTCATGGCCTCAACTCCCCCTTCTCCCTCCACCCACCCCATCCCTGCTGGCCCCCAGAAGAGGGTGGGTCCAGGTTTTCGGGGTTCTGAAGTCAACAAAGTAGTCATCCTTAAAGAATACAAAAAACAATGCCAATTATGTGAAGAGTCCACTGCCGCCTTGAGCAATGGCAGCCCTGGGGCTGATGAAGGTCTTGGTAAGGGGTGCCACCCCACTGCTGGCCCCTCCCCAGGGCCTGGTCAGGTAGGAAGGGGACTTTCCTGACCTCAAGTCTCTTGGAGGCAGACCCTCCTCCGGTGCACCATAGGCAGGGACCCTCTACTTCTGCCCCAGTCCCCACGAGAGCCTTGGACCCTTCTGTTCCTGCTGCTGGAAGCCCCTTCCCTTTGGTCTCAGCCCAAGAAAAACTGCTTCTAGGCCCATTCCAGGCGCCCTTCCCAGCTCTGGCCTTAGTTACTGCCAGTCAGACCTGGGGTGAGGTGTAGGTGTGAGATCTTGGCCCCTGAATCTTCAAGGTCACATCTGGGGCCTGCCCTGAGAAATTGCACAACGATGTCAGCTGAAGGAAGCCACAGCCCTGGTTTTGTTTTCTCTCCCAGAGGCAGTCCCCAGGCCCAGGGTAGACAAAGGGCCTCCATGTTACAGACAGGGGCAGCTGATGGAGCTCCCTACACAGTGGGACACACGAAGGCGGCTTGCTGTGTGACCTGGGCCTACAAGAGTCACTGGAGGGGTTGCAGAAGCAGGCAACTGCCTCCACTCTAGAAGATTCTATGGAGGCCTGGCCCAGTGCCTGGCTTGTTTGTGCTCCATGTACATCAAGCATTATTATGCTAAAGGTCATATCCAAAAACTCAGCTCAAGCGTTATTATGCTAATTAATCTTACTCTCCCACCAGGAAAAAAACCGGGCAGCTCACTAGCACTTCTGTGGGTGTGGCTGGTGGTCACTTCAAAACAGTTGGGTTTGCAAAATAACCCCAGGAGGAATTACAGAGCTTAAGAAATCCCCTCAAGTTTCCACAGCCATTGCTTCCTTTTCCAGTAGCCCTTGGTGCCCTGCACTTTACTGAGGTCCTGGACTGGAGAGCTGTGTGTTCCAGGAAGACTCGGCCAGTCCGTGTTCCTGGACCCTGGGTACCGGGCCCCGGAGTCCTGACTGGACGGCAGCCCGACCATAGCAGGTATGCGGGTTTGGGGAAGGCCTGCAGAGGACTCAGGTCCATATGGAGCCCTGGCCAGGTGATCCACACAGGAAGTATAGACAGAGAAGGAACCTCAGAAAACAATGTATGGGCCAGGTGCAGTGGCTTACATCTGTAATCCTAATATTTTGGGAGGCTGAGGCGAGTGGGGTTTGAGACCCAGCCAGGGCAAAATGGCAAACCTCATCTCTACCAAAAAAAAAAAAAAATTATATATATATATATATCTGCCGAGTGTGGCCGCACCCACCTGTAGTCCCAGCTACTCCGAAGCTGAGGAGGGAGGATGGCTTCCAACTGGGAGGTCAAGGCTGCAGTGAGCCGTGATCCTGCCACTGGACTCTGGCCTGGGCGACAGAATCAGAGCCTATCTCAGAAAAACAAAACAATGGCTGGCATTGGGGGGCCAGCAGGTTACAGCAGCTGCTCGTGCACTGCCAGTTTACTCGACAGTTACCCAAGGGCTGAGAACTGCGCACAAGGCACATTGTTGGGACATCTGAGGCCTGAAGGCGCTAGTGCTGAGAGCAGCCACCAGTTTAGCGAGTGCGGGCTGGGTGGGGCCCGCAGTCCCAACAAACACTCCGAAGACAACTCCTGTGGGTGGCTTTGGCCGCCGCCTCCAACTTCCCGGATCGTCCAGCCTGCGGGGTGCGCAAAACACCGCCCCCTGTCCCCCTAGAGGAGGCCCGGACCACCAGGTCCTCCCTCCACTGCCGGCCTTGGGATCCCAGGCGCAGAGCCCTGGGGCCGCGGTGGGCGGGCAAGGAGCACAGGGGCGCTGGAGGTGGGCGAGGCCAAGTGCGGTTCCCCAAGGCGCAGAGCCACCCTCCCAGCCCCTCCGGACAGCCCCGAGGGAGCGCAGCGCCGCCGCAGCTGCTCCGCCAGGTTTCGGTTCCCGAATCCGGCACGGTCCGCCGGTGTCACAGCCCGGTAATTAGGGAATCAGCAGCGGGCGGGGCCGCCTCTCGCTGGGCACCAGCGCTCCCCGGAGCCGGCCCACGTGGTCCGGGAGGTCCCGCCCGCGGTGGCGGTGAGTGGGGGCGGGACGCCAGGCAGAAGCTGGGGTCAAAAGGCCGGGTGCGCCGAGGCGTAGACGTGGCGGGCGGAACGAGAGGCGCGCTCCGGACGCGGCAGGTGAGTGGGGACTGGAGCCCTGCTTGACGCGCCGACCGCTGGCTACTCGCATCACGGAGGCGCGCCCATCTCCCGGTGCCCGCCTCCACTCCCGGGCCGCCCCTCCTCCGCACCGTCCGCCTCTTTCCCGCCGCGGCCGTCGTACCCCGCCCCGCGCGGGGCGTCCCGGCGCCCGTCGGACACCGCAGCTCCGCTGGGCGGCCCACGTGCGCGCCGGCGCGGGGGGCGCATGCGTGGCGCATGCGCAGTGGGCGGCCGCGGCGCATTGCTGCTCGGCGGCGCTGGCGCCGGGGTCCCGGCGGCCATGGGTCGGCAGGCGGCCTGGAGGCCGAGGGTCAGGTAGCGACGGCTGGCGGCAGCGGGGCCTGCGGGCTCGGTCCGGCATGTAGACGTCCCGCAGGCGCCCGCGGCAGCGAACGGTGAGTGAGCTGCCCCGGCCCGCCGTCCGCCTGGGGTCGCCCGCCGCCTGGGGTCATCGCTGCCGGGGAGCGCGCGGCCAGGCGGGGAGACACCGGGCCGGCCCTGCCCACCTGCCCTGCGGGGGACGCCGTGGAGGCGCGGACCGGCCGCCGATCCTCCCGGAACTGGGCGCCAGCACGGCCCAGGGCGAGGCTCGGCCTGGGGGACGGGTCTGAGGGAGGCCTCTGTCCGGCTGGCGCTCCGGGGCGGGGAAGGTGGGGCCGCCCGGCCCGGCCAGCACTCGCTCGGTCACCTCTGCGTGGGTCGCCAGGCCCTCGGTGTCCTGGCTTCCGCGGGTGGTTTCAGTGAGCAGGAGGGGTCTTTGACTCGTGAAAGCTTAGAGGGGCCCAAACCTAGTGGGGAAGTAGTGAATAAAGGATTCCGTACAGCCGGATCGGCATGGAATTCTCTAAAAACACTTCTTTGATTCAGCGCCCAATACTTGCCAGAAAATTCCAGTAGTCTGTGATGATGTTCCTATAGCCCAGGTGTGAGTGCCGGCCTTGAGCGCTGGGTCGTTTTCTTTCTTAATTGTGGGAACAGGGCGCGCCCAGCTCCGAAGGCCTGGTGGAGTTTTCCTTCCCAGGCCAAGGACCACCCCCACCCTCCCTTTCCTCCTCCCCAAGCAATGGGGTTCCTTTGGGCTTCGATTCCGAGTAACAAGTTATTTTTCCTTTCTTGTTTTGGAACACGTTTGAGTTGTACATTCAAAACTTCATTTTTCTTGGCTCTTGGTGGGAATACATTTCAGAACTCTTCATTTGTTCCATGTCTCTCTGACCTTAGTTGGCCTGAAACTAACATGTTTGCCTTAATAAGTAAGGTTTTGTTTTGTTTTGTTTTTGCTTTTTTGAGACGGAGTCTCCTCCGTCGCCCAGGCTGGAGTGCAGTGGCGTGATCTCGGCTCACTGCAAGCTCCACCTCCCGGGTTCAAACGATTCTCCTGCCTCAGCCTCCCAAGCAGCTGGGACTACAGGCGCCCACCGCAACGCCCAGCAAATTTTTGCATTTTCAGTAGAGACGGGGTTTCACCATGTTGGCCAGGATGGTCTGGATCTCTTAACCTTGCCATCTGCCGGTCTCAGCCTCCCAAAGTGCTGGGATTACAGGCGTGAGCCACCGCGCCCAGCTACTTTCACATCTTGTTAGATAACTCCCTTCAAGTGCTTATCCCTGCACATTGTCCCCCCAAGCCTCTGGAGGTCTCTGTCCCCTTGGAACGTCTGTGTATGGCCTGTTTGTTCTCTGCAGGGTCTTCACTGTGACTTTGCAGCCCCTTCATGGTTTTAGCACGTTGGTTCTAAGCAACGTGAGGGATCACAGGTGCCACTGCAGTACCCGGGACAGCAGTCATCGTTAGGAGGTGTCCCCTCCAGAGGTTTGTGTGTGTGTTAGAAACGGGGCCTCACTCTGTCCCCCAGGTGTGTGTATAGTGGCATGATTATAGCTCCCTGTGACCGCAAATTCCTGGGCTCAGCTGAGGTTCCCACCTCAGCCCCCTGAGTTCCTGGAATTACAGCCCTGTGCCACCACACCTAGCTGATTGGTACAATCTTTTGTAGAGATAGAGTCTCACTGTGCTGTCCAGGCTGGTCTCAAACTCCTGGCCTCAAGGGATCCTTCTGCCTTCGCTTCCCAAAGTGCGAACAGTCTTTCTTTTTTCCTTTGAACTCAGAGGTGGGTTTATGTTGCTCAAGTCAGTTGGCAGCCTGCTGTTTGGTTCCAAAACAGCATTTTCTCCTTGAAACAACTACTGTAGGAAGTCAGGTTTGCAGGCTAGCTCAAAATCCTGTTTGAGTCATAGATTCTCAGTGAGGATCTCCGGGACAGCTAGCGTGGTCAAGAGCAGTCCTTGTGGAGCGGAGGTGGTGAAGAAATAGGGGGAAGTGGCACTTGTGATGAAAACAGAAGACAATCCCTTTGATCTTACTGAGCTTCACACTTGAGAAAACGTAGGTCTGACCTGGAGAACTGAGAGGCAGGTGGTGGTTTGTGTCCTGGCAGGAAGGTGCCGGGCCTCCCCCGGCAGCTCCACTCAGTCAGTCTGGACCTGTTGATAGTCACCATCCGGCTTCAGCCTTTCTGGACAAGTGGGTGTCAGTAAGGCTTTAGCTCGTAAACCCAGATTTCATTTCTACTCTCTGTCCTCTGCAATCTCTCCTGGCCCACAGTTGCCAAAGTCCTCACATTAATACATGGGAATAAGTAAGTTAATCAAAAGAAGTGTTTGTGTTCTTCAGACAGATGGTGAAAAGTGTTCAGAGAAAAAGCAAAAGTGAGCCAGGTGCTCTGTGAGGATGCCACGTACACTTTGTGCACCTGAAAAGGTGGGTAGACTCCGTGTCTCACCCTTCAGAACTGCACAGACCCTCCTTTTTCTCATCTGCCCCTAAGGAGGTGGAGCTACCTCTAAAGAAAGCCCCCTTCAGACCTGTAAGCTGCTTAGGTTTAATGAGGTCACAGGGTCAAGCCCTGTGGTCACATGGCCATAGCACTTTCCGGAAAGTCTTTCTCAGTGTGTGTACTGCCAGTGTGCGTGCCGGCCCTGGGCATTATTTACTGGGGGGAGACGAGGTGGGTAATTGAATGGGCAGTAAGTTTTTTCCAACTCAGGGTTAACTGAGGCTGAATGTGTCCGCGTTTCTGTCATGAAATAAATCTTCCGTTCAGTGTTTCAGCGAATGCTGATCGGGGTCTCACGTGGGAGCTCCTGTGTTTTATGTTTGCCTCTGTGGATGACTTATGTCCTTTGCACATGTGTTTATTGGCATCTTCATGTTTTCCTTGCCACTTTTTTCTTTCTTTTCTTTTTCTTTTTGAGATGGTGTTTCCCTCTGTTGCCAGGCTGGAGTGCAGTGGCATGATCTCGGCTCACTGCAACCTCTGACTCCCGGGTTCAAGCAATTCTTCTGACTCAGCCTCCCAAGCAGCTGGGACTACAGGGGCAGGCCACCATGCCCAGCTAATTTTTGTATTTTTAGTGGGGACGGGGTTGCACCATGTTGGCCAGGATGGTCAGGATCTCTTGACCTTGTGATCTGCCTGCCTCGGCCTCCCAAAGTGCTGGGATTACAGGCGTGAGCCACCACGCCCGGCCCGTAGTACTTTTTTCTAATAAAACTTCCTAATATAGAGGGTTTTGTTTGTTTGTTTTTTCATGGAGTCTCCCTCTGTTGACAGGCTGGAGTGCAGTGGCACGATCTCATCTCACTGCAACCTCTGCCTCCTGGGTTCAAGCAGTTCCCCTGCATCAGCCTCCTAAGTGGCTGGGAAGATAATTTTTTAAAGTTGGTTTTAATATTTAATATTGTTTTATAAATTAGTTTACTGCTTAGTCATCAAATTAATCTTTGCAGGTATATATGAACAGAGCTTCTAGGCTGGGTGCAGTGGCTGGCTCGTGCCTGTAATCCCACCACTTTGGGAGGCTGAGGCGGGCGGATCACCTGAGGTCAGGAGTTTGACAACAGCCTGGCTAACAGGGCAAAAACCCCATCTCTAATAAAAATACAAAAATTAGCCAGGCATGGTGGTGGGTGCTGTAATCTCAGCTACTCAGGAGGCTGAGGCAGGAGAATGGCTTGAACCTGGGAGGTGGAGGTTGCAGTGAGCCAAGATCACACCACTATACTCCAGCCTGAGCAACGGGGGAGACCCTGTCTTACAAAAAGAGACAGAAAAAGAAAAGAAAAAAATGTCCAATGCTTTCTTCTAAAGAGTTTTATAGTTTTGGTTCTTTCTTTTAGGTCTATAATCCATTTTGAGTTAATGTTTGCATTTAGTATGAGGATGTGGTTGGGCTTTATTCTTTTAGACGTGGCTGTCCAGTTGTTCTAGAACTATTGGGTGAAAAGATTATCGTCTCCCTGTTAAATCACCTCAGAACCTCTGTCAGAAATTCATGGACTACATGTGCGTGGGGTCTGTGGCATCTACTCTGGACTGTCTGTTCTGTTTCTTTGATCTATATGTCAGTCTTGATATAACACTGTCCGGTTCCCATAGTTTTACAATAGGTCATTAACTCAATAGTGTTAGCCCTCCATGTTTGTTCTTTTTGAAAGTATTTTTAGCTAGTCTAGAAAAATATTCATGTGAATTTTATCAGCTTGTCCTTTCCTTTAGAAAAGCCTGCTTGGATTTTGATGGTTAGGTTTAGGTAACATTTGCAGATCAATTTGATGAGAACTAAGATCCTAATATTGAGTCCTCCAATCCATGAATATGGTATGTCTCTCCATTTATTTAGAGTTCCTTTCATCTCTATCAGCAATAGATTGCAGTTTTCAGTATAGAGTTCTTATGTCTTTTGCCAAATATGTCCCTACATATTTTACATATGTAATGCTATTATGAATCGTGTGTGTGTATATATATATGTTTTTTTTTTTAATGAAGTTTTGCTATTGTTACCAAGGCTGGAATGCAGTGGTATAATCTCGGCTCACTGCAACCTCCATCTCTCAGGTTCAAGTGATTCTCTTGCCTCAACCTTTCAGTAGCTGGAATTAGAGGCATGTGCCACCATGCCGGGCTAATTTTGTATTTTTGGTAGAGTGGGGGTTTCATCATGTTAGTGAGGCTAGCCACGAACTCTTGACCTCAGGTTATCTACCTGCCTTGGCCTCACACATTGCTGGGATTACATGCTTGAGGCATTGTGCCTGACCAGAAATTTTATTCTATTTATTTTATTTTTATTTTTTTGAGACAGTCTCGCTCTGTCACCCAGGCTGGAGTGCAATGGCACAATCTCAGCTCACTGCAACCTCCGCCTCCTGGGTTCAAGTGATTCTCCTCCCTCAGCCTGAGATTACAGGCGCATGCCACTGTGCCTGGCTAATGTTTATATTTTTAGTAGAAACGGGGTTTCACCATATTGGCCAGGCTGGTTTCGAACTCCTGATTTCAGGTGATCCACCCACCTCCGCCTCCCAAAGTGCTGGGATTACAGGTGTGAGCCACTGCACCCGGCCAAATTATATTTTTAAATCTCAATTTCCCATTGTCCATTGCTAGTATATAGAAATACAGTTAATTTTTGTGTATTGAATTTGCCTCCTGAAAGCTTGCTAAAACTCACTTATTTGGTAGTTACTTCTTTATAGCTTATGATTTTCTGCACAGAAATGCCTTCTACAAGTACAGCTTCACTTGCTCATTTTCTTGTTTTAACAGACCCACATTCTATGCCAAGCCTTTTCTGTCATTGTACTTTTTCTTTTTATTTTATTTTATTTATTTATTTATTTGAGACGGAGTTTTGCTCTTGTTACCCAGGCTGAGCCGCAGTCTCGGCTCACCACAACTTCTGCCTCCTGGGTTCAGGCAATTCTCCTGCCTCAGCCTCTGGAGTAGCTGGGATTACAGGCTTGAGCCACCGCACCCGGCCTATTTTTTTCTTATATTATTGCACTGGCTGTGGCCTCTAGTAGAGTTTTAAATAGGAGTAATTATACCAGACATGTTTTTGTAGGTTCTGGTTTTCATTGAATTTTTCATGTATTTGATTTTTTTTCTTTTTTTTTTTGAGATGGAGTCTTGCTCTGTCACTGGGCTGGAATGCAATGGCGCAATCTCGGCTCACTGCAATCTCCGCGTCCTGGGTTCAGGCAATTCTTCTGCCTCAGCCTCCTGAGTAGCTGGGATTACAGGCACATGCCACCGTGCCCGGCTAATTTTTTTGTATTTTTAGTAGAGACAGAGTTTCGCTGTGTTGGCCAGGTTGGTCTCGATATCTTGACCTCGTGATCCACCCGCCTCGGCCTCCCAAAGTGCTGGGATTACAGGCTTGAGCCACCGCGCCCGGCCCTGATTTTCTTTTTTATTTTTATTTATTTATTTATTTATTTTTTTTTTTGAGACGGAGTTTCGCTCTTGTTACCCAGGCTGGAGTGCAATGGCACGATTTCGGCTCACCGCAACCTCCGCCTCCTGGGTTCAGGCAATTCTCCTGCCTCAGCCTCCTGAGTAGCTGGGATTACAGGCACGCGTCACCATGCCCAGCTAATTTTTTGTATTTTTAGTAGAGATGGGGTTTCACCTTGTTGACCAGGATGGTCTCAATCTCTTGACCTCGTGATCCACCCGTCTCGGCCTCCCACAGTGCTGGGATTACAGGCTTGAGCCACCGCGCCTGGCCAGGAGTTAGTGTTTTTTGAAGAACCCAAGGTGATTGTGGAAAGCAGCCGGAGTGAGAACCACAGTTTTTTGGGCATTCAGAGAACTCCTTGACTTTCACCTTGGCCTTGGCCCGAACTCCTGTCTGTAGATCCTGAACCTTCCTCCCGCCCACCTGACCATCCTCCCGAACATGCTCGTTGTTACATTTTAGCTGCTGTAACCAAGTACCACAGGCGTGGGGCTCCGGACAGACAACAGAAATGTGTGTTCTTTCCCTTCTGGAGGCTGAGTCCAAGGTTAAGGTCAAGGCAGCTGACTCGTTTCTTCGTGAGGCTCTTCTCACTGCAGAGGCCACTTCTGCGTCCTCACAGGGCTCCACCGTTGTGCTCAGTGGGGTGCGAACGGGTGCGGAGAAAGGTCTCTGGTGTCTTATTTTTTACACAGGGTCTCTATTGCCTGGGCTGGAGTGCAGCGGCCAATCACAGTTCACTGCAACCTCAAACTCCTGGGCAGCCTCCAAGTACCTGGGACTATAGGAAGGTACCACTGTGTCCAACTTTATTTGTAGAGATAGAATCTTGCTATATTGCCCAGGCTGTTTCCGAACCCTTGGCCCCAAGTGATCCTCTTACTTCAGCCTCCCAAAGCCGTGGAAACAGGAATGAGACACGGTGCCTAGTCTGCTATCTCTTCTTATAAGGATGCTAATTTAAAAAAAAGTCAATTAATTTTATTTATTTTTGAAACAGGGTCTCGCTGTGTTGCCCAGGCTGGAGTGTGGTGGTGTGATTTCAGCTCACTGCAACCTCTGCCTCCTGGGTTCAAGTGATTCTCCTGCCTCAGCCTCCTGAGTAGCTGGGATTACAGGGGCTTGCTACTACACCCGGCTAATTTTTGTATTTCTGGTACAGATGGGGTTTCACGACGTTAGTCAGGCTGGTTTTGAATTCCTGACCTCAGTTGATCCATCCAGCTCGGCCTCCCAAAGTGCTGGGATTATAGGCATGAGCCACCGCACCCGGCCACAACGCTAATTTGATCTGATCAGACCCCATACTTACAACCTCAAATTTTTTTTTTGAGACAGAGTTTCACTCTTGTCACCCAGGCTGGAGTGCAATAGTGCAATCTCAGCTCACTGCAAGCTCCCAGGTTCAAGCATTTCTCCTGCCTCAGCCTCCCGAGTAGCTGGGATTACAGGCACCTGCCACCATTCCTGGCTAATTGTTGTGTTTTTAGTCGAGATGGGGTTTCACCATGTTGGCCAGGCTGGTCTCAAATCTCCTTACCTCAGATGATCTGCCCACCTCGGCCTCCACACCTGGCTGACCTCATTTAACTGCTTTCTTAGAGGCCTACCTCCATATTCAGCACACTGGAAGTTACGGCTTCAGCCTAGGAATTTGGGGAGATTGCTGGGTGCAATGGCTCACACCTGTAATCCAACACTTTGGGAGGCGTAGGTAACACAGAGACCCTATCTCTACAAAATAAGAATGAAAAACAGGTTTGCACGGCCGGACTCGATGGCTCACGCCTGTAATCCAACACTTTGGGAGGCCGAGGCGGGCGGATCTTAAGGTCAGGACTTCAGGACCATCCTAGCCACGGTGGTGAAGCCCCGTCTACTGAAAACACAACATTAGCCGGGCACGGTGGCCGATGCCTGTGGTCCAGCTACTCGGGACGCTGAGGCAGGAGAATCGCCTGAACCCAGGAGGCAGAGGTTGCAGTGAGCCGAGATCGCGTCACTGCACTCCTGCCTGGGTGACGACGCGAGACTCTGTCTCAAAAGATAAAATAAATAAATCTGGGGAGGACACATTCAGTCCGTAGTGCCACAGTTTTCATTTTTTTTTTTTTTTTTTTTTTTTGCCAATCAATGAGAGCTTGTAAGGTTGCTGAGGTTGGTTGGCCTTGAACTCTTGGCCTCGCCTTCGCAAGCGCCACGACATCCGGCCGGAGCCACTTTGGGCCCCTACAGTTTTCATTTTTAATGCCAGAGTCCACCTCGTCCTGAGTTCACTGAGATTCGTGGTCTAGAAGGAGGTGGTATATTTGCTGTATTACATGCGTTTGGCCCTACTGAGGGATTTCTGTCGTCTCGGAGCACGGCCCCTCTGACCTTCTGAGGCTTGTTTCATCGATTTCTGGCTCTATTTAGTTGCTGCTTCTCCGGGGTTGTGGCCCAGCTTTGATGGGACTGAGCCGCCCCGGCTCCGTGTGTGTCACCCTCACCTTCTGCGTGTTCCAGGTGTGGGTCTGACCTTCATTTTTATCCGGGTTGGTAAAGAGAAAGTTGAAGAACTTCCAAGTGGTTCAGGGCTTTTCTTGGCTTCAACTTTTATCTGTTCCTGCTTTTATTGTATTGTGATCAGATGAGGTTCTGGGCTGGGCGTGGTGGCTCACGCCTGTAATCCCAGCACTTTGGAGACCCAGGCGGGAGGATCATTTGAGGTCAGGAGTTCGAGACCAGCCTGGCCAACATGGTGAAACCCATTATCTACTAAAAATACAAAATAATTAGCTGGGCGTGGTGGCACACGCCTGCAGTCCCGGCTTCTAGGGAGGCTGAGGCAGGACAGTCGCTTGAACCTGGAAGGCAGAGGTTGCGGTGCCATTGCTGTAGCCTGGGTAACAAGAGCATACTCCATCTCAAAAAGAAGATGAGGCTCTAGGCCAGGCGCGGTATCTCACGCCTGTAGTCCTCCCACCGTGTTGGGAGGCTGAAGTGAGAGGATCACTGGAGGCCAGGAATGGAGACCAGCCTGGGCCACACAGCAAGACCCTGTCTCCACCAAAGAAAAAAACAGTAGCTGGACGTGGTGCTGCCTGTAGTCCCAGCATTGGGAGGCTGAGGTGGGATCCTGTCTAAAAAAAAAAGAGGTTTTCTATCCTCACTAGTTCTCTTTGAGGGTTAATATTGTTCAGTCTGGTAAATATTTTGTTGGCACTGAATTTATGATGCAGACTCTGTGTGCAGGGCAGGGAGTTCACAGTGTATCTGCTGGTTCCATTTTATTGATTTGTCAGCTTTTCTGGACTAAGGTATTTGAAATTGCACACTTTTTCTCTCTTATTAATGTGCCATATTGTTTAGAAGAAAGTGTCTGTCTTTCTTTTCTAAAGACAGGGTCTTCCTCCGGGGCCACCATGCCTGGCTAACGTTTTTTTGGTGAAGAGTTCTGTGTTGCCCAGGCTGGTCTTGAACTCCTGCCCTCAAGTGATCCTCTCTCCCCAGCCTGCCGAAGTGCTGGCATTGCAGACGTGAGCCACGCTACCTGGCCACACAGTGTGACTTTCTATTTTGGTCTTTTTTTAAACAATTTTTTTTTTTTGAGATGGAGTCTCACTCTGTCGCCCAGGCTGGAGTGCAGTGGCATGATCTTAGCTCACTGCAACCTCTGCCTCCTGGGTTCAAGCGGTTCTCCTGCCTCAGCCTCCCCAGTAGCTGGGATGACAGGTGCCTGTCACCATGCCCAGCTAAGTTTTGTATATCTTTTTTTAGTAGAGACATGGTTTCCCCATGTTGGCCAGGCTGGTCTTGAACTCCTGACGTCAGGTGATCCTCCCTCCTCGGCCTCCCAAAGTGCTGGGATTACAGGCGTAAGCCACCACACTCAGCCAAACACTTTTTTTAAAAAACATTATTTAAAACAAATTTTTTTTGAAACAAAGTTTTGCTCCAGTTGCTCAGGCTAGAATGCAGTGGTGTGATCTCAGCTCACTGCAGCCTCACTCTCCCAGGTTCAAGTGATTCTCCTGCGTCAGCCTCCCGAGTAGCTGAGAGTACAGGCACCTGCCACCACGCCCAGCTCATTTTTGTATTTTTATTAGAGAGGGGGTTTCACCATGTTGGTCAGTGTAGGCTGGTCTTAGACTCCTGGCCTTAGGTTGTCTGCCCACCTCTGCCTCCCAAAGTACTGGGATTACAGGCATCAGCCACCGCGCCCGACCAGGACCAGAAGTAGGTTTTAAATATCTCTGGGATGGAGACAGTCTATTTTCAAAGTACTGTGGTAAATTGCACCTCAACCATTTTTTCCCCTTGATGAAATGGAACATACATGTGTGTAAATTACTGTTGTTTTACATATATTTACTTTGCTCACGTTATTTATTTTATTGAATTAAGGCATCGGTGTTTTTCTGGCCGAAGTTCTCATTTCCCGACTATGGAAATGGAACAGGAAAACATGACCGTAAATAAGGAGTTGAGTCCCGGCGCGGCTGCGTACGGCTGCTCGGCCTGCCATGGCGACGAGACCTGGAGTTACAGCCACCCCATCCGGGGCCGCGCCAAGTCTCGCAGCCTGTCCGCCTCACCTGCCCTGGGGAGCACCAGGGAGTTCAGGTACGGCCAGGAGGGCTGCTTCCTCGTCTCTTCTCATCTCTCTGATTTCATAGACTCCTCCTGAACAGTCTGTGTCAAGGCGTCTGGTGGTGGGGCTGGTCCTTGCCCAGGTGAAGCCGTGCCTGGTGAGGGAGGCGTGTGGCCCGTGGACGTCAGCGCAGGCACAGATCGTCAGCGTGCCTCTTTATCTGTCTGTATCAGCACGGAACCATCTATCTGGAGCCCACGCCCACCCTTGGTGTTAGACTGAAGCAAACTCGGAGAGGAAATTTGTATTTTTTTTTTTTTTGAGACAGAGTCTTGCTCTCTCCCCCAGGCTGGAGTGCAATGGCGCGATTTTAGCTCACTGCAGCCTCCGTCTCCTGGGTTCAAGCGATTCTCCCGCCTCAGCCTCCTGAGAAACTGGGATTACAGGCACCCACCCTCATGCCCAGCTAATTTTTGTATTTTTTGTAGAGACAGGGTTTCACCATGTTGGCCAGGCTATCTTCAACTCCTGACCTCAGGTGATCCACTTGACTCAGCCTCCTGAAGTGCTAGGAGTACAGGCGTGAGCCACCGTGCCTGGCCAGGACACATATGCACTACAGAAGTCACTGAGGTGTGAGGGAACTCCCTCTGGGCTCTGCTCGTCTTGGGAGGTGAACAGGCAAAGGCCTGGGTGTCTGCACGGTGACGCAGGGCTGGTCATGAGGGAGGCCCAGTCATGAGCATGGCCTTGGGCAGCCCCGCCCTCCCGGCCCCTCCTGTCGGGCAAGCGGCTCCCTCCTGCGCCCACTTCGCCCGCTCTTGCACAATGCCGCTTGAGCAACGGCACCCCAGGCTTCACAGGACAAGCGCAACGTGATGGTGCCCGGGGATGTTGCTCGGTTCTGGTGACAGTAAATGTGAGTTTCAGGGGGAAGCTCGCCAGAGCCAGTGCTGCGTCTCCCACAGGGATCATGAGTATCAAATGCAAGCGGTACTTTCGGTGAAAGGAGCCTCAGAAGGCGCGGGGTCTTTCCCGGTGAGATGGGAGAGCCTGCAGCGCCTCTCGCTTGGTGGCAGCGATGGAAACAGGCTGCTACCAAGTTTTCGTCTGCAGAGTCACTGCGAGGGCTACGGCTGACTTCACCCTGCGGTGCTGCGTCACTCGGCGCTCAGATGCATCGCCGTCTGCGTGGTGCATCGTCTCCACCTCCAGGCCACCCCGGCGCAGTGACTGCTCGCTCTTGACAGAATCACTTTTGCTTTTTTTCCTGTGGGTTCTTTGGCATAATGCACCACTTCTGTTTCACTCTGAACCTGATGACGGCGGCCATGGGTCAGAGGCCACCTCCGTCATGAGTGACAGGTGCCTTCAGGGTGAGTGGGAGAGGAGGTGGCAAATATGCCCAAGCACAGCCTGCCCTTGGGAAGCAAACATTAAACCCCAACCCCACTTAGAAAACACTGGTTTCCCCAGTCATCTTTTGCGTTCCTCAACAGGTAAAGTCCTTACTTGGTAATGCACTTTACTTGTTTTTTTTTGAGACGGAGTTTCTCCCTGTTGCCCACGCTGGAGTGCACTCTCGGCTCACTGCAGTGTCCCCCTCCTGGGTTCAAGCGATGCTCCTGCCTCAGCCTCACAAGTAGCTGGGACTGCAGGTGCCCACCACCGCATCTGGCTAATTTTTGTAATTTTAGTAGAGATGGGGTTTCACCATGTTAGCCCGTCTGGTCTCCAACTCCTGACCTCCTGATACGCCCGCCTCAGCCTCCCAGACTGCTGGGATTACAGGCATGAGCCACCGATGGCCACGCCTGTGTCAGCCATGGGCACAGGAGGGAGCCACTTGCCCGACACGAGGGGCTGAGAGGGCTGGGCCGCCCAAGACCATGCTCATGGCTGGGCCTCCCTCATGACCAGCCCTGCGTCATGGTGCAGACACCCAAGCCCTCGCCTGTTTGCCTCCCGAGACGAGCAGAGCCCAGAGGGAGGTCCCCTCACACCCCAGTGACTTCTGCAAAGCACGTTTCCTGGCCGGCCTCAGCGGCTACGTCTGCAATCTCAGCACTTTGCTAGGATTGTAATCTAGACTCTTTAGAAACGAAGTCTAAGGTTTTGAGTCCCAGATGCAGGCCTAGAGAGTGGTCCCGGGGAGACACCACAGGTGGCATTTCCCAGGCTTGGGCTGTCTCCCGGCTTGGGTCATGATCTGAGGGGCGTGTCAGTGCGCGTGCTCCTCGCCGGTGCCGCTCCAGTGCAGCCACAGACCCCGCAGAACCTTCCGGGGCTCCTGTGTGGCTGCTGGGCATGTGGAGCTGACGTCATTAGAGTTGCAGGTGTGCCTTAGCATGTACCGTCCTCTGTGTCTGTGGCTGTCCCTGTGTGTCTGGTTTCAGGCCCTGGCGGCTCTGACACTGTCCTCCCTATAGGAGGACGCGCTCTCTCCATGGGCCATGCCCGGTGACCACTTTTGGACCAAAGGCCTGCGTGCTGCAGAACCCGCAGACCATCATGTGAGTGCCGGGGCCCGGGGGGACCTTGGGAGGGAGAGCCCAGACCATCATGTGAGTGCCGGGGCCCGGGCGGGCCTTGGGAGGGGAGAGCCCAGACCATCATGTGAGTGCTGGGGCCTGGTGGGGAGGGTCTTTGGGAGGGGAGAGCCCAGACCATCATGTGAGTGCCGGGGCCCGGGGGGGGGGCTTGGGAGGGAGAGCCCAGACCATCATGTGAGTGCCGGGGCCCGGGGGAGCCTTGGGAGGGGAGAGCCCAGACCATCATGTGAGTGCCGGGGCCCGGGGGGGGCCTTGGGAGGGGAGAGCCCAGACCATCATGTGAGTGCCGGGGCCCGGGGCGGGGCCTTGGGAGGGGAGAGCCCAGACCATCATGTGAGTGCCGGGGCCCGGGGCGGGGCCTTGGGAGGGGAGAGCCCAGACCTTCATGTGAGTGCCGGGGCCCTGGGGGGGGCCTTGGGAGGGGAGAGCCCAGACCATCATGTGAGTGCCGGGGCCCGGGGGGGGCCTTGGGAGGGGAGAGCCCAGACCATCATGTGAGTGCCGGGGCCCGGGGCGGGGCCTTGGGAGGGGAGAGCCCAGACCTTCATGTGAGTGCCGGGGCCCTGGGGGGGGCCTTGGGAGGGGAGAGCCCAGACCATCATGTGAGTGCCGGGGCCCGGGGCGGGGCCTTGGGAGGGAGAGCCCAGACCATCATGTAAGTGCCGGGGCCCGGGGGGGGGGGCCTTGGGAGGGGAGAGCCCAGACCTTCATGTAAGTGCCGGGGCCCGGGGGGGGGCCTTGGGAGGGGAGAGCCCAGACCTTCATGTGAGTGCCGGGGCCCAGGGTGGGCCTTGGGAGGGGAGAGCCCAGACCTTCGTGTGAGTGCCGGGACTACGGGTGGGTGGGAGTCATTGGGATGTGTGCAGAGTTGTGGGATCGCTGTGTTGAGGCAGATTCTCGCCCTTCACGTGAGAAGTACATGTTTTAGGTCATTTGAACAAAAAGCCACATGGGCATTGTCCTGAACCCCCTGAGTGCAGGAATCTGAGTGAGAGCTCCCCAGCCACGGCTTCTCAGATGGCTTTGAGAACATGGACAACAGGCAGCCTGCAGACCGGGTCACATGGGCATGGTGGCATCAGTGGCCATCAATATAAGACACTCGGGGCGGCGTTTTAGTTTGTAAGAGTAAGAGGTCTCGGGTGGGCTGTGTTCTGCTGTCTGATGGTTTTGTGTAAAGGCCCAGCATAGAGTCTTACGGGAAAAACACAACAGTGATCAACCTGACATCTGTGGTTTTTGTGTAAAGAATTAGAATCCTGGCGGGGCACAGTGGCTCGAACCTGTATTCCCAGTCCTGTGGGAGGCCGAGGCAGCAGATCACTTGGGCCCACGAGTTTGAGACCAGCCAGGGCAACATGGTGAAAGCCTATCTCTACAAAAAATAGAAAAATTGGCTGGGTGCGGTGGCTCATGCCTGTAACCCAGCACTTGAGGGGCTGAGGCGGACGGGCTCTCAGGCCTCCGCCTCCTTCCTCAGGGAGTCGTGGACACCACTTTCTGCACAGGAGGACCACGCGGAAGAGCCTGGGGCTGCTGGGCGACTTGCCCTGTGAAGTGGGGCGGCCGCTGCACTGCCCTTCGTTGACAGGCAGGCGCCCGGGCTGTGGAGGCTGGGGATGCACCGGGGAACGAGGCCCCAGCCCTGGGCTGTCACCGAAGGTCAGGTCTGGCGGAGCCTGTTCTGTAGCCTCCTGGGCTGTCACTCAAAGTCAGGTCCGGGGAGGCCACGGCACCTGTGCTGCCTCTGAGTCATCCGAGGAGCTGCTCTTTACACTGTGAGCATGGCGGTGCGTGAGTCCTAGGCACGAAGGTGGTCGGCCTTGCCGCCTCCAGATGCTCCCAGATGCCCAGGGCAGCCCCTTAGGGAGGAAGTCACTCTGGCGAGGAGCATCTATGACCCTTCACTGCTGCCAAATGCCCCAGGCAGGGCCTGACACCTCTGCTTCCCCCCATCCAGTCCATCTGTACTTTGACAGTGAAATACACAAGCCGCTTCCCTGCACTGTTACCTGGCCGCCTCTGCCGTGTGGGTCCTGACCATCAACCCACCTGCACACACCGATGCCCTGCACGGCCCCCAGCCACTGACCTGCCTGGCTCCTCAGTGACAGTGACGGTGGCAGGCGGAAATGACCGTGGCAGATGGTCAGGGCTGCCCACTGTGGTCTCACCCTCCTTCCTTACACAGCAGCCACGTGGGGGACCCAGAGTGCTCTGCTGTCCTGCTGTCCTGTGCTTGCTTTGTCCCTGGCGGCCACCGGGCCTCTCCCCTGCTGCCCGGCGCCGTCCCTGCACTTCCTGGTCCCGGCAGAGCTGCTCCTTGATCACTCGTATCTCGGCCACTGCCTTCGTCAGCCATCAGTCACTCAGGCCTGGCCAGGGCCGCCGAAGGGGCACATTATGCCTCAGCCCTCAGACCAGGATGCACTGGGTGGTCCCCTGGCTGCTCAAGGCCAGACAGCCCAGCAGCGCTGAGAGGCTCCCGGGGGAGCGCAGCCCCCTTGGGCTCTGTGTGTCTGGGATCGTAACCTGGGGGCACCCTCACAGTGTCCCAAGGCTGCAGTGGAGGCAGGGCTTTGCACGCATTCGAGCCTGTGGTGTCCCCTGACAGTCCAGAGCAGGACCCTCTGGGGCTGGCGAGGCTTGCCCTTGTTTTACTGTCAGGAACTGGGGGACGTGTGGTGGAGGGCTTGTGGAGGGGCAGGTGTGGCCGAGGGTGTGTGGCATGGAGGGGCACGTGTCGTGGAGGGGGCGTGTGGCAGGGGCACACATGGTGGGGGGAGCTTGTGGCAGAGGGCTTGTGTGGAGGGGCGCATGTGGTGGGGGCACGTGTGGCAGAGGTGTGTGAGTGCCTGTGTTTGTGTGTGGGCCACCCATGGGTGACGCAGTCTGAGTCAGAGCTGGCCAGGCTGTGGCCATGCTGGCTTCACGCCATCCCCCGCCCTCCCTATCCAATATCCACAGCCATGTGTGCCTGCAAGGGTTGGTGTCCCACTTTGCAGGTGACCCAGGAGGAAGTCGAGGCGCTGGTTTGTGGTCGCACAGGGGTGTGTGCCTAGGCCTGTGCAGGACACTGCTGCCGGTGGCTCTAGCTGGGCTCGGCTGGG
The DNA here is from genome assembly GCA_031835075.1 of Saguinus oedipus. Taxonomy (NCBI): domain Eukaryota; kingdom Metazoa; phylum Chordata; class Mammalia; order Primates; family Cebidae; genus Saguinus; species Saguinus oedipus. The sequence continues at coordinate 39,561,346 of CM063175.1, read as the reverse complement.
CCGCCCGGTCAGTGGTGACCGAGGGCAAGAGAGCAGGGTGAGCCGTGTGCAGGGTGGGGCTGTGCGGCCTGACCCGACCAGAGGACTTGGAGCCACCTCACACCCTTGGGTCGGGCCGGAGCCAAGCAGAGTGTCGCAAGGGCTGGGCGTGACCGCCCTTCCACCTGACCATGGCCTGAGGACGCCTTCCCTGGGGCAGAGCCGTTCCGCAGGGCTGAGCGGGGCTGGCACAGGGCTGGGAAGAGGCTGGAGGCTTGGCCAGGAGGTCTAAGGACACAGGGAGAGAGGGCTCGGTCCCTCCTGGCTCACTTAGGACCGGGGAGCTGAAGTGTGGCCTCTGCTGCTAAACGTGATTCTGAGGACTTTTTTTTCAGTAGAGATTAGGCAAGAGGACCACGTGACCAATGAGGAAACTATGTTTTGTTTTGTTTGATTTTTTTAAAGTTTGGGAAGCTCTTTTGACTTAGTTGCTTTTACAGCACCTTTACCAAGTCACATCACAGCTGTGTTTTGCTTCCGGTTTTGAGTATGCAGAACTTAGGGCTCTAGTGTGAGCACTGTCAGGAGCCTGCCACTGGAGAGGCCACGTGTTTGCCAAGTGTGGCCCAGATGCTGTGGACACACCGGCCGGCTCCCAGGAGGCAGGGGCCACCTCTTGTGCCACATGTGTGACCCAGGGCAGGTGCTGAGCTCATAGGGGATGGCATGAGTGGCCTTGCACCCCCCAGGAGTGCCTGCAGAGGGTGAGTGCTGACCGGCCTCCAAAGGTCAGAAGCGATGGGCTGTTGTCTGTGGCCCTGTCGGCATTTGTGTTGTGGTTCTGGGGGTTGCTAGTGGGACAGTCACTCTTGGAGAAGTCACTGCCGGGAAGAGGCGTGGCGGGCAATGGCTTTCTCGATTGGGGAACTTGAACCAGCTGGCCGGCGCTCTGTTGTAAGAAGTTGCCCTGTGGGGCCGAGGACGGGCAGTGACCGCTGACCGACGGCTGTCCGTACCGCACCCTCCCTGGGCTTCTGGGAACAGGAGCGGGCTCCTTGGTGTATGTTCCCAGTTCTGGGCTGGGCTGGGGTGTTTTCTGTGACTAATGCGGTAATGGGAATCCCACCGGGGCGGGCCCTGCCTCTGCAGAAACACCAAGCACAGTGGTCGGGTCGGAGCCAGCACAGCACAGGCAGCCACGTGAGGGCTGCCACAGACTTTTAAACTGTGGTGTTTACCGTGAGGGTAAGTGAGGTTAAAGTCCGTTCATGCAGGGGTGTAGTTAGCTGCGTGTAGGGCAGGAAGCCTGCCCTTGAGGGTCCTGGGTCTCACTCGGGGTCACGTGCAGGGGATCCTAGGGGCAGACTCTCCATATCAGCTGGTTTGGGTTTTCTCGGGGGCATGAGGAGGGCACCAAGCAAAGAGTGGCCCAGCCGTGGCTTCTGTGGTCATTTCCACCCCAAGACTATGACTGCGCAGCCAGGCAGGCAGGCGGCTGGGGTTGGTAAAGGACAGCGGTGCGAGCAGGTGGGTCATCGTGGTGCCCGGGCAGGGCGTGTGGGCCTGAGCCTGCGTGCAATGGGCCACGCAGCTGAGAGACAGTCACTCTGGACCCTGCTGACCTCGACCTGTCTCTGTGGCCAGGCTCCAGCACCAGGTGGCCGGGGGTGCCTGTACGAACCATAGCCGTGGCTGCCATTGATTGCATTTCCTTGGGAGTTGAAACACCTTTTTAAGGATTTTTTTTCTTTTCTAAGTCCTGCACCTTCTTTGCAAGGGGGAAATCACTGCCCGTGTGAACTCTTTCTCCCCAAGGCACATTCAGGACCCTGCAAGCCAGCGGCTGACGTGGAACAAGGCTCCGAAGAGCGTCCTTGTCATCAAGAAGATGAGAGATGCCAGCCTGCTGCAGCCGTTCAAGGAGCTCTGCACATACCTCATGGAGGCACGCGGGTTGTGGGGGGGGCCTGGAGGGAGAGCGTTCCTGGGGTGTACACGGAGTTGGGGGGCCTCTGTCCCCATCACCACCCATGACACCATGGGAACTGTCTCAGCTGCTGGGAAACAGCTGCTTGTCTGGAACTGGGACCGAGCAGGGTCTGCCCAGGTATCTGGGTTCGTGTGGGCTGCTGTGACAAGCGTCAGACTGGGAGGCCAACAGTGCCCCGGGGGCTCACAGCCCTGGAGGCCGGGAAGTCCAAGATCAAGGGGCCGCATCTGGCGAGGGCAGAAGAGCAGGCACGGGGAGGGAGACCAGAGCCGGGAAGCCCACTCCTGAAACCACGGTGTTTAACATCGTTAGTTCCTGAGAGGCCTTCCTGCCATGTCTTCTCTGCAGAGGAGCAGGCGTTGTGGGGTTGGGGCCAGAGCCGGGAAGCCCACTCCTGAAGTCACAGCTTAGTAGATTCCTGAGAGGGGAGCCTCCTCCACGAAGCTGTCCCTTAAAGGTCTCGCATCTTAATCCCAGCACGTTGGCACTTACGTTTCAGTGTGAGCTTGGGAGGAGCAGGCCATGGTGCCAGGTCTCTGGTTCTGACTTAGGCCAGGGAGGGCAGGGTCTGCGGGTGGAATGAGCAGGTGGGCGCTTTGCTTACAGGAGAACAACATGATCGTGTACGTGGAAAAGAAAGTGCTAGAAGACCCCGCCATCGCCAGCGATGAAAGCTTTGGGGCAGTGAAGAAGAAGTTCTGCACCTTCCGAGAAGGTGCGCTGTCGGCAGCTCTGTCCTCGGCTTCTGCGGCATGGTCCCCCCCCATGGAAGCTTCCGGCACTGCGCCAGGGAGGGACCACCGTGTGACACCTGGGTTTTGTGTTTCCTAGATTATGATGACATTTCCAATCGGATAGACTTCATCATCTGCCTGGGGGGCGACGGGACGCTGCTGTACGCTTCCTCACTCTTCCAGGTGAGGCGCTAGTCGAGGTGTCGTGTGAAGAGGGGCCCTCAGCGCATGGCTTCACTGCTTTCACTCCTGTAGCTTGACGTGAGAGCAGTCGCCTAGAGCGGCCTAGCACGGTGGGGCTTGACGGCGGGGCCAGGGGCAATGTGGACACAGCGCTACAGCTGGGGGTGGCCAGAGCCCGCCTGGGACAAGTGAGGGGTGCAGGGCGGCGGGTACCAGGGAACAGACCTTACATGCTGACCCATCCCCTCCGGGCCTCCCTGTGTGGGGGACCCTGGCTCTGCCCTTGGCCCACTGCTTGTCGGTGCCACTTGGAAGTACCCATGGCCCGCCCTGCCCTCCTTATTAGCACCCGTGGGACTCGAGGCTCTGACCCTGAAGCCGCCTCCCCACCCTCCATGCCCCAGGGTCTGCTCTGCCTGCCGCCTTTGCTTCTCACCAGCTCCCCCCACTGACCTCGGCCCTGCCCACCCTGGCTTGGGATGTCCACATGGCCAGCTCCTCCTGCAGAGGGTCGGGGTGCTGTCCCCAGAGCTAGGTTCCTCCCGAGCTGCTGGTAGCAAGCTGGGTGTGCGGGCGCTGAGTGCCTCTCCGCTGACTCGCAGGGCAGTGTGCCTCCGGTCATGGCCTTCCACCTGGGCTCCCTGGGCTTCCTGACCCCGTTCAGCTTTGAGAACTTTCAGTCCCAAGTTACTCAGGTGATAGAGGGTGAGTTGGAATGTTCTGGAACCCATCAGCAGCTCTGATCATGCCATCTCGCTTGGTGGGGGGGTTGTTTTTATTTAATAACCCATAGGGCAACACAGGTTTCCAGATTCAGGGATTTCTAAATCAAGTGGGTCAAACCTTTTTCACTAACACAGAAGTTTCAGCAGATCACGGGTTCAAGCTGCCGTGTCTGTTGGCTAGAAGTGAGCAGGTTCTCACTCTGAAGGCACGCAAGTGTTGACTGGGTGCGGTGGCTCATGCCTGTGATCCCAGCACTGTGGGAGGCTGAGGCGGGTGGATCACAAGGTCAAGAGATCGAGACCATCCTGGCCAACAAGGTGAAACCCCGTCTCTACTAAAATACAGAACTTAGCCGGGCGTGGTGGTGCACGCCTGCAGTCCCAGCTGCTTGGGAGGCTGAGGTAGGGGAATTGCTTGAACCTGGGAGGTGGAGGTTGCAGTGAGCCGCCACTACACTCCAGCCTGGTGACAGTGAGACTGTGTCAAAAAAAAAAGGCACAGCAGTGTCAACTAAGGAGAAGAGACAGCCCCTCACCCTGCTGGCCTCCCTGGGCTGGGCCCCCTGACCCCACCAGCTTCCCTGATGGATGCATGCCCTCTGACCCACCGGACCTCAGGGAACGCAGCTGTTGTGCTCCGGAGCCGGCTGAAGGTCAGGGTGGTGAAGGAGCTCAGGGGAAAGAAGACGGCCGTGCAGAACGGGCTGGGTGAGAACGGCTCGCGGCCCGTGGGTCTGGACATGGATGTGGAGAAGCAGGCCATGCAGTACCAGGTGGGTGGGTGGCCCCGGCCTCGACGAGGGCCCCGGTGGGGGGACCTTCTGGAGAGCCTGGGTGAGGGGGTGTCTGTGAGGTGCACCGGCGCCCCCACCCTGAGTGTGCCATGCTGCTGCCCTCCAGGTCCTGAATGAGGTGGTGATTGACAGAGGCCCCTCCTCCTACCTGTCTAACGTGGACGTCTACCTGGACGGACACCTCATCACCACAGTGCAGGGCGACGGTAAGGCCCGCTGCGCTGTCCTGGGGCCCCGAGCATCCTCGGGCGGGAGTGACGCCTGCGCCTGTCCCTGTCAGGAGTGATCGTGTCCACCCCGACGGGCAGCACGGCGTATGCGGCCGCGGCCGGGGCCTCCATGATCCACCCCAACGTGCCGGCCATCATGATCACGCCCATCTGCCCCCACTCGCTGTCCTTCCGGCCCATCGTGGTCCCCGCAGGGGTCGAGCTGAAGGTCAGAGCCAGCGACGCTCCTTTTCCGGTTTGTGAGTCATCTGACCCCGTGCAACGCAAAGCTGGGACCTGGCGCCCCGGCCCTGCCGCGCTGGCTCCAGCCTCAGACGCGGCCTCGGCATCGTGGGGCCGTTCCTTGCCCCCTCAGATGCAAGCCCTGCCTTGCTTGGGGCCCAAGCTCTGTCCACCAAGGTGCCCGGGACCTGGGTCTGAAGGGGCTTCCCGCCATCGCTGGCCTCTGGCGGCGTGGAGCTGGGCCAGCGCCTATCGGACGTGCAGGCCGCCGTCCAAAAGCCAAGGTCGCCGATGCCCAACCTTTGGCCTCAGCCGAGCACCCAGGGGTGGGCACCAAGAAGCGTCCTCCCCACAGCTGGGTGCTCACACCTCTCCCTGCTTGACCCTCAGATCATGCTGTCACCTGAAGCAAGGAACACGGCATGGGTGTCCTTTGACGGACGGAAGAGACAGGAGATCCGCCACGGAGACAGGTGTGGGCTACAGGCCGGCTGGGCACCGGTGGCCGACCTCCTCCCCGGGCCAGGCAGTGCCCACCCTCTTGGGGTTGGCCTGGGGGCACAGCTTGTACCCTAGAGCACGAGAGGGCTCGAGTGGGCCTCAGAGCATTACAGTCAGGGGACCCATGGCAGGGGCAGTGGTTCACACCTACAGTGGCACATGCAGAGGCCCGAGGGCATCCCGTCTGGCACAGCTGCCCGCCCCTCCTCCTGGGACCTCACCCCTGAGGGGCCCGTGGCAGTCTGTCAGCTTCCTGCACCATCCCCCTCCAGGACCTGGGGTGGTTATTCCCAGCACCCATGGGGCACCCCTAAAGCCTGCCTTGGGGAGGGACAGAAACAGCCATTCCTGGGGAGGGTGGGTATTGGCGGGAAGCCCCTGGGGGGGGGTGGGTCTTGGGAAGCCCGTGGGGAGGGAGGTTATTGGTGGGGAGCTCCTGGGGAGGGTCTTGGGGGGAGCCCCTGGGGAGGGAGGGTCTGGCGGGGAGCCCTCGTGGAAGCCCTGGCTCAGGCTTGCCTCTCTGCCTCAGCATCAGCATCACTACCTCATGCTACCCGCTCCCCTCCATCTGCGTGCGGGACCCCGTGAGCGACTGGTTTGAGAGCCTTGCCCAGTGCCTGCACTGGAACGTCCGGAAGAAGCAAGCCCACTTTGAGGAGGAGGAGGAGGAAGAGGAGGAGGAGGAGGAGGAGGGCTAGGTCAGGCTCATCCAGGCCCGAATCCTTCGCTGTCTTTTTCTGCCCTCCACGCACCCTCCAGGGACAGACCAATCTGTGTGTCTGTGAACACCTCTGTCCAAACCACGACCACTTCCTTTCTGTAGCTGGGTTAGAAGCTGGGTTAGAACCTGGGTCTGCCTTGTGTCCAGATCAGCTGTTTTTTAACATTTTAAATACGACTTTTTTTGCATTTCTAAAGAAGCAAAGTGAGAAATGGGCTGGGAGCTCTTCTGTGCCGCTGACTCCCTTCCCGCTCTCCCCGCTCTCCCCGCTCACCCCCTCACCCCCGTGGGTCCCCGGAGCGTGGCCTCCAGCTGCTGTAATTCCATGCCAGATCAGTCAGCTGAAATTGAGGGGCCAGAGTGACGACCTGTCCTTCCATGCTGACGGTGTCTCACCCAGCCTTCCTCAGCTGCAAAGCTTTAGCTCTCAGCCTGAGCCTCCTCCCCAAGCCAGGCGCCATTGAAAGCATGGGTTTGCTGGGCTGGCAAGGCGGTTTTGTTCTGCTCAGTTTCTGGAGAGGGCTGGATGCTTCCCTAGCCCTTCCCGCTCGCTCAAGGGCAGCCCTGAGTCTGGGACCCACAGCGGGAGGGGCTGGCATCTCCGGTGACCCACGCCTTCCTCAACGGAGCTTCTGCTCCCAGGGAGGTGGTTTAAATCCTGTACATATTTTTTAGAGGCTGTTTGAAACTTTCTGAAGTGCTTATGTACATATTTTCTTGTACACACTTTTGTGAAGATTTCGAGGGGAAGCTGTTAAATGTTTACGCTCCTGTTCTGCAAGACACCGTCCTCAGGGACCATTCGGGGACCATTCTGTTCAGCACGATCCTGACGGTCCGGGAGATGGGGGTTTCCGGGCTGGTGATCGTGATCCCTTTTGTTTTGCAACTGTAATGAGAATTTTGAGAAGGACTCATCACACTGATTTGCCTCCTGCCTCTCCCATGAGCCTCCGGCCTGCATGTGGGCGCTGCATGCCCCGGTGCCCATGTCTTCCACGGGCACAGCAGGCACAGCTGTGTAGAGGCCGCGGTCAGGGCCTGGGGTCCTGGTCGCTGCCGCACAGGTGTCTGTTTTCTGAGTGCCTGCTCGTCTGCTGGATTGTAAGAACAGGAAAACTTTGGAGAGGTGCTGCCCGCAGCCGTCTAGCCCAGCCCAGGCACGTTCTCAACGCACGTGTCTGCCCTGCTCACCCCCATTTGGGCACCTCAACATCTACGAACTCGAGTGTCCAAAACCCCCGAGTGTGATTCTGGGCAGTGGGCCTGGCTGTAAGTCAGCCATGACCCTGAGCACAGGTGAAGCCCCCGCCCACCCAGCCACGGGCTTAGGAGGAGAGAGGGACCAGTGGCCAGCATTGGGGCCGGAAGACGGCCATGTTGGAATTCCAGTCACTATCTGACAAAAAGGGCATGAACTGAGCTCTAAAGCAGCCTGAGGTGGGAATGATCTAGAAAACTTTGGTTTTTTAAGTAAATTTTAATGTTTCATATTAATTTCTTGAAAATTTATTAAATGTCATTGAAAGCCTTACAATTTTCAGATTCTTTCAATAAACAAGACTTGTAAAAAAGAAGTTGGTTAATAACAGCTTTCTTCTGACACCTCGTAACCAACAGAGGGTCACCCCATTGAGTCCCAGCCCAGAAATGCCCATCGTTAACGACGGGGGGGGGGGTGGGGGGACCTTCCCAAGGGGCTGTGTGGTGTCCCCAGGGCGGGAAGGGGAGTGCTGCCCTGGGAGGTGGGGTAGCAAAGCCCAGTCCTCGACAGAAGGGGCAAAATTGAGGGGGGCGAGTCGCCTTGGGAAGGGCCACAGACCAGAGGGGACCTGAGTCCCTGCATCCCCAGGGCCAGCAGAGTTGGAAGGGCCCCTCCATCCAGGCTGCCTGCGTCAGAGGCAGCCACAAGCCAGGTGAGGACCCCTGGCCCCTCGGCCCAGCCTAGGCACTGACCTCGGCTTCCCTCTTCCCTCCGGTGACGTGGTCCCAGGTGACGAGGTCCCTGCGCCACCCCCCCAGCCCCCTCCCCCTGCCCCATCCCTGTTGTCCTAACAAGGCCCCAGATGAACGTGGCACACAAGGCTTTGCCAGGAGCCAGTCTACGCTACACACGTGCAAGGCCAGGAGAGACCAAAGCGAAAGGACCCCCCTGTGGGCACCTGTGCCCCTGGCACCCTGCTGTTTTGGGGACCTGAAAGCCTGGGCTGTGGCCCCTCCCTACTGGCTCTTGAGGATCAGCCCTGGAGACTCCCTGCCTCCCCATGCCTGGAAGGAGCTGTCAATCAAGCCTTAACCTTCCTGGCTTTGGGGAGCACAGAGGCCCCCAGACATCCTCGGGCCCCACCCCATGGGTGTGGCTGCACAAGACTGCCAGCCTCAGGCTCGGTGCCTTAGAAACCTTTTCCAGCCTGAAGCGGTGGGATCGCGGTCCCTGCCTGCGCCCCGGGTACCTCTGTGCTGGGCCGGGCACCCCCACCCTGCGTCCCTCAGCCATGGTGTCTTCTCAGGCCAGGCCAAAGGCAGCAGCCAGGCCCAAAGACCCAGCCCAAGTCCCACAGCACCTGCGGGGTCTGGGCGAGGCCTGTCCCGCTGGGAGCCCAGGCGGCCTGGACAGTCTGCCTGGAGGTGGGTGGCAGGATCGGGGAGAGCAGGGCAGACAGGTACAGGGTGCCCGGGAAGGTTGGCAGTGCTAGGGACGTAGGGGAAGGCAGGAGCTAGTCGGTCACTGTGTTTCAGCTGCTTCTAGCACATCCCACCCCAGTAGGACCTCAGCCAGGGCCTGGGCTGCCTGCAGGGTCTGGCGACACCAAAAAGCCAAGACACGGTAAACGGAGGCCACCGCCTCCTCAGTAGCCCCCACCACCAGGGCATGCACCTGAAAGAGGAAGGTGGTCCCTGTGGAAGCAGGGTGGACAGGAGGCAGCGCCCAGGGAGGGGTGGTGGGGACCCAAGAGCCACAGAGGAGCTGGCTCGGCCACCCCCACGCAATAGGCATGTGGGCCTGTGCTCAGGCCTCACCATGGCTGCCCAGACCCACATCCTGCTGAGAAGCCCCCAGGACCAAGATCCCCACCCCACTGTTCTGTGCAGAGGGAACAGGAAGCCATACAGAAAGATGGACAAATACACATACAGATTCACACACGCAGAGAGACACACACATACAGAGACACACAGAGACACAGATTCACATACACACACAGTCACATACAAACAGATTCACATACACACACATACAGAGACACATACACACACAGATTCACATACACAGAGACACATACAAACAGATTCACATACACATACAGAGACACATACAAACACAAATTCACACACAGACACACAGAGACACATACAGATTCACATACACACACATACAGAGACACACACAGATTCACATACACACACATACACATACAAACATTCACATACACACATACAGACACATACAAACACACAGATTCACATACACAGACACACAGAGACACACAGTCACAGATAGACACAGAGACTCACACAAACACAGATTCACATACACACAGACAGATTCACAGACACAGACACAGATTCACATACACAGACACAGACACACAGTCACAGATTCACACAGACACAGAGACTCACACAAACACAGATTCACATACACACAGACACAGATTCACATACACAGACACGCAGAGACACACAGTCACAGATTCACACAGACACAGAGACTCACACAAACACAGATTCACATACACAGACACACAGACACACAGTCACAGACACACTCAAACAGATTCACATACACACAGACACAGATTCACATACACAGACACACACAGTCACAGATTCACACAGACACAGAGACTCACACAAATACAGATTCACATACACACAGATTCACATACACAGACACACAGAGACACACAGTCACAGATAGACACAGAGACTCACACAAACACAGATTCACATACACACAGACAGATTCACAGACACAGACACAGATTCACATACACAGACACAGACACACAGTCACAGATTCACACAGACACAGAGACTCACACAAACACAGATTCACATACACACAGACACAGATTCACATACACAGACACGCAGAGACACACAGTCACAGATTCACACAGACACAGAGACTCACACAAACACAGATTCACATACACAGACACACACACACAGTCAGAGACACACTCAAACAGATTCACATACAGACACAGATTCACATACACAGACACACACAGTCACAGATTCACACAGACACAGAGACTCACACAAATACAGATTCACATACACACAGACACAGATTCACATACACAGACACAGATTCACATACACAGACACACAGAGACACACAGTCACAGATTCACACAGATACAGAGACTCACACAGATTCACATACACACAGACACAGATTCACATACACACAGACACAGATTCACATATACAGACACACAGAGACACACAGTCACAGATTCACACAGACACAGAGACTCACAAACACAGATTCACATACACACAGACACAGATTCAGACACAGACACAGATTCACATAAACAGACACAGAGACACACAATCACAGATTCACACAGACACAGAGACTCACACAAACACAGATTCACATACACACAGACACAGATTCACAGAGACAGATTCACATACACACAGACACAGATTCAGATATACAGACACACAGAGACACACAGTCACAGATTCACACAGACACAGAGACTCACACAAACAGATTCACATACACACAGACACAGATTCACATATACAGACACACAGAGACACAGTCACAGATTCACAGACACAGAGACTCACACACAGATTCACATACACACAGTCACAGATTCACATACGCAGACACACAGAGACACACAGTCACAGATTCACACAGACACAGAGACTCACACAAACACAGATTCACATACACACAGTCACAGATTCACATACGCAGACACACAGAGACACACAGTCACAGATTCACACAGACACAGAGACTCACACAAACAGATTCACATACACACAGACACAGATTCACATACGTAGACACACATAGATTCACACAGACACACAGACATACAAATAGATTCACATACACTGAGACACAGACACAGATTCATATACACATACACAGATTCACACACAGATTCACATACACAGAGACACACGCAGATTCACAGAGACACAGACACACAGATTCACAGAGACAGATTCACATACACACAGACACAGATTCACATATACAGACACACAGAGACACACAGTCACAGATTCACACAGACACAGAGACTCACACAAACACAGATTCACATACACACAGACACAGATTCACATATACAAACAGAGACACACAGTCACAGATTCACACAGACACAGAGACTCACACACAGATTCACATACACACAGATACAGATTCACATACGCAGACACACATATTCACACAGACATACAAACAGATTCACATACACTGAGACACAGACACAGATTCATATACACATACACAGAGACACACAGTCACAGATTCACAGAGACACAGAGACTCACACAAACAGATTCACATACACACAGACACAGATTCACATATACAGACACACAGAGACACAGTCACAGATTCACAGACACAGAGACTCACACAAACAGATTCACATACACACAGACACAGATTCACATATACAGACACACAGAGACACAGTCACAGATTCACACAGAGACTCACACAGATTCACATACACACAGACACAGATTCACATATACAGACACACAGAGACACACAGTCACAGATTCACAGACACAGAGACTCACACAAACACAGATTCACATACACACAGTCACAGATTCACATACGCAGACACACAGAGACACACAGTCACAGATTCACACAGACACAGAGACTCACACAAACACAGATTCACATACACACAGACACAGATTCACATACGCAGACACACATAGATTCACACAGACATACAAACAGATTCACATACACTGAGACACAGACACAGATTCATATACACATACACACAGACACACAGTCACAGATTCACACAGACACAGAGACTCACACAAACACAGATTCACATACACACAGACACAGATTCACATATACAGACACACAGAGACACACAGTCACAGATTCACACAGACACAGAGACTCACACAAACACAGATTCACATACACACAGACACAGATTCACATACGCAGACACACAGATTCACACAGACATACAAACAGATTCACATACACTGAGACACAGACACAGATTCATATACACATACACAGAGACACACAGTCACAGATTCACAGAGACACAGAGACTCACACAAACAGATTCACATACACACAGACACAGATTCACATACGCAGACACACATAGATTCACACAGACATACAAACAGATTCACATACACTGAGACACAGACACAGATTCATATACACATACACACAGACACACAGTCACAGATTCACACAGACACAGAGACTCACACAAACACAGATTCACATACACACAGACACAGATTCACATACACAGACACACATAGATTCACACAGACACACAGACATACAAATAGATTCACATACACTGAGACACAGACACAGATTCATATACACATACAAAGATTCACACACAGATTCACATACACAGAGACACACATGCAGATTCAGAGACACAGACACACAGATTCACAGAGACAGATTCACATACACATAGACACAGATTCACACACAGACATTCACACACACACACACAGAGACAGTCACAGACACACATAGAAACACACAGATTCACGTACACAGACACAGATTCACACACATACAGACACACATACACACAGATTCACATACGCAGACACATTCACAGATTCACACACACAGACACACACACAGATTCACATAGAGACACAAAGACACACAGATTCAGAGACACAGATTCACATACAGACACACTCACACAGATTCACAGACACACACACAGATTCACATACACAGACACACAGATTCACACACACAGATTCACATACACAGACACACACAGATTCACACACACATAGACACAGATTCACATACACAGAGAATCAGATTCACACACACATATTCACATAGACACAAACACACACAGATTCACAAAGACACACAGACATACAAACACACAGATTCACATACACAGAGACAGACTCATAGAGATTCACACAGACACACACACACACACACACAAACATTCACATACACAGAGAAAGACACAGATTCACATACAGAGACACAGACACACAGATTCACACACACAGATTCCACACACAGACACACAGACACACAGATTCACATACAGAGACACACAGATTCACACACACACACATTCACATACACAGAGACAGAGACACACACACATTCACACAGACACATAGATTCACATAGAGACACACACAGATTCACACAAACACAGATTACACACACACACACACATATTCACATACACAGAGACACACACAGATTCACACACACATATTCACATACACAGACACACACAGATTCACATGCACAAAGACACACACACACAGATTCACACAGACACACATAAAGAGATTCCATACACAGACACACACACATACACAAACACATAGATTCACATACACAGAGACACACACATACAGAGACACAGAAACACACAGATTCACAGACAGACACACACACACACAAATACACATGAATGCCATGGACGCACACACACTCGGAGACACACAGCCGTGTGCTCTGGGAAACAGGATGGTCCAGGAAAGCATGACCGGCCTGAGCGTGGAAGGTCTGCAGGCCGAGGGAACCTGCCCATGAGTGACCCTGGCCTGCAGAGCTCCCCGGCCTCAGTTTACCCACTTGCTGATGAGGACAAATTGCAGAGGCATGAGTGGCTGCTGCTCCCCCACCCCCTGGCAGGTGGCCGAGTGGCCTACAGGCTGGGTCTCCGGGAGGGGACCCTCTGCTCTTCCTCCCCACCCGCCAGACCCTAACACAGATCCAACTGTCTGGGGCCTCTGTCCACGCCTCCCTGCTGTCCTCAACATCCCTTGGAGAACTTCAGCTCCTCTGGGAGGGCAGGTCTCACCCTCCCTATCCAGAGGGAGCCCAGACCTAGACTGAGCCTGGCTGGGGGGACACGGAGGAGTCTGTGGGCCGGGGGGACGTTGCGGGGGCGGCGCAGAACTAGCCATGGCTGCTTTCCTTCCCACCTTCTAGAAGATCACCCAGGTCCTGAAGGCAGAGGAAAGGAATCCCAAGGGCCCCTCACCCTGGGAAGACCCTTTCCTGAGGTCAGCAGACATCAGACAGGCCGAGGAAGGCTGTGGAAGGCTCTGCCCAGGCTGTGTCCAAAGAGCAGCAGATCCTGCAGGATCCCAGGGAGCCAGGGACACGCTTTGAGGGCGGAGTTTGAACCGTGCCTGGACCCATCAGTCTCGCTCACAGCCAGGGCTTCCCGATTCCTAACTGATTCCATGTCACGTGAATAGAAATTCATCAATATGCATCATAAACAGAAGAGGACATGCAAGCTAGGAAAACATCTGCAGTGATACAGCAGGTCTGTGTTCTCAATACAGATACAGCTCACGTCATTCACACAAACACGACAGAAAAACTGTCGCCAGGTGCAGTGGCTCATGCCTGTAATCCCAGCACTTTGGGAGGCCGAGGCGGGCGGATCTTAAGGTCAGAAGTTTGAAACCAGCCTGGCTAATATGGTGAAACCCCAACTCTACTAAAAAATACAACAAAAAAAAAAATAGCGGGGCATGGCGGTGGGCACCTGTAATCCCAGCTACTCAGGAGGCTGAGGCAGGAGAATTGCTTGAACCCGGAAGGCAGAGGTTGCAGTGAGCCGAGATTGTGTCACTTCACTCCAGCATGGGCAACAAAGCGAGACTGTCTCCAAAAAAAAAAAAAAGAAAACACTGTCAAAGGGTAGAAACTGATGATTTAAGGAAAGCCCTAATTAGCTAAGAAGTAAATGATCAATAATCAAACTGAAACATAATCAAACAAAATCAAAATCAAAATTAAAATTATTCATATACCCCGCCCAGGCAAAATAGCAAAGAGAGGTGTGGCATGGTGGCTCCTACCTGTAATCCCAGCACTTTGGGAAGCCAAGGTGAAAGGTCCTTTCCAGGAGAGAAAGAGAGGAAGGTACTCAGGCCTCCCTGACATTCCAAAATCATCAAAATGCACAGCCCAAGCCCAGCATAGTGGCGGCCACCTGCAGACCCAGCTACTCGGGAGGCTGAGGCCAGGGGGTCCTGAGTTTGAGACCAGCCTGGGCAAAGCATGGAGAACCCCATCTTAAAGATAAAATAAAATGCATGGTCTCTCATGAAATATAAGGCTTTGCTACGAAAATTTTGAGAGGCAGGGTACCGTGGCTTACAGCTGTAATTCCAGCACTTTGGGAGGCCTAGGCGGGTAAGTCACGAGATCAGAAGTTCAAGACCAACCTGGCCAACATGGTGAAACACAGTCTCTACTAAAAATACAAAAAAATTAGCCAGGTGTGGTGGCGGGCACCTGTAATCCCAGCTACTTGAGAGACTGAGGCAGAGAGACAACTGCTTGAACCTGGGAGGTGGAGGTTGAAGAGGCAGGGGTTGTAGTGAGCCGAGATCGAGCCCCTGCACTCCAACCTAAGCAACAGAGCTAGACTCCGTCTCAAAAACATAACGCCCGGCTAATTTTTGTATTTTTAGTAGAGACGAGGTTTCGTCATGTTGGCCAGGCTGGTCTCGAACTCCTGACCTCAGGCGATCCGTCCACCTCGGCCTCCCAGAGTGCTGGAATTACAGGTGTGAGCCACTGCACCCCGTCAAAAATAATCTCTAAAGAGCCCTTCAGCCCAAAGTTCGTTACTTAAAATTATGAGGGAAAGTAAGGCGAGGAAAACCTTTGACAAAGCTCCGCCGCCAGGCTCCTCGGGATCGCAGGTGTGTCTGCTCGGGATGTGCCCCCAACAGCCCCCGAGCCGGCATGGCGGCGGAAGCCACGCCCCGGAACGCACCATAAGCCAATCAGCGCCATGGGGCGGGTCCTAGGGACGCGGCTGGCCCCGCCCCCTGCAGCTCCGAGCCCAGCTTGCTCCCGACGCTTCGCGCCTTGCCCCCGCCGTCCGTCTGCAGTGGAAAGGCCCGGGCGGCACCAACGGGCTGCGGCGGGGTGGGGGAGGATCTGAGCGCGCCGTGTTCCTCCGCGTCTCCTGCGGTGAAACTGCCCGGGCGGAACCATCGGGCCGCCGCGGGGAACACGAAAAATCTCGCCGTTTTCCCCCTCATTTACCTTCAGTGGAACGGTCCGAGCCGAACCACCGGGCATCCGCGGGGAATCACAAAAAAAAATCCCGCCGTGTTCTCCCCCTCATTTACCTTCAGTGGAATGGCCCGAGCGGAACCAACGGGCGGCCGCGGGGGTCACCGAAAAGCTCGCCGTGTTCCGCCCCCAATTGCCTGCAGTGGAATGGCCCGAGCGGAACCAACGCGCAGCCGCGGGACGTTGTGGGCTGCGGCGCTTTTCCGCGGCCACGCCCGTGGAGCAGGGAGGACGGTGGGAACCCGGGTGACGCGTTCTACGCGTCATTTCCGGCTCCGCGGGCGCCCCGGGAAGCCCACCTGGGTCCGCCAGGCCTGTGCTCCGAACTGCCTTCGCCGCGCGCCTCTCAGGCCCCGCCCGCCAGCGACTCTTTGTTGCGAAGGCGCGGAGGCCGAGCGCTATGCCTGCAGCGGAGACCGCGTCCGGCTGTCGGTGGGTGCTGCGTGCCGGTTCTGGTGCTGAGTGCGCGAGCTCCCGGGGTTCCCCGGCCCAGATTCGCTTCTGGGTGTCCTCTCCTGTGGCAGGCGGTTTGCGGGGAAAACGCTGCGGAAACGCGGGGTCTCCTTAATTCGTACCCGTCGGCTTCTGCCCGGGAGCCGGTGGCGTTTCCCAAAAGAGTTTGCGCATTCTCGCGTCTGTGGGTCCACGGCGACCCTCGCGCCCTGAAGCCCAGGAACGCCGTGTGGCGCGTTCACAAAAAAAAAAAAAAAAAAAAAGAGAAGGAAAGAAAAATGCACCAAAACTCCTGAGAGCCGAGTCCCCGTTTGGTGCCTTTTTATTTTTTTAGTTTTGTTTTGTTTTGGTTTTTTAGTGGAGTGCAACCTTCTTAACCTAGAAGCCTATAAATCGCATTTTAAGGCCAAACGAGACAGTGTTTTAATAAGGGTCGACCGGGCGCGATAGCTCACGCTTATATTCCCAGCGCTTTAGGAGGCCGAGGCAGACTGATTACAAGGTTAGGAGTTCGAGACCAGCCTGACCAACATGGTGAAACCCCATCTCTACCAAAAATACAAAAATTAACCAGGCGTGGCGGCACACGCCTGTAATCCCAACTACTCAGGAGGCTGAGGCAGGAGAATTGCTTGATCCTGGGAGGCGGACATTGCACCACTGCCCTCCAACCTGGGAGATAGAGCAAGAAAAGGGGTTGCTGAGAGAGGAATAGGAAGGCTTTCCACTCCACTCACGTGTTTTCAATGTAGCAAATCAGAAAATAGAGGGGAAAAAAATGAGCGGATCTGGGAGTCCAGGCTGGCTTAATCTACGTTTGTCACAAATGTTTCCTGGTGCAATGTGTAGGGCGTAGCGGGTCCCCTGGCTGGGGGCACAGGGCATCCCTCTGCTGGCACCTTTGGCGTTAGGCGCTTGTGTGGTCTCCAGCTTCTGGGTTTTGGAAGTGGCGCCTGCCCCGCAGCCTGAGCCTCTGCCAGGTGGTTTCCTTGGGATGACCTCCCCGGGGAGGTCTGAGCTCTGGGCATGGTTTGGAGATTTGGGACACATTTTGCCTGAAATGCCCTTCTGGCTGTTTGAACCCACCTGGACTTCCTGACTGGGGCTTGTATTCTTAACCTCTGGTACAGGGGCCTGGGCAGGGGAGGTTCGCACAGTTGGGTGGGGTGGAAAGTGAGCTTGGTCAGTAACACAGTGCTGAAGTTCCCGTGGTGGGACCAGCGGCTCCTGCGGCTTTATCCCACGTTAAATCAAGGTTTTCTTTTCCTTTAATCCCTAGGGCTCCACCTGGAGACTTGCGCCCAGACAGTGGAAGGGAAAGATGTCACGTCTGAGAGGAGGTTGAGAAAGGCTGGGGCACCTGTCCTGGGTGCCCTCTCTCACTCCCTGGAGAGCTTGCTGTGATGAAAGCCCCTGCCAGGCTGTGGGCATCCTGTGGAGAAGCTCACCTGGCAAGAAACTGGTTGGGGGATTTCCACCTACAGCCATTACGGAACTCAAACTTGCATGCCAGGAGTGAGTAAGCTCAGAGGCGGAGCCCAGCCCCAGTGGAGCCTTCAGATGAGGCCACAGCCCTGGTCCATGGTATGACTGCAGCTTCAAGAGGGACTGTAAACCCAAGGCACCTGGCTAAGCTTCCCCCAAATTCCTGCTCACAGGAGCCAAGATCAAAAGCACTTGTTTTGAACTGGTAAGAGTGGAGTGGCTTACAGGGCAGTAGAGAAGGAACATGCACCTTCCTCCTTTTTTTTTTTTGAGACAGTGTCTCCCTCTTGTCGCCCCGGCTGGAGTGCAATGGCGAGATCTTGGCTCACTGCAACCTCCGCATCCTGGGTTCCAGTGATTCTCCTGCCTCAGCCTCCCAAGTGGCTGGGATTACAGGAGCCTGCTGCCACACCTGGCTAATTTTTTGCATTTTTAGTAGAGACAGGGTTTTGCTGTTTTGGGCAGGCTGGTCTCAAACTCTCAACCTCAGGTGATCTGCCTGGGTTCCAAAGTGCTGAGATTACAGGCATACCTTCTTTTCCTTTTTTGAGACGTCTTTGTCACCCAGGCTGGAGTGCAGTGGTGCAATCTCAGCTCACTGCAACCTCTGCTTCCAGGGTTCAAGCGGTTCCCTGCCTCAGCCACCTGAGTAGCTGGGATTACAGGTACACACCACCACACTCAGTTAATTTTTATATTTTTAGTAGAGACAAGGTTTCTTCCGGTTGGTTAGGCTGGTCTTGAACTCCTGACCTCAAGTGATCCACCCACCTTGGCCTCCAAAGGTGCTGGGATTACAGGTGTGAGCCACTGTGCCCGGCCCACTTTGTGGTATACTTTGGTGAAACAAAATTCTTCATTTAGCCAATTTAGTCATTCTGACTTTTTTTTTTAATGGGTCATGCTTTTGGGGTTTGGTTGAAGATATTCTTGTCCTACCCTAAAAAGAGTCAGGAAGACATTCTCTTAGATATTTTCCTGATCATAGGGTTTTACACATGTAAGTTTCACGTAAGAGCAGGCCGCCTGGGTTCAAGTCCTGCTGTGAAGCTGTATCTTACTTTGTGTCTCACACGGGTGATGACCTCGCCTTTCCCAGAGGGCTGTTTTGGGGACTCACTGCTGTGCAGAGTGCTGAGGCCTCCTCCGGCACCACAGTGAGGGCTGTGTCAGGGTTACTAATTATCGTTGTCGACTGATATGGAATCAGTCCAGTTTCTGTGTTCCCCGGCCTGGTATCATCGACCGAATACTCCTCCTTCGTCAACAGTTCGTGGTGCCGCCTGTGTGGGTCAGAATTGTGCGTGTGCTACACGCACACGTGTTTGTTTTTTTGAGACAATCTTGCTCTGCCACTCAGGCTGGAGTGCAGTGGTGCAGTCTCGGCTCATTGAAGCCTCCATCGCCCAGATTGAAGCAGTTCTCCTGCCTCAGCCTCCCAAGTAGCTGGCCACCACCCCGCCACCACATGAAGCTGATTTTTGTATTTAGTAGGGTTTCTCCATGTTGGCCAGGCTGGTCTTAAACTTTTGACCTCGAGTGATTCTCCCGCCTTAGCCTCCCAAAAAGTGCTGGGATTACAGGTGTGAGCTACCTGCCTGGCCTATGTATGCTAGACCTATTTCTTCTTTTTTTTTGTTTTATCCAAGTGAGAGCTGTTTCCTGATGGACTAAGTGTGAGTATAGTTTTCAGTCTTGGTCAACAAGGACTTCATGTTACGGTGTTCAATGGCAGTATATGTAATGTTATCTCTTTTCCGTATAAGGTATTGTTTTCTTTTTCTTTTTTTTTTTTTTTGAGAAGGAAAGAAAAAGGAGTGAAGAAGAAGAAAGAGGAAGAAAAAGAGGGAGAGAGAACAAAAATGTTGCTTTATTCTAAAAAACCGGTATTGATGGGCAATCAATATTTCATTTAAATCTATGAGTAGGTGTGATGTGGTATTGACAAGAATGTATATTTTGTGTATTTAAACTGGAGAGCTCTATGAATATTTATTAAGTTTACTTGTTCTGGATCTGAATTTGAGTCCTCAATATCCTTATTAATTTTCTGTCTCATTGAGTCTAAGTCTCTATGTATCTGGGTGTTAGGATCGTTAGCTCTTATTGTTGCATTGATCCTTTTACCACTGTATCTTTGTTGCTTTGAAATCTATTTTATCAGATACGAGAATTGCAACTCCTGCTTTTTATTTATTTATTTATTTTTGCTCTCCATTTGGTTGGTAAATCTTTCTCCATCCCTTTGTTTTGAGTCTTTGTGTATCTTTGGATGTGAAATGGGTCTGGATGTAGCATACCGTTGGGTTTTGGCTGTGTCTTTTGATTGGGGGATTTAGTCTATTTAAATCTAGGATTACTGCCATTTGATGTTAACTGGCTATTTTATCCGTTCGTTGATGTAAATTCTTTATGTTGATGCTCTTTACTTTTTGTTATATTTTTAGAAAGGCTAATACTGGTTGTTTCTATGTGTAATGCTTCTTTCAGGAGCTTTTGTAAAGCAGGACTGGTGGTAATAAAATCTCTGAGTACTTGCTTGTTCATAAAAAAATTTTATTTTTCCTTCAGTTGTGAAGCTTAGTTTGGCTGGATATGAAATTCCGGGCTGAAAGTTCTGTTCTTTAAGGATGTTGAATATCGACCCCCACTCTATTCTGGCTTGTAGGGTTTCTGCTGAGAGATCTGCTGTAAGTCTGATAGGCTTCCCTTTGTGGGTAACCTGACCTTTCTCTCTGGCTGCCCTTAGTATTTTCTCCTTCATTTCAACCCTGGTGAATCTGACGATTATGTGCCTTGGGGTTGCTCTTCTTGAGGAATATCTTTGTGGTGTTCTCTGTATTACCTGGGGTTGAATATTGTCCTGCTTTGCTAGGTTAGAAAAATTTTCCTGAATAATATCCTGAAGAGTATTTTCCAGCTGGGATTCATTCTCTCCGTGGCATTCAGGTACACCTATCAAATGTAAATTAGGTCTTTTCACATAGTCCCATATTTCTTGGAGACTTCGCTCATTCCTTTTTATCCTTTTTTCTCTAATCTTGTCTTGTTTTATTTCATTAAGTTGGACTTCGACCTCTGATATCCTTTCTTCTGCTTGATCAATTCGAGTGTTTAAACCTGTGCATACTTCTTGGAGTTCCCGTATTGTATTCTTCAGTTCCATTAATTCATTTATATTCCTTTCTAAATTGTCTCTTCTCATTAGGATTTCCTCAAACCTTTTTTCAAAGTTCTTAGTTTCTTAACATTGGGCTACAACATGTTCTTTTAACTCACAGAAGTTTTTTTTTGAGATGGAGTTTCACTCTTGTTACCCAGGCTGGAGTACAATGGCGCCATCTCGGCTCACCGCAACCTCCGTCTCCTGGGTTCAGGCAATTCTCCCGCCTCATCCTCCTGAGTAGTTGGGATTACAGGCACGTGCCACCATGCCCAGCTAATTTTTTGTATTTTTAGTAGAGACGGGGTTTCACCATGTTGACCAGGATGGTCTCGATCTCTTGACCTCGTGATCCACCTGCCTTGGCCTCCCAAAGTGCTGGGATTACAGGCTTGAGCCACCACGCCCGGCCAGAAGTTTCTTATTATCTTCTGAAGCCTGATTCTGTTAATGGGATGCACTCGTTCTCCATCAAGCCTTGTTCCCTTGTTGATGAGGAACTGTGATCCTCTGTAGAGGGAAAGGCATTCTGATTTTGAGTATTCTCAGCCTTTTTACACTGGTTTCTTCCCATCATTGTAAATTTATTCACTTGTCATCTTTGTAATTACCAGCTTCCAAATTAGGTCTCTGAGTGGACCTCCAAAGTTGTTAATTCCCAGGGCCAAAATATGAGCAACCCACTGCGCCGGCCAAAACAGCGGCGTTAAGACTGATGGTGCTTTTCTGTCTGGGAATCTCCAGTCTGGCTTCCTTCTTGAGTCCGTAATAGGCGACTCTGCCTTTGCAGAGCTCCAGACGTTGGTCAGAAGGGGAACCAGTCCCGTTTACTCTGCACCAAGAGCTGCCGCGCTGAGGTGCCAGCAAAACCACTGCGCCGGCCACAGGAGTCACGCTGGCGACCCGCGGGGCTCCTCCACTGGGACTCTTCTGGTCCGTGAGTGACAAAAATTTGTCTGAAAGTGTGGCGTCCTCTCGTTCTCTGCGCTTTCACTGGTAGCTGCAATCCCGAGATGTTAGCGATCAGCCATCTTGGATCGTTCTTCCCCTGTTTTTTTTTTTTTTTTTAATGCTAGACCTATTTCAAGGCCCTTATTCATTTTTTCTTTTCTTCTTTTTTTGAGACAGAGTTTCGCTCTTATTGCCCAGGATGGAGTGCAATGGCGTGATCTCAGCTCACTGCAACCTCTGCCTCCTGGGTTAAAGTGATTCTCCTTCCTCAGCCTCCTGAGTAGCTGGGATTACAGGCATTCGCCATCACACCTGGCTAATTTTGTATCTTTAGTAGATATGGGGTTTCTCCATGTTAGGCTGGTCTTGAGCTCCTGACCTCATGATCCACCCTCCTTGGCCTCCCAAAGTGCTGGGATTACAGGCGTGAGCCACCGAGTCTGGCCTTCGAGGCCCTTATTGTTTTGCATTTGTTTATTCGCCCATCCCTGCACCAAGGTATCAGACTGAAGTACAAGTCCCAAGTCCTCAGGTGTCGGGAGGATGCTGCTGCTCCCTCCCCGTGGCCCCGTCTCCTCGCAGGACGAATTTGTCTTTTAGCCTTTGTGCACGCGTAGCTTTCCGTCTGATTGATACGTGTCTCCTAGGGCTGGATCTGTCTTGAGACTCCATAGCTGCTGTCTCTCAGCTTTGACTCAGTAGCTGTGGTGTCCATTGGTGACTCGGTTGTGGTTATTAGGATTGTTGCGATGGTTGCCAGATGGTGGCTTTAATCCCGTCCCTCTGATGATCACGAATTGGGTTTGTACCGGGAAAAACTTTCCCTCCTTTGCCTTATAGGCTCTTGTTTTTGTAGGGGTTTGAGTCATTGACAGTGTCTTTTACGCTGCCTTTCCAAGTGTGTGAGCGTGCCCTCGGCCGGCGCCCAGCCCGTTCCTGGAACACAGACTTGCTGGCCCAGCTAACATGAGAGGCTCACCTGCTATTGTTCCCATCCCAGCCCTAGAATCAGTCATTTCTCCAAGGAACCTGATTGACTTTAGTGGAGAAAGAGATTTGTTGTTGTTGTTTTTTGTTTTGTTTTATTTTATTTATTTATTTATTTTTGAGACGTAGTTTCACTCTTGTTACCCAGGCTGGAGTGCAATGGCACGATCTTGGCTCACCACAACCTCCGCCTCCTGGGTTCAGGCAATTCTCCTGCCTCAGCGTCCCGAGTAGCTGGGATTACAGGCACGCGCCACCATGCCCAGCTGATTTTTTGTATTTTTAGTAGAGACGGGGTTTCACCATGTTGACCAGGATGGTCTCGATCTCTTGACCTTGTGATCCACCCACCTCAGCCTCCCAAAGTGCTGGGATTATAGGCGTGAGCCACTGCGCCCAGCCTATTTTGTTTTATTTTTTAGACAGAGTCTCGCTCTTTGCCCAGGCTGGAGTGCAATGGCACAGTCTCGGCTCACTGCATCCTCCTCCTCCTGGGTTCAAGCGATTCTCACGTCTCACCATCCTGAGTGGCTGGGATTACAGGCACCTGCCACGACACCCAGGTAATTTTTGTATTTTTAGTAGAGATGGGGTTTCACCGTGTTGCCCAGGCTAGTCTCGAACTCCTGAGCTCAGGTAATCCACCTGTCTTATGCTCCCAAAGTGCTGGGATTACAGGTGTGGATCACTGCACCCAGCCCCTTTAGTGGAGAATGATATTTAGAAACCAACGTGAGGGCACTGTGGGCGCCGTCCAGTTGTCGCCCTCTGGGCAGATGTGTTGGTTTCGGGTATAAGTGTGCATTCATGTCGCCTATCCACCCATCTGTTCAATATTAAAGCCCGTGCACTCTGGCCCAATAGCACCATCACAGGCCAACACCACAGGGTCATCCCATCCATCCTCCTTTTTTTTTTAATGAGATAGAGTCTCTATTGCCCAGGCTGAAGTGTGGTGGCATGATCTCTGCTCACTGCAACCTCTGCCTCCTGGGTTCAAGTGCTTCTTTTGCCTCAGCCTCCCCAGTAGCTGGATTACAGATGCACACCACTGCCCCCCGCTAATTTTTGTATTTTTAGCAGGGATTGGGTTTTTCCATTTTGGCCAGGCTGGTCTTGAACTCCTGACCTCAGGTGAGCCACCCACCTTGGTCTCCCAAAGTGCTGGGATGACAGACATGAGCCACCACATCCAGCCTCTTCTTTTCATTTTTATGTTTTCACTGCAAGGCGGCCTTGAAGGGTTTCTTCCCAATTTGCATCTGTCTTTACTTGGAATACCAAATCTGGCTCCCGTCATCTACAGAATATGCATGTATTTGCTCAATCCAGAATTTCTAACCTATGACTCAGCAAAAAAATAAGCAAAAGGGAGGCCAGGCGTGGTGGCTCACACCTGTATCCCCAGATTTTGGGAGCCCAGGAGTCCAAAACCAGCCTAACCAATATGATGAAACCTCATCTCTACTAAAAATACAAAAATTAGCCGGGTGTGATGGTTCACGTCTGTAATCCCAGCTCTTTGGGAGGCTAAGGTAAGCGTATCGTCACCTGAGGTCGGGAGTTTGAGACCAACCTAGCCAACGTGATGAAACCCCATCCTGACTAAAAATACAAAATTAGCCTCGCGTAGTGGCGCATGCCTGTAATTCCAGTTACTTGGGAGGCCGAGGCAGGATAATCGCTTGAACCCTGGAGACAGAGGTTGCATTGCGCTAAGATCAAACTGCTACAATCCTGAGCTCAGGTAATCCACGTAGCTCTAGCTGACAGAGTGAGACTCCCTTTCAAAAAAAAAAAAATGAAAGGGAAAAGCGTGCCTAGAGTTCAGTGTGTTTCTGGAGCCCTTGTGCGTCTGGAGCCCCGTGTGTGTCTGGAGCCCTTGTGTCTGGGGCTCTGTGTGTGTCTGGAGCCCTTGTGTCTGGGGCTCCGTGTGTGTCTGGAGCCCTTGTGTCTAGGGCTCAGTGTGTCTGGAGCTCTTCTGCCTGGAGCTCCGTGCGTCTGGAGCCCTTGTGTCTGGAGCTCCGTGTGCGTCTGGAGCTCTTGTGTGTCCGGAGCTCTGTGTGTGTCTGGAGCCCTTGTGTCTGGGGCTCAGTGTGTGTCTGGAGCTCCGTGTGTGTCTGGAGCCCTTGTGTCTGGGGCTAAGTGTGTGTGTGGAGCTCAGTGTGTGTCTGGAGCCCTTGTGTCTGGGGCTCAGTGTGTGTATGGAGCTCGGTGTGTGTCTGGAGCCCTTGTGTCTGGGGCTCAGTGTGTGTCTGGAACTCCGTGTGTGTTTGGAGCCCTTGTGTCTGGAGCTCCGTGTGTGTCTGGAGCCCTTGTATCTGGAGCTCCGTGTGTGTATGGAGCCCTTGTATCTGGAGCTCCGTATGTGTCTGGAGCTCCGTGTGTGTCTGGAGCTCCGTGTGTGTCTGGGGCTCCGTGTGTGTCTGGAGCTCCGTGTGTGTCTGGAGCCCTTGTATCTGGAGCTCCGTGTGTGTCTGGAGCCCTTGTGTCTGGAGCTCCGTGTGTGTCTGGAGCCCTTGTGTCTGGAGCTCCGTGTGTGTCTGGAGCTCCGTGTGTGTCTGGAGCCCTTGTATCTGGAGCTCCGTGTGTGTCTGGGGCTCCGTGTGTGTCTGGAGCCCTTGTATCTGGAGCTCCATGTGTGTCTGGAGCCCTTGTATCTGGAGCTCCGTGTGTGTCTGGAGCCCTTGTGTCTGGAGCTCCGTGTGTGTCTGGAGCTCCGTGTGTGTCTGGAGCCCTTGTGTCTGGGGCTCAGTGTGTGTCTGGAACTCCGTGTGTGTTTGGAGCCCTTGTGTCTGGAGCTCCGTGTGTGTCTGGAGCCCTTGTATCTGGAGCTCCGTGTGTGTCTGGAGCTCCGTGTGTGTCTGGAGCCCTTGTGTCTGGAGCTCCATGTGTGTCTGGAGCCCTTGTATCTGGAGCTCCGTGTGTGTATGGAGCCCTTGTGTCTGGAGCTCTGTGTGTGTCTGGAGCCCTTGTATCTGGAGCTCCGTGTGTGTATGGAGCCCTTGTATCTGGAGCTCCGTGTGTGTCTGGAGCTCCGTGTGTGTCTGGAGCCCTTGTATCTGGAGCTCCGTGTGTGTCTGGGGCTCCGTGTGTGTCTGGAGCCCTTGTATCTGGAGCTCCATGTGTGTCTGGAGCCCTTGTATCTGGAGCTCCGTGTGTGTCTGGAGCCCTTGTGTCTGGAGCTCCGTGTGTGTCTGGAGCCCTTGTGTCTGGAGCTCCGTGTGTGTCTGGAGCCCTTGTGTCTGGAGCTCCGTGTGTGTCTGGAGCCCTTGTGTCTGGGGCTCAGTGTGTGTCTGGAACTCCGTGTGTGTCTGGAGCCCTTGTGTCTGGAGCTCCGTGTGTGTCTGGAGCCCTTGTATCTGGAGCTCCGTGTGTGTATGGAGCCCTTGTATCTGGAGCTCCGTGTGTGTCTGGAGCTCCGTGTGTGTCTGGAGCCCTTGTATCTGGAGCTCCGTGTGTGTCTGGGGCTCTGTGTGTGTCTGGAGCCCTTGTGTCTGGGGCTCTGTGTGTGTCTGGAGCCCTTGTATCTGGAGCTCCGTGTGTGTCTGGAGCCCTTGTGTCTGGAGCTCCGTGTGTGTCTGGAGCCCTTGTGTCTGGGGCTCAGTGTGTGTCTGGAACTCCGTGTGTGTCTGGAGCCCTTGTGTCTGGAGCTCCGTGTGTGTCTGGAGCCCTTGTATCTGGAGCTCCGTGTGTGTCTGGAGCCCTTGTATCTGGAGCTCCGTGTGTGTCTAGAGCTCCGTGTGTGTCTGGAGCTCCGTGTGTGTCTGGGGCTCCGTGAGTGTCTGGAGCTCCGTGTGTGTCTGGAGCCCTTGTATCTGGAGCTCCGTGTGTGTCTGGGGCTCCGTGTGTGTCTGGAGCCCTTGTATCTGGAGCTCCGTGTGTGTCTGGAGCCCTTGTGTCTGGAGCTCCGTGTGTGTCTGGAGCCCTTGTATCTGGAGCTCCGTGTGTGTCTGGAGCCCTTGTATCTGGAGCTCCGTGTGTGTCTGGGGCTCCGTGTGTGTCTGGAGCCCTTGTATCTGGAGCTCCATGTGTGTCTGGAGCCCTTGTGTCTGGAGCTCCGTGTGTGTCTGGAGCTCCGTGTGTGTCTGGGGCTCCGTGAGTGTCTGGAGCTCCGTGTGTGTCTGGAGCCCTTGTATCTGGAGCTCCGTGTGTGTCTGGAGCCCTTGTATCTGGAGCTCCGTGTGTGTCTGGAGCCCTTGTATCTGGAGCTCCGTGTGTGTCTGGGTCTCCGTGTGTGTCTGGAGCCCTTGTATCTGGAGCTCCATGTGTGTCTGGAGCCCTTGTATCTGGGGCTCTGTGTGTGTCTGGAGCTCTGTGTGTGTCTGGAGCCCTTGTGTCTGGAGCTCCGTGTGTGTCTGGAGCCCTTGTATCTGGAGCTCCGTGTGTGTCTGGAGCCCTTGTATCTGGAGCTCCGTGTGTGTCTGGGGCTCCGTGTGTGTCTGGAGCCCTTGTATCTGGAGCTCCATGTGTGTCTGGAGCCCTTGTATCTGGGGCTCTGTGTGTGTCTGGAGCTCCGTGTGTGTCTGGAGCCCTTGTATTTGGAGCTCCGTGTGTGTCTGGAGCCCTTGTATCTGGAGCTCCGTGTGTGTCTGGAGCCCTTGTATCTGGAGCTCCGTGTGTGTCTGGGGCTCCGTGTGTGTCTGGAGCCCTTGTGTCTGGAGCTCCGTGTGTGTCTGGAGCCCTTGTATCTGGAGCTCCATGTGTGTCTGGAGCCCTTGTGTCTGGGGCTCTGTGTGTGTCTGGAGCTCCGTGTGTGTCTGGAGCCCTTGTATCTGGAGCTCCGTGTGTGTCTGGAGCCCTTGTGTCTGGAGCTCCGTGTGTGTCTGGAGCCCTTGTATCTGGAGCTCCGTGTGTGTCTGGAGCCCTTGTGTCTGGGGCTCTGTGTGTGTCTGGAGCTCCGTGTGTGTCTGGAGCCCTTGTATCTGGAGCTCCGTGTGTGTCTGGAGCCCTTGTGTCTGGAGCTCCGTGTGTGTCTGGAGCCCTTGTATCTGGAGCTCCGTGTGTGTCTGGAGCCCTTGTGTCTGGAGCTCCGTGTGTGTCTGGAGCCCTTGTATCTGGAGCTCCGTGTGTGTCTGGAGCCCTTGTGTCTGGGGCTCTGTGTGTGTCTGGAGCTCCGTGTGTGTCTGGAGCCCTTGTATCTGGAGCTCCGTGTGTGTCTGGAGCCCTTGTATCTGGAGCTCCGTGTGTGTCTGGAGCCCTTGTATCTGGAGCTCCGTGTGTGTCTGGAGCCCTTGTGTCTGGGGCTCTGTGTGTGTCTGGAGCTCCGTGTGTGTCTGGAGCCCTTGTATCTGGAGCTCCGTGTGTGTCTGGAGCCCTTGTGTCTGGAGCTCCGTGTGTGTCTGGAGCCCTTGTATCTGGAGCTCCATGTGTGTCTGGAGCCCTTGTATCTGGAGCTCCGTGTGTTTCTGGAGCCCTTGTGTCTGGAGCTCCGTGTGTGTCTGGAGCTCCGTGTGTTTCTGGAGCCCTTGTGTCTGGGGCTCTGTGTGTATCTGGGGCTCCGTGTGTGTCTGGAGCCCTTGTATCTGGAGCTCCGTGTGTTTCTGGAGCCCTTGTGTCTGGGGCTCTGTGTGTGTCTGGAGCCCTTGTGTGTCTGGAGTCCTTGTGTCTGGGGCTCCGTGTGTTTCTGGAGCCCTTTTGTCTGGGACTCCGTTGTGTGTCTGGGGCTCCGTGTGTGTCTGGAGCCCTTGTGTGTGGAGCTCCGTGTGTCTGGAGCCCTTGTGTCTAGGGCTCAGTGTGTGTCTGGAGCTCCGTGTGTGTCTGGAGCTCCGTGTGTGTCTGGAGCCCCGTGTGTGTCTGGAGTCCTTGTGTCTAGGGCTCAGTGTGTGTCTGGAGCTCCGTGTGTGTCTGGAGCTCTTGTGTGTCCGGAGCTCTGTGTGTGTCTGGAGCCCTTGTGTCTGGGGCTCCGTGTGTATCTGGAGCTCAGTGTGTGTCTGGAACCCTTGTGTCTGGAGCTCCGTGTGTGTCTGGGGCTCTGTGTGTGTCTGGAGCTCCGTGTGTGTCTGGAGCTCCGTGTGTGTCTGGAGCCCTTGTATCTGGAGCTCCGTGTATGTCTGGAGCTCCATGTGTGTCTGGAGCCCTTGTGTCTGGGGCTCTGTGTGTGTCTGGAGCCCTTGTGTCTGGAGCTCCGTGTGTGTCTGGGGCTCCGTGTGTGTCTGGAGCTCCATGTGTGTCTGGAGCCCTTGTATCTGGAGCTCCGTGTGTGTCTGGAGCTCTGTGTGTGTCTGGAGCTTTTGTGTCTGGAGCTCCGTGTGTGTATGGAGCCCTTGTATTTGGGGCTCCGTGTGTGTCTGGAGCTCCGTGTGTGTCTGGAGCTCCGTGTGTGTCTGGAGCCCTTGTGTCTGGAGCTCCGTGTGTGTCTGGAGCTCTTGTGTGTCTGGGGCTCCGTGTGTGTCTGGAGCCCTTGTGTGTCTGGAGCTCCGTGTGTGTCTGGAGTTCTTGTGTCTGGAGCTCCGTGTGTGTCTGGAGCTCTTGTCTGTCTAGAGCTCCGTGTGTGTCTGGAGCTCTGTGTGTGTCTGGAGCTCCGTGTGTGTCTGGAGCCCTTGTGTGTCTGGAGCTCCGTGTGTGTCTGGAGCCCTTGTGTCTGGAGCTCCGTGTGTGTCTGGAGCTCTTGTGTGTCCGGAGCTCTGTGTGTGTCTGGAGCCCTTGTGTGTCTGGAGCTCCATGTGTGTCTGGAGTTCTTGTGTCTGGAGCTCCGTGTGTGTCTGGAGTTCTTGTGTCTGGAGCTCCGTGTGTGTCTGGAGCTCTTGTCTGTCTAGAGCTCCGTGTGTGTCCGGAGCTCTGTGTGTGTCTGGGGCTCCGTGTGTGTCTGGAGCCCTTGTGTCTGGAGCTCCGTGTGTGTCTGGAGTTCTTGTGTCTGGAGCTCCGTGTGTGTCTGGAGCTCTTGTCTGTCTAGAGCTCTGTGTGTGTCCGGAGCTCTGTGTGTGTCTGGAGCTCCGTGTGTGTCTGGAGCTCTTGTGTGTCGAACTCCGTGTGTGTCTGGAGCTCCGTGTGTGTCTGGAGCCCTTGTGTCTGGGGCTCAGTGTGTATATGGAGCTCCGTGTGTGTCTGGAGCCCCGTGTGTGTCTGGAGTTCTTGTGTCTGGAGCTCCGTGTTTGTCTGGAGCTCTTGTGTCTGGGGCTCCGTGTGTGTCTGGAGCTCTTGTGTGTCTGGAGCTCCGTGTGTGTCTGGAGCTCTTGTGTGTCTGGAGCTCCATGTGTGTCTGGAGCCCTTGTGTGTCTGGAGCTCTTGTGTGTCTGGAGCTCCGTGTGTGTCTGGAGCTCTTGTGTCTGGGGCTCAGTGTGCGTCTGGAGCTCCGTGTGTGTCTGGAGCCCTTGTGTCTGGGGCTCCGTGTGTGTCTGGAGCTCCGTGTGTGCCTGGAGCCCTTGTGTCTGGGGCTCAGTGTGTGTCTGGGGCTCCGTGTGTGTCTGGAGCTCCATGTGTGCCTGGAGCCCTTGTGTCTGGGGCTCCGTGTGTGTTTGGGGCTCCGTGTGTGTGTCTGGAGCCCTTGTGTCTGGGGCTCAGTGTGTGTCTGGGGCTCCGTGTGTGTCTGGAGCTCCGTGTGTGCCTGGAGCCCTTGTGTCTGGGGCTCCGTGTGTGTTTGGGGCTCCGTGTGTGTGTCTGGAGCCCTTGTGTCTGGGGCTCAGTGTGTGTCTGGGGCTCCGTGTGTGTCTGGGGCTCTGTGTGTGTCTGGGGCTCCGTGTGTGTCTGGGGCTCTGTGTGTGCCTGGAGTCCTTGTGTCTGGGGCTCTGTGTGTGTCTGGAGCTCCGTGTGTGTCTGGACCCCTTGTGTCTGGGGCTCTGTGTGTGCCTGGAGCCCTGTGTCTGGTGCTCCGTGTGTCTGGAGCGCTTGTGTCTGTCACCTGTGCACCCACATCCAGCGTCCATGCACCTGAGTTTTCCAGGCTCGTTCTGCTCCCCTCAGTGTGAATGTGTTGTTCATTTGATCTGTGGTGTGGTCCATGTATTCTTGTTTGTGTTCCATTTCAGAGAGTCTAGTTGATTTAATTATTGCAAGTGACATGTGTTCATGATTTGAGAAGTCAGACCTGCAGCCAACCGCATCACTCCACTCCCACCAAGCCCCTCCCCCATCACTGAACAGTCTCCTAATTCTTGGGTGTGTCCTTCCTGTGTTTCTTTTCTTTTTTTTCCGAGGCAGGGTCTGACTGTGTCACCCAGGCTGGAGTGCAGTGGTGAGATCATGGCTCATTGCAGCCTCATCCTTTCAGACTCGAGCGGTCCTCCCCGCTCAGCTGGACCAGAGGTCCTGGGCACACCACCACGCCCAGGCCTAATTTTTGTCTTTTTTTTTTTTGTATAGATGAGGTTTTACTCAGGCTGGTATCAAACTCCTGGGCTTGCCTTGGCCTCCCAAGGTGTTGGGACTACTGGCGTGAACCACCACACCCGGCCAAAAAATCTCAGCCTTTTTGTTTTGAGAAACTTTTTAGGCTTACGGAAGAGCTGCCGAAGCTTACCCAAAGTTACGGAAGAGCTGCCGAAGCTTACCCATAGGCCCTTCTCTCTGCTCTCCCTGATGCGAGGACCTCACGAAGCCTCGATTTCACTCGCTGACATCACACGGCCCTGGGTCGACAGGCTGTGTTCAGGGCAAATCTGCTCTCACCCGCCGTGCGGTGTGAGCCGCCTGGGGTCCCGCGTGGCATCCGGCTGTCCTGTGCCTTGGGCTCTAGTCCTGGCATTCACGGCCTATATACTTTTGGATTTGCCTGGCATCTTCTCATGATTAGATGTGCAGTTACACATTTGGGGCAAGAAAGGCTCAGTGGTGATGGAGCTTCCCTCGCAGCAGGCCAGGGAGAACAGGAGGTTGCTGTGTCTCCTGTCCGGTGACTGGCCCCTGGTGAAGGCAGCATCTGCCAGCGCCTCCACGGTGAAGTTACACCTTCCCCCTTCGTACTCGGCAAACATCCTGCGGGGAAATCACTGGGGGAGGACACACGGCCATCCTCGAGTTTTATGGCAGGTCCTGTTTCTCTCTGGATATCTGTTTGGTTTCGTTCGTGCCGCAGGGGCTGTTCCTGGCTGGTTCTGTCCACACCTGCAGGGCTGTTCCTACTGGTTTCATGACTTTTCTGTCCACTGGATGTGTTGCTTCTGCCTGAGAGCCTCTGCCCGGGGATGGCGGCCTCCTGGGAGCTTCCAGGTCACTGCTCCTCCCCCGCTGCCACCACTCAGACTGGTGACCTTTGATCTTCCGTCTTCATTATTGATCTTCATCTGTAAACGTTCTCAGGCCTGACTTGTGGAAGTTTCTGCCCAGAGAGGATTTGTTTCTCTGCCCACAGCTGGGTCCCCGGCAGGCCCCCGAATCTGCCTGGCCACCCCAGGCTGGGTGGCCCAGCCCCACCTCCAGCTCCCTTGTCTTCCTGTCGGGAGGGTGGTCCTGGGAGCCTCCCTACATCTCACGAGTGACGAGACCCCTCACAGCCGCGCCGTCCAGGGTCCGGTTGGATTGAGTTGGAGCTTCCGTGGAGCCGCCTGCCCGTCCCCCGTGAGGCAGGAGGCCCTGGTGAGGTTTTGCTTGTGCTGTCCTGTTAGTGATTTTCAAGGCCCACTTCGGTGCGGCCAGTCCCTTCTTACTGTGCATAAGTTGTGATTTTCTGACTTTATCATAGTAGGAAAGCCGAATGTGTTCAGCAGAAACGCTGCCCTGAGCTCACAGCCGTCCTCTCTCTCTCTGATCTGAGCTCACAGCCGTCCTCTCTCTCTCTCTCTGATCTGAGCTCACAGCCGTCCTCTCTCTCTCTCTGATCTGAGCTCACAGCCGTCCTCTCTCTCTCTCTGATCTGAGCTCACAGCCGTCCTCTCTCTCTCTGATCTGAGCTCACAGCCGTCCTCTCTCTCTCTCTGATCTGAGCTCACAGCCGTCCTCTCTCTCTCTCTCTGATCTGAGTTCACAGCCGTCCTCTCTCTCTCTGATCTGAGCTCACAGCCGTCCTCTCTCTCTCTCTGATCTGAGTTCACAGCCGTCCTCTCTCTCTCTGATCTGAGCTCACAGCCGTCCTCTCTCTCTCTCTGATCTGAGCTCACAGCCGTCCTCTCTCTCTCTGATCTGAGCTCACAGCCGTCCTCTCTCTCTCTCTCTGATCTGAGCTCACAGCCGTCCTCTCTCTCTCTCTGATCTGAGCTCACAGCCGTCCTCTCTCTCTCTCTCTGATCTGAGCTCACAGCCGTCCTCTCTCTCTCTCTGATCTGAGCTCACAGCCGTCCTCTCTCTCTCTCTCTGATCTGAGCTCACAGCCGTCCTCTCTCTCTCTCTGATCTGAGCTCACAGCCGTCCTCTCTCTCTCTCTCTGATCTGAGCTCACAGCCGTCCTCTCTCTCTCTCTCTGATCTGAGTTCACAGCCGTCCTCTCTCTCTCTCTCTGATCTGAGCTCACAGCCGTCCTCTCTCTCTCTGATCTGAGCTCACAGCCGTCCTCTCTCTCTCTCTGATCTGAGCTCACAGCCGTCCTCTCTCTCTCTCTCTGATCTGAGTTCACAGCCGTCCTCTCTCTCTCTCTGATCTGAGCTCACAGCCGTCCTCTCTCTCTCTGATCTGAGCTCACAGCCGTCCTCTCTCTCTCTCTGATCTGAGTTCACAGCCGTCCTCTCTCTCTCTCTCTGATCTGAGCTCACAGCCGTCCTCTCTCTCTCTCTCTGATCTGAGCTCACAGCCGTCCTCTCTCTCTCTCTGATCTGAGTTCACAGCCGTCCTCTCTCTCTCTCTCTGATCTGAGTTCACAGCCGTCCTCTCTCTCTCTCTGATCTGAGCTCACAGCCGTCCTCTCTCTCTCTCTGATCTGAGTTCACAGCCGTCCTCTCTCTCTCTCTCTGATCTGAGCTCACAGCCGTCCTCTCTCTCTCTGATCTGAGCTCACAGCCGTCCTCTCTCTCTCTCTGATCTGAGCTCACAGCCGTCCTCTCTCTCTCTCTCTGATCTGAGTTCAAAGCCGTCCTCTCTCTCTCTCTCTCTGATCTGAGTTCACAGCCGTCCTCTCTCTCTCTCTGATCTGAGCTCACAGCCGTCCTCTCTCTCTCTCTGATCTGAGCTCACAGCCGTCCTCTCTCTCTGATCTGAGCTCACAGCCGTCCTCTCTCTCTGATCTGAGCTCACAGCCGTCCTCTCTCTCTCTCTCTGATCTGAGTTCACAGCCGTCCTCTCTCTCTCTCTGATCTGAGCTCACAGCCGTCCTCTCTCTCTCTCTGATCTGAGTTCACAGCCGTCCTCTCTCTCTCTCTCTGATCTGAGCTCACAGCCGTCCTCTCTCTCTCTGATCTGAGCTCACAGCCGTCCTCTCTCTCTCTCTGATCTGAGTTCACAGCCGTCCTCTCTCTCTCTCTCTGATCTGAGCTCACAGCCGTCCTCTCTCTCTCTGATCTGAGCTCACAGCCGTCCTCTCTCTCTCTGATCTGAGTTCACAGCCGTCCTCTCTCTCTCTCTGATCTGAGCTCACAGCCGTCCTCTCTCTCTCTCTGATCTGAGTTCACAGCCGTCCTCTCTCTCTCTCTCTGATCTGAGCTCACAGCCGTCCTCTCTCTCTCTGATCTGAGCTCACAGCCGTCCTCTCTCTCTCTCTGATCTGAGCTCACAGCCGTCCTCTCTCTCTCTCTCTGATCTGAGTTCAAAGCCGTCCTCTCTCTCTCTCTCTCTGATCTGAGTTCACAGCCGTCCTCTCTCTCTCTCTGATCTGAGCTCACAGCCGTCCTCTCTCTCTCTCTGATCTGAGCTCACAGCCGTCCTCTCTCTCTGATCTGAGCTCACAGCCGTCCTCTCTCTCTGATCTGAGCTCACAGCCGTCCTCTCTCTCTCTCTCTGATCTGAGTTCACAGCCGTCCTCTCTCTCTCTCTGATCTGAGCTCACAGCCGTCCTCTCTCTCTCTCTCTGATCTGAGTTCACAGCCATCCTCTCTCTCTCTCTCTGATCTGAGCTCACAGCCGTCCTCTCTCTCTCTCTCTGATCTGAGTTCACAGCCGTCCTCTCTCTCTCTCTCTGATCTGAGTTCAAAGCCGTCCTCTCTCTCTCTCTCTGATCTGAGCTCACAGCCGTCCTCTCTCTCTCTCTGATCTGAGCTCACAGCCGTCCTCTCTCTCTCTCTGATCTGAGCTCACAGCCGTCCTCTCTCTCTCTCTCTGATCTGAGTTCACAGCCGTCCTCTCTCTCTCTCTCTGATCTGAGTTCACAGCCGTCCTCTCTCTCTCTCTGATCTGAGCTCACAGCCGTCCTCTCTCTCTGATCTGAGCTCACAGCCGTCCTCTCTCTCTGATCTGAGCTCACAGCCGTCCTCTCTCTCTCTCTCTGATCTGAGTTCACAGCCGTCCTCTCTCTCTCTCTCTGATCTGAGTTCACAGCCGTCCTCTCTCTCTCTCTCTGATCTGAGTTCACAGCCGTCCTCTCTCTCTCTCTCTGATCTGAGCTCACAGCCGTCCTCTCTCTCTGATCTGAGCTCACAGCCGTCCTCTCTCTCTCTCTCTGATCTGAGTTCACAGCCGTCCTCTCTCTCTCTCTCTGATCTGAGTTCACAGCCGTCCTCTCTCTCTCTCTCTGATCTGAGTTCACAGCCGTCCTCTCTCTCTCTCTGATCTGAGCTCACAGCCGTCCTCTCTCTCTGATCTGAGCTCACAGCCGTCCTCTCTCTCTGATCTGAGCTCACAGCCGTCCTCTCTCTCTCTCTCTGATCTGAGTTCACAGCCGTCCTCTCTCTCTCTCTCTGATCTGAGTTCACAGCCGTCCTCTCTCTCTCTCTCTGATCTGAGTTCACAGCCGTCCTCTCTCTCTCTCTCTGATCTGAGCTCACAGCCGTCCTCTCTCTCTGATCTGAGCTCACAGCCGTCCTCTCTCTCTCTCTCTGATCTGAGTTCACAGCCGTCCTCTCTCTCTCTCTCTGATCTGAGTTCACAGCCGTCCTCTCTCTCTCTCTCTGATCTGAGCTCACAGCCGTCCTCTCTCTCTCTCTGATCTGAGCTCACAGCCGTCCTCTCTCTCTCTCTCTCTCTGATCTGAGCTCACAGCCGTCCTCTCTCTCTCTCTGATCTGAGCTCACAGCCGTCCTCTCTCTCTCTCTGATCTGAGCTCACAGCCGTCCTCTCTCTCTCTCTCTGATCTGAGCTCACAGCCGTCCTCTCTCTCTCTCTGATCTGAGCTCACAGCCGTCCTCTCTCTCTCTCTGATCTGAGCTCACAGCCGTCCTCTCTCTCTCTCTGATCTGAGTTCACAGCCGTCCTCTCTCTCTCTCTCTGATCTGAGCTCACAGCCGTCCTCTCTCTCTCTCTGATCTGAGCTCACAGCCGTCCTCTCTCTCTCTCTGATCTGAGCTCACAGCCGTCCTCTCTCTCTCTCTCTGATCTGAGCTCACAGCCGTCCTCTCTCTCTCTCTCTGATCTGAGCTCACAGCCGTCCTCTCTCTCTCTCTGATCTGAGTTCACAGCCGTCCTCTCTCTCTCTCTCTGATCTGAGCTCACAGCCGTCCTCTCTCTCTCTCTGATCTGAGCTCACAGCCGTCCTCTCTCTCTCTCTCTGATCTGAGCTCACAGCCGTCCTCTCTCTCTCTCTGATCTGAGTTCACAGCTCTCCTCTTTCCGTGAGCTCTGAGCTCACAGCTGTGCTGTCTCTCACTTCCGGTGGGGTGTCTGAATTCCACAAGCCGTTCGGCCCGCTTATAGCCAGACTGCGTTAGGTGGCTTCGCCCAAGTGTCGCTGATGTGTGTCGGCACGCGAAGGTGGATGAGGCACGTTGAGTGCCAAAGGACGGGCGGGGGGCTGTCTGTGGAGACATCAGTGGCCTCGAAAAGATGGTGCACCGGGGCAATCGTCTAATGACGGCTGAGTGCCCACCCTGTTGCCCATGGTTCTCCTGGGCCCTGCTCCGAATGTGAGTGGACAGCAAGCAATTCTCCTTCCTCAGCCTCCCAAAATGGTGGGATTCTCGGTGTGGGCCACGGCCCCTGCCCAAATAGGAATTGTTTCTTTTTTTCGAGATGGGAGCCTCGCTCTGTCACCAGACTAGAGTGCAGTGGAGTGATTTCCGCTCACGGCAACCTCTGCCTCCTGGGTTCAAGCAATTCTGCTGCCTCAGCCTCTCGAGTAGCTGGGACTAGGCGCGCACCACCACACTCAGCTAATTTTTGTATTTGTAGTAGAGACGGGTGTCACCGTGTTGGCCAGGATGGTCACGATCTCTTGACTTCATAACCCACCCGCCTCCGCCTCCTGAAGTGCTGGGATTACAGGCGTGAGCCACCGTGCCTGGCCATTCACAGCACTTGAGGTGGAATTCTTCTCCCCCACCCCGTGTAAATCTTGAAGTCTCAGAACAACTTAGGAAGGACCCTGGGCCTTCGCACCCGGGTTCCCGCACCTGA
Source organism: Saguinus oedipus (assembly GCA_031835075.1). Classification (NCBI taxonomy): domain Eukaryota; kingdom Metazoa; phylum Chordata; class Mammalia; order Primates; family Cebidae; genus Saguinus; species Saguinus oedipus. The sequence goes on along the minus strand of CM063175.1, from coordinate 39,523,540 downwards.
AGGTGATGCGGCTTTTCCCCTGGGGCCCATCCCCGAGATGAGGGATCCGGGTGTACAAGTTACCCGCCTTTCACTCTCAAGCACTTTCGAATTTGTTGTTCTACACAAGACATCGTGCTTCCCGCACGCCTGCCAGCGCTCTCCCCTGCCCCGTGGGCTTGGGGTGCACCCTGTTGGCAGCAGGGCTGAGCCTCTCCGTTTCCGTCGTAGCTTCAGCTCCGTGGATGTCGTACTTGTGTCTCTTGTTGACAGGCACTTAGGCTGTAATTCTTTCGGTGTTTGCTTTGTCTTGTTTTGCCGCTAACAAAAAATGCTGCATTGAACACCCACCTCTAAGACTGTTAATGAGAAGCTGTGAAGAGACTTGGCCTCTGTGGCCGGGTCAGCCTCAGGGACACCCACCTCTAAGACTGTTATGAGAAGCTGTGAAGAGACTTGGCCTCTGTGGCCGGGTCAGCCTCAGGGACACCCACCTCTAAGACTGTTATGAGAAGCTGTGAAGAGACTTGGCCTCTGTGACCGGGTCAGCCTCAGGGACACCCACCTCTAAGACTGTTAGGAGAAGCTGTGAAGAGACTTGGCCTCTGTGACCGGGTCAGCCTCAGGGACACCCACCTCTAAGACTGTTAGAAGAAGCTGTGAAGAGACTTGGCCTCTGTGGCCAGGTCAGCCTCAGGGACACCCACCTCTAAGACTGTTATGAGAAGCTGTGAAGAGACTTGGCCTCTGTGGCCGGGTCAGCCTCAGGGACACCCACCTCTAAGACTATTAGAAGAAGCTGTGAAGAGACTTGGCCTCTGTGGCCAGGTCAGCCTCAGGGACACCCACCTCTAAGACTGTTATGAGAAGCTGTGAAGAGACTTGGCCTCTGTGGCCGGGTCAGCCTCAGGGACACCCACCTCTAAGACTGTTAGGAGAAGCTGTGAAGAGACTTGGCCTCTGTGGCCGGGTCAGCCTTAGGGACACGCCTTATTAATCTTCCTGTTTTTGTTGCTCCCTGTCATCTGCATGACCTTGAAAAGTCGCACCCAGGCACGGTCGCGCACACCTGTAATCCCAGCACTGTGAGAGGCCAAGGAGGGCGGATCACAAGGTCAGGAGTTCGAGGCCAGCCTGGCCAACATGGCGAAACCCCGTCTCTACTAAGAGTACAAAAATTAGCCGGGCATGGTGGCGGGTGCCCATAATCCCAGCTACTCAGAAGGCTGAGGCAGGAGAATCGCTTGAACCCAGGAGGCGGAGGTTACAGTGAGCCGAGATCACGTCACTGCACTCCAGCCTGGGCGACAGTGAGACTCTTCTCAAGAAATAAAAAAAGAATGAGCAAGTAGTATCAGGAGCCACAGCCGTTGACGCAGGCGCAGGTGCTTCTGTGGGAGGAAGGGGAGATACCACCCCTGCAGCCCTGGAGCGCTGGGGACAGGGTTGCTGCAGACGAGGACAGTTCATGGTAGTAAACTCATGTGGGAAGGGAATGGAGGCCCAGGACCATGTGGGCACAACAGCAGGGACCGGACAGTCACCCAGACCGAGCCATGTTGAGGCAGGGCCATGGGGCCCCGGGTCGGTGTGACGGCCGGGGCTCAGCACACGCGTCCCAGGACTGGGCAGTTCCACCTCTGCACGTAGACACGGACGAGGGTGCTCCTAGTAGCCCAACCCACGTGCTCCTTGGCAGAACGGGTCCATCTGTCCTGCGGGGCGCCGGGCAGTGACCCAGCAGAGAACCTGCATCACAGTGAACCTCCTGCGGGGTGCCGGGCAGTGGCCCAGCAGAGAAACTGCATCCCGGTGAACCTCCTGCGGGGTGCCGGGCAGTGGCCCAGCAGAGAACCTGCATCCCGGTGAACCTCCTGTGGGGTGCCGGGCAGTGGCCCAGCAGAGAACCTGCATCCCGGTGAACCTCCTGCGGGGTGCCGGGCAGTGGCCCAGCAGAGAACCTGCATCCCAGTGAACCAGCACGGAGGGGCCTTTGTTTGCAGTCAGTTTAGTGTTTAGCCCTTTTTTTTTTAACTTTAAAAAATTTTTTTTAGGCAGGGTCTTGCTCTGTTGCCCAGGCTGGAATTCAGTGGCACAAACAGGGCTCACTGCAGCCTTGGCCTCCCTTGCTCAAACGGTTCTCCCACGCCAGCCTCCTAAGTAATTAGGACTACAGACATGCGCCACCATGCCCACCTACTTTTTACATTTTTTTTTTTTTTTTGAGACAGAGTTTTGCTGTTGTCCAAGCTGGAATGCAGTGGTGTTTTCTCGGTTGACTGCAGCCTCCACCCCCAGGTTCAAGTGGTTCTCCTGCCTCAGCCTCCCAAGTAGCTGGGATTATAGGCATACACCACCATGCCTGGCTAATTCTGTATTTTTAGTAGAGACAGGGCTTCTCCATGTTAGTGAGTCTGGTCTCAAACTCCTGACCTCAGGTGATCCTCTTGCCTTGGCTTCCCAAAGTGCTGGGATTAAAGGCGTCAGCCACCACTCCGGACCCTTAAGTTCTTCTTCTTTTTTTTTTTTTGAGACGGAGTCTCGTTGCGTCTCCCAGGCTGGAGGCAGAGGCCCAAGTGATTCTCCTGCCTTAGCCTCCCGAGTACCTGGGATTACAGGTGCATGCCACCACGCCCGGCTAACTTTTTTTTATCTTTACTAGAGATGGTGTTTCCCCATGTTGGCCAGGCTAGTCTTGAACTGACCTTGCGATGTGCCCACCTCGGCCTCCCAAAGTGCTGGGATTCCAGGCGTGAGCCACTGCGCCCGGCCAGACCCTCAAGTTCTTGATGCATGGAGAACAGCAGCCTTGGTGCAGTGCGATTTCAGTGTTTTTGGCTCTCCACTGATTGTGAGCAAACTTTCGGGTGGGGACTGGACTGCTTGTGTGGGGCCCATGGGCTTCTTGGTGGGAGCACAGCGTTGGCAGAGAAGGGGACTGGGGCCCCACCGCGGGGAGCAGTTTTGCCTGGGATGCTGTGAGTTTCTCATATGGAAACTAAGTAGACAGACTGTTCTGGCAGAGCCATGCTTGGCCGGCCACGTGTGAGCTGGGAGACGCTTGTCTTGAACTCAAGGTCCACCTCCACGTTGGTGGGACATGACTGGTCCCGTCTGCCCACGCCCAAGCCCGGGTGCTGCTGGTTGCTGGTCATTGATCCTGGGGGCGGTTTCTTGAGCGTCAGCTCCTTGCCACGTGAGTGGATTTGCTTTGAGAAACTCACTGGTGGCAGCAGAGTCTATGTAGCAGGTGCTATGGCAGCATCCCCAGCCAGGGAGGCCCTGGTGCAGCAGCAGCCTTCAGGGTGGAGGGAGGGGGCGAGGGGGTCTAGTGAGGTGGGGTGTGGGATCAAGGCCTGCACCCTGGGCTCCACCAGGATTGGCTCCTACAGGGCGGCCTGAGGCCCCGGTGTTCCAGCCTTCTGTTCTGCCATCCTGCAGTGCCCTTTGTTCCTACATGTTCACCTAAGCCAGGTGGCTGCTCCACCCCCTGCCAGGGCCCCTCGGGAAATGGGACAGAGTCCCCTATCTCCCTGGCTTAGGGCCTGGCCTGTCCTAGCTCCAGGGAGGCTTTGCTCCCAGCTCCTTGTCACCCCACGCTAAGCAGTGGACGTGTGCTGCTGAAAAGGAGGAAGGAGATGGTGTCTCTGGAGATCTGGTACCGTCAGTGGCCAGAGGAGTGAAGGAGCTCTTTGTTACTCTGGGACGATGGGAACCGGTGGAGGGACCAGCCTCATCCCCACTGATGTCTGTGGTGCCCTGGAGGCAGCTATCCTGGTGCGCCGAGGGGTCAGGGCACACGTGGATGGCTTGGCAGCGTCAGGTGGCACTGAGCGGGTGGTGTGATTGGCAGACAAGGAGCCCTGGCTGCATAGACACAGAGTAGGGGAGGGGAGGGGAGGGGCAGCCGCAGGAGCCCTGGCGTTGCTACCACTGGGGAGCACCAGTTCCCAGGTGTGGGGAGGCCGAGATTCAGGCACCTCTGAGCACTGCTGGTAGGTGAACCAGGAGCTGGCACAAAGGCCAGCGTGAGCGCCCGGGAGAGGTCTCGGCCAGGGAGGGGGCGGCGTGCGTCCCTCAGTGTAAACAATATATCTCGTGTAGCACATACAGTTACGTAAACGTAGGAGATCGTGGTGAGGTGGGAACCCCAGCTTCCTCGGGGAGAAAGAAGCGAGAGGAGGAAGGGTCCTGGGTCAGGCAGCACAGCCCACGCCACACATGCTGGAAGCGAGGTGGGAAGACTCAGTGGGCGACCTTTCAGAGGCATAGCCGCCCCCCAAAGTAGGAAGAGAAACCCAGGTGTGAGAAGCAGGAAATGGGCTGCCCGAGTGCTGGGTTGAGACCTGAGGGCGGTGGTGCCTGCGCAGACCCTGAGCTGGAAGGAAGATGCCCTCTGGCGCTCAGGAGGAAGCATCTGTTCTGACCTGGCCGGAGCTCGTGGGAAAGGAAGCGGGGTGTCTCGCTCGAGAAGCCACGGTCACCTGAGCGTGAGTCAGGTGTGTGGTTTTATGCCACAGGGTCTGTCTAGAAAGTAGCACAGAGTTAGTCCTGGGGGCACACGGCAGAGGCAGCCACACCTCTCACAAAGGCAGCTGCCAGCCGGGGCTCGGAGGGCCTCCAGCCCCAGGTCTGCCAGGAAGACGGTCAAGTGTGCCAGGAGACTGTCTCCCAAGAGCAAGGATCTGCCAGCACGAAGAGAAAACGGGACTCCATTGCTAAATATCTCTGGGCAGTGAACGATTGCATTTTTTATTTTTTGAGACGGAGTCTTGCTCTGTCGCCATGCTGGAGTGCAATGGCGACATCTCAGCTCACCGCAGCCTCCGCCTCCTTTGGTTCAAGTGATTCTTCTGCCTCAGCCTGCCAAGTAGCTGGGACCACAGGCGCACGCCACCACGCCTGCTAATTTTTGTATTTTTAGTAGAGACGGGGATTCACCATGTTGGCCAGGATGGTCTCGATCTCTTGACCTTGTGATCTGCCTGCCTCGGCTCCCAAAGTGCTGGGATGACAGGCGTGAGCTACCGTGCCCAACTAACAATTGCATTTTTAAGTGATTTTCAGGTGGTGGTTAAAATGTCCTTTGAGGACATTAAATGATCAAAACAGGTAACATGTTTCCTTTTCTTAGTGTTGTAGCATCTGCTTCTGTGCTTTGCCGGGGAGAGGCCCTGGTGGCCTCCTTCCTGCTGCCCGGAGTCCCTGGGCGGCCTCGGTGGCCCATGCAGCCCAGCTTGGAGTCAGAGTCGTCCTTCGTGCCGGTGGTTCCAGCATGTCGCCTTCAGTGAAGACCCCAGCGCTGGGAGAGCTCGTTCCTAGCTCCGAGGAGAAGCCGAAGGGCAGGTGGCCTTTCAGCTGGGGCTCTCTTTTTGGTCACCGAAGTGAGAAGATTGTTTTTGCCAAGAGTGACGGGGGCACAGATGAGAATGTACTGACCGTCACCATCACGGAGACCACAGTCATCGAGTCCGACCTGGGCGTGTGGAGCTCACGGGCGCTGCTCTACCTCACGCTGTGGTTCTTCTTCAGCTTCTGCACGCTCTTCCTCAACAAGTACATCCTGTCTCTGCTGGGAGGCGAACCCAGCATGCTCGGTATGTGGTGGCCCATGGGAGCGGGGGCAGCTGGGGGAGCGGCCAGCAGCCACATGGGAGGGCGGGATGGGGGCGGGGGAGCCCTGTTGGAATGGGACCCCAGCCTCTCCCAGGTGAGCCCGTGGATGGGGAATGTGCCTGCACTGGGAGGGCCAATTCCCCCTCAGCTCCGACCGCCTCCCTCCTGCAGGCGCGGTGCAGATGCTGTCCACCACGGTCATCGGGTGTGTGAAGACCCTCGTTCCTTGCTGTTTACATCAGCACAAGGCGCGGCTCTCTTACCCGCCCAACTTCCTCATGACCATGCTGTTTGTGGGTCTGATGAGGTAGAGCTTGTTTGTGCTCGAGTGTCTGTTTCGGTGTAAAATCCCTCTCCAGTTTCTAGAGTGGGGAATGCCGTGGGCTGCTGTTTTCAGTGCGGACTTTGTAAAAGTGTCAGGCTGTGGAGACACCAGATGAGTGTGGCTTCGTGGATCTCGTGGCCACGTGTGTTTGTCAGCTTCTTTCCGGGCTGGCCTCAGGACAGGGCTCCTCCTCGTCTCTGGGGCGTTTATAAGGAGTGGTGGAAGTCACTTCACACCGAGCGCAGTGCCATTTCCTGGGGGGTCGACCTAATGCAAGACAGAAGTGGGTCCAGGGACCACGTTGGTGATGAGGTGGGCAGGGGCTGAACGTACCCGCCGGCCGAGCAGGCCCCTCGGAGAGCCTGTCCTGTGGTTGTAAGTAGATGGACTTGCTCTAATCTGATGATGCTTTTTCCTTATTTTTAGGTTTGCAACTGTGGTTTTGGGCTTGGTCAGCCTGAAAAATGTGGCGGTTTCGTTTGCTGAGACGGTGAAGAGCTCGGCCCCTATCTTCACGGTGATCATGTCTCGGATGATTCTGGGGGAGTACACAGGTGAGGGCCCCTGGGTCCCGCCCCCACCCGCACCCCACTGCCTGCCTGCACCTGTGCCCCGCGGTCCAGGGCCTCCATCTGCAGTGCCCTTTGCCGACTCCCATGGGGCTCTGGGCAGGAGGCCACTTGAAGCGGTGCCTTCACTTCTCTCCTGAAACATTTTCCACCCAGTCCCATGCTCGGGGGTGTCATGGAACCTGCCACCCACAAGGTGCTCTCATGCAGGCATTCGGAGATTAGGGCAGGGTTGTGCCTTGTGACCCTAACTGGGTGGGGAGACAGGTGGGGACTGGGCAGATTCATGGCAAGCAAGATCAGTGAACGTGCCAGGCACTGGCCCGAGGAGGATGGGCGGGGGCCGCCTTTGGCTGGTGCTGCGCAGATGGCTGTGGCTCCTGGTCCGTGGGCCCACCTGTGCCAGCACCCCACAGCCTCCCCGGCACCCGCCACAATGGCCTCTCCTGGGCCCAGCCCTTGACCTCGGCTACAACCTAGGCTCCTGCCTCCTCCACCTCTCCCCATCCTCTTTCCCATCTCTCCCCGACCTCTCCCTCTCCTCTCCCCGACCTCTCCCTACCTCTGTCCCTCCTCTCCCCTCCCCTCCTCTCCCCCATCTCTCCCCGACCTCTTCCCATCCTCTTTCCCACCTCTCCCCCACCTCTCCCCAACCTCTCCCCCATCTCTCCCTCTCCTCTCCCCGACCTCTCCCTACCTCTGTCCCTCCTCTCCCCTCCTCTCCCCTCCTCTTCCCCCATCTCTCCCCGACCTCTCCCCGACCTCTTCCCATCCTCTTTCCCACCTCTCCCCCACCTCTCTCCCATCTCTCCCCCATCTCTCCCCAACCTCTCCCTCTCCTCTCCCCTACCTCTCCCTACCTCTGTCCCTCCTCTCCCCTCCTCTCCCCTCCTCTCCCCCACCTCTCCCATCCTCTCCTCTCCTCTCCCCTCCTCTCCCCCACCTCTCCCATCCTCTCCTCTCCTCTCCCCTCCTCTCCCCCTCCTCTCCCCCTCCTTTCCCTCACCTCTCCCCGACCTCTCCCTTACCTCTGTCGCTCCTCTCCCATCCTCTCCCCCACCTCTCCCCCACCTCTCCCCTACCTCTGTCCCTCCTCTCCCCCTCCTCTCCCCCACCTCTCCCCCACCTCTCCCTTACCTCTGTCCCTCCTCTCCCCCTCCTCTCCCCCACCTCTCCCCCACCTCTCCCTTACCTCTGTCCCTCCTCTCCCCCACCTCTCCCCTACCTCTGTCCCTCCTCTCCCCCTCCTCTCCCCCACCTCTCCCCCACCTCTCCCTTACCTCTGTCCCTCCTCTCCCCCACCTCTCCCCCACCTCTCCCCTACCTCTCCCCTACCTCTGTCCCTCCTCTCCCCCTCCTCTCCCCCACCTCTCCCCCACCTCTCCCTTACCTCTGTCCCTCCTCTCCCCCTCCTCTCCCCCACCTCTGTCCCTCCTCTCCCCCACCTCTCCCCCTCCTCTCTCCCTCGTCTCTGTCACTCGCAGGCGATTTTCAGCATCCGTGTGCTGCATACCCAGTGTAGTGCATGAAATAAGCCAGGGGCAGAGGCGCCCACAGAGTCCAGCGTCTTGCACGGAGGGGTGGGGGGTAGGTGTGCACAGATGTTCGCTTGTTTAAGAAAACAACAAGATCTTAAGGCCAAGGCAGGCGTCTGCCTTCGGGGGCAGGAGGAGAGCCGAGGGTCTGAGGCAGGCGGGGCTGGTCCCACGTATGCTTGAGAACCGCACAGTTGAGGTGATTATAACAAAATCAAAGGCCAGAAGTCAACTCCGTCTTTCTTTCTGGTTTGTTTTTTTGAGACAGCGTCTCGCTGTGTTGCCCAAGCTGGCGTGCAATGGTGAGACCGTGACTCACTGCAGCCTCTGCCTCCCCGGCTCCAGCGATCCTCCTGTCTCAGCCTGGTGGGGTAGCTGGGCCCTCAGGCGTGCGCCACCATGCCCAGCTAATTTTTGTATTTTGTGTGTGTGATTTTTTTTTTTTTACTGTCAATATACTTTAGTCTTTTTTTTTTTTTAACAATTGAAACTCTGGGAATTCAGAATTAGCAGTGTTGCCTGTGAGCTTCTTATCGACGCCAGACAAGGTTCCAGCCTCCCATGCGTCACACGCTGGTCCGCTGGGCTTTGTCCAGACGGACCTTTGTGGGGGCTGCTGTCCATTTCACGGGTTCTCCTGCCCTCACTTTCACTTGGGAAGACCCAAGTCCTTGTGAATTGCATTGTGCGTGGCTCTCAGCACAGCTCCTGGCAACCTTCTGCTTATTTTTTTTACACCTTTTTTGAGTTGGCCGAGGCAGACTCCTCCTCAAAGCAACAAAGGCACAAACATGCTTCCCAGCGACCTTTTCCTCCAAGTCAAGTACTAGCCAGACTGGATTTTCTGGAATGATTTCACTGGCGGAACAAGAACAGAGATTAGGATAGCTTTCTTTTTTTTTGAGATGGAGTCTTTCTTTAAGCATGCGATATGGGAAGAAAAAAGAAATGGAGTCTCGCTCTGTGGCCCAGGCTGGAGTGCAGTGGCATGATCTCAGCTCTCTGCAGCCTCCACCTCCCGGGTTCAAGCAATTCTCCTACCTCAGCCTCATGAGTAGCTGGGATTACAGGTGCCCGCCACCACACCTGGCTAATTTTTGTATTTTTTACTAGAGACGGAGTTTCACCATGTTGGCCAGGCTGGTCTCAAACTCCTGACCTCAGGTGATCCACCCACCTCAGCCTCCTAAAGTGCTGGGATTACAGGTGTGAGCCACTGCGCCTGGCTTTAAAAAGCAGTCCTAAAAATCATGAACAGAATGACACAGAGGAACCTTACTGCCCTTTGAGCCAGGCAGAAAGGAGCTGTTTATTTCCAGCAACTTTAACTTGTCAATTCGACCTCTAGCCATGGTGGATGAGATGTTAGAAAACCAGCTCTTGCTGACAACAGTGAGAAAATCTTGATATCGTTTAGCAAAAAGAAATTTTCAGGGGAGGCATTAGAGAGCAGTGGAGGTGCCGGGGCCTGAGGCACACAGCTTCCGGAGCCTCAGGTAGCCCCGCGGAGGTGACCCTCCCCGGTGCATTCGCTGATTGTTTCTGAGCAGAGCAGTCTCCTGGGGCTAGAGGGGCACCAGCTGGAATGGGCACGCACCAAGGGGACCCCCAGACTCCAGACCTTCAGCAGGGATGGGAATCTGGTGCCGGAGGGAGGTGTCTCTGACACCCCAGCTGCACATCTGCAGCAGAACCGAGCCCTCCCTGAAGGGCGAAACGGCATCCACAGTTTCCAGTTCTCTCTCCGATGGTCATAAGCGTTTTCTGTGATTTGACCAGAGTTTCCGGCAGAGGACGAGACCAGGTGATGGCAAACGAGAGGATGTTCCTGTGGCTGGAGCCGTCCCCATGGGCCCAGGTCCCTCCGCTACGCCAGGGTCTCGGCCAGGCCACATCTGTGGGCCTCCCGCCTTCACTCCTCTCAGAGGTTTCAGTTTCTTTTGAGGCAAGGTCTTTCTTGGTCACCCAGGCTGGAGTGCAGTGGTGTGATCACAGCTCATTGCAGCCTCGACCTCCCCCACGCAGGTGATTCTCCCACCTCAGCCTCCCAGGGAGCTGAGAGCACAGGCCATGTGCCGCCACACCAGCTAATTTCTGTATTGTTTGTAGAGGTGGGGCCTCACTGTGTTGCTCAGCCCTGTTCTTCAACCCCCAGGCTCAAGTGACCCTCCTGCCTAAGCCTCCACATGTGTGAGCCATGTTCCATGGATTTTTAAAAAATCCTTCACGTAAAAGTGTTCTGTTAGATTTCGGAAGGAAACAGGAATAAGCTCATCGTGGGTGCGTGTGGAGGCTTTGGGTTTCACCCCCGGCCCCCCTTTCTTGTGCACTGCCCATGGGGACGTATGAGTCTCCTTCACACACGAGCACTCACAGAACCGGGAAGGATTCCGTGGTTCGTCCACCCGTGACTGGGACCCAGCCTCTCCCAGACTGTCTCGTGCAGCATGAAGGCACCACCTTTGTGGGGGACATGGACTCCATCTGCTTTATCTTCCAGTGTGAAGAACCTGACAAGTATTGTTTTTTCTGTTTTGTTTTGTCTGTTTTTAAAGACGGGGCTTCACCATGTTGGTCAGGCTGGTCTTGAACTCCCGACCTCAGGTGATCCACCCGCCTTGGCCTCCAAAGTGCTTGGATTATAGGCGTGAGCCACTACGCCCTGCCAACAAGTATTGTTTTTGAATGGAGCATCTGTTCCTTTCCTAAGAGGGGAAGGGAACAGCCCGGCTCTTAGGAGGGAGTTCCGCCGCTCATGGGTGCTGTCCTCTCTCCAGGGCTGCTGGTCAACCTGTCCCTCATCCCGGTCATGGGTGGGCTGGCGCTGTGCACGGCCACTGAGATCAGCTTCAACGTCCTGGGGTTCTCGGCCGCACTGTCCACCAACATCGTGGACTGGTGAGTCACAGCGTGGGCGAGTGGGGTGAGAGCCAGTTCGCTTGCGTGCACTGCGGTGTGCAGATGAGCTGAGAATTTCTCCTGTCCGTCAAAGCTGGTCCATTCAATTCTGCCTTTTCCTACAGTCCTCATAAGGTAACGTTTTCTGAGAAACAAGCCAAAATTTCAGGATGCACAGCCTTGATATTTAAAATGCCAACCATGGAGACACAGCTGATAAACGCTCAAAGGCCGGCGTGCGCTCAGCACTGTCTCACTCCTCACGGCCAGGGCAGGCGTGATCCCTGTGGAAAGCGCTCCCCATTCAGGAGCTGTGTGGCCTCCAGGCCAGGCGGATCGTCTGCTTCCTTGGTGGCCATCCGAATCCTGGAGTCACGATAGCAGGATGAGAGGCTGACTCCCATGGTGAGGATGGCGCGAGGCGGGGTCCCAGAGGAGAGGGCCGTGTTACTTGGGTTCTTCTCACACGGCAGAGTAGAGGGCTGGATGCGCACTTTGGGGGCTATTCAGGTTCACTCAGAATTGAGCATCTGCGTCTGCCATGCTGTTAACAGCCACACTGCAGCCCTGGCGAAACCTGCCCTTTCAGAATGACCGACTGCTCCCGGGCTTCTGCTCCCGGGCTTCTCCTGCTCCCGGGCTTCTCCTGCTCCCGGGCTTCTCCTGCTCCCGGGCTTCTCCTGCTCCCGGGCTTCTCCTGCTCCCGGGCTTCTCCTGCTCCCGGGTTTCTCCTGCTCCCAGGCTTCTGCTTTTGAGAAAAGAAATGCCCCACCCACAGTCTCTGAGAGTTTATCATTATTATTAATAATAAGCAAAGCAGGTTCGTGGGGAGATTTTGAATAACATAGCTAAGTAAAAATAATAATTTGCTGGGCGTGGTTGCTCACACCTATACTCTCAGCACTTTGGGAGGCTGAGGCAGGCGGATCACCTGAGGTCAGGAGTTCGAGACCAGCCTGGTCAACATGGTGAAACTCCATCTCTACTAAAAGTTGGGCATTGTGGTGGGCACCTGTAGTCCCAGCAACTTGGGAGGCTGGGGCAGGAGAATTGCCTGAACCTGGGAGGCGGAGTTTCAGTGAGCCGAGATCGCGCCACTGCACTCCAGCTGGGGCAACAGAGCAAGACTCCATCTCCAAAAAAAAAAAAGAAAAAATCATCTCACTTTTAACATCTCAATGCCTTTCCCTCCAGCGTTTCCCCTCTGTGTGGGTGGTTCTTGGGAGGACGGCGTGGGTTCTGTCCCCATCCCGTCTCTGCCATTCCGTGGGCCTCCTGTCCTTCACTCTCCGCAAGCCTGGTTTCCATGATGGCTTTGCGCACGTGATGGCTTCACGATTCTCCTGTTGCCAAACTGCCTCTGGCTCTTTGTATTGATAGGTAAATCTGCAGGGAACATCTTTTTCCAGAATCTGTGTAAATGTGTGAGTATCCTGTAGGGCAGATTCCAAGAAGGCCATGCAACAGAGCCCTTGAACTTTGCTAAAAGGCCCTTGCTCTCTTGTCAGATTGTGGAATGGGGCCTGATTTACGGTCCTGCCCAGAGCAGTGCCCCACTGACCTTGTCCTCAACTCAGTTTTTCCACTGGAGACCACCACGGTGGTTCATGCCCATAATCCCAGCACTGTGGGAGGCCAAGGCGGGCAGATCACCTGAGGTCAGGAGTTTGAGACCAGCCTGGACAACACAGCAAGACCCTGTCTCTATTATTATTATTATTATTATTACTATTATTTTGAGACTGTGTGTCATTCTGTAGCCCAGGATGGAATGCAGTGGCATGATCTCTGCTTCATTGCACCCTCTGCCTACTAGGCTCAAGCGATTATCCTGCCTCAGTCTCCCAAGTAACTGACAGTAAAGGCACGTGCTACCATGCCTAGCTAATGCCCGCCATGAAGCCCAGCTAATTTTTGTATTTTTAGTAGAGACAGGGTTTCACTATGTTGGCCAGGCTGGTCTTGAACTCCTGACCTCCGGTGATCCACCTGCCTCAGCCTTCAAAGTGCTGGGATTACAGGCATGAGCCACCTCACCCAGCCCTCCATTATTTTATTTTATTATTTTTTGAGATAGAGTCTTGCTTTGTCGCCAGGCTGGAGTGCAGTGGCACAATCTCGGCTCACTGCAACCTCTACCTCCTAGGTTCAAGCGATTCTTCCACCTCAGCCTCCCAAGTAGCTGGGACCACAGGTGTGTGCCACCACGCTGGGCTAATTTTTGTATTTTTAGTAGAGATGGGGTTTCACCATGTTGGCCAGGATGGTCTTGATCTCTTGACCTCTTGATCCGCCCACCTCGGCCTCCCAAAGTGCTGGGATTACAGGTGTGAGCCACCGCGCCCAGCCTATTACTTTATTAAAAAATAAAAATAAATTTAAAAAGTAAGCTTTTCCACTTGAAAAATTAGCTGGGCACGTTGGCAAGTACCTGTAGTCCCAGCTACTTGGGAGGCTGAGGTGGGAGGATCGGTTGACCCCAGGAGGAGGAGGCTGCGTGAGCCTCATCACACTTGTGCACTCCAGCCTGGGGAACAGAGCAAGACCTCACCTCTAACACTCTAACATGAATAAGCTAATTAATTAAAATGTCTCTGAAAAGGCTTCCCCCGCCTCTGTTCCAAGTCCACAGGGCAGCGTGTTGCCACCTGGGCTCTGGTCTGGCCCTCGTGCACCTGCCTGTCTTGTCTTCCCCACAGCCATCTGTTTTCCCTGTGGTTTGTGTGTCCTGATTTTGAGCCTTTTGCGTATTTTTCTGCTGGGGTCTTCATCTTTTTTTCAGCCGTGCACACGCCTTGGGAATCCCCAAGTGCCTGGCTGTGGCAGCTGCTGATTTACAGGAGCTCTTTATTCAAAAGAGGGTTCAGTGAAGTGCTGGCAGGCAGCGCCTTTGGGGTCCTCTGACAGCTAAGTGATGGGTAGCCTCAGGCAAGTCACTTACCCTCTGAATGCCTCGGTTTACCCACCTCTACGGGGTGTACCACCCTGTGTGCTCTGCCTGGACACCCCTGGCCAGGCGCTGGCTCAGCAGTTCAGCAGCCGCCCACTGAGGTCTGGCTGTCCCTCCGCTCATGTGAGCGCAGACACCTTGTCCCCCGATGCTCTGTGCCAAGGGCTAGTGTTGATGCTTACCCTCTTCTTTTCTTTATTCTAGTTTGCAAAATGTTTTTTCAAAAAAGCTTCTCAGCGGGGACAAATACAGGTTCTCGTAAGTATTACTCATCACTGAAATCTCAAAGTCATAGACAAAGAGGACTTCCTGCCCACTTTGAGTCAGGACACCCCACAGACCTGACTCCCTTCTGCTGTAAGCTCCGGAGGGACCCACCTGGTTCGCAGCTGCTGCCTGCAGCCCCTCAGCCAGCCCGGTGCGTGTTTGCCTTCGTTTCTGGGAAGCTGCGGTGGCCCTTGTCAGCTCGGGAGAGAGTGAACGTGTCGTGGGCTGGGTTGCTCGGGTGTGGTCTTGCTGTGAGGGAACTCGGCCTCTCCGGATGCAGTGGGCGAGTTCTCTTGCCAGCAGTGCAGATGTGGTGGGGGCCCAGCGTGTTCTGTTGCCTGTGGTCCGGACGTGGCCGGACAGTGTGTTGTTACCCACAGGGCCCCGGAGCTGCAGTTCTACACCAGTGCCGCCGCGGTGGCCATGCTCGTCCCGGCCCGGGTCTTCCTCACGGTGGGTTTCAGAAACGGGCTGCCGTCCTTGCGCGCCCGGCTGCCTCATCTGGCGATTCAGGAGTAGACTGAATTCCCTTTCCAGGCTGTGCGCTGGCTGGTCGCGCCCGGCTCCGCGGCGGGCCCTGCTTAGCTGAGTTGCCCAGGGATCTGCCCAGGGTTTGCACCTCAGGTTTTTGGGTGTTGTTTGGATTCTTCATGATTCAACTTGAGAGGACTTTTAGGTCAGCTTAATTTCTTTTGTTCTTAGAAAAACTTTTTTTTTTAAATCGAGTCTGTTTTTGTCTCCCAGGCTGGAGTGCAAAGGTGCAGTCTCTGCTCACTGCAGCCTCCACCTCCCAGGCTCAAGCTGTTCTCCTGTCTTAATCTCCCAAGTAGCTGGGATTACAGGCGTGCACCACCATGCCTGGCTAATTTTTGTGTGTTTTTAGTAGACACGGGGTTTCGCCACGTTGGCCAGGCTGGTCTCAAACTCTTGGCCTCAGGCGATCCGCCCGCCTGGGCCTCCCAAGATGCTGGGATTCCAGGCGTGAGCCACAGCAGCCGGCTTCTCTAGATTGGAAGCATCCTGTGCCCACTGTTGAATGGCCGGCAGAGCAGATGTCGGCGAAGCAGAACCTCGAGTCCGGCTCGTCTGTGGATCTGAACATGCATCCGTCCACACGCGGCGTGGAGCTTTAGCTGAGGTGTGTGTGTGCGTCTCACAGACCTTGTTTTTCTCCACACCAGGGCACCTGGCCCTGGCTTCAGGAGCACGTGTGGAGTGTACCACCTCTGCCCCCGCTGCTGCTGTCCCTCCCTATGGACAGACATCGACTTGATTTCCCTTTTCACTGCTGGCCACAAAATGAAGAGCCTCCTCTGTCGTTTTGCAGATGAGGGTATTTCTCTGGGGTATGTTCTTGGGATTGGAATGGTTCACTGAAAGACTCTACGTGTTTAAATATTCTTATGGCAGCGAAACATATAATGCATCATTTTAACTTTTTTTTTGAGACGGAGTCTCACTCTGTCACCCAGGCTGCAGTGCAGTGGCATGATCTCGGCTCACTGCAACCTCTGCCTCCTGGATTCAAGCGATTCTCCTGCCTCAGCCTTCCGAGTAGCTGGGATTACAGGTGCACACCACCATGCTCGGCTAATTTTTTGTATTTTTAGTAGAGATGGGTTTTACTATGTTGGCCAGCCTGGTCTCGAACTCCTGACCTCTTGATCCGCCCACCTCAGCCTCCCAAAATGCTGGGATAACAGGCGTGAGCCTCCGCACCCGGCCATCATTTTAACTCTTTTTCACTGTAAGCTGAGTGACGCGAAGTGCGTTGATGCTGCGTGTGGCCATCACTGCCCCCCATCTCCAGAACTCTCTTCATTTTGCAAACTGAATTACTGTCCTCATTAAATCCTCCCCATTCTCGTCCCCCAGCCCTGGCACCCCTCTTCCACCTTCTGTCTCTGAGTTTGACGACTAAGGACATCATACAAGCGGAATCGGATCTGTCCCGGGTCTGGCTTGTCTCACGTGGCATGCGTTTTCGAGGTTTATGCATGTTGTAGCATGTATCAGAGTTCCTTCCTTTTTATCTTGTTTAGGTATTTCTTTTTCTGAGACGGAGTCTCGCTCTGTCCCCCAGGCTGGAGTGCAGTGGCGCGATCTCAGCTCACTGCAACCTCCGCCTCACGGGTTCAATCGATTCTCCTGCCTCAGCCTCCCGAGCGGCTGGGATTACAGGTGCCGCCACCACGCCCAGCTAATGTTTTTGTACTTCAGTAGAGGTGGAGTTTCACCATGTTAGCCGGGATGGTCTCAGTCTCCTGACTTCATGATCTGCCCACCTCAGCCTTGCAGAGTGTTGGGATTACAGGCGTGAGCCACTGTGCCCGGCCAGATTTTTTCACTTTCTGTATTGACAGGGTCTTACTGTATTGCCCAGGCTGGTCTCAAACTCCTGGGTGCAAGCAGTCTTTTGGCTTCGGCTTCTCAACGGTGGCTCACTCCTGGGGTTACAGGTATGAGCCCCTGTGTTCAGCCTTCTCTCCTTTTTAAGGCTGAGCAAATACTCCATCTTATCAGTGAGACCACATTCTTTTCTTCATCCACCCATTGTGGGTTCTTTCTGCCTTTGGCTATTTGAAATTCTGTAGTCAACATGGGTATGCAGATACTCCTTTGAGACCCTGCTTTCAATTCTGTTTTTTAGTATCACTTTTAATAATAGGTACCTCTTTATTAACTCATTAAATAACCAGACCTAGGGCCGGGCGTGGTGCGCTCACCTGTAATCCCAGCACTTTGGGAGGCCGAGGCAGCCAGATCACCTGAGGTCAGGAATTCGAGACCAGCCTGGCCAACATGAAGAAACCTCATCTCTACTAAAAATATAAAGATTAGCCGGATGTGGTGGTGGCCACCTGTAATCCCAGGTACTTGGGAGGCTAAGGCAGGAGATTTGCTGGAACCCGAGAGGCAGAAGCTGCAGTGAGCTGAGATCGCGCCGTTGCACTCCAGCCTGGACAACAAGAGCGAAACTCAGTCTCTAAACAATTAAAATTTGTAGAAATAATAACCAGTCTAGCAGTAAGCCTAATATCTGTGGTAATTTGATGCGGTGATGAGGGCAGACAGTATTTCAAGGTATCGCGAGCAACTGCTAAGAAGATACGAAAGCATATATGTAGATTTTTGTTTTTTTTTCTTTTTTGAGATGGAATTTCACTCTTGTTGCCCAAGCCTGGGTGCAATGGTTTGATCTCAGCTCACTGCAACCTCCGCCTCCTGAGTTCAAGG
Organism: Saguinus oedipus; assembly: GCA_031835075.1. Classification (NCBI taxonomy): domain Eukaryota; kingdom Metazoa; phylum Chordata; class Mammalia; order Primates; family Cebidae; genus Saguinus; species Saguinus oedipus. Next base: position 39,506,164 of record CM063175.1, on the reverse strand, counting down.
GATTATCCTGCCTCAGCCTCCCAAGTAGCTGGGATTACAGGTGCGCGCACCACGCCCGGCTAACTTGTGTATTTTTAGTAGAGACGGGGTTCCGCCATGTTAGTCCGGCTCGTTGAAAGCTTGACCTCTGTCATTTGCCCACCTTGGCCTCCCACAGTGCTGGGATTGCAGTGAGCCCCGTGCCTGGCCCTCACTGTGGTTTCTGTTTGCATTTTCCTGTGACTGGTGACGTTCAGCCTCTTTCCTGTGCTTGTTGGCCATTTACATCCACATGTCGAAAACTGATCGTGCAAAAAATAAAAACAGAAAAAAACCGCAAACGGGTGAGCGGCAAGTTCAGCTGTCCCCGGGAGGCATTTCCAGAGCTGCCCTCAGTGCCGGCAGCTCTGCACGGTGGCCGCGAGGGCGGATGATGAGTACGCGGAAAACGCACCCCAATGGAGCGTCCTTTTGTTTTCCACATAGGACGTCCCGGTGATTGGGAGGAGTGGAAAGAGCTTCAGCTACAACCAGGACGTCGTGCTGCTGCTTCTGACGGACGGAGTCCTGTTCCACCTCCAGAGTGTCACCGCCTACGCCCTCATGGGGAAAATCTCCCCTGTGACGTTCAGGTGTGCCCAGGAACTTGCCGGGAGGTTGGGGTGTGACACTGGGGTTCAGGGTGCCCTCAGCTCCCCCGAGAGGACGTTTCTCCAGGTTCCTGGTCTCCTGCCCTCTGAAGAATGAGAGGGGACCATGGCACAGGGTGCAGTAAATGCCAGACTCAACAGTGTGTACAGAAAGTGATTTATTTTCAAGCAGAGAGAGGAAAAGGAGGAGAGAGAAACAGCTAACTCTCACACTGAGAGAAAGAAAAGCCGCTCTCACTCTGAGTGGGAAGCGTTCCCAGAGGAGGAACTCACCTCTAACGCTGAGAGAATCCAGAGAGGTGGAATCAGGAGAGGAAAGAGCTTCCACACTGAGTGGAAGGGAGTAGAGAGATGGAGTCTAGGAGGGAAGGCAGCCTTTCACGAGGGAGTGTGGAAGGGACTCCAGAGGGGAAATCCCGGAGAGGGAAAGACTGTCCACGAAGGGAGTGTTGGTGGAAGGGGACCCAAACATGGAGTCGGAAGGGGTGTGGAAGGAGGGGACTTTTAACCTGGGAGGAACCCCCACCTTCTCTAAGACCCCAGGCCAACGAAAGGAGTCCTTAGAATTTCCGCTGGAGTGACTGACTCTTAGTTTCTTCTCACTCCAGCGAAATTCAAACACAAACGGTTAAATCTTCCAGACTCAAGAGATGGGAGGGGAGTGGTACTGGGAAGTTCTTGACCTTAAAACTACGGCCCTGGCCAGTCTGGAAAGAGAGCACATTCCCTCAGGTGTGTCCAGGTATTTTTATAAGGGACACGTGATTTTCTGCAGGGATGACTGTGGCTGTGCGCTTTTCATACCCGTCCTGTTTGAAATGCAAATGATAGACTGGGCCCAGTGGCTCGTGCCTGAAATCCCAGCACTTTGGGAGGCCAAGGCAGGCAGATTGCTTGAGGTCAGGAGTTCGAGGCCAGCCTGGCCAATGTGATGAAACCCCGTCTCTAGTAAAAATATAAAAATTAGCCAGATGTGGCGGCAGGCTCCTCTAACCCAGGTACTCGGGAGGCTGAGGCAGGAGAATCACCTGAACCTGGAAGGCAGAGGTTGCAGTGAGCAGAGATCACACCACTGCACTTCAGCCTGCGTGATGGGAATGAGACTCCATCTCAAAGGAAAAAGAAAGACATGGTAAACCGTGAAGTAAACTAAACTGTGTGAAACAGGTTTTGAGGGAAATCCGCACTGGAAGTCGTTGCATTTGAAGGTTTTTGGAATGGAGGACTTTTCTGTCTAGAATGGCATGGCGTTCACTCGTCTTGTCTGCAGGAATGGAAAGGTCTCTTCTGGGCTGTCCAGTACAGGAGCCACTCTGCATGCGGCTTCTGTGCACCTCAGATGTGGAGAATGTAACAGGAACCAAAGTCTGAATTCCAGCCGAGGGTTGTAGTTTGAGCTTGAAGAAATGCCTGTGGCCACTGGCTCCCGTTTCACAGAGTGCAGCTGTAGAGACTCGGTGGGCATGAAGCCTTGGCTTCTTTCCACTTCTGACTGGACAGAGTGAATGAAGGTGCCATTTTTTTTTAATTTATTGTTTTATTTTTTATTTTTTCCTGAGATGGAGTCTTTTTTTTTCCTTTTCTTTTTTTTTTTTTTTTGAGACGGAGTTTTGCTCGTTACCCAGGCTGGAGTGCAATGGCGCGATCTCGGCTCACCGCAACCTCCGCCTCCTGGGTTCAGGCGATTCTCCTGCCTCAGCCTCCTGAGTAGCTGGGACTACAGGCACGCGCCACCATGTCCAGCTAATTTTTGTATTTTTAGTAGAGACGGGGTTTCACCATGTTGGCCAGGATGGTCTCGATCTCTCGACCTTGTGATCCACCCACCTCGGCCTCCCACAGTGCTGGGATTGCAGGCGTGAGCCAGCGCGCCGGGCCTGAGATGGAGTCTTGGTGTCGCCCAGGCTGGAGTGCAGTGGCGGGATCTTGTCTCACCGCAACCTCTGCCTCCCAGGATCAGGTGATTCTCCCGCCTCAGCCTCCCGAGTAGCTGGGAGTACAGGCGCGGTGGCTCACACCTATAATCCCAGCACTTTGGGAGGCTGAGGCGGGCAGATCAGCTGAACTCAGGGGTTTAAGACCACGCTGGGCAACATGGTGAAACCCTATCTTTACTAAAATACAAAAAATTAGCTGGGCGTGGTGGCGGGCACCTATAGTCCCAGCTGCTTGGGAGGCTGAGGCAAGAAAATCACTTGAACCCATGAGGTGGAGGTTGCAGTGAGCCAAGATGATGCCACTGCACTCCAGCCTGGGCAACAGAGTGAGACTCCATCTCAAAAAAATAATAAGGCTGGAGACTTTTTGGTAGCAAATAAAAAGGAATTAGCTTATGTCACCAGCAGGTGTAGAAATCCACACACCTGGTATCAGCAGCTGCCCATTCATATCCTATTGTGGAAGTCAGTGGACCTTTTTTCTGAAACTTCTGATCTGTCATGAGGAGGGAGAATTGTCCCCAAATGTAAAGGGAAAAGCAGATGTGAGGGCTGGTGGGGGCGGGAGCACTCAGGTGTGGCTCTCCCTCTTCTCTGCTTTCCATCTGGTCCAAGTCAGTGCAGTAAATTCACAGATACCCATCCGAGGTGGTAGCTGTGCGCGGTGCATGCAGTGTTCCACAGGTGAGGAGCATGCCCCTCCTCACCGGGTCCCGCAGGCCCCACACTGGGTCACCTCATCCATGGCCCTGCCTCGCCACATGCTTCCTGAGTCCTGAGCAGGACGCATCTCAGAGATGGGAAGAATGGCTGTGCTTTGAGTTTCTCTGGAACTCATGGTGGCCTCCTGGGCTTGGCCACTGTCTTTTACCAGCTTGTTTCTTTTCGGGGTCAGGAATTACTTCCAAATGCTCCTGAAACCTAGCGTTTTAACGAACATTAGTGATTGTTAGCGATGGTTCAAGGAAAGAAAACTTTTTTTTTTTTTTAATTTTTTGAGATAGGGTCTTGCTCTGATACCCAAACTGGAATGCAGTGGTACCATCTCAGCTCACTGCAACCTCTGCCTCCTGGCCAAGTGATCCTCCCGCCTCAGCCTCCTGAGTAGCTGGGATAACAGAGGTCTGCCACCACACCAGGCTAATTTTTATAATTCTTTTTTTGAGAGGTGGGATCTTGCTGTGTTGTCCAGGCTGGTCTTGAACTCCTGGCCTCCAGTGATCCACCCACCTTTGACCTCCCAGAGTGCTGGGACTGCAGGTATGAGCCACGACACTCAGCCCAATTATTTTTCAGTAGTATTTTTTTGTTTTATCTAAGTTCATATTGTAAGAACCGCAAGTGCTCATTATGGAAAGTCTGCAAAGGGTATTTCGCGGCTCCTTTATTTTTGCACAGCCCTAACGTTTGTATGTGGTGCCCTTTTTCACTAACTGGCAATCTCGGGATTGTTGTTCCCAGGGCTGCAAAGGCACTGCGGGCGTGTGGCAGAGAGCAGGCTACGTACTCAGGGTGAAATGTCACAATAACTTTGATTTTCTTGCTCTCTAGAGAGCAGGCTGCAGCCCTCGGGGGTGAAATGTCACGATATCTTTTTCTTTTCTTTTTTCGTTTTTTGAGAGTCTCGCTCTGTAGTTCAGGCCGGAGTGTAGTGGCATGATCTCGGCTCACTGCAACCTCTACCTCCCAGGTTCAAGCAGTTCCTCTGACATAGCCTCCTGAGTAGCTGGGACTACAGGCGTGTGCTGCTGCACCCAGCTAATTTTTTTGTATTTTTAGTAGAGATGGGGTTTCACCATGTTGGCTAGGCTTGAACTCCTGACCTTGTGATCCACCCACCTCGACCTCCCACAGTGCTAGGATTACAGGTGTGAGCCACCACGCTCGGCCAGTATCTTTTTCTTGTTCTTTGGCGAGCAGGCTGAAGCACTCAGGGATGAAATGTCACAATATCTGTAAATTACTTAAAAATATTTCATCCGGGTTCAGTGGCTCACACTTGTGATCCCAGCACTGTGGGTGGTCCAGGAGTTCATGAGCAGCCTGGGCAACATAGTGAGACCCCCCTCAGTTGGATGAAGCTGATGAGGCGGATGTCATGGTTCCTGCCTCTAGATCATGGGACTTGGCTATTCCTCAGGATTCTCTTTCTCTGACTTTTTTAGTCATGAAAAGTACCCTGCAAAAAAAAGAAGGGACGAGGGAGCAGGCAAGCCCCCTCAGAGTTCCCAAACCCCCTGGGCAGAGCTCACTACCACCCAGGTCCCCCGGAGCACCCTGGCCTCTAGACCCAGGCTCAGCCGAGCTGCTGGCTGCCGGCCAAGGTAACCCTGACCCTGAGCCCCCGGCTGCCCCCACTCCCCGTCTCTGCAGTGTCGCCAGCTCCGTGAAGCACGCCCTGTCCATTTGGCTCAGCGTGATCGTTTTCGGCAACAAGATCACCAGCTTGTCGGCCATTGGCACAGCCCTGGTGACGGTTGGGGTCCTGCTCTACAACAAGGCTAGGCAGCACCAGCAGGAAGCACTGCAGAGCCTGGCTGTAGCCACCAGCCAGGCGCCCGAGGACCCCGGGGAGCCGCTGCAGGACCCCAGGCAGCACCCCTGAGCGCAGGACGCCGCATCCCTGGAAACGGGCAGGGGTGCCCTCCTCCACGGCCCTGCTGGGCTGCAGGACATGGGGAGCTGAGTGGGGCCTTTACTGCTCCTTTGTCGGCTTTCCGGTGGAGACCAGCGGAAACGCAAATGGGCTTCCAGGTATCACCTTCCTGGAGTGGAGAGCAGAGCCCGCGTCAGCTGAGCCCATCCCCGTGTAATGTGAAAACAGCCTCTGCGGCTCCCATGCTGGGCACAGTGGCCGTGTCCTCCGTGGGCAGCACCCCAGGGTCCACTGGGAACGAGAGCTGAGTCCAGTGCCAATGAGAGCTGCTCCCTGCTAGAGCCGAGAGAGCACTCAGCTTCCCACACCAGCCTTCAAAGGCCCTGAGGCCCTGGACTGGCTCCAGACTGGCTCTGGGCATGCGGCCACAGAGCAGGGCTGACAGGAGTGGACAGAAGGGTCTCCTGCTGCCACCGCAGGTGCTCAGAACTTCACCCCACCTGGCTCGGACTGTCCCAGAGGCATCACAAGCTCCAGGCTATGATGGCACTCAAGGGCCGTGACCAGGAGGCCTTTCAGTTACTCTGAAGAGGGAAGTCCTCTACCCCTTCCACACCCTGGGCTGCATGAGACCCCCTCTGGGGTACCCTGCCCATCACATTCCACGCCCTGGGCTGTGTGAGGCCCACCCCTGTGGCGCTGTGCCTTCCTACCTGTGGTGGTTTCCAGCCCTGAGGTTGAGGATAAACCCCTCGTGTTTAACTAGGGGAGGAGATGTGTACATTCCTTTTCTTTTTTGGACTCAGTATCCAGCAGGGTGTTCTGAGGTCCCTGTGGGGTGTGCCTGTCCTCCCTCAGAGCCCACTGCTCACAGTCTCATCTTTGAGCACTTGGGCAGGACACTGCAGTGTTGATGGTTTGGGCTGTGTGACATTTACACAGACACGCTCCTTGCTGAAAAAGGAAGCGCTCACTGAATGTTTCTGGGGCACGTTGTGTGTCAGGTGCCCATCCCCCCAGCCCGCTCTCCCCAAGGGACAGTGGCTCCTCCTTCCTCCTCAGCGTCACACACCCTGAGGGCGCAGGAGGAGCCGTGTGTCAGCCTGAGCTCTTCACCCCTCATCTGGCACCCAGCGCGTTTCTCAGCTGCTGCAGTCTGCTGCCAGCCAGCTCCAGGGATTGTCAGTGGCCCCACGTCTCACTTCCCCGCCCTGCTCCTCAGTTCTCTGGCACCCATGGTCACTTCACTGGTTTCCCATTTGGCTTCTCGCCTGGAAAATGCAAAAATAGCCCCTCTTGAAGATAGAATCATCCAGAAACAGAGCAATAATGATGACTCATAACTTCTCCCTACTCAGTCTGCCGTGATGGGTCCTTTTAACCCACAAGCAACCTTATGTTTTTGAGGCAGTCTTGCTGTCACCCAGGCTGGAGTACAGTGGCATGATCTTTGCTCGATGCAGTCTCGACCCCCCAGGCTCAAGTGGTCCTCCCACTTCAGTCTCATGTAGCTGGAACCACGGGCATATGCCACTGTGCCTGGCTTTTATTATTTTGTAGATGGGGATCTCACTGTGTTGCCCAGGCTGGTCTTGAACTCCTGGGCTCAAGCAGTGTTCCGACTCAGCCTCTGGTAGTGTGGGAACACAGACGTCTACCACCGCACCTGCCTCCAGCCACTTTGATAAAACCACGGCACCGTGAACACATTTTCTCATGTGACTTTTCCTGGGTTTCCATTTCTCCTTTTTCTCTTTCCTCAAAAGCTAATGGAAAGAAAATGCTCTGGAGGTGGCATGGGTGGGGGTTGGTGATCTGTGAGCACCAGAATTGAAAGCAACCCCCAGGGTGGCCCTGTCCACCTCCCCGTGCAGAATGTGGCTACCAGGTTTCCCACTGGCTTCTTTGAATACTGGTCTGGTGTAAGGAGAGGTGCAGACGCCTGGTTCTGAGCACCTTTGGAATTTCTGGTGCACATCCTGTGGTACCCTCCCTTCCACCCTCACAAGGAGCTTCCGGCCTGTTTTGATTTTCTGTTTGTGGACCAGACAAATGTTTTTCCAAATGATTAACAAATAGGGTGATTTCCTGTGTAATCCTGCTCTGGAGCCCGTGCAGTGGCCAGCGCTGTGCCCTTACCCGGCACGACATCCCCTCCCCCTCCCTCAGTTGCCTCTCCATGCCCAAGTCGGTTTCCAGTCACCGGTCTTCAAGGCATTCCCAGAACAGCCCAGCACCAGAGGTAAGACCCACGGCCTGACTGGGTTAATGACTGTACAGACACATTTTTTAAATTACTTTATCTAATACTCATAGAATAGTACGTTCTTGTTGAATGGTCACACGTGCTTACAGAAACACTGGCACTGCATGTCGTGACTTCCACTGGGTGTGTCCATCGTCACTTTCTGTGCCTTTGTAAACACACACTCTTGAACCACCTCCTGGGCTGGGTCGTCTGCATCGATACTTAGAGATGTGCAGCTCTCTGGCTTTCAAGGAAACTCTCCCTACTGAAGGGCATAAAAAGATTTTGAAAATCCAAGTCACAATTCCCTGTATAACAGTATTAAAATAACCTGCCTGCTCGGGAAGACAAGAACACTTGCACAACCCAAAATGTGTAATTTGTGAAAAATTAACATGCTGAGTCAGAAGCAGTAATCTTAAAAAGCTGTACCAAGAATATCAGCCAAGTAGAGCTCTGCTTTGTAGCATGCCTTTAAAACCAGTGAGTTCTGCTTGCTGCTGCCATGCTCCGAGAGGATCACTTGTGGGGGGGTCAGTGGGAGGAACCAGAACAAGACAGCTTTTACCATCTGTCCAAATGATGGCCTGAGGCCTGAACTTACCTCCCTGTTGGAAGAAGTGAGGGAGAACGTCGCCACAGATAGAAGCAGGCTTCCCTTTTGCCTTGACCAACGTTGTACTAAGGGCATTATTCCTTCCCAGCATACATACCCACGCTGCCGGGGCCTTCGTTCATAGAATGACAGCGTCCCAGCTCCCCGATAAATCCGGCTAGTTCTCTGACCTGGCTGAGGATACAAGAGTGGGTCGTCTCTCAGAGCACGGAAACCTGCAGCTTTGCTGCCTCCAAGTATCTCTTCATTTTCCCTGTGCGCCACCTGTGTCAGTTTGATGACTGCTGGATCCCTGTTCGTGGAAACTTCCAACTAGCAAAGTCCTTTTCTGTTTGTTTTCCATTTCATTTGTCTTTCAGCTGAAAGTGGCACTCAGCTGACTTGCTTTTTCAGACTGACTGCAGATGTGAGTCTTGACCTGCCCACGTGGTGTTGGGAGGCTCCACCTTGAAAAGGGACAAGTCAGGGCAACTTTCCCCACACGGGAAAACTTGAAAATTCGTTAACACTCTTCTACGTCAGAGCCAAATTCTATTTCCTTTATATCAGACTCTGGAGAACTAAAAGCATATCGTGTTTCTAGTGTTTTGTATGTGACCCATTTCAGTATTTCTATTACTAGACTAGTGCTTTCTAGCAAATGGTTCTGCTAACTCAGGCAGTCGCTGGTTAAATCTGCTGTGGTGATGGGCTGCTCTGTGTAACTAATCCTGTGGATGCCTCCGTGTTATTTTTGTCTAAACTAAGCAGCCATGGTAGCCGCTATGATTTCTGCAGCAAAGTAAAATAAATGTTAAATGTGGACTGCTTTGTTTTCTTCCTTCTGTAACTCTGGTGTTTATGCTACGGAAATGATCAAAGCTGGCTTCTTATTGCCTACACCAGCTTCTAGCAACCTAAAATGAGCAAGAGAAACCAATGCTCAAAAACAAGAGGCTGTTTGCAAACAGCAAAGGATTGCAATCCAGGATTCGTCCACAGGCTCATCTCAGGGACTGGGACAAGGGCAAGCTTCTGCAGGCAGAAGCCCGCGTCAGCTATCCTGACACAAACATCAGTGGCAACAGGAGCCTGTGCAGTGGTGGCCTCTATTAACAGGTGGGGCTGGCTGTTGCTTACAGAGGGTCTTCACAGAAGTGGCTTAACCCAAACTTCTGGTAGGGAAAGACCTTTGTGGCAGCTCCCATTACAAGCACAAGTGCAAGGCCACCCCCTCCTTGTGGCCTACAGTGTCAGTTTTCTTAGGGTTTGACATAAATGGCTGCATTTCGGTACTCACAGATTTCACAAAGGAAGGGTAAAATGGAGAGTCTCAACCGGGTGTGGTGGCTCATGACTCTAATTCCAAAAATTTGGGAGGCTGGCAGGAGGATCACTTGAGGTCAGGAGTTCAAGACCAGCGTGCCCAACATGGCGAAACCCCGTCTCAACTAAAAATGCAAAAATTAGCCAGGTGTGGTGGCTCATGCCTGTAGTCCCAGCTACTAGTGAGGCTGAAGCAGGAGATTCGTTTGAACCCGGAGGTGGAGGTTGCAGTTACCTGATACGCCACTGCATTCCAGCCTGGGTGACAGAACAAGACTTCTCAAAAATAAATAAATAAATAAATAAATAATAGAGATTTCCCCAATTCCCGATAACTCAGGAAGCAACAGAGCTTGGGTACACAAAAGCAGCATTTCATTCCAGGATGAAAAACATTCCCATACCCATCGCCCTTCTTGTGCCCTAGTCAATTTCTTCTCCCATTTTACATTTTCCCATTTCAGGCCCAGTAAATGAGGATGTTTCTCTCCCATGGTCTCCGTCCTGAGATTCAGGATGGGACTTTTCAAGTCAAGAAGATAACCTGACATATGGAAAGGGAATTACTCGTTTTGTCTGCCTCTCCTGGAAGGTTCTAATTCCAAAGGTTTGGAGTGGGGCCTTGGGAGTTAGGGGTTAGCACTTTAGTTTGTCTGCACAAGCACTGTCAGCTTTAAAATCACATTGTAAAAGGCCAGGCATGGTGGCTGATGCCTGTAATCCCAGGACTTTGGGAGGCCAAGGTGGGCGGATCACTAGTTCAGGAGTTCGAGACCAGCCTGACCAACACGTGAAACCCTGTCTCCACTAAAAATACAAAAATTGGCTGGGGATGGTGGGGCATGCCAGTAATCCCAGCTACTTAAGAGGCTGAGGCAGGAGAATAGCTTGAACCCAGGAGGCAGAGGTTGCAGTGAGCCGAGATCGGGCCACTACACTCCAGCCGGGGCGACAGAGCGAGATTCTGTCTCAAAACAAATATTACACTGTAAAAGGCCAAGCGCGGTGGCTCACGCCTGTAATCCCCAGGACTTTAGGAGGCCAAGAAGGGCATACCACCCGAGGTCAGGAGTTCGAGACCAACCTGGCCAACATGGAGAAACCCGTCTCTACCAAAAATACAAAAATTAGCTGGGCGCCTGTGGTTCCAGCTACTCGGGAAGCTGAGGCAGAAGAATCGCTTGAACCCGAGATGAGGGGGTTGCAGTGAGCCGACATCGCGCCACTGCACTCCAGCCTGGGCGACAGAGCGAGACTCCGACTGTAAAGTAACTATACAAATAAATAAAATCACATCGTAAAAGCTCTCCCTGCCCTGTTTTTGCATAAGATTCAGAGTTAACCTCCGGGGATGGGCCTTTACGAGACGCATCTCGCGAGGTAACCAGCAGGTAAATGGGGCGGGCTCCACCCACCTGCCAGACTGGGGCCCCAGGGGTCAAGGGGGTCTAACGCGGCGTCCCAAGCGAAGGCACTCTACTCGCTAGCCTCGCGGCCGGTGCGGACGTCGCTGCCAGAAGCGTCGCAGGCGGATTCCGGCAGCCGGCCTCACGTTCCGCGCAGGCGCAAACGGCTCCCAAAGCAGTAGTCGCTCCGCTCGGCGCCCTGATTCGTGCGTCACCAGCCCTCGCCGAAGTCGGAAGTGCAGCTCAAGGCGCTGATTCTTCTGGAGTCCTGGACCTGAGCAAGCGCTGTCTTAACAGTCCGCGCCGATACAGGAAGTGCCGTTCAGGGCGAGCCACTGTCTTGGTCTCGAGTTTTGTGGCGGAGGCCGCCTGTACGTCATCATTAGGCGCCAACGCAGGAAGTGACGACACTCCTGGCGCGCGCCGGTCGCTGTTCGCTGTTTCTTCTCAGGCTCCGGGACCGGTGGCGGCAGCGGCAGCGGCGGCGGCAGCGGCGGCGACGTAGGGGTGAGTGGCGATTGGGCGGACTAGATGTGGGAGCGCGACGAGAACTGCGCACACTGGTCTCCCATCCGAGCGAGACTCGGAGCTGGGCGGACGTGGGGCCGGGGCCAAGCGACACCCTCGCTTCCCCGGCCAGTCTCATCCCGCGCGGAACTTGGGGTGGTGGAGGCGGCGGGCCCAGACGCTCCCTGGAGCCAGCATCTGCCAGGCTGAACCTCAGATGTGCGTGACTGAACCCCAGGAAATAGCCCAGCGCCTGGGTCAGGTGGCCTTGTCCGCGAGCACGTCTCGGGGCACCTTTCACCGCCGCCTCGAGGGGCAGCTGTCCAGTGTGCTGGCGGCTTCACGCATTCCAAATGTCTTTAGCGGATTCTGACAGTAAACGCAGGGTTTGATGAGTGGCAGGTCCTGAGCTAAGAGCCTTTAAATGGATGATCTTTAATCCGCCGTCGATACTGTCACGTAGGTGTTGTTATTCTGGTTGTGCAGAAGCCCAGACTGAGGTGAATCGCGTTACCCAAGACCACACAAGAAAACGGAAAAGAGATTTGATTTCAGGCAGTCATCTTTCAGAACCTGTCTGCCTCTTTGTCGCCCATGCTACAGTGCTGTGGCTGTGGGTGAGCACACTGGAACACCCGGGCTCCAGCGGTCTTCCTGTCTCAGCTTGCAGAGTGCCTAGAAGTACAGGCGCCCGCCACTTTGCCTGGCTTACAACTTATCCTTATCTATTTATTTATTTTTTGAGACAAGGTCTTGCTCTGTAGCCCATGCTGGGGTGCAGTGACACAATCTCGGCTCACTGCAACCTCCGCCTTTTGGGTTCAAGCGCTTCTCCTACCTCAGCCTCCCGAATAGCTGTAATTACAGGCACCCCCCCACCACGCCCAGCTAATTTTGTATTTTTGCTAGAGACAGGCTTTCGCCGTGTTAGCCAGGCTGGTCTTCAACTCCTGACCTTGAGATCCACTGCTTCAGCCTACAATTTAACCTTTTTTTTTTTTTTTTTTTTTTTTTTAGTGGACTGAGTCTTTGTCATTCAAGCCGGACTGCAGTGGCAGTCTTGGCTCACTGCAGCTTTGAGTTCTCCAATTCAAGTGATCCTCTTGCCTCAACCCCCTAAGTAGCTAGGAATACAGGCGCACGTCACCACACTTGGCTGATTTTTGTATTATTTGTAGAGAGGGGGTTCTGACACATTGCCCAGGCTGGTCTTCAACTCCTTTGCTCAAGCAATCCTTCGGCCTCAGCCTCTAAAAGTGCTAGGATTACCGTCTTGAGCCACTGTGCCTGGCCAAAACTTCTCATTCTTAATGAGGATTTATTCTGAATCCAAAAGTGACTAGGTTCAAGTGTTCAGAAACAATAGAGCATCTAACCATAGCTTGCTGTGTCCTGATGTAGGCTGAATTATTTTTCTTTTCGCAGTGTTTTAACTCAAATGGGTGATGAAAAGGACTCTTGGAAAGTGAAAACTTTAGATGAAATTCTTCAGGAAAAGAAACGAAGGAAGGAACAAGAGGAGAAAGCAGAGATAAAACGCTTAAAAAATGTAAGCCATGTTTTTTAAGTAAGTGGTTTTCTTAAAGGAGATTTAATTTCTTTGCCCTCGTTTTTCCATTAGAACAACGCTTCTTCGGTGAAGTTCTTTTGTACTTCCAAATGTCTCAGGTGAGCCCAAAATCTATTCTAAAAATTACCAGAAACATCCAGACATTCAGTTAACAATTAAGGCAGGCTGTTAACACACTGAAGCTGTATCTAGATTGGGCATATGTGGAGAATAAAATAAAATATTTTGAATGTTAAGTCATCAGGAAAATTGGACTAAATTTCCTCATTTCGTTATTAGTGTATTCATAATACTCTTTCCAAATATTTTTAACATAGTGGGAACTTGCCTTGAAATTAATAGAAATGTTTTACATCCTTCTTGGTTTACATAAGTGTATTCAGAAAAGCTTAGTGACTTGTAAGAGATATTGGCAAAATCCTCCTTCGGTAAGATTCCTAGCACCGCTCGGGGATGGTTGCGAGCACAGGCATACCTTGTTTCATTGCACCTCGCTTCACAGATGCTGTGATTTTTCCAAATTAAAGGTTTGTAGCAACTCTGCATTGAGCATTTTTCCAATAGCAAGTGCTCACTTTGTTAGTTTTTTTTTTTTAAGACAGAGTCTTGCTCCATTGCCCAGGCTGCAGTGCATTGGCACAATCTCGGCTCACTGCAACCTCTGCATCCCGGGTCCAGACAATTCTCCTTTCTCAGACTCCCGAGTAGCTGGGATTACAGATGGCTTGCCACCACGCCCAGCTAATTTTTGTATTTTTAGTAGAGACGGAGTTTCACCCTGTTGGTCAGGCTGGTCTCAAACTCTTGACTTCAGGTGATCCACCGGCCTCGACCTCAAAATGCTGGGATTGCAGGCATGAGTCACCAGGCCCAGCCTAAACCAACTTTCATATGCACTGGGAAACCAAAACACTTGTGCGACTCACTTCATTGTGTACTGGAGCCAACCCTAAAATATCTCCAAGGTATGCCTGTACCGTCTGTGGTTTCACCAAGTATTTGGTTTGTAAAATATTCCGTAGGACTCAGTTTTGGTTCATATGAGCAACTAACATACTTGGCATAGAATCTGATGTCCCTTGTCATACATGCTATTTTTTATTTTCTCATCTCAGGTTTTCAACTCGCTTACAGGGAGTTGTAAATTTTATGTAATGGGATTTGAACGAAAGCTTTTTATATGCTGTAACATTCAGAGTATATATGAAAGTTTGTTTTTGGATGTTGGCCAGGTTTGATTATCATTAAAAATACTTGTATCTACAAATAAAAAATAATTGATCTATAAAGAAAATGATTAACTTTCTCTTTGCTTCTTAGTCTGATGACCGGGATTCCAAGCGGGATTCCCTTGAGGAGGGGGAGCTGAGAGACCACCGCATGGAGATCACGATAAGGAACTCCCCGTATAGAAGAGAAGACTCTATGGAAGACAGGTGAGCGGCTGTGCAGAAGCATAAGGGCGACTGGCGGCAGAAGACACCGAGTGCTGTACACAGCCGTGGCCTGGCCCGTCTCCCCTAGGGTTACCGTGGTGGTGTGTTGTTGTGACTTTAGGTTTACGTTACCCTTGTGACTGACTCTCATGTACATGCGTTTATTGTGACTTTAGGTTTACGTTACCCTTGTGACTGACTCTCATGTACTGTGCGTTGTCACCTCATGCCCTTGCCCTTTCTTCCTGTAAAGAAGTTTGCCATGTGTTAAAATGCTGAATAAAATTTACTATATAAGATTTTGCACAGGCTGGGCCCATTGACTCACGCCTGTAATCCCAGCACTTGGGAGGCCAAGGCAGGCGGATCGCTTGAGACTCAGGAGTTTGAGGTCAGCCTGGGCAACAGGGAGACCTCGTCTCTACACAAAATAATAAAGGAAGAAGATGAGAAAACCCAAATGAGTTTTCCTGCCATAGTCAGGTGCCACTCATGGTCATTGTTGGAAACAGATTGTAGGTGACACAAATAAAAATTAGCACTGAGACAACGGATTTCTCAGTAAAGCAATTTTTACTTTCTGGACTGCAGGAAGGGCACCTTCACTAACCATCTTGCCACGAGAGTACATCAAACAAAGGAAAAGCAGACATATTTATCCCTTATGCATTTCGGGTTGTCCTCGCTGCTGTGTCTGATTTCCATTGGCTGGAACCAGACCTCACAATTCAAACTAAAACCCAATTGGCTAACAACTTAAAACTTTTTTATTTTTGATACGGAGTCTCGCTGTCTCACCAGGCTGGAGTGCAGTGGTATGATCTCCGCTCACTGCAACCTCCGCCTACCGGGTTTAAGCAATTCTGCCTCAGCCTCCCAAGTAGCTGGGGCTACAGGCATGTGCCACCATGCCCGGCTAATTTTTGTAATTTGTAGTAAAGACGGGGTTTCACCATGTTGGCTAGGATGGTCTCGATCTCTTGACCTCGTGATCCACCCACCTCAGCATCCCAAAGTGCTGGGATTACAGGCGGGAGACACCGTGCCTGGCTTCATGTAATTTTTTAAATGATGTTTCAGCTTCATTCTTAGCTGAATCTTGCATTTTTCTGGGTTGGGGAAACCTGATGCTTCTTACCACTTTCTCAAGCATGATATGGTGCTGTTGTGTTTTATTTCAGAGGAGAAGAAGATGATTCTTTGGCTATCAAACCACCCCAGCAAATGTCTCGGAAAGAAAAAGCTCATCACAGAAAAGATGAAAAGAGAAAAGAGAAACGTAGGCATCGTAGCCATTCAGCAGAAGGGGGTACAGAAGCGTTTATTTTCCTTGACGTCGTGTTCAAGTGTGGTTTCTTTCCCATTCCTACTCTTCTGCCTTCCCCAGAGCACCATTGAAAAAGAAGAGAGAAAGTTCTAGCTAAAAGCGTCCATGTGTTCCAGACTGTTCAGAAGGCTGTTCCATTTTCACTCTGATGTTTTCTCCCCAATACAGTGTTTTGGAGCAGTTTGCTTACATTTAAAATGACCTTAATTCCACAAGTTCGGGAGAAAACACACCAAAGTGGGTACTTGGTCAAGTCTAAATATGGATTTGGCTTGACTAGTTTGCTCTCATACCAACAACAGGGATTCTTATGGGTGTTAGGCCAATCGGAGCTGCAGCCTGATTGAAATCTCATTTTATACATACAGTCGACGAACGTGGCTTCATGACACAGTGTAGAAGCCCACTCCTAGCAAAGCTTTGTTATGTAGTCTTTATAAATAGTGTTTTTTTAAATTATAAAATTAATATTTTAAGTACAGTTTATTCAGAATAGAAAGTTTTTAAAAGACATATTACAGTTCTGCTCTTCACTGATATCCGAATTGTGTTTTTTTCTTCTTTCTTTATGATTAGATGCTTACTGCAGATAGTTTTCTATTTTCAAAGTTTTTATTAAACATAAAATCATGATTATTAAACTGGGTGCGCTGGTCCACGTCTGTAATCCCAGCACTTTTGGGAGGACGAAGACGGAGGATCACTTGAGCCTAGGAGTTAAAGACCAACCTGGCCAATATACCGAGATCCCGTCTATTTAAAAAAAAAATCAGGATTATTTAACATCATCATTTAAATATATGGTGTCCTTTACTTGATTTAATATCATTTTTATGTAGCTTTTTTGTTGTTGTTGTTTTATTTTTGTTTTGTTTTTTTTTTTGAGATGGAGTCTCAGTCCTGTCACCCAGGCTGGAGTGCAGCGGTGTGAACTCGGCTTACTGCAACCTCCACCTCCTGGGTTCAGGCAGTTCTCCTGCATCATTCTCTAGGAGCTGGGATTACAGGCATCCGCCACCACACCCAGCTAATTTTTGTATTTTTAGTAGAGACGAGGTTTCACCACGTTGGCCAGGCTGGTCTCAAACTCCTGACCTCAGGTGATCTGCCTGCCTCGGCCTCCCAAAGTGCTGAGATTACAGGCATGAGCCACCCTGCCGAGACCTTTTTTTTTCTCTTCTTGAGAAAGAGCTTTGCTTTTGTCGCCCACGCTGGAGTTCGGTGGCAAAATCTTGGCTCACTGCAACCTCCGTCTCCCCAGTTCAAGCAAGTCTCCTGCCTCAGCCTCCGGAGTAGCTGGGATTACAGGCACCCGCCACCATGCCCAGCTAATTTTTGTATTTTTAGTAGACATGGGGTTTCACCATGTTGACCAGGCTTGGTCTTGAACTCCTGATCTCAGGTAATCTGCCCTGTGTGGAATTACAGGCGCGAGCCACTGCATCCAGACTCATGAAATTTTTGAAGTCAGGTTTCTTTGCATGACACTTTATTTCTCATTAGGGAAGCATGCTAGAGTGAAAGAAAAAGAAAGAGAGCATGAACGTCGGAAACGCCATCGAGAAGAACAGGATAAAGCTCGCCGGGAATGGGAAAGACAGAAGAGGAGGGAGATGGCGAGGGAGCATTCCAGGAGAGAAAGGTGAGAGGGCTGGCTGCGCTCAGGACTCTTCTCCCGAAAGGGTTGTCATGATGTATCCTGTCACGGTATGAAAGAATAGGCCGGGCGCGGTGGCTCAAGCCTATAATCCCAGCACTTTGGGAGGCCGAGGCGGGTGGATCACGAGGTCAAGAGATCGAGACCATCCTGGTCAACATGGTGAAACCCCGTCTCTACTAAAGATACAAAAAATTAGCTGGGCATGGTGGCGTGTGCCTGTAATCCCAGCTACTCGGGAGGCTGAGGCAGGAGAATTGCCTGAACCCAGGGGGCGAAGGTTGCGGTGAGCCGAGATCGCGCCATTGCACTCCAGCCTGGGTAACAAGAGCGAAACTCCGTCTCAAAAAAAAAAAAAAAAAAAGAATTTGGTAATAGAAGTCACATTTGGTGTAGAATTGGTAGACGTGGAAATAGCACACTGAACGCCAGACAAGGCTGACCAAGAGAGCCATTTCTCGGGAGGGGCTTGTTACTGCGTCTGGAGTCACGAACGGGTATGATTTGTTTGAGGGAAGACAATAAAGGGATCAGAAATCTGCACGTCCGGCCGGACGAGGTGGCTCCCACCTATAATCCCATCTCTTTCGGAGGCTGAGGCAGGTGGATCACCTGAGGTCAGGAGTTTGAGACCCAGCCTGGCCAACATGGTGAAACCCCATCTCTACTGAAAATACAAAAATTAGCCTGGCGTGGTGGTGGGCACCTATAATCCTAGCTACTCGGTAGACTGAGGCAGGAGAATTGCTTGAACCTGGGAGTCAGAGTTTGCAATGAGCTCAGATCGAACCACTGCACTCCAGCCTGGGTGAAAGAGCAAGATTCAGTCTGAAAAAAAAAAACCAGAAATTTGTGCATCTGATTCCTCCAGAGGGAGGTTGGGCAAGGGAGATCAGGAGCTGCCCTGAGCAGGGCCTGACTCTGCTGGAGTCCTCAGGCCGGTGGCACTTGATCAGGAGGAAGCTGAAGCTCAGAGTTAGAATCCGGGCTTGATGCATTGACGGCTGAGAGGCCAGGCACACAACGGGGGAGGTGGAAAGGAAAGCACAGGGGTGAACTGCTCAGACCTGACAGCTGGCTCCAGGCAAGGAGGGGTGGAGCCATAAGGTATTCTGGGTATGGGGCGTCAGGGTGGGATGGAAAGAGGGTTCCTCTGTGACAAAGGTGAGATCTGCACGTGTGTTCAGAAGTGTCTGTGAGTTGTTTAGTCCAGAGTGGAGTCATCTCAGAGAGCACCAGTCAGGCCATGGCCATGAGTTCCCACAGTGAATGCTGTCGATAACTCTTTGGTGCACTGACTCTTCTTCACCTGTTATTCAGGAGGTGCTGAGCATCTGCTCCATTCTGAGGTCTTCAGGCCAAGAAGGCAAGGGAAGCAGACTGCTTAGGGTTCTCTGGGTCACGCTGGAAATAGGCTCTGGTCCTTTCAAACAGCAGCAAAAACAATGATAAGAAAGGAGATTCCAGGCTCACACCTGTGATCTCCGCACTTTAGGGGGCTGAGGCGGGAGGATCCCAGGAGCCCGGGAGGTCAAGTCTGCAGTGAGCCGAGATTGCACCAGAGTGGGACCGTCTCAAGAAGAAGGGGGATCCCAAAAACCTTGAAACAGTCTGGAAATAGAGACGCTGGACTCTTGGGACTCCTGGCCATTAGTCTGTACATTCCCCTTTATAAGCTCAGATTCCCAAGAAAAAACATTGCTATAGCCCCAGATCTGTTCTGTGTACCAGAAAAAGGCTATAGGCCAGGTGCGAGTGGGCCCACGTCTGCATTGAGGCTGAGTCCAGAGAAAACCTGCGAGCCAGCCTGCTGCAGGGAAGGGAGGAGTCTGAAGTGGAAGGGTGTGGGGCCGTGATGGTTGCCAGCAGGCTGCAGCCAGGGCTGGGTGTACAGCACGTAAAGATTAAGAGAGGAGGCCGGGCCCCAGTAATCCCAGCACTTTAGGAGGCTCACGCCAGTAATCCCAGCACTTTAGGAGGCTGAGGCGTGTGGATCACGAGGTCAAGAGATCCAGACCATCCTGGGCAATGTGGTGAAACCCCATCTTTAAAAGAATACAAAAAATTAGCCGGGCGTGGTGGTGCGTGAAACAAGAAAATGGAAGTTGCAGTGGGCCAGGATCATGCCACTGCACTCCAGCCTGGCGATAGAGTGAGACTCCATTGCAAAAAAAAAAAAAGAGAGAGATTATGAGTGGAGCCTTGTTGATGCCTAAGGGTGTGGGAGACACTGAGGCCCAGAGGTCAAGGTCTGAGACCACTAGGGGGAGAGCAGCGTTTCAAGTTGTAGGGCCGCAGCCCTCCGGGGTCGTGGGGTATCCCCTACTGCTTTGTTGAGGCACATTATCCGAGAAGTAAAGACAGGACACAGAAGGACTGGAAAAGACAGCTGGGCTCGGGCCACTTATGAGCGGAGACAGGCGAGGCCCCGGACATCCACAGGTGTCAGTATTTATTAGGTACAAGGCGGAGGGAAGGGATGATCTCATTAAGTGAGGTCATCATCTATAGGATTAGTAATAGGGCATATGTAATCACGTGAGTAGCAAGCGATGGGGCCACCCCATTAGGTCACCTGGGCAGAGAGGTGGGCCGTGCGCAGTAGTAGAGGATCGTGTATAGAAAAGGGGTCCACCCCCATTAGGTCACTGAGGCAAGCAAGGAGGTGGGCTGTGTGCAGCAAATGTCGTGCGTAACACTTCTTACCTGGGGGCTGGAGACTTCAAAGGGTTTCTAATAGAAGGACACTGTAAGCCAGTGCAGTGGGGGCTGACGGACTTGTGCTCTTCTCTAAGATATTTACAGGAGGATGATTTGAGCTAGCACAGAAGGGAGAAAAGGCTGACAGGGTGTACAGCCGCCATTACTGGTCACACCAGAGGGTTCTTCTCCCTCGGTTACTTCCAGGATCTCAGGCCTGAGGCCGACTTTCCACAGGAACTGGATGCAGGTACCACAGCTCCTTTATCAGGAGGAGAGGCTCCTGCTCCAAGCCTGCCATACAGCGTTTGCCCTTTCAGTTTGGGGACGCCACCGCCTGGGTCTTTGGTTCTCGTCCTGGTCTGGCTGTTTTCCCATGTGCTGCTTCTGTTCTGTGTCTGCTCTGGGCATTCCTCCTACTACAGACTATTATATGGTTATATAGAAGGATTGTACAAATCAGCACTGAATGTGTCAGTACAGCTCCGACTACGATACCTGTATGATTATAGAGAAAATTCTATAGAACTAAGTAGATATAAGTATTAAGCATGATGATATAAGCTAGATATATGTAAGCAGTAAGTTATACCTCAGTCACTAATTGTTCTGACTGTAAACTAATACATGATTATATATAAAGGATCATATAAAGGAAATAGCTCAGTAATAACACTATAAACTAAGATACTCTTCAGGCACTAGTTGTGCCTGGGGTTTGCACAGCTCTCCTTCCTTGGTGCCCATGTGGGGGTTACCCACACTAGTGACCAAATTCTTGTTAATGTATGAAGCATCCATGTATGCCAAACCGTGTGCCAGACACCAAGTGTGCCTGGTCCCCGAGAGTGGAGCTTGGGATAGAAGTGAAGGTTGGTAGGTGAAATTTGGGCTGTCATATTTATTTCCCAGAAGATGAAGACGGGAGAGTGAGCAAAAAGTGTTGGGGTCAGACTTCTGGCTAGAGCCAATTAAGAGCACCCAATCCAGAAATGGGCACAGTAGCATAAGCTACTTGGGAGGCTAAAGCCGGAGGACCACACGAGGCCAGCCTGTGCAACATTGGGAGACCTTGTCTCTGTCAGGAAAGCAACTGATAAAGGAGAATCTGAGAAGCACTGATGCTTGAAAAACTGCTGAGCTGTGGGTAAAAGCAGTAAGAATCTGACCTTCTGACCTGAGAGCTGCTGCCTTTACTGCCTCCTCTGTGCTTGTGGAGCATAGAGGTTCTGCTGGAAGCGCGGCCACAGGACCTGCAGTGCCCTTGCTGTCTTGGGAGCAGGTACTCAGTTCAGAGCAGTGGGCAGTGCCCTTGCCCACCAGCATCCTCAGTGGAGGGAAGAAGGAAAGGCCAGGAGGTCTGCCAGAGTGAAGTGCAGTGTGGCTGGGAACAGCCGTGATCTAGCCAGAGATATGCAGCAGAGACTGGAGAGAGCTCAGGCCACCCCCATCCTGACCATCCCTGAGGGCGTGTCCATGTGAAAATGATGCCAATTCAACCTGCACTTCAGTGCTCCCTGTCCACGCAACATCTGTGGGCCGAGGAAGCCTTGCTGTGGCTTGGGGTATTTGAGCCCAGCCTCTTCCAATGTTGGCTAATTGCTACGCCATGCAGACACAGGGGTGACCCTCTAGGAAGCCAAGGTTGAAAGTTAAATAGGCATATGGGAAAGAGGGGATGGATTTCGCAGACTTCAGCCAGACAGGCCATGAAACATGGCAATAAGTAAGGGGAAAACTTAGAACCCAGAATTGCTACAAATTCATTACCTAAGATTTAAGTATGACCGTATGACCCAAATTGAGGGAGAAGATCGTCAGTAGAAACTGTGTCTGAGTGTTCCAGATGTTGAATTTTGTGAAAACTTGGAAACAAAGACCTTGTGGAAGGAACGGTAGAAATTGCCCATTCTGAAGAACAGAGAGGAAACAAGAAAAACGAGCTGATCCTCAGAGAGTCGGGGTACAACGTCTGCTGTGCCAAAATACATACGATGGGGGTCCCAGAAGAGAGACTTTTACAATAATGGTTAAAAACATGCCAGATTTTAATTTCTTTCAAGAGTGTCTGGACGTCCAAGAAGTGCGGGAAATCTGAACTAGAATAAATACAAAGTCACATCATAGCCAAGCTGGGGAACGCCGAAGAGAAGACGCTGAAGGGCTCAGGGAAGAAGGACGCATCCCGCAAAAGGGGGACTTGACTACCACTGCCAGCCGACTTCTTAGAAACACTGGAGGCCAGAAGGCCGGGGAAGGGCCGACTCAAACTGCTGAAAGGGAAAAACCCGTCGGCCAGGAATGAAAACTGTTCTACAGCAGTGAAAGGGAACTGAAGACACTGAGAAACGAAGACTGGGGAGTCACTGTTGGCAAAAGACCAGCCTTAAAAGAAATACTACGGGAAGACCTTGAAGCTGAACGGGGATGACACCAGACAGTAGCTTTCACTGCAAACAGCAAATGTAGGTTGACCTAAATGATCCTAGAAATCTCTTTGTTTTCACATCTTAGGTGTTACAGGAAGTCTGATTGTATAAAATAGAGGGAAGGAGGCCGTGCCGGAGGAGGAGAGGGAAGGAGGCCGTGCGGGGGAGGAGAGGGAAGGAGGCCGTGCCGGGGGGAGGAGAGGGAAGGAGGCCGTGCCGGGGGAGGAGAGGGAAGGAGGCCGTGCCGGAGGAGGAGAGGGAAGGAGGCCGTGCGGGGGAGGAGAGGGAAGGAGGCCGTGCGGGGGAGGAGAGGGAAGGAGGCCGTGCCGGGGGAGGAGAGGGAAGGAGGCCGTGCCGCGGGAGGAGAGGGAAGGAGGCCGTGCCACAGGTTTCGTATTTTACTGGAATTGAGCTAAGATCCTGAGGCATGTTGTGATCCCTAGAGCAACCACCAAGAAAACGGCTTTTTTAGAAGTACAAATACTGAATTAAAATGGTGCGTTAACCGTGTGTAACTGAAAACCAAAAAGAGGGAAGAGAAAGAACACGGAGCAAAGCAAACAAAGGTCAGTCCCACCACATGTGTGACTCTGAGGTGCGAAAGGCCTCTGTGCCCTGACCGGAGGGACGGATCAGCAGACAGAAAAACAAGATCCAAGTATGTGCTGTCTCTGAGAGGGCGGGAAAAGACGCAGCTCTCATAGGAGATCCTGAACGGCAGCACGAAGGCCAGGCAAAACAGATGTTAAAGAACTATTCGAGGCCGGGCGCGGAGGCTCACACCTGTCATCCCGGCTCTTTGGGAGGCCGAGGAGGGAGTTTGAGACCATCCTGGCCAACATGGAGAAACCCCGTCTCTACTAAAATACAAAAATTAGCAGGGCATGGTGTCATGTCCCTGTAGTCCCAGCTACTTGGGGAAGCTGAGGCAGAAGAATTGCTTGAATCCAGGAGGCGGAGGTTGCAGTGAGCTGAGATCACGCCATTGTACTCCAGCCTGGTAACAGAGCAAGACTCTGTCATAAAAAAAAAAAGAAAAGAAATATTAGAAACCAGCCTGGCCAACAAGGTGAAAGCCCGTCTACTAAAAATAGAAAAATTAGCTGGGCATGGTGGCACGCGCCCGTAGTTTCAGCTACTCGGGAGGCTGAGGTATTAGAAGCACTTGGACCTGTGAGGTGGAGGTTACAGTGAGCTGAGATCGCGCCGCTGCACTCCAGCCTGGGGGACGTGGTGAGACCCTTTCTCAAAAAAAAAAATGTTGGAGGCAACAAGGAGCAAGGGCTTGAAAGCCACAAAGAGGCCAACGCAGCACGCGGCACAGCGATTATACATGTATATGCATCTAGCCAGACTCCAAAGTCCGTGAAGCAAACACTGATAGAATGCAAAGATATAATGTACTCATTATAGTTGGAAATGCCAGCTGGGCGCAGTGGTTCACGCTTATAATCCCAGCACTTTGGGAGGCCGAGGAGGGAGTTTGAGACCAGCCTGACCAACATGGAGAAACCCCGTCTCTACTAAAAATACCAGAATTAGTCGGGCGTGGTGACGCATGTCTGTAATCCCAGCTGCTTGGGAGGCTGAGGAGGGAGAATCGCTTGAATCTGGGAGACAGAGGTTGCGGTGAGCTGAGACCGCGCCGCTGTGCAACAAGAGCGAAACTCTGCCTCCAAAAACAGTTATTACTATTATTATAAGGAAAACAAAATATTTTGAACTAAATACAAATGAAAAACATTGTGTCGAAATTGAGAGATGCAGCTACAGCAATGCTTAAAGAAGGCACTTTTATGAAAAAAGGAGGCTGTCCGGTCACAAGCCAAGGCTTTCTTCACCTGCAGACCAAAGGAAGGAAGGCAGCAGAGCAGTCGCCCGGAGTGCTGGGTCCTGGGCTGCAGGTGCCCAGAAGGAGCGGCGCCATGCGATGGAAACGCTTAAAACTGGCTCACGGTGATTGATGCTTGCAGAACTTCATCAATTTCCTAGAAATCATCGGACTCGGTGATTGAACTTTAAAAGTTAGCGGTACCTCAACTTTTATTTTAAAGTAGGTTAGGATTCCCAGGAGTTTGAAAGTAGTACCTGGAATTGTGGAGGACTTCAGCCGCCTCCAGCGGTGTGATCCGATGTGGACCAGCATTGGTGCAGTGCAGGTCACCACTAGACCATAGGCCTTTTGCCATTTTTCACGTGTTCATTTCTCTGTGCGTATCTTGATACTTTTTTAAAAAGCATGTTTCTCTCATTGTATTTGGACTTTAGAGGAACATGAAAAACTAATTAACTCTTGGGTTCATGTTAGCCATTTGGCCACTCGACGAGGCAGCCAAGCACACACATTTCCGTCACTCACGGTTCCTGCATTCCCAGTGACATCTTCTCTTCAGGGAGCTTGCCTGCCCCTCCCTTATCATATCTGCCCACATAGGTGGGAAATGGTGGGTCTTTGTGCCCAGACAGTTCACTGAGCCACGGTCAGCATCGGGGCCTCAGCCTGAGTCTGCAGCTCTTCCCAGCTCTATCCCACAGCCTTTTACGCCTGTCTTTTTAGCCTGTACAGATTTATCTCATAATTCGGGTTTAAAGTTGGTTCTCATACATACTTATGGAAATGCTCATGTTTTAGAGGAGCTGCTCAAGAGAAATGTGCTAGGACCAGTGAGTGGTTTTTTTTCCTTGTTTTTGAGACAAGGTCTCACTCTGGTCTAGCAGTGTTCTCACCTCGGCCTCCAGAGAAATTTGGACCATGGTGCTCACCACCATGCCCAGCTAATTTTCTAAGTTTTTGTAGAGATGGGGTCTCACTGTGTCTCCCAAACTAGTCATGTGGCTCATTAATAACAGGGCTCTCAGAATGTGTATCTTGGCCAGCATAGTGGCTCACACCTGTAATCCCAGCACCTTGGGAGGCTGAGGCAGGAGGATCACTTGAGGCCTGGAATTCAAGAACCCATCTCTACTAAAAATTACACCTGTAATTCCATCAACTTGGGTGGATAAGACATGAGAATTTGAACCCAGGAGGTGGAGGCTGCAGTGAGCCAAGATCGTGCTACCACACTCCAGCCTGAACGACAGAGGGAGAGTGTTTCAAAAAGGAAAGAAAAGCAGCCAGGCGCGGTGGCTCACGCCTGTGATCCCAGCACTTTGGGAGGCCGAGGCGGGTGGATCACCAGGTCAGGAGATCAAGACCAGCCTGGCCAACATGGCGAAACACCATCTCTACTAAAATACAAAAAGTTAGCTGGCATGGTGACACACACCTGTAGTCCCAGCTACTGGGGAGGTTGAGGCAGGAGAATCATCTGAACCTGGGAGACGGACGTTGCAGTGAGCCAAGATCATGCTACTACACTCCAGCCTGGCGATAGAGTGAGACTTGTTCTCAAAAAAGAAAAGAAAAGCTTTTTATGAATTAAACTACATGGAAAGCCCGTTTACAAATGTGGGCAAAAAGCACGCAATAAGCAAACTTTCTGTTTAGGGGGAATGATGGAGGGTGCCTCTTCCAGGGACCGTCTGGAGCAGTTGGAACGGAAGCGGGAGCGGGAGCGCAAGATGCGGGAGCAGCAGAAGGAGCAGCGAGAGCAGAAGGAGCGGGAGCGGCGGGCCGAGGAGCGGCGCAAAGAGCGGGAGGCCCGAAGGGAAGGTAGGCGGAGGCGGGCGGCTGCGCTGGGTGGGACATGTGTCTGCTGCCCCCTGGTGTTGGGCGCTTGCTTTCACAGGCGGATTCTTAGTTCTGTGCTGGGTTTTTGCCTCTGCCTTTTGTTTTGTTTTGTTTTTTTGAGCCAGTGTCTCACTCTGTCACCCAGGCTGAAGTGCTGTGGCATGAAATCTCTGCTCACTGCAGTCTCCACCTCCCGGATTCAAGCAATTCTCCTTCCTCAGCCTTCCAAGTAGCTGGGACTACAGGTGTGTGCCACCATGCCCAGCAATTTTTGTATTTTTAGTACAGATGGGGTTTCACCGTGTTGGCCAGGATGATCTTGATCTCTTGACCTTGTGACCCATCCGCCTCGGCCTCCCAAAGTGCCAGGATTACAGGTGTGAGCCACTGCACCCAGCCCCTGCCTTTTTTTTTTTAAGACAGAGTCTCACTCTGTCACCCAGGCTGGAGTGCAATGGTGAGGTCTCGGCTCACTGCAACCTCCGCCTCCCGGGTTCACGTGATCCTCCTGCCTTAGCCTGCAGAGTAGCTGGGACTGCAGGTGCCCCCTACCACACCTGGGTAATTTTTGTATTTTTAGTCGAGGTGGGGTTTCGCCACGTCGGCCAGGCTGATATTGAACTCCTGACCTCAGGTGATCCACTCGCCTTGGCCTCCCAAAGTGCTGGGATTACAGGTATGAGCCACTGTGGCCGGCTGGCCTTTCCTTTTCATTTTCCCAATTTTTAGAAACTGTGGTAAAATATAGAGAGAGAGAGTGTAAAATTTCCCATCTTAAGCATATCTGGCGTTGGGCGGTGTGAATGTGTTCACATTGTGCGACCACCCAGCCACAGAACCCTCTTCCTCTCAGGAAAACAACACCATCCCCGGCGACAGCAGCATACTGTCCCCGCGCCCCCCACCCAGCATCCCACTTTCTGTCTCTGGACTTGGCTGCTGGGTGCCTCCTGTGAGTGGAATCACACAGTCGTCGTCTTCTTGTGATTGGCTTACTCACTCAGTGGATTCCTCGGGGGTGTCGAGCCGTGGTGGGGGTCAGGGCGATGGTGGAGGAGGAGGACTGGCCGGCTCACCGTGCTTCATTTCCTCTCGGCCTTACTGCCTCCCCCTCATTCTCCACGTTACTGTCTTGTGTTCAGTTGATTTTTTGGTAGAGAAATGTTTAAATTCCACTCCCCTTTGATTTATATTCTGTCTCTTGACTTTGTGATTCCAGTGGCGATGACACTGAACATCCTGCCCGCGTTTATAAAGCGCGAGTTTGCATCATGCCAGGTCAACTGCGGTGACTACGAAAACCTGGCTCGGGAGCGTATATTCAGGGCAACTTAAATCTGTGCTCACAGGCTGCAGTCCTTTGAAATAACACAATAAAGAAAACAGAAAACAACTGCCCCTTTAGTTTTCCACCCCCACTTCTCTCAGCTCACATCGTTACACATTGTCCATAAATGATGACAATCACTTTGTAAATGCGTTAGCCCTTTACACTACGTAAAAAACAAAAGGCAGAGTTAAAAGTCATTGTTAAAACAATGCCTTTTGGCTAATAATTTCTGGGTTTTTTTTTTTTGAGACAGAGTCTTGCTGTGTTTCCAGGCACCAGGCTGGAGTGCAGTGGTGCAAGCTTGGCTCAGTGCAACCTCCATTTCCCAGGTTCAAGCAGTGCTCCTGCCTCAGCCTCCCAAGTAGCTGGGACTACAGGCAAGAGCCACCATGCCCAACTATTTTTTGTATTTTTAGTAGAGATGGGGTTTCACCATGTTGGCCAGGATGGTCTCAGTCTCTTGACCTCATGATCCACCCGCCTCGGCCTGTCAAAGTGCTGAGATTACAGGCGTGAGCCACCGCGCCCGCCTAATTTCTGCTTTTTAAACGTGTTACTCTTAACACATTTAAAGATGCCCTTCATGGATCTTTCTTTCTTCGTCCAGCATCAGGTTTCTGTCTGGTGTCCTTTCGTTGCACCCCACATAGCTTGCAGGAGCATATTCTCCAGGGCAGGTCTAGGGCTCATGGTAATGGACTCCCTCCACTTTTGTGTATCTGGGAGCATCCTCGTCTCTCCCTCACCTTGGAAGGAAAGTCTCTTCTGCCGCCCGCTTCTGCCTTTGAGTTTCCGTGGTGAACATGCACTTTTTGGCTCTGGAGTTTCTCTCTGGTTTCTTGTGAGATCTTCTGACTCTGGATATTCCCATCATGTTCACATGTCGTTTTCTTGGCTTTGTCCACATCTAAGTCTGTCTAGGACATCTACCATCAGGTGATTTTCAGGGACTGCATCTGTGGCTTATTCTTTTCCCTCTGAATGGGACACGCTCTCCTGTTTCTGTGTTTCTTTTGTGTTTTCTTAGTCAAGAAATAGACTGACTCTCACATTGTGATTCTTCTGGTCCCCAGGGTTTACCACTTGTTTTGATTGTTGGGGCTGCGGGGATTGGCCTGTTGTGTAAACACGAGGACTTCACGGGTCTTTTCCCAGCCTCTGCCTTTCCCTGGTCATGTGCAGTCACGTTTTAATTTTCCCATAAATAGTTGTTTTTTATTGTTCTTGTCCTGAAACGTCTGCCTCCCAAAGAGAGAAAAGAGAGAAATGAAGTGGGGAAAGAAGGACCTAGTACTCATGCCCAGAAACGCCTTCAGCTTGCGGGGCGGCCGCAGCTGCTGCCTCTTCCTGCCTCTGGGGTAGGAAGTGCAGGCATTGCACAGACCTCTAGGGTGTTGAGGATGGGTCCGTCTGCCCGCCTGGAACCTGGGTCTGGCAGCTGCGTGCCGCGGGTAAGGGGCAATGGGCTTGGGAGCTGCTCGTGTGCTAAGCAGGGACATTGACCGGAATTAACCACAGTTCACTCTCCAAGATTTCCCCTGAAGTTGCAAACCTTCTGTCAACCCCAGAGACCCTAAGCAGTGCACGAGACCGATCCTGCCGATGCCATTGTCTAGGTGGGGAGACTGCTTCCCCGCGCTTCCTACTCCATCTTTCCAGAATCTTCTCCCACCCTTCCTTTTTGGCCAGTGAAGATGAGTCTTGAAGGTCCACCTGGGTCCTCAGGCTCATGGCCTCCCGGTTGGAGCTTCTTCTCCCCTGGCTTCTTGGACTCTGACCCTGAGTCTGT
Source organism: Saguinus oedipus (assembly GCA_031835075.1). Taxonomy (NCBI): domain Eukaryota; kingdom Metazoa; phylum Chordata; class Mammalia; order Primates; family Cebidae; genus Saguinus; species Saguinus oedipus. The sequence continues at coordinate 39,477,009 of CM063175.1, read as the reverse complement.
TGGCGCCGTGTGTGCGCCACGCATGTGTCTGCCAGGTGTGGGTGTGGGAGATGAGGCACTTGTGCCCGGGTGTGGCCTTTTGGGGAAGGCAGTGTTGCTAGTGCCATCTCTGTCCCTGCTCCGCACGCCAGTGTCTGCACATCACCGAACGATGAGAGAGGACTACAGCGACAAACCGAAAGCCGGCCACTGGAGTCGCAGCCCACCCCGGCCGCCTCGGGAGCGGTTCGAGCTGGGAGACAGCCGGAAGCCAGGTGAGGCCAGGCCGGCGCCTGCGCAGAAGCCAGCACCGTGTGAGTCTTTTCTGGGGGGTGTTTGGCATGAATGTGTAAGATTCATTTAAGGAAAGCCCAGCTAAGTGATTTTTTCTTCTGAAGACAGTGATAGATGTGCTGGCTGCAGTACTCCCGTGTAGTGGGAGGGACGGAGAGCGCCTGTGTGCAGCCAGGTCACGTGTTTCTCCGAGGGGATATTTGAGACTGGCCCCATTGGAAGAGTGGCTCTTCTAGCATCTGCGGATGAGCTGGTTTTTTCTTTTTTTTTTCGAGCCAGACTTTCACTCAGTTTTTTTCTCGTGTTGTGTTTTTGTTTTTGTTTTTGTTTAGACGGAGTGTTGCTCTTGTTGCCTAGGCTGGAGTGCAATGGCGTGATCTCGGCTCACCGAAGCCTCTGTGCCTCCCAGGTTGAAGCGACTCTCCTGCCTCAGCCTCCCGAGTAGCTGGGATTACAGGCATGCGCCACCACGCTTGGCTAATTTTGTATTTTTAGTAGAGATGGGATTTCTCCATGTTGGTCAGGCTGGTCTCAAACTCCCAACCTCAGGTGATCCACCTGCCTTGGCCTCCCAAAGTACTGGGATTACTGCACCCAGCCAGATGAGCTGGTTTTCATACCAAGCGAAGTTAATCATTATGCAAAAGGCACTAGTTTTGGGGTGGTGTTAGCTTGTTTGTTTAAAAACCTTTCCCCAATTCACCTTTAATGGTTTATTTCATAAGTAAAAGAAGAGAAAATAGAAGAAAGAGACCTGCTGTCCGACTTACAGGACATCAGTGACAGCGAGAGGAAGACCAGCTCTGCCGAGTCCTCCTCAGGTACCTGGACCCACCTGGCTGAGGCCTTGACCGCTGCCACCCAGGAGGGCCCCAGTTCACCCTCCGCTCCGCCATCTTTTTACAGCGGAATCAGGCTCAGGTTCTGAGGAGGAAGAAGAGGAGGAAGAAGAGGAGGAGGAGGAAGGGAGCACCAGTGAAGAATCCGAGGAGGAGGAGGAGGAAGAGGAGGAGGAGGAGGAGGAGGAGACGGGCAGCAACTCTGAGGAGGCTTCAGAGCAGTCTGCCGGTGAGGCGCGTGATGGCTGTGTGTGAGGTGCTGCGACTTTACCATAGTGTTAGGAACTGCAGAGACACAGCCTGGCAGGGGAGGAGTTGAAACTCCCTTCTATCTGGGACTCTCAGGAGACCTCCACATTGATTCTTTTTTTTTTTTTTTTTTTTTTTTTTGAGATGGAATCTTGCTCTGTTGCCTAGACTGGAGTATGGAGGCATGATCTCAGCTCACTGCAACCTCTGCCTCCTGGGTTCAAGTGATCCTCCCACCTCAGCCTCCCAAGTGGCTGGGATTACAGGCACGTGCCACCACAACCTGGATAATTTTTGTATTTTTAGTAGAAACAGGGTTTCACCTTGTTAGCCAGGCTGGTCTTGAACTCCTGATCTCAGGTGATCCACCTGCCTGGGCCTCCCAAAGTGCTGGGATTACAGGCGTGAGCCACTGCACCTGGCCCCCACATTTATTATTAAGAACACTTGTTGCTTATGTAGGGCTGTTGGGGCTCACAGGGTGGTGGGGTGTCCCTTATGCTGTGCTGAGGTGCAGGATCCGAGAGGTAAAGAGACAGGACACTGAAGAACTGGTGAAGAGCATCTGGACTCTGGGGGCCACGCCACCTTTGAGCAGAGATCAGCGAGAGCCCCAAATGCCCAGAAGCATCTGTATTTTCTGTATTTATTAGGTACAAGCAGCGGGCAGGGTCATGAGTGAGGTCATCATCTATAGGCTTAGTAATAGGGCATACATAATCACGTGAGTCACAAGCGAGGGGGCCACCCCATTATGTCACCTGGGCAGAGAGGTGGGCTGTGCGCAGTAGGGGGCCGTGCTGTGCGCAGTAGTAGAGGGTCGTGTACAGAAAAGGGGTCCACCCCCATTAGGTCACCGAGGCAAAGAGGTGGGCTGTGTGCAGCAGGTGTCGTGCGTAACACTTCTTACCTGGGGGCTGGAGACTTCAAAGGGTTTCTAATAGAAGGACACTGTAAGCCAGTGCAGTGGGGGCTGACGGACTTGTGCTCTTCTCTAAGATATTTACGGGAGGATGCTTTGAGCTAGCACAGAAGGGAGAAAAGGCTGACAGGGTGTACAGCGCCGTGACTGGTCACACCAGAGGGGTTCTTCTCCCTCGGTTACTTCCAGGATCTCAGGCCTGAGGCCGACTTTCCACAGGAACTGGATGCAGGTACCACAGCTCCTTTATCAGGAGGAGAGGCTCCTGCTCCAAGCCTGCCATACAGCGTTTGCCCTTTCAGTTGGGGACGCCACCGCCTGGGTGTTTGGTTCTCGTCCTGGTCTGGCTGTTTTCCCATGTGCTGCTTCTGTTCTGTGTCTGCTCTGGGCATTCCTCCTACTACAGACTATTATATGGTTATATAGAAGGATTGTACAAATCAGCACTAAATGTGTCAGTACAGCTCCGACTACGATACCTGTATGATTATACAGAAAGATTATATGGGACTAAGTGTGATTATATATATAAGCTAGTATAGTAAGCAGTGAGTTATATGATTATACAGAAAGATTATATGGGACTAAGTGTGATTATATATATAAGCTAGTATAGTAAGCAGTGAGTTATACGATTATACAGAAAGATTATATGGAACTAAGTGTGATTATATATATAAGCTAGTATAGTAAGCAGTGAGTTATATGATTATATAGAAAGATTATATGGGACTAAGTGTGATTACATATATAAGCTAGTATAGTAAGCAGTGAGTTATATGATTATATAGAAAGATTATATGGGACTAAGTGTGATTATATATATAAGCTAATGTAGTAAGCGGTGAGTTATATGATTATATAGAAAGATTATATGGGACTAAGTGTGATTACATATATAAGCTAGTATAGTAAGCGGTGAGTTATATGATTATATAGAAAGATTATATGGGACTAAGTGTGATTACATATATAAGGTAGTATAGTAAGCAGTGAGTTATATGATTATATAGAAAGATTATATGGGACTAAGTGTGATTACATATATAAGCTAGTATAGTAAGCGGTGAGTTATATGATTATATAGAAAGGTTATATGGGACTAAGTGTGATTATATATATAAGCTAGTATAGTAAGCCGTGAGTTATGCTTCAGGCACTAACTGTGCATGGGGTCTGCACGGTTCTCCTTCCTCCGTGCCCACGTCGGGGGTGTTACCCACAGCTTAGGTGAAGCAGAGCCTGCATCGTGCTTGTGGCAGAGTCTCGCAGCACTTGACCCAGTGCCGATCTGAACAGATGCCTCTTTTCCTTTGCAGAAGAAGTAAGTGAGGAAGAAATGAGTGAAGATGAGGAACGAGAAAACGAAAACCACCTCTTGGTTGGTAAGAGGCGCCCCCGGAGATAGGGCATCCTCCTTGTCTGTCTCCGAGTGCACAGCCCGCTCTTAAGTCAGCCTGTCCTGCAGGGCGTGCGGCATGCCAGGAGCTGAGCAGCTGGGAGGCCACCTCATTCGTGGTCACTGCAGTCTGTGTTAGTGGGACCAGCATCCCCCAGCGAGGCACAGTGCTGACCAGCCGCATCCTGAGTGCCCAGCAGGGAGAAGGGGCTGGGAAGCACCCCCTGGACCCAGGGCCCACGGGAAAGGCCAGTCAGGCAGGGAGGGCTGTGTCCTCAGCCTGGGGGACATGGATCCAGGCATGTCCCCCATGTGGCACTGCACACCTCCTCCCAGCTCAGCATCCAGGCTGTCTCAGCTGAGCCTGTGAGGACTCAGTGCCCTGCGTCCATGGGGTGAGAGCCCAGCACCAGCACCTCCCAGCAGGCCACAGGGCAGCCCAGCACCAGCACCTCCCAGCAGGCCACGGGGCAGCCCAGCACCAGCACCTCCCAGCAGGCCACGGGGCAGCCCAGCACCAGCACCTCCCAGCAGGCCACGGGGCAGCCCAGCACCAGCACCTCCCAGCAGGCCACGGGGCAGCCCAGCACCAGCACCTCCCAGCAGGCCACGGGGCAGCCCAGCACCAGCACCTCCCAGCAGGCCACGGGGCAGCCCAGCACCAGCACCTCCCAGCAGGCCACGGGGCAGCCCAGCACCAGCACCTCCCAGCAGGCCACGGGGCAGCCCAGCACCAGCACCTCCCAGCAGGCCACGGGGCAGCCCTGCCAAGAGCTTAGTGCCCCCAGGGCAGGAGGAGGTTTGTGGTCCTTGCTTGTTACTAGCTTTGTATTTAGGTTCAACTTTTCCAGTTCCAGAGTCACGGTTTGACCGGGATTCCGGGGAAAGTGAAGAAGCGGAGGAAGAAGTGGGCGAGGGGACGCCGCAAAGCAGTGCGCTGACAGAGGGTGACTACGTGCCTGACTCCCCCGCCCTGTCACCCATCGAGCTCAAGCAGGAGCTGCCCAAGTACCTGCCGGCCCTGCAGGTAAGGCCCTCCCACACCCCTGCAGGTCAGGCCTCCCCTCACCCCTGCAGGTCAGGCCTCCCCCACCCCTGCAGGTCAGGCCCTCCCACACCCCTGCAGGTCAGGCCTCCCCCCACCCCTGCAGGTCAGGCCTCCCCCACCCCTGCAGGTCAGGCCCTCCCACACCCCTGCAGGTCAGGCCTCCCCCACCCCTGCAGGTCAGGCCTCCCCCCACCCCTGCAGGTCAGGCCTCCCCCACCCCTGCAGGTCAGGCCTCCCCCACCCCTGCAGGTCAGGCCTCCCCCCACCCCTGCAGGTCAGGCCCTCCCCCACCCCTGCAGGTCAGGCCTCCCCTCACCCCTGCAGGTCAGGCCTCCCCCCACCCCTGCAGGTCAGGCCTCCCCCACCCCTGCAGGTCAGGCCTCCCCCACCCCTGCAGGTCAGGCCTCCCCTCACCCCTGCAGGTCAGGCCTCCCCCACCCCTGCAGGTCAGGCCTCCCCCCACCCCTGCAGGTCAGGCCTCCCCCCACCCCTGCAGGTCAGGCCTCCCCCCACCCCTGCAGGTCAGGCCCTCCCCCACCCCTGCAGGTCAGGCCTCCCCCACCCCTGCAGGTCAGGCCTCCCCTCACCCCTGCAGGTCAGGCCCTCCTTCAGCCCCTGGGCCACTATCCACATTGGTAGTCTGAATTAGCACAGGGGCTGGCTCTGTCTGCTGCTTAGCACAGGCTGAGCAAAGCCTGGCCCCTGCATTGGCATCTGTTGCCTCAGGGCTGCTGGACCCACCTGGGCAGAGAGGGGCAGGCATGGCTGCCCACCCCCTGTGCTTCCCGGTCCTGCACCTTCCTCTTGCTGGACAGCACTGGGTGGGCAGGGAGGCGCCGCATGGCTGCTCTGGGGTGTGGAAGTGGAAGGAGGCAGCCTGGGCCTGGGGCCACTCTGCTGTCACTGCAGCTGCCTCCTCTGCAGTGGAGACCAGTGCTCTCCTTTGGCCCCTGCATGGGCGGGTTACATGGGCACCGAGGCTTCGTTACTGGTGTAATGAGGGATTGGTGGCAGCTCCAGGAGTCAGTGTAGATGTATGTGGCCATAAGCTTTTTGTTTGGGTGGGTGTCGGAGAGGGCAGGATATTGCTGGGAGCAATTTGGAAGGGACAGGCCTGAGAGGGTGCCAGTGGCCTCGGCGGCCTGGTAGACCTGCAGGGGCTCAGCCTCCTCCTTGGCGCCTGTGGGTGGAGAGGTTCCCTCTGGCTCTGTAGCCCGTCTACTGCCCTGTGCCTGTGAGCACCTCACCCATACTCCTCCTGAGCAGAGGCATCTGGCACACGCCACCCGAGTACATGAGGTCTAGCCCTGGTCAGCAGCCCCAAGTCCACCCGGGGAGTGCCATGGCGTGGGGTGTCGTGCTGTGCTGTGGCAGATAGTAGTACCCTTCCTCAGTGTCCTCTTGGTACAAGCAGGTACACACAGTTTGACAGAGAGACTCTCGGGTGGCCTTTATTTGGAGACAGGGTCTGGCTCTCGCCCAGGCTGAGGTGCAGTGGCTGGATCGTGGCTCACTGCAGCCTAAACTTCCCAGGCTCACACAGTGCTCCCATCTTAGCTTCCTGAGTAGCTGGAACTATAGGCTCAAGCCACCATGCTTGGCTAATTTTTTTTATTTTGTAGAAAACAGAGTCATGCCATGTTGGTCAGGCTGGTCTTGAACTCCTGGGCCTCCCAAAGTGCTGGGATTACAGGCCTGAGCTCTCACACCCGGCCAGATGGCCTTTTGTTCACACTGATTTTGTTTCATAATAAAGTGCCACATGGTCTTGAAAGAAACATTGAAGAACTGAGCTGCTGCCGGCCCCACCCCCACCCTTCCCAAGGCTATGCCCTGCACCCACCCTGTGCCAGGTGTGCTATGCCCGTGGACACAGCCTCCCTCTCTCCAGCTGAGAAGGCTACTGAGACCTCACAGAGGCGCTTCCTCCCCAGGGCTGCCGGAGCGTGGAGGAGTTCCAGTGCCTGAACAGGATTGAGGAGGGCACCTATGGAGTGGTCTACAGAGCAAAAGACAAGAAAACAGGTGGGTAGAGTCCCGGCTCGCCCCACCCGGGCAAAGGGGAGTGGGGCAGGGCCTGGCTGTCCCAGGAGCTGCAGGCTGCACCAGGTCTTGCCTCACCTGAGCAGCTGCTGGAGGTCAGACCCCTCAGCACCTCTAGAAGCCAGAAGAGGTCAGCCTGGCCCTGGGGCTCTGCTGCTCCCTGGCAATAGCAGGCGGCTTGCCCCGCAGGGCCAAAGCCAAGGCCAGGGAGGGGTCTGTGCCGGGGCGGGTCTGCAGGGTTCTCTGCCTTGTGCCTGTTCATGTTCCCAGCGTCCCACCGAGCAGGGGTGTGAGCCGGGGACTCAGCCAGCACCTGAGGCCGGCTTTGTTGGCGAAGCTACATGGCTGCGGGGCTCCCAAGTGGCTGTGGGTGTCTGTGGTTTGTGGAGAGTGGGGAAGCGTGTCCTAGGTGTTGCCAAGACCCCGGCTGGGGCGTTCTGGTGCCGGCCTGCCCCATCTAGAACAAGCCCTTCCTTGGTGAAATGCTAGTGCTTTGGGCACGGCCTGCGGTCCCCCCTGAATGAGGCTGATGTTATACTGTGATTTTGAGAACGCCCGTCAGTGCCATCTGTGTTTTCTTCACAGATGAAATTGTGGCTCTAAAGCGGCTGAAAATGGAGAAGGAGAAGGAGGGTTTCCCGATCACATCGCTGAGGGAGATTAACACCATCCTCAAGGCCCAGCACCCCAACATCGTCACTGTTAGAGTGAGCAGGGCCCTGCTGCGCCGGCCCCGGGTGGAGGCTGTTCCGAGGGGGGGCTGTCCTGTTGTGAGAGGGCTCCCCTGCACTTAGCAGAGTCCTTCACAGACCACACAGAAGCAAGCATTCGCCTCCCGGTGGCCCGAAGGTCTTTACCGTTCCCTAGCATCTGCATCCGGGTTCAGGAGGTGGTGGAGTGGGTGGGGCCTGGTGGCGCCCAGCACCCTCAGAGCCGTGCCCTGCAGGAGATCGTGGTGGGCAGCAACATGGACAAAATCTACATTGTGATGAACTACGTGGAGCATGACCTCAAGAGCCTGATGGAGACGATGAAGCAGCCCTTCCTGCCAGGTATAGCTGCACCCGGGCTCTGGGCACAGGGCGGGAGCGGGGTCCTGGTTGCCCCCTTGGCGACACTGCTGCAGGGTGCATGCCAGGCCAGCTGCGTCCACGGGGAAGGCCTCAAGGGGCCTCTGTTGCTGCCGAGGCGAGTGGGCCACCCTGAGGGCCCCGGGCGGGGGCAGCCAGGTACACATGCATGGCTGTCCCCTCCCAGGGGAGGTGAAGACTCTGATGATCCAGCTGCTGCGGGGGGTGAAGCACCTGCACGACAACTGGATCCTGCACCGCGACCTCAAAACGTCCAACCTGCTGCTCAGCCATGCCGGCATCCTCAAGGTGAGCCCCGCCCAGGCACCGCCCCAGGACCACCTGCCCGGCCTGCTCACAGCCGTCCTTCCGTCCTTGCAGGTAGGGGACTTCGGACTGGCACGGGAGTATGGGTCCCCACTGAAGGCCTACACCCCGGTGGTGGTGACCCTGTGGTACCGTGCCCCGGAGCTGCTACTGGGTGCCAAGGTGAGTCCCGGGCATCTGAGCACCTCCCTCCCCCCACACAGCCTCCCAGCTTGGCGGGCTCTGGCCCTCCTGAGCCTCTCCCCGGCCCTTAGGAATACTCCACGGCCGTGGACATGTGGTCGGTGGGCTGCATCTTCGGGGAGCTGCTGACACAGAAGCCGCTGTTCCCTGGGAAATCGGAAATCGACCAGATCAACAAAGTGTTCAAGGTGGGCCTGGGGCCAGCACGCTCTCGGTGGCACGGGTCCCCTGCTGCAGGCGCCCTGTGCGGTTGTGGAGGAGCTGTGGGAATGCAGCTGGGGTCACCGCGAGGCGTCCTGGTGTCTTCTCTGCCGGGACACAGGTGCCGGCACTGTGGCCACTTGGCATGGCTGTTGAAACACTTCTGTCTTTTAGGACCTGGGGACCCCCAGTGAGAAAATCTGGCCTGGGTACAACGACCTTCCGGCAGTGAAGAAGATGACCTTCAGCGAGCATCCCTACAACAACCTCCGCAAGCGCTTCGGGGCCCTGCTGTCCGACCAGGGCTTTGACCTCATGAACAAGTGAGTCCCTGTGTGGTCGGGTGGCCACAGAGGCCACAAGCCACAGCGCTGGCTTCCCGGTCCCAGGCCCACCTGCTGGCTCGCCCCCTTCCAAAACTGTCCGGTGCTTGGCCCCCCATGCCCTGAGCCCCGTCCCACACAGCCCATCTTTGGGGGACCCAGTGGGGCACACGAGCGCCTCCCGGGCCTCTGGCCCTCTACCCCAGGTTCCTGACCTACTTCCCCGGGAGGAGGATCAGCGCTGAGGACGGCCTGAAGCACGAGTATTTCCGAGAGACACCCCTCCCCATCGACCCCTCCATGTTCCCCACGTGGCCCGCCAAGAGTGAGCAGCAGCGCGTGAAGCGGGGCACCAGCCCGAGGCCCCCTGAGGGAGGCCTGGGCTACAGCCAGCTGGTGAGGGGTCTGGCGGGTGGGGCGTGCCCACGGGGGGGCTGGCTTGGGCAGTGTCCTCACGGTAGCCGACTCGTGTCCAGGGTGACGACGACCTGAAGGAGACAGGCTTCCACCTTACCACCACGAACCAGGGGGCCTCAGCCGCGGGCCCTGGCTTCAGCCTCAAGTTCTGAGGGTCAGAGTGGACCCTAAGTCATGGGGAGAACTCAGCGGGGACCACGGGCACAGCTTCTGCAGCTGGAGCTGCCATGAGTCTCAGAACTTCATCTTATTATTGTGTTCCATGTTTTATTTCGGTTTGTAAATTTGTAGAATTAAATCATTTTCCTTGTTGTGGAGGAAAGAGCTGTGTTTTCAGGTCTACTTGACTTGTGCCCAGGGATGGGGGGGCATCTGAGGGTCCCCCCCATACCGTCTCCCACTCTCAACACACATGGGGCTCGCTGGGCTGTGGTTTTGGGGGGCTGGTGGGGCAGGGTCAGTTGTGGGATCTTCGCAGCTGGAGACCCATTTCTGTGTTGGGATGAGCAATGCCTTCCTGCCCCGACTCAGGCGTCCAGACCAGCCGTCCACGCAGGCCCTGGCCCCAACCCCAGGTGCGCCGGCAGCTTCAGCAGGTTTTTATACAAGGTGGTTACAAGTTTTAAAATGTATTAAAAGTATTCTTGGAGGAAAGCTCCTGTGTCCTTTCAGTGGCCTGGGACCACGTCTGGGAGGGGAGTCGCAGGCCCCCAGGTTCTAGGGGGACACGATGGGGTGGGCCAGTCTCTTCCCCGGGCAGGAGGGGTGCTCCTACCTCCCAGGGCCTCCACTCTAGCAAGATGGTCCCCTGGCCCCTACTTGCCCTGGCACCCTGTGCCAGTCCTCCCAACCCCCAGCCATACCCACTTGCAGAGGATCCCAGAGGCCCATCCCACCTCCTTCAGGAAGCCCCGTTGCCTCCCTCCCCATCTCTGAGCAAGTCCTAGACAGAGACCCCAGGATCCTGGGCTACCCCATGAGCTGCCCCTGGCACTGGGGCCTTCCCTCGTCCCACTTTCCCAGGAGCCGCCTCGGCAAAGCTTGTGCCATCCTGGGCTGTACCTGTTGTATGTGGGGAAGCAGGGGGTCCCTGATCCTGAGGACGCCCACCTCCGGAGCGTCAGGGGCTAGGGTGTGTCCACCCGCCCAGACTGGCTGCCACCACCCTCCCAAGAAAGAGCAGGAAACATCAGGGAGAAAGTGCTTTATCAGCCGTGCTCCACGTGGGCTCAGCCCCGAACTCGGACTCGCCAGGAGTAGGTGGTCAGCACGCGCTGCTGCCTGCGCACCACACAGGTGTAGGTGCCCTCGTTGACCGCGTTGGCGATGATGCTCAGGTGCGCCTCGCCCAGGGCCAGGTAGCCGGGGTAGGAGAACTCCAGTGGCTCCTGGTCCTTGTACCAGCTGTGGGGAGGGGGGATCTCCTGTAGGCTCAGGCCCCGCTGCTGCCTGGGCTGCCCACCCCGAGGACCACCAGGCTGCCCACTCACTACACTTTCCCCTTCTTGTGGAGAATCTTCTGGCCACAGCGAAAGGTCACGTTCCTGCCCTCAGGCACCAGCCTGGTTTTGGTCCTGGGGGGCGGTGGGGTGGCGGCCACCGTGGGGAAGGGGAATTCTGCTCGGGTGGGGGGGAAGAGCCCCGTCAGTGTCCCCCCAGCCCAGACCATGGCCAAGACCGGCTCCCACGCAGCCCCGTCCCGGCCTTGGGCATCACCGTAGCAGAAGTCGCAGCTGCTGGGGCAGAGCCTCTTCATGAGCCGCCGGCGAGCGTCGCAGAAGCCCCTCCGCGCCCAGGACGTGCACACGAACAGCCTGTCCAGGCATCCTGCCGGGAGCGTGGGGAGCTCGGCCTGGCTCGGGACCGCGTGGTCACCCGCCTCCCGCCCGACAAAGGGACTCACCGTAGAGCCGGTGCAGCCCCCACAGCTCGTCCTGGGACAACGCCTTCCAGCCGCGCAGCGTGGCGTTCAGGTGCATGAGCGCCCGGCCATGCTGCGAGTGCATCAGGCCCAGCGCGTGGCCGATCTCGTGGGCCGCCACGTGCACCAGGTCAGTGAGCCACACGCCTGCGGACCCCGCCGGTCAGCGCCTGGGAACCCCGAGCCCAGCCCCGCCGCCCGTGGCCAGCTCCCCGAGGCCCGGCACATCTGCTGGAGCGCAGCAGCGGAGCCGCCCTCGGCGCAGCCACGGAAAGATAAGAATGTTCTGGGCCCAGGCAGTGAGCTCGGCCCCCAGGAATGCAGCTCCAGCTACCGCTCCAGCGGCGCAGGGGGATGGGAAGGGGAGTTCGGGGCTGCCGGGACTAGGGGCTCCCACGGGCTCTCCTCCTTGCCTGCTTGACCCCAGCGGCAGCCACCACCCCGGAAAGTCCCTCCTGCCGCCCGCCCCAAATCCCGCCCGCCCGCTGCAGCCCCCGTGCTGCGGGGGAGAGGTCCCCGGAGGCCCTCCCGGAGGGTCACCTTTCTTCCAGCTGTAGCGCGTGGGGCCCAAGACCCAGTACTCGCTGTCGTCGAAGTGGATGCCGCCGTGCGGGGGGAAGAAGGCGTGGGCCAGCTCCCCGGTGGGGCCGTCGAAGCAGTGGTGCAGCGCGGAGACCAGGCAGTCCGTGTGGTTGATCGGGTAGAAACCTGCGAGGAGCACGGGGCTGAGAGGCCGGGCGCGCACAGCCGGGCCGGGCTGGGGGCGGGCGCCCACCTATCCGGAGGTCGCTGGGCTGCTCGGGGGCCACCTCGCGAAAGCTGAAGGGGGACACGTCGCTCCACATGCGGAAGGCGGCAGCCAGGGCCCGCCGGGTCTCCCGCGGGCTCAGCAGGTTTCGCGGGAAGGAGAGGATCCTGCCGGGAAGGTGAGCTCAGTGGGGGGCCGGCCGCGGCCCTCCCCCAGGGCCAAGCCACGGCGCACCTGTACGTGAGATTGAAGTGGTCCCAGCGCAGCCTGGCTGGGGTCAGCGTGTAGCGGCGTCTGCGGGAGGGCAGTGAGCCCGGGACGCGGGTGGGGGGGACCCCCGAGAGGCCCAGCACAGCGACGTCTCCCTTCAGGGAAGAAAGCGTGAGTGGGAGGCATCGGTGACGGGCCCCAGGGCCAAAAACTGTCCTGGAAAATGGACTGGAAAGAAACGGGGGTGGGGGTGCCCAAGGCTAGGAGCGGGCGTGACGGGTCCTGTCTGCCTGCGGTTTGGGGTCTCCTATCCCGTTGTCCGTCCCTGGGAACGCAGCCCAGTGGAGTGGAAGGTGCTGGACAGGAGGGCGCGGCCTCCCACCCCTCCCAACTACTGGACACAGGGGCCCTCCGACCTCGGGACGCACGTCCGGACCCTCAAACACCCCACAGACCCCGCACACGTCCTGCAGGCCCCTAGACAGACCAGACCCATAGACGGCAGACCCCAACCCAATACCTGGCCTCCCCGGGCCGCTCACCTGCGCTGCGCTCCCGGCCGGCACCGCCGGGGCCCCCAGCCGGGCCAGCAGCACCAGCGCGGGGAGGAGGCACAGGGCGACCAGCACGGCTCCGATCCAGCCGCTCTCGACGCCGGCCCCCGTGACCTCCGAGGGGACACGGCCCCCGCGGCCCATGGTGGACTTGCTGCGGGGCTCAGGGCTGCATGGGGCAGCACCGCGCGGGGGCCCGGGGCCGCAGAGCTGCCGGGGAGGATCCGGAGGGGAAGCAGCGGCTGGGCGGCTCGGGTTACAGCCCCGTCGGGGGGGCAGATGGGGCGGGAGAGGGGGGCAAGACTGCCCGTGAAGGGAATCAGCTGGCCCGTCAGCTAGCCGAGCCGCCTGCTGCCTCTAGCTGGGGGCATGGGGACCTGGGTCCCTTGGCCAGGGGCAGAGGCCTGGGCATGGGCTGCTGGGCGGGGTCCTGGGAGTTGGGGGCGAAGAGGGCCCCACGCAGCCAGGGAAGGGCAGCGCCAGAGCTCCTGCTTCCGAAAAGGCATCCAGTGGAGGGTCCCCAAGCCGGCTGGGCGTTGAATGTCCTGGTGGCTTTTTCCCAAACGGAATCCCCAACAATCCCCTGAGCCCTACATGAGCGGAGCCTCCATCCCGGCCCAGGCGACTGAGCGGGGCCGCAGGGGACGCGCCGCCCGCCTGACAGTGTCCCTGAGAGATGGGAGGGGACGGCAGGATGGGGACGTGGCAGTGAGTACGGGGCGGCGGAGTGGGGCGGAGAGGGGGTGCGTGGGTGGGGAAGGGCCGCAGAGGGTGTCAGGCTGCGGGGTCTCCCTGAGGGCCGGGAAGGGGCAGGCCCTGGCTCGGGAACCCCCGTGGGGCGCAGCACGGGAGATGGAGGGTGTGTGGCTCCTGAATCCCCCCCCTCCACGCTAGGCCCCAGCAAAGGGGAGAGGGAGATGGGAGGGGGAACAGGAAGCCGAGCCAGGCGCCGGGCGTGGAGGTCTGGACCGCCCTGACTGGGGCAGGGGCGGGGAGCGGGTGCGCAGCGGCCCGAAGGCTGGACGGGGCGGCCGGCGTCCAAGCGCGAGCGGCTCTGGACTGGGAACCCAGGCCCGGCAACGGCGTCCCGCGGGGCGGGGGCAGAGAATGGTGCAGAGGAGCAGGAGGTTCCGAGCCAGACAGGCCTGGGTCCGGTCCCTCCCCGTTTTCCGCGCCGGCCTCGGGCCCAGGGTGACGGCGGCGGCCGGGCCAGCGGGGTCAGCGCCAAGCAGCTGGTGGCGGCCGCGGGCGGTTCTTGGAAAGCGCGAGCCGCTGGGCCCGGCCGTGTATTCGCTCCGACACCGCCCCCCGGGCCCCGCCCCCCCCACGCCACGCTCGCCCCCGCCTGCGGGCGCCCTTCCGGGCTCTGGGCTCCCAGACTTGCCTGGGACGCCCCCAAATCTCTCCTGGGCCCGAACCCCACAGGGATTTGGAGTCCTGGGGAGCGTCGGGGTCCCTGGGTCGGCGAGTCCCCGCAGCCGCCCCCAAGACGCAAGAGAGAGGGGGGGCCCGGGGGCGAACGCGGGCGCCTGGGTGACGGGAGGCGGCTGCGCCCGCGCCCGAGGGAGTCCCGGCCTGGAGGCCGCAGTCTGGGCAGGACTCTGGATCTGAGAGACGGGGGCGGGCGGGCGGGGCGGACCCCGAGGGAAGGGGAGGTCCCCGAGGCTCGCCCGCGCGTCCCCAGGGGAGGACCCCAGAGGCGCCCGGCCCCCAGGCAGACAACGGAGGCAACGTCGGAGAATCTTTTTATAAAACACACGGCGGGGGCTCGCGAAGGCAGCTCGGGCGCGGCGAGCGCGCGGCTCACACGAAGATCTGGATGCGGTCGCGGATGGGCTGGCGGCAGATGGGGCAGGCGCTGAGCGCGGCGCCGCAGGGAGCGCATGCGCCGTGGCCGCACTGGAACACGAGGCGGATGTGGCTGTCGATGCAGATGGGGCAGGTGATGCGCTCCTCCATCTGCCGGTAGCGGCTCTGCAGCTCCTCCACCAGCTGGCGCGGCGGGCCGGGGGCGGGGGCTGCGCTCACCACCTCGGAGCCGTCTGCGGAGTGGAGGGCGGGTGTGAGCTGGGCGCCCTGGGGCAGCGGGGACCGGGGGCGGAGTGTCATCTGGGACGGAATGACCTGGAAGGGGAGCGGGTGCGGGTTGTGATCTGCAGGTGGGTGTGACCTGGAGGCAGGGCTGGGGCCGCCTGCGGGCTGGATGTGAACCTTGTGCCTGGGGCTTGAGGTGGCGGGGCTGCGTCAGGGCTGCAGGTGGGGTGTGACCTGCGGCGGGTGTGATATGGAGGCGGTGCTATGGGTGGGGTGTGACCTGGGAGGGACTGATATCCAGCTGGGCTTGGGTGTGGTTCGGGGAGTAGGGTGTTACCTGGAGGTGGGGCTGGGGGCAGGGTGTGAGTCTTGGGAGGGTGGGGCGTGACCTGGGGAAGGGCAATAAGTAGAAATATAGGTGGGGCCGGGGCTGGGAGGACCCCGGTAGGAGCAGGAGGCGCCTTTGGGGCACCGAGCCTCACCCACCTGGGCGCAGTTTCTTGCTGACGACCACCTGGCACCTGATGCACTTCTTCATCCTGCGCGCGCACTCTGCCGAAGGAAGCGCGCGGTGGACTAGGGCTGCGCTGCCCCGACCCCCGACCTGGCACCCGCCACCCTCAATACTCCACTCACCCTCGCACACGGTGCGGTGCTGGCACGGTGAGAAGAGCACCAGCAGCGCCAGCTCGGAGCACACCAGGCACTCGGCGGCCTCGGGCCCCGGCGCGGCGCCCACGTGCAGGTTCGTCACGGTGTTGGGGGTCCCGAGCGCGTGCCTGGTGCCCGGGGCCGCGCCCCCTCCCGCCTGCCGCTCCCTGCAGGGGGAGGAGGCGGCTTCAGTGGGGCCCAGAGGCCGCGGGGCCCCACTTTGGCCCCCCTCTCCCGCCGCCCGCGGGCTCACCGGAAGCGCTGGGCGCACCCCTGCAGGGCCTTGAGCACGCGGCCCTCGGCGGCCAGGTCCAGCGGGCTCCGGCCGCGGTGGTTGGTGTAGCTCACATCGGCGCCCTCCAGCGCCAGGAAGCAGGCGACCGCCGCGCCCACCGTCAGCTCCGAGCTGCCCGGGAGGCCCGAGGCCTGTAGCTGGGCGGCAGAACAGACGCCGGTGAGGGCGGGCGCCAAAAAGGCCGAGGGAGGCGTCTTCCCGCACCCGGCAGCCCCAGCAAAGGGCGCCCCAGATCTCAAATACAAGGGCACCGTTCCGGGAACCCGGATGGGACAGGCAGAAGGGGAGCCCTGCTGGGTGAGCCGAGACCCTAACCCCGTCCTCTCGCCACCCCACGGGCACCACCCCGTCTCCCAGGCAGCTCCGGGGTGCAGGCTGAAGGATCAGAGGACTTGGCTCCCGTCCGCTGCACCCCTGGAAGGCCTGGCTCCCTGGGCCGCTGGAAGGGAAGGTGGACAGTGGCTCAGGCCCCGCCCCCGCCTGCAGCCAGCGCCACGGCAGCCTCTCCAGTGCCCCGCGTCGCACTTCCTCACCCTGGACAGCAGCTGCAAGGGCCCTGGGTCCCCCCCGGCCCCATCCGCCACCAGGGGTAGCAGCAGCTGACGCTGCAGCGCCACGTGCAGGGCTGTGTCCCCCTCCTCGTCCTCGGCGTTGACATTGCAGCCGGCGTCCACCAGCAGCGGCACCAGCCCCACGTGGGCCTGCTGCACCGCCAGGTGTAGGGGGGACTGCAGCTTCCGGTTACGCACATTCACGTCGCAGCGGCCCTGGGGAGGGGTGGGCACTGGCTCAGCCCCGGGACCACGGGCCTCCTGCTCCCCACCTCGGGCCGGCCAGTGCCGCGCACCTCCCGGATGAGGATCTGGGCCACCTCGCGGTGGTTGTTGAGGGCTGCCAGGTGCAGCGCCGTGAAGCCGTCCTCCTTCTTGGCATCCACCAGCTGCCGCGCCCGAGCCAGAATCTTCCTCACAGCTCTGTGGGAGCAGGAAGATCGGTCTGGGACCTGGCGGCGTCCCCGGGGCAGCACGGCGGGAGTCTGGCGACAGCAGCGTGCCCGGCCCACACTCACAGTACGTGGCCCTTGAGGGAGGCGTGGTGCAGCAGGGTGAAGCCCTGGCTGTTGGTGGCGGTGACGTCGATGCTGGGCACCTCCGTGAGGACCTCGACAATACCGCTGGCGCCAGTGCCCGCCGAGATGGCGGAGTGCAGGGGTGTGTCTGAGTGGGCGTCCTGCCGGGGTGGAGTCACCGGTCACCTGGGGGAACTTCCGTTTGGGTCAAGGGCCAGGGTACGCAGGAGCTGGCACTCACAGGCAGGTTGACGTCACAGCCGCACCCACACAGGGTCCGCACCACCTCCAGGAAGCCCCTCTGCACGGCCACGTGCAGCGCTGTGCTCTGGGTGCTGTTGATGGCGTTCACCCGGCACCCAGCGTTCAGGAGCACCCTGGCGGCCTCAGGCTGGTTTCTGGGGGAGAGGAAGTGAGCGGGGGAGGGCACTGTGCCCACCGGCCAGACACCCAGGCGCAGCCCCTCCGGACCCCTCCCAGACCTCACCCCAGGGCTGCGTAGTGCAGCGCAGTGTTGCCCTCCTCGTCCGGCAGGTCCACGCCCGCCCTGGCCTGTAACAGCAGCCGCACCAACTCCACCTGGCCCAGGTAGGCAGCCACCTGCAGGGCAGTCCTGCCTTGGTTCTTGGCGTCCACCTGCCAGGAGAGCCAGCAGGTGAGTCCCTGGCCCTCTGCCCTCGGACTGGCTGGTGCGGGAGGACGGGGGCTGGAGCTTGCCTGCTCTGGGCGCCTCCGCACCAGGTCCAGAGCCCGGGCTGCGTTCCCCAGCGCCACCTCCACCACCAGCCTTCCCGGGTGCTCCGGGTCACTCTTCTGGGCCCGAAGCTTGTCCAGGGCCACGCTCAGCGAGCCTGGGGGCAGAGCTGATGTTAGCAGTGGCCAGGGTGGCCCCACCTCCCGCCGGCCGTGGGCTGGGCCGCACTTTTGTTCTCCCGGGCGCGCTCGGCCACGTCCAGGTTGGTGTCCTCCTCCGGCCGGTAGGCCACGAGGCAGGAGGGGCTGAAGGTCCACCGCTGACCACCGACCGCCACACGCAGGTTCCCATCTCCAAATACTTTCATCACTTTCCCGACGCGGCCCAGGGCCTGGGGGCAGAGGTGGGGGTCACAGAAGGTTGCAGGTGTGGGGGGCAGCGGCCTAGAGGCGGGGGCGGCAGGGGGACTCACGGGGGCCATGTCGTCCGTCCACTCGCCGTGGCCAGCCTGCAGTCGCTTCACCGTGTCAAGGTCGTCGATGACCCGGACCACGTCGCCCACCCAGAAGGAGTGGTGCTGAGCGACAGAGAGGGACGTGAGGGGCCCCCCAGCTGTGTGTGGCTGGCCAGGCTCAGAACAGGAGGGCAACCCTCAGCTCCACGACATAGGCAGGCTTAACGCGGCCCCAGGTCCGACCCCAACCACCACCAGAGGTTCTGGCTGGACCAGAACCCCAGGTGTCCAAGATGTTACCCCAGCCCAGGGCCATGGGATTAGCATCCAGGCTGACAGAAGCCAGCTCCGTGTAGGTGTGAAGCCCTGGGTCGCCGTGCGCTGGCCAGCAGCAGGCAGCATGGTCAGGACCCGTGAGCCAGTGTGGGGGCGGGGCCCCAGGACTGCGGGGTGCAGCACAGGCCCACTCCACCCCACCTGAGCCCCCCTCTGCAGGGAACCCACTCGACAAGCCTGTCTTGTGAGTCCCCTCAGCTCATCCTCGAAGGTGCCTGTGTGTCCTGGACCCCAGACCCAGAGCTAAGCTCTGACCCCCAGGCCTGCCCCTCCCAGGGCCGTCCAAGATGCCACCGCCGCCTCCTCCAGCCCCCGCCCTACCATCCTGCTTCCCAAGTGGCCCTCACCATCTCCCCCTCCCTTGGTTCCCTCCACCCTAGGCTGAGCATCCACCTCCCTGTTCTAACCAGCCACCCCCATCGGCCACCTGATGGCACCAAACGGGCATCCTAGGCAGCCCAGCTGCCTCCCTCCCAACGAGCTGTGCTGCCTTCCTGGCATCCAGGAATGGAGGGAGGCCCTACCCTGCCCACTCCAGCCGCACCAGCTCCCAGAGACACACCCTCCTCTGGGCTCCTTCACACCCGACCCACCTTCTCGATTCCACCCACCAGTTCCTCCCCTTCCTTCAGGGCTGAGGACTCATGGGTGTGGCTGGCACCCTAGTCCTTCCTGTCCCCCCAAAGCCAAGTGGGCAAGTGAAAGGGGTTACGGAAGTGAACAGATGGGGCACAGCCCAGTCCCCCAGGCACCTTGGTGAGCGCCCCAGGGTGGAAGGTCCAGCGGGTCTCATGGTTGAACTGCACACGCACGTCCCCGCGGTCCGTGATGCGGTGCACGGTGCCCGTCTGTCCGATAAACTGTGGCGGGTCATGGAGCTGTGGCTGCGTCAGGCTGGACACTTGGGGAGGAAGGGGCTGGGGGCCAGAGGGCTGGGCAGGCAGTGCACACAGGGCTCCAGAGTGGGGCAGCTCACCTCTGCCATCCTGGGGTTCCAGCCACCGTGGCCTTCCTGCATCTCCCGTAGGACGTCAGTGTCCAGCAGACACTTGACCTTGTCCCCGTGCTGGAAGGGCTGGCCATCAGCACTCACCCTGCGCTGCAATGGGGCCGGCTTGCCTGGGGGAGGGTGGTGGGCCAGGCCTCAGACAACAGCCCCTCCCTCCAGCACTTCAGCCAGGGCAGGAGGCTGATGGGGTCAGTGGGACAGCCCCGTACCGAGCCTTGGGAGGTGGTCCTTGTAGTAGAAGCCGCCTGCTGCGTCGCCCACACACCTGAGGTCCACCTTGCCCTTGTGGCCCACACGGTACACGTTGGTGGTACCGTCAGCCCACGTCACGCTGGCCACGCTCCGGCCTGTCTCCACATCCCAGCCACGGATGTCCACCACACGGCCTGGCTTCCCTTCTCCTCCTGGGGAAAGAGTCCCCGCTGGCAGGCTAAGGCTGTGCCTTGAGGCTGAGCTATAGCCAGCCACAGCCCAGCCCCCACCTCCCTGTTCCCTCTGCCTCCACTCACCGTCCTGTGATCCCCACTCCCAGTCGGGACCTCGCACCACCTTTGCTCCCTGGAATATACCCCTGAGTGGGATCCTTGGGAGGCCCTGGCGGGGACTCAGTGTGACACTGCAAGAGAGCACGTCCTCAGCCCCCTGAGAGCTCAGCACAGTGGAGTGGACCTCTGCCCACCCAGCCTGCTAGGCTCTGCAAGACAGGTCCCAGCTCCCAGCCCCAGCAGGTCAGCGCCCTCCACAGGCTTCGAGGGGATGTCCCTGGGCTTGGGCCTGGAGTGAACCTGCAGACCATGTCCCTCCAGGGACTCCCTGATGCCAGGCTGGGAAGGCGGCCAGGCCCACCCTCAGCAAGAACTCTGGGTGCAATCGTTCCTGCCTGCGGCCTCCTAGTGAGCCAGGGCACAGCCTGGCCCAGAGCGGGCTCAGCATGTGGGAAGGGAGGCATAAGGAAAAGAGGCCTGGCCAGCCGCACTCCCCACACAGGCCCTGCAGGCAGCCAAGATCCAGACCACAGCTCCTTCCATGTACAGTGAGGGCCGAAGAAGCAAGGGTGACAGGGCAGGGGATGGGGGGGGCGCCTCTGGCTGCCTTTGCCCCACACAGGCCAGACTCTCCAAGGCCAATGCCCTTGGAACACAGCACAGCAGCCTCCAAGCCAGCCCAGGGGGCTGCTCCAAGCACGGAGCCGTCCTGCCAGAGGTCTCGTGCCTCCATGGAGGACGCTGGCTGCCCGATGGCCATTGCTCCCTGCAGAGCCACACGCTGGCCACCCTCAGTGCCCCACCTGCACCTGGCTCTCCGGGCCTGTCCATAGCACCACTGCTTAAGGCCAGGGGCTTGGGAGTGGGTAGAAGGCAGTGCCCTCCCTGGAGGCTGAGGCCCAGGTGGGCGTCCAAGGCCCCCGAGGCAAGGCCTGGTGCCCGCCGCAGGGGGCTGGGCCTGGGACTCACGGGCGTGAGTGGGCCGTCTCGTAGCGGTCGAAGGCGTGGGCGAGCTCGTGCTTGTTGTGCATGTAGCACTGCGTGCAGAGGTCGTAGTCCAGGCAGACGCGGCACTTCCAGCGCATGCCCCGCAGCCCGTGCTTCTTGCAGCAGTCACAGATGATGTTGGGGTGCCGGACGCCTGGGGGCGGGAGGGGGTCACAGGGGTGCTCCTGCCCCAGGCCCCGCCCATCGCACCCGCCCGCGGCACGCACCGATCTGGGCGTTGTCGTACAGCAGCAGGTCGTGCGCGCCCTGGTAGCCAGCACGGTAGTTGGTGCGCGTACCCTGGTCCCACTGCACGACCACCGTGCGGTCGGGTGTGGAGGGGCTGCCGTGGCGGCCAAGCTCCACCACAGTGCCCACGCCGCCCTCGCCGCCGTCCTGCTGGCCCCACTTCCAGTCCACACCGCGCACCACGCGCATGCCGACCTGCACGCCCGCCTGGGGGTCTGGGTCCATGGTGGGCAGGGCTGCTTGAGACCTGTGGGCAGAGGGCACTCTCAAGCTTCAACCACCACAGGGCACTCTCCCAGTCACAGAGTGCTGCACAGGAGTGGAAAAGAGGCCCTAAGGGGCAGGCAGACTGGTGCAAGCCCTAGGGCCCAGGAAGGCAGTCAGGCGGCCATAGGGAAGGTGGGCACTGTGCCAACCTGGCACGGGACCCACAGGGCAGTCTGGCCCCTGGAATCAGGGATCCTGGCCCCGGGGCTCCCCTGAATGTCTGCTCTGGTCAGCACACAGTGGCCGTCAATAGGTATTTGTGTGAAATGTGAAGCATTTGGATTGTAGACACACAAATAAAGCTTTCGGAAGAAAACCACCATCTCTTCCTGCAGCCAATTAATGTGTTGGACTTCACTGAAGTAAGAGCTGCCGTCCCCCAAGGCACTCACACAGTGGGACGGGCAGCGGCACGTGAACCGGCACTGAGGCACACGTCCCTCAGAGAACCGACGTCCACACAGGGTGAGGAGCTCTTACGGCCCACATGAAAACGTCAGACAGCGCAACAGAAAAATGGCCAACGGGGCAGCCGCCATGCAAGACCAGCAGGCATCGCTCCCACACGCTGCTCCCGGGGGCCACCCGCTTTGGTCCTGCATATCAGGGACAGTACAGCGAGCCACAAAGTACCACGGGGCTTCTCTGGAAAGGTGGCCCGGCCATGCCAGGCACTCACAACAGGCCACACTCGAGCAGAGGCACGTTCCCGGGTCCTCAGGGGCCACTGGGTCCTGACGTGGGGCTGAGTCGCAACCAAGCAGACGCGCCCGCCACACAGCGCAGGCTGGAGCTCACCAGCAGATGGGAAGGGGTGCGGCCAAGCGCAAAGCCATGCCAGGTGGCTCCGGTTATAAAAGGTGCAAATCCAGGCTGCTAGAGTTGAGGACGAAGCCACAGGGCTCGAGGCCCAGGACTGCTCATCCCAGGCTGGGCGCTGACCCCTAGAGCTCACGCTTCAGACACAAGTCACCGTGGGCCGCTGCTCTCCAGCATGCCGGCCTGCAGCACAGCCTCGTTAACAAGAGTGGACGTGAACTTAAGAGGGAAAATCAGGAGGTGGAGGCTGCAGCTGGCTGTGATCGCAGCAGAGTGAGGCCCTGTCTAATGGGGAGGGGAGGGCCACCATCACTCATTTCTCATTGAACCACCAGGACCCCACGGCCAGGAAAGGAGGCAGTCCAGGGGCGCTGTCTGAGGCAAAGGTGGACCGCAGTCCTGGGAACCTGGAGGAGCACCTGAGGTTGGCTGGGTGTGGCTGACATCCTCCGCTGCCCGGGCCCACACGCCAGCCCTCCACCTGGGCCGAAATGCAGTCCAGCACCTTCCGTCTCAGGCCCAGCCAGTTCAGGAAGCACCCTGGCCCAGGGGAGCCTGCAGGTGGGTGGGGAGGAGGGCCCACAGCAAAGCCCCCACTGCTGCTCTGGGTCAGGGGCCTGAGCCCCCCAGGTTGTCCCCCAAGTGAGGCCCAGTGGGGAGCCCAGACCCACTCCAGAGACTGAGTCCAGCGCAGGGGCTCTGCCTACAGGGCTGCACTCCCAATCCATGCCCAGCTGTGAGTCGGAGCACAGGCAGGACTCCTGATTCTCAGGGGTACAAACCTGGCCAGCGTGGCCTCTGCAATTCTCCTTTCTCACTCTGCCCAGGACCGCTAGGGCTTCCACAGGAATGGGTGCTGTTTCAAAAGCACAGCTTTCCCTGGCTGCGCGTGGTGGCTCACACCTGTAATCCCAGCACTTTGGGAGGCCGAGGCGAGCGGGTCACCTGAGGTCAGGAGTTCGAGATCAACCTGGCCGACATGACACAACTCCGTCTCTAGTAAAAGTACAAAAATTAGCTGTGTTTTGGTGGTGCGTGCCTGCAGTCCCAGCTACTCGGAGGCTGAGGCAGGAGGACCGCTTGAACCCGGGAGGCGGAGGCTGCAGTGGTCCGAGATTGAGACACTGCACTCCAGCCGGGCAACAGAGCGAGAGACTCCGTCTCAAACAGAAAACAGAAAATAAAAGCACAGCTTTCCCTGTCAGTGACTAAGAGGAGCCCACCCAGCAGCTGGGCTCTGCTGCTTCAGGGAAACCCCGCATGGCCTTATCTGTCCAGAGGCCTCACCTGTTGGGTGACTCTGCCTCCCTCACCTGGAGCCTCTGAGACCTTCCCAAGGTGTGCACCAAGCCTGGGACAGGGCAGGCCCCAGCACCAGGGGTTTCTTTTGCCTATGCCACCAGTGAGCCCCAGATAAGGGGAGGTGTCCTATAGGCGTCTCCATAGCCATCAGGTAAAGTGGCTGGCTCTGCCCTCCCCTGCAGCCTCCTGGCTGGGCCTCCACATCATCAGCTGCCACAGGTGGCAGAGAGCAGCCCCACCCTGTGCTCGGAGGCCCCACAGAGCCAGGAGCCCAGCCACCACCCAGGGTGACCCAGGCCCTCCCATGGGCCCCTGCGGCACCATTCCCCTCAGTGGGGCCTCTGAGGGCAACCCCAGCCTGTGCTCTTCCTGTGCGGGGCTCGACCCTCACCAGCTTCAGCTTTGACTGAATGGCTGAGTGAGTAAATGAAACAAGAAGTCGAGAGAATCTGTGCCAGGCTCCTGTGACGGCGGCAACCCCAGTGTCCAGAGGACCCACCCAGCAAAGGCCGCTTCCAGTCAGCCCAGCGCTGACTGCCTCACCCAGAGCAGGTCCAGGTGGTCACAGCCCCACCCTGACCATGACCCTTGACTCTCCAGACCTCTGCAGACCCTCCCATCCCCACTGGGGGATACCCTGGAGGGAGGTCACCCCTCCTGCCCCAGCAGCTTCCCACTGCCTGCTCTGCCACCAGCCAGGGGAGGCTCTTTGTGGCTCCGGCTCCCAGGATCCATGCACAGACCTCCGCTTCTGCCCGTGGAACACCCAAGAGGGCCGAAGCCTGGCCTGGCTAAGCTCCCCAACTCCAGCCTCCTCTGCACAGGGCCTTTCCCCACAGAATGGCACAGGCAGGGGAGGCCAACGCAGCAGTCTGCCTGCAGGGGGGATGGGTGGGGCACTGCTCCTTAGGGGTGCAGGCCCCACCCCCTGCCAAGCTGTCCACCTCCACCAGAGCCACACGCAGCCTCCCTGCCAGGAGCCCACCATAATTGGCCACAGCCAGGGTCATGCTGGCCGGGGCCTCCTCCCTCTCTTTAGCCAGAGGTGGGCTCACCACAGGCAGCTGCAGAACAGACTGGAGGTCTCTGCTAGCAGGGGACACCCACCTGCCAAGACCCGAGATGGGCCTGGCAACTGAGATGAAGAACTTGGGGCAGGAAAAGCCAATGCTGCAGGCAGACAGTGTCACCCTCCTGCTGTGGGGTGGGGGCTGTCTCTGACGCTGTGATCCCTCTGCTCTGGCGGGGGTGGAGGTGCCCTCTGACTCCGAGCCCAGACTCTCAGCCACAGCCAGCCCAGCCCAGGCTGGCAGCCACGTGTGTGCTACCCACTGGCCGATTCACTGCGGCCGTATGCCGCTGGACCTTTCCAACAAGACGAGCCAGTGTACCCTGTGCCCAGCCTTGCCCTTGGGGGGACTGGCAGAGAACAGATGTCTGAGGGTGGGTCACTGGTGGAGCCTCTGGGAATCAAGACCAAGCCTCAGTGGGCCCCCGCGTCAGGGGGCAGCAGGGTAGGTTGCCAAGGCCATCAGCCCGAGACAGGGTGGCCAGTGTCCAGACAGCACCTGTCTGCAGTACAGCCTGTATTTTTAGCACAGCCAGGCAGCTCTCCAGCCCTGGCTCACAAAGTGCCACCCTCCCAGAGGCTGCCCTCATGGGAGCCCACCAGAGTTGGGACACAACCGAGCCGGACACGGGCAGGGCTTCCTCCCTGGCCTCACTTCTTGCGCCTGGAACCAGCCCCCAGCTTGCCAAGGGGGAGGGGCACGGAGGAGCCCGGCAGGGGAGCTGGCTGTGCCCACCCACTCCACACCTCTCCCCTGGCGCTGGATGTGAGCCCAGGGTCTGCAGCCCCAGTGCCCCCTCTGTAGGGCCCCAACTCGAGGGTCTGGGGTATGTCCTCCCTGCTTCCAAGGCAGCCCCTTCGCCCAGCATGGCACTGCCCTGGCCTGGCCGCCTCATCCGAGTGGGGCCTCCAGCTGTGCCTGCCTGCCAACCCTTCTGCGGTGCCACTACGGAGGCAGACCACATGCAGACGGCTCCCAGGCTCAGGAGCTCAGCATCCCAGACCCTCTGTGGGGGCCAGCAGCTTTTCTCTCCTCAGCTCCTTCCTGCAGCTGCCCACCTGCCTTCCTCACTATCACCCCAGGGCCACCAGTCACCCAAGACCACCAACCATCTGGCTCCCTGCTCCTGACACGCCAGCCCCGGGGCTCAGTACCTGCCTGTAAAGACCTCCCTGGGCATGCGCGCGGCAGGGTTAGGAGGCAGTGCTGAGACCCCGACAGCCAGGGAGGAGGAGCACCCCAGCCATGACCCAACACTTGTGCCCCTCCATCTCGGAGGTCCCTTCTCACAGGGGACAGAGCAAACCTGCTAAGTGGCTAGAAGATCCTGTCCACCAGAGAGGGGCCTGCCCCTTCCCAACTGTTCACGGGAGCTGGGGGCTGTGGGGTTGCACAGGCAGCCTGGCCATCTCAGAAGGAAGCTTGTGAACAAAAGGGCTCATCCCTGGGGCTTCCCTGACCATCCTGTCCTCCTCAGGCCATGGGACAGGCGCTCCCAGGTCTGGGATGGGGCCGGATCAAGCCAGCTAAGAGGGCACTGGTCACAGGCTGGGAGCAGCCTGGATCTGGGGACAGCGCTTACCTCGCCTGCTGCAGACCAGGTGAGGACATCCCGGAGGTGCGCAGGTGAGGAAAGCTGGGTTAGGGCTAGGAATGGGGTGGGCAGTCCTGGAGACCAAGCCCTCTGGGACGTGTTCCCCCAAGGGCCCCTCACTCCCTCTGCCTGCACCTGGGAGTTGCCCAGCATCCATCCCGTCCTGGAGAGCAGGCGGCCTCTAGGCTGCCCACTCCTGTGTCTCTGTTCTAAACTCACAAGGCTCCAAGCACAGCAGAGGGGACCTGCGGGACCTGTGAGCCCTGATCACCTGCCCACAGCGGGTCAGCTCTGGGCCAGAGGCTGCTCTGGAAAGTGCAGATGCCCAAGGCTAGCCCTGCCCTCACACCAACCCAGCCCAGGCTCTCCAGAAAGATGAGCCAGAGACAGCCCGGCCACAGCCCAGCACTGGTGGAGGGGCTCCAGGGAGCGCAGCCTTGCCCAGCAGACCAGAGCGGCAGCTGTGCAGCCCCAGGTGTACGTGGCTGGGGACGTGCTCGCAGGGCAGACGCTCCTCCTCTTGTAAACACAACCCAGGCTTCCGCTCCCGGGTGCCGCCTCACAAGGGGCATCATCATTATCAGTAAGAAACTGACTTCGAGTTAACAAATGTTTTTCCTTTGCCAGAAATGCTGGACTCTGCCATCTACCCAGAGTTCGTAGGCCATGCCCCCCGCAGGCATCTGAACCCCCACCCCAGGCAACTGCTCCCGATGTTAAAATGACAGAGGAAGTCAGGGCATGAAGA
The DNA here is from genome assembly GCA_031835075.1 of Saguinus oedipus. Taxonomy (NCBI): domain Eukaryota; kingdom Metazoa; phylum Chordata; class Mammalia; order Primates; family Cebidae; genus Saguinus; species Saguinus oedipus. The sequence continues at coordinate 39,450,219 of CM063175.1, read as the reverse complement.
CTCGCAACAGATGTGCTTTGGCAAATCAGAACTTACCTTAGAGCACACACCAGCCTCAAGCCAGCATCCCAGGCACTTAATTGCTACTTCCTGGGTCACAGACTCCCTCAGCTACCAGCTCTCCTACGACCGACACAATACAGCAAACCCACAGGCAGCCAGCAAGCCGGTCTGCAGAAAAAGGGTTTTTCAAAGGCAGTTTCACACATTTAGCATTTACTGTCTTTTTTTTTTTCTTTTGAGATGGAGTCTCACTCTTGTCGCCCAGATTGGAGTGCAGTGGTGTGATCTCAGCTCATTGCAACCTCTGCCTCCCAGGTTCAAGCGATTCTCCTGCCTCAGCTTCCTGAATAACTGGGATTACAGGCATGCGCCATGAGGCCCGACTAATTTTTCTATTTTTAGTAGAGATGGGCCATTTACCGTCTTAACCACACAAGTGGCCACCGGGTCTGTTCTACTGCTTTTAGTTTCTCTTTTTTTTTTTTTTAAACAAAGATGGGGTCTCACCATGTTGGTCAGGCTGGTCTTGAATTCCTGACCTCATGATTTGCCCACCTCGGCCTCCCAAAGTGCTGAGATTATAGGCGTGAGCCCCGCACCCTGCCTGGTTTCTCTTTTTCAGAAGAAACTGCCAGCTCTCAGAGGACAGGAGGATTTCTGAACCATCAACCAGGGTCTGTGTAGCAGAAGTGTTCCCTTATTGCAGATACTTTATTGGAAAAGCTTTAAAAGCCATAAAAACCAAAATCTATTTAGCAAGGAAGTTAGCAAATTGCCTTTATTCAGAAGAAGAAAGTGATATGGAGCTGGGACTGAACATGAGGCTGCCCTCCTGGCACCTCCAGCAGTGCCTCATGGCCCCGAAATGCCGGTGTGTGGCACTTCACAAGCCATGGAGTAGCTCCAGCTAACGCTGGTGGACATCCCGGGTGCCCCAGGGAGTGCAGGCCCACCGAGCCCCAGGGAGTCCAGGCCCACCGAGTGGGATGAAGCGCTGAGACGGGAGGCCAGCATGGAGACACCTACTGGGGGAACGCCCAGGAGCGCTGCGGCCACCTCCAATCCTGCCCATCGGGGTGGAGACCCGGAGACCCGCAGGCATCCTGCAGGCCGGGGTGTCATTCCCACTCACTGCCCAGGGCTGCCCTCGGCCAGCAGACAGCCACATTCAGACACCTGTTGCATGTGAAGCAACAGGCCAGGGTGGAAACGGGAGAGAGGGGGACTTCTGGAAAGGGCCAGGCTCGCCGGTGCTCCTGCGCCGCGGCCCGGCCGTTCTGCCCCAAGCCTGCAAGTGCCTATCAAGGGCCTGTCTGGCACCTCTGCTTATTTTCCTCCGTGGGTTCCGAACTCAGATGGGAGACGCGGGATACTCACCACTCCCCTCCACTCGCATGCTCAGACACAAACACAGCCCCTGTGACGTGGCTTCCACGGAGCCCCAGGGTGGAAGCACCACGTGCAAACGATCAGGCCGCGGACGGTCAAAAGCTCACCTGTCCGGCCGTCCAGTCGCCCGCCCGGCCGCCTTGAGACTCTTGGGCTGCAGGCCTGATGCCTGGAAACCTTGGGACTAGCCTCTAGCCTCGCTGGGCTTCCAACCCTGTGGCCGAGGGGAGATGCCAAGATGCAGTTAGCACCTCCACCCGCGGCTCGGTCGCCTGTCTGCCCCCGGGGCTGCCCGCCGGCTCCACGTCCACTCAGGCTACGGCCGCGACTCCCAGGGCCGCCGCCTGCGCGGATGGGCTCCCTGGGGTGTGGGACGCGCAGGAGACGCCAGCGCCAGGCCCGTAATTGCGTGCGCCCGGGGTCCACCGGCCGCGGCTCGCAGACGTCAGGGCCCAGCCGAGGCTCCGGGAGGCGCACGGGCGGCGGCGCTGGGAAACGGACGGGCCGGGGATGGGCACGGCGGGCACCCCCACCCGGAGCGCGCCCCGCCCCCTGTCATTCGTGCCCGTGGCTCGCGGAGGCCGCCCAGCCCCGTCCGCTACCAGACCTTGCCAGAGCCGCGCAGTCCCCGCCGACCCCCACTTGCCCGGAAGTTTCCGTCCCGCCCGCTCCAAGCGGGGGCGCGGAGCTGCGGGCCAGTCTCGGTCTGTCCCGGCGTGCGAGGCCGCCCACCAGCCTCTAACGATCAGCGGCGGCCAGGCCGGGCTAGGCTAGGCCAGAGCGCCCGCCGCGCCCGCCGCGCCCGCCGCAGCCCACCCGGCCCAAACGGCGACCCCGGCGCCGACCCCAGCGCCGCGGACTCCGAGCCGCGCGAGGTCTGCCGGGAGCTGGAGTCCCGCGCGGACGGCCGGACCACAACTCCCAGGAGGCCACGCGGCGGCGCTGCGCGCGCAGCCCTAACCCGTCCCGTGCGGACCCTGCACCGAGGCCGGTCCGGGGCGGCTAGGTCAGTGGGAGCTGGACGGCCGCGGTGCTGCGTTCTGACAGAGTGGAGCGGGACTCGTGGATAGTGGGGAGAAGCAGGGGAGCAGCTCCTCGCCCGCACGCACCGTCAGCCGAGAGAATGGCTCGCATGGTGCCGGTGACCCAGGAGCGACTCAGGGACGGCCTCAGGCTCCCAGGCCTTCCTGGGCCACGGGGCACCGAGGAGGGCGGCGGCCGGAGACGGTGGGGACACGGACGGCGGAATGGCAGAAGCCCAGGGCGCGCCCCCACGGTGCGCCGCGGCCACGCCCCGCCGTGGGAAGGGGCGGGGCAGGCGCCGGAAGTACGTTGCGCGGGCGCCACGGCGTCGCCTGCCCCTCGTGGCGCAGCTGGGTTCCAAGCGGCTTAGCCCCCCGGGCGCCTGCGCAGTGGCGGTCTCGGAGACGCCCTGGGTTGCCGTAGAGACGGGGGCTCTGGCGGGACTTCCAGCGCCGCCGCCACCTCTTTCCGACGCCACCAGAGCGGTGCCGGTTCGGGGTTTTGGGTCACGCAGATTTGGGACGACTAATTTCTTCTTCAAAGACTCCACTCTCTTGTTATAAGTCGTAAAATTGTAAATCGATCCTACCCGCTCTTCTTAACCGCAAATCGCGCGTTCACCCTGTTTGGAAAAGTTTAGGTCTTAGCCCGTCGGGATCAGTTCGATTGTGCGGTGCAACCCCCCGCCGCAGGGGAAGGACGCGGAGACAGCACCGGTTAGGGTTAAAAGCCGTCCCTCCTTTCGTTCGGTGTACTCCTTTTTTTTTTTTTTTTGAGACAGAGTTTCGCTCCTTACCCAGGCTGGAGTGCAATGGCGCGATCTCGGCTCACCGCAACCTCCGCCTCCTGGGTTCAGGCAATTCTCCCGCCTCAGCCTCCTGAGTAGCTGGGATTACAGGCACGCGCCACCATGCCCAGCTAATTTTTTGTATCTTTAGTAGAGACGGGGTTTCACCATGTTGACCAGGATGGTCTCGATCTCTTGACCTCGTGATCCACCCGCCTCGGCCTCCCAAAGTGCTGGGATTACAGTACTCTTGAGATTGTAACAGGCGCAAGCCTCTCCCTTCTGCAGAAGTAAAGGCGCCTTGCTGAGGAATTTCCTAAGTGCGGGTTTCTTTTGTCTACGCCGAGCACTTGTTTCCAGCAATCTTGGGGGCTTCTCTGGAATCCCATTCTCCTTCCGGAGGGGCTCCCCACTGCCTCGTTGTGGTGGCCCCAGGGGCGGAGGAAGTGAGGAATAAATCCAGACCCTCAGCAACGCGGGCAGTAGGGAGGATCCTTAAGAATTCCGATGAGACCAGGTAACTGCACAGATCAAGGTAAGAAACGTCGCCGTTGGGGCGACAAAGTATTCCTTGGTGGTCGGGGTCTCTGGAAGTTGAAAGTGTGTGAGAGGCACCATTGGGCACGAAGCCAGTGCGGAGTCCAGACTTGGTTCCGTGGTCGCCTCCTATGGCTTAGGGGGGTTTTCCAGTAGAGGGGTTATACGACCCGCCAATGCTAAGAGGGGCCTACAACTCCTGCGAGGGAAGCGGCCAATGAGGACAAAGTGAGTGCTCACGCAAGAATCCTCCAGTGGGACACGGGAGTGCAAGAAACCAGTAACACGGGGGATTGAGCCTCGCCAGCCTCCAGGACCGGAAATACCCCAAGTAAGACGGACTCTAGAAGGCCGAGCAGAAAATAACATTCCTTGACATGAGTCCCCTCGGCCTTATGTTGAAATACTGGAAGGATGATGAAAGGGCCAGACACCGGAACAGACTTCAGATGATAAAGTATTGCTGTTTTTTTTTAAGAAACTCGATGTTTATTTTCCATGAATCTTAGATGTTAAGAGCCCACACAAGAACAGCTTACGACATTCAGTGGTTGCTCCTACCCATCCAGTGGCCTGAGCAGTGGGAGCTGCAGACCAGTCCTCCGTGGCAGGCTGGGCGCTCCAGTCTTCAGTAGGGAACTGCTGGATAGGCACAGAGGGCACCTGCACGCCTTCAGACCAGTCGGCAACCTCAGGCTGAGCCGCAGTGAACTCAGGAGCTGGAGCAGTCCCTTCGCCCTGAAATTCCTCCTTGGTCACAGCCTTTCCAGCAGCAGCCTGCTCTTCTTTTTCAATCTCTTCAGGATCTCTGTAGAAGTGGAGATCAGGCATGACCTCCCACGGGTGTTCACAGGAAATGGTGCCACGCATGTGCAAAACCTCAGCCAGCATCCACCACATCAGACCCACTGAGTGAGCTCCCGTGTTGTTGCATGGGCTGGCAATGTCCACACAGCGCAGAGGAGAATCTGTGTTACACAGAGCAATGGTAGGTGGGTTGACATATGATGCCTCCGTGAGAGGCTGGTGGTCAGCCCTGGGGTCAGTGACCACAAGCAGCCGTGGCTCCCGGAAGGCTGCCTGGATCTGGTTGGTGAAGGTTCCAGGAGTGAAGCGGCGGCAATTGGAGTGGCTCCAGTGGCAGCAGGGAACCTCAGCACAGCCCTCTGGCCAGTATTCCTGGAGGATGTAACACTGACATCAGCAGGGTTTTCAATGGCACGAGCTGCCTGGAGAAGCTTCTCCCAGGTCCTCTTCAGATTTATGATGTAGACGCCTCACTTTTCCTTTTATAGATATACTGTTCCATCTGGAAGTCAAGGTTGGTGCCACCTAAATGGGTTCCTGCTGCCAGGAACTTAAGGACATCCTCCTCCTTCGTTTGCAGGACATCAAGGGCCCCGGACATTGTGAAAGTTTCCCTTTAAGTTATGACGGGAATCCAGAACAACACCCTATGGAGCCCTCGGCAGGTAGCGCTGAACGGAGTTTTGCTGTTTTATTTGGACTAAGGAACCCATCCTCAGACCTTCGGTCTTTTGGCCAAAGTGGGGTCAGACGAGGACAGAATATGCCAACTCCTGACCCAGTGTGTCAGTGATACAAAGTCCAGTTTCTCAAGAGGAGAAAGATTCTGCTCCGTGGTGGAGACAAGGGCCTGTCCTTCTCTATCGCCTAAAGGAACTCGGGATAAAAGCAAACACAAAACCCTCAAAGACCACTTTCCCCCACCGACCCCTCCGCCCCAAAATGAAGTCAGCCCTTCCCCCACCGACCCCTCCGCCCCAAAATGAAGTCAGCCCTTCCCCCACCGACCCCTCCACCCCCAACTGAACACTCAGCCCTTCCCCCACCAACCCCTCCACCCCAAACTGAACAGTCAGCCCTTCCCCTACCGACCTCTCTGCCCCAAAATGAACACTCAGCCCTTCCCCCACTGACCCCTCCGCCCCAAACTGAACAGCCAGCCCTTCCCCCACCTACTCCTCTGCCCAAGCTGAAAACTCAGTCCCACCCGCATTATAACCCTGCCCCGTGGGCCTTACCCCACAGTCCCACTGGACAGCCCCAGACACACCCCTCCTCAGGAAAGCACCAGTGGGAGATAGAACAATGCCAAAGGGACATTCAAAACCCTCCTTTCCTCTCTTCCTCAAAGAAGTCTCCCCAACCCTTTTTCCCTTAAGGGAAGTACCCCTAGGAGGAGGGGGTGTTGGCTTCGTAAATGTCCCCTTAACAAGTCCACAGGTTAGAAATCTGGAAAGGGAACTCAAGCCACTGTTAGGTGACCCTTGTGGAGCTGTAGATCAAATTGACCAATGTCTGGGGCTACAGCTGCACACACGGGCTGAACTGATGTCTTCCGGGTATTCTCAGAGGAAAGAACCGTGACCCAGGCGGGTCCAAAGGCAGTGACTTACCTCAGCTGATCGTTCACAGTCAGTTACAGCTCGAACTCCCTGTTCTGCTCTTTCCCCTTCTCACTACTGCACTTGACTAGTCTTAAAAAAAAAAAAGACCCGTGACCCACAGGGCCGTTATGTGGTCTGGGAGTGCGAGCACCCCCTGCTCAGAATGTCCTTGCAGCGGAGCATAAATGCCCAGCCCAGGACCCTCAGTGGGATAGCAACACTGTGGTCCCCTGAGAAAACATGAGACCACAGGGACGGGGTAATGAAAGGGGACCCAGAGTCAGTTCCTCGAACCCCAGATACTTCCTGAGCGTTGAATGTACAGCTGGGGAAAGGTGAAGGGCCTGTGGAATTCTTAGACTGAAGGAACAGGTAAGAAAATGGGCAGGACCCGCTAGGACCAGGGCTGTTGAGGCTCCACTTGCTCACCAGTAGTTGGCCAGACATTGCGAAGAAATTACCAGCGCTAGAAAACTGGAAGGACAGTTCCTCTGTTACAAGAGGCCCAGAAGGGAGATGTGGGGAGGGGCTGAGGAAAGGCAGAAGCAAAAGGCAAAAATTATGCTGCCCACCCTACAGCAGAGAGCTCTACGGGGGTCCCGGGGAGGCGGAGCTCTCCAACGGGGGTGCCAGGGAGGTGGAGCTCGTAAACCTAACTGCTGGGCTGCCGGACCCTGCATGGGAAATGAAGCGATGAAACCAGAGTCCGGGAGCAGGGAAAGCAGGTGTTTCAGGTTTGGAAAGCCAGGACGTGTTAAGAAGGCGTGTCTCGGCCGGGCGCGGTGGCTCAAGCCTGTAATCCCAGCACTTTGGGAGGCCGAGGCGGGTGGATCACGAGGTCAAGAGATCGAGACCATCCTGGTCAACATGGTGAAACCCCATCTCTACTAAAAATACAAAAAATTAGCTGGGCATGGTGGCGCGTGCCTGTAATCCCAGCTACTCAGGAGGCTGAGGCAGGAGAATTGCCTGAACCCAGGAGGCGGAGGTTGCGGTGAGCCGAGATCTTGCCATTGCACTGCAGCCTGGGTAACAGGAGCGAAACTCCGTCTAAAAAAAAAAAAGAAGGCGTGTCTCAAGTGGGAGAGGGAGAAGAAAGTCCTTGCACTCATGACAGGAGGAAGAATGGGGGTCACGGGCTCTTTGTCTCCCATCTCGATTCCCACCCAGAGTCCTTGAAACACTTAACGGCGGGACCCAAATCCAAGACGGTCGCTTTCCGAGTGGATTCAGGAGCAGCCCCCTCCTCTCTCTGTTTTCTCCGTCAGGTTTAGCCCATTCAGCAGAAGACCTTGTCTCAGGAGTTAAGAGGGAAAGATTCAGGGAGAATTTCTAGAGGAGAAAGAAGTTAAATGTAAGAATACGTGGATCGCCATTAAGTTCTTGTTAATTACCGAAACAAGAACCAATTTATCAGGAAGGCACTGAATGTTAAGGTTAGACTTAGGCCTGTGCTAGTCAGGGAAAGTTTCTCACTTCCTAATGGTGAGCGGGCCTAGGTCTGTGTGTTAATCAGGGAAAACTCCTTACTTCCCTAAAGGAGTAAGGAGTTTTATTTACACATCCCTCCTGACGTACGGTCAAAGGAAGGAACTCGAGGAAAGCTACGGGTTCCTCCAATCCATGTCAGATTAAAAACTCCCAGGGAAGTAGTGAAAAGGAAACAATACCCTGTTCCCTGGGAAGCCAGGACAGGGCTGAAACCTGTCGTCGAAAGCCTCGTCCACGACAGACTCCTTGAATCCTGTGTGTCCTCTTGTGACAGTACAATATTGCCTGTAAGGAAGCCAGACGGGTCATACCGGCTAGTGTAAGACCTCGGGCTATTAATCGAAGGTTCCCAGTCCTTACACCATTGTCAATAGAATCCCACACAACCAGCAGGAACTCAGGAGAATCTTGGGATTGGTTGGATATTGTCATCTGTGGATTGACTGTTATGCCTTAAAAAACAAAGCCCCCTATCAACTCACTCAACAAAGGCCATACCGCCTCCTTTGGACCCCATCTGAGATCCAACAGGTAAAAGACCCACCAGGCCGGGCGTAGTGGCTCACGCCTATAATCCAAGCACTTTGGAGGCCAAGGCAGATGGATCACCTGAGGTCAGGAGTTCAAGACCAGCCTGACCAACATGGTGAAGCCCTGTCTTTAAAAAAAAAAAAAAAATTAAAACACCTACTTGTGACTGCCCTGTTTCAGCCTTGCCCTCCTCAGAAGAGCCATTCTGCCTTCTCATTACCGTAAGCAAAGGAGTGGCCCTAGGGGTCCTCGCCCAAAAACACGGGCGCCAGCCATAGCCCATAGCCTGTCTGTCCAAAATCCTTGACCCAGTAACCCGTGGATGGCCCGACTGTGTCCAGTCCGTAGCAGCAACTGCGTTGCTAACAGAAGAAGGCAGGAAAATAAGCTTCGGGGGAAGCCTCCTCACGAGTGCCCCTCATCAAGTTAGAGCCATTCTGAATCAGAAGGCAGGGAGATGGCTCACTGACTCCAGAATTTAAAAATACGAAGCTTTCTTATTAGAGAGGGACGACTGAATACTCACACCGAGGATTCGCTCAACCCTGCGGCTTTCTGATGGGAAATGCAGACCAGGAAGGAACTGAGCATAAATGCTTAGATCTGGTCACCTGTCAAACTAGAGTCAGACTGGATCTCAGCGAATCGGTCTTCCAAACAGAGCACCGCCTCTTTCTAGACGGCTCCTCCCAGGTCACTGAAGGAAAAAGGCACAACGGGTATTCCATGGTAGCTGGGGAAACCCTCACACAGGTAGAGTCAGGAAGACTGCCAAATGGCTGGTCTGCCCAAACGTGGACTCTGCGTTAAACCAAGCCTTAAAGTCCCTGCAGAATCAGGAAGGAACTGTTGACACTGACTCCAAGTATGCCTGCAGAGTAGTCCATACCTTTGGAAAGATCTGGACAGAATGAGGCCTCATTCATAGTAAGGGCCAACACGTGGTCCACAAGGACTAGAAAACCTTCAGCTGCCGGAGAGACGATGATTGTCCATGTCCCAGGACACCAAAAGAACCCACCTTCTGGAAGCCGGGGAAATCACCTCACAGACCAAGTAGCCAGGCAAGCTGCCCCCTCCCAAAGGGCGCCCGTTTTCCATCTAAGCCTTCGTCCTCCACTCCAGCTGCAATCCTCACCTTCTCCCACGAAGACCAAGAGAAACTTTTTTTTTTTTCTTTTTTTAAGAGATGGGGTTTCACCATGTTGATCAGGCTGGTCTTGAACTGACCTCGTGATCTGCCCACCTTTGCCTCCCAAAGTGCTGGGATTACAGGTGTGAGCCACCTCGCCCAGCCTAGACCAAGAGAAACTGAAGAAAACAAAGCTAAGGAGCGCCCAAGGGGAAGTGGGTGCTGACAGATGGAAGGAAATGCTGTCCCAGACGCACAAGCTCTGTAGACGCAGCCTCGGAGCCAACAGAGCCCCTCGCTAGGCAAGTGGAGATGGGTGCAGAGTGTGAAGAAAAGCGAATATGCAAACCCTAAAGAGGCAGCCTCCCAGGAGAAGAAACGCAGGGTTGAGGCCATTCCACAGCATCTGAGTCGACTACACTGAAAGGCCCCCGGTGGGGCCTCCTAAGATGTACTAGGGATAGGAGGCCATCTCACCCACTGGGTAGAACCACCCCTTCCCAAGCGTGACGGCCGGCATTAGTCAAAGCTGCCTTGGAACGTGTCATCCCCAGGTTTGGACTAATAGCAAACGTTGATTCCGACAATGATTCCACTTCACTGCACACATCAGCAAGGGGCTAACCCAAGGCTGAGAATAAGATGGGACTATCACACTCCCTGGCACCCGCCCTCATCAGGGAGGGTAGAAAGAATAATTCGTCTCACCAGATTAACCTTGGAAAACCAGTTACCATGGACAGAATGCCTTCCCGTCGCCTCACTAAGAATCTGAAGTGCTCCCGTGTTCTACCTGCCCGAGCATAGAAAGTCAACACCCAGGCAAAAGTCTGCCCAATTGCAGGGTTTATTGCCGGCGACCACGGAGGACTCGTGTCTCTCCAACCCGTGGCCCCGAATGGAGGGTGACAAGACCTTTTTATACCCGTACACCCACCTTGGGAGTGGGGTGAGGGGCGGGGATGGGGATGAAAGGCTTCAGTCATTTCGAGGGCTAGTGGATTCTGTAAATCACCTCCTGGGCCGAGAGGAGGGTGAGGGGGGCTCTGGACATTCCAAGGGCCAGGGGACTTTTGTCGTTCCGATTCCTACTTAAGTGGTTTACAGAAGTCAAGATAAACATTAGTTTACACGTCGTCTGAGTAGGGTGGGAATCACAGACCTCAGTTACTTATTACGAGTCGCAGGAGCCAGGATGGAATTATCTTGGGCTGCTTATTCTGGTTATTACCGGTAAGCAAAGGCCAGCAACTCTGGCAGTCACTGATAAGAGAAGGCAGGCAGCTTAACTCTTCGCATTCTGCAGAGTAAACCAGCAGTCTTATTTTCGGAAGCCAAGGCCCACAGTTATTGCAAGGAGAATGGGGCAGTATTTACAACTGTTATAAACAGTCTTGTCTTTTATAAAATGGCATTGTTCAGGTTCTAACTCTAGGCCAGCTATATCACACCTGGAAAAGATCTTGGCCTGTCCCCTTATGAGATGCTGTCCCGGGTTCCTTATCTAAATTCCACAACTAACCTTCCTACATTTGAAACAAAAGATCAGTTTCTGAAAAACTACGCATTTGGTCTGTCTTCCACCCCTTCCTCCCTCAGGACTGAAGGCCTCCAGCGAAAACTCCACCCCTTGAATTCCCAGTTCACCAGCATCAGCCCGGAGATCTCATCCTTACCAAAAGTTGGAAAGAGGGAAAGCTCAAACCAACCTAAAGATGGACACCCACACACTCGAGTAAAACCAGCCCCACCCCTACAAAGTCATGGACCATCACTCCAGGACTAACGGCCTCCAAACTAACATTCAGAAAGGTTGAATCTTTCTTTTTCTTCTTCCTTTAGCTCCTGAGACATCATCAATGTAACCTGATCACCCTCCCCCGCAAACAATTACATTCAATGCCTGTCTTGTCATGCCCAGTGGGAATCTCCAAACTCAGAGACAGCTACGGTCTTCAGAGAAGTTCCTGTGCCCCTCCAGGAAAACCAACACCACCCCTGACTCTTGCAGCAAAGGAGGACAAATATTCCCCCTTTGGGGACAAGTCCAAAGTTGGGGGTTTGCTATACTTGGGGAGACGTTCTGTGGATTGCCATGTATCAGGCTGGACCTCCTGGAAGGGCTGTGCCACCCTAAAACCCTTCCTCCCACTGGCACGGTGGCTCACACCTGTCATCCCAGCATTTTGGGAGGCTGAGGCAGGTGGATCACTTGAGGTCAGGAGTTTGAGACCAGCCTGGCCAACATGGTGAAACCGCACCTCTACTAAAAATACAAAAAAATTAGCCAGGAGTGGTAGCAGACACCTGTAATCCCAGCTTCTTGGGAGGCTGAAACAGGAGAATCGCTTGAACCTGGGAGGTGGAGGTTGCAGTGAGCCAAGATGGCGCCACTGCATTCCAGCCTGGGCAAAAGAGCAAGACTCTGTCTCAAAAAACAAAAACCACTTCACCAAAGGAACCACCCCTTCTAATTGCCAGTGTCACCATTGCAACCTAGCCCTTATCTCCATCAATGTCCCTGCCTCCACCACCCTAATCCTGCCTCAGAGCACTTCTGTGACCCAGCAGGAGCAGGCGTCCCTGGAAAGGTCCCTATGGGCATCTTTGAAATACGCTTCCTTCCCCGCTCCATCTTCCCCCATGACTCCTTCCCAGACACACACAGTCAAACGATTTCTTGCTCCATCCCCAGTGACAAAACCAACATAGCTGTAGTGGAAGTCCAGGGCGTGAAGCAAACTAGCCACGGAAACCGGGTATCAGGACGGAAATGCCTCGCTGGACGGATTAAATATTTCGTCCACACCCTAAATAAAAGCGGCTGTTACTCTTGTGCAGCGGGCAGGCCAGAAGCCGATTGTTCTTTTCCCACTCGGATGGGCCAGTCGGCCAGGCACGAACTGCATGGTAGCTCTCCTCCAGACCCCACCACCTGGGGGACAAGTCGTGCCCTCTTACACTACCCAAAGGCCAGGAGCCCCATGGGACAGCACCCAGGGCCATTCGACCTCCCGCCCTCAATGGCGATTTTACCTCCTGTCTCTTAGGGCAGGGAGAGAATTTGACATTCCTTGGAAACCTCACGGGATGTCGTGGGCCTAAACTTTTTCTTTTTCTTTTTTTTTTTTTTTTTTTGGAGACGGAGTTTCGCTCTTGTTACCCAGGCTGGAGTGCAATGGTGCAATCTCGGCTCACCGGAACCTCTGCCTCCTGGGTTCAGGCAATTCTCCTGCCTCAGCCTCCTGAGTAACTGGGATTACAGGCACGCGCCACCATGTCCAGCTAATTTTTTTGTATTTTTAGTAGAGATGGGGTTTCACCATGTTGACCAGGATGGTCTCCATCTCTTGACCTCGTGATCCACCCGCCTCGGCCTCCCAAAGTGCTGGGATTACAGGTGTGAGCCTCCGTGCCCAGCCAAGGGCCTAAACTTTTTCAAGAGCTAACCACTCAGTCAGCCATCGTCTGTCCCCACGTGGTGAGTGGTGGTTTTGCTGGGGACCAATATGGGGTTCTGTGCCAGCAACAGGAGCTGCACTTGTGCTCTGGCTGGTTGGCCAGCCCTTCCACATTGGCATTTCATCAACCAGACAGGAAGCAGGTGACATGAAGGAGAAGAGACCCCCACACTTACACAGACAGTATCGGGGCACATAGGGGTGTCAGGACCCTGTGAGGGGCACCAAATGAATTCAAAGCTCAAAAGCAAACAGCCACCGGGTTGAGTCTGGCTTGTGGTCCGCTCGAAATAACAATGCTGACTTGTTGGGGAAACAGCAATGGAGGGAGGGCTCACAGAGTGCCACGTGAAACGGTTACAAGTCCTGGGAACAGGCTGGGTGCGGTAGCTCAAGCCTGTAATCCCAGCACTTTGGGAGGCCGAGGCGGGTGGATCATTTGAGGTCAGGAGTTCAAGACTAGCATGACCAACACGATGAAACCCCATCTCTATTATAAATACAAAAAAATAGGCCGGCCACGGTGGCTCAAGCCTGTAATCACAGCACTTTGGGAGGCCGAGGCGGGTGGATCACGAGGTCAAGAGATCGAGACCATCCTGGTCAACATGGTGAAACCCCGTCTCTACTAAAAATACAAAAAATTAGCTGGGTATAGTGGCGCGTGCCTGTAATCCCAGCTACTCAGGAGGCTGAGGCGGGAGAATTGCCTGAACCCAGGAGGCGGAGGTTGCGGTGAGCCGAGATCGCGCCACTGCACTCCAGCCTGGGTAACAAGAGCAAAACTCCATCTCAAAAAAAAAAACAAGTCCTGGGAACAGTAAACTGCGGCAGGCCTCGGGGGAGGCGAACTGCCCTAAGCCTCTGTTCCCGGTGCAGAGCGGCCTTGACTCTGCTTCAGCATCACGTGCTCAAGGGCGTCAAACCCCTTCTGTCCATCACGAAGCAACCAGACTCGCAGCTCCTGGTGACACACTCCTCCAGCTGCGCCTGGAATGCAACCTACAGATAACCATACGTTTCTGCTTTTCAAAGTTTCCCACAAAGCCGCCACTGCCCGCAGTGTTTAGAACGACGCGCCAGCTCCCGCTCACCGAGGAATGTGCACCTTCACGCCACCCCTCTCCACCATCACCTGAGCTCCACCCACCGTCTGCTGACTGCTCAGAGTGATTGTAACCAACGAATACCGTGGAGAACCTCAGCTTGGGGCCTTCGCTGCTTCCATTACAAGCGATGCCCCCCCACCCCCGACCCACTTTTCTTTTTTTTTTTTTAATTTTAAATTTTTATTGCATTTTAGGTTTTGGGGTACATGTGCAGAACGTGCAAGATAGTTGCATAGGTACACACATGGCAGTGTGTTTTGCTGCCTTCCTCCCCTTAACCCACACCTGGCATTCATCCCCAGGCTACCCCTCCCCAGCCCCCCCCACTGTCCCTCCTCCATTCCCCCCAATAGACCCCAGTGTGTAGTACCCCCCTCCCTGTGTCCATGTGTTCTCATTTTTCTCACCCGCCTATGAGTGAGAATATGCGGTATTTCCTTTTCTGTTCAGTTTGCTGAGAATGATGTTCTCCAGATTCATCCATGTCCTTACAAAGGACGAAAACTCATCATTTTTGATTGCTGCATAATATTCCATGGAGTATATGTGCCTTTTTTTTTTCCTATTTTTAATATAGAGACAGAGTTTCACCATGTTGTCCAGGATGGTCTCGATTTCCTGACCCTGTGATCCACCCAACTTGGCCTCCCAAACTGCTGGGATTACAGGCCTGACCCACTTTTGTTCTTCATCTTATTCTCATGCCTTCGTCACCGCTGAACTCAGGGTACCCACAGGTGGGATGTAGGGGCTCCCTGAGAGACTGGATAAATTACATATATTACAGTCAGCAGCGATTTGTCAGTTATAAAGAGATGCCATCAAGGGAATCACTGAACAGTTAGGCTCCACCAGCCAGATGGCCGGGAGAACAGAACTGCCCTGGACATGATGCCGACCAAGAAGGGCAGGGGTCTGTGTCAGGCTCGGGGTTCCGGGCTGTGCTTTTATCCGTAATAATAAGGCCCCTGACGGGACAGTCACAAAAGCCCTACGAGGCCTCACCACCCTAGCAAATGGATTATGCAAAAACTCTGGACTAGATGACCCCTTTACAGGCCTCATGGAGATGAGGGTTGGAAAACGGAAAGGACTTGTATTCCTGTGTTAACCCAAAGGCTTGCGGAAGCAGCTCTCACAAAAACGTCCCTCGGGCCAGGCACAGTGGCTCACACCTGTAATCCCAGCACTTTGGGAGGCCCAGGCGGGCAGATAACAAGGTCAAGAGATCAAGAGCAGCCTGGCCAATATGGTGAAACCCCGTCTCTACTAAAAATACAAAAATTAGCCGGGCATGGTGGCGGGCACCTGTAATCCCAGCTACTCAGGAGGCTGAGGCAGGAGAATCACTTGAACCTGGGAGGCGGAGGTTGCAGTGAGCTGAGATCGCGCCACTGCACTCCAGCCTGGGCGACAGAGCGAGACTCCATCTCAAAACAAACAAACAAAAACACCTCCCTCGTGTCTCCTCCTCTGTAGGCAGATAAGCTCTTCCTCCTAGAGATTCAAGGAGAACCACAAAGGCAAATCGCATTGAAGGGATTTGAAGAAGAAGAACTATCACACAGAGGTTCAGCTTTCCCACCATCAGTAGTAAAAGTTGTAAATCGATCCTACCCCCTCTTCTTACCAAATCGCGCGTTCACCCTGTTTGGAAAAGTTCAAGTCTTAGCCGGTCGGAATCAGCTCGGTTGTGTGGTGCAACTCCCCGCCACAAGGGAAGGACGCAAAAACCGTCCCTCCTTTGTTCCACGTGCTCCTGTGACTGTAACGGGTACAAGCCGCTCCCTCCTGCGGAAGCGAAGGCGCCTTGCTGAGGAATTTCCTAAGTGCGGGTTCTTTCGTCTAGCCGAGCACTTGTTTCCAGCGCAGACCTGGACACGGTGCAACACGGCAGTCCTGGCCCGTCCTCCCACCCCCGGTTCTGCACCCAGAGGCGGACACGTGCTTCTTGCTGTTCCTGCTGAGGGAAGTCTCTGCATTTCTAACCAAATGCACTACTGTTTTCTCATTTCTTTTTTTTTAAAGACGGGGTTTTATCATGTTGGTCAGCCTGGTCTTGAACTCCCGACCTCAGGTGATCCGCCCGCCTTAGCCTCCAAAGTGCTTGGATTACAGGCGTGAGCCACCACGCCCAGCCTTCTCCTTTCTTTTTTTATTTTGAGGCAGAGTCTCACCCTGTCGCCCAGGCTGGAGTGTAATGGTGCGATCTCAGCTCACTGCAACCTCTGCCTCCCGGGTTCAAATGATTCCCCTGCTTCAGCCTCTTGAGTAACTGGGACTACAGGTGCGTGCCACCATGCCCAGCTAATTTTTGCATTTTTAGTAGAGACGGGGTTTCACCATGTTGACCAGGATGGTCTCGATCTCTTGACCTCGTGATCCACTGCCTCAGCCTCCCAAGTAGCTGGGATTACAGGCACCTGCCACCAACAACACCCGGCTAATTTTTTTATTTTTAAAAAATTTGAGGCCGGGCGCAGTGGCTCAAGCCTGTAATCCCAGCACTTTGGGAGGCCGAGGCGGTTGGATCACGAGGTCAAGAGATCGAGACCATCCTGGTCAACATGGTGAAACCCCGTCTCTACTAAAAATACAAAAAATTAGCTGGGCACGGTGGCGCGTGCCTGTAATCCCAGCTACTCAGGAGGCTGAGGCAGGAGAATTGCCTGAACCCAGGAGGCGGAGGTTGCGGAGAGCCGAGATCACGCCATTGCACTCCAGTCTGGGTAACAACAGCGAAACTCCATCTCAAAAAAAATAAAATAAAATTTAAAAATAAAATTTTTTATTTTAATAAAATTAAAAATAAAATTTTTATTTTTATAAAATTAAACGGGGGTTTCACCATCTTGGCCAGGCTGGTCTCGAACTCCTGACCTCTTGATCCACCTGCCTTGGGCTCTCAAAGTGCTGGGATTGCAGGCGTGAGCCACTGTGCCCAGCCTCATTTCTGAACTGTAGACACGGCATTCTTCCAGAGAAGGTCCCTGAGAACCTGGCTGTCCTTCCTTGGAGCACTCCCCAGGGGTCCTCTGAGCTCCCAAACTGTCAACCTGAACGGAAACCCAGAGGCGGGCTCTCCAGGACAAGCGGGTTCATCTGGGAATGGCAAGGGGTCGCAGCCTGGGGTATTCACGTCAGGACTGGTCATCAGCCTACCTGAGGGGGAGGGGGAGGGGAAGAGGGCGCTGGGGCAAGGGGGTAACACAGATGAGCTCACAAATGTCGTTTTGTAACAAAACCTGAGAGGGAGACCCCCTGGCCTCCTTCTGTTTCCGGGTCTCCACCTCCTCCCTCCACTCCCCTCCAGATGGGAAGGAGCGGGAAAAAGAAAAAAATTAGCAAAGAGCTGGGAAGATGAGTCCCTTTTCAGCTGGCAGGGCTCTGCTATCTGTAAGCCTTGAAACTTGTAAATGCATCCTGTCCCTGGCGGCTGGAGGGCAGCGCTGAGTCCCCTGAACGTCTGCGCGAAACAGCTCTCCCGACTGACGTGCTGTCTCCGTAAGCCCCTCCCCGCTGGGCCCTGCTCACACTCTACATGAACTAGCAAATCAATGAAGGCAAAAGATGGAAGGTGGGGCGTCCAGCGTCCCGTCACCACACCCGGCTAATTTTTGTATTTTTAGTAGAGACAGAGTTTCACCAGATTGTCCAGGCTGGTCTCAAACTCCTGACCTCAGGTTATCCGCCCGCCTCGGCCCCCCAAACTGTTGGCATTATAGGCGTGAGCCACTGTGCCCGGCCTGATCTTTTATCTTTTGAGTTAATGGTTACCTGGTATTTTCACATACCTAGCTTTTTACTAACCCACAGCCAGTCTTTTTTTCAAGCGCCCCAACATTTTTACCACATGCCTAACATTTTCCAAAGGCCCGCACACACCGTTCCATCTTAACTGACCCTCCTGTTCCAACCAGACCAATGGCTTCCCGACTCTGCGGCACAGCCTTCATCTCAAGCTCTTCTCTGCTCTCGTCCTTGAGACTCACCTTGCCTTTCTCCTTTCTTGGGTTCCCTATGTAAACAAAAAAATAAGATCCTAAGCCCTCTACCAACTGGTTTTTGTTTTGTTTTGCATTTCGGACAGGGTCTTGCCCTGTTGCCCAGGCAGGAGTGCAGTGGCACGATCCTGGTTCAC
Organism: Saguinus oedipus; assembly: GCA_031835075.1. Classification (NCBI taxonomy): domain Eukaryota; kingdom Metazoa; phylum Chordata; class Mammalia; order Primates; family Cebidae; genus Saguinus; species Saguinus oedipus. The sequence continues at coordinate 39,432,204 of CM063175.1, read as the reverse complement.
TGCAGCCTCCTCTGCTTCTTGGACTCAAGTGATCCTCCCGTATAAGCCTCCTGAGTAGCTAGTACCACAGATATGCCCCCACCATGCCAGTTATTTTTAAATTTTTAATAGAAATGGGGTGTCAAAATGTTGCCCAGGCTGGTCTCAAACTCCTGGGCTAAGCAATCTGCTCACCTCCATCTTCCAAAGAGCTGGGATTGGCTGGGCATGGTGGCCCATGCATGTAATTTCAGCACTTTGGGAGGCTGAGGCAGGCAGATCTCTTGAGATCAGGAATTCGTGACCAGCCTGGCCAACATGGTGAAACTCCATCTCTACTAAAAAAAAATATATATTAGCCAGGTGTGGTGGTACGCACCTGTCATCCCAGCTACTCAGGAGGCTGAGGCAAGAGAAACACTTGAACCCGGGAAGCGGAGGTTGCAGTGAACCAAGATCTTGCCACTGCACTCCAGCCTGGTGACAATGAGACTCCGTCTCAAAAACAAAAAAAAAAAAAGAAAAAGAGGAAACCAAAGTATTGGGATTATAGGTGTGAGCCACTGTGCCCAGCTAGCCCTCCACCAACTGAACAGATCCTCTCTTGGCCGAGGGGATGGACCCCAGATAAATTTTTTTTTTTTTTGAGACAGAGTCTGGTGCTCATTCGCCAGGTGCCAGGCTGGAGTGCAGCGGCGCAATCTCGGCTGACTGCAACCTCCGCCTCCCGGGTTCAAGCGATTCTCCTGCCTCAGCCTCCCAAGTAGCTGGGACTACAGGCGCGCACCACCACGCCCAGCTAATTTTTGTATTTTTAGTAGAGATGGGGTTTTGCCATGTTGGCCAGGATGGTCTCGATCTCTTGACCTCGTGATCCACCCGCCTCGGCCTCACAAAGTGCTGGGATTACAGGTGTGAGCCACCGCGCCCGGCCCCACGAGAGAAATTTTTGAGACACTGGTGATGGGAAGGGAGGTCAGACACGTCTTATTATACCCAATCCTTCTTGGAGCTTAGACACAACAGCTGACCGGCACTAACGTTAAAACAGAGATCAAGAGAGTGACGGAGCCGACTGTTTATGGTGATAAGATACGAGTTATAAACAAGACCGAGGGCGATGCCAGGTAAGGGTGGCGTCACACAGGCCATTAATCTTGCCAACTGGGTCACAGTACAGCTGACACTGAGCAGAGCACGTTTATCTTAACCTAACTGTTAAGCTGACTCTGCTGACTCCAAGTTTTAGACAGAGCCTCACTCCCTCAAGCAACTGCAAATTAAAGAATCTCTGGGGCTGGGTGAGGCGGCTCAAGCGTGTAATCAGCACTTTGGGAGGCCGAGGCGGATGGATCACGAGGTCGAGAGATCGAGACCATCCCGGTCAACATGGTGAAACCCCGTCTCTACTAAAAATACAAAAAATTAGCTGGGCATGGTGGCGCGTGCCTGTAATCCCAGCTACTCGGGAGGCTGAGGCAGGAGAATTGCCTGAACCCAGGAGGCGGAGGTTGCGGTGAGCCGAGATCGTGTCATTGCACTCCAGCCTGGGTAACAAGAGGGAAACTCCGTCTAAAAAAAAAAAAAAGGGAATCTCTGGATCCATCTATAACCTAGAAGCCTCCGCCCTTGAGATCTCCCACCTTTGCAGGCCAAACCAGTGTGTGCCCTCCATGTACTGACTGTGTCTTCGCTTCTAATTCCTGGCTTTCTAAAGTGAACAAAACTGAACTGAAGTCCGAGCACTTCAGAACCATTTACTCAAGGCTTCTCGGATTAATGTTTTCCTGGGGCCCACACTCATTCATGCTGGTTCAAATTGAACCTCTTGAACGTAGTTCGTGAGGCTGGGCGTGGTGGCTTACGCCTGTAATCCCAACCTTCCAGGAGGCCGAGGTGATCGGATCACTTGAGCCCAGGAGTTTGAGACCAGCCTGGGCAACATGTTGAAATCCTGTCTCTACGAAATATACAAGGTTGACCTGGGCGTGGTGGGACACACTTGTGGTTCCAGCTACTCCAGGGGCTGAGGTGGGAGAATCGCTTGAGCACGGGAGGCAGAGGCTGCAGTGAGCTGAGATTGCACCACTGCACTCTAACCTGGGAAACAGAGTGAGGCCCTCTTCAAAAAAAGGGGGCAAAATGTATGCTTGGACTTTGCTCAAAGGAGCTTTCTTTCTTTCTTTCTTTTTCTTTTTTTCAGACAGAGTTTCGCTCTTGTTACCCAGGCTGGAGTGCAATGGTGCGATCTCGGCTCACCGCAACCTCCGCCTCCTGGGTTCAGGCAATTCTCCTGCCTCAGCCTGCCGAGTAGCTGGGATTATAGGCACACGCCACCATGCCCAGCTAATTTTTTGTATCTTTAGTAGAGATGGGGTTTCACCATGTTGACCAGGATGGTCTCGATCTCTCGACCTCGTGATCCACCCGCCTCGGCCTCCCAAAGTGCTGGGATTACAGGCTTGAGCCACCGCGCCTGGTTCTTTCTTTTTTTTTTGAGACAGAGTCTTGCTTTGTCGCCAGGCTCCAGGCTGGACTGCAGTGGCGCAATCTCAGCTCACCGCAACCTCTGCCCGCAGGGTTGAAGCGATTCTCCTGCCTCAGCCTCCTGAGTAGCTGGGATTACAGGTGCCTACCATCTCGCCTGGCTAAATTTTTTTTTTTTCTTGTATTTTTAGTAGAGATGGGCTGATCTGGAGCTCCTGACCTTGTGATCCAGCCACCCTGGCACGCACCGTGCTGGGATCACAGGCGCGCGCCACCGTGCCCAGCTAAGTTCTGCATTTTAGTAGAGACGCGGTTTCACCACGTTGGCCAGCATGGTCTCGACCTCTTGACCTCGTGATCCGCCCGCCTCGGCCTCCCAACGTGCTGGGATTACAGGCGTGAGCCACTGAGCCCGGCCCTGCTCGAAGGAGCTTTCTACACAGCTGGACTTCTGAGGTGGGACCTGCCACACGCTGACTCCAGCAGCACTCTGATCTGAACATCTCCAGTTCCACCTCTCTCCTGAAAGGCTGTGTGCGACTTCTTTGTGAAGCCAGAAGGAAGTTCTGGAACATCCCCTTCTCCTTTGGTGCAAAATTACAGTAACTGTCATGATGTCGTTTCCTTTTTTTGTTTTTGAGGCAGTTTCACTCATTGCCCAGGCTGGAGTGCAACAGCACGATCTCGGCTCAACGCAACCTCTGCATACCAGGTTCAAGTGATTCTCCTGCCTCAGCCTCCCCAGTAGCTGGGGTTACAGGCACCCACCACCACGCCCAGCTAATTTTGTATTCAGTATAGACAGGGTTTCACCATGTTGGTCAGGCTGGTCTCAAACTCCTGACCTCAGGTGATCCGCCTGCCTCAGCCTCCCAAAGTGCTGGGAGTGTATTATTTGGCCAAGTGTAGTTTTACAATATCAGAAAAGAGAGGAAGACAGGCTCCTCTGAATTATCAGCTCCAGGTGGAGAGAGGGACCCTGTGAGTGTGCTCAGTGACCCCCGGGGAGGTGCAGTGACCCCTAGGGAGGTACCATCCCCAGCAGCTGGTCACTAAGTAGGCTGGAGGCTGGAAGTTCCTGTTAACTTTCCAGAAATGTGGGCCTCCTGGCAGCTTCCTGAAAATAAAATAATGTTTTAAGAAAAAGAAAAAATTGGAGTATGTTTGAATTCAAAAGAAAAAGAAAACAGGGCCTGCAGAGCTCAAGCACACCGAAGAGGAGGGAGCGGGCAGAGCAGAGTTTTCCTGAAGGACAGGATGTGGTCCCCTTGGCCGAAGAGAGGACGTAATGACGCGAGCAGCAGGAACGGGAGCACCAATGCAGCCAGCGGGCAGGGGTCAGGCTGATCCCGGGCTGGCCAGACCACCTGACACCTGACCAGCCCACCCCTCACCTGACCAGCCCACCCCACACCTGACCAGCCCACCCCTCACCTGGCCAGTCCACCCCACACCTGACCACCTCACCCCTCACCTGGACGCCCACCCCACACCTGGCCAGCCCACCCCTCACCTGACCAGCTCACCCCACACCTGACCAGCCCACCCCTCACTTGACCAGCCCACCCCACACCTGACCAGCCCACCCCTCACCTGACCAGCCCACCCCACACCTGACCACCTCACCCCTCACCTGGACGCCCACCCGACACCTGACCAGCCCACCCCTCACCTGACCGCCCCACCCCTTACCTGGACGCCCAACCCTCACCTGGCCAGCCCACCCCACACCTGGCCAGCCCACCCCTCACCTGACTGCCCCACCCCTTACCTGGACGCCCAACCCCGCACCTGGCCGGCCCACCCCACACCTGGCCAGCCCACCCCTCACACCTGGCCACCCACCCCGCACCTGACCAGCCCACCCCTCACCTGGACGGCCCACCCTGCAGCTGACCACCCCGCCCCTCACCTGATTACCCCGCCTTGCACCTGGCCAGCCCACCCTAGGCCAGCCCGCTGATCCTGTGCTGAGCAGCCTGGCCCAGTCCTCATCCTGCCTTCCCCAGGGGTTCCAGTTGTCACTGGCTTCATATAGGGTCTTCGTATGGAGCAGAAACAAGACAAACCTGACAGGCTGGGTAAGCCTCCCCTGTGCCTTATCACTGGTACTGCTGATCCTCACCTGACAAAGGCTGGGTGAGCCTCCCCTGTGCCTTCTCACCGGCACCGCTGATCCTCACCTGACAAAGGCTGGGTGAGCCTCCCCTGTGCCTTCTCACCGGCACCGCTGATCCTCACCTGACAAAGGCTGGGTGAGCCTCCCCTGTGCCTTCTCACCGGCACCGCTGATCCTCACCTGACAAAGGCTGGGTGAGCCTCCCCTGTGCCTTCTCACTGGTACCGCTGATCCTCACCTGACAAAGGCTGGGTGAGCCTCCCCGTGCCTTCTCACTGGTACTGCTGATCCTCACCTGACAAAGGCTGGGTGAGCCTCCCCGTGCCTTCTCACTGGTACCACTGATCCTCAGAAAAAAACAGATTCTACTCTGCTCACCGCTCCTTCTAATCAGTTTGATGCATTTTAGGCAAATGCTGCCATCTTGCCAAGGCTCACCCTCCTGGGCATTGGAGGGCAGAAAGATGGCGAGCCCCTGGGGGACACGGGGGACTATACGTCCCTCCACTTCCAGGTTCCCTCCATAGGGTCTTGGGGCAGCAGACGCCCCTGGGTGGGCCCTGGCTCTGCTTCCTGGCCTCATGGACCCTCTGAGCCTCCACTTTTCTTTCTGCACCAGGGGACAGCCAGTGGGCAAGTGGCCCTTTGGGCCTGGCTGCTGCCCCTCACTGGCCGACTCACAGGTGTCTACACTCAGAGTCAGGTGGTCAAGGGGTGGGTTCCAGGCCAGGTTCCCTTCCTGTGTGACCCGGCCACCACAAGGCACAGCTCCTTTCCTAAGTGGAAAGTATCTGAACACCCGAGGGTCAGCCGTGAGCCCCGAGGGTCAGCCGTGAGCCCCGAGGGTCTGCTGTGAGCCCCGAGGGTCTGCTGTGCTCCAGCCCACTTGGGTCTAATGGAACCACTGGACCTGAAGAAGCTGCCCGATCCCCACTGCTCAGAACTGGGTGGGCTGGGCCTCCTTAAGGGGACCCTGGAAGCTGGGGCTGCTCCATCACTGTCCCACCAGGGAGAAAACAGAGGTCTGGGTGCTGGGGCCGTGGCTTCCGGCCTGCTGACCACGTGCCCTAGAGACGTTCTTCAAAGTGCTGCAGGCCAGGCTCACGCCTGTAATCCCAGCACTTTGGGAGGCCGAGGTGGGTGGATCCCCGGAGGTCAGGAGTTCAAGACCAGCCTGGCCAACACGATAAAACCCTGTCTCTACTAAAAATACAAAAATTAGCTGGGCGTGGTGGCGCGTACCTGTAATCACAGCTGAGGCAGAAGAACTGCCTGAGCCCTGGAGGTGGAGGTTGCAGTGAGCCGAGATTTCGTCATTGTACTCCAGCCTAGGTGACAGACTGAGACTCTGCCTCAAAAAAAAAAAAGCATAGAAAAGAAAGGCCAAAGGATGGGATTCGTTGGACGAAGGCTCTGCAGGCACAAGCTCGGCTCTGGGGCACCTGTCACTCTCACTGCCACAAGCAGCCGCACTGTGGGAAACGGGCGTCTGGCAGCAACCTCTCCGCCCTCCCTGACGGCCCTGGAGGACGAGCCTCCTCCCAGCTCTTGCAGCCACCAAGCCTGGGATCTGCGGGGCCCCTCAGCTTCACCCCGTCACTGGCTGTGTGCTCTTGGGATGGGTCCCAGGAGGTCACCTCCTCCCGCCGCTCGGGCCACAGAGACGCCCTCACTGCAGCACCATCTGGTTGATTGGTTGGGCTGAGGCACCCGCCGCGCCTGGCCCCCCCGACGGGCTCGGGCCCAGGGAGGCTGAGAGGACAGCACTTGGGAACATCACCCGCAAGAGGGGCTTTCAGGTTCTGATTCCACTGAGGTCGGCGGGGGCCTGGGCTCCAAGCCCAGGACCTGGTGAGAACGGGCACCCACAGACGACCACTGCTCCCGACAGCAGCGCAGAGCCCGCAGGGGCCGCCCACCTCTCCGCAGGGGCTCTGTCCCTGCCCTGGACTTTTGGAGGCATAACCGGAGGTTGTGAAGGGCTCTTGGGGGCCATATGTTTCTGGAAGAGAAATTGGTCACTGCTACTGGAGAAACGAGAGATCCACGGGAGCCCAAAGGCAGTTCGAAGGAGCCCTAAGGGAGGCATGAGAAGTGGTGGCTGCTGCCCTAGGGCTCTCGTTCTCGCAGCTCATAAGCATCGGCGCCGTTCCCCAGGTCCCCAGGGACCCACATGCTCAAGTCCCAGCAGGCCCGTGCCAGCTGCAAGGCCCCCTAGAGGCCGTGGCCAGGAGAACACCTCGTCCGGAAGCTCCCCAGACTCCGAAGTCTCCACCGTTGCTGGTGACTTCCACTGTTACTGGTCCAGCCTTCCCTGCCAAGCAAAAGCATTTCCCACCCGTCCTAGAGCTGGGGCAGCTGAGGGAAGAGGGCTCCCCGGAGGTCGGCCTGCCGAGAGGGCCGGCAGCTTCCTTGCTACAGGGAGGACTGAGCCCGGTGGCCCAGTCACTGGTGTGGTGAGGGGATCGGGAGTGGCTGGCTGTGATCTCCGAGGGGTCCCCTGGACAGACACCCCTCCAGGGACAGAAGGGCCTGAAAGGACAGGGCAGCCCTTCCCGAAGCAGGGACCCGCTGGGTGGCGCTCATGCTGCTGCAGAGGACAGGCCACGCTGGGGGGCAGAGGGACGGCCTTTCAGAGTCAGTCTGCTGCTTCGGAGCAAGAACAGTGGCCAAGAACCTCTGACAGTTATTTTTCTCACACCTTCTATTTGTGATCATGATACGAAGTCTGCTTTTAGAAAGCACTCCAGGCGAAAAATGAACTCATTTAAAGAAAACGGTTAGTGACTGTCAGGATGCTGGTGTGAGTGCACGGGAAAGGCCACCGGGGCCCAAGCGCAGGCCCTGAACAGAGGTTGCCACCTCCCCCTTGTCCTGGCCCCTCCCTGTCCCCTTCCCTCCTTCCTTCCTCACGGCTGGCCCCAGCTGGACCTCCTGGGACCCAGTCCCCACGGCTCAGCCGGAGACAGGAAAATGAAGCTTTCCTCTCACAGAATCGGTTTCCGAGGGGCCATTCCTTTCTCTGCTGGTCCTTTCTTTCCTGGCCTCGGGCCTCTCACCAGGAGCTCAGTCCTAGGAGCCGAGCTGGAGGCCTGATGCAAATCGGGCAGGAGTAGCCTCGTAGGGGTCTGCAGGGTCTGCACCCCAGGACCCTCAGATGCAATGGTCAGAAACCCCATGTTTTGCTGTTGACAGTCACTTTGCAGTGCAGGATCCACGTGCTGGAAGCAGGTGGGCTGGGCCGGCTTCATTCTCCCACTCTTCCCGTGACCCACCTTCAGCTGGAATCCAACACCTGTCAGCAAAGGCCTTGAGGCTAAAGAGGTCTAGTCTGGCTGGCCAGGCCTGGGTCACCTGCCAACTCCTAGGCAGGGGAGGGTCATGCCCACCCAAGCTTCCCACGGCCTGAGAATGGATAAAGGGGGCTGCCCAGAGAGAAACGGAGGTGCTACTACAAGAAGCTGGAACGATCGTGGCACATGGCAAAGGCCCCAGCTGCCCTCAGACCGAGATGCAAGGTAGCTGTGGGTCCCCTACCCCACACACCATCATGCAGGTCCCTGCCCTGCCCACTGCCCATGCCCTCTCATCTGGGGGCAGAGGGGCTTCCACTGGAAACTGGTGGCAGCAGGCCAGGTGAAACCCCGGGAAGTTCCGGGCAAGGACAAGGGGTTCCCTGGGGCAGCCACTGAGGCACCTCATGATGCTGGGGCAGGAGTCAGAGCCCAGGGTCTGCCCTGCCTAAGCAGAGGTGGGAGCAAGGAACAGGGAGTGCCAATCCCAACGTCTCTGCCCCCAACCTCTCCCTGCCAGGCGCAGAGGCCTCAGCAGACCCTGCCAGGGGCCCAACATCCGAGAGAGGTGGTGTGGGGTCAGAGCCCTCCATGCCGGGATGGAGGACCGTGACTGCAGGGGCCGGGGGCCTGACCGCTGGGACTGGGCTCTGCTTGGAGCCCCTGAGATCCTGTGCTGCCCTGGGTTTTTCACGATGACTAAGAGTTCGTGAGGCTGGCTGGGGACTCTGTGGGGGACGGGGACATGTCCATCCAAGGGTCAGGGACCAAGGACACCATAAGCAGAACAGACAGTCTCTCCTTGCGGTACCCCCAGGGGTGAGGAGAGCACAGAAGGGGTCGCAGGAGCTCAGGGTCCAGTTGCCAGAGACCCCTCCCCACCCCTGCAGGCCCAGAGCTGGCTCAGCGGAGGTGCCGGGCCAGGCTTGGGTGCGCGGCTTGGCTCCGTTTCCAGTTAGGGCAGGGCAGGCCGGCCGGGCCGGGCCAAGTCCGCATCCACAGTCCCCGGCTGTCACCCTGGCCCTGGAGGGGTGTCCTAGTTGCTGGGTGATCTACGCAGGGATGAGATTGAGGGGCCAGGGTCTTGGGGTGGGTCCAGCCTTCCCCTCCCCCATCAGTGCCGTCTGCCCGGTGCACAGGATGGGCTTTTTGGATTCCCTTTGTCCAGTCCTGACCTCCCCGCAGCGCCTCTGCCGCAAGAGGGGAGCGATGAGGCAGGGAAGGTCGGCGCCTGGAGCTGCCTGCGCTGCGTGCGGAGCGAAGGGAGTTCTCACCACGCGAAGCCTGGGCTTTCCCCCCGCGGGCGCTGTCCATCCCGAAAGGAGCAGAAGCCGCCGGGCGAAGGAAACATTCCCTGCGGATCGCCACCCCTTCGGTACGAGCAGCACCCTGGTTGTGCCAGTCCGGGGTGGCCGACGTTGGGGAGCAAGGCCCGGGGGTCCGGCGCGTTCCAAGCCGCTGCGCCCCCTGCGCGAAGCAGGAAGCCCCGACTGGTGCGGCCACGGGCGATCGCGGAGCCGCACGATGCGAAACGAAGCCAGCCGCGGCTGGGGAGAAAGGCGCGGGGAGCCCGCGGGGGCGAGCGAACGGCCGGGGGTCCGAGGTACGCTCGCAAGGCGGGAAGCGGGGGGAGCGCACCCTCGGCCGCCTCGCCGCGCGCCCCCAACCCTCGTCCACGAAACCCACAGGCCGCGGCCCGGCGAGGGTTAAGGGGGGCGGGGCGAGGGGCGGCCCCGCCTCCGCCGCCGCGCCGGGTCCGAGCGCGCACGGGGCGCGGGGGCGGGTCGGAACAGGCGGCGGCGGTGAGGGCGCGGCGCGCCGGGGAGCGCGGGGAGCGGGCAGCGGGGACGGCGGCGGCGGCGGCGGCGGCGCGGCCCGCGTGACCCAGCGCCGCGCCCCGGGCCCCGCCGCGCCCGGCCCAGCCGCAGGATGCGCGCCCCGCCGCTGCTTCTGCTGCTGGCCGCCTGCGCGCCGCCGCCCTGCTCCGCCGCCGCCCCGACGCCTCCGGGCTGGGAGCCGGCGGCCGACGCGCCCTGGTGCCCCTACAAGGTGCTGCCCGAGGGCCCCGAGACGGGCAGCGGGCGCCTGTGCTTCCGCAGCCCCGCGCGCGGCTTCCGCTGCCAGGCCCCAGGCTGCGCGCTGCACGCCCCGGCCGGCCGCTCCTTGCGCGCCAGCGTCCTGCGCAACCACAGCGTCCTCCTGCAGTGGCGCCTGGCCCCGGCCGCCGCGCGCCGCGTGCGCGCCTTCGCGCTCAACTGCTCGTGGCGCGGCGCCTACACGCGCTTCCCGTGCGAGCGCGTGCTGCTCGGGGCCTCCTGCCGCGACTACCTGCTGCCCGACGTGCACGACGGCGTCCTCTACCGCCTGTGCCTGCAGCCGCTGCCGCTGCGCGCCGGGCCCGCCGCCCCCGCGCCGGAGCCCCCCGAGGCCGCCGAGCCCGCCGAGTGCGTGGAGTTCACCGCCGAGCCTGCCGGCATGCGGCACATCGTGGTGGCCATGACGGCGGTGGGCGGCTCCATCTGCGTCATGCTGGTGGTCATCTGCCTGCTGGTGGCCTACATCACCGAGAACCTCATGCGCCCGGCCCTGGCGCGCCCCGGCCTGCGCAGACACCCCTGAAGCGCGAGGCCGCCTGCCCGAGCGCGCCGGAGCTCCCAGGTTCTCCGCCCGCTCTCCTGTCCTCGTTCCTGCTGCCTCTTTGAGATCCCTGCAGAGGAGGGCCCGCCGGCGACGACCACTGCACGTTGGCATCACCGCACGCCCCTCCCAGCCGGGCGTCAGACTCCCAGACTCCGGCTCCGGATTGGCCCATGGGCCTGCGCTGCTGTGCCGTCCGCATCCAGAGGCCTTTATAGAGGCGGCCAGGGCATGGCGCCCCTTCCAGCAAGAGCCATGGACACTCCGGATCACCCCGCACCTCCATCCTGTGCCAAATTGGCCAAGACAGACCGTCGCCATTGCTCGGTCACTGTGTGCTTCGCAGGCCCAGGGCGTAGCCCTCGGAGCCTGTGCTCCCCGCCCCACCCCACTGGGCTTAGGTTAGCTTCGTGCCTTAGTACCTCGGGTCCACCGCAGGAGCCAACAACCCCTGCTGTCCATGGGGGTCTGTGGCCCTGAGATTGGCCGGCCCCTCCACGCATCTGGCCAGCTTCCCCTCGGAGACACCCCCCAGCGTTGCGGAAACATGAGGTGAGGGCCTGCCGCGCTCTGTCCCGTTGAGGGCGTTCAACAAGCCGGGAGCCATGGCGTGGGAAACCTGGCATACGTTCCCCGGGGTGAGTGTCCTCTGACCGGGGGCGGCTGGTGGTTTTTCAGGGTCGGGCGTCCCTTTCCTTTGACGCGTGCGGCGTCTGACTAGGACTTCCTGTGGGAATGGGGATAGACGGCCGCCGTCAGCACAGGTCCAGTGCAGAACGTTAGATACCAGCCTCGAGCAGCCCGGCCTTCCAGTGCTGCCTGGATCCCAAGCCTCAGCAGACCCAGGCAGCCTCGGCGGCCATGGTGTGACCGACAGCACCACGCCCAGCCTTTGCACTCCCAGGGCTCGAGAGCCAGGATCTGGCCCCAGCAATGTCACCCGCCATGGAAGCAAAGCTGACCCTGCCCACCTGCTGCAGACCCGTGTCCCTGGCCGAGGTTGCTTTCTGTGACGCCCACCTGGTGACGTTGGACACTGAGGGGTATGGCACTGCCCTCCCCTCCTGGAGCCCCTAGCTCTGACCACCTGGACTTGACCTGGCCCCTCCTGGTCACTGTGGCCAAACACCCACTCTCACCCCAGCCACCCCGGGCCCCGGCTGGTGCCCCGTGACACCTGCAGCCCACCTCTGCCTTTGCTCCACCCACCCCTGCGTGGCGCTGGTCAGGCGCAAACCTGGCGCCAGTGTCTAAATGTCCATCATCCTCAGACCAACAGAGCTGTCTGTGTGTTTACTTGGGAAGTGGGCGGGAGGAAAAAGGTGGACTCCCCTTCTCCCTGCTCCCCTGGGGCCCTTGGATACTGGCGGGGTGCTGGCCCAGAACCTTCTCCTGGCCTGGGTGGCTGCAGCTCCTGGCAGGACGGGCAGGTGTTAGGGCTTGTCTGCACCTTCTTGTCCTGGGCCGGCTGTCTCTGCGGGGGTCGGGGAGGTACGTGCTGTGTTTAGAAATAACACATTCCCACAGCCATCCACTTGAGCTGTGACAGCAGCAATTAGGCTCTCCAGAGGGGCCCCCTCCCCGCCAGGGCCTCCCTGTGCAGAGCTAGAGCTGGGACCGGGGTCGGTGGGCAGAGGACAGCCTGGGGCTCCTGTATCTGTGCTGAATGCCACTCTTCCTCCCCTACAGCCTCTCCCAGGCTGTCCTTGAGTCACCTGCAGAGAGGGGTGACCCTGAGGATGCAAAAACAGGCGGGGAAGGGGGAGGAGGAGCCCAGCTCTGAGGATGACTCATCCCTGCAGGGGGGTGCAGCCCTGTGTCTAGACAGCCTGGCGGGAGTGGGGGCTCCTTCCAGCCACCTTCTGCCCTGGGGGCCCAGGCCACCTGCAAGGGTGTTTCCATGTCTTCTCCCAGCAAAGGCAGTGCCCAGGGAGCTGGAGCCATATGGCTTCTTGGGGAGCAGCCAGGGAGTTCTGGGGGCTCCCAGGCCAGCAGGATTCTGGCTCGTGAGCTTGGGCTCACACCGGCTACAGTCACGGGCCTGTCCTTTCAGTTCTGGGGGGCATCTCAGAGGCCTGGAGTCCAGCTGAGGGTTTGCAGAGGTGGACGAGCAGCCTGCAGGGCCCAGGGGATAAGCCTCGCCTGGGAGCAGGTGTCCCTGCTGGGGTGACTGCATCTGAGCTCGTGGTCACTCCCACAGACTGCTCGTTCCCAGCTGGCCACCCTTCTGGGAATGGGTGTCTGTCTCTGTCTCTCCCACCCTGCTCTCCCTGCTGGGGTGACTGCATCTGAGCTCGTGGTCACTCCCACGGACTGCTCGTTCCCAGCTGGCCACCCTTCTGGGAGTGGGTGTCTGTCTCTGTCTCTCCCACCCTGCTCTCTGGACTGTGGCTGTTCTTCTGACTTTGTGGCTCAGGCTGGGGTGGGGGAGGTGGGTGGACCGTGGCTCTCAGTGTAGTACTGGCCATATGCCGTGGAGCTGGAGGGCAGACGGCTCCACCTGACCTTTCTCACTGGTGCCTGGAGGTATAATTGGAGCTGACACTTTTCCCGTGTGGAGCAGAAGGCACCGGCTTCATCCTGGCTCATCTGTGCCTGCCCTTCAGGAGGCACGAGCCTTTCGGCGCCCCGTTTCCTCGTTTCCATGTGGAGTGGAAACAGCAGGAGCACCCGCCTCACAGATCGCCAGGTAGAGGTGAGAATTCTAAAGGACCCTCAGTCTTTTAGACCCAAAGCCCAAACATTTTTTTAAAAATTAAGTATCCGGGCACAGTGGCTAATGCCTGTAATCCCAAGACTTTGGAAGGTCAAGGTGAGCAGATCGCTTGAGCTTGGGAGTTCAAGACCAGCCTGGCCAAGATGGTGAAATCCCATCTCTACTAAAAATACAAAAATTAGCTGGGCGTGGTGGCAGGTGCCTGTAATCCCAGCTACTTGGGAGGCCGAGGCAGGAGACTTGTTTGAACACGGGAGGCAGAGGTTGCAGTGAGCCGAGATTGCACCACTGCACTCCAGCCTGGGAGAGAGACAAGAGCAAAACTCCATCTCAGAAACAAAAAATACAACAGAACAACTGATGGGAAGAGCCCAGGAAGGAGAATTCAGAGCTCCTGTGGCTACCCTACTCTCCAAGAAAACCTGCAGCTCTAGAATTGCATGTAGAGCTTTCCCAGTTCTTGTCTGCTTTTTCCTGCCTACTGTGAATGAGCTGCCATTTCTGCTTCTAATGAGATAAAGTTCACTGCTATGGCATTCTAGCCAACATTAAAAACAAAAATTCAAGGGGCTTTAAAATTACTGGATTTACAAATTACAGTAGCTCTGTGGCAACCAAAACCCTAGACACGTTTTGGAAATGTAAATTTAAGTTTGGCTGCCAATGGCTGTGGTGATAGAACATTTAACTGAAATACTGAAATACTGGAAGAAAAGGAACTAGAGAGATGTTTATTAAAGTTCTGCTCTGCGAGGAGCAGTGACACACACCTGTAATCCCAGCACTTTGGGAGGCTGAGGCTGGAGGATCACTTGAGGTCAGGAGTTCGAGGCCATCCTGGCCAACATGGTGAAACCCCATCTCTACTAAAAATGCCAAAGTTAGCTAGGCATGGTGGCACATGCCTGTAGTCCCAGCTACTTGGGAGGCTAAGGCAGGAGAATTTCCTGACCCTGGGAGGCAGAGGTTGCAGTGGGCCAAGATCAAGCCACTGCACTCCAGCCTGGGCAGCAGAGTGAGATCACTCTGTCTCTAAATAAAGTTAGGCTCTAGGCTGGGCCTGGCGGCTTACTCCAATGGTCCCAGCTCCTGAGGAGGCTGATGTTGTAGGGACTGCTTGAGCCCAGGAATCTGAGGCCGCTGTGAGTCATGATCATGGCACTGCACTCCAATCTGGGCAGCAAAGCCAGACTGTATCTCAGAAAAAGAAAAAGTTTGTTGGCCGGACGCGGTGGCTCAAGCCTGTAATCCCAGCACTTTGGGAGGCCGAGGCGGGTGGATCACGAGGTCAAGAGATTGAGACCATCCTGGTCAACATGGTGAAACCCCCGTCTCTACTAAAGATAGAAAAAATTAGCTGGGCATGGTGGCGCGTGCCTGTAATCCCAGCTACTCGGGAGGCTGATGCAGGAGAATTGCCTGAACCCAGGAGGCAGAGGTTGCAGTGAGCCGAGATTGCACCATTGCACTCCAGCCTGGGTAACAAGAGCAAAACTCCATCTCAAAAAAAAAAAAAAAAAGTTTGTCCAAATGTAGTGGCTCAGGCCTGTAATCCCAACACTTTTGGAGGCCTAGGCAAGCAGATCCCGCAAGCCTGGGAGTTTGAGGCCAGCCTGGGTAACATGGTAAGACCATCTCTACAAAAAATGCAATAGTTGGCCAGGTGTGGTAGCTCACGCCTGTAGTCCCAGCTACTCACGAGGCTGAGTGGGAGGATGGCTTGAACCTGGGAGGCGGAGGTTGCAGTGAGCTATGATTGTGCCACTGCATTCCAGCCTGGGTGATAGTGGGGGATCCTGTATCAGAAAAAAAAAGGGGAGGCTTTCAGATTGAACCGGCCACAGTCTTGAGCTCAGAGTAATTTTGTTAGACAGGTATCTTCATCATAAAAGTTTTGCTTTGGGGCAGGGGCAGGGGCAGTGGCGACGGGGCTGTGTGCAGGAGCATGGGGCAGGCTGGGTCCCAGGACCTGCAGTGGTGGGCAGGGCAGGAGCATCCACTCAGACTGGATTACTGGTGCAGTGTGTCACTGAGCTGCTCCCGTGGCGGTGCCATCCATGCTGGGTCCAGCCGAGGTGCAGAGCTGCGTGGACGTGGTCCTGGAGACCCAGGCAGGGTGCCTCATCTATGTCCTCTGGATCAAAGGGGCCCAGGGTGGGACTGCTTCTACTCCCTGAGGCTGCCGCTGGGATGAGCCTACCAGTAGCTCCAGCAAGAGCCATTCTGGCCAAGCTGGTCCAGTCCACCGTCTCGGACCTAAGGGGGTCCCAGCGGGCATCCACGCCAGACTTGTAGTGGCAGTCCCCGTGGCACCTACTGTCTTGGAAACAGACGCTCAGGGCCACAAAGGAAAATCAGCACTGAGACAAAGGATCTTTCAGCAACACAACTTTTACTTCCTGGACTGCAGGAAGGGCACCCTCGCTGGCCATCTTGTCATGAGTGCAATGAACAAAGGAAAACAGACGTATTGATCCCTTACACATTTGGGGTCGTCCTTACTGCTGTGTCTGATCTCCGTTGGCTGGAGCCAGATCTCACAATCTAAACTAAAACCTGATTGGCTAAAAACGTAAAACTTTTCTAAACAGGTAAAAGCAATGGAGAGCTGGGACATGCCTGTGAGCACGTCCAGCACAGATATCTTGGTTAAAGTACAAGGACAGAGAATGTACTATGTGCCTGTAAGCATGGTGTGTCTAACAGCTGCATAGGACAGGGCTTAACAAAGTTATGAGTACACTTATTCTTTAACAAGAAAAGAAACTTATGTTATCCCAGTACTTTGGGAGGCCGAGGCGGGCAGATCACAAGGTCAAGAGATCAAGACCATCCTGGTCAACATGGTGAAACCCCGTCTCTACTAAAAATACAAAAAATTAGCTGGGCATGGTGGCGCGTGCTTGTAATCCCAGCTACTCAGGAGGCTGAGGCAGGAGAATTGCCTGAACCCAGGAGGCGGAGGTTGCGGTGAGCCGAGATCGCGCCATTGCACTCCAGCCTGGGTAACAAGAGTGAAACTCCATCTAAAAAAAAAAATAATAATAAAATAAAATAAATGAAAATGGAAGCAGTGAGATCTCTGCATATTTGTGTTTAGCTGTTTACGCATATCTGCATCTATGTTGTCTATATGTGGACAGAAACCATTTAAGACCTTCTACTCAGATTGGCTTAGTGCTCACATACAATATAAATTCACCTACATGCATTTTAGTTCTTATAAAAAGAGTCTCACTGTCCCCGAGACTGGAGTGCAGTGGTGTGACCACAGCTCACTGCAGCCTTGACCTTCCTGGGCTCAGGTGATTCCCACACCTCAGCATCCTGAGGAGCTGGGACTACAGGTGCACACCACTACACCAGGTGAATTTTTATATTTTTTGTAGAGATGGGGTCTTGCCATATTTCCCAGGCTGTAAGTCTTTGATAAATAAGCTGGTTTTAAATTTGCTGACAAAATAAAAATAGAAATGTCATAAAAACTGGCAGCATACGTTTTTGCCTGAGTTTACTAGTCAGACAGTTTTCTATTTGTCTCTTCTAGATGTTTTGAGGTCATAAAACTATAAAGTCAGCCTAAAATAAAATGATCTTTTTTGTGTGTAACTATTTGATGAATGAAACTAATTTGATATTATTGGTTTAATGAAAAAGCTGTATCTTCTGAATTATTGACCACATACACATGTATTTAAAATTCTGATTTGGCTGGGTATGGTGGCTCATACCTGTAATCCCAACACCTTAGGAAGCTAAGGTGGGAGGAGCACTCGAGCCCAGGAGTTCAAGATGAACCCTGGAAACAGCAAGACGTTGTCTCTAATGAAAATAGGCCGGGCGCAGTGGCTCAAGCCTGTAATCCCAGCACTTTGGGAGGCCAAGGTGGGTGGATCACGAGGTCAAGAGATCGAGACCATCCTGGTCAACATGGTGAAACCCCGTCTCTACTAAAGATACAAAAAATTAGCTGGGCATGGTGGTGTGTGCCTGTAGTCCCAGCTACTCAGGAGGCTGAGGCAGGAGAATCGCCTGAACCGGGAGGCGGAGACTACGGTGAGCCGAGATCACGCCATTGCACTCTAGCCTGGGTAACAAGAGCAAAACTCCGTCTCAAAAAAAATAAATAAATAAAATAAAATAAAACATTAGCTGGGTATGGCCAGGCACAGCGTCTCATGCCTGTAATCCTAGGACTTTGGGAGGCTGAGGTGGGCAGATCACAAAGTCAGGAGTTCAAGACCAGCCTGACTAACATGGTGAAAGCCTGTCTCTACTAAAAAATACAAGAATTAGTCAGGTGTGGTGGCACAGGCCTGTAATCCAGCTATTCAGGAGGCTGAGGCAGGAGAATCACTTGAACCTGGCAGACAGAGGTTGCAGTGAGTGGAGATCATGCCACTGCACTCCTGCCTGGGTGAGAGCAAGACTCTCTCAAAAAAATACAAATAAGAAAAAATTAGCCAGGCATAATGATGCATGGCTGTATTCACAGCTACTTGAGAGGCTGAGGAGGATCACTTGACCTTGAGTGTTTGAGGCTGCAGTGAGCCTTGATCTCACCACAGCACTCAAGCTTAGGCAACAGAGAAAGACCTTGTCTCAAAAAAAAGTTAATAGGCTAGGTGTGGTGGCTCATGCCTGTAATCCTAGCACTTTGGGAGGCTAAGGCAGGTGGATCACAAGGTCAGGAATTCAAGACCAGCCTGGCCAAGATGGTGAAACCAGTATCTACTAAAAATACAAAAATTAGCCAGGCATGGTGGCAGGCACCTATAATCTCAGCTACTCAAGAGGCTGAGGCAGAATTGCTTGAACCCAGGAGGCGGAGGTAGCAGTGAGGCAAGACCATACCACTGCACTCTAGCCTGGGTGACAGAGCAAGACCCTCTTTCAAAAAAAAAAAAAATTTAGGGAGCTGCGGTGGCTCGGGCCAGTTGTCCTGGAGCTTGAGGAGGCGAGGCTATGAGTTCAAGGCCAACCTGGGCAACATAAGAGCCACTCATTCATTAAAAAAAAAAATCCCTTTTAATAAACTCATTTACATACACACATGTATATACATTCTGTATGTATATGTGCATATATATGTGTATACATATCTGTGTATTTTTTTTTTTTAAGAGACAGGGTTTCACCATGTTGGCCAAGCTGATCTCAAACTCCTGGCCTCAAGTGATCCACCCACCTTGGCCTCCCAAAGTACTGGGATTACCGGCGTGAGCCACTGCACCCGCCAATTTTTTTTTCTGAGAGGAGGTTTTGCTCTTGTTGCCCAGGCTGGAGTGCAATGGTGTGATCTCGGCTCACCGTAGTCTCCGCCTCCCGGGTTCAAGCAGTTCCCTTGCCTCAGCCTCCTGAGTAGCTAGGATTACAGGTGTGTGCCACCATACCCGGCTAATTTTTATATTTTTAGTAGAGATGGGGTTTCTCCATGTTGGCCGGGCTAGACGAACTCCCGACCTCAGGTGATATGCCCACCTCAGCCTCCCAAAGTGGTGGGATTACAGGCGTGAACCATCGTGCCTTAATTTTTTTTTGAGACAGAGTCTCGCTCTGTTGCTCAGGCTGTAGTGCAGTGGTGTGAACTCAGCTCAGTGCAAATTCCACCTCCCAGGTTCAAGCAATTCTATGCCTCAGCCTACTGAGTAGATGGGATTACAGGCATGTGCCACCACATCTGGCTCATTTTTGTATTATGAATAGACAGGGTTTCACGATCTTGGCCAGGCTGGTCTTAAACTCCTGACCTCATGATCCACCCACCTCAGTCTCCCAAAGTCCTGGGATTACAGGCATCAGCCAGCATGCCCGGCCAATTTTTTAAGAAATAGAGATGGATCTAGCTATATTGAGCAGTCCGGTCTCAGACTCCTGATCTCAAGAGATTCTCTCACATTGTCCTCCCAAAGTGTTAGGGTTACAAGCACAAACCACTGTGCCAGGCCAAACTATATAAATTTGAAGGGACAAGTTTCATGCCTGATGCATGGATCACACAGAATGTTCACCAAACTGCATCCAGAAGAATGAGGTATGCCGATAACTGGAAGGTGAACAAGGAGGAGAGGAGCTTCACTGAGCAACAGAACAGATCTCAGGAGACCCAAAGTGAGCAGCTACTTTCAACAGGCAGGTCCTCCCGACGAGCTGAGGAGATCCAACGTGGACAGACCCTTCCCACAGCCGGTAGTCCTGATGTCCCTGTGAGTATGGCTGAGTCTGGGGTTTTTATGAACTTTAGAAGGGATACTGTGTGCTGATTGGTCCATGGGCAGCCATGGGTGGGCCTAGAAAAAGCACAGTAAATTCTCATTCTGGGCAGCAGACTCCACCCAGAAGTGGCAGCCCAGCCCCCATCTTTCAGGCTGTCCCTAGCTTCAAGGTGGGTCTTCACTGGACACCCACCCCTTTCCACCCAGGAGCCTGTCAATCAACCATTCCATCTACAGGCTACTGGCTGTTCAGCCCAAGGGTCACCTACAGGACTGGGCTGAGCTGCCCTCAGGCCCTCCTCAGCCTTGCTCCCATGCTTCTCAGCTCCCAAAGTCCAGAGGGGGACGAGGCAGCTGGGGGCTAGCACATCAGCACTGCCCTGAGTGTGCACACGCCTGGCTGGGCTTGGCCTCAGCTTTGTTGGGAGTGGGGAGAGGCCACATAGCAGGTGCAGGTACTTCTGAGCTTTCAGGGGTGGGGTGGGGAGGCTTCCCAGCCCCGAGAGTGCAGGGATGCCTGGGTCCACAGACGTAGCTGGGCAGATGCAGCTGCACCCAGGAGGGTGGGGCTCCTGTCCTGCCAACTTGGACGAGGGCAGGGCTTCTACGTGCTCCGTGGCGCACCCAGTCCCAACTGAACTTCCCCTGCTGCAGCAAGCATCTTCTCAGCATTCACTAGAGAGGCCGTCCCTGCCATCAATGGTATAACTGACATTTCACAATCAATAGCTTCTGCTGGTAACTTCACAAAACCTAACCTACGAGATCTTTAGTACCTATTGGTTAAATAAGGTACTAAATAAGTCAATACTATATGCTGTACCTGGATAAATTCCTCTGGGAACACTGAGACCCATTTACACAGAATGAGAAAACAGGTACATGGGCCAGGCACAGTAGCTCATGCCTGTAATCCCAGAACCTTGGGAGGCCGAGGTGGGCGGATCACGAGGTCAGGAGCTGAGGACCATCCTGGCCTCTACTAAAATGGTGAAACCCCGTCTCTACTAAAATACAAAAAAAAAATTAGCTGGGTGTGGTGGTACACGCCTGTAGTCCCAGCTACTCGGGAGGCTGAGGCAGGAGAATTACTTGAACCCAGGAGATGGAGGTTGCAGTGAGCTGAGATCACGCCCCTGCACTCCAGCCTGGTGACTGAGTGAGACTCCGACTCAAAAACAAAATAAAAAAAGAAAATGGCACATGGTTATAAATCTCACCTAATTCCCTATGGCCACTTAAGTTATTGAATCGGTTTCCGTTCATTTCCAATCTTCTTCTGAGATGGAGTCTTGCTGTCACCCAGGCTGCTGTGCAGTGGTGTAAACTCGGCTCACTGCAACCACCACTGCCCAGGGTCAAACAATTCTGTCTCAACCTCCCGAGTAGTGGGACTACAGGCACATGCCACCACACCCCGCTAATTTTTTTTTTTTTTTTGAGATAGAGTCTCACTCTGTCACCCAGGCTCAAGTGCAGTGGCTCAATCTCTCCCAAAATGTTGGGATTACCTCCGCCTCCTAGGTTCAAGCGATTCTCTTGCCTCAGCCTCCTGAGTAGCTGGGACTATAGGTACATGCCACCACATCCAGCTAATTTTTGTAGTTTTTTTTTTTTTTTTTGAGACAGAGTCTTGCTCTGTCACCCAGGCTGGAGTGCAGTGGTGTGACCTCGGCTCACTGCAACCTCTGTCTCCCGGGTTCAAGCAGTTCTCCTGTTCAGCCTCCTGAGAAGCTGGGATTACAGATGACTGTCACTACACTTAACTAATTTTTGTACTTTTACTAGAGACAGTGTTTCAGCATCTTGGCCAGGCTGGTCTTGAACTCCTGACCTTGTGTTCCACCCATCTCAGCCTCCCAAAGTGCTGGGATTACAGGAGTGAGCCATCGCACCCTGACAAACTTCTATTTTTACATCTTTTATTTATTTATTTTTGAGACCAAGTTTCATTCTTGTTACCCAGGCTGGAGTGCAGTAGTGCAATCTCGGCTCACCGCAACCTCCGCCTCCTGGGTTCAAGCGATTCTCCTGCCTCAGTCTCCCGAGTAGCTGGGACTACAGGCGCCTGCCACCACGCCCAGTTAATTTTTTGTATTTTTAGCAAGAACAGGGTTTCACCGTGTTGGCCAGGCTGGTCTTGAACTCCTGATCTTATATGATCTGCCCGCCTCAGCCTCCGAAAGTGCTGAGATTCCAGGCGTGAGCCGCCCTGCCCTGCCTTTTACCTTTTTTGTTTCCTAATCATCACCACCACCATTATTTTGCTTTCCTTTAAGCCTAGGTTCATGGGTCAAAACCAACCTGCAAACCGGGATAACATATTCCTACTACTTTTGCCTTGTATTTTCCCCTTTAAACTTGTTCATTGTAATGTTTTGCAAAAGCGCAATGTCTAACAGAATAATGGTGACAGTACTTTGAGATTATAAAGACTACAGAAGTGACAAAAATTGAAGTTACTAATGGACTCCGGTAGACTTAGCCTGAGAGCCACAGTCTCGAACCTACTTTGCTGCTCAAATATGGTAAAAAGGGTTTTCCCAATGACTGCCAGCAGCCTCTCTCTCCAGCGTGGGACCAGGCCAGCTACCTAGGACAAGTTCATCTCAGCACGGGGACTTTTTTTTTTGAGATGGAGTTTCGCTCTTGTTACCGAGGCTGGAGTGCAATGGCACCATCTCGGCTCACCGCAACCTGCGCCTTCTGGGTTCAAGCAATTCTCCTGCCTCAGCCTCCCGAGTAGCTGGGATCACAGGCACGCACCACCATGCCCAGCTAATTTTTGTATTTTCAGTAGAGACGGGGTTTCACCTTGTTGACCAGGATGGGCTCGATCTCTTGACCTCGTGATCCACCCGCCTCAGCCTCCCAAAGTGCTGGGATTACAGGCATGAGCGACCGCGCCCGGCAGCACGGGAACTTTCGAAACTTAACTACAAGATGATAGACCACTGATGCATTTGGAGAAAGAGCTCAATCAAAAGGGGAAAATATCCACGTTGTCAAAATAAAAGTGGACTCACTTATTCAAATTACTCTGATAAATACATCTGGGAAAAGGCCATGAAGAGAGAGTCCTCATGAATAAATAAGAAAAACTAACACGAGATTCTGCATAAACCACAACCTTGCAGTAAGGCAACTTTACACAAAAGATCCTTCCGCAAGGACATCTGCCCAGCAACTGTTACTGATCTCTGCAGCAAGGTTACTTCCAAACCATTGTCTTCCTCTTCATTTTTCCTTTAAAAATCATCGTCCTGCCTGAACCCAGGAGGCAGAGGTTGCCGTGAGTGGAGATCACGCCATTGCACTCCAGCCTGGGTAACAAGAGCGAAACTCCGTCTCAAAAAAAAAAAAAAATCGTCTTTTGGGCTGGGCGTGGTGGCTCACGCTTGTAATCCCAGCACTTTGGGAGGCTGAGGCAGGTGGATCACCTGAGGTCAGGAGTTCGAGACCAGCCTGACCAATATGGTGAAACCCCGCCTCTTAAAAAAAAAAAAAAAAAAAGTCTTTCTTTACTTTCCAGAATGTGCAAATCGTTGACCATTATGGCACGCATATTCGACAGCGCCCTATTCCCAAATAAATACGCTTTTCAGTTAGCCCCTCTGCCTTAGGTTGACAATCATCATCTTCCCTCTCCCCTCTGTTGCTCCCCCACAAAAAACGCCAACCCACCGCCCGCTGCTGCAAGGCTGCCTCCGGGGAGACAGCGTAGCTGGGGAGTCACACGGCGCGTTGACTCGATTTTCTGTAACTTCATCCAAATCTCAGGCCAGCCGGCGGCCTCTCCAAGGAAGCCCGAGGCGAGGAAGGCCCTCGTCGGCGCGCACCCCCGAGCAGGTCGGTCACAGGCCGGCGCTCTCCCGGAAACGTTCAACGCTGGGCGCTTTCATCAAAGAGCAACGCGCTCCTGCTTGTATAAGCCCGGGCGGGGCGGCCTCCAGGATGCGGGAACGTCTGTGGGTCTCGGGGATAGCGGAGGGAACCGGACGACTCGGGGGACGGCAGGAGCGAGAACGACGGACCCCACGGGGACCGAGGGGACGTACTGCTTCGTCTACATCGTCCCAGGAGACGAGACGCCAGGCGCTTCGCAGCTTTCCCAGCGGCGGCGGTGGCGACGCCACACTGTGACGTCTCGGGCGTTCGGCGCGGCACGTACGTCACAATACGCCTGCGTCACACTAAGCGCCGGCGCGGGGCGCCGTGACGCTCAGCCGCGCCCTCCGGAGTGCGGGTCTCTGCTGCGGACGCCGGGGGCCGGCGCGCCGTGGGCCGCCCCCGGCCTCGCAGAGTGTAGCGCGCCCGAAGGCCAGTGCCTGCCCGCAGTCGGCGGCCCGGTGCTCGGACTGGGCGGGGAGGCAGACGCCGCACGCTACGCCGCCGGCACCGCCGCTTCCGCGTCGCCGGCTTCCGGCCGCTGCGGCCGCCATTTTGCTCGCGCGGAAGCACCGCGGTGGGGTGGGAGCCCGAGCGGGAGCCCCGCGGGCTGTGCGGCCGCCGCCATGCCGTCGTCCCCGCTGCGGGTGGCGGTGGTGTGCTCGAGCAACCAGAACCGGAGCATGGAGGCGCACAATATCCTCAGGTAGTTGGGCTCCGCCCTGGCCCCGCGCGCTCTGCCCCGGCGACCGGCCCTCCCTCCTCCCCGGTTCCCCCTGGCCCGCGCCGGGCGCCCTGGGAGGAAGCTGGGCCTGGCCGCGCTCGGGGGTCGGCTTGGTAGGGTTGGCAGCGGGACGGCGGCGCGCGGCGCCCACACGCGGGCGGAC
The DNA here is from genome assembly GCA_031835075.1 of Saguinus oedipus. NCBI lineage: Eukaryota > Metazoa > Chordata > Mammalia > Primates > Cebidae > Saguinus > Saguinus oedipus. The sequence goes on along the minus strand of CM063175.1, from coordinate 39,407,983 downwards.
ATCACAGGGAAGGCAGGTTCCGGGACGAGGCGCCCGCTGCCGGGGGTCCTCCGAGCTCCCCGAGGCCGGGCCGGGGGCGAGAGTAGCGGCCGAGGTGAGGGGCTGCGGGTCGGCGGCCGATCATGGTATTTCGTGTGCGACGTTGGTCACCTTTGCTGGAAACGCGCACAACATAACCTCGGCATAGAACGGTGTTGGAAATAACAAAGCGGTCTGTTTCTTTAATGCCGTGGATTTGTGTTTGCTGCTACTTTCTTTTGCCGAAGATCCTCTTCCTCCCTGGAAGGCCTCCAACCGGTAGTTTCTGGAATACCACGTGGATTCGGTTTGGCTCTGCTAGTTTACGTTCGCTACTAAGTGGCCTTCTGTGACTCTTGCGAAGCCTGTGTCTGACGAAGGTTTATTCCTGCTTGATACAAGTTTCTCGTTCAGTCACATAGCAAAATCAGAAACTTAACCACCCGAGTTACAGTTAGAATTTGGGATATGTGTCAGCTTCGATAGTAAGAGAAAATCGAAACGGCTTTTCCCCGCCAGTATTACCTACATGAACTTTGAAGGAAAGCACCATCTCGCTTCTCTTATCACGGTCCAGCTTTAATTTTCCTGAGTAATGTGGGAAAATTAGCATCCCTCTCTTTGGTTCACGCCTGTTATCTCAGCGCTTTGGGAGGCCGAGGCGGGCGGATCACTCGACCTCTGGAGTTCGAGGCCAACCTGGCCAACTTGGTGAAACCCCGCCTTTACGGCGGGTGTGGCCAACGTGGTGTAACCCCTTCTGTACTAAAAACGCAAAGTGTAGCTGGGCGTGGTGGGCGCCTGTAATCCCAACTACTGAGGAGGCTGAGGCAAGAGAATCGCTTGAACCCTGGAAGCGGAGGATCATGCCATTGCACTCCAGCCTGGGCGGCAGAGTTAGACTGTCTCAGAAAAAGAAAAAACAGTGTCAGGTGTTCATAATCTGCTGATGCTGTTTTTAATTCTTTGTAATGTCTACATTGTCCACAGTATTTGCCTAGTTTTTTATTTTTATTTTTTTTTAGTAGACTCTATGGTTTGGACTTAAATTAGTATGAAGGTTTTTGTTTTTGTTTTTTTTGGAGACGGAGTCTCGCTCTGTCACCCAGGCTGGAGTGCAGTGGCGCAATCTTAGCTCACTGCAACCTCCACCTCCCAGGTTCAAGCAGTTCTCCTGCCTCAGCCTCCCGAGTAGCTGGGATTACAGGCACCACTGTGCCTAATTTTTTTAGGGTTTCTCCATGTTGGTCAGGCTGGTCTCAAACTCCTGACCTTGTGATCCACCCACCTCAGCCTCCCGAAGTGCTGGGATTACAGGCGTCAGCTAGCACGCCCAGCCCATCAGCTGTCTTTTTATTGCCACGAGGTGTGTTTTATTTTCGTTATTCTTACAAATAATTTTCTATAATACCCTGGGGCAAATGGGAGAATTTGGGGGCTGGAGGGGTTCCTGCAGAGACCCACAGGCCAGTGGCATCGGCGCGTGGTGCCTGGGCTCAGCGCAGCACGTGGCATCGGCACAGAGGGTGCCGAGGTTCACGGCGCAGCCTGTCTCTTGTGTCCATCTCGTAGGTGGTTCTTCCTCCGCATCACGGCCCAGGTCTGGATGCTGACGGGGGACAAGTTCTCCAGGCTCTTAGGAAATGTCACTCCGCTTTTCCTGCTCAGTGGTCTCTGGACAGCAGGGTGTTCTGTCTCTGTTGCCTTTAGCTTGGCCTGTTGAAGTTGGAATTTGTATATGTTGCTATTTTCACATCTTTTTGTTTGTTTTCGAGCCCGGGTGAGGCAGGATCATGGCCCATCACTTCAGCCTTGAATGTCTGGGCTGAAACGGTCCTCTTCCCTCAGCCTCACAAAGTGCTTGATTACAGGCGTGAGGCACCATACCCAGAATACGTTTCCTTTTGAAAATCACCCATGTGTGTGCTTTGTCCATTCGTTTGGGTTTATTTAGAGGGTTTTAAAACTTATTTAGGAAATCTATGTGATAGTGCTTTTCTGTTACAAGCTCGGAAAGCTTGCGAAAGTCAGGTTTAGAGACTTTTAGGCCTAAATGATGTTTGTGAAAAGCATAGAAAATGCTTGTGATAAGTGAAAAAAGCAGAAGTGTGTATGCAGTTGGCTACATGAAGCTACAGAAGCTGCAGAGACATTGTCACAGGAACTGTAGTTCACTGATGGCGACTCACTCCATTTAAAAATGCTGGGTCTGGCAAGGTGGCTCTTCCATCTACAGTCTTAGCACTTTGGAAGGCTGAGGAAGGAGGATTGCTTGAGTCCAGAAGTTTGAGCCCTGGGCAACACAGGGAGGACCCCCCCCTCCCCCATTATTACAAACATTTTAAAAATTGGCCATGTGGGGTTGCATATGCCTATAGTTCCAGCTACATGGGAGACGGGGCTTCTAGATCACGTGAGCCCAAGAGGTTGAGGCTGCAGTGAGCTGTGATTGCACCACGGAACCGCCTGGTCAACAGAGCAAGTCCCTGTCTATAAAAACAAAAATAATAGGCTGGGCATGGTGGCGCGTGCCTGTAATCCCAGCTACTCAGGAGGCTGAGGCAGGAGAATTGCCTGAACCCAGGAGGCGGAGGTTGCGGTGAGCCGAGATCGCGCCATTGCACTCCAGCCTGGGTAACGAGCGAAACTCTGTCTCAAAAAAATAATAATAATAATAATAATAAAAATTTTACCCCATTGAAAATTAGCAGCTGGGCGCGGTGGCTCACGCCTGTAATCCCAGCACTTTGGGAGGCCGAGGCAGGCGGATCACAAGGCCAAGAGATTCAGATCATCCTGATCAACATGGCGAAACCCTGTCTTTACTAAAAATACAAAAATTAGCCTGTCGTGGTGGGCGCCTGTTGTCCCAGCTGCTCGGGAGACTGAGGTAGGAGAATTGCTTGAACCTGGGAGGCAGAGGTTGTAGTGAGCAGAGATCACACCACTACACTCCAGCCTGGGTGAGAGTGAGACTCCGTCTCAAAAAAAGCAAAACAAAACAGAATGAGCTTGGCCTGTATTTTCCTGACAGATGCAAGTGATGATAGTGTTGACATCATAGTGTCCTCTGGGGTGATCATCTTTGATGTCTGAGGCTCACTTATTTCAAATCTCAGTCCTGGGAAGCCTTATATTTTGGGGTTTGCTGGGAGGCTCTGCTGTGCATTTCCACAGCGCCTCCTGCACTTCGTGCCCCGAGGATTCACGTGTCCCCTGGGAACCACTTAGGTTTGGGGTTTTTTGTTTTTTTGTTTTTTTGTTTTTGAGATGGAGTCTTGCTCTGTTGCCCAGGCTGGAGTGCAGTGGCATGATCTTGGCTCACTGCAACCTCCGCCTCCTGGGTTCAGGTGATTCTCCTGCCTCAGCCTCCCGAGTAGCTGGAATTACAAGCGAGCACCACCACACCCGGCTAATTTTTGTATTTTTAGTAGAGATGGGGTTTCATCATGTTGGTCAGGTTAGTCCTGACCTCGTGATCCGCCCACCTTGGCCTCCCAAAGTGCTGGGATTGCAGGCGTGAGCCACCGCGCCGGGCTGTTCTTTTAATATCAGACTATCTTCTAGATGTTACGGCACGTGTTAGTTTTTGGAAGCTGTGTTTTTAATTATAGCAACTCTAAACAAGTGGTTGTAAGAGGCTTTTAGAAGGTACCGGACTAGATTCTGTCAGTTTTCAATCATAACTTACCCGGATGGTGTGATTTCTGGAAAGATGAGCATAGTAGCTCCAGGGTTCCCAGGGTGGGCGACGGCCCCTCGTGGGTGCCCTTCCAGAGGCATTGTTGGGGTCCTCACCCCCTTCTAGGATACCCACTCACAGCAGCTGAGAAGAGAAAACCACAGCTGGGAACCAGGGCTTAGGAGCGATGAGGAGGCTCTGGACCCCAGGGTCTCTGGCCATGCTGGAGCTGACAGAGGAGCAGAGGCGAGGCTCACACTTAAGGGACTCAGGGTGTGGGAGAAACAATAGAGTCACCTGAGGCCCCACCTCTCCTCCCTTTGTGGGGGGCTCAGTGAAGGCAGAGGTGCTGACAAGGGCCAGAGGGAAAGGGGATTTGTCCCCATGAAGGAGGGAGCATTTGTCTTTCCTTTGAAGATGATTTTTTCTTTCTTTCTTTTTTTTTTCTTGAGGCGGAGTTTCGCTCTTGTTACCCAGGCTGGAGTGCAATGGCACGATCTCGGCTCACCGCAACCTCCACCTCCTGGGTTCAGGCAATTCTCCTGCCTCAGCCTCCCGAGTAGCTGGGACTATAGGCGTGCACCACCATGCCCAGCTAATTTTTGTATTTTTAGTAGAGATGGGGTTTCATCATGTTGGTCAGGTTAGTCCTGACCTCGTGATCCACCCACCTTGGCCTCCCAAAGTGCTGGGATTATAGGCGTGAGCCACCACTCCCAGCCTTGAAGATGATTTTCTTATGGTTTCATCCTTGACCTTAATAGAAGGCACGTGTGTGTGTGTGTGTGGTGTGTGCATGTATATGTATGTATATATGTATATGCGGGGTGTGTGTGTGTGGTGTGTGTGTGTATATGTACGTATATATGTATATCTGGGATGTGTGTGATGTATGCATGTATATGTACGTATATATGTATATGTGGGGTGTGTGTGTGTATGTGTGTATATGAAACGTACTGAAATATGTTTAGGTCCCAGATTTCACTAATGATGGCATACGTTTTCAGGGGATGTTACCATTTCAGAAGAGTTTTTGTTTTTACTTTCCAAGTCTCATTTAAATGGTGATAGCCCATGAGCCGTTTATTTGGGCTCTGTAAACACGAGGTCACTGTAGCTTAAAGTCAGGCTGATTGGCATTGAGGCTGATTTTTTTTTTTTTTTGGTTTTTTTTTTTTGAGACAGGATCTCTCTTTGTTGTCTAAGCTGGAGTGCAGTGGCACGATCACAGCTCACCGCAGCCTCGAACTTCCAGGCTTAAGTGATCCTCCTGCCTCAGCCTCCTGAGTAGCAGATGGGACTACAGGCATGTGTCACCATGCCCTGCTAATTTTTTCTTATTTTTCTTATTTTCATTTTATTTATTTATTTTTACAGACAGGGTCTCACCGTGTTGCCCAGGCTGGTATTGAACTCTTGGCCTCAAGTAATCCTCCCACCTTGGCCTCCCAGGGTGGTGGGATTATTATAGGCATGAGCCACCATGCCTGATAGCTTCTTTTTTTTTTTTTTGAGGCAGAGTCTCTCTCTGTCACCCAGCTGGAGTGCAGTGGCAAGATCTCAGCTCATCACAACCTCAGCCTCCTGGGTTCAAGCGATTCACCAGCCTCAACCTCCTAAGTAGCTGAGATTAGAGGTGCACACCACCATGCTTGGATTCTTTTTTCTTTTTTTTTTTTAAAGTAGAGACAGGGTTTCACCATGTTGGCCAGGCTGGTCTCAAAGGCCTGACCTGAAGTGATCCACCTGCTTGGCCTCCCAGAGTGCTGAGATTACAGGCCTTTTGAGACTTGTAAAGACAGTTGTTTGACAGACCAGACAAATACTTCTCTGGAAGATGAGTCTGCAAAGTCACTGGCCCTTTAAGTGAAGCCTGTTGGCATCAGGGCTGCTCCCCCAGCTCTCCTTGCTTTTCTGCAGGGAACCCTGCTGAAGCACAAGCTGGCTGCCCTGTCAGTTGCATCAGTTTAGGCAAAATAGTGTTTCTGTTGCTAAATCGCCTTTTTGCCATTCGTGAACATTGTGTTGGGGAAACAGTGTATTTTGTGTTTAAATAGGCTTGCTTGAAGGGGCTCAGCAGGTGGCGGTTCCTGTTGGTGCTGTGGACAGGCTGTTTTTCTTGGCTGCTGAGATCACGTTATGATGTGCCTGTCTGTGCTTTTTTTTTCCCCTGAAACGGAGTGTCGCTCTGTCACCCAGGCTGGAGTGCAGTGGGACAATCTCGGCTCTGCAGCCTCTGCCTCCAGGGTTCAAGCGATTCTCCTGCCTCAGCCTCCCTAGTAGCTGGGAGTATGCCACCATGCCTGACTAATTTTTGTGTTATTAGTAGAGACAGGGTTTCACCATTTTGGCCAGGCTGATCTTGAACTCCTCACCTCAAGTGATCCACCCGCCTCAGCTTCCCTGAGTGCTGGAGTTACAGATGTGAGCCTCCGTGTCGGGCTCTTGCTTGTGCTTTGATGGAAGGTATTTTATCGTATGTTATCTGAATTGGTCAGGAAGTCGTTTTAGACTTAGGGTGAAAAGCGCTTGCTCCTTCTCAGGTGTGCTGCCTTTGTGTGCCCGAGTCTGGGCCTCTGTCACCCTCTCAGTCACAACCAACAGTTGACTTCATTCCTTTAGCCTCATGTTCCATCAAGATCTGTGGTTACGGCTGAATGTCGCGAATTTTAATTTTAGCATTTTCAGGTTTATTTCACAGTCTGGGTGGCCCTGGGCATAAGTTTGTAGTCATGAATCGCTGCTGTTATGCCACGTTTCTTTTTCTTTTTCTTTTTTTGAGATGGACTCTCACTCTGTCACTAGGCTGGAGTGCAGTGGTGCAATCTTGGCTCACTGCAACCTCCACCTCCCGGGGTCAAGCAGCTCTCCTGGCTCAGCCTCCCAAGTAGCTGGGAGTACTGGCCACCACCACACTCGGTTAATTTTGTCTTTTTAGTAGAGACGGGGATTGACCATGTTGGCCCAGCTGGTCTCAAACTCCTGAGCTGAGTCGATCTGCCACCTCCGCCTCCCAAACTACTGGGATTACAGGCCCGAGTCACCTTGCCTGGCCTGTGACAGGAGCTCTTTGTGTGTCAAAGTTCAGCACTTGGCACTGTGTGGGGCCGGATTTCTTTACCATAGGGGCTGTTTGTGCGGCTGTCCTGCCTGGCTGTGGATGACCAGTGGCATCCCGAGCCTCTAGACATCAGTAGCACCCCACGTTTCACAGCCACAGATGTTTCCACACATTGCCACACATCCCAAGTTGTAATTAAAAAATATAGGAAAGGGGCCAGGCGCAGTGAGCAGGCAATTTGACCTTTACGAGTCCCTTAGGAATCCTGTGAACTGGGATCCTGCAAAGCGGGGACACTGATCAGTGACTAAAATGTTCTCATGAAATCTTCTCCAAATCTACGTCAGTCAGTCCTGTTCGGTTTAAAGTAACAGCCTTAAACAAGTTACGATGTTCAGATGTAGCCCGGCCGTGGTCAATTCCATTTTGATTGCTTTGACCTAGCTTTTGTGTAACTTACTCTGGAGTTTTTATACTTATTTGAGACAAGGTCTTGCTCTGTCTTCCGGGCTGGAGTGCAGTGGTGTGATCTCGGCTCACTGCAGCCCGCTTGGGCTCAAGCTGTCCTCCCACCTCAGCCAAGATGAGGTCTTACTGTGTTGTCAAGGCCGGTCTCCAACTCCTGGGCTCAAGCAATTGTTCCACGTCAGCCTCCTAAAGTACTGGGATTACAGGTGTGAGTCACTATGCCTGGCCTAAAATATTTAATTAGAATTATTATTATTTTATTTTTGAGATGGAGTCTCTCTCTGTTGCCCAGGCTGGAGTGCAGTGGCGTGAGCTCAGCTCACTGCAGCCTCAGCCTCCTGAGTAGCTGGGATTATAGGTGCCCGCCACCACAGCTACCTAATTTTGTATTTTTAGTAGAGACCAGATTTCACCATGTTGACCGGGCTGGTTTCCATCTCCTGGCCGTGTGATCCACCCTCCTCAGCCTCCCAAAGTGCTGGGATTACAGGTGGGAGCCACCGTGCCCGTCCTAGATTAAAAATTTTAAGACCCAGCCAGGCGCGGTGGTTCACGCCTGTAATCCCAGCACTTTGGGAGGCCGAGGCGGGTGGATCACAAGGTTAAGAGATGAAGACCATCCTGGTCCACATGGTGAAATCCCGTCTCTATTAAAAACACAAAAAAATCAGCTGGGCATGGTGGCGCGTGCCTGTAATCCCAGCTACTCAGGAGGCTGAGGCAGGAGAATGACCTGAACCCAGGAGACCGAGGTTGCGGTGAGCCGAGATCGCATCATTGTACTCCAGCCTGGGAAACGAGCAAAACTCCGTCTCAAAAAAAAAAAATTTTTTAAGACCTGTTCTCTAGTATCGGCCAATGAAATCACTCATTTCGTTTGTTTGCCATCTCGTGTCCCTTGCTTTTGGAGTTTTGTGTCTTAGTCCAACTGTGATTCTTTGTCTGCTTTTGTCTTTCAGCAAACGGGGATTCAGTGTCCGGTCCTTCGGAACAGGGACTCACGTGAAGCTTCCGGGACCAGCTCCGGACAAGCCCAATGTTTACGATTTCAAAACCACATATGACCAGATGTACAATGATCTTCTTAGGAAAGACAAAGAACTGTATCCCAGCGGGTTGCCCTTTAAAACCCCCAGGGTGGTCCTCCCTGGAAGGTGTCACATGTGGCTCAGGCCCGGGAGGCTGTCACCCTGGGCAGTGCACACACTGGCTCCTCCTCTGTCTTTGCGAGAGCTTGGTTGCTAGTCCTGGCGCACATCGGATCGTCCACGGGTTAGTTCCAGTGCCACCCATGGCCTTAGGCGTTGTGAGGCGCGCAAGATGTGAGGTTTACATTGCCGTGGTCCAGCAGAGGGTCCTGACGTGATGTAGACCAGGGGTGCTTAGGTGAGGACGCAGAACCCACAAAGTCCCGTTGCTTTTCACACTGCAGGTCTGCCCTCCTCTGTCCTTTGCCAGGTAGGGGTGCCTGCGTGCGTGTGTGCGTGCCTGTATGTGTGTGTGTGCGTGCTTGCCCATGTGGTGCACATGGCCCCGGGCTGCTTCACACATCTGATGTCCTTAGAGAGCCAATTGTGCTGTCTAGGCTGTTAGAAGCAAATAATGGGAGGGAATGTTCTTCCTCTCCGGAGGACACAGAACAGAGTGATGATTGCGAAGGCTCCTGTGAGGAGAACAGTATTCTTCTTCCTTTTTTTCTTTTTTTTTTTTGAGACGGAGTTTCATTCTTGTTGCTCAAGCTGGAATGCAATGGTGTGATCTCAGCTCACTGTAACCACCACCTCCCAGGTTCAAGTGATTCTCCTGCCTCAGCCTCCCTAGTAGCTGAGATCACAGGCGCCCACCACCATGCCCAGCTAATTTTTTGTATTTTTGGTAGAGATGGGGTTTCACTGTGTTGGCTGGGCTGGTCTCGAACTCTTGACTTTGTGATCCACCGCCTCAGCCTCCCAATGTGCCCAGATTACAGGCATGAGCCACCGCACCCGACTCTGTTTTTAAAATTTTTTTTTTGGTGGAGTCTTGCTCTGTCGCCAGACTGGAGTGCAATGGTGTGATCTCAGCTCCTAAGCTCACTGCAAAGTCTGATTCACAGGTTCAAGTGATTCTCCTGCCTCAGTCTCCCGAGTAGCTGGGATTACAAGTCACCTGGCTACTTTTTTCATTTTTGGTAGAGACGGGCCTTTACCATGTTGGCCAGGCTAGTCTCGAACTCCTGATCTCAGGTGATCCACTGTGCCCAGCCCTACTGTTGCAATTTTTAATAAGGTAAAAAAAATTTTTGTGCACAGATTAACTGGGGTAGCCGGAAGTGGCCCCTGAAGGTCTCTCTAGCAAAACCTAGAACTGGGTCCTGGATGACACCACCTTCTGCCCCCCGCTGTCTCCTCTGCCAGTTACAGTTAAAAGGTTGTGGGTGAGGATGCCGGGCAGAGTCCCGGGCTGCCTGCTGCAGCAGAGGGTACGGTTCTGGTTCGGGGCGGGGGGGTGGGGCATCCAGGCGGCAGGTAGGCTCTCACTGCGGGTTACTGTGCATCCCGGGGGACCGTCAGCAGCACATCCTGCTGCCCCTCTCCACAGAAGCCCTGGTAACCTGCGTCTGGAAAAACCTCCCTGAGAATCTCTGAGGGGCTCAGTAGGCCATGTCCTGGTCCGCCAGTGTTATGCACGGCTCAGACGTGGTCGCTTCCGCCGTGGGCCGAGAAGGACCTCAGAAAGCGGGCCCTCCTGATAGGCCTTTGTGCGAGCTCCCTGTCCGTGCTGTCTTCACCCCCACACAGAGCCTCTTCCAAGAATCTCGTTTAGGGGCTCGGTGCTTTTCATTGCCCTGGCGAAGGCTTTGATCTCATCTCATTATTCATATTAAACTGTGCCATGAAGCTTATCCTGAGATCCCGTTTTTGAAAATTACTCTTCAGTTAGCACCGTTCCTTTTTAAATTCTTGTATTCAGCAAGAGAAAGCAAAGCTAGAAATGCACAAGCTCACACTAGATTAGCGCAGGCTCAGCCCCTTTGTGTCACCCCACTGTGGCCTCCCCGGCTCTGGACGTGGGACTGAGTCCAGCTTCAGTGGTCTCATCCGGAAGGACTTGGTATAGGGAGAGGACAAGCCTGTCCCCGGTAATTCTAGAAGGAGCTGAGCCTGGTACCCCAAAATTCAGAAGCTCCTCCTTTATAGGGGGACTGTAGGGGTCGGTAGTCTCCCAGGAAGCATCCCACCCAGAAGAGCCCTGTGTGCCTGCGCGTGCTCTCATGGGTGGTGGGGTGAAGGGTGGCAGCATGAATGCTGTGTGTCACTGACAGGCTCTGCCCTGGGGACCTCCGTGTGGGAAAGGCATCGCCTGTGGCGGCCCCTCAGGAGGCGCTGGGAGGAGGGTGCCTTCATGGCCTTATTTCACTTGAGGGGATCTTTGCCCCCTGGGTGGGGGCAAAGGGGCAGAACGGTGTGCCTGCCACTTTGCGAAGCTCTTGCGGGTGCTGCCGTTGCCTGCCCCAGGTAGTTCACTGTGGACACTGGCATGAAGCCAGGTGGGGCGTGTTCCCTAAGTGGGGATGGAGGTGAGGAAGGTGGGGTGGGCCCTCTCGGGGGTGTTCAGATGTGCAGGTCGGGGGACCCCGATAACGTTACCTGGTTGGTGGGGGCAGGGGGCCTGCATGAAGTGACTCATCAGATTAGAGCACAAAACCAAATCTGTCACACTGCACCAGTGACGGCTGTAAACTGCAGTGGAAAGCAGAAGGGTATTTTAAGATGCTAGGCAGCGATAAAATGCAGCATTTGGTAAAGTATTTAAAATCTCAAGGGAAAGGACGATGCGACTTGGGAGGAAAATGCTGCTTATTCAGAGGCAGAGCCGGGGTGGAGGGGACCCCACCAACTGCCATCTGTGGCCAGGGCCTAGGTTTCTCTGTGTGTACCCACCTCACAGATTTTCTGATTAATTAAATAAATTAGAACCTGCAAACACTGAGCCTGAAACCTAGTGTTTTTAAAGCCCTCAATAAATTTTGGCCCATTGTCCTGTTAGTATTGAAATATTTAATTTCTTTTTTTTTTAATTTGTCTCAAACTCCTGGCACCAAGTGATCCTGCCACCTTGCCTACTAAAGTAATTGGATTATAGGCGTGAGCCACTGTTCCCAGCTTTATTTATTTATTTTTTATTTTTATTTTTTGGTTGAGACAGAGTCTTGTTCTGTTACCCAGGCTGGAGTGCAGTGGCACGATCTCAGCTCCCTGCAACCTCCACTCCTGAGTTGAAGCAGTTCCCCTGCCTCAGCCTCCCAAGTAGCTGGGACAGCAGGCACGCATCACCATACCCAGCTAATTTTTGTATTTTTGGTAGAGATGGCGTTTCACCGTGTTGGCCAGGATGGTCTCCATCTTGACCTCGTGATCCGCCTGCCTTGGCCTCCCTAAGTGCTCAGATTGTAGGCATGAGCCACCATGCCCACCTGCTTTAATTTATTTTTATTATTAACCTTTTTAGACTGAGTCTCAGCCACCCAGGCTGGAGTGCAGTGGCGCGATCTTGCCTCACTGCAGCCTCAGCCTCCTGAGTAGCTGGGACTACAGGTGTGTGCTACCACACCCAGCTAATTTTTTGTATTTTTAGTAGAGATGGGGTCTCACCATGATAGCCAGGATAAGATTGATCTCCTGACGTTGTGATCCGCCTGCCTCCCAAAGTGGTGGGATTACAGGCATGAGCCACTGCGCCTGGCCGCTTTAATTTCTTAAATACAAATTCTCCTTGACTTTCCGTGAGGTTATCTGCTGGTAAGCCCATTCTAAAAAAGTCCTAACGTTGAGCCATCATAAGTTAAGAGACTGTCCATATTTGTCTATAGATGGCTGATTATGATTTTTTTTGCCAGAAGCCAGAAGTGAGTCTTAGGGGCCAAGAAACTCGCTGTCTGTGAAACCTCCCTTGGGGATTGCTGACGGCACTAAGCCTAGGTTTGCAATGTTGGGATTCGAACCTTAAACCTGGGTGCGGGGGCCACGCCTGCGCAGGAGTCAGAGGCCAGCTTGGGAACACAGCAAGGCTCCACCTCCACAAAACGTAAATGAGGCGGGCGTGGTGTCACGCTTCTGTGGTCTCGGCTACTCGGCTGCTCCTCCGGGGCGGGAGGATCACTTGCCCGGGAGGATTCACTGAGCTGTGATTGCACCGTTGCACTCCAGCCTGAGCAAGACCTTTTCTTTTTTAAGACAAAGTCTCACTGTCACCCAGGCTGGAGTGCAGTGGTGTGATCTCGGCTGTCATAATGTTCTCCTTTTTTCTTTTTCTTTTTCTCCTGAGATGGAGTTTCGATCATTGCCCAGGCTGGAATACAAAGGTGCGGTCTTGGCTCACTGCAACCTCTGCCTTCTGGGTTCAAGCGATTCTCCTCCAAGACCAGCATGGCCAATGGTGAAACCCTGTCTCTACTACTAAAAATACAAACATTAGCCAGGCGTGATTGTGGGTGCCTGTAATCCCAGTTACTCTGGGGGCCAAGGCAGGAGAATTGCTTGAACCTGGAAGGTGGAGGTTGCAGTGAGCCAAGATCACAGCTCTGCAGTCCATCCTGGGCAACAGAGCGATACTATGTCTCAAAAAAAAGGCCAGACGCCGTGGCTCATGCCTGTAATCCCAACACTTTGGGAGGTCTAGGCGGGTAAATGATGAGGTCAAGAGATCAAGACCATCTTGGCCAAATCGGTGAAACCCAGTTTCCACTAAAAAATGAAAAAATTAGCTGGGCGTTGTGGCACGTGCCTATAGTCCCAGCTAGCTACTCAGGAGGCTGAGGCAGAAGAATCACTTGAACTTGGGAGTTGGAGGCTGCCGTGAGCTGAGATCATGCCACTGCACTCCAGCCTGGCACAGAGCAAGACTATTAAAAAAATTTTATATCAGCATTTTTTTTGGGAATTAATAGTATATATATATACTACATATATATATACTGTAGTATATATATATACTACAGTATATATAAATGTAGTATATATATATATGGGGCCAAATGCAGTGGCTCATGCCTGTAATCCCATCACTTTGGGAGGCTGCGGCAGGTGGATCACTTAAGGTCAGGAGTTTGAGACCAGCTTGGCCAACAAGGTAAAACCCTGTCTCTAATAAAAATGCCAGAAGTGGCTGGATGTGGTGGCTCACACTTGTAATTCCAGCTATTTGGGAGGCTGAGGCAGGAGGATCACTTGAACCCAGAAGTGGCTGGGTGTGGTGGCTCACACTTGTAATTCCAGCTATTTGGGAGGCTGAGGCAGGAGGATCACTTGAACCCAGATGGCAGAGTCTGCAGTGAGCTGAGATCGCGCCCCTGCACTCCAGCCAGGGGAACGGAGCGAGACTCCGCCTCAAATAATTAAAATAATTATAATAATAGTAATACGTATACATGGACCGGGGTGGAAATCTAAGTTTCCCTGACCTCTGTAGACAAATGGGAACTCTGCAGGGTCTCTTAATGAGTGGGCCGTTTCATCCAGAATTGTTTTATTGAGATAAAATTTACAAGTCATGGGGCCGGGCACGGTGGCTCAAGCCTGTAATCCCAGCACTTTGGGAGGCCGAGGCGGTGGATCACGAGGTCAAGAGATCGAGACCATCCTGGTCAACATTGTGAAACCCCCGTCTCTACTAAAAATACAAAAAATTAGCTGGACATGGTGGTGTGTGCCTGTAATCTCAGCTACTCAGGAGGCTGAGGCAGGAGAATTGCCTGAACCCAGGAGGCGGAGGTTGCGGTGAGCCGAGATCGCGCCATTGCACTCCAGCCTGGGTAATGAGTGAAACTCCGTCTCAAAAAAAAAAAATATATACAAGTCATACAGTTGCCCGAGCTGGATATCCAGTTCTTTGGCTTTCAGTACATTCTCAGAGTTTGGCAGCCATCACCACAGTTGGTTTTGGGAGCCTGAGGCGGGTGGGTCACAAGGTCAGGAGTTCAAGAACAGCATGGCTAATATGGTGAAACCCCATCTCTACTAAAAATAACAGAACTTGGCAGGGCATGGTGGTGCACACCCATAATCCCAGCTACTCTGGAGGTTGAGGCAGGAGAATTGCTTGAACCAGGATCCGGGAGGCAGAGATTGCAGTGAGGCGAGACTGCGCCCCTGCACTCCACCCCGGGCTACCGAGCGAGGCTCCCATCTCAAAAAAGAAGAAACACTTTCGTCTCCCAAGGCCTGTAGCTGCTGCTGCCCATTCCCCCCGCCCACTGCTTGCCGTCTTACAGATCCAGCCATTCCTCACCGTCCAGCATTTGTACAGCCTTTCGTTCCTTCCCTGAGCATGTGTGGAGCTCTTTCTAAGTTCCTTCCTAGACCTTCCTCGCTCTGCCTTAGAGGCACGTGGAGTAAAGCAGCTTCGGCTTGGTGTCCTGCTGCCTGGGCTGCAGCCTCGCTCCCAGGGTCACATGCAGAGGCTTTTCTGTTTTCGTTTTACACTTGGGATACTTTCTATAGTCGAGCTTTCCTGCCGGACTTTTTCACTTTTGATTGACGGGAGTCTGTGATTAAGCCATCTCAAGCTTGCTTGGAGTGCCTTCAGGGAGAAGACAAGTTACTTCTGTTTCTGAGTTAGTTAATGGGCAGTCTGACCTAATGAAGTGTCACTCAGCCCCGTGAGGGGGTCCAGGCAGCAGCCACTGGCCCAGAAGGTGGAGGAGGAGGAGGGAGGGGCCGTTCTGAAAGGAGGGCCGGGGTGGCTGATACGGCCTGGACAGTGTCACCCCCTCCAGGACAGCACATTCAGCCACGGGAGAAGATGTGTGGGGTTTTCATGGGATCCCACAGCAAGGTCATCCTTTATGCGCTGAAGTTAGTGAAGGTTACTAACTGTGTGAGGAACTGCAAGACCACTTGTCTTCAAAGGCAAGTCAGTGTTAATGTGACTGTTTTCCCGTGAAATGCAAACGCGGTTAACACTTTGCTGGGTCTTGGCTGACTGCAGCCAGGCCAAGCCCCTGGTACATTGTTCGCGCAGTTCCCTTTGGGGTTTGGATTTTTACCATTGTCACTGTTTGGTTTGGGGACAGGGTCTTTCTCTGTCACCCAGGCTGGAGTGCTGTGGTGCCGTCACAGCTCACTGCAGCCTGCTTGTCCCAGACCCAGGTAGGTCACCTTCCCAGTAGCTGAGACCACAGCCCCATATCATGCCCAGCTTTTTTTTTTTTTTTGAGACAGTCTCACTTGGTTTCCCAGGCTTGCGTGCAATGGCGTGATCTCACTTCACTGCAACTTCCACCTGCCGCCCCCCGCAACCCCCCATCCAAGCAATTTTCCTGTCTCATTCTCTAGAGTAGGCATGCATCACTGTGCCCAACTAGTTTTTGTACTTTTTAGTAGACATGAGGTTTCCCCATGTTGACCATGCTGGTCTCCCAACTCCTGACCTCGAGTGATCCTCTCAGCTCAGCCTCCCAAAGTGCTGGGATTACAGGCGTGAACCACTGCTCCCAGCCTTTTTTTTTTTTAACTAATTTTTTTAAGAGATGGAGTCTCCCTCTGTCACCCAGGCTGGAGTGCGGTGGCGTGATCTTGGCTCACTGCAACCTCCACCTCCCTGGTTCAAGCAGTTCCCCTTCCTCACCCTCCTAGGAGCTGGGATTACAGGTGCATCCCACCACACCTGGCTATGTTTGCATTTTTAGTAGAGATGGGGTTTCACCATGTTGGTCAGGCTGGTCTCAAACTCCTGACTTCACAATCTGCCCACCTTGGCCTCCCAAAGTGCTAGGATTAAAGGCGTGAGCCACCACACCCGACCTTTTTAATTAAGCCAGTGCCCTGCTGTCACCCAGGCTGGATTACAGTGGTGTGGTCTTGTACCCTCCACCTCCCAGGTTCAAGCGATTCTGTGTCAGCCTCTCTAGTAGCTGGCACTACAGGCACATGCCCTCACGCCTGGCTAATTTTGGTAGTTTTAGTAAAGACAGGGTTTAACCATATTGGCCAGGATGGTCTCAAACTCCTGACCTTAGGTGGTCCAGCCTCCAGAAGTATTGAGATTACAGGCGTGAGCCACTGTGCCCAGCCCCATGTGTATATGCTAATTCAGATAAATAGTATAATTCCCAAAATGGAAATGCTGTGAAACTTTTTTTATTTTTATTTATTTGTTTTTTTGCTTTACCAAAAAAGCAAAGGGGAGTGTAACTTTTTTTTAAAGAGGCAGCCTTGCTCTCTTGCCCAGGCTGGAGTGCAATGGCTCGATCAAGGCTCACTGAAGCCTCTTGGGCTAAAGTGATTCTCCTGCCTCAGCTTCCTGTGTAGCTGAGACTCCTGGCTCACTTTTATATTTTTTTTGTGGATATGGAGTCTCAATACATTGCCTAGGCTGGCCTCCAATTCCTGACCTTAGGTGGTCTGCCCGCCTGAGACTCCTAGAGTGCTGGGATTACAGGCGTGAGCCACCACATCTGGCCCAGAAATGATTTGTAGGGTGGTAATCTCAGTCCCTCCTGGCCTGCGTCCTGGGGACTGTCTGCACACTGTCCTGAAGACCTCTGCGGCCATGGTTCCTGTGCTCGACGGGGGTCAGCCGGCTTCTGGTCAGTGCGCTTGGAAGGAGAGGGCGGCCTGGACTCCCGCCTCCCGGGGGCACTCCCTGCACTTACAGGCTCTGGCCCTGTTCCCAGGCCACGTGCTTGGGGCTCCAGTTTCCCCCTTCCACACACTCTGCTCTCAGGGTGTCCTGGGCACATCCCGCGCCTTTGTGGTGTCCAGCCTGGCTCGCCGAGGCCGTGACGCTGGGGCTCTTCTGATTTTCTCTGGTCAGCAGGTATGTGCTGTTTTGTATATTTTTAATTTTGTTTATTATTATTATTAAATCTTGAGACAGTCTTGCATTGTTGCCTGGGCTGGAGCACAGTGGCACGATCTCAGCTCACTGCAACGTCCACCTCCCGGGTTCAAGCAATTCTCCTGCCTCAGCCTCCCAAGTAGCTGGGATTACAGGCACGCGCCACCACACCCAGGTAATTTTTGTATTTTTAGTAGAAACTGGTTTTTGCCATGTTGGCCAGGATGGTCTCAATCTTTTGACCTTGTGATCTGCCCGCCTCAGCCTCCCAAAGTGCTGGGATTACAGGCGTGAGCCACCGCGCCCGGCCATCTGTGTTTTACAGTTTTGGCTAACAGTATTTATCAAACAAATGAATGTTTTCCTGGCCAGACACCAATTCCCAGAGAAACCATGATCTTGGGTTTTAGAAATGCATTCATGCCTGCAGTGTAAATTACGGCCTTTAGGTATTTCATGTAAGGCCAGAGATAGTGGCCTGCTCTTTGCTCATCTGAGACCACAGGTAGAATGGAGCTGATTGGCTGAGGCGTTGGTGGCCGCTTGAGGGTCTGGACGAAATGGAGCTATGCTGACCGATCCTTCCTTCAAGAGCTAGCTCAGGGTCAGGGCCCGTAGGTCTGTGAGTTTTCTCCTAGTCTGTGGCAGGTGAGATGGCGTGTGCAAAGTTGGTTTTGCGGTGCCTGCAGTTCCAAGCGACGTGAGGCCATGCTGGAGCCCCCAAAGCTGGCCTGAGCATTGCACAATTCTGTGTTGAGGCCACGGATACAGTTTGGTGACAGAGCTGGCCACAAGACCTCCAGGGGGTTCCTGAGTTCTGCTTGTACAGCCTCTGTGCTTTGCCAGAAAGCATTCCTTATCAAAAATGATTTTTTTTTTTTTTGACATGGAGTTTTGCTCTTGTTGCCCAGAGTGGAGTGCAGTGGCGCAATCTCAGCTCACTGCAACTTCCGCCTCCTGTGTTCAAGCAATTCTCTTGCCTCAGTCTTCTGAGTAGCTGGAATTACAGGTATGTGCCACCACATCCATCTAACTGTTTTGTGTTTTTAGTAGAGATGGGGTTTTACTATGTTGGCCAGGGTGGTCTTGAACTCCCGATGTCAGGTGATTCGAAGTGCTGGGATTACAGTTGTGAGCCATGGCCCCAGGCCAGATTCTTTTCTTTTTTGAACTCAACTCACTGCAACCTCCACCTCCCCGGATTCAAGTGATTCTGGGGTCTCACCCTCCTGAGAAACTAGAATTGAAGGTGTGTGCCACCATGCCCAGGTAATTTTTTTGTATTTTTAGGAAAGATAAGAGTTTCGCCATGTTGGCCAGGCTGATCTCAAACTCCTGGCCTCAAGTGATCCACCCGCCTTGGACTTCCAAAGTGCTAGGATTCCAGGTGTGAGCCACCGTGCCTGCCTCAGAGTGAGTTAATTTATTGAGGCTGGAAGGCGGCGGCTCCGTCACAGTTGCCTGTAGCCTCACGTCCCTGGGCTCAAACGATCCTCTCACCTCAGCCCTCTGAGTGGCTGGGATAGTAGGTGTGAGCCACCACACCTAGTCTCATTTTTTAAAAATTTTTAATAGGAATGGGATTTGGCCGTGTTGCCCAGGCTGGTCTCGGACTCCTGATCTGAAGCAGTCCTCCTGCTGTGCTGGGATTACAGGTGTGAGCCGCCGTGCCCAGCCAAAATGTACTTGTTGGTGCCAGGCCATCCCAGGAGCCCACAGCATCGCGCTGTGCAGGTGTGGTTGGTGTCACCTGCCCTTCTCACCCTCTCCTGAGTGTGGAGCTGCCGTCCACGCCTGTGAGGAACTCGGGGGTTCTTGTCACCAACAGGCACAACGCTCCCACCAGATGGGCCTCCCACAGCTGCTGCCTGGCCCCTTCCGCACTGGCTCTTCCCTTCTTGGCAGAGGTGTCGCTGCTGAGGCTGTCAGGGTCCAGGTCGGAGCCCTGGGCAGTCACCGTTTGGAGCCGCCGCGCTGTGCTGGCTGAAGCCAGTCTCCACCGAGGCCGTCTCATCCCGCCCTGGGCCAGGAGCACAGATGCCGGAGCATCCCGTGTGGCTGCTGTGTGTTTTCCCGTTGGGACGACTTGACCCAGCTCTAACCTGACCTTTGAGACCTCCGACCTCCCCTCTGATGTGGGGAGTCTCCTGTGTCTGAGGCAGGGGCAAGCTCTTGGGCTCCGCGGTGTTCCTGTGTGTCCTGTCACTCACTCGGTTACCGGGACCATCTGGCCAATAAGGTGGTAGCTGGCCCTCCTCGTGGGTGTGTCCGTCAGGGCAGCAGCTCTTGGCATGCTCTGGGCTGAGTCATATCGGCAGGGGAGATGGTGTGGCCTTCCCAGGAAGGACCAAGGCTTCCACGGAGCAGGGGACGCCTTCAAACTTGACGTCAGGAAGGCTCTGCCACCAGCCACAGTTTGCAGAGGAGAGGCCAAGGGCCAGCAGTGGCGGTGGTCGGGGGTGCAGGGGGCTGGCGCTGGCGGCGTGGGCCCCGGATGGTACTGGGCTGCCTGCGGATGTAGCTCTGATGGCCTGCTGCCTGTGGCCAGCGTCCTGCACCTGGCTTTTCCCCAGGCTGTGGTGGGACAGTGCGGCCCCTGGTGCCTGGGGGTGCTCTTCAAGTCCCCATGACTCCAAGAGGGGCCTGGGCCTCACGGCAGGGCGGTGTGGTCCTGGTCCGTTCTGGGCTCTCCTGTGTGATGGGCCACTGGAGGTAGCCACGCTCATTGTAACTCCCCAGGATGCCCTGGGCCCAGCAAGGTCCCTAAGGAGCGAATGTAGAAAATCTTGGGAAGGAAATGCTCTACTGAGCTGTTTTGGGGTGTTTCCAGCTGGGTCCTGGCACCTTTGGGCCCAGGGTGGTTTATCCCAAGAGTAGCCGCGTCACGTGGGTGTGGGTGGGCGGCGAGGGCTTGTGGGGACCCCTCTGGTCCCGATCTGCCTCATGCTCAGCTTTGCTTGTTGCTGAAGGCAAATCTCAGAACTGTTCCTCTCCCCGGGGCTGCAGACCTCCTGGTTTCTCTTTGAAGGCCCTGGCTGCCGACACATGGCTTCCGTGGCCACCTCACGCCCCCCAGACCTGTTAAGTTCTCACCATGGACACAGCTTAGTGGTCCCAGGAGGAACCCTGCCAGGGACGCGCTGTAGTGACCGCGGGCCTTCTCTGGATGAGTTCTCTGTCCTCCCTTTGAGTAGACGGTTCAGCTGCACTGTAAGGGAAACGTCGCTCTGGCGACATGTACACACGGGAGCACTCCAGTCCACACATCAGCCTGGGTGCTGCTATGCTTCTGTTCCGTGAAGGCTTCATTTTTAAGGCTGTATTCCGAAGCTGTTCCCTGGTAAAACTGCCACTGCTTCATGACCTTCTCAAATCACTGAATAACTGGGACGTCCTGGGGTGGAGAGAGACGCAGTCCCTTAGGTTCCTCCTGCAGACGGGGCACAGAGGGGCTGAGCCAGAGACCCTTTCCGGCTGGCATCCGTGCTGAGGATGAGGCTGTGGTCAAACATGCCAGTGTTTCTGCCGAGAGTGAAGCCGCAGACCCCACGGGCCACAACGCCCAGACCTGCATTCCTCCAAGTGGAGTGTTTATCAATGAGTCTGCTGGTTTTTTGTTGCAGACTAATTCACAATTTGAGACCTTTTTCTTGAAAACTTTTAAGTAAATTTTTTTTTTTTTTTTGAGACAGAGTCTCAACGTCTCCCAGGCTGGAGTGCAGTGGTGTGATCTCGGCTCACTGCAACCTCCACCTCCTGGGTTCACGCGATTCTCCTGCCTCAGCCTCCTGAGTAGCTGGGATTACAGGCACCCGACACCACGCCCAGCTAATACTTGTATTTTTAGTGGAGAAGGGGTTTCACTGTGTTGGCCAGGCTGGTCTCGAACTCCTGACCTCAGGTGATCCGCCCACCTCGGCCTCCCACCGTTCTGGGATTACAGGCTGAGGCCAGCCCCCCATTTTTATCTCAAAGTCTAGTAGCCCGCAGTCGGATTAGATACGTGTGGTGATGCCTGTCCATTTGCAAAAGCCATCTTGCCAGAGGTTGGGCTTGCTCCTCCCGCTGACTGAAAGCATTCAGGAAGGAGTCAGATGGCCCTGCCCTGGGGCTCAGGCTCAGAGCGTGGGGCACAGCTCAGGCACCAAGACCCCTGTTAGAAGGTGCTATGAATCACCCCAGACCATTTGTCAGGAGACTCCAGAATCGAAGGGGGTCCCAGGCAGGGTCCTGCTCCCTGACCTCACTGGCAGCACCTCCTGGTCCGTGTGGAGGAGGCAGCGCAGGGACGATCACAGAAGCTGCAGAGCCCTGCTTCCGGAAATGACAGTCTTTGGGGAGCCGTTTCCTTTAGGGCTTCTTCTTTTTTTTTGAGACGGAGTTTCGCTCTTGTTACCCAGGCTGGAGTGCAATGGCGCGATCTCGGCTCACTGCAACCTCCACCTTCTGGGTTCAAGCAATTCTGCCTCACCCTCCCGAGTAGCTGGGATTACAGGCGTACGCCACCATGCCCAGCTGATTTTTGTATTTTTTAGTAGAGATGGGGTTTCACCTCGTTGGCCAAGATGGTCTCGATCTCTTGACCTCGTGATCCACCCGCCTCGGCCTCCCAAACTGCTGGGATTATAGGCGTGAGCCACCGTGCCTGGCCTTTAGGGCTTCTTGAGGTGACCGCAGGTCCCGGTACAGCCAGCGCCCTCCAGCGCATCTGCTACTGCACAGGAATGGCAGAGCCGGGTCAGGATGCCGGTCAGCCTCGCTCCTGGTCTCTCGGGGAGTTGCTGATGCCTTAGTGGAAGATGTGGGGGCCCCACTTGGGGATGAGTTTGGGGCTGAACTGCTGTGCTTTGTTGCCTGGTCGACAAGATCTGAGTCACTGGGCTGTGCCCACACGGGGCCGTTGTTGGGAAAGGTAGTGGGTGGCCCTGAACGCGTGGGGTGAGCACAGGCCAAGGGCCCCACCACCCTCCCTCAGGGCGATGTGACATTTGTGCAAGGATGGGCAGAACCTCCAGGCTGTCCCTGGACGTGGGTGCTGTGTCCCATGTGGAGTCGGGCTGAGGCAGGCTGTGTTGTTGGTGTCTGTCCACGAGTGCCCTGGCTGAGAAAGGCAGTCTGGTGAGAGGGTGGGAGCTCGAGAAGCTGCACCCAGCCCAGCTGCTGTCAGGTCCCCCGTCCCTGACCAGTGGGGATGGGTTTTAGGAAAGCTGAGGATAAACAGCATTTTGGTGCAGCTGGCACGTAGATAGAATTTGATTGCAGGTGAAATTTACTTTGTACTTTTCAATTCATTTTTTGCTGATTTTAGCCCAACAAAAGCAGCTTGGGTGTTAGTTGTGATTTGGAGAGAACCTGCCCTACGCATCTGCTTGGGGGCTCACCCCGCTGTTCCCTGTGTGGCTTCTGGGTCCTCCTGTGCCCAGCAGACTAGAGAGCTGTGGCCACACACGGAGTGTCTCCGTGGGGGTCTCATTTTTCTAGTTTTCATTCCTGTGAATGGTGCTGTTTATACTTCTGCAGTCTCTGGAAGGCATGTGCAGCTCCCCTGCTGCGCGGACGCAGTCTCGTTTCTGACTGCAGTGAGCAGGTGTGTCCCGAGATCCGTAAGCGCTTCAGGCTTTGCCTGGCGTGTGGACATTTGACCCACATGGAAGGTCCCGGTGCTGCTGGCCTGGGGAAGCAGCCAGGCCCGCTCTGCCCTGCAGGGATTTGTGAGGGCGCTGGCAGGATCGAGCTGTCTTGGGAGTGGTAGAGGGGCAGATGTGTCCACAGCAGACACCTGGGCCGGATTCAGTCCTGAACAGTTCAGCTTAAGAGAAGGCCCCAGGAGAGGTGCCCCCAGGGGTCTGTGTACCTCCCAGGCCCAGCCGCGAGGGAGGGCGCGTGGTGGGTGATGGCTCGGTGGAGTGAGTAGGGTGTGCAGCCTTCCCGCTGATGGAACCACCAGGTCTTCTGGCCAGCACTGGCCCGTGGTGCCACTTCCTGCCCTCCCGTCACCATCGTTGTCCCTGTGACGGTCCCTGGCCCTGGCAGCCTCGTCCTCCCTGGTGTGATACTTTGCTAAACCTCCACCCTCCCTCCGTCTTCCTTCCACAACAGAACGGTGCTAAGGCTCTGCCAGGTGAGAGTGCTACCTTGTGCTGACCTGACTCCCTGGCCCAGGACCATCCCTGGCAGGCATTCGACGGGAGCCAGCAGCCCGGGGCCCAGAGCGCTTGGGGTGTGGGGAGAGGCAAGAAGGACAGCGTCTCGGGGCCCGGGCAGCGATGCTCTGAGCACTGGCAAAGGGCCTGTGGTGTTCACTGGTGTGTGGTCACTAGAGGGTCAAAAGCATTAGGCTTCACCAAGAAAATCAGGGTTAAATTGATGTCAGCTGAAAATTGCCTTGAATTAGAACTGAACACATGCGCCTCCATGCTAAAGAAGAGAGCAGAAGTTCAGAATAACATGGTGTGAAGCGTGGCCCCTCCGAGGCGCCACTGCCCCTGCTGGGATGTCGTGGAGGGTGGCGGGGGTTGTCTGCGGGTTGGGTGGCATGTTGACTTGTCTTCGATGCGATGGGTTGTCTTTTTTTTCTTCTCTTTTTAAGATGGAGTTTTGCTCGTTGCCCAGGCTGGAGTGCAGTGGTGTGATCTCAGCTCACCGAACCTCTGCCCCCCGAGTTCAAGGGATTCTCCTACCTCAGCTCTTTGAGTAGCTGAGATTACAGGCATGCGCCACCATACCCAGCTAATTTTGCATTTTTAGTAGAGACGGGGTTTTTCCACGTTG
This sequence comes from Saguinus oedipus, assembly GCA_031835075.1. Classification (NCBI taxonomy): domain Eukaryota; kingdom Metazoa; phylum Chordata; class Mammalia; order Primates; family Cebidae; genus Saguinus; species Saguinus oedipus. Next base: position 39,384,161 of record CM063175.1, on the reverse strand, counting down.
GTTAAGCTGGTCTTGAACCCCCAGCCTCAGGTGATCCGCTCTCCTTGCCCTCCCACAGCGCTGGTATTACAGGTGTGAGCCACTGCGCCCAGCTGCAGCCTGAGTCAGGTTCTGACTGTTGCCCAGGCTGCCGTGCAGTGGTGCCATCTCTGCTCACTGCAATCTCGACCTCTTAGGCTTGAGCAGTTCTCCCACCTCAGCCTCACTGATAGCTGGTGTTCCAGGCTTACGGCACCATACCAGCTCATTATTTATTTATTTATTTTCTGAGATGGAGTCTGACTGTCACCCAGGCTGGAATGCAGTGGTGCGATCTCTGCTCACTGCAATCTCTGCCTCCTGGTTCAAGCGATTTCTCCCGCCCTGGCCTCCTGAGTATCTGGGACTACAGGTGTGCACCACCGCGCCTGGCTAATTTTTGTATTTTGGTAGAGACGGGGTTTCACCATGTTGGCCAGGATGGTCTCAGTCTCTCGACCTCATGATCCGCCTGCCTGGGCCTCCCAAAGTGATGGGATTATAGGTGTGAGCCACCGCGCCCAGCTAATTTTTGTATTTTTAGTAGAGATGGGGTTTAGCCATGTTGGCCAGGCTGGTCTCGATCTCCTGACCTCAGGTGACCTGCCTGCCTTTTGAGCCACCACCCGGCCTTGAGCTCTTCTTTCTGCAGGATTTGATTCTGAGCAGCTGAAGGACTAAGTCCCTCAAAGATGACGTGGGTGTTGTAGCTGCTTCCAGGGGCCTCAAGGACAGGTGGGACCCCATGTGTGTGGGAAGAGACACATCAGGGGTGGGTAGGTGACTTAGATGCTGCAGTCACAGGAACCAAAGATGCCTGGCAGCTCAGGGTCAGATGTCTTTGCAAGTTAAACCTTAGATCAACCACTCAATGTATTATAAAAATTATTTTTAGGCCGGGCGCGGCGTCTGACCCCTGTAATCCCGGCACTTTGGGAGGCTGAGGTGGGTGGATCACGAGGTCAAGAGATCGAGACCATCCTGGTCAACATGGTGAAACCCCGTCTCTACTAAAAATACAAAAATTAGCTGGGCATGGTGGCGCGTGCCTGTAATCCCAGCTACTCAGGAGGCTGAGGCAGGAGAATTGCCTGAACCCAGGAGGCGGAGGTGGCGGTGAGCCGAGATCGTGCCATTGCACTCCAGCCTGGGTAACGAGCGAAACTCCGTCTCAAAAAAAGAAATTATTTTTGCTACTCAGGAAGGTATATTTTAGGTAATCTGAGCTTATTTAAATAAATGGACAGAACTGAAAGTTGAATGTATCACTCAGAATTCCTGAGTCAGCCAGGCTGTTTCTCTGAAGTAGAATGAAGCAGTTACTTGTCCCCGACCACCTGGAGTGGCTCAAATGAGCTCCCGCAGACCAGGGAGCTCACGTGGGGATTCAGTCTCTGTCTCTTTTTGGGGACATGAGCCCCTTCCTGGGGAACCCCTGAGGCCAGGCATGGCCACTGCGAACGGTCCCCGCTGCCCAGGACCCCAGAGGCTCCTGTGGTCCCTTCCTACGATTGCTGGGGCCTGTGTGTGTCCGCGCCCGCCCCAGGGCCTCCTTTCAGCCGGGCTGGACGCATTCAGGCATCATCCGTGCTCGCCGTTGGGTCGCCTGCGGGGTGAGCTGTCTGCTCAGCGGTCTGGCCCTGCTGGTTTTCAGGGCAGCGTTTTCCAGCCTGATTGCGCTGCCATCGCCTTTGCTTCTCCCAGTGTTCTTGACTGTTGGAGCTGAGCTGGACTCGTGATTTGCTTTGTCTCTGCTGAAGGGCTCAGGTTTCACGGCAAGCAGGCGCCGCACGGGAGCAGAGGGAGGGTACGGATGTGGAGACCGCGCCTGAGGCCAGGGGCAGTGACGGAGAGGTCCCAGCAGAAGGTGTCAGATGCTGGCAGGGTCCTGCAGGCCTTGGGTCTTCTCGCAGAGTTGGGGCTCGGTGGGGAGCAAGCGCTTTCCGTCCCCCACTTTGTTTTCTGTGGGACCTGCCAGGACTGTGAGGACTCTGCCCCACCAGGGCATGGGCTACCCCAGACGGCTGTCCAGGCCTGCGTCCCCGCTGCCCCTGCTGTGGGGCTGGGAAGGGGCCAGGTGCCCAGGACACAGGCCCTTCCAGGCTTCTTACACAGATGCTTTTTCTCTGACGTTCCTTAACTCCCATGTGTAGCTATACACAAAACGGCATTTTGCACATGCTGGACAGAAATAAGAGAATCAAGCCCCGGCCGGAAAGGTTCCAGAACTGCAAAGACCTGTTTGATCTGATCCTCACTTGTGAAGAGAGAGTGTACGATCAGGTGGTGGAAGGTGAGGAGGCCAGCCCTGTGTCAGCTGCGCGGACTGCCGCGGCTCTCACAAGGGTCCGGGACGCCTGCAGGTCCCACCCTGGCTGCCACATCCCATCTGGAGTTGGGGAGGCGGGGGTCAGGCCTGAGTGCAAGCAGGCGGAAGGCAGGTCAGGCCGCTGGTTGCGGGCTTTCTGCTTCTGAGGCCTGTCGGAGCGGAACCATTGTGCTGGCTGCAGCCTCTCACGGGCTCCAGGGGTCTGGTTCTTGTTTGCTTTTGTTTTTTTTGAGACAGAGTGTATTTCTGTCGCCCAGGCTGGAGTTCAGTGGTGCAGTCTCGGCTCACTGCAACCTCTACCTCAGGGGTTCAAGCGATTCTCCTGCCTCAGCCTCCTGAGTAGCTGAGATTACAGGCACCTGCCACACACTTTGCTAATTTATTGCAGTTTTGGTAGAGATGGGGTTTCACCACATTAGCCAGGCTGGTCTTGAAGTCCTGACCTCAGGTGATCCACCCACCTCGGCCTCCCAAAGTGCTGGGATCATGGGCATGAGCCACTGCGCCAGGCCCCAGGTCCGTATTTCACGAGTGGACCCTGTGTGGAGCTGGGCCTGTGGTCCGGGAAGGCGGGGAAGCGCAGGCCGGCTTGTGCTGAGCTGGGGACGTACCGAGGTTTGACGCTCAGTCCTTACCCAGCTCCCAAAACAGAGTCCAGAAGCCGCCAGGGCTGGGCCAGGGGCCGGCAGAGCTGGGGACTGGGACACACTGACTGCCCGTTCCCTGGTTCTGGAGCCTCTGACCTCTGTGTCACCTTGCCCCAATCAGATCTGAATTCCAGAGAACAGGAGACCTGCCAGCCGGTGCACGTGGTCAACGTGGACATCCAGGACAACCATGAGGAGGCCACCCTGGGGGCGTTTCTCATCTGTGAGCTCTGCCAGTGTGTGAGTACCGGGCCTGGCACCGTGCCAGGCAGAGGCTGTGCTGGGGCAGTGAGGCCTGAGGCTGGCCCTGCTGTTGGGGCGGGGTCTCCTCAGCTGATCTGTGTCGGGGCACCTGCTGGCGGCTCAGAGGGCACTGTCCCCCGGCTTTGGAGTAGGAAACCCCGTTTGCCCTCTGCTCAGCGGACAGACGCAGCGCAGTGACCTGCCCGACATAAGCTTAGGGCCTGGTACCGCCTCCTCCCTGGGTGGACGCAGTCGCGCCTCAGCCAGCAGGCAAGTGGCGTTCCTGGGTGCTGTGCGGTCGCAGGTGTGCCTCACTTGAGCCCGGAGGCTCCCAGGGCATCTGCCGCCAAGGGCTGTGTGTCCACAGTGCACCCCTGGACTCAGCCTTTTGCATGCCTGTCTTCCCCAAGACACCCTGTGTCCCCCCTGCACTGAGGGGCCAGGGGCACCCCAAGGGCTTCTGCAGCCCCTCTGCTGCCTTGCTGAGGTGCTGGGGTGTGAGGGGAGGGCCTGCTGGGGACAGCCCCACACACCGACCCGCCTCTGCCTCGGATCTGTGACCAAGAGAGGAGACGGTGTGGTGGGGAGGCCCCGGGCCAGGCCGCCTGCGCTGGGAGAGGCTGCCGCGAGGGCGTGGGCTCCTGCCTGCCCGTCCAGCACGGTTTCTGGTCCTCACATGCCTCAAGGCCCAGTGTGGCTGGAGTGCCAAGGATGGTGCTGGTGACCGCCTGGTAGGAGGGAAGGCCACTGGGAAAGTCTCATCCCAGAAGGGGCTGCTCGATTTCTGCTCGGTCACGTTGGCCAGAGCTGAGTCACAGGCAGGCCACTCCTCGCGTAAAGGCACTGTGTGCCGCCCAAGGGTGGGGACCAGGGGACACTGGCAGTGGCGAGTGACAAGCAGCCGGGGTCAGGGCTGTGTGCTCAGGAGCCCACGCTGCTTACTCCAGGCAGCAGGCCTCCGCCAGGGGCTCTGGTAGGTGGAGACCAGGATGCTGCCAGGACGCTCCAGTGACTGGGCTGCCCCTGCCACAGGGCACGGGTGTGGGTCCTGCTTGTTGGCATTTGGGAAGTGCTGGCGGTGCTGTGCATGAGTGGGCCTTGGCCCCGGCTTCCCAGTCTGCTCTCCGAATCCAGCTCCCCGCTCCCAGCTTCAGGCTCTGTGGGGGCCAGTGGGGAGGTGAGGCCTGGGGCTTCCCAGGAACCTCTGCCCTTGCAGCTTCCAGCCATCCTTGTGAGGCGGCAGCAGCGGTGCATGTGGGGACCTTTCCGTCACCCAGCTTCCTGGCCCAGGAGGGGGTTTCCCTGGCCATCCAGGTGCTGGCTGGGAGCAGACGGGCGGGCCGGCGAGGTCCTCACGGTGGTCCTGTCCTTGCAGATCCAGCACACGGAGGACATGGAGAACGAGATTGACGAGCTGCTTCAGGAGTTTGAGGAGAAGAGCGGGCGCACCTTCCTGCACACCGTCTGCTTCTACTGAGCCAGGCACCCCGGCCGCCCTCTCCAGCTTCCTTCTGTTCATACTTTTCCTTCTGACGTTTGTTTTTACTTACAGGTGTTCTGCTGGTAACGGTAGCATGTGACACGGGAGGAGAGGTCCAAATGCCACATTAAAGCAATCAAGTTTTTTCCTTCCCACTTTATAGTGGGATACTGATTATAGTTTTTTTCTTTAACTGAAAAGGAAAGACAGCGGTTTGTGTTAACGTCCCCGCCGTCCCCATTTCCTGTGTCCCCGCTCCCCCCCTTCCCACCCACTCGGTGTTCAATGACCTGGAATTGTCCAATAAATAGATGCTGCTGTCACCTGTGCTTGGTCGTGAATTCCTGGCCCAACCCTGGCCCTCTGACCACTGCTGGGGAGGTGTAGCTCAGACCTGGGGTGGCTGGAGCCTGGGCCGACCCCACCCTGTGCTGTCTGAAGCAGAAGCCGGCTGCTCCCACCAGCACTGCTGCCTGTGGGGGAGCCACGTCCCAGCTCCGTGTGGAAACTCTCCCCTCCCCTGACCCGCCACCGTAGTCGGCTGTCCCCCAGGCCACCTGCGAGGGAGGCTGAGCCGGGAGGATCACTTGAGCCCCAGATCGGCTGCAGTGAGCCTAGATGGCACTGCAGCCCCCAGGCTCGGCCCAGGCACTGCTTCCAGCTAACTTCCTGCTGCAAGGTGGCGGGGGCTCCTGTATCTGAGACGTGGTCACTGGTTTTGGATGAGAGTTTGGTCCCATAGAGTGGTGGCCACCTGGGCCTCTGAGTGGCAGGTGACCCCCTTGTTCCCTCCCTAAGGGAAGCCTGTGCACGGCGGCTGTGCCCACACCTCCTGTGCCACCTCCCTCCCTTGAGGATTCCAGGGGTCACCCCGTCCCTTCCCTGTGACCCCCCCATGGTTCCATGCACCCTGGAGGCACGTGCAGCCCCCGCACCTGGCCACCCGGGGAGACGAGGACTGAGGGTGGAGCAATGGGCGGAAAAGGCCTCGGCGCGATCGGGTTGGGACTGGCGTCCTGGGATCTTGGACAAGCGACCCGGGCTGGGTCTGACCAGACTGAGGTGGGACCAGAAGCGGAGGTTCCCGGGGAGGGGGTCCGGGCCGGTGTCCTGGGGACGGCGGTCCCCTCCCTTCGCCGGCGCTGGCACGGAGAGGCCCGCGGGCGGCGCGGTACCTCCCGGGAGGCGGAGGAAGGCGGCGGGAGGGAGGAGGGAGGAGGAGGCAGGGAGGGGGCCGGAGCCGAGCGGAGCCGAGCCGAGCCGAGCGCGGCGGAGCGCAGGGAGGACCGGAGGGCGGAGCGGAGCGCGGCGGGCCGGGCCGAGCGACCCCCGAGAGGCCCCACGTCCCTCCGCGGCCCCCCCGTGCCTCCTCCCCCCGGTCGGCGCCGGGGTTGCCGCGAGCTGCGGCGGCCGATCCTGGGAAGCTCTGACCTCTGCGGAGGCGGCGGGGGCTCAGCATCGGGCCGGGGCCGGGGGGGCGCCGGGGCCGGGGGGCGGCGCTCCGGCCCGGCCCGGCCCCGCCCGATGTCCATGAGCGCGAACACCATGATCTTCATGATTCTGGGGGCGTCGGTCGTGATGGTGAGCGGAGGGGCTTCCCGCGCGCGCCCCCTGCTCCCCGCCCGCGCGCGCCGCCTGCCCCCACCTCCCGCTCCTTGTTTACCGCCCGCCCGTTCGGCCTGTGCTCCCCGGTCCCCGGCCTGCTCTTCCCCGTCCCCGGCCTGCCCTTCCCCGTCCCCGGCCTGCGCTCCCCCGTCCCCGGCCTGTGCTCCCCCGTCCCCGGCCTGCTCTCCCCACACCCCGGCCTGCGCTCCCCTCACCCCGGCCTGCGCTCTCCTCCCCAGCCTGCGATCCCCACAACCCCTGCGCTCCCCCTATTAAGGCCTACGCTCCCCCCACTCCGGCCTGCGCTCCCGCTCCCCGGCCTGCGCTGCCCCCGCCTGCCCTGCGCTCCCCACCCCCCAGCCCGCGTTCGTCCCGCCCGCTCCCTGGCGCTGACCGGTCATGGGCTCTTCCAGGCCATCGCGTGCTTGATGGACATGAACGCGCTGCTGGACCGATTCCACAACTACATCCTCCCGCACTTGCGGGGCGAGGACCGCGTCTGCCACTGCAACTGTGGCCGGTGAGTCCGCAACCGATGCCGGCTCGATACGCGTGAGCGCACATGTGCGGCGGGGCCCACTCGGGGCGCAGGGGAGCCAGCCCCACGCGGGCCGCGAGCCGCTTTCCACCCTGAGGGCTGCCAGGTGCGCAGGGGGAGGAGCTGTCTCCCCGGGGTCTCCGGGGGCGCATGGCTTTAGGACACCATCCCGGAATGCCTTTAGAGGCCTCCATGGTGATGGTGGAATGGGTCACGGGGCCTCCTGCTCCAGCCTGGAGGCCGGGAAGCCACAGCCCAGTCCGGTGTCCACAGTGGAGACCCAAGCCAGCCTCATCAAAGCTGGGGCAGGAAGCGCCTGCTGGCACAGGGCTGGGCCCTGCAGTGAGGCCCAGGGCAGGGGAATGCGGGTCTCTGTGGGAGGGGCCTGCCTGGAGGGGCACTGGGCTGAAGCCCTTGGCTGGAGAGGAGGAGCTGAGGGGTGGGCTGTGGGTGGGCAGTGGGGAGGCGGGACTTCCTCAAGGTCACTCAGATTGAGGGGGGCGCCCAGACCCCCCCCAGACACTGTGTGAACCCCTCTGTGCACGTGTAGTGATGGGATCTTCCTGGCCATGCATGTTTGTATGTCCATGTACGAAATAAACATCTTCTCATGAGACGCGCATGTGTGTAGCGTCTGTGCATATACATGTGCGTACACACAGCGCCCGCGCACGCATGCACTCCCTCAGGACGCCCTCACTCAGTGACCGCTGTTAACCCGCTAGATGAGGAAGTGGACGGAGGCCGTAGAGGCCAGACTTGCCCAAGGTCACACAGCTAGTGAAGGACAAAGGGGGCATGAACCCAGAACCCGTGTTCTTCATCTCTGCCGCCTCCTGCTCCGGGGTCTCTGTGCATACGTGTGGGTGCAGGGTATGTGTTCAGGACAGCTGCATGTCTTGCTAAGTGTGTTACCTGCCTATGGGTGGAGCCGGCGTGTGGATGAAGAACACGGGTGTTAAGAGAAGGTAGAGATGGAGGCGTCTGTGACCCTCGTGTGTGCTGGGCACAGGGTGTGGGATAAGAGCTTGTGGGGTGGCCTCGTGCTCCTCTCGGGCAGGTCCGACTGCTAAGCCACGGCCTGAGGTCCACTCCAGGCCTCCCAGAGGCTGGGCCCAGACCCCGGCTCCGGAGCATCAGACAGGTGCAGCCCCCGTGGGCGTGGGCTGTGGCAGTGCAGTGAGGGTTCGGCAGGGCAGGCAGAGGGCGCGCTGAGTGTTGCACAGGGGGTGTAGATGCATCTCGCGTGGACTCGGCGTGCGCTGGAGGCAGTGTGTGTGGGAAACAGCCCCAGCCTGCCGTAGACGGCGTTGCTGCGTGTGTCTGTGTGTGTATGCTCTGTTGACATCTCCACATACAGGGCATGTACATTCCGCATACAAAATGCCCTTGTATATTGACAACATATATGTGTATGCAAAGTACATGTATGTCGCAATATACAGAGCTGTGTGCTCAGGGACATGTCAGAATGTCTCCGTGTGGGTGCCGCCGATGTGTGTGCAGATGAGTTTCGCGCATGGGGTATCTGCGTATACGCCATGTCCATGCACTGCCGTGAGAGGCTCCCCGTGTGCACGCTGGTGTGCAGAGCGAGTGTGTGTCCATGCGCAGGCCTCGTACGTGCCCGTACATAGATTTCGGCTTGTTGCCAGGCATAAGTCCGCGCACACGGTGTGGTGGCCCCGGAGAGGGTGTCTGCTCGCAAAGCCAAGCGAACGTGCCCCCCGTGTGGCACCCGCCGTGCGGAACGGGCTGTGGCGCGCCCGGCCCATGTCTGCAGTATCACACCCTGTCCCTGCATGTGGCGGTGTGCATACGTGACATGATTGGCCCTCGGTGGTCACGCAGCATGTGCGGCTGAGGAAGGACACATGTATGTACGTGTCACAGACATACGTGTGCAGACAGCACATCTCTGCCCAGGCCTGGCTCATTCTGCTTTCACTTGGGAGACCTGAGCCCCCCAGGAAGGAGGGCCAGGTGCAGGGTCGGGGGAGCTGCAGGAACCCAGGCCAGCCGTGGGGGGCACAGGCTGTGACCTCTGACCCCCGAAGTTCCTGAGCCCCTGGGGTAGCTGGGGACTCACCAAGGGGTCAGGAAGCACTTCCTCCCCTGAGTGCCTCTGGCAGCTGCACATTCATTGGTGGCGATGGACGATGGCTGTGGACAGGCTCGTCACCAGGTGTGCGGCCGCCAGGGATCAGCCACGGTCACTCCTCACCAGGAGCCCTGCTTGGTGGGTGTGGTCTGTGTTCCCAATATGCTGAGGGGTCTGACCTCCAGGGGTCCCCAGAAGAGCAGGAGGGCTCCAAGGAGAACCTGAGGCAGGGCCTCCTCCCTGTGCCTGGGCTCCGGCTCCAGGAACCCCACATCGGCTGCGGGAAGCCGCCTGTGTGGCCTCCGCTGGGTGCAGGTGGCCTGGATTGGACAGACAGGCCGGGCTTTCAGTGTGGGAAGTGCCCCTGGGTAGGGTGTGGAGCATGGGGTGGTCTCTGGGTCTCGTCTGAAAAGCAGGCCGAGGCTGATACCCTCACCGAGGGGAAGGTGGGGGAGAAGCAGGTTTGGGGAGAGAGGAGCTATTTTTATGCCCAAGTTGAAGGTGTCTGTGGATCCCACGTGGAGACACAGGCAGCTGGAGCTCGGCAGACGTGGGAGGCAGCCAGGAGGGTGGGTCCCAAGGCGTCCCGGGCGCCTGGGGCCTCCTCTCCCAGGCCCTCTCAGTGGCCTAGGGATCCCGGAGTCAGCTGTCTTGGGTGCCGGTCCAGTTGGCAGCGCCAACCCACCTGAGATCTTGGGGCCCAGAGGCCTTCCTGGGACGGGGTGGGCCGCCAGAGTGAGTCCCATGGGGAGCTTCGGTGTCGGACTGAGGCTGTGGTGGCCTGGGCCTGGGCAGTCCCCCAGGAGCCCAGGGAGGGGAGGTCAAGGGACACGGAGGTGCCGAGGCCTTGAGGAGTACAGGGCCCTGGAGCCTGGGCGCCGTCCATCCTGGGAGCAGCGGGGCAGGTGGCCACACAGGCAAGGGGGCGGAGGACTGGGTGCTAGGCAGAGTCCCCGTGGCCTCTGACAGCACCTCACAGGGATAGAGGAGCAGAAGGAATCCGAGAGGCTGGGGGCCCAGCCCGCGGGGCGGCAGCCGTGAAGAAAGGGGCCCCGAAGGCAGGTAAAGGTGCATGGGAGGGGCCCGTGGTCACCGGCAGTCCAGCTCCGCTCCAAGTGGCCTCCGCAGCCTCGGGCTGGGTGGGTGAGCCGTGACCCTGGCCGTGGGGACCGCCGTCCTGAGCCCCTCCCGGGAGGCCTCTTCCACCCGCAGAACCCCCCCGTGAGCTCCAGGCCTAAGGGAGGAGGTGCTGGGTGAGGGCAGACACCCTCGACGGCTGCTGGTCCCACCGTCTGCCTGGACTTCACGCTCTGCCTGCACAGCCCATGGCCACTGACCGCCCACTGCCGCCAGCCTGTGACCTGGGCCTGGTTGAGTCCAGAGCCCCCTCCTGAGCAGTCCACCCAGGAGGCTGCTTCAGAGAACCCCCTGGGCGGCCCTAAGTGGTCACGCCCCCACCACGGATGGGGTAGGCCCCCGGGGTGAGGCCAGGCCGGGGGCAGCGGGAGAGGTGCCAGCCCGCCCTGCCGCCCCCAGGAACCACATCCACTACGTGATCCCGTACGACGGGGACCAGTCGGTGGTGGACGCCTCGGAGAACTACTTTGTGACGGACAATGTGACCAAGCAGGAGATCGACCTGATGCTCGGACTGCTGCTGGGCTTCTGCATCAGCTGGTTCCTGGTGTGGATGGACGGCGTCCTGCACTGTGCCGTGCGCGCCTGGAGGGCTGGACGGCGCTACGGTGAGTGCCTCGTGCCTGCCGCCCCTTGCGCCGCCGCCCCGGCCGGCCCGGCGGCCTGACTGCCCTGTCCCCCTGCAGATGGCTCGTGGACCTGGCTGCCCAAGTTGTGCAGCCTGAGGGAGCTGGGCCGGCGGCCGCACAGGCCCTTCGAGGAGGCCACAGGGAACATGGTACACGTGAAGCAGAAACTCTACCACAACGGGCACCCCAGCCCGCGGCACCTGTGAGCCGCGAGGGGACTTGCCGGGGCCACCAAGGCACTGGCCGCTGTACAGATGTAAAAGGGACCTCGTGGACACCCGGGCCGGCAGGACTGGACAGCAGCCCTGGGCCCAGGGAATCCGGGCTGTGGCCGGCCGGGAGAGTCCAGTGGAAGGTGCTGTCTCCTCTTCTTTTTATAAAGGCGATTGGGGTGGGGGCTGGGGTGGGGGAGGCCGAAGGGCCCCAGGGGACAGGACTCTGGGCCCCTGGCTGGGCAGGGCACGAGGGCAGACTCGGCCCCAGAGGTGCTGGGGTTGCAGGGAGGGTCCTGGGGGGCAGGCGGGGGCGGGGACGGCCAGGTGCACGGCCCGGGGCAGCATCTGTTTGAAGCTGCTGTGTTTCCCGTGCGCTCTGCATCCGTCTGTCTGGCCCGAGCCAGCCTGGCAGAGGGGAGGGAGGCGAGGTGCACCTGTGTGCACGGCTGCAGGGTGGGGCACAGGCCCCCAGCCCCACCGTGGCAGGCACCTCTTGTGAAGCCCACCCCTCTGTGGTCAGTAAATTCTCCAGAAAGCTCCAGCCTCCGCCTCTTCTGTCACCTCTGACCCCAGGGGGACTCTTGGGGGCCCCGAAACCCTGCCCCGTGTCAGCCAACACACAGAAACAGTGGTGAGGCACCGTGGGACTTTATTAGATTAACAGAGCCCCCCTCTCCAGCCACAGGCTTACACTGGCCAGCTGGGTGTAGCCTCAGACTGCCCCCCCGGCCCCCGTCTGGGGTTTCTCAGGGCCACAAATGTGTGCAGGGTAGGGGCGCCCTGAAACCTGGCTCTGCCGTGGGAGCTGAGAACAAAGACCCTGCCCACCCCCTTCCTGCTGGCCCCTGGGGCTCTCTGCCCAGCACCCACCCTCCCAGTGGCCTCTGCAGGGGCTGGGGTGCAAAGCCTCCCCCTCCCGCTCTGAGCCAGACAGAAAATGCATCTCCAAAGTGTCTTGGACAGGAAGGAGACCTGCCCCTCAGCCAATGCCCACAACAAGGGGCGTCCTGGTGGGCAGAATGGCTGACCCCGCAAGATGTCCTGGTGCACAGAGGCCCTGCACACAGCCCTGGCCCCACCCAGGAGCACTTCCTCAATGCACAGGGGCCAGAGAGGTGGGAGTGAGAGGGGTCCGCTGACAGGCTCTGTGAGGTGTGGGTCACCATGAACTCAGGATGGGGGGCGCTCGTCCCCCGGCCCAGGCCCCTCCGCCTTCAGCCAGGACATCTTCTGCTGGTGCTGCTGGACAGCGTCCTGCACGCGGGCGTCCATCATGGCCTCAGTGAGGACCCCATCCTCAGAGGCATATGCCATGGCCTGCAGGGAGAGAGGGAGCTGAGGGTGGCCACTACAGGAAGCCCCCACCCCAATGTACACCAGGCCCAGAGGTGGGGAGGGGCCAAACCAGGGACACCAGCAGGGCCTCAGGGTGAAAGCCAGGCTTGCCGCACCACAGCAGAGTCCAGCAGGTGTGTGGGCACCTGGAGCGGCCCCCACAGTGCCCAGAGCCCTGTCTGCGTCCTCGGCACTGCCCCGGAGTGCCCACAACCCTGCCTGTGTCCTCAGCACTGCTGTTTCTCAATGACTTTCTAAAAATAGAAAGTCCAAGACCCAGCCCCACGGACTGCGACACAGGGCAGCTCCCGAGAGGCAGGGTGGGAAGCACAGACCCACTGCGAGTCTGAGCTGTGGCCAGGCAGTGCCCCTGGGTCACACTACACCTTGGACCCTCAGACCCTGACCCCCACAGGCCTCCAGGGCAGAGGCAGCCACTGCCCACATTGGGACACATGGGTGGTGGCACCAAGGCCACCCCTGACCCCACCTCCTGTCCACCTGGGCATAGGGGTTGGCATCCAGCACGCAGAGCTGGAGCTGCTGGGGCTGTGGCCCTTGGTGTGGCTTCAGGCAGCCTCAGGTCCAGCCCTTCTGCCATGGACTGGTCACTCTCCATCCCAGTGCCAGCAAAGGACATGGAGCCCCCAAGGGGAAGCACCCATGTCTGAGGGCCAGGGTGTGGGGATCCCACTGGGCCCCGTGCTCAGGAATTCACTAGGACGCCTGGAGGAAGGCAGGGCAAGGGACCCTTCCCAGACAGCTGAGTGGGCCCATCACCCATCCTGGCTGAGCGTGGATGCAGGGGCAGCAGCACACCATCCCCCCACACCGCCACGACAGAACCTGCCAGGGCGATGACCACATGGTCCTTGTCCCCCGTAGCGGCGCCCAACCCTTGCCAAGAGCCACTGTGTGGTGCAGACACTGACTGGAGCTGGACCACCACTGTGGATCGGGGGCCCAGGAGAGCTCAACATCACTTTTTGTCTTGAGCCAACCCAAGAGAGGGCAAACAGGTGCAGGAATGCTCAGGGCCCACCCGAGTGGCTGCACTTCACCCAGTGCCCAGTGGAGGACATCCCTGACGAGCTATGACTGACAGGCCGACATTCCTGACGAGCTATGACTGACAGGCCGACATCCCTGACGAGCTATGACTGACAGGCCGACATCCCTGACGACCTATGAGTGACAGGCCGACATCCCTGACGACCTATGACTGACAGGCCGACATCCCTGACGAGCTATGACTGACAGGCCGACATCCCTGACGAGCTATGAGTGACAGGCCGACATCCCTGACGAGCTATGAGTGACAGGCCGACATTCCTGACGAGCTATGACTGACTGACAGGCCGACATCCCTGACGAGCTATGACTGACTGACAGGCCGACATCCCTGATGAGCTATGAGTGACAGGCCGACATCCCTGACGAGCTATGACTGACTGACAGGCCGACATCCCTGATGAGCTATGACTGACTGACAGGCCGACATCCCTGATGAGCTATGAGTGACAGGCCGACATCCCTGATGAGCTATGAGTGACAGGCCGACATCCCTGACGACCTATGAGTGACAGGCCGACATCCCTGATGAGCTATGACTGACTGACAGGCGGACATCCCTGACGAGCTTTGTTGGGAAAGTCCTCAACAAAATGCCAGCAAAACTTAATTCAGCAGTATAGTAAGAGGATTATACACCCTGACCAAGCAGGATTCACTCCTGGAATGCAAGGATAGTTTAACATACAGAAGTCAATCCATGTTCAACATACGAAATGTTCAACGCAGAAAAATCAGTATTAGCAGAGTGGAAGAAGGAAACCACATGACCCTCTCAACCAATGCAGGAAAAGCATCAACACCCTTTTATGATAAAAACATTCAACAGGCCAGGCATGGTGTTTCACGCCTGTAATCCCAGCACTTTGGGAGGCCAAGGTGGGCAGATCACTTGAGGTCAAGGAATTTAAGACTGGCATGTCCAACATGGTGAAACCGTCTCTATTAAAAATACGAATATTATCTGGGCATGGTGGTGCACGCCTGTAGTTCCAGCTACTCGGGAGGCTGAGGCAGGAAAATCACTTGAACCCAGGAGGCTGAGGCTGCAGTGAGCCGATGTCGAGCCACTGCACTCCAGCCTGGGCAACAAAATTGAGACTTCATCAAAAACAAAATTGAACAAATGAGGAATTGAAGGAAACTCCCTGAACTCAACGAAGGCCATATATCAAGCCCACAACTAATACACTCCGTGGTGGAAACTACAAGCTTTTCCTCTGAAGTTGGGAACCAAGGATGCCTTTACCACTTCTACTGCACACACCACTGGGAGTTCTGGCCAGAGCAATTAGAGAAGAAAAGTCATCCAAACTGAAAAGGGAGAGTTAAAATCACCTGTTCTTAGATGACATAATCTACTGTGTAAAAAATCCTGGAGTCCATATTAAAAAAAAAAAAACCCATGACATTAGCAAAGTTACAGGATACAATGAAGAATCTGAAAGGGAAATTATGAAAGCACTTCTATTTACAACAGCATCCAAAAGAATAAAATACGGCCAGGTGTGGTGACTCACGCCCATAATCCCAGCACTTTGGGAGGCAAAGGCGGTGGATCACCTGAGGTCGGGAGTTCAAGACCAGCCTGGCCAACATGGTGAAACCCCGTCTCTACTAAAAATTAAAAAAAAAAAAAAAATAGCTGGTAAGGTGTCGAGTGCCTATAATCCAAGCTACCCAGGAGTCTGAGGCAGGAGAACTGCTGGAACCCAGGAGGCAGAGGCTGCAGAGACCTGAGATCAAGCCACTGCGCTCCAGCCTGGGCAACAGAGCAAGACTCCATCCCCACCCTCCTCAAAAAAAAAGAATAAAATACTTGGAAATTCACTTAACCAAGAAAGTGAAAAGACTTCCACAAGGAAAACCGTCTGGGTGCAGTGGCTCACACCTGTAATCCCAACACTTTGGGAGCCTGAGGCAGGAGGATCACCTGATGTCAGGAGTTCAAAACCAGCCTGGCCAACATGGTCAAGCCCTGTCTCTATTTTTTTTTTTTTTTTTTTTTGAGACGGAGTTTTGCTCGTTACCCAGGCTGGAGTGCAATGGCGCGATCTCGGCTCACCGCAACCTCCGCCTCCTGGGTTCAGGCAATTCTCCTGCCTCAGCCTCCTGAGTAGCTGGGATTACAGGCACGCGCTACCATGCCCAGCTAACTTTTTGTATTTTAGTAGAGATGGGGTTTCACCATGTTGACCTGGATGGTCTTGATCTTTTGACCTCGTGATCCACCGGCCTCGGCCTCTGAAAGTGCTGGGATTACAGGCTTGAGCCACCGCGCCCGGCCTGTCTCTATTTAAAAAATGCAAAAAATAGCTGGGCATGGTGGCATGCACCTGGAATCCCAGCCACTTGGGAGGCTGAGTCAGGAGAATCACTTGAATTGGAAAGGCAGAGGTTGCAGTGAGCTGAGATCATGCTATTGCACTCCAGCCTGGACAACAGAGTGAGGCTCCATCTCAAGAAGAATAAAAAAAAGAAAGAAAACCATCTGGGCGCGGTGGCTCACACCTGTAATCCCAGCACTTTGGGAGGCCGAGGTGGGCGGATCACGAGGTCGAGATCGAGACCATCCTGGCCATGGCGAAACCCCGTCTCTACTAAAAATACAAAAATTAGCCAGTGTGGTGGCGCGCGCCTGTGGTCCCAGCTACTCGGGACTGAGGCCGAAGAATCGCTTGAACCCGGGAGGTGGCAGCTGCAGTGAGCCGAGATTGCACCACTGCACTCCAGCCTGGTGACAGAACAAGACTCCGCCTCAAAAAAAAAAGAAAAAAAAACCACACAACATTGCTGAGACATCAAGTCAATAGAGAGTGAATGCAATCCCTGCAAAAACACCAATTACTTTTGACGGAAATAGAAAAACCACTCCTGAAACTGATACGGAATCTCAAGGGATCCCGAATAGCCAAAAAAAACAAAAACAGAAACTTATTTTGAGGAGTCTCCCTCTGTCCCCCAGGCTGGAGTGCAGTGGCACAATCTCAGCTCACCGCAGCCTCCACCTCCTGGGTTCCAGCGATTCTCCTGCCTCAGCCTCCCGTGTAGCTTCGTCTACAGGATTGCACCACCATGCCTGGCTAATTTTGTATTTTTAGTAGAGACAGGGTTTCTCCATGTTGGTCAGGCTGGTCTCGAACTCCTGACCTCAGGTGATCTGCCTGTCTCGGCTTCACAAAGTGCTGACATTACAGGTGTGAGCAACTGGCCAATTCTATTTTTAGTAAAAACAGGCTTTCATCATGTTGGCCAGGCCGCTCCGGAACTCCTGGCCTCAGGTGATCCACCCACTTTGACCTTCCACGTGCAGGGATTCCAGACGCGAGCCACCCCACTCCATCTGTTTTGTTTTTTCAATGATTATTTGAGCCAGGGTCTCGCTCAGTCGCCCAGGCTGGAGTGCAGTACTCCCAGGCTCCAGCAACCCATTTCAGCTTCCCGAATAGCTGGGACCACAGCACGTGATACCACGCGTGGCTCATCTTTGTATTTTTTTGTAGAGATGGGGTTTTGCATGTTGTCCAGGCCTGTCTTGAACTCCTGATCGCAAGCAATCCTCCTGCCTTGGTCTCCCAAAGTGCTGGGGTTACAGGTGTGAGCCACTGTGCCCCGTCAACTTATTATTTTATTCATTTTTTTTTTGAGACAGAGTCTCATTCTGTTGCCCAGGCTGGAATGCAGTGACACAATCTCGGCTCACTGCAACCTCTGCCTCCCAGGTTCCAGCGATTCTCCTGCCTCAGCCTCCCAAGCAGCTGCGACTATAGGTGCCTGCCACCACACCCAGCTAATTTTTGTAGTAGAGATGGGGTTTCACCATGTTGGCCAGGCTGGTCTCAAACTCCTGGCCTCATCTGATCCTCTCGCCTTGGCGTCTCACTGTGCTGGGATTACAGGCATAAGCCACTGAGCCCAGCCCGAATTGTTATTATTTTTTAAGACACGGTCTCTCTCTGTTGCCCTGGCTCGAGTGCAGTGGCACAGTCAGCTCACCGCAGCCTCTACCTCCTGGACTCGTGATCCTCCCACCTCAGCCTCCCAAGCAGTTGGGATTACAGGCATGAACAACCAGGTCCAGCTAATTTTCTTATTTTTTGTAGAGATGGGTTCTCACCTTGCTTTACAGGCTGGTCCTGAACTCCTGGCTTCAAATAATCTGGCAGACTTGGCCTCCCCAAATACTGGGAATACAAGCGCCAGCCACCACATGCCCGGCCTCTGCTTTCTTAGCTGTGGAAACAGACCTGGTCCCAAGTGGGGATGGCCTAGAACAGAGACCTCAGCTGACTCAGATCTGTGCTCTTTGTCACAGCGGCATAACCCGGCCTGTACTGACTGATACAGGCCCCCGTATCCTGGGCTCCGATGTTCAAACCGAGGTAGCTGGCTGCTTCATTAATCTGACACACATTCCTTCAAAAGCACCGCTCAATTTAGTGACCAGGTTGTCACGCAGCCTCTGTGGACCCCCGAGGCGGCGATGCCTGTGCGTGGCCATGGCGCCTTCAGCCTCACAGACCTGGTTTTGCTTTTCCAGTGACCCCCAAAGACCAATGCTTTCTGGTTGGCCACACCCACACTCCCGTGGGTCCCAGCTCATCAGCCCTAGAGCGCCACGGAGCTGCAGGAGGGGAACCTCCAAGGAAAAACTGGCTTGGGGACAATGAGAGGCCACTCCCACCCGTGTGTCTGAGCCCATCAGGCAGGACCAGAGAGCCCTGCGTGACTGTCAGCCATAAACAAGGCCCCACCCTCCTGAGGGCAGGAGCAGGTACACATTCCAACGGAGAGGCGCGACTAAGGCGGGGCCCGTGTCACGTCTGTGCACAGAAATCCCCCAAGAGAAGCTCACGTATGACACTTCTGCTGGGACAGACCTGGCACAAGCAAGCTTCTCCACAGCAGCCAGGCTCCCATCCGGGTGGGCACACCCCAGCTGACTCACCTGCCAGGCCAAGGCCAGCTGTGCGATCTCCCGGCCCGACATGCCCTCCGTCAGCCGAGCGACCTCTGAGCACTTCCTCCCGTAGTCAAACTGGGCCAGCTTCAGGCGCCTGGGGAGGGAGTTCCCATGTGGGCCCGCCATGGCAGCAGCTACCACACCACCAGGTGGGGGCTGGAAGACAGGCCGTAGGCCCAGGCCCATGCTGGACTCCCCCGGGAAGGGTCTTTCTTCCTGTGAAAGCCAAGCTCTGCCCCCTCCCCTGCAGGCCTGGCGGGGGGCTGGGCAGGAAGGGGGAGGCTGCAGGGCCTGGAGGTGCCCCAGCCCCACCCACACCTGCGCACTCCGCACCCGCAGGGCACGTGGCTGTTAGGCGGGCAGCGGCGGAGCCCTGACTTCTAGCGAAAGCGTCTGCCTGGGAGCCACAGAAGCTGGGTCACAGTGCCAAGGCTAGGAGCAGCCATGGGGGTGGGAGAGCACAGGGCAGGAGGGGCAAAGGGAAACTGAGGCCCGGACAGCTCAGCTTGCACGGAGCAGGCAGCAGAGCGGGCAGGAGGGGAGGTGGGGGCGAACCAGGCTCTTTGGACAGAGCGGCTTTTGTCATCACTGACGACAGCAGGGATGTAGGTCAGGTGCACAGAAGGCCTCAGAAACCAGAGCCCTGGAGACACCAGGAAGTAGAGCAGCCACTTCTCATCTGGAGGGTTCCCAACGCGGCCAGCGCGGCCGCCAGGGCCCTCATCGCCTGGAGGGCTCTGCCCATGCTGCCAGCTGCACTCGCTGCCAGCGACAGGGAGCCTGATGGCCCCGAGGCACACATGCAGCCAGAGCCACGCAGGGCCGGGTGTGGAGCTGGAAGGAGGCCAGGCTGGCCACCAGCAGTGAACCACAAGAAGCCTCCCCCCAGTCCCCACTCGGGGGTCTCAGAGCAATACTCCGAGTCACCTCCCCTCACTGCCAGGGCCTGGGCACAGGATTTCCGTAAAACCCTCTGCATGGTACAGAGGAGTGGAAAGGAGGCTGGGCGTGGTGGCTCATGTCTGTGGTCCCTGAGCTTTGGGAGGTCGAGGTGAGTGAATCACTTGAGGTCAGGAGTTTGAGACCAGCCTAGCCAATATGGTGAAACGCCATTTCTGGCTGGGCGAGGTGGCTCACACCTTTGGGAAGCTGAGGTGGGTGGATCACCTAAGATCAGGAGTTCAAGACCAGCCTGGCCATCATGGTGAAGCCCCATCTTTAAAAAAAATAAAAAAAAAAAATAATAATAATAATAATAAAAACAGTTTCTACTAATACAAAAAAATGGGCCAGGAGCGGTGGTTCACACCTGTAATCCCAGCACTTTGGGAGGGTCACAAGGTCAAGAGACAGAAACCATCCTGGCCAATATGGTGAAACCCCGTCTCTGTTAAAAATGCAGAATCAGCTGGGCGTGGCGTGGGGTGCCTGGAATCCCAGCTACTCAGGGCTGAGGCAAGAGGACTGTCTGAACCTGGGAGGCAGAGGTTGCAGTGAGCTCACACCCCTGCACTCCAGCCTGGGAGACACAGCGAGATTCCATTTAAAAAAAAAATCCATGTTTCTTCATAGAAAAAGAGGAATGGGAAAGGTCTCTAAGTGATGGTGGACTCTGCCTCAAGCCCGAGAAGATGCCACCAGGCTGTTTTCAGGTGCGGATGAGGAAAGGGGGGCGCACCTCCCTGGATGTACCTCCGGGACCCTTGGGGCTGACTCAGCCTGAGAGAGAAACCACAGGGAAGGGAGGCGATGCCCACCCTGGACACGGGGCCGGGAGGGCGGGACACTTACTGCCTTCCTTCTGTGGCCGGCTTAAGAACGTACTTGTCGAAATACATTCTCACCAGGCGCTCCCGCTCCTCCTGCCGTGGCAGGTCAAAGCCGACTATCTCGTCAATGCGGTCGTTGATGGCCCAGTCAAACTGCTCGGGCTGGTTGCTGGCCAGGACCAGCATGAACCTGTGGGACAGGGACAGGGATGCTGGGGCTGCCGGCCCAGCTGCCCCGAGGGGGACCGGGGCTCCTCAGAGCCTCAGGGAGACTTTCCAGGAGAATCTAAAGCGGCAACCTGCAAGCACAGGCAACACCAGAGGACATGGGCACAGCCCTGGTCGCCCACCTGCCCCACGGCACCTGCACACCCCACAGCGCCCAGCTGCCCACCCCACAGTGCCCGCCCACCCACCCGAGCACCCAGCTGCCTGCCTGCCCCACAGTGCCCACCCACCCCTGATGCCCACTCACTCCACTGCACCCAGCTGCCCACCCGAGTGCCCACCTACCCCATGATGCCCATCCGCCTGCCCCATGGCACCCAGCTGCCTGCCCGCCCCAGTGCCCACCTGCCCCCATGGTGCCCCAGCTGTCCACCTACCCCACGGTGCCCACCCACCTGCCCACCCGGCTTCCTGGGGCTCTGTTCTCACCCTGTTTCCCTTCCCCGCTGACCCTGGCCCAGCCTGAGAGGCGGTGCTGGGAACACCACTCCCTCCTGCTGCCTCAGCCCCACTGTGCTCAGACCCAGAGTCCGTGTTGAGAATACGCCCACCTGAACCAGGAGCAGGACCCCGGGGACCCAGGTCAGCGGACAGGGGAGATGGGACTCAGCAGGGCCAGCCTTCCTCTCTGGGAAGGACCCGAGTCAGGCTCCAGGGAGCATCTCCCGGCGGCAGCTGAGCCAGCGAGCCCAACACGCCTGCGGAGTCAGCCACGGCCCGCCACCGGGGCCTGATCCTCCGTGGGACATGCGGCTGGCGCTCAAGGGGCCCAGTAAATGAAGAAAACTCACAGTCGGGATTTGGGAGGGACTAGAGAGCCCGGCCGTAGGCAGCCACCCTACTGGTGACCTCTGGGCGGCAGCCAACAGAGGCTGCACAAAGATGGGGTGGGCCCCAAGCCTGGAGGGTGCACCCCTGCCCAGCATCCCAGGGCAGGGCCAAGGCCCCAGGCTCTGCCCCAACACACAGGACCTGCTCCCGCCCAGCTTCTCATGGAAGAAAGCATGTCACCATCTCCCAGGGAACCACACCCTCCGACGGAGACAGCAGGGCCTCTGACGGCGAGACCGCCTCCCTTGCAGGCACAGGACAGAAACCCAGGGGAGACAGACCTGCTGGCGGCGCACAGGCATGAGGCCAGGATGGACCCTGGCTGACCCGGAGGCCCGTGTTCCTCAGTGACCCCTGTGCCGGCCCAAGCTAGGACCTTCCCAGGGACATCCGAGGTGGGCCTGTGCCCTGCCCGGGGCCCAGGACCCGAGGCGCTCCCTCACTTGCTGCTGTGCTGGCCTGTGCGGTGCAGGAAGGCATTCAGAGTGGCTCTGAGGTCCTCACTTATCTTCTCCTGCAGAGAGAAGGTTCCAGCCTCAGGCACCAGGAGCAAAGCCTTGTCAACAGCCACAGCAGAAAGTCCCACAGGCCTCTACTGCAGGGACGCAACAACACTTTCGTGGATCTACACAAAAGCTTGACCAGGGCCAGGCGAGGTGGCTCACCCACGTAACCCAGCACTTTGGGAGGCCGAGGAGGGCAGATCACCTGAGGCTGGGAGTTTGAGACCAGCCTGGCCAATATGGTGAAACCCTGTCTCAACCAAAAATACAAAAATTACCCAGGCATGGTGGCACCTGTAATCCCAGCTACCCGGGAGGCTGAGGCACGAGAATCGCTTAAACCTGGGAGGCGGAGGTTGCAGTGAGCTGAGATTGTGCCACTGTACTCCCAGTCTGGGCAGAAGTGATTCTTCTGACAGGGTGCCCAGCACTTCCGAATCAAGGCAGGTGAATCTCTTTAGCTCAGAAGTTACAGCCCAGCCTGGGCAACATGGGGAAACTCCAACTCTACTAAAACTACAACAGAAATTAGCTGGGCATGGTACAGCGCCTCTATAGTCCCAGCTGCTCGGAAGACTGAAGCCAGAGGATTGTTGAGATCGCGAGGTCGAGGCTACACTGAGCTGTGACTGTACCGCTGCACTCCAGCCTGGGCGACAGACCCTGCCTTAAAACAGTAACTTTAGGGCTGGGCACGGTGGATCACGCATGTAATCCCAGCACTCTGGGAGGCTGAGGCGGGCGGATCATTTGAGGTCAGGAGTTCTTGACCAGCCTAACCAACACGGTGAAACCCCATCTCCACTAAAAATACAAAAAACTTAACTGGGTATGGTGGCAAATGCCTGGAATTCCAGCTACTCGGGAGGCTGAGGCAGGAGAATCAATTGCATCCAGAGACAGAAATTGCAGCGAGCCAAAATTATGCCACTGCAAGCCAGTTTAAAGGATAGAACGAGACTTCATCTCAAATAAAAATAAAATAAAAATAGGCCGAGCATGGTGGCTCACACCTGTCATCTCAGCATTTTGCGAGGCCAAGGCGGGTAGATTACAAGGTCAAGAGATGGAGACCATCATGGCCAACACGGTGAAACCCCATCTCTACTAAAATACAAAAATCAGCCGAGTGTGGTGGTGCGCGCCCGTAATCCCAGCTACCCGGGAGGCTGAGGCAGGAGAATCACTGGAACCCGGGAGGCGGAGGCTGCAGTGAGTCGAGATTGGGCCACTGCCTGGAACAACAGAGTGAGACTCTGTCTCAGAAAGAAAACCAAACCTCCAAAGTCCAAACTTAGCTTTAAGGTAACCTAAAAATACTGTTTTCTTCACACAAAACTCAGAGACGAAGTACTTGAGTAGCAGGCTGTGGCCTGGCCCAGGATGACGCCCACCCCACCACACCCCTGTGGCCAGACAGAGGCTCAGGGACACTCACAGTGGCTCGCTTCCGGAGAAAGGCGTCCGCTTCATCCACAAAGAGCAGGAGGCTGTGAACGAAGGAGGCCAGTGTGACGCCAGGAGCAGCCCAGAGGAGCGACCGGCCGCATCAGCATCAGGTCGAGCGGGCAGGTTCCCATGGGTGCAGCCTCTGCCCCAGCAGGAGCCCTCACTCCTGGATCCAACAGAAGTCAACCCACCCGGCCTCTGGGCAGCTGGCCACACCCCGGCCCCAGAAGGCTGTGGGAAAGCAGCCGCACACAGGCTGACAAACTCGGGCTGCAGGCTTCACCCACAGGGCTGGCGGCCGCTCAGAGCCCACACCAGGGCAGGGTCTTCTAAAGTGAAAGGTCAAAGGCCAGAGGGGAGGGTGTGAGCCATGAGGAACACGGTGCCAACAGGGAAAGCCGAGGCCACAAGGATGCCCAGCAGTGTCCTCTGTGGGATCACCGTGGGACCTCGTGAAGGGCACATGCCATGCTGTCTTCAGCTAACTTTCAGATGGTTCTACAAAAAGGAGCCAGTGCCCACACCACCCACACGTGTGTTCAAGGGAGGGGCGGCACTGGGAAAGGGACCCTCCCCTGCAGCTGTAAAGACCCTTCTCCCCTCCCCCCGGCCCACCTCCCTTCAGCCCTGAGCCTAGTATCCCACTGGCAGCCTCCACACGCTGCGGGCCTTGTGACCACCAAGGTCCACAGTCAGGGGACTTTCCCTTTGAGGGACCCTCCGCTGGGCCTCCTGTGTGGCCACAAGGACAGAGCTTCAGAAAGACCACAGGATCCCAGAAAGCCACCTGGACCGCGTTCCCAGAAAGCAGCTGGGCCACCGTGGAAGGCCCGTGTGCGTGCTGTGGGGGTGGACGGCCCGTGTGCGTGCTGTGGGGTGGAAGGCCCGTGTGCGTGCTGTGGGGTGGACGGCCCGTGTGCGTGCTGTGGGGTGGACGGCCCGTGTGCGTGCTGTGGGGTGGACGGCCCGTGTGCGTGCTGTGGGGTGCAAGGCCCGTGTGCGTGCTGTGGGGTGGACGGCCCGTGTGCGTGCTGTGGGGTGGACGGCCCGTGTGCGTGCTGTGGGGTGGACGGCCCGTGTGCGTGCTGTGGGGTGGAAGGCCCGTGTGCGTGCTGTGGGGTGCAAGGCCCGTGTGCGTGCTGTGGGGGTGGAAGGCCCGTGTGCGTGCTGTGGGGTGGAAGGCCCGTGTGCGTGCTGTGGGGGTGGAAGGCCCGTGTGCGTGCTGTGGGGTGGACGGCCCGTGTGCGTGCTGTGGGGTGCAAGGCCCGTGTGCGTGCTGTGGGGTGGACGGCCCGTGTGCGTGCTGTGGGGTGCAAGGCCCGTGTGCGTGCTGTGGGGTGGACGGCCCGTGTGCGTGCTGTGGGGTGGACGGCCCGTGTGCGTGCTGTGGGGTGGACGGCCCGTGTGCGTGCTGTGGGGGTGGAAGGCCCGTGTGCGTGCTGTGGGGGTGGACGGCCCGTGTGCGTGCTGTGGGGTGCAAGGCCCGTGTGCGTGCTGTGGGGGTGGAAGGCCCGTGTGCGTGCTGTGGGGGTGGAAGGCCCGTGTGCGTGCTGTGGGGTGCAAGGCCCGTGTGCGTGCTGTGGGGGTGGAAGGCCGGTGTGTGTGCTGTGGGGTGGACGGCCCGTGTGCGTGCTGTGGGGTGCAAGGCCCGTGTGCGTGCTGTGGGGGTGGAAGGCCCGTGTGCGTGCTGTGGGGTGCAAGGCCCGTGTGCGTGCTGTGGGGGTGGAAGGCCCGTGTGCGTGCTGTGGGGGTGGACGGCCCGTGTGCGTGCTGTGGGGTGCAAGGCCCGTGTGCGTGCTGTGGGGGTGGAAGGCCCGTGTGCGTGCTGTGGGGGTGGACGGCCCGTGTGCGTGCTGTGGGGGTGGAAGGCCCGTGTGCGTGCTGTGGGGTGCAAGGCCCGTGTGCGTGCTGTGGGGGTGGAAGGCCCGTGTGCGTGCTGTGGGGTGCAAGGCCCGTGTGCGTGCTGTGGGGGTGGAAGGCCCGTGTGCGTGCTGTAGGGGTGGACGGCCCGTGTGCGTGCTGTGGGGTGCAAGGCCCGTGTGCGTGCTGTGGGGGTGGAAGGCCCGTGTGCGTGCTGTGGGGTGCAAGGCCCGTGTGCGTGCTGTGGGGGTGCAAGGCCCGTGTGCGTGCTGTGGGGGTGCAAGGCCCGTGTGCGTGCTGTGGGGGTGGAAGGCCCGTGTGGGTGCTGTGGGGTGGACGGCCCGTGTGCGTGCTGTGGGGTGCAAGGCCCGTGTGCGTGCTGTGGGGGTGGACGGCCCGTGTGCGTGCTATGGGGTGGACGGCCCGTGTGCGTGCTGTGGGGTGGACGGCCCGTGTGCGTGCTGTGGGGTGCAAGGCCCGTGTGCGTGCTGTGGGGTGGACGGTCCCTGTGCGTGCTGTGGGGGTGCAAGGCCCGTGTGCGTGCTGTGGGGGTGGACGGCCCGTGTGCGTGCTGTGGGGGTGGACGGCCCGTGTGCGTGCTGTGGGGTGGACGGCCCGTGTGCGTGCTGTGGGGGTGGACGGCCCGTGTGCGTGCTGTGGGGGTGGACGGCCCGTGTGCGTGCTGTGGGGGTGGAAGGCCCGTGTGCGTGCTGTGGGGGTGGAAGGCCCGTGTGCGTGCTGTGGGGGTGGAAGGCCCGTGTGCGTGCTGTGGGGTGCAAGGCCCGTGTGCGTGCTGTGGGGTGGACGGCCCGTGTGCGTGCTGTGGGGGTGGACGGCCCGTGTGCGTGCTGTGGGGGTGGAAGGCCCGTGTGCGTGCTGTGGGGGTGGACGGCCCGTGTGCGTGCTGTGGGGTGGACGGCCCGTGTGCGTGCTGTGGGGTGCAAGGCCCATGTGCGTGCTGTGGGGGTGGAAGGCCCGTGTGCGTGCTGTGGGGTGCAAGGCCCGTGTGCGTGCTGTGGGGCGTCTCACCCGCGCCGGCTGCTGCTGGCCCAGTCGAAGACCTTGTGCATGGCGGTCACACCTTCCCGCCCCATGGGGGCCACATCCCCGCCTGTCATGATGGCGTAGTCCATGCCTGAGTGCAGGGCGAGTTTCTGCACAGGAAGGGTGGGGGAGAGAGAACAGATGTTCCCTTCGCCTCTGCAAAGCCTGAACGCTCCACCCGGAGTGTGGAGCCTCTGCCCGGCATCCCTGCCCAGAAGCCACGCCCAGCCAGACAGGAGATGTTCCCTGCCGGAAGATGGGGGACGCTGCCCACACCGGCACCCTGAGCCTCCATCAGGGCAAAGGCCTTGGGGGGGTCCATTCCCGAGTGGCTGAGTCCCCAGCCCCTGCAGCCAGGCGTTCTCACCTTGGCAAACAGAGTCTTGCCGGTGCCTGGCGGCCCGTACATCAGGACGTTCCTGTATAGACTCTGGTTTTTCCTGGTGTTCCTTGTTGCTATGGCAATGTCACGCACCCGCGCTTCCAGGCTGGGCTGCCGGGGAAGACGGGGGCTTGAGGGACACACTCTGCCCCCACGGAAGCCTAGGGCTGGGGCTTTGGGAATGCCCTGCAGTGAACCCTGCTCCCCGGAAAGTTACCCACCCAGCTCACGGCAGCCTCTCCCCAGCAGAGTCCATGCAGTCGCATCTCAAGAACCAAAAGCTCCAGGGTCCCCTCCCCGAACCTCCCCACCCAGCACACCCCAGCCCAGCTCCGGGGTCCCCTCCCCAAACCTCCCCACCCAGCACACCCCAGCCCAGCTCCAGGGTCCCCTCCCCAAACCTCCCCACCCAGCACACCCCAGCCCAGCTCCGGGGTCCCCTCCCCAAACCTCCCCACCCAGCACACCCCAGCCCAGCTCCGGGGTCCCCTCCCTGAACCTCCCCACCCAGCACACCCCAGCCCAGCTCTGGGGTCCCCTCCCTGCGCCCCCACCAGCCAGCACACCCCAGCCCAGCTCCAGGGTCCCCTCCCTGCGCCCCCCCCCCCACCCAGCACAGCAACTTACACTGAGCACAACACCCTCCAGTGCATCCTGAGGCCGACTGAGGAGCCGCCGGCTGACCTGCCAGCGGGGAACGGGAAGCACCATTGGGTCACCTGCCGCAGCCACGGCACAGCCCAGACACAAACTCACTCACACACAGAAATGGAGCTCCCCGAAGCACAGCCAGGATCGGCCACTGGCAGACCAGGCCCTGCTGCTGGGATTCGGGGCACTGCCCGGTTCCTTATGGCTTTTCCTTCTTTCACCACCCACCGAGTGACCTGTGGAGACCCCTCGCCACGTGCGGTGAGCAAGGACGTCAGAGGATGGCGAGAGACTCAGCTCCCCGGGGAAGCCACCAGACACCGTGGCTGCAGCAGCTTCCCTGACGGACGGCGGCACACCCAAGTCCCGGGATGTGCAAGGACCCCAAAGGGCACCCAGGCCCCATCAAGAGCCTGGAGCAGGGGAGACCCCGGCAGGCAGGGGAAGGGTCTCACAGATGCAGACCTCTGAGCTCCAGTGCTGGACAGGAAACCCCACACACTGTGCACAGCACGCAGGGGCCCGTTATCGGGGAATGGGAAGGAACAGCGTGGTGTGCACAGCTGTGCTCATGGGCAGAAGGGACTCAGCCAGGAACTGCACTGGGGGGGCGGCCAGGCCCGTGCCACTACCTGGATGGGGTGCCGCAGCGCCTCCAGCACCGTGACGCGGGACGTCTCCCTCACCAGGGACGGCTTCCCCAGCCGAGCCTCGATGTAGCGGCCGGCGACGGCTGTGGCATTCTTGGCCGAGTAGACCCCGACAGCCAGCAGCGTCAGCCCAGCCACCTGCAGCAGAGACACCGAACTGACGTGCCTGCCCCCACCCTCCCGCCCTCCTTCCTTCCTGAGCGGGAGACTCAGGGAGCTGCCCTCACCCTCTCCACCACTGGGACAGGCACAGTTACAGGGCTGTGCGCTGGCCCCAAAGGAACCCGAATCCCGCAGCCACTCCGTTACCGGAGGCGGGCTGGGCCGTCACAGCGCCCGCACTCGGAGATTTTCTCTGCATCTGGCAGCACAAGTCCTCCTTAGCCCAGCCGCCGAGCAGGGCCCCGGGCAGGCCCAGCTGGATCTATCACAGGGGTACACCCTCTGCTACTTTCTTCCCGAAAAACAAGGCTAATCCGAAATCTCTAACTCATTTTAAAAATCGATTAGGCCAGCCTGGCGAGGTGGCTCACGCCTATAATCCCGACACTTGAGGAGGCCGGGGTGGGCGGATCCCCTGAGGTCGAGAGTTTAAGACTGGCCCAGCCAACGTGGAGAAACCCCGTTTAAACTAAAAATACAAAAATTGGCCGGCCATGGTGGCACACACCTGTAATCCCAGCACTCTGCGAGGCAGGTGGATCGTCCAAGGTCGGGAGTTCGAGACCATACTGGCCAACGTGGCGAAAGAAAACCCATCTCCACCAAAAACAGAAAAATCAGCCGGGCAGGGCGACATATAATTCCAGCTACTCGGGATGCTGAGGCAGGAGAATTGCTTGAACCCAGGAGGCGGAGTTTGCAGTGAGCTGAGATGGCGCCATTGCACTCCAGCTTGAGTGACAGAGCAACAACCTGTCTCTGACAACAAACAAAAGTCACCGGTGCACTAAGACGCTCCGTCACGTCCTCACGTGACAACCTCTACCAACACGGGCAGCACCACCACCTGGGACATTCACCATCACGCTGATGCCCACGGCCACGCTGACACGGCCACGCTGACACGGCCACGCTGACACTCATCCCATCTACCAACACGGGCAGCACCACCACCTGGGACATTCACCAGCACGCTGATGCCCACGGCCACGCTGACACGGCCACGCTGACACGGCCACGCTGACACGGCCACGCTGACACTCATCCCATCTACCAACACGGGCAGCACCACCACCTGGGACATTCACCATCACGCTGATGCCCACGGCCACGCTGACACGGCCACGCTGACAATCATCCCATCTACCAACACGGGCAGCACCACCACCTGGGACATTCACCATCACGCTGATGCCCACGGCCACGCTGACACGGCCACGCTGACACGGCCACGCTGACACTCATCCCATCTACCAACACGGGCAGCACCACCACCTGGGACATTCACCAGCACGCTGATGCCCACGGCCACGCTGACACGGCCACGCTGACACTCATCCCACACTGACATGGCCACGCTGACACTCATCCCACACTGACACCGTCACGCTGACAGTCATCACACTGACGCTGTCACACTGACACTGCCATGACACTGACGGTCATACTCACCATCACACTGACACTGCCATGCTGAGGGTCACGCTGGCTCTGTCACACTGACACTCACCGTCAGTGACACCATGATACATCACTGCCACTGCCACACTGACACCGTCACACACACTCACCGTCAGTGACACTCACGATACATCACTGACACTCACTGCCACACTGACACTCACCGTCACCGACACTCAGCGTCATGACGCTGACACTGCCACACTGACACCACTACTTGTCACACCGACACAGCTACCAGCAAGCACTGCACTCACAGCGACAGGCACCGGCAGCATGGCAGAGCAAGTGCCCACACGCGCCCTGGCAGAGCAAGTGCCCGCACGCGCCAGGCAGAGCAAGTGCCCACACGCGCCATGGCAGAGCAAGTGCCCACACGCGCCATGGCAGAGCAAGTGCCCACACGCGCCAGGCAGAGCAAGTGCCCACACGCGCCATGGCAGAGCAAGTGCCCACACGCGCCAGGCAGAGCAAGTGCCCACACGCGCCAGGCAGAGCAAGTGCCCACACGCGCCATGGCAGAGCAAGTGCCCACACGCGCCAGGCAGAGCAAGTGCCCACACGCGCCAGGCAGAGCAAGTGCCCACACGCGCCATGGCAGAGCAAGTGCCCACACGCGCCAGGCAGAGCAAGTGCCCACACGCGCCAGGCACCTACTGTGTGCTGGGCAGTGGGGACAGAGCGCGCAGCCATGCGCAACGTGGTTTGCCACCACAGCAGGCCGGAGCCTGCGCACAGAAGACAGTGAGTCTTTAAACGTGAAAGGAATCTGCCAACTTGGAACTCTCAGGGTTTTATGAAAATACAGAGGTTTTTGCAAAACAGAGTCAGGATGGCCTTTTTCTTTCCCCAAGACAAACCCTCCCTCTCTCCCCAGGCTGGAGTGCAGTGGCGCAGTCTTGGCTCAATGCAGCTTCTGCCTCCTGGGTTTAAGCGAGTCTCCTGCCTCACCCTCCCGAGTACCTGGGACTACAGGCCTGCACACCATGCCCGCCTCATTTTTCATATTTTTTAGTAGAGATGGGCTTTCACTGTTAGCCAGGATGGTCTCCATCTCCACACCTTGTGATCCACCCACCTTGGGCTCCCAAAGTGCTGGGATTACAGGCATGAGCCACCACACCCAGTCATTCTTTTCTGGAGACGAAGGCTCTCTCTGTTGCGCAGGACGGAGGGTAACGGCACAATCTTGGCTCACCACAGCCACAACCTCCTGGGCTTCGGTGATCCTCCTACCCCAGCCTCTGGAGTAACGGGACCACAGGCGCCACCACCACAGGAGCTAACGTGTTATCTTTGCAGCGACGGGGTCTCACTAAGGACCCAGGCTGGCAGCTGTGTTTTCTTCTCCCAGCTCGAGGAGGGAGGAGCAGCCATGACCAGCAGGGCCAAGGTAGGCTTGCTTGGTGCTGGGAGAGAGCCACAGGACCGGCTCCAGGAGGCCTCAAAGGCTGCCCCACCTCCACAGGCCAGCCCTGCCCAGGACACGCGTGTTTACCGTGGCTGTCACTTTGTCCCAGTCTGTCACAAAAGCACGGAATCCTTCCCCAAACAAGGTGCCAGCCGTCCTACAGGGGAAAGCAGCCATGTGAGGGACACGAAGACCTGTGCCACGTGGCAAGAGCAGATTGAGGGCAAGGCCCTGCCAGGGTAGAGGGGCAGTGTCGCCAGCGGGGAGCCAGCCTATAGCGGCCAGGCCCGGGGGAGCTGGAAGGCGCCCGGGGACCAGCAACGCACACCTGCGGGGGTGTCTGCAGCCAGCCGGGGCCTGGGCAGCGCTCACCTGATGGACTCCACGACGGTCTGGCGGTGCTCGGCCGCCTTCAGGCGGATCTGCTCGCGGATGATGTCTGCATTCTCCCGCTCGGCCTTGGCACGCGCCTGGGCCTCAGCCTCCACTCGCAGCATCTCATGCTTGTGCCGTAGCTCCATCTCCCTCTCCACAGTGGCTGCCCCAGAAACAGGCAGAAAAGCTCAGTGCCACGCAGCGCAGCACGTCGGCCCACACCATGGACAGGCCCACGCCAGAGAGGCCCACCCCGCCGACGGGCCCACGCCATGGACAGGCCTATTCCGCAGACAAACACACACAGGCCTCCGTAGGGACAGCACCCGAGGTCAGCCCTGCCCATGGACAAGGGCCCCTGAAATCCAACCCAAAGTCCCAGGCACCGTCTGAGGACGATGCATTTAAAGCAACAAAGCAGAAGGTGAAGTCACCAAGGAAGCCCCTCTACACAGAAACAGTGGTCAGGGAAGCCCCTACACAGACACAGTGTTCAGAGAAGCCCCTACACAGACACAGTGGTCAGAGAAGCCCCTACACAGACACACGGTGTTCAGAGAAGCCTCTACACAGACACACGGTGTTCAGAGAGGCCCCTACACAGACACACGGTGGTCAGAGAAGCCCCTACACAGACACAGTGTTCAGAGAAGCCGCTACACAGACACACAGTGTTCAGAGAAGCCTCTACACAGACACACAGTGGTCAGAGAAGCCTCTACACAGACACAGTGTTCAGAGAAGCCTCTACACAGACACAGTGTTCAGAGAAGCCTCTACACAGACACACGGTGTTCAGAGAAGCCTCTACACAGACACAGTGTTCAGAGAAGCCTCTACACAGACACACGGTGTTCAGAGAAGCCTCTACACAGACACAGTGTTCAGAGAAGCCTCTACACAGACACAGTGTTCAGAGAAGCCTCTACACAGACACACGGTGTTCAGAGAAGCCCCTACACAGACACAGTGTTCAGAGAAGCCTCTACACAGACACACAGTGGTCAGAGAAGCCTCTACACAGACACAGTGTTCAGAGAAGCCTCTACACAGACACACGGTGTTCAGAGAAGCCCCTACACAGACACAGTGTTCAGAGAAGCCTCTACACAGACACACGGTGTTCAGAGAAGCCCCTACACAGACACAGTGTTCAGAGAAGCCTCTACACAGACACACGGTGTTCAGAGAAGCCCCTACACAGACACACGGTGTTCAGAGAAGCCTCTACACAGACACACGGTGTTCAGAGAAGCCCCTACACAGACACACGGTGTTCAGAGAAGCCTCTACACAGACACACGGTGTTCAGAGAAGCCTCTACACAGACACAGTGTTCAGAGAAGCCCCTACACAGACACACGGTGTTCAGAGAAGCCTCTACACAGACACACAGTGGTCAGAGAAGCCTCTACACAGACACAGTGTTCAGAGAAGCCTCTACACAGACACAGTGTTCAGAGAAGCCCCTACACAGACACACGGTGTTCAGAGAAGCCTCTACACAGACACAGTGTTCAGAGAAGCCTCTACACAGACACAGTGTTCAGAGAAGCCTCTACACAGACACACGGTGTTCAGAGAAGCCCCTACACAGACACAGTGTTCAGAGAAGCCTCTACACAGACACACAGTGGTCAGAGAAGCCTCTACACAGACACAGTGTTCAGAGAAGCCTCTACACAGACACACGGTGTTCAGAGAAGCCCCTACACAGACACAGTGTTCAGAGAAGCCTCTACACAGACACACGGTGTTCAGAGAAGCCTCTACACAGACACACGGTGTTCAGAGAAGCCCCTACACAGACACACGGTGTTCAGAGAAGCCTCTACACAGACACACGGTGTTCAGAGAAGCCCCTACACAGACACACGGTGTTCAGAGAAGCCTCTACACAGACACACGGTGTTCAGAGAAGCCTCTACACAGACACACGGTGTTCAGAGAAGCCTCTACACAGACACACGGTGTTCCGAGAAGCCTCTACACAGACACACGGTGTTCAGAGAAGCCTCTACACAGACACACGGTGTTCAGAGAAGCCTCTACACAGACACAGTGTTCAGAGAAGCCCCTACACAGACACACGGTGTTCAGAGAAGCCCCTACACAGACACACGGTGTTCAGAGAAGCCTCTACACAGACACAGTGTTCAGAGAAGCCTCTACACAGACACACGGTGTTCAGAGAAGCCCCTACACAGACACAGTGTTCAGAGAAGCCCCTACACAGACACACGGTGTTCAGAGAAGCCTCTACACAGACACACGGTGTTCAGAGAAGCCTCTACACAGACACACGGTGTTCAGAGAAGCCTCTACACAGACACAGTGTTCAGAGAAGCCTCTACACAGACACACGGTGTTCAGAGAAGCCTCTACACAGACACACGGTGGTCAGAGAAGCCTCTACACAGACACACGGTGGTCAGAGAAGCCTCTACACAGACACACGGTGTTCAGAGAAGCCCCTACACAGACACACGGTGTTCAGAGAAGCCTCTACACAGACACAGTGTTCAGAGAAGCCTCTACACAGACACACAGTGTTCAGAGAAGCCCCTACACAGACACACGGTGTTCAGAGAAGCCTCTACACAGACACAGTGTTCAGAGAAGCCTCTACACAGACACACGGTGTTCAGAGAAGCCCCTACACAGACACAGTGTTCAGAGAAGCCCCTACACAGACACACGGTGTTCAGAGAAGCCTCTACACAGACACAGTGTTCAGAGAAGCCTCTACACGGACACACGGTGTTCAGAGAAGCCTCTACACAGACACACGGTGTTCAGAGAAGCCCCTACACAGACACACGGTGTTCAGAGAAGCCCCTACACAGACACACGGTGTTCAGAGAAGCCTCTACACAGACACAGTGTTCAGAGAAGCCTCTACACAGACACACAGTGTTCAGAGAAGCCCCTACACAGACACACGGTGTTCAGAGAAGCCTCTACACAGACACAGTGTTCAGAGAAGCCTCTACACAGACACACAGTGTTCAGAGATGCCCCTACACAGACACACGGTGTTCAGAGAAGCCCCTACACAGACACAGTGTTCAGAGAAGCCCCTACACAGACACACGGTGTTCAGAGAAGCCTCTACACAGACACAGTGTTCAGAGAAGCCTCTACACAGACACACGGTGTTCAGAGAAGCCTCTACACAGACACACGGTGTTCAGAGAAGCCCCTACACAGACACAGTGTTCAGAGAAGCCTCTACACAGACACACGGTGTTCAGAGAAGCCCCTACACAGACACAGTGTTCAGAGAAGCCCCTACACAGACACACGGTGTTCAGAGAAGCCTCTACACAGACACACGGTGTTCAGAGAAGCCTCTACACAGACACAGTGTTCAGAGAAGCCTCTACACAGACACACGGTGTTCAGAGAAGCCTCTACACAGACACAGTGTTCAGAGAAGCCCCTACACAGACACACGGTGTTCAGAGAAGCCCCTACACAGACACACGGTGTTCAGAGAAGCCTCTACACAGACACAGTGTTCAGAGAAGCCTCTACACAGACACAGTGTTCAGAGAAGCCCCTACACAGACACACGGTGTTCAGAGAAGCCTCTACACAGACACAGTGTTCAGAGAAGCCTCTACACAGACACAGTGTTCAGAGAAGCCCCTACACAGACACACGGTGTTCAGAGAAGCCTCTACACAGACACAGTGTTCAGAGAAGCCTCTACACAGACACAGTGTTCAGAGAAGCCCCTACACAGACACACGGTGTTCAGAGAAGCCTCTACACAGACACACAGTGTTCAGAGAAGCCTCTACACAGACACAGTGTTCAGAGAAGCCTCTACACAGACACACGGTGTTCAGAGAAGCCCCTACACAGACACAGTGTTCAGAGAAGCCCCTACACAGACACACGGTGTTCAGAGAAGCCTCTACACAGACACAGTGTTCAGAGAAGCCTCTACACAGACACACAGTGTTCAGAGAAGCCTCTACACAGACACACAGTGTTCAGAGAAGCCTCTACACAGACACACGGTGTTCAGAGAAGCCTCTACACAGACACAGTGTTCAGAGAAGCCTCTACACAGACACACGGTGTTCAGAGAAGCCCCTACACAGACACAGTGTTCAGAGAAGCCCCTACACAGACACAGTGTTCAGAGAAGCCCCTACACAGACACACGGTGTTCAGAGAAGCCCCTACACAGACACACGGTGTTCAGAGAAGCCCCTACACAGACACACGGTGTTCAGAGAAGCCCCTACACAGACACAGTGTTCAGAGAAGCCCCTACACAGACACACGGTGTTCAGAGAAGCCCCTACACAGACACAGTGTTCAGAGAAGCCCCTACACAGACACAGTGTTCAGAGAAGCCCCTACACAGACACAGTGTTCAGAGAAGCCCCTACACAGACACAGTGTTCAGAGAAGCCTCTACACAGACACACGGTGTTCAGAGAAGCCTCTACACAGACACACGGTGTTCAGAGAAGCCTCTACACAGACACACGGTGTTCAGAGAAGCCTCTACACAGACACACGGTGTTCAGAGAAGCCTCTACACAGACACAGTGTTCAGAGAAGCCTCTACACAGACACACGGTGTTCAGAGAAGCCCCTACACAGACACAGTGTTCAGAGAAGCCACTACACAGACACAGTGTTCAGAGAAGCCTCTACACAGACACACAGTGTTCAGAGAAGCCTCTACACAGACACACGGTGTTCAGAGAAGCCCCTACACAGACACAGTGTTCAGAGAAGCCCCTACACAGACACAGTGTTCAGAGAAGCCCCTACACAGACACGGTGTTCAGAGAAGCCCCTACACAGACACAGTGTTCAGAGAAGCCCCTACACAGACACACGGTGTTCAGAGAAGCCCCTACACAGACACACGGTGTTCAGAGAAGCCTCTACACAGACACAGTGTTCAGAGAAGCCCCTACACAGACACACAGTGTTCAGAGAAGCCCCTACACAGACACACGGTGTTCAGAGAAGCCTCTACACAGACACACGGTGTTCAGAGAAGCCTCTACACAGACACACGGTGTTCAGAGAAGCCCCTACACAGACACAGTGTTCAGAGAAGCCCCTACACAGACACACGGTGTTCAGAGAAGCCCCTACACAGACACAGTGTTCAGAGAAGCCTCTACACAGACACAGTGTTCAGAGAAGCCCCTACACAGACACACGGTGTTCAGAGAAGCCCCTACACAGACACAGTGTTCAGAGAAGCCCCTACACAGACACAGTGTTCAGAGAAGCCTCTACACAGACACACAGTGTTCAGAGAAGCCTCTACACAGACACACGGTGTTCAGAGAAGCCTCTACACAGACACAGTGTTCAGAGAAGCCTCTACACAGACACAGTGTTCAGAGAAGCCCCTACACAGACACAGTGTTCAGAGAAGCCCCTACACAGACACAGTGTTCAGAGAAGCCTCTACACAGACACACGGTGTTCAGAGAAGCCCCTACACAGACACAGTGTTCAGAGAAGCCTCTACACAGACACACGGTGTTCAGAGAAGCCTCTACACAGACACAGTGTTCAGAGAAGCCTCTACACAGACACACGGTGTTCAGAGAAGCCTCTACACAGACACACGGTGTTCAGAGAAGCCCCTACACAGACACAGTGTTCAGAGAAGCCTCTACACAGACACACGGTGTTCAGAGAAGCCTCTACACAGACACAGTGTTCAGAGAAGCCTCTACACAGACACACGGTGTTCAGAGAAGCCTCTACACAGACACAGTGTTCAGAGAAGCCTCTACACAGACACACGGTGTTCAGAGAAGCCTCTACACAGACACAGTGTTCAGAGAAGCCCCTACACAGACACAGTGTTCAGAGAAGCCCCTACACAGACACACAGTGGTCAGAGAAGCCTCTACACAGACACAGTGTTCAGAGAAGCCCCTACACAGACACACAGTGGTCAGAGAAGCCCCTACACAGACACACGGTGTTCAGAGAAGCCTCTACACAGACACACGGTGTTCAGAGAAGCCCCTACACAGACACGGTGTTCAGAGAAGCCTCTACACAGACACAGTGTTCAGAGAAGCCCCTACACAGACACACGGTGTTCAGAGAAGCCTCTACACAGACACAGTGTTCAGAGAAGCCTCTACACAGACACACGGTGTTCAGAGAAGCCTCTACACAGACACACGGTGTTCAGAGAAGCCTCTACACAGACACAGTGTTCAGAGAAGCCCCTACACAGACACAGTGTTCAGAGAAGCCTCTACACAGACACAGTGTTCAGAGAAGCCTCTACACAGACACACAGTGGTCAGAGAAGCCTCTACACAGACACAGTGTTCAGAGAAGCCCCTACACAGACACAGTGTTCAGAGAAGCCCCTACACAGACACACGGTGTTCAGAGAAGCCTCTACACAGACACACAGTGGTCAGAGAAGCCCCTACACAGACACAGTGTTCAGAGAAGCCTCTACACAGACACACGGTGTTCAGAGAAGCCCCTACACAGACACAGTGTTCAGAGAAGCCCCTACACAGACACACGGTGTTCAGAGAAGCCTCTACACAGACACAGTGTTCAGAGAAGCCCCTACACAGACACACGGTGTTCAGAGAAGCCCCTACACAGACACACAGTGTTCAGAGAAGCCCCTACACAGACACAGTGTTCAGAGAAGCCCCTACACAGACACAGTGTTCAGAGAAGCCCCTACACAGACACACAGTGTTCAGAGAAGCCTCTACACAGACACACAGTGGTCAGAGAAGCCTCTACACAGACACACGGTGTTCAGAGAAGCCCCTACACAGACACAGTGTTCAGAGAAGCCTCTACACAGACACACGGTGTTCAGAGAAGCCTCTACACAGACACACGGTGTTCAGAGAAGCCCCTACACAGACACACGGTGTTCAGAGAAGCCCCTACACAGACACACGGTGTTCAGAGAAGCCCCTACACAGACACAGTGTTCAGAGAAGCCCCTACACAGACACACGGTGTTCAGAGAAGCCCCTACACAGACACACAGTGTTCAGAGAAGCCTCTACACAGACACAGTGTTCAGAGAAGCCCCTACACAGACACACGGTGTTCAGAGAAGCCTCTACACAGACACAGTGTTCAGAGAAGCCCCTACACAGACACAGTGTTCAGAGAAGCCTCTACACAGACACAGTGTTCAGAGAAGCCTCTACACAGACACACAGTGTTCAGAGAAGCCTCTACACAGACACAGTGTTCAGAGAAGCCTCTACACAGACACAGTGTTCAGAGAAGCCTCTACACAGACACACAGTGGTCAGAGAAGCCTCTACACAGACACAGTGTTCAGAGAAGCCCCTACACAGACACAGTGTTCAGAGAAGCCTCTACACAGACACAGTGTTCAGAGAAGCCTCTACACAGACACACGGTGTTCAGAGAAGCCTCTACACAGACACAGTGTTCAGAGAAGCCTCTACACAGACACAGTGTTCAGAGAAGCCCCTACACAGACACACGGTGTTCAGAGAAGCCCCTACACAGACACACGGTGTTCAGAGAAGCCCCTACACAGACACACGGTGTTCAGAGAAGCCCCTACACAGACACACGGTGTTCAGAGAAGCCCCTACACAGACACACGGTGTTCAGAGAAGCCTCTACACAGACACAGTGTTCAGAGAAGCCCCTACACAGACACACGGTGTTCAGAGAAGCCTCTACACAGACACACAGTGGTCAGAGAAGCCTCTACACAGACACAGTGTTCAGAGAAGCCTCTACACAGACACAGTGTTCAGAGAAGCCCCTACACAGACACACGGTGTTCAGAGAAGCCCCTACACAGACACACAGTGTTCAGAGAAGCCTCTACACAGACACACAGTGTTCAGAGAAGCCTCTACACAGACACACAGTGGTCAGAGAAGCCTCTACACAGACACAGTGTTCAGAGAAGCCTCTACACAGACACACGGTGTTCAGAGAAGCCTCTACACAGACACAGTGGTCAGAACTCCACAGAGACGTGAGATGTGCCATGGGTGATGACGTATTGAACATGCCACCAGCCCACCCAGGCCTGGTGAAAAGCGGTGACAAATGTCAGCTTGGGGCCCTCACCAACAAATGCTGCGTCACCAAACACCTGTGATCCCCACCGAGACCAGGACCGAGACGACCATGCTCCAGGCCGGACGGGTGGCTCACACCTGTAATCCCAGCACCTTGGGAGGCCAAGGCAGGCAGATCACAAGGTCAGGAGTTCGAGATCAGCCTGACCAACACGGTGGAACCCCATCTCTACTTAAAACGCAAAATAATTAGCCGGGCGTGGTGGCAGCACCTGTAGTCCCAGCTACTCGGGAGGCTGAGGCTGGAGAATCGCTTAAACCCAGAAGGCGGAGGGTGCAGTGAGCCGAGATTGTGCCACTGCACTGCAGCCTGGGCGACAGAGAGAGACCCCATCTCAAAAAAAAACCCACAATAAACAAAAAGACCCACGATCTTCTCATCAAATGAAGCAGCTCCTGTACCCCCGCAAAGACCCTGGCATCCAGTCGCAGACAGAAGTGTTTTCCAGGAGGGAGCCCCACCCCACAGAGCCTGGATGCCCTGCCCACCGCATCTGTAGCTACGAGGGGCCAGGCGCAGAACTCAGGCTCACGGGACACGCTGGGTGAGCGTGTGCCGGGCACTGAAGTCCACGCTGCAGCCGCCTCTGCCCCGGCCAGGAGAGCGGACAGCCTACCTCGCCGCATGGCCTCCTGCTTCTGCACAGACTCCTCCTGCTTCCGTAAATTCTCCTCATTGAGAAGTTGCTGAGAAGCAGCAGAAGAAAGAGAGAAAAGCCTTTAAATCCATAGAAATGCTCAACACCAATCCAGAAATTGTGGCCTCCCCAGGACCTGAGGGCTCCAAGCGTCCCAGGCACCTGGGGGCCTGCAGATGCCACACCTTGACACAGACACAGGTGACATCAGCCAGGACAGCAGACGCTTCAGGGGTCCAAACTCCCCAGTGACAGAAACAGCGTCCACTGCGGCTTCACTGACGGGGCACTGTGTGACAGGCGCCCCACACCACTGCCCTATTCAGACTGTGCCGAAGGAAGCCTCTGTCTTCGGCCAGTTACGTTTTAAACCCACAAAGCCCCAGCAGGCAACATGTGAACCCTGCCCATGAGCTGAGGACTGAAAGTGAGCAACCCCAACAGGCTGGGAGCAGGGGTCACCGAAGTTTTCGCATGGGCCAGGGACCCACCCTCCACCACGCACCAGCCGCCCCAAGCACAACCTCCCCTGCTCCCAGCCTGGCCCCTGGAAGGAGGCAGGGAGGCAAGGCGGGCCTGGAGAACCTCTGCTGTGGAGGCCACGTAGGTGTGTGCAGGGGGCAAGGAAGGGGGGGCATGCATGGCTGAGTGCATGTGTGGGGTATGTGTGTATACGCCCATGTGTGCATGCCCACGTGTGAAGGGATGTGTGCAGGGGTGTGTATGTGTGCCCGAGGGTGTGTGAAGGCTGTGTTTGCCCATGTGCGGGGCGCTGTGAGTGCCTGTGTGTGGGTGCCTGCGTGTCCTCATGTACCTGTGCACACGCATCTCCACACCTGTGCCTGTACACGTGTGCCACTCCATGTCTGTCCGAGTAAAGTCTCCCCCGCACCAACACCCATCATCAGCCACCCCAGAGTTCTTGCCCCATGGTCTCTGACCCACTGACGGGTCCTGGAAAGCCACCTACGTTCTCAGGGACGCATGCCCCTTGCAGGGGAGGCTGAGCTCACCTGCTGCTTCAGCTGGTCCTCGTATCGCTGCCGAGCCAGCTTGTCCTGATACTGGGCCCTCTGGGGGAGAAGAGGGCGGCAGGGACACATCTCAGCCGGGAGTGGCAGTCAGGGCCAACTGGGCCAGGCGCCGGGGCCTCCAACGTGCCATCAGCCTCCCACAAACGTGCGGAGGCACGGGGACCTCCGGTCCAGCTCAGCAACGAGGGACCTCCCAGGCCTCGGGTGTCTGCAAGGCTGTTCCAGGGCAACTCTAGCGGCTGCCTCCAGTGAGGGTCGGTCAGGAACTCAGAGCCCCGGGCCCACCCAGCTCCAGTCCCGCCCCATCCCCGGAGCCGAGCGGCCTCCCTTACGGCCTGGTGCTGCCGCGTCTCCTCGCTCAGGGTCTTCCTCCTCTCCTCGGCCTGCAGCCGGATCTGCTCGCTCTTGAGCTGCTCCACAGCGGCCTCATACTCCTGCAGAGAACAGCGCTTACCGCCTGGCACACGCTCGGGGCTCTCGCTGCCTGACAGCCCGTCCGGTGTCTGCACCAGAGACTCCCTGCCCAGACTACTGAGTGCAGTGGGCTCGGGGCTTCCAGCTGCATCTGCACCAGGCACAGGCCCTGGAGGAACCCAGACCCACGGTTGGAGAAGCACCAGCAGAAGCCTGCAAAGGCCCCTGGGATTGAGACCAGCCACCCCTGAACCCCAAGGCTCTTTCTGGGCAGCTCGGTTCAGGTGCTCCACTTCTGGATTGTGCTGAGGGCACAGCTCGTGCCTGTTCTAAGAATCCTGCTGAGTGGCCCGGGCGCAATGGCTCTCACTACAATCCCAGCACTTTGGGAGACTGAGGCAGGTGGATCACCTGAGGTCAGGAGTTCCAGACCAGCCTGGACAACACAGTGAAACCCCGTCTCTGCCAAAAATACAAACATTAGCGAGATGTGGTGGCGGGCTCCTGTGCTCCCAGCTGCTCAGAAGGTTGAACCCGCGAGGGAGAGATTGCCGTGAGCCAAGATCAGGCCACTGCACACCAGCCTAGGGAACAGCGTGGCACTCAGTCTCAAAAAAAATAAAATGAACCCCTCAAAACCGGGAGGCAGAGGTTGTGGTAAGCCAAGATCCCACCATGGCACTCCAGCCTGGGCAACAGAGCGAGACTCCACTTCAAATAAATACAATCGAAAACAATAAAACGAAACAAAACAATCTTCCTGAGTACAAAGAAATGAGATGAGAATGTCAGAAAGACCCCTGTCCTCAGGGCGACGGACACCTCAGCAACACCAGCCCCTCTTCGGGTAGCTCTGTGGCAGCGTCTCAGACCTCCCGTTTCCTTCTATGAAATGAGCTGCCCAAGCTCAGCCCTGGGCCCCAGTGCTGCCCATGGACATGACCCTGGCCCTGCCCAGCAGCAGCAGCCCCCACCCACCTCCACACCCAAACCCCAAGTGCGCCCCCAGCCTCCCGCCCACGCCAGCTCTGCTCACCTTGAGTTTGGACTGTTGCTCCAGCTGCAGCGTCTGCTCCTGCATCTGCGCCAGCTGCAGGGCGTCCTTGGCATGGCCTGCGGGCACAGGGGCAGAGAGAGCAAGTGTTAGGATACATGGGTGCTGCCGGGCAAGCATGCACACGGCCACGCCTCAAACCCCCCGCCCCGCCTCACCATCCTCCCTCCTAGTCAGACCTTGCGTGATGCCCCGTCCCCAGCAGGCGGCCTGATGCACCTGCAGGCTTTACCCGCACCAGGGACGGTCTTGGAGAGCCACATCAGGAAGGCACCCCATGTGGCCGGGAGGAGGCTATTTCCCAGTCCAACAGAGAGTCAGGCGATGGCTGAAGTGTCCTATTTCATGTTACACACATTTCTCCTAAGCTTTCAACAACCGTGGCCATTGATCTGCTATCAAGTCTCCTAAGCTTTCAACAACCGTGGCCACTGATCTGCTATCAAGTCTCCTAAGCTTTCAACAACCGTGGCCACTGATCTGCTATCAAGTCTCCTAAGCTTTCAACAACCGTGGCCACTGATCTGCTATCAAGCGGGTGTCAGCAAGACACAGGACGAGTCAGAACGAGATCCCAGCTCAGGGTGAGGGGAGCAAGCAAACCACAGCATCCACCGCTACGTTTCTCGTGGGGAACGGACACAGGTCGGCCTTCTCTGAGCTGGTGTGGCCTAAGCGGCAGGTCTCGAACTTTCCCGAGATGACACAGTCTTCCCATCACAAAATGGATCTTACCAGAAAAATCTTCTGGGCCAGGCATGAT
This sequence comes from Saguinus oedipus, assembly GCA_031835075.1. Lineage (NCBI taxonomy): Eukaryota > Metazoa > Chordata > Mammalia > Primates > Cebidae > Saguinus > Saguinus oedipus. Next base: position 39,341,051 of record CM063175.1, on the reverse strand, counting down.
GGCTCAGGTCTGATCCCAGCACTTTGGGAGGCCGAGGCAGGTGGATCACAAAGTCAGGAGTTCGAGACCAGCCTGGCCAACGTGGTGAAACCCCGTCTCAACTAAAAAATACAAAAATTGGCTGTGCGCGGTGGCTCATGCCTGTAATCCAAGCACTTTGGAGGCCAAGGTGGGCGGATCACCTGAGGTCTGGAGTTCAAGACCAGGCTGACCAACATGGTGAAACCCCGTCTTTAAAAAAAAAAAAAAAACCAGACAGGCATGGTGGTCTGTGCCTGTAGTCCCAGCTACTTAGGAGGCTGGGGCAGGAGAATCGCTTGAACCTGGGAGGCAGAGGTTACAGTGAGCCGAGATCATGCCACTGTACTCCAGCCTAGGCAACACAGCAAGACTCTATCTCAAAATACAAAAACAGGCCGGGCGCGGTGGCTCACGCCTGTAATCCCAGCACTTTGGGAGGCCGAGGCGGGTGGATCACGAGGTCAAGAGATCGAGACCATCCTGCTCAACATGGTGAAAACCCATCTCTACTAAATATACAAAAAATTAGCTGGGCGTGGTGGCGCGTGCCTGTAATCCCAGCTACTCAGGAGGCTGAGGCAGGAGAATTGCCTAAACCCAGGAGGCGGAGGTTGCGGTGAGCCGAGATCGCGTCATTGCACTCCAGCCTGGGTAACAAGAGCGAAACTCTGTCTCAAAAAAAAAAAAAAACCTTCTGTCCGGCGTGGTGGCTCACTCCTGTGATCCCAGCACTTTGGGAGGCTGAAGCGGGTAGGTCACTGGAGGTGAAACTCCACCTCTACTAAAAATACAAAAACTAGCTGGATGTGGTGACGCGCACCTGTAATCCCAGTTTCCCTGAGGCTGAGGTGGGAGCATTACTCGAACCCCAGAGGCAGAGGCTGCAGTGACGCCAGATCAGCACTGCACTCCAGCTGGACAGAGTGAGACACCGTCTCAAAGAAAACAAAAATCTTCTAACACAGAAAAGCAGGTGAAGAGGGTAGGGACGCCCCGACTGGGTTGGTGCTTCCTTCCCATCTCCACCTCCGGTCCGTCTTACTTTTTCAGCCTTCAGAGTAACTGCAGCAAACACATCGTTAACTAGAGCTCAACGTTTGTTCACAGCTCAGGTTCATTTCTGGAGGTAACTGATGCAGGCGTGAAGCACTGTTGTGAGCACTCTGCATTCAGACAGGGGCGGCAAAGCTTCAGCGTCTGGGGTGGGTCGGCCCAGCACGAACTGGGCTGACATGGGCATCAGCGTCAGATTTCGGGAAGGCCCTTGGGAGCCAATCCCTGGGGCCTGTGACCTCAGCACAGGTGACACAGGGACCTGCCTCCCAGGGGAGATGGTGTCAAGACGATACCGGGTTTGGCTGGTGAGGGCAGGAAGCCAAGGGCTGGAGTGACCCCGGGCCCTCAACTGCTCTCTCTAACCCAGAGGGTGACGAGGGTGCGACCGCCCCCTGGGGTCTTGCCCCTGAGCAGGGCACAGGAATGTGGACATCACGGTTCGGGGCTCTGCCTCTTTCCTCCCTTTGGCTGGATTAAGATGAGGCTACTCCCTCCCTAAAAATGGCTGACAGTTCCCACCCCCACTGCCTCTGGGGAGGATGAGGAGAAAGAGCAGGTCTGGGGCCATGTGGCCTCTCAATTATGATAACGAGAACAATCAGTCACCACCTTGGAGCTACCCTGTGCCAGGTACGTGTGTCCCAGCCTATGAATTAAGCACCGACTGGGCATGAGGGCCTCCTCCAAGCACCCGCCTCTGTGGACTGCAGGGTGAGCGCTGGTGCTCAGACAGTTCTGGGCCAACGTGCTGCTCTGGCTTCCAAGGACAGGCCAGAGGGAGGGTCGGGGAAGACCGTGGGAACGAGGCAGTGTGGGGCTGGCCTCAAGGGCCAGATGAGGCAGCCAGTCCAGGTGGAGGAGCCGCCCGTTCGCCTGGAGCACAGCAAGGCAAAAGCAACAGGCCCCGGCCGGATCTCAGCGACCCTGCTGCCAGGAATGGGGCCCGGAGGAAGCCAGCAGCGTCCAGAGGGACAGGCTTGCAGAGGGGCTACTAGGCAGACGGGCAGAGCAGGGAGCACCCCGGGAAAAAGAGGTCCAGGGTGGAGAGGGGGAGGCAAACTATGGAGAAGCCTCTCACCAGTCAGCGTGAGGCCAGGAGGAGGAAAAGAATAAAAATGTTGGACTGGGCGCGGTGGCTCAGCCTGTAATCCCAGCACTTTGGGAGGCCGAGGCAGGTGGATCACGAGGTCAACAGATCGAGACCATTCTGGTCAGCATGGTGAAATCCCATCTCTACTAAAAATACAAAAAAATAGCTGGGCACGGTGGCGTGTGCCTGTAATCCCAGCTATTCAGGAGGCTAAGGCAGAATTGCCTGAACCCAGGAGGCGGAGGTTGCGGTGAGCCGAGATCGCGCCATTGCACTCCAGCCTGGGTAACAAGAGCGAAACTCTGTCTCAAAAAAAAAAAAAAGAAAAAGAATAAAAATGAAAGCACCCACTCCTAGAAGATTCCACAGGAAACAGAGACTGACGGAGGCTCCCCACGGTGCACCTGGAGACCCTGCCACAGGCCCCACTACATCATATTTCTGTGCTGGGCAGGCCAAGGCCCTGGGAACCTGGGCAGAGGAGATGGCGGGTCAGGAGCTCTGGGGCAGCCAGGACTGGACCAACTCAGACGCACAGGTCCGCACGACGGGAAGGCCCGCGGTTGCCGACCCAGGCCTGTGCCACCGCAGGGGCCAGGGCTGATAACGAAGCTTCAGCTTCTGAAAGTGGGAGAAGTTTGTCTCTAGGTGATGTTAGCAGGTGAAAAGCCCCAGAACTAGGACAGAAAGGAACCCTCCAAATAAGGTGGCAACAAGAAAGTCAGTCACCAAACTCCGCTGTCCTCCAAGGTACCCTGAGGTACAGCCACTGACTCTCTTCCTCACCTGACCATTACAATTACCGGAGCATGGCCAGGAGCAGCGGCTCACGCCGTTAATACCAGCACTTTGAGAAGCCAAGGCGGACGAATCACCTGAGACCGGGAGTTTGAGGCCAGCCTGGCCAACAAGGTGAAACCCTGTCTCTACTAAAAACACAAAAATGAGCTGGGCATGGTGGCAGGCGCCTGTAGTTCCAGCTACTCTGGAGACTGAGGCAGGAGAATTGCTTGAACCCAGGAGGCAGAGGTTGCAGTGAGCGGAGATAGCACCATTGCACTCCAGCCTGGGCAGAAGAAGCCTGTAGTCCCCTCTACTCAGGAGGCTGAAGCAGTTGGAGAACTTTTAGCCAATGAGGTCAAAACTAGCCTGGGCAACAAAGCAAGACCCCCATCTCCTAAAAACAACACGCAGGGGCAGTGGCGCCCAGCTATGGCAACTGATGTTGACCTGGGCCTGGGCCCAAACCTGAATGCCCCTCTGGGGTTATGAAACCCAGCCGGGCCCAGAGACCTCTGCTCGGGATGTTCCCACAGCTCCCCAGGGAAGGGCAGGGGAGGGATCCACAAGTGTCAAGCCTCCAGGCCTTCCCCTCCATAAGCAGGAAAACTCTGCTATCTGCTTTACCCAAAGTGCTTCCCACCATGTATTCCCTGAAGGATCTTCTTTTTGAAAAGGAACCCTGCATTCTTTCAATCAATACTTATTCAACACCTTCCACGTTCCACGCTCCTAGGTGTTTAAACCACATCGTGATTAAAGCCACAGGAGAAAGGAAGGCTGGGGAAGAGCCCCGAGCTCTGGGAATGTGGTCAGTGCTCAAACCTGAGAGCGCTGCAAACGCTAACGTCTTCCAACAGTAAGTGCGAACCGGCTGCACTCTAGTTAGAACCAAATAATTTTTTTTGAGACAGAGTTCCGCTCGTTACCCAGGCTGGAGTGCAATGGCGCGATCTCGGCTCACCGCAACCTCCACCTCCTGGGTTCAGGCAATTCTCCTGCCTCAGCCTCCTGAGTAGCTGGGATTACAGGCACACGCCACCATGCCCAGCTAATTTTTTGTATTTTTAGTAGAGATGGGGTTTCACCATGTTGACCAGGATGGTCTCGATCTCTTGACCTCGTGATTCACCCGACTCGGCCTCCCAAAGTGCTGGATTACAGGCTTGAGCCACCGCGCCCGGCCCCAAATAATTTTTTTTTTTATGTTGCCCAAGGCTGGAGTGCAATGACGTGATCTCAGCTCACCGCAACCTCTGCCTTCCAAGTTCTACCGATTCTCCTGCCTCAGTCTCCAGAGTAGCTGGGATTACAGGCATGCGCCACCATGCCCGACTAATTTTCTATTTTTAGTAGAAACGGGGTTTCACCATGTTGGTCAGGCTGGTCTCGAACTTCTGGGCTCAGGTGATCCGCCCGCCTCGGCCTCCCAAAGTTCTGGGACTACAGGCGTGAGTCACCGCGCCCGGCCAAGAACCAAGTAACTCTCAAATATGCTTCCCTCGTTCTGTGGAAATGGCCAGCAACCGGCAAGCAAACCCAACTACCGGTCCGGCCACGCCTCGGCATGTGCCGTGGGAGGCAGCAAGGGCAGAAGGATCCCACGCACTCGGCGCTAACTGGAGACCAGCGCCGGCCCCAGCCCGGACACCGGTAGCCTCTGGGCGCCACCTCCGCACCGCTTTCCGCATCTGCCGCGCTCGTGACGGCCGGAGAGGAGCAAAAGGGTGACGGAGAGAGTCCGATCCTCCCGGCACGCGAGACGACTCCGGCCGGGTGGGCTCCGGGGGCGCAGTCCCGCCTGGGAAGCGGCAGCCGACAGCCGCGAGGCGCAGCAAGGGCCCGATGCCCGGGGACGCCGGGCAGGCGCCGGGGCTCCGCGGAGGGGCTCCCGCTTCCCCGGCTCGGCCCGCGCCCCCGCCTCCCCGCACTCACGCGAGTGCTCCAGCTCGCGGGCTGCCTTGGCGGCGCGCTCCAGGCCGGTGGGGTCGAAGTTGCTCCATTTGTCCTTGGGCGCCTGCCGGTCTCCCGAGCCGCGGTCCCCGCCGCCCTCCGCCCCGGGTGGCGCGGGCGGCAAGGGCAGCGGCGGCCCCGCGCCTTCGCCTTTGGGGCCCTTGTTGATGCCAAAGAGCCACGACATGACCCCCGCCGCCGGGACCGCAGCGCCAGCGTGACGCGCGCGCGGCGGGGAGCAGCTTCCACGTGCCGGGAGCCGGCGGCCGGGACTGCGCGGGCGCCGCACACACACCCCTTCCTCCCGGCGCCGGAAGCGCGTAAGGGACACGCGGAGCGCGGCGCTCGGATTGGCCGCGAGGACCGTGACCCCAGGACTGCCCGAGCGTGCTCAGGGGCGGGAGTTGGGGGGGCGGCAGCCGGAGGCCGGGGGACCGGGGGGCGGGGGGAACTGAACTGGGGGGCGGGAGCCGGTGGGGGGGCGCGTGGTGAAGCGTCTGGCTACGGGAGCAAGGCCGGGACAAAATTCCCGAGGACGTGCGCGAACCAGGGGGAACGTCAGTTCCGCTGCGCAGCGGCGCCGGGGTTGCTGGCGGCGCGGCACAGTTCCGGCCTTGGCGGCTACTGGCAGCGAGTGTCCAGGCGGCACCACGGTTCTTGACGCTTGTGGCGGGGCGCCCCGCGGTGAGTCCCGGATGCAGGGAAGAGCCGCGGGAGCCGAGCCCTTCCGCGATAAGACCGCGCCCTGGGGTCTCGGCGCCAGGAGCTCACGGGAGGCGCCCGAGGAGGAGCCGGGACGCGCGCGCCTCCCCTCCCCGGTGGCTCCGCAGCCCGCGTGGCGCGGCCGGTGAGCTCCTCTTGCGGGGCGGGGACGGGGTGCCCGAGCTGCGCCGCCCCGGAGCCCACGGTCCACGCGCTCCCAGCGCCCGGCTCTCCTCGATGGAACTGGTTGACTTCGCAGAATTACGTGGAGTCGCTTTTCCCACTGGCTTGGAAACGATTTTAAGCCTGAATAATGTTGGACACAATGAGTTCTAAGTTTCTTTTCAAAGAATCAGTGTGTCAGTACGTTCAGTTCTTTGTCCTCCATTTTATTTTATTTATTTTTTTTTTTTTTTGAGACGGAGTTTCGCTCTTGTTACCCAGGCTGGAGTGCAATGGCGCGATCTCGGCTCACCGCAACCTCCGCCTCCTGGGTTCAGGCAATTCTCCTGCCTCAGCCTCCCGAGTAGCTGGGATTACAGGCACACGCCACCATGCCCAGCTAATTTTTTGTATCTTTAGTAGAGACGGGGTTTCACCATGTTGACCAGGATGGTCTCGATCTCTTGACCTCGTGATCCACCCGCCTCGGCCTCCCAAAGTGCTGGGATTACAGGCTTGAGCCACCGCGCCCGGCCATGTCCTCCATTTTAAACTGTAATTTCCTCATGGTTTCGATACACGGCCTCTTCCACCAGTTCTACGTGGTTCACATCTGTTCCCAGGTCCCCCGCTCCTTCCTGTCTCATCCTGAGCACCTGCTTTGACCTCATTCTCCTTTAGTTACCTGTTCCACATCCGTTTTTCCCGCCAAACCACTTCAATCACAGCACTTTGAGAGGCCGAGGCGGTTGGATCACCTGAGGTCGGGAGTTCTAGACCAGCCTGACCGACATGAAGAAACTGTATCTGTACTAAAAAATATAAAAAAAATTAGCCTAGGGCCGGGCGCGGTGGCTCATGCCTGTAATCCCAGCACTTTGGGAGGCTGAGGCGGGTGGATCACGAGGTCAAGAGATCGAGACCATCCTGGTCAACATGGTGAAACCCCGTCTCTACTAAAGATACAAAAAATTAGCTGGGCATGGTGGCGCGTGCCTGTAATCCCAGCTACTCAGGAGGCTGAGGCAGGAGAATTGCCTGAACCCAGAAGGCGGAGGTTGCGTTGCGGTGAGCTGAGATCGCGCCATTGCACTCCAGCCTAGGCAACAGCAAGACTCTCAAAAAAAAAAATTTACATTGGAGTGCCACTTCTTTTGGGGCACCGAAAATTCACATATAACAATAAAAATAGGGAAAAAATCAAAATCCTAGAGTAATTCTGTAATTTTGTTTTCACCAGATGAAGAGAAAAACCAGGCCAGGGCCAGGTACTGTGGCTCACGTCTGTGATCTGTAATCCCAGCACTTTTGAAGGCTGAGTTGGGTGGATCATGAGGTCAGGAGATGGAGACCTGCCTGGCTAACACGGTGAAACCCAGTCTCCCCTAAAAATACAGAAAGTTAGCCGGGCCTGGTGGCTGGCACCTATAATCCCAGCCCCTCAGTAGGCTGAGGCAGGAAAATCACTTGAACCCAGGAGGCAGAGGTTGCAGTGAGCCTGAGGCTGTGCTACTACACTCCAACCTGAACAACAGAGTGAAACTCCATGTTAAAAAGAAAGAAAACCGGAAAATGCCGGCCAGGCACAGTGGCTCACGCCTGTAATCCCAACACCTTGGGAGACCGAGGTGGGTGGATCACCTGAGGACAGGAGTTTGAGACCAGCCTGGCCAATATGGTGAAACCCCGTCTCTGCTAAAAATACAAACATTAGCTGGGCGTGGTGGTGCATGCCTGTAACCCCAGCTACTCCGGAGGTTGAGGCACAAGAATTGCTTGAACCCTGAGGTGGAGGTTACAGTGAGCCAGGATCATGCCACTGCACTCCACCCTGGGGGAGCAAGACATTTCCAAAAAAAAGGGCTGGGCACAGTGGCTCACACCTGTAATCCTAACACTTTGGGAGGTCGAGGCAGGAGGATCTCTTGAGCCCAGGAGTTGGAGACCAGCCTGGGCAACAAAGAGAGACCCCATCTCTACAAAAACAGAAAAAAAATGAGAAAAATCAAAGTTCTGCTGTGAAAGCCAGACGCCCCCCCACGACATGGCCGTCATCAAGGTTCTGGTTCTATTTTATTTTGAGATGGAGTCTGGAACTCTCTCCCAAGCTGGAGTGCAGCGGCATGATGGCTCACTGCAGCCTCTGCCTCCCGGGTTTGAGTGATTCTCCTGCCTCAGCCTCCGAAGTAGCTGGGATTACAGGTGCCTGCCGCCATGCCCAGCTAATTTTTTGATCTGAAGAGAAACCGGAGTATGCCCAGCAAATTTTTCTATTTTTTGTATTTTAGTCAAGATGAGGTTTCACCATGTTGGTCAGGCTGGTTTCAAACTCCTGATGTCAGGTGATCTACCCGCCTCGGCCTCCCAAAGTGCTCAGATTACAGGTGTGAGCCACCTCGCCCGGCCAATTTGATTCACTTATTTAGAGAAAGGGTCTAGTTCTGGAGGCTGGAGCGCAATGGTGCAATCTCAGCTCACTGCAACCTCTGCCTCCCGTGCTCGGGTGATCCTCCTACCTCATCCTCCAAGCCAAGAAGCTGGGACCACAAGCACGTGCCACCAGGCCTGGCTACTTTTCTTTCTTTCTTTTGAGACAGTTTCACTCTTGTTGCCCAGGCTGGAGTGCAATGGCACAGTCTCGGCTCACTGCAACCTCTGCCTCCCAGGTTCAAGTGATTCTCCTGCGTCTGCCTCCTGAGTGCCTGAAATTACAGGCACCTGCCACCATACTGGCCTAATTTTTATATTTTTAGTAGAGACAGGATTTCACCATGTTGGCCAGACTGGTCTCAAACTCCCGACCTCAAGGTTTCCACCAGCCCCAGCCTCCCAAAGTGCTGGGTTTACAGGTGTGAGCAACGGCACACGGCTTTTTCTTTTGTTTGTTTTTTTAAGACAGAGTTTTGCTCTTGTTGCCCAGGCTGGAGTGCAGTGTCGAGATCTTGGTTCACCGCAACCTCCACCTCCCAGATTCAAGGGATTCTCCTGCCTCAGGCTCCTGAGTAGCTGGGATTACAGGCGAGCACCACTACACCTGACGAGTATTTAGAGGCAGGTTCTTACTCTGAGCCCAGGCTGGAGTGCAATGGCACGATCTCGGCTCACTGCAACCTCCCCCTCCCAGGTTTAAGCAATTCTCCTGCTTCAGCCCCCCGAGTAGCTGGGATTACAGACATGCACCACCACGTCCGGCTTTTTGTATTTTTAGTAGAGACCGGTTTTCTCCCTGTTGGTCAGGCTGGTGTCGCCAACTCCCAACCTCAGGTGATCCACCCTCCTCGGCCTCCCAAAGTGCTGGGATAACAGGCATGAGCCACCAGGCCTGGCCTATAACAAATTGTTTAAATTAGCTGGGCGTGGTGGTGCACGCCTCTGGGCCTAATTAGGACCCTGTGGGGTGAGGCTACTGGACAGGCTGACGCAGGAGGGTCACGTGAGCCTGGAAGGTTGAGGCTGCAGTGAGCTATAATCACATCACTGCACGTCAGCCTGGGCTCAGAGTAAGAACCTGCCTCTAAAAGGAAAAAGAGACAGAGCGAGGAGAGGTGAAGTGCCTCTCTCCAGGCGTGGCAGGTCCCGGGGGTCTCCTCGCGGTGGAGCTGAATGCCGAGGGTGTTCTTCTGTTTGCTCCTTAAACCAACACCCCTCCCCCTTCCTAAGGACACAAAGTTAAGAAAGCATTTTACGTTCACTTGACAGGTATGAGGTTCTGTGCACCTCGCTGTGCTGTCTCCCTGATGGGATTCCCCCGCCCACCCCAGCACCCAGCCCTGCCCCGAAAGCAAAGTTTTCCTGTCTTGGAGAGTCCTCCAGCATTGAAGACCTGGAGGAGTGACTGCAGTCGAAGATGCAGGTGGAGAGCCTGGCCTCCAGCCCGACCTTGAGCCAAGACGGTGATGCATCTGCCTCCGGAAGCCAGGGCCAGCAGGAACAGGGACTGGAGTCCCAGAGTAGCCCCACCCAGGCAGTGGATTAAGCGCTCTACTCCCAGAATCCAGGCAGTGCATGCGTTTTTGAGCTCTCTGCATCTGACCAAACCTCTGGGGACAGGGAGCTGCATGGTATGCCAGGACAGTGGCCTCCCAATGTGGCCTCTGGGCCCCAGTGACCCCGCCCCAGGGCTTCCCAGGACCCAGGCTGCAGTGGCCTGCTGAATGTCTTCTGCGGACAATGCCGTGCAGAAGCGTGCCCTCTTACACCTGAGAACAGTGTGGTCACGAGCTCACTGCTAACCCCCACATCTCTGCAGTCTCGTTCTTTTCAGGGGGCCCAGCCTTCAGGAGGGAGGGGCTGGTCCCATTCCCATTCTTAATCTCCAGCTTCCAAAAGGACCCACGAGTTCTGGTCTCAGTCTGAGCCAGCATGGACTCCTTCCCCAGTGGGCAGGCCCTGGCACAGCCTCAAGAGCTCCCAGCGTGGCCCTCCTGAGCCACAGTGTCCAGCGTAGGGCCCTGGGCTGCTGGTCCCTCCCCAGCACCCACCAGAAGCAGGGCTCCCTGAAACCTGTCACCCCTGCCAGGGCTCCCCAGAGTGCACTGATTGATGAGATGCAAACAGAAGAAGCAGGTCGGCCAAGTGCTGCGGCTCCTGTCTGCACTCCCAGCACTGCGGGAGGCCAGGGCAAGAGAATCATTTGAGGTCAGGAGTTTGAGAGCAGCCGAGGTAACACAGCAATACCCCTGAAAAGAAATTTGCCAGGCGTGGTGTCTTACACCTGTAATTTCGGCACAGGGCTCTTACACCTGGGGTCTGAGTGCAGGTTTCTGGGAGGTGGGCCACACTGCCGGGAACCACCCAGGGAAGCTTGCTGCCTCCCTGTTTCCATAGTGACCGTAATAAACCAAGTCCAGTTCCCAAAGCACAGCCCACGTAACAGCCTTCTGCCGGAGACGGGACAGTTTAGGACGATCAGCTCCAGCTCCAGTGCACTAGCTGTGTGTCTCCTGTTTTTTTTTTCTTGAGATGGAATTTCGTTTTTGTTGCCCAGGCTGGAGAGCAATGGCACTATCTTGGCTCACCGCAACCTCCGCCTCCTGAGTTCAAGTGATTCTCCTGTCTGAGCCTACTGAGTGTCTGGGATTACAGGTGCCTGCCACCACGCCCGGCTAATTTTGTATTTTTAGTAGAGACGGGGTTTCTCCATTGTTGGTCAGCTGGTCTCAAACTCCTGACCTCAGGTGATCCTCCCGCCTCAGCCTCCCAAAGTGCTGGGATTATAGACGTGAGCCACTGCACCTGGACCCCCAGATTCAAAGACTTTAAAATGCCTGGGGCTACATAAGGGGCAGCACTTCTCAGACGAGGGCTTCAGGAAGGGGCATTCTTTGGCATAGAGATGGAGGTGGCAGTGCCTTTTCACTTTCCCCGTGAGGTCTTGTGCCGTGCTGGGCCTTGGTGTCCAGAGATGAGCAGAGAGGAGGCAGAACCTCTGCCAGCCTGGTATGAGGGAGCAGGGTTGTGGCTGGCCCCCTCCCCTGCTGGCTCTGCCCTCGGGATTACAGAGGTGTAGCTTGTCCGTGAGTTTGACTGTCAGGAACGAGCCCCCGGTGCTCTGCAGCCACCCACAGGGCACTCTGTGAGCTGGGCCTGGGCTCAGACTGCAAGGGGGCATCTCCTCTCCGATAACCATGGGCTCAGATCTGCCATTACCCTGGAGAACAGGATAGGGGCAGGGGCTGCATTCAGGAGATTCTAGCCCTCAAGAGGAGGTGGGGCCGAGCCACCTGCTGGCCAGCAGTGCAGTTGTGAGCAGCAACACACACAGCCCACGGGTCCCGCTCAGGCCTCTGTGGCCTGACTTGGGGGCTGAGGGGAGCTCAGGAGAACCCAATGCCCAGCCAGCAGAGTCCCCCCCCCAACACACACCCAATGCACACACAGGCAGGGGGCATCCCATGATTCAGGCATCATCATACACGAGGGTAAACTCTGGGTGGTGAGCCTGACCCCAGCTGGCCCTCCACAAATGGTGACCACACCCAGCCGGTGAGCAGTGCAGCCTTGGGTGTCCGGTGGGGCTACGGGATGCACAGAGCCGGGTTCTGAGTATATCGTGCCAAGGCCAGATGTCTTGAAGGTGGCCCCTGGCACAACGCCCACCAGGTCCAAGAGAGGGACTGAGACCACATCAATGCTGTTCCTGGGGTCAGGCGGAGTCCACGTGGTAGGGGCAGGGGAGGCCACGTGGTGCAGAGTGCGGCTTTGCCAGCAGAGGGAGCCCTCGTGGGGCTGGGCCCAGGGCTGTGGTTGGCTGCAGAGGCTGCCGTGGGAATGTCCCTGCAGAGAGGGCCCAGCCCCTTGTCCTCTGCATTCCAGCCACCCGCCCCAGGCCAAGCGCTAGGAGGAGGGCCCAGGCTCCGTGAATAGAAGGGGCACAGAGAGACCAAGGGGGCCTGGCCCAGGGAGGGGACGGCTCCACCTCCCCTTCCCAGACACCCCAACAGGTGGAGACCTTCACCAGCCGTCCTGCCCATGGCTGGTGTGTTTGTGGAGGAGTAAAGCATCCTAAGGAGACTGCAGGCTGGGTGTACATCTGATTTACTGGATTGTAAAGTCTGGGACGTTAGTGGGGAAGAGTTGAGGTGAGCATTGCATGATGCTGCGGTCCTGGGGGTGGGGCGGGGTGGGGCTGCACCTAGCCAGGCACCCCCACCCTGGACGATTGGCCCTCGGGCCCCAGGGCAGTGAGTATGACCCCTCACAGCCAAAAGAGGACACTGGGACCTCCATGAATGGTGAGACCTCATCTCCCTGGACAGCATCCTCCCTGACCTCCCTGCAGCCCTGGGAAGTGCCCCCGCGACAGGGGAGGCTTCCGGTGGGGGGGCCGCCTCCTGTCCACAAGGTCCTGAATGCCCGGCTCTGCCCCATTCCTGTGCTTCCCAGTGGCTGCTAGCTGGACCCAGCTGGCGTCCTGGGAATGAAGGCAGGGCCACCGTCCCCAGCAGGCACTGCCCTCCGGGCCCCCTGAGCATGCTGGCCACACCATCAGCGTCCCGGTGTTCCTACCTGCCCTTCCTTCTCTCCAGAAGCCTTTGGGGACCTGACCTGGGCCAGCCTCTGCCATGATTCCCTCCACTTTCTACCAACACCCAGGGCCCAAGCTGCCTTTCCCCAGGCCAGCCCTGCCACCTGGGGCCGGGCCTACTTCACACGTGGGGGTCTGACTGGGCTCCTCCCTGGACAGTCCTATCTCTGATGTTCTCAACACCATCCCCGGGTCCACACCACGCCGGACTCTGGGCGGGGATGGGCCGGAGCTGCTGCGGGGTCCCTCCAGGCGAGGCGCAAGCCCTGGAGGTCAGGCGCCAGGCAGGGAGCCCTGCGGCCGCGGGGAGAGAGAGGGCCGGGGTTGCGCGGGGTCCGCGTGGGGAAAGGCCGGGCCTGTACCCGTCGTCTCCCGGGCAAAACCTCGACGTTGGCGCCTCCGCACTGGGTTCGGGACACAGGGGCCCTCAGGTTGGCGCCGGCCCTCTCGGCGGGGCGGGCACGCCGGCTCACAGCTCACGGCTCGCGGCCCCCGGTGTGGGGGCGCGGGGCACGGGGCGTGGGCGCGGGCGCGGGCCGTCGGGCGTGCAGGCCTTGGCAGACAGCGCGCTCTCCCGGCCCGAGCGGAAGGCGGCGGTCACGGTCACCAGGTAGGCGGTGCCCGGCGCCAGGCCCTGCAGCGTGGTGCAGTTGCGGCCCGCGGGCACCTCCACGCTCTGCGCCGCGCCGCCTTCCAGCGGCCCGAACTGCACGTGGTAGCCGAGCGCGGCGGCCGCACCCAGCGCCGGGGCCCAGCTCACGCGGAGGCTGCGCGGCCGCGCGTGGGAAATGATGATGCGCTCCGGGCCGGCCTCCTCCGGGGCGGGGCGGGCCACGGGCCGGGTGGGGGCCGGGCCAGCCCCCGACTCCGGGTCCCCGACCCCCGGCCCCGCCTCAGCTGGCCGCGTGCGCACTCGCAGGTGCTGGGGCCTCAGGAGGTGCACGTTGGACTCGGGCACCAGCGCCGCGTCGTAGTCCGTGTCCGGGTTGAGGCCGGCCCAGGTCCAGTCCGTGGCGTTCCCTGGCAGCTGCTGGCGTCTCGCGGCCCCCGGCTGGGCACTGGGCACCAGCTCCAGCACGTAGTAGCCAGCATCTGCCGTCAGCAGGGGTGGCCAGGCCAGGCGGAAGCTGCTGGACGTGATCTCCGTGGCATGGAGCTGCTGCGGCCGCATCGCGTCTGTGGGTGGTGCCGGGGGTCAGGACAGGGGTCAGTTTCTCCTCCGCACCTGGAGGGCGGCCCTGACTGATGGGGAAGTTCTGGAGATTGGAGGCCCCACTAGGAAAGGTGGGGCCCCTCAGCCAATGCTGCAGATTCTCAGAATGTGCCTTGGCTGGGAGAGGAAGGAGGAAGGGGTGTAGCCCCCTCACACCCAGTCAGAAGCGCCCCTGCTTCCCTCAGTCCCAAACCCAGTCCTTTGTGGAGAGCTGCAGTGGCCAGATCAGTGACCAGGACAAAGGTCCTCATAGATGGCAGGGTCAACGGTGGTGCCTGAGAGCAGAGGACCAGCCCCAGCCCAAGTGGCCAGGCCGGGGTGAGAGCTCAGCCTGGCTCCCTGAGTTGCAGGCCCTGAGGTTCTGGAGGCGCTGTCATCCCCGGGTCCCCAGGAGAGTGTGGGGTGCAGTACTCCAGAGGGAGACTCCTGGGCCTGGGACGCCAAGCCCCACATGACCCCTGAGTGACCCTGCTGTGGCGAGGCTCAGAATGTCTGCGCTGGGTTATGGTCATCAGGATCCTCCTGTAGTGCTGGGTGCCTGGCCCACCTTCCTCCCACCCCCCACCCTCAGACCAAGCCCCTTTTCCACGAGCCCCCACCCTGCTGCCTGGCCCCTCTGCACTGTAGCCTCTGGCTTTTCCTGGCTGCTGAAGGAACCCTTTAGTCCCGGCCCAGCTGCACTGGGTGACCCAGGGGGCCACTAGGGATCAGACGTCCCTGGGGAAACCCTGGGGAAGGCCCTCCACCTCTCTCCAACCCACAATCCAACCCCTTCTGGCTCTGGGTGGATGATTAACCCACAGGCACAGACTTGGTGAGAACCGTGGTTAGTGGCATGTCAGTGGCTACAGCTGGCCGAGCCGGTGACCAGGTTCCTCCTCTCCAGCCCGCCTCCTTCAGGGCCCGGCTGGGGCAGGGAGGTCCAGAAAAAAGCCAATGGAGCTGCTCAGCTCCTGCCTCAGGCCTTCCCTGGTCTGGCTTCTCAGGAAATCCTCATGGTGGGCCTGCAGTGCAATGCACCTCAAAGCCCTCAGTGGCTGTCCCCACCCGGGAGAGCTGCCCTGTGCTCTGGGGGGCAGTGTCTGACCGTCCTGGCTCTCCCTGCTCTGGATGCGGTGGACATGCACAGGAGCATGTGTTCCCCATTTGCAGAGTTCCCAGCCTGGGAAGCTTCTCCATGCGGCCTCCAGGTCTGGGCTGGACCAGTCAGCAGGGCGCGACGCCTCAAGGTGGCGACTCCAGCCTGCCCTCGTCTCAGTATGGCGCCTGGGTCACCCAGTGGAGAGCGTGCAGAGAAGCTGCTCACTCAGCCCTGCGCCCAGAGGCACCGCAGCCCTGAGGCCCTGGCCGCTGCTCTGCAGACCAGAGATTTTCCCCAAGTCTCAACCCAGCCTCTCCTCCTGTGGCTCCCAGCTAGGGCCCCCTGGACCCTGCCTCATCCCACTTACCGAGAATGGAGCCCCTCAGCTCTTGGAGGATGATGTGCAGGTCATCCACGTCCACAAAGTGCAGATGCTTCTCGGCAGGGGCTGAGGCAGCAGCCGACAGCTCCAGGAAGTTGCCTCGGCCGGTGCTGACTATGAACACGGTGACACCCAGGTCCTTGAGCTCCTGCATGGGGGGCCCCACAGGGTCGCTGGAGCCGCCATCTGTCACCCACACCAGCACCTTGGGCACCCCTGGCCGGGCACCTGCTGCTTCAGCAAACAGCTGTTCCTTCGCATACGCCAGTGCCAGGCCAGTGTGGGTATCGCCCATGCGCTGGGCCGAGGCAAGCACCGCATCCTGGGCAGCCTTGCCTGAGCTGTGCTGGCCGAAGGAGAACTCAGTGTACGGCCGGCTGCCCACATGCACCAGGCTGGCACGCAGGGCCCCAGTGTCCAGGGGCAGAGGAGCCACCAGCTGCCCCACAAACTCCCGAACCCGGGAGAACTCATAGTGAGACACGCTGGCAGAGCTGTCCAGCAGGAACATCAGGTCTCCTCCGGGGGCTGATGCTGGGGGACCTGGTGGAAAGGAGTGCCCAGCCTCAGGTGTGGGCCCCCAGACAGACCCACACCAAGGTGGGGTCCCCCAGGGCCTCAGCTTTCCTTAAGTGAGTGCTTGCCCTCGCCCACAGGTCCCAGGTTGGGGGAAAGAGGAACTCTGAGCCAAGCAAGAGACCTGTGCTTTTGGGGGTTTCACTCTACACACTGGCCATGGGGCCTAGGGCTCTCTCTGGGCTGGTGTCTGATCTGTGAGAGAATGACTCACCGCTCCAAGCCCCACACCTTCCCATTCCTCACACCCTGCAAGCAGGTGGTGACAATGGGCCTGGGCAGCGGGGGTGTTGCTTCTGGGCATGGCTTTCAGAGGAGCGGCCTGAGGCTGGAGTTCAGCCACTACTCAGCATCCAGGCGAAGCATGCTGGGCAGCAGGGGAGGGTATTGGAGGCTGAGCAATGAGCACTCTGGGATGGCCAGGCTGGTGCCCAGACCCCACCTAACAAATGGTGTCCCTCCCCTGGCCTCCATCCTCCAGCCCCTCTGGACTCAGACAGCAAGATACACCCACCAGCAGCCTGAAAGCATGACCAACCCCTCGCAGGCTTCCACCTTCTTCCCGGCACCCCCGGCGTGGGGGCTTAAGCCCCCCCCACGGAGCCAGGGCACCAGCGTGCCTCAATTGTAGTCTGCGCTTTCCGGTTTTCCCCAGTGCATGGGGCGACTCCAACCTCCCTACCATCCCTTCACTAAGGGTCCTCTCAAGGGTAGGGAAACTGAGGCAGGGGAGGCCCCTGGACTGACATCATCTCCCTCTTCCCGTCCAGGCCCGCGATCCCGCAGATACGCGGGCCAGGCCGGCCCCTACGCCCCAGGACTCACGGGCGGTGTCGGCCGGAGCACCTGGGCCGCCCGCCGCAGGTGAGCAGGACGCTCCACCCGCGCCCCGGCCGGGCTCCCGCAGCCTCCCGGCCCGCCCGCCGGCCCGCAGCGGGGACAGCGACCGCCCCGCGCGGGCAGCGGCGCAGAGCGGGCACCAGGAGTCCCAGCCCCGCCCGGCCGCCCGCCCTCCGCACTCACCGCGCTCCGCGCCGCTCCGCGCCAGCGCCAGCCGCAAGCTCAGGGCCAGGCCGAGCGCCGTCCAGGGGAGCATCGCGCGCGAGGGACGGGGCGCGCTCGGCAGCTCGCTCGCTCGGGGCTGCAGGGCGCGTCGCGGCGCGGACCAGGCCGGCCCCGCCCCCGGGAGGCCCCGCCCCGAGCAGCCACACCCACGCCGAGG
Organism: Saguinus oedipus; assembly: GCA_031835075.1. Taxonomy (NCBI): domain Eukaryota; kingdom Metazoa; phylum Chordata; class Mammalia; order Primates; family Cebidae; genus Saguinus; species Saguinus oedipus. The sequence goes on along the minus strand of CM063175.1, from coordinate 39,323,786 downwards.
CCATGCCCACGCCCTCCTGCGTGAGTGGAGGGCCACGTGCGCAGACTCCGGGGAAGCCCGCACGAACGGGTCCCGACACGCAGGAACACGCAGCACCAGTCGACATTCGACCGAGGCACCCACAGACCCTCCAGGCTCCCTCTTCCTGGCCAAGGCTGTGGGTCCTGCTGTCTCCACCCCGCTCCGACCCCCAGCCAGGGGAGCTGAGCAGGGAGGTCCCAAGCTAGGCCCTCCCCATGCCCGCCACTGCCGTGACTGGGTGCTGGGGTCCCTGCAGTCAAGCCCAAGAGAACCCCAGGGGCTGACAGCGGCACCAAAAAAACACGTTCCCGCTACAGGGCCCGGGCCCTGGCTTCACCTTGGCCACCGGGTTGGAGTGGGGGCGGGGTTAGGTATCTCAGGGACTGGGACATGTGTCCCAGGGACTGACCAGCAGGGATTGGAAGGGCCTTGGGGTGGAACTTAGAAGGACACAGTGCCTTGGAAGGGGACAGAAGGCAGGAATTGGAGAGACTCGAGGCTCCCACCCTACCAGGCCTTCTTGGAGGAAGAAGCATGGGAGTGGAGATGGGTAGGGCATATGGGTCCCAGGCCCAGGGTGGTCACACTGGACAGGGCCTGAACCAACCAACAAGGGGCCCAGACCCAGGACCCAGGACACACCGCAGCAGGACTGCAGCGGCCCACTGGTGAGCCAGGAGCTCTTGGGTCTCGTCGGGGTCTTGGCGAGGCCCAGACTAGAGGTGGCTGGCTGCAGGGGGCGTCCTGAGGGACAGTGGCCCCCAGGGCAGATTTGCCCGGCTCAGGTGGGCCTGGGCTGATGGTGTCCCTTGCACAGGAGCTGAGGTTTAGGAGAACCCCACCCTGACCCTCCCAAGAAGCAAAGCCTTCCCTCCCTCAGAGTAGCCATGGCCCTCTCCTGGGGCCTCCTCAGCTCAGAGCCGGGGGTGGGGGACATGGGGGGTGTCTGCCAGGATGTCCCCTCCCTCCCCACCCCACCCTCTCCTGGAGGATGCCGCAGGAGAGCGGATGGGGCTCCGTGGCCTTCCTTCCTCCCTTTCAGGCAGGTGAGACACCCCGTGTGTGCCGCCAGCCAGAGCTCTACTTTGCCTAAAAAAGGAAGCAGCAGGCTGAGGAGCTGAGTCTGAGGAGCCGGCGGTAGGAACAAGGGAGAGCTGTGTCCCCGCGGCGCCCCCCGCCCCCCCGCCAGGGATCTTGGCAGTAGAGGTGCTGGCTGGGCTCCACAGACCTCAGGCCTTGGCAGGGACCAGAGACTGCCTGATGCTTCCGCCTGGGCCCGGAGGGGGGACTTTGGGTTCCCAGAGTGTGAGCTGTGCCACTCCGAGGGGCCTCGCCAGGGCCCCAGCCCCCAGTTCACGGGGCTGCTGTGGGGAGGACGCTCAAGGCAGCAGCAGCTAGAGGACCTGGGGTCTGACCGGGAACCAGCTGCAGGCCCAGCGGAGGCACCCAGGTAGGCAGGGAGCTGGCCACCCACCCGGGGTAGGCGGCTGCTCTGCTCACAGCCAGGGCCCACTGTCCCCCACCCCTGCCCAGCAGTCACACCTCGGCCTGCCCTGCTGGGCTGAGGGGGAAGTTTTCCTCACTTCTGGAAAAAGTGAGTGGGTCTTCTTGGCTGTGACTCAGGCCCTCAAGGAAGCTGCCGCACTCCTCCCTCCAGCTTACCATCAGCGGGAGAAGGCACGGGAGGCCTGGCCTCCACCCAGCCTGGGCCAAGCTCAGCCACCTGCCCTGCTCCCAGCCCTGCCTGGAGGCCCTCTTGCTGGGAGACCCTCCCCATCAGCTCTGCCCCGGGCTCGGCTCTGGCATGTCACTCAGCCTTCAGCACTCATTCCCACGTCCCCCTCCCCAGCAGCTGACTCCACCCCAGAGGAGAGACGGCGGCAGACAGAGGGTCCCAGGGAGCATGGGGTCAGCCAGAGGTGCAGTGTCACGGCCCCGCCGGACTTGAGGCAGACAGTGGAGGAAGCACAAATATAACAGCGGAAGCCTCCACTCTCCAGGGAGAAGGGCCGGGGGAAAGACAGGCAGAGGCAAGGGTGGGTCAGGCCAGATCACAGCGGGTCCTGAACCCGAGCCCTCTGCCCTCTGCAGGCACAGTCCCGGTCTGATCCTGGCGGCCTGGGGCCCCAGGGGTGGAGAGCAGCCTGGAGTGGCTGTGGCTGCCCTGCCCCCACGGCCTTGGCCTGGGCTGTGGGAGTCCCCCTGCCTCACTTCCTGGAGCCAGCCAGGCCTGCTGGTCTGTCTGCGGGCAGGTGGAGGGGGTTCCGGGAAGCTGGGACGCTGCTCTCACTCGGGCACCGCCCCCGCCCCCACCCGCCTTTGGGAATGCTCCCTCCTCCGCACAATCCAGCTTCTGCAGAAGAAGAAGGGCCTTTTGTCCCCAGCTGGCTGTGGTCATGTTTGACCCCAGGGAAAAGGGCAGCTCCTGGGGCCTCTGACCCCACCCCTGACCCAAGCTGAAGGCAGAACGCCCGGTCCCACAGCCAGGGCCTTCTGTTGCTGTTTTTTGTGTATCTCACAAACGTGTCATGCACACCCGGGAACAGAGATGGGAAGGGGCTGAGGGGCGTCGGTGCGGGCCTGAGGCACGGCTCTGGGGTGTGCCTGAACTCCCAAACAGTAAGTGGGGCAAAGCAGGGGTTGCCAAGAGCGGTGCCCACCCAGCTCCAAGACCCGACTGTTCAGTGGGGTCAAGGACATGCCAGGGCCTGAGGGCAGGGCCTGGGGGCCTCGGGGGTTCACTTTTCACTTCCCAGGAGCCCAGGCCTGCCCCTCTGGGCTCAGAGCTGACCCCTAGTCAGTCCCCCTTGCCAGTGGCAGCTGGCGTGGCAGACATCTGGTGGATAGCAGCCTGGGCAGGGGGTGTCTGCCCATTCGTCTGTCATCTGTGTGCTGGGCACGGCCACACCCCAGTCTGGACGCTGGGGACACGCAGGCGCCGGGCCAGCACTGCCAGGCTAGGAGGGGTGGGCCGTGCCCACGCGGAAAGATGCGGTCTACTTGTTTCCCTGTGAGAACAGGGGGTCACTGGGGACACGAACACAGGTACTCGAGAAAGAGCCTTCCAGCAGAGAGAAGGAACAGCAGGGCCTGAATATCCCAGGGTTTCCGGCCTGTGTGGCCGCCTGTCCCAACAGCAGAGCCCCTTCCTGGTGTGGGTCCCCTCACCTTGCCTCTCTGCTGGGACACCCCTCCCTGAAAGGGAGAGAAGGACCACATGCCGCCCCCCTCCAGACAGGTCCAGACAGGCTCAGGCCACAGCCCTGGGAAGACCCGAAACTCCCAGGGGCCTGAACGGGGCTGGGGAGGAGGCAGCAGGGAGGGACTGACCTCTGGCCACACACCACGGGGGACTCCCCAGAGGCGGCTAGGGTGGGGTTGGGAGAAGGGGCCTTAGCCCTCAGAACGGCCTACCCACCCCGGGGAGTTCCTGCCCTGAAGCCTGCCCAGCTTATAGGCCTGGGGGTGGGGGCAGGCCAGCACAGGCTGGAGGGACAGAGAGCCACGTCTGCGGGGCCCCAGCTGCTCAGTCTGTGGACGCGCTTGCCAACAGCGGTGTTCCCAGGAAATGTTTTCCGAATCAGGAAATGACAGGGCAAGGTGGGAAGCTCGCTGCATCCAGGGAGGTGAGGTCCTTACTGCCTCTCTGCCCCAGCATGAGGCATGATGGGGACGCAGATGGGACAGGCACAGCCACGGGCACACACACGCACAAACATGTACATGTACGCACACGCAAACATGCACACGCATACACACGCACAAATGCACACACGTGAACACGCTGGGCTCCCTCTTGGGCGGGGCAGGGGCCCCAGTCACTGGGAAAGAACGTCAGGCAGAGGTCCCCACAGCCACCCTGCAGCTGGCTCCTCCACCCAAGGAGTTCAGGCCGCCAGGCCAGTGGACAGCTGCAGTAGAAACACAGGGAGAGGGAGGCCGCTCCTGGCCCTCAGGTGGGGGGAGGGGCTCTGGGGAAAGAGGTAGAGAGGCACCCTCAGGGTGGGGGCGGGCCTGGGGACCCAGGGCCCTGAAGCAGGGTGGGGAGTGGTTTCCATCATGGGCACCATGCTGGGCAAAAGTTGGGAGAGATTTGTGAGGCCTAGGTGGGGTCCTGGCCAGAGAGGGCTAGAGGGGCTGGGCGAAGGCCGTCTGCATACCTGGGGCCTTGAGGAGGGGAGCCTTGGAAGAGGACCCCACGTCCCCCTCATTTCTTGTCCCCTCCTGGCTTCCCAGATGATGGTCAATAAGGTAGCCGCTTAGGACCCACCAAAGAGGCCAGGCGAGGACAGTGCCAGGAAGAAGCAGCGGCCTCCCGCTGGCTGCCAGGGCCGGGCCTGCTTCTGCCCTGGGGGTGGGGCCCCTGGCCCGGCAGGCACTTGGGCTCCGGCCTTCCTGCATCACCCCTTCCAGGCTTCTCTTCTGCAGCCAGGCCTCTGCTCTCCAGGGCACATTCCTACACCCCTCTTTGAACCACCCACAGGCCTCGAAGGTGTTCCTTTGTGAGCTGGTCATGCAGCTGGGGCTGAGGCCAGGCATCGCTGCTCTGTGCCCTCAAACTCCCTGATGGTGCGGGGCCTCGGAGTGGGCCTGGGAAGCTGGATACGCCTTTGGAAAGAGGCACCCGAGGCAGCTGTGAAGGACAGAAGCCCCTGCCCAGCAGCCAAGGGAGCCGGCCTCTCATTCAGCCTCCCCACCCGCACCGGGCCCAGCTGTTGTTTTCACGGCTCTGGGGCCAGGCAGATCCTCTGCCAGGAGCTTCCCTGGAGAGCTCTCATCTGCAATCCCTGGTTGCAGGAGGGGAAGGAAGGTGGCGGCCCGGCCCAGGGGAAGCCATCCTGGCAGCTTGGCCACTGGCCCAGCTCCTGTCTGACCAGGAAAGGCATCAAAGCTGGACTCAGATGGAGGCTGGAAAACCCCGGGGCTTCTGCTGGACCTGACCCAGCTGCACACCAGGCTCTGCTCAAGGCCACAGAGTGAGCCTCGACCCTGGCCCCAGGCGGAGCCCAGAACTTGCCGGTCACAGGCTGAGCCCTGGTGGCAATATGATGTACTAGATCCCTTAAAAGACCTTCCAGCTACACCCAACTTCTGGATAATTACTATGAGCACACATTTTTAATAGACTGCTGGGCTTCCAAGAAAGTCAGTATCTCCAAGGCTCCCCCAGAATTAAACAGCAAAAATAAATAAGGCCCAGAGGGGTGGCTCACGCCTGTAATCCCAACACTTCAGAAGGCTGAGGCGAGAGGTCTGCTTGCACCCAGGAGTTCGAGACCAGCCCGGGCAACACGATGAGACCCCGTCCCTACAAAAAATTTAAAAGTAGCTGGGTGTGGTGGTGCACTCTGTAGCCACAGCTACTTGGGAGGCTGAGGCAGGAGGATCACTTGAGCCCAGGAGGTTGAGGCTGCAGGGAGCTATGAGCTCAGCACCGCACCCAGCCCGGGCGGCAGAGCAAGACCCTGTCTCTAAGTAAACAGACAGACGGAGTAGTGTGGAGGCCTGGATGGTGAAGGGGACTGGTTGGGAAAGCAGGAAATTCCCTGGACACACACAGGGACAGAGAGCCAGCCTGTGGCCAGGGAACAAGTGTGCTTCTCTGCATAGAGGCTGCTAAACCAGGGCACTCAAGGGTCACCGAGGGGGCACAGGGCGGTCTCGCCTGTAAAAGAGGAATAGTCTCTGGAGGGAAGCATCCCCAAGTTGGGCCTCAGAATTGTCACAGATAACGGCTGACAACTGAACATTACCAAAGGTTCAGAGAAGCACCACAGTACTGATAAGAATCGGTAGAAATTGGGCCGGGTGCGGTGGCTCATGCCTGTAATCCCAGCACTGTGGGAGGCCGAGGCGGGTGGATCACCTGAGGTCAGGAGTTCAAGACCAGCCTGGTCATCAGGGTGAAACCCCACCTTAAAAAAAAAATGTAATAAAAAATAAAAGAAAAAGTGTTAAGATTACAAAAGCTGGGCCGGGCGCGGTGGCTCACGCCTGTAATCCCAGCACTCTGGGAGGCCAAGGCGGGTGGATCACGAGGTCAAGAGATCGAGACCATCCTGGTCAACGTGGTGAAACCCCGTCTCTACTAAAGATACAAAAAATTAGCTGGGCATGGTGGCGCGTGCCTGTAATCCCAGCTACTCAGGAGGCTGAGGCAGGAGAATCGCCTGAACCCAGGAGGCGGAGGTTGCGGTGAGCCGGGATCGCGCCATTGCACTCCAGCCTGGGTAACGAGAGCGAAACTCCATCTCAAAAAAAAAAAAAAAAAAAATCGGTAGAAATAACCAATCACAGATTTATAGCCCCAAAGACGAGGAAACTGGAATTCTTTGACATAGAATATAATATAACTAGATGTGAAATATGTTTAAGAAGCAGATACTGTAATTCAAAAAGTAAGCAGCTACCAAGAGACTATAAAAAATGATCATACAAATCTAAAACTATCAGACGTAACTTTTAGATATGTCAACCTTTTTTTTTTGCTTTGAGACAGAGTATTGCTCAGTCATCCAGGATGGAGTGCAGTGGTGCCATCTCAGCTCACTGCAACCTCTGCCTCCCAGGTTCAAACAATTCTTGTGCCTCCTGAGTATCTGGGATTACAGGCATGCACCACTATAACCAGCTAATTTGTTTTTTTAAAGACGGAGTCTTGCTCTTATGGCCCACACTGGAGTGCAATGGTGGGATTTCAGCTCGCTGCAACCTCTGCCTCTTGGGTTCAAGTGATTCTCCTGCCTCAGCCTCCTGAATAGCTGGGATTAGGCCACCAAGCCTGACTAATTTTTGTATTTTTAGTAGAGACGGGGTTTCACCATGTTGGCCAGGCTGGTCTCAAACTCCTGGCCTCAAGTGATCTGCCCACCTCGGCCTCCCAAGGTGCCTGGCCTGCATATGTGAACGTAACAATTTAAGATAAAATGGATGAGTTAATCAGCAGGTTAGATGGAGGAGACAGTGAGGAGGGTAAAAGGAAAAGGTGAGGGTGTGGAGAAGGAATTCCTGGTGAAACTGGAGATCACGGTTGAGGGATTTCGGAGCTGAGAAGATGGGGACCGGTGGCTTACACCTGACCGGGCGGGTGAGAGCAGGCACCCCCAGGAGCACCAAAGTCAGAGGAGACGGCAGAGGCTACCGGAGAGAATGTACTGAGGCTGATGCCGGTCTGAATGCGAGCCTGGCCACAGGCTGGGCCCTGCTGGAACCCTGGGCTTGGCCGAGCCTGGGGGTCTCCCCAGGGGGCTCCACAGCCCTGGACGCTGGAGGCCGGGGCCTGGGCAGGTGCGGGAGGCCTTGCGGCTGGGGCCTGCGCCCTTCCGGAGAGCCGCCTGCCCGGCTGGGCCCTGCCCCGCTTGTGCTCCCCTCCCCTCCGCGGCGGGGCGGGGCTGCGCGCGGGGGAGGCCGGGGTCGCGGCCGGGGGGACAGGAGCGGGCGCGACCCTCAGTCTCCCGGGCCGGGCCACGCGATCGGAGGCCTCCCGGGGTTTCGAAGCGGCCCCGGGTCAAACCCAGGCGCAGAGTTGCCCCTCCCCGTCGGGGCGCCCCGGGGAGCGGCGGGGTCCGGGGGTCGAAGCGGGCGGAGGCAGCAGCGGGCGGAGGCGCCGGGCCAGGCGGGCGCGGACGGCCGAGGCAAGCACCAGCAGCGGCGGCAGCGAGAGGAGCCCGAACACGATGAGCGCCGCGGAGCCGCGGTCCGAGAACAGCGCGCGGCATCGGGGGCCGGGAGCCGGGTGGACCTGGGGGCCGGGCGGGCGGTCAGTGGGGAGCGGGGCGGGGCGGTGGAAGGAGGGAGGAGGGGGCGGGGCGGGGTGAAGAGCGGGCGGGGCGGCGGGACTGGGAGCGGGGCGGGGCTAGGATGTGTGGGGTGGGGCTAGGAGGGGCGGGGCTGAGCTAGGAGGGCGTGGTGGGGCTATGAGGGGGCGTGGTGGGGTGTGGAGGGGGCATGGCGAGGTGAGGAGGGGGCAAGGCGGTGGAGGGAGGAGGCGGCGGGGGTGAGGAGGGGGCGGGGCGGGGCTAGGAGGGGGCGGGGCGGTGTGAGGAGCGGGTGGGGCTGGGTGAGGAGGGGGCGAGGCGGTGGAGGGAGGGAGGGGGGGCGGGGCGGGGTGAAGAGCGGGCGGGGCGGCGGGGCTGGGAGCGGGGCGGGGCTAGGATGTGTGGGGTGGGGCCAGGAGGGGCGGGGCTGAGCTAGGAGGGCGTGAGGGTGAGAAGTGGGCTAGGAGGGGGCGTGGAGGGGTGTGGAGGGGGCGTGGCGATGTGAGGGGGCGTGGCGGGATGGGGAGGGGGCAAGGCGGTGGAGGGAGGAGGAGGCTGCGGGGCTAGGAGGGCGGGGCGATGATGGACGGGAGGGAGGGGAGGGGAGAGGTAGCCGGATGGGGAAAGGATGAAGTGGCCGGGCAAAGGGAGATGGTGGGGTGCAGGGCGGGAGAGCGCGGAGTGGGCGATAGAGGGTCCAGGGTGGGGCTCAGCAGGGCGGGGAGAGGAGGGGGAGATGGAGGGGTTGAAGGATTTGGGCCACGGCGATGGAGGGGCAGGGCGGGGAGAGGTTGGACCAGGCAGTGCTGATGGGTGGACGGGAGATCTGGCACCCAGAGGGTACAGGCCTAGCAGGTCCCTTGAGGGGCGACTCAGAGACAGCGTCCTCTGGCCCTTCATGCCCGCTTCTGCTCTTCTGAGTTCTGCGGGCACCAGCTGGCGCCAGCCCCCATGACAGCAGAAAGGGGTCTGGGGCTATCTGCCTAAGTCCCTGCCCCACACCAGGCCACAGCCCACTCTGCAGGTGAAGCCCAGCGCTGACAGCAGGGCCTGGGAGGGGCCGTGTGTGTTTGGGGAGGGGCTGGGGGCTATGGGTTAGTGAAGTTTGACATTTTCATCTTCTCTTCCTGGAACTCCCTCCTCTCCCCACCCCCACCCAGCTGTCCAGGCCCTGGTGGCCCCTGGTACAAGGTTGGGAGGCCTCGGGGAGGGGACAGAGCTGTCCCTTGGCTGAAAAACAAAAGCCCTTCTCTGGCTGTGGCTGGTGGGGGTGCTTGGGAGAAGGGGCTGCCAGGGAGGGGCACACATGTCTCCGAGGACAAGGAGTGATGCTGGAAGGGACACAGTGGCTTTCAGCCCCAGGGATGCCCAGGACCCCAGCAAGTCCCCCACCCCTGGGGTGCAGGCTCACCCTCGAGTGGCACAGGAATCCCAGGTAGACGATGGCCGCCGCGGGCAGGAGCACCAGCAGGAAGGCTGTGGCGGGCAGCAGCAGGTGCAGCAGGAGGCCGGCCAGCAGCCGGCCCGGCAGCAGCAGGGGCCCGAGGCCTCGGGCAGCCAGGCCCAGCCACCCTGGGCATGTCAGGACTGAGGCCTGGTGGTCCGGAGGTCTCCGGGGCAGCATGGGTGCTGTGTCCGAAGCCCCACCTCCCTCATCCTCCTCCATCTCTGTCTCCCTTCCCTGCTCACTCATGCTCCTGCTGCTGCAGGCCTGCCGGGAACTGTCGGTGCTCAGGCACTGAGCGAAGCTGCCCAGGACCACCCTACAAGACCTTTACCCCCACCCCCGGCTGCAGCCCTTCCTCAGGCCCAGCCAGACACTGCACCCTGGCTAGGGAGGTCCCGCCTGATGTCTGCCCCAGAGCCACACCCCCACCTGTTTCCCCTCTGCCAAGCAACTGCAACTCCAGCCAGCCAGTCTCCAGTCTCCAGCCCCAGCCGGCTCCTGGTGCTCTGGGCAGGCCTTGCGGGGGCCCTCCCCACCGGGGCCTCCTCCCTCCTTGTCCCGCCCTCCCCCTCTGCAGCTCCCCAACACAAAGACTTCATTTCAAAGGCCTTGACTCTGACAGCTGCCCTGGCAGTAGCTGCCACCTGGAGGCCGGGCCTCCACCCCACTTCCCAGCCCCAACCCCACTGCTCCTTCATCCAAACACCTCGCCCGTCCTCCACTGGGTTGCAGTGTGGATGAGAGGACCCCTCAGGATGCTTGTGAGCCGCAGGGTGTGGGGCCTGCACATGCAGGCACTGGGTAGGCAGCAGGGCACCTCAGGCACCCTTGCATCTGAACCCGAGCAGAGGAAAGGCAGATTTTCCAGGAGGAGAATCTGTGTTCCATCATTTCTAGTTAGGGACAAAACTTTTCCCAGCCACCCAGAACCCCAGTCAGTCTCCCCGAACGTGACTCCCGATTCTGACATTTATTTGAGACGGTCTCGCTCTGTCACCCAAGCTGCAGGACAGTGGTTCAGGCACTGCAGCCTCGACCTCCTGGGCTCAGTCCATCCTCTGACCTCAGCCTCCTGAATAGCTGGAACTACTGCCACCCGCCCACGACAGCCTGGCTAATTTTGGTATTTTTTGTAGAGATGGGATCTCGTCATGTCGCCCAAGCTGGTCTGGCGCTCCAGGCGTTCTGCGCACCTGGGTGTCCGACAGTGTTGGGATGACAGGCGTTACCCCCTTGCCTGGCGCAGTCCCTGATGTCTGTCTGTCTCCCACTGACAGACATCAGCTCTATTGCACAGCATCGGCAGTTCCAATTCCCTTTTCTTTTTCTATTTTATTTTATATTTATTTTTTAAAGATGGGGTTTCACCATGTTGGTCAGTCTGGTCTTGAACTCCCAACCTCAAGTGATCCGCCTGCCTTGGCCTCCAAAGACCTTGGATTACAGGCGTGAGCCACCATGCCCGGCCCCTTTTCTTTTCTTTCTTTTTTTAAGAGAGCGTTTCACTCTGTTGCCCAGGCTGGAGTACAATGACGCGATTTTAGCTCACCGCGACCTCTGCCTCCCAGGTTCAAACAATTCTCCTGCCTCAGCCTCCCAAGTAATTGGGACTACAGGTACACACCACCAGGCCTGGCTAATTTTTTTGTATTTTTAGTAGAAACAGGTTTCATGGTGTTAGCCAGGCTGGTCTTGAGCTCCTGACCTCAGATGATCTGCCCACCTCAGCCTCCCAAAGTGCTGGGATTACAGGCACCCTGGGCCACTGCGCCCGGCCCAAACTCCATTTGCATCATGAATTGACACTCAGGAGTAGGGTGTCTGTGAGCTGAGCTGTTCTCTGTGACGACTTCTCCTAGTGGGCTCCATCCCTTCCAACACTTTCCAGGCCTCTCCAGCTCGCCCCCTTCCTTCGGACATGTGAACAGGTCAGACGGTGGCAACACGTGGCATGTGAAGTCTGGCAGGGCAGCTGAGGCCTCCCTGCAGTGAAGGCCAGGCCCCGTTGCCCATGGCACAACTTCATTGTTTCCACTGGTGCCCACACGCCAAGGTCTTTAGTGCGGTTTATTCATTCAGATAGTGATTTGGGGTTGAAAAAAAAAAGGTTGCAGCCAGGCACAGTGGCTCACACCTGTAATCCCAACACTTTGGGAGGCCAAAGAGGGTGGATCACCTGAGATCAACAGTTCGAGACCAATCTGACCACTAAGGTGAAACCTCATCTCTACTTAAAAAATAAAAATAAAAATAATTAGCCAAGCGTGGTAGCATGCACCCGTAGTCTCAGCTACTTGGGAGGCTGAGACAGAAGAATTGCTTGAACCCGGGAGGCAGAGATTGTAGTGAGCTGAGATCGCACCATTGCACTTCAGCCTGGGCGACAGAGCAAGACTCCATCTCAAAAACACAGATAAAAGTTTTAAAAGGTTGCAAAGCTTTCTAAGTCTCCTCACCCAGATCCCTCCCTTCTTCATTCAACAAACACTGCTGAACTGCTACTGAGTTCCAGGGACTGCTACCAGAAAGGGGTCCAGATCCAGACCCCAGGAGAGGGTTCTCGGACCCCACACAAAAAAGGATCCGGGCAAGTCCAGTGAGCACAGGGAAAGCAAGTTTAACAGGGAAATAAAGGAATGGAGAAGGGCTGGCCCCCGAGTCCACTCACTGTGGCCTCTCGATCCTGTACCCAACATGGTGTGGCCCGTTCCTGAGTTTTCCGGGAAAGGGCAGGCGGTTTTGGCAGGTTAGGGCTGGCGTGTTCGCAGCATCCTGTTTTATTAGCGGGGTCTTGTGTTGATCTCATCTTGTGACTAAGAATGCCCGACCTCCTGGGAATGCAACCCAGCAGGTCTCAGCCTCACTTTACCCAGCCCCTGTCCAAGATGGAGCTGCTCTGGTTTGAAGGCCTCTGCAGAATCACTCCAGGTTCTTCAGATTCCACGGGAAAGGGGCTGCGGCCTCGGCCCTCCGCGCCCCACTGTGTGCGGGTCCTAAAAGCATCGCAGAGGCAGCTGTGGCTGCCCCTGCTGCAGTGGTACCCAGGGGAGACGGGAGTCTTGGGAGTCTGCTGGGCCTCTGTGCCTCTGGGAAGCTGGCGTCAGGCAGTGTCTGTGGCCTCCCTGGCCCTGATGAGTATGAGACTTTCCGCTGGCCCCCAGAGCTCCTCACTTCTTTCCTGGTGCCTTCACCAGGCTGAGGCCACCTGACGCTGTTTACCCAGCCACTTAGGAAAGCCCTGCCTTCTGCCTTCGGACCAGCACCTGCCCAGCATGCTTGGGAGCCTCACAGAGGTTTCTTTCTAGAAAAGGAAGGCAGACATTTAAATAAAATAAACACATGGATACTTTCCCGTAGTGATAAATGCTAAGAATGAACTAAGGCCGGGCGCGGTGGCTCAAGCCTGTAATCCCAGCACTTTGGGAGGCCGAGGCGGGTGGATCACAAGGTCAAGAGATCGAGACCATCCTGGTCAACATGGTGAAACCCCGTCTCTACTAAAGATACAAAAAAAAATTAGCTGGGCATGGTGGCGCACACCTGTAATCCCAGCTACTCGGGAGGCTGAGGCAGGAGAATTGCCTGAACCCAGGAGGCGGAGGTTGCGGTGAGCCGAGATCGCGCCATTGCACTCCAGCCTGGGTAACAAGAGCGAAACTCCGTCTCAAAAAAAAAAAAAAAAGAACGAACTCGAACTAAAACAGGGTCAGAGGTGCACGTTGCTTCAGGTGCATCCGAGGTCAGCTCTGGGAAGGTGACAGATGAGTAACCCGGTGAGGTTTTTGGGGCAGGGCCTGTGTGGCTGGGGTGGTGGGATGGGACCTCTGGTCTCTTGCCTGGAGACCATTTGGGCCCTTGGAGAGGCGGCCTTCTAGGGAGTGGGGGAGGCCAGGCCAAGGCCCTCAGGGGACCATGTCCTTGAGGACCTGGGAGGCTGAAGGGGGCTGGGGTGGGAACGAGCAGGCCCTCCCGTGTCCTGTGCAGTTGCTGGAGAGCCAGGCTGCTGCAGCCGCCCCACAAGGCATGCTGCCTTCTCCTGCCTGGCTCCAGGTACTTGGAGATGGGAAGATGCCCTCAGGACCAGCCCCACCGGCCGTGCCCCACAAGGCATGCTGCCTTCTCCTGCCTGGCTCCAGGTACTTGGAGATGGGAAGATGCCCTCAGGACCAGCCCCACCGGCCGTGCCCCAGGCCCCCAGAATCCTGCTGACCCAGGCCTTGCTCTGGCAGAGCGGCTTTTCTAAGATGTAGACACACTCTAAATTCGATTCTCCCCATACTCCCTCCTGGCCCGCTCCGCCCCGCCCCAGGCATTTGTCCCTTCCCTGGCTCCAGACTTGCCCATCAGCCCCCAAGGGGTTTTTGTCCCTACCACGCCAGCACCACCCTCTTCCCCAGGACTCCTGCCTGGCGTTCTTGGTGAATCTTTTGTCCTGTGTAGCATTTGCAGAAAGGGAGGCTAGAACCTTACCCTGCCCTCCTCCCCAGTCTGGAATCGGGAGGAGGAGCTGGCACCCACCTCTGGGTGGGCTTAGCCAGCAGGGACAGGAGTGAGGGTGAGGAAGGCAGCCCAAGGATGGGCCCCCTGGAGAGGTCTGTGGGGGTGCCTTCCAGGGGCACGTTGTGGCACATCCAAAGTTGTGCATCCTGGGGGTGGTGGGATCTGAGCAGCTTTCATCCACAGACGTGTTCCTGCTTGTCCTCCCCAACCGCCCTGGCCTTTGTTCCCCAGGAGGGCAGCCGAGCTGGGGCCCTGGCAGCTAGCAGGGGAGGAAGCATGCTTGGCAGGGGCAGGGCCTTCCTAAGTGGCTGGGTAAACAGTGTCAGGTGGCCTCAGCCTGTCCCCGGGACCAGCTGTGTTCTTCCACCCTCTGCAAGGCTGAAGCTGCCGACTGACTTTCAGCTTTCCAGCAGCAGACACTGCACCCCAAAGCCTGCAGAAGGGATTTTGTTAAGAGGGTCACCAGGTTGAGCCTGGGCCAGAACCTGCCTAGAGGACCCTCAGCCAGAGCAGAGAGCTCCTGGGCCAGCCCCCTTGGGTAAGGGAGCCAAGCCCCTCTGAAGGCTAAATGGTGATTAGAATGGGTGGCTCCAGGGTGCTGGGACACTGGGCTGGGGCAAGTCAGAGGCCTCCAGGCTGAATGCAGATCCCTGCTCCCCCAGATGGACTGCCAGAGGCCAGAGCTTAGAGAGGAGGAGGAGGAGGAGCAGGAACGGCAGTGGATGGAGCTGGTCTCCGAAGAGGCCCTGGGAACCAGGAGAGCAGGGTCTAGTGTCTTCCAGGGCTGGGGGCACCTGCTCCAGGCCGTGTGGCGGGGCCCGGCAGGCCTGGTGATGCAGCTGCTGCGGCAAGGGGCCAGTGTGGAGGAGAGGTGCGCCTGCGCTGGGGGGCAGGGGGGTCCCTTCTCTGGGTGAAGTAGGATGGAATTCCAGCACTGAGTGGGCAGAGGGGGCCCTTCTCTGAATGAGGTAGGACGGGGATCCCAGCCCCGGGTGGGTGGAGGGGTCCCTTCTCTGGATGGGGTAGGAGGAGGTTCTAGCGCAGGGTGGGTGGAGGGGTCCGTTCTCTGGATGGGGTAGGAGGAGGTTCTAGCACAGGGTGGGTGGCACGGGTGCCTTCTCCGGGTGGCCAGGACCGTGTTCCCAGCGCTGGATGGGGCAGGACGGGTGTCTGGTCAGGGGTCCACCCCGGCGCCGACGCCCTTGCCCCCTCAGGGACCACGCAGGCCGGACCCCCCTCCACCTGGCCGTGCTGCGGGGTCACACGCCCATGGTGCGCCTCCTGCTGCGGCGCGGGGGCCCCAGTGGGCGCTGCGGACCAGGCGGGGCGCACGGCGCTGCACGAGGCCGCCTGGCACGGGCACTCGCAGGTGGCGGAGCTGCTGCTGCGGCGCGGGGCCTCGGCGACCGCGCGCTCCGGATCGGGCCTCACGCCGCTGCACTGGGCCGCCGCCCTGGGCCGCACGCTGCTGGCCGCGCGCCTGCTGGAGGCTCCGGGGCCCGCGGCGGAGGCGGAGGCGGAGGACGCGCGCGGCTGGACGGCGGCGCACTGGGCTGCGGCGGGCGGGCGGCTGGCGGTCCTGGAGCTGCTGGCGGCCGGCGGCGCGGGCCTGGACGGCGCCCTGCTCGTGGCGGCCTCGGCGGGGCGAGGGGCGACGCTGCGCTTCCTCCTGGCACGCGGGGCGCGGGGTGGACGCCCGGGACGGCGCGGGGGCCACGGCACTGGGTCTGGCGGCCGCCCTGGGCCGCCGGCAGGTACGTCCCGCCCTCCTGCGGCAGTGACAGGAGGGGGCGCAGCAGGCCGGGCTGGGGACGGTGGCCCGGCTCGAAGGGCCTGGATGCCCGGCTGTGCCCCTTGGGTGTGGCTCCTTCCCGAGGAGACCAGGGCAGGACCCAGGCCAGGCCCCCCGTCTTTATGTTGGTGGCAGCCACAGACTCTCCACCTGCTCTCGGCCTGAGCCTGAGCCCCCCGAACCCAGGCAGTGGGCAGGGTGGTGGCTGCAGACACTTTAATTTGCTCTAAGGACCCTTAGGGAGAAAAGTGGACTTCCCAGCAGAGCCGATGCAGGCCGGCCCTGGGTTTGGTGCAGCTCACCGCATGAGGAAGGGGTGCCAGGAGCGTCGGGCCATTAGGGGGACCGGAGAGGCCCAGTGGCTCTGCCCCTCACTTGCCAGGCTGACGCCAGCCCTTGCCTTCCTCTCCTGTTCCAGGACATTGAGGTGCTGCTGGGCCATGGGGCAGACCCAGGCCTCAGGGACAGGCATGGCCGCTCCGCATTGCACAGGGCTGCCTCCCGGGGACACTTACCCGTCGTCCACCTGCTAGTTACCCGGGGGGCTGAGGTGGATGCACGGGACACCCTGGGCCTCACACCCCTGCACCACGCCTCTCGGGAAGGCCACATGGAGGTCGCCAGCTGCCTCCTGGACAGGGGTGCCCAGGTGGATGCTGCCGGATGGCTCCGAAAGACCCCCCTGCACCTGGCTGCAGAGCGAGGGCACGGCCCCACCGTGGTGCTTCTGCTGAGCCGAGGGGCCAGCCCCACCCTGAGGACGCAGTGGGCTGAGGCAGCCCAGATACCTGAGGGGGGCCTGCCCCAGGTGCTGCCTGAAGTTCAAGGGGGGGCAGCAGGAGTGTGAGAATGTAGAGCCCACGGGCTGAGCTGGACAGCAGGCCTGGGGCCCCACGGCCTCAGCCACTTCCAGGCTCTCTGGCTGAGACTGCCTGCCTGGAGGAGACATCAGGGGAGAGGCTCCTGGAGGAGGGGGTGGGAGAAAGGGGGGGACATGGCTTGAGCTGCAGTCACAGGTCTTGGCCGGACCTGAGATGGCCCCTAGCTCCCAGGGGGACCATTGACCCTGCAGCGCCAGCCTTCTGCACACTCCAGCAACAGATGTGACCAAAATCTGATGGCCTTCCCTCTGTCTGCAGACGGTGGCTGCTCTCTGAGTGCCGGGGTGTTGCAACTGTGTTTTCTTAGATTCTGTACACGTCGCCTTGGCAACCATGAATTACACGGCCCAACTCCTGGCCACGGCTATTCCCCTACCGCTTCTGTTCAGAGCCCATACTCTGATCTATGTCCTCATCTAACTACTGAACCACAAGCCAACACTCCCCATGTCCTGAGCCGCCCAGGGCCAGGAACAGGTGACTGGGGCAGTCCCCAAGCACAAAGGCCGGATGGCAGTTTTCAAGCTGGCTCATTCCGAGCGGCTTACCCCACCCTTCCTCCCCTTCCCACAGAATCCCTACTCAAGGCTCTGGTCTTAGCTTTCCCCTCTCTCTCTGCCTCCTGACTGATCACAGGGCCTTCTCATGTGGCCCTGCGGAGTGTGGGTGGCCCCACTGCTCAGGAAATGCAAGTAATAAAACTCTCCATCAGCTTCTCCAAGTCTCCATTCAGTCACCTCCATGAACTAGAAACTGCAGGTAGGCCAGGTTTGCCTGAAATCCCAGCACTTAGGGAGGCCAAGGTGGGAAAATCTCTTGAGCTCAGGAATTTTGAGACCAGCCTGGGCAACATGGTAAAACGACTTCTCTATCAAAAATACAAAAATTGGCCAGGCATGCACAGGTGGTCCAGCTACTCAGGAGGCTGAGGTGGGAAGATCACTCAAGTCCAGGAGGCAGAGGTTGCACTGACCCAAGATCTTACCACTGCACTCCAGCCTGGGTGAGAGTGAGACTATCGTTAAAAAAAAAAAAGTATAGTTTTTCCTCCTCCTCCTCCATCTCCTCCTCCTCCATCTCCTCCTCCTCCCTCTCCTCCATCTCCTCCTCCTCCTCCATCTCCTCCTCCTCCTCCCTCTCCTCCCTCTCCTCCATCTCCTCCTCCTCCTCCATCTCCTCCTCCTCCATCTCCTCCCCTCTTCCTCCTCCTCCTCCACCATCTCCTCCTCCTCCATCTCCTCCATCTCCATCTCCTCCATCTCCTCCTCCTCCTCCATCTCCTCCTCCTCCTCCACCTCCTCCTCCTCCATCTCCTCCTCCTCCATCTCCTCCTCCTCCTCCATCTCCTCCTCCTCCTCCATCTCCTCCTCCTCCACCTCCTCCTCCTCCTCCATCTCCTCCTCCTCCTCCACCTCCTCCTCCTCCATCTCCTCCTCCTCCATCTCCTCCTCCTCCATCTCCTCCTCCTCCCTCTCCTCCATCTCCTCCTCCTCCTCCATCTCCTCCTCCTCCATCTCCTCCCCTCTTCCTCCTCCTCCTCCACCATCTCCTCCTCCTCCATCTCCTCCATCTCCATCTCCTCCATCTCCTCCTCCTCCTCCATCTCCTCCTCCTCCTCCACCTCCTCCTCCTCCATCTCCTCCTCCTCCATCTCCTCCTCCTCCTCCATCTCCTCCTCCTCCTCCATCTCCTCCTCCTCCACCTCCTCCTCCTCCTCCATCTCCTCCTCCTCCTCCATCTCCATCTCCTCCTCTCCCTCCTCCTCCATCTCCTCTTCCTCCTCCTCCTTCTCCTTCTTCTTTTTTGAGAAGGAGTCTTGCTCTGTCGCCCAGGCTGGAGCAGTGGCATCTGATCTCAGCTTACTGCAACTTCTGCCTCCCTGGTTCCAGTGATTCTCCTGCCTTAGCCTCCGGAGTAGCTGGGATTACAGGCGCACGCTATCACGTCCAGCTGTTTTTTTTGTTTTTGTTTTTTTTTTTTTGTATTTTTAGTGAAGATGAGGTATCACTGTGTTAGCCAGGATGGTCTTGATCTCCTGACCTTGTGATCCGCCCACCTCAGCCTCCCAAAGCGCTGGGGTGCTGGGATTACATGCATGAACCACCGAACTTAGCTTTTTTTTTTTTTTTTTTTTAAGAATCCGCAGTCTTTATTGTGTCTGAACACTCAGCCGGCCTGAGAAACAGGGACTCCCAGGATGGAGGCAGAGCGCGGTCCGGGGGCAGCCTGGTACATGGGCATTGGAGAGGAGGCAGCCTCCCCAACCTGCCCACCCCCCAGCAACATCATAGGCCAGACCTGGTCCAGGCCCTCAGCAACCATGGCCACAGGCTGCCAGGTGGGGAGCGGGAAGCGCGCAGACACCAAGCGGGTCCCCCGGCAGCTGTGCCGGCAGCTTGTCCTCCGGATGCGGGAGCTCGCTAGGGGCCAGGAGCATTCGGCAGTCCCTCAGGCTGGCCTTCCAGAGACCCTCGCGGCCATAGCAGACGCTGCCGCGTAGCTGGCTCTCCAGGCGTGCGGCGCACCAGCCACGGTTCAGCTTGTGGCCCACCCGTGGGCTGCCAGCAGGGTCCGCCGTCGCCAGAGCCCAGATCCACCATTTTTCCCGGGCAGCCCTCGCAGCAGGGACAACACGTGCTCCACCTGCCGCTCGCCGACTACGACGGAGGGCACCTGCAGCCGCAACGGCGCGCGCGGGACGAGCTGGAGCAGCAGCGGCACACCGCGGAGGCCGCCTCCCCACCATGGCCAGCTTCTGCTCTCACGGCTTCCTAGTCTACCAGAGGGCCCTAATGCAGCCTGGCTGAGCAGGGGAAGCCTCTCTGAGCAACTGACATTTAATCTGAAGACTCAATAATGAGGAAAAGCTAGTTGGGTACAGAGTTGGGGAAGAGCATAACATGTTGAGGAACTGAAGCGAGATCTGAGTGGCAGGAACAGAATGCACGGGGGGAAGGTGGGACAAGGTGAGGTTGGAGAGGCAGGCACGGGCTGGATCGTGCTGGGTGGGACATCAGGATGAGAAGTTTCAATTTTATTCTGAGTGCAAGTGGGAAGCCACTGGAGGATTTTAAGCACAGAGTGACACGATCCGATTTACATTTTTAAAAGATCACCCTTGCTGCTGCACAGTGAATTGGAGGCAAAGACAACAGTTGGGAGCCTCTGGTGGTAAGAGGTGGCGATAAACTGGTCGGAGGCGGTGGGATGGGTCGCAGCTTTTTTTAAAAAAACAAAAAACAAAAAATACAGCCAAAGCTGTTGAAGAGGCTGAACCGGGCGCAGCGGCTCAGCCTGTAACTCCAGCACTTCGGGAGGTGGAGGCGGGCAGATCGCAAGGTCAGGAGTTGGAGACCAGCCTGGCCAATATGGTGAAACCCCGTCCCTAATAAAAATACAAACATATTAGCTGGATGTGGTGGCTGGCGCCTGTAATAGCTACTCGGGAGGTTCAGTTTTCTGACCCAGCACTTCTGGGGGAGGCAGAAGAAGCGCTTGAACCCAGGAGGCGGAAGTTGCAGTGAGCCGAGATCAAGATTGGGCCGCTGCACTCTAGCCTGAGCAAGAAGAGCGAAACTCCGCCTCAAAAAAAAAAAAAAAAAAAAAAAAAAAATTAGCCAGGAGTGGTGGCGAACATCGGTAATCTCAGCCACTCAGGAGGCTGGGGCAGGAGAATAGCTTGAAACCAGGAGGCAGAGGTTGCAGTAAGGCGAGATCTCCCCACTGCCCTCCAGCCTGGGCAACAGACTCCATCTCAAAAAAAAAAAAAAAAAAAAAAGTAGACACAAAAACGAATGCAGTGCATCATCCTGGACTGAATACTTAATACGGGGCGGGGGGAGGGGGGGAAGCTACAGCCAGGTGTGGTGGCTCATACCTGCAATTCCAGCACTTTAGGAGGCCAAGGAGGACAGATCACAAGGTCAGTGAGACCAGCCTGACCAACATGATGAAACCCCGTCTCTACTAAAAAAGACAAAAATTAGCCAGGCATGCTGGCACATGCCTGTAGTCCCAGCTACTTGGGAGGCTGAGGCACAAGAATCGCTTGAACCTGGGAGGCGGAGGTTGCAGTGAGCCGAGATCGTGCCACCGTACTCCAGCCTGGGTAACAGAGCGAGACTCTGTCTCAAAAAAATACAAAAAGCTACAAAGGACATTTGAGTTAAATCTGGACTGTGGGCTAGGCCCTGACGTTGGTCACTGTACTGTGTGGTTCATAAGAGAATGTCCTCGTTTTTAGGAAATAAACAGCAAAGTTTTTAGGTATCTCCAACTTCTCAAACGGAAAAAAAAGACCATCCAATATGTTTATATTTATAGAGGAAATGATTCAAAGATGGAGCAGACAGTAGGTGAATTTGGTTTGAGAGTATTAAACAGGGCCTGGTGCGGTAGCTGGCACCTGTAATCCCAGCAGTTTGGGAGGCCGAGGCAGACGGACCACGATGTCAAGAAATGGAGACCATCCTGACCAACATGATGAATCCCCGTCTCTATTTAAAGAAAAAAAAAGGCTGGGCACGGTGGCTCAAGCCTGTAATCCCAGCACTTTGGGAGGCCGAGGCGGGTGGATCACGAGGTCAAGAGATCGAGACCATCCTGGTCAACATGGTGAAACCCCGTCTCTACTAAAAATACAGAAAATCAGCTGGGCATGGTGGCGTGTGCCTGTAATCCCAGCTACTCAGGAGGCTGAGGCAGGAGAATTGCCTGAACCCAGGAGGCGGAGGTTGCGGTGAGCCGAGATCGCGCCATTGCACTCCAGTCTGGGTAACAAAGGCGAAACACCGTCTCAAAAAAAAAAAAAAAAAAAAGAGAGAGTATTAAACAAATGGAGCAATGACGATATTGGGTCATTTTGGGAACAACACTAGGGAGTTTTCCTTGTATTAGTCTTGCAACTTTTCTATAATTTAAAAATCGTATCCAACTATAATTAAAAGCTAAAGAAACTGCACACCTCCCATCATTTTTATTGTGGTAAATAATACATAAATATAAAATTACACACAAAATTTACTTTTTTGACAGACTCGGGCTCTGTTACCCAGGCTGTTGTGCAGTGGTGCAATCTGAGCTCACCGCAGCCTCCACCTCCAGGGCTCAGGCGATCCTCCCGCCTCAGCCTCCCGAGTGGCCCAGTTAATTTCTTTTTAGGTTTTTTAGACATGGGGTCTCTCCATGTTGCCCAGGCTGGTCTTGAACTCCTGGGCTCAAGTGATCCTCCCGTCTCGGCCTCCCAAGCTGCTGGGATTACAGGCATTGGCAGCACGTTTACCATTTCAAAGCTAGGAATTCCCAGGGCGGACGCGGTGGCTCCGGCCCGTAATCCCAGCACTGAGGCCTGGGGTCAGAGGGCAGCCTGGGCAACGCCCGGAGACCCCCCTCCTACAAAAAACACAATAAATTAGCCGGTGGCGGCGCGGGACTTAAGTCCCAGCAACTAGGGAGGCGGCGGCAGCGGCGAGCGCGGTCGGGCCGCGGAACCCCCGCCGGAGCTACCGGGCGAGACCCCGTCTCAAAACGAATAAATAAAGGAAGTGCAGGGTTCGGAGGTAACGGGCAACATCCCCGTGGCCCCAGAGGGCGGCGTGGCCCTCCCCGCCCACGCCGCACTCGCGGGCCCGGGACTGAAAGGAGAACCCGGCTCCACCGCACCCGCGTCCACCGCCAGGTCAGGGGCGCCGCCCGGCACCTGCAGACTGGAGGGAGGCGACCTTCGCCCCGGAAGTCCTGTCAGCGCTGACCCGGAAGCACTCGTGGCTGCTGTTTCCACGCGGGGCAAAATGGCGGGGGCGCGGCGCGTGCGTTGTTGAGGATTCGGGACACGGGTCAGCGGGCACCATGGTCTTCCTCACGGCGCAGCTTTGGCTGCGGAATCGCGTCACCGACCGCTACTGGCGGATCCAGGAGGTTCTGAAGCACGCCAGGGTTAGTGCCGCCCGCCTGCCCTGCCTGGGAACTGGGCGCCCGGGGGGTCCCGCCGGCCGAGGGGCGCCCGGCGTGGGCCCCGCTGACAACCCTGGTTTCCCGTTTTCTGACCCAGCACTTCCGGGGGAGGAAAAACCGCTGCTACAGGTTGGCGGTCAGAGCCGTGACTCGAGCCTTTGTGAAATGCACCAAAGCGCGATTCCTGAAGAAGAGGATCATGAGGACCGTAAGCTGGACCCGGAACCCTCGCCCGCCCGAGCGCTCGCGGCCCCTGCGTCTCTGGCCCGAGAGCCAGCGGGTGTGCAGCCGCTCGGCCGCCCTCGGCTCCTTCGCTTCTTCCTTTCATGTTCTGTCACCCCGCAGACTGGGACATCCGTTCTCCCGCCCCCTCGCCACCCCCACTGCCACCCCCTGCTCCCCCTCTCACCCGGGCTCGCTGCGTCGCCAGCCATCGCCCTGGTCGCCGCTGCTCTCATCTGCCCCCCGCGTCCAACCTCCGGGGGCTTCCCTTCCTGCCCGCAGCCCCTTGCTCACCCTCCAGGGCCGCTGTCGGCTGCCGTGGTGCTCCTCGAAGAGACCGCGTGTGCTGACGAGCTCCGCCCGCCCGGGATCCCGCATCTGTGAGGCTGGCTCCTCCACTCTGTCCCCCTGCCACCATCTCTTTCCTGCGCCTCACCACCCCGCCTCAGCCTCATGAACCTGTCCTCTAACGTAGCGGGTTTTTTTCCCCCCTCTTCCCCCGAGACTGAGTCTCACTCTGTCGCCCAGGCTGGACTGCAATGTCGCGATCTAGGCTCAGTGCAACCTCTGCCTCCCGGGTCCAAGCGATTGTCCCATCCCAGCCTCCCGAGTAGCTGGGACTGCAGGTGCATGCCACCACACACGGCTAATTTTTGTATTTTTAGTAGAGATGGGGTTTCGCTATGTTGGCCAGGCTGGTCTTGAACTCCTGACCAAATGATCTGCCAGACTCCGCCTCCCAAAGTGCTGGGATTACAGGCGTGAGCCACAGCGCCCAGCCGGGTTTTTGCTGTTTTTAATTTTGAAACACGGTCTTGATTTCACTCAAGCCAGATTGTGATGGTGCCATCATGGCTTACTAACTTTGCTATTTACTTTTAGAAAAATAACCTTTAGTTCAATTAGAGCCTTTGCTGGGACATGACATCCAGAAGTCATTCTTAAGCATCTCCATGTTTTCTTTATTATTACTGTTTTTTGAGATGGAGTCACTCTGTCGACCAGGCTGGAGTGAGTGCAATGGCACGATCTTTGCTCACTGCAACCTCTGCCCCCCAGGTTCAAGCACCCTGCCTCAGTCTCCTGAGTAGCTGGGATTACAGGTGCTTGCCACTGTGCCCTGCTAATTTTTATTTTTTATTTTCGGTAGAAACAGGGTTTCACCTTCTTGGCCAGGCTGGTCTTGAACTCCTGACCTCATCATCCACCCATCAGCCTCCCAAAGTGCTGGGATTACAGGCATGAACAACCATGCCTGGCCAACATCTCCGTGTTTTCTTATTTCAGCTCTGGATTAATCGAATTACAGCTGCTACCCAGGAACACGGCCTGAAGTATCCAGCATTCACTGGCAATTTAATTAAGGTATGGGTGAGCATGTGGGCCCCGCTGAGATTCTGGACATCTGCAGAAATGCTCCTGCTGGGTGTGGTGGCGCCTTCTGTAGCCCCAGCTACTGAGGAGGCTCAGGCCAGAGGATCCCTCAAGCCTGACTTCTGGGCTGTAGTTTGCTATGCTGATGGACTGTCCTTGCTAAGTTTGGTATCAATGTGGTGACCTCTTGGGAGCAGGGGACCACCAGGTTGCCTAAGGAGGGGTGAAGAGCTCAGGTTGGAGAGGGAGCAGGTCACAATGTTCAGGTTGATGAGTGATGGGATTGTGCCTGGGAATAGTGCCAGCAACAGACTAAGCAACTTAGTGAGACTGTCCTCTACAAAAAATTAATAAAATGAGCTGAATGTGCTGGCACAGACCTGTAGTCCCAGCCACTGAGGAGCAGTCCGAGGCAGGAGGATCGCTTTTAGCCCAGGAGTTTGAAACTGCAGTGAGCTGTGATGGCACCGCTGGACTCCAGCCTGGGTGAGAGCAAGACCCTGTCTCAAAAAGAATGAAGGAACCCATGGCGGGGCGCAGTGCTCACTCCTGTAATCCCAGCACTTTGGGAGGCTGAGGTGGGCGAATCACCTGAAGTCAGGAGTTCGAGACCAGCCTGACCAACGTGGCGAACGCTGTCTCTACTAAAAATAGAAAAATTAGCCGGCCGTGGTGGTGGGCATCTGTAATCCCAGCTACTTGGGAGGCGGAGGCTGCAGTGAACCAAGATTGTGCCACTGCACTCCAGCCTGGGCAACAGAGTGAGACTCTTGTCTCAAAAAAAAAAAAAAAAAAAAGACACTAGGTGTGTTGGCTCATGCCTATCATCCCAGCCCTTCTTTGGAAGGCCAAGGTGGGTGAAGCGGGAGGTCAGGAGATCGAGACCATCCTGGCTAACATGGTGAAACCGCATCTCTGGTAAAAATACGAAATATAGGCCGGGCCTGGTGGCTCAAGCCTGTAATCCCAACACTTTGGGAGGCCGAGGCGGGTGGATCAGGAGGTCAAGAGATCGAGACCATCCTGGTCAACAGGTGAAACCCCGTCTCTACTAAAAATACAAAAATTAGCTGGGCATGGTGGTGCGTGCCTGTAGTCCCAGCTACTCGGGAGGCTGAGGCAGGAGAATTGTTTGAACCCAGGAGGCAGAGGTTGCGGTGAGCCGAGATCGTGCCATTGCACTCCAGTCTGGGTAACAACAGCGAGACTCCGTCTCAAAAAAAAAAAGAAAAGAAAATAGGGGTAGAAAAACTTGGCTTTAACTTCAAAGTTTAATTTGAAAGGTTTTTTTTTTTGAGATGGAGTCTTGCTCTGGCTGGAGTGCAGTGGTGAGATCTGGGCTCACTGCAGCCTCTGCCTCCTAGGTTCCAGTTCAAGCAATTCTCCTACCTCAGCCTCCCAAGTAGCTGGGATTATAGGCACGAGTCACCATGGCCAGCTAATTTTTGTATTTTTTAGTAGAGATGGGGTTTCACCACGTTGGCCAGTCTGGTCTTGAACTCCTGACCTCATGATCCTTCTGCTCTTGGCCTCCCAAAGTGATGGGATTACATGTGTAAGCCACCGCGCCCGGTAATTTAAAAGTTTTAACGAGTCTGGGTGCAGTGGCTCATGCTTATAATCCCAGCACTTTGGGAGGCACCTAAGGTCAGGAGTTTGAGACCAGCCTGGCCTATGTGGTGAAACCCCGTCTCTACTAAAAATACAATACAAAATTACCTAGGCGTGGTGGCGCATACCGTAACCTCAGCTACTTGGAAGGCTGCGGCAGGGTAATGGCTCGAACCCAGGAGGTGGAGGTTGCAGTCCACCACGATCGAGATACTACACTCCAGCTTGGGTGACAGAGCAAGACTCCATCTCAAAAGAGAAAAGGTTTTAACAATGAATAATTTCTGATAACATAGCAGGTGATGTGGAAAATTCCGGTAAGGAATGGGGAATGTTGTGGAGTGAAGGCATGGTTTATGCAAAATCTTGGTGATGACCGAATCTGGTCATTATGCTATCCCCTCTGCTTTTGTGTACATTAAATATTTCTTAAAAAGTTAAGGGTTTGGCCAGGCATGGTGGCTCATGCCTGTAATCCCAGCCCTTTGGGAGGCTGAAGCAGGTGAATCACCTGAGATTGGGAGTTTTTTTTTTTTTTTTTTAATAGAGACAGGGTTTCACCATATTGGCCAGGCTGGTCTTGAACTCCTGCCCTCAGGTGATTGACCCGCCTCAGCCTCCCAAAGCGCTAGGATTACAGCCATGAGCCACCATGCCCAGTGAGATTTGGGAGTTTGAGACCAGCCTGGCCAATGTGGTAAAACCCTGTCTCTACTAAAAATACAGTAATTAGCCAGGCGTCATGGCAGGTGTCTGTAGTCCCAGCTACTTAAGAGGCTGAGGCAGGAGAATCGCTTGAACCCAGGAGGTGAAGGTTGCAGTGAGCCGAGATTGGGCCACTGCAGCACTCCAGCCTGGGCAACAAAGTAAGACTCTGTCTCAAAAAAAAAAAAAGTTTAAGGGGGTAGACGTTTTGCAGAAGGCTGTTGCTTTACAAAGATCCTCAGGGTGTGCTTAGGAGGTTTCATATTCCCATTTGACTCAGGGAATTGTAGCTCAGAAGGGAGACAGACTTTGCACAAGGCACACAGGTCACAGGGAGTGCAGCTGGTCCACTTTGTCCTTGGTAGCGGAATTTTTTTTTTTTTTTTGAGACAGAGTTTCACTCTTGTTGCCCAGGCTGGAGTGCAGTGGTTCGACCTCAGTTCACCGCACCTCCGCCTCCCAGGTTCAAGCAATTCTCCTGCCTCAGCCTCCAGAGTAGCTGGGATTATAGGCGTGGGCCATTGTGCCCGGCTAATTTTGTATTTTTTAGTAGAGATGGGGTTTCTCTATGTTGGTCAGGCTCTTCTCCAAGTCCTGACTTCAGGTGATCCACCTACCTCGGCCTCCCAAAGTGCTGGGATTACAGGCATGAGCCACTGTGCCAGGGTTTGGTCACTAAATTGAATGCTCAGAGACTGCCTCCCTTCTCTGCTCCTTTAACTCGGACATTGTTCATTAGCTTTCTGAAATCATCTGCAGTTCTTCGCTCTCTCGTGGAACTTCCAGGGTGACTTAAAGGGTTACTCAGGGTGAGGGCCACTGACCCTGAACGAGGTCTTTGGTTCTATGGGCTGACACTGGCACTGGACTGCGGCCTCCCCCCAGATCACACCAATTCCACAGGTGCCTCCCTCACCCTTGTCCACATTTACCCATCAGCACCCTGCCTGGAAGTCCTCTCCTGGGCCCCCACCCCCCAGGGAATATTCATCTGCGTTCTTCCTGAGCCAGGGCAGAGCAGAGCCTCCTTGAAGTTCGAGTGCAATGCTGACTGCAGGCTCTGATTGTTTTCCCAGTGCCAGGTGGAGCTCAACAGGAAAGTCCTAGCGGATCTGGCCATCTACGAACCAAAGACTTTTAAATCTTTGGCTGCCTTGGCCATCAGGAGGCGACATGAAGGCTTTGCTGCTGCGTTGGGGGATGGGAAGGAACCCGAAGGCATTTTTTCACGGGTGGTGCAGTACCACTGAGGATTGCTGTATTCATCAGGAAGACAGTCATTTGCAGTTTCTTTGATTTGTACTTGTGTTTATCTACATTCTGGTAACAGGCATGAGGGGTCCCTCCTCTCTGGGACAGAGCTCACAGATGACTTCTGTGTTTCGTGGGAGTGAAACTCAAACACTGTTCGGTTTTTAGGGCCATTTTCCTGTATCAGGTGAACACTCCGTGGAGCTTACCTTGCTTCCAAGGCTGCTGCAGGCACCTGGTTGTGGGATGCAGTGAGCAGGCTGTTGCCTTCTGCACACTGGGAGGGCTACTCCAGGCTCCCCTCAAGGGCTGCCTGTGCAGCACCCGCTTGCCAGTTCCCTGAGCCCCTACCTAATCCATCCCGCCCAGGACTGACCTCAGACCTCGCCCTGCCCTGTCCCCCCGGAATCATGTCCAGCAGAGCCCTTGGCTCAGTTCTGCCACCATTCAGAACACCAGCCTCAGCTTCCCTACGTGCACCATGTTCAGCAGCCCAGCAGGGATTGGGGGAAACGCCCCCACATCAGGAGGGTGTGGCCTGTCCCTGCAGGCTGGACTGACGTCCGCTATCTCCAGGAAGCAAAAGACCCAACAGACAACTGTCCATTAACCCCAAGGCTGATGGGTGTCTCCCTGGTCTTTCTGCCCCAGGAAGGCTCTTGAGACCCAGGTTACCCGCTGCTGCCTGCCTGCTGATGCTTCCTGCATTTACACAGCAGTGCACACCCCTGCCCCAACCTGCTTGTCTTGCTGATCCTGCCATAGGAGCACCTAAAGTGAGTGCCCATCTCCCCAGCAAAGGCAGCCAGCTTGCATCCTGTCCCTGGACGTGCCCTTCAACCTTGGCCAGCAGTTGCTGGGGACTCTTTCTGGGCCTTTTTCTTAGACTCACCACCTTCTTCCAGCCTTCAACAGAGCAAGCAGAGTCCTGGCCACTTGCTAGAGATGGCTTCAGGCCAAGCACTCCATTCTCATGCAGGTCGTCATCCTTTCTGGCTTCCATCACTGCATGGCTCTCTAAGAGGTCCCCCTCCTGGCTCCTGTTACTGTGCTTGATGGCCACCACGGCTGAAGCCTTTGGAGGCTGGGGACCAAGTCTCATTCAGCGTTCTTTCCCCTGCATGAGTACAGCAACTGGCCATGTGCGTGGGGTGTTAAATGCCTGTCAGCCCTTGGAAGATGGCTCCTGGACAACAGGTGGAGGACAGAGCCTTGGGCGGCCACATTCTGTGCACACTGCTGCACTGTCCAAGCTGCCTGTTCTGCATCCTGTCTCAGTAAAGGAATAGACAGATGTAGCAGACCACTGTGGGCTGCTCCAGGCATGCACTTGCTTTGTGCCAGCAGGCGCTCTGGTGCCATGGTCCTGTTCCAGGCAGCTCCAGGGCTTGGGCCTGATTGGCTGGAGGCACCACCACCTCTAACTCCTCTGGCAGTCACAGTTGAGGGAATGGGCATGCAGCACCAATGAGAAACCAGCTGTGTGGTGGGGTTTCCTGCAGTGTGTAGCTATAACTCACGTAAGACTGCCGGCTTGGGGAGAGAGGACATGGGTGAAGCTGTAACCATATCCTGTTGCCCACGGCAGACGGTGAGGAGAGTGGGTCTTGGTTGGTACTGTTTGAGCTGCAGTATCAACTCACGGCAGAGCTAGTGGACAGCTGGACCTGGGGGCGGGGTGAGGGGCAATGGTGGCCTCTGGATTTCAGCCCGTGTAAACTGGGCAGTCACTCAATTCTAAATCTTCTGGAGAAAAAAAAAAAACGGTGCAGTCACTGGCAGCTCGGTGTGAACTCACACTCGGGCCTCTGCTGACCCCCACTCTTCTTCCCTGCCCAGTGCAGGCTTCCGCACCATCTTCACCCGGGGTCCTGTACTAGTCCTGGCGAAGGTTCGGGTAGCCGCGGCAACAGATGCCTCCTGCATCTGCTCCTCCCGTACTGCTGTGATCGACCCCAGGACCGCCGCAGGTGGTGAAAAACCGTGAACCCACGGCGGGCAGCGCGTGAGATCGCCTGGGGGAGGATCAGCGATGTCACGAACCCCTTCACTGTCTCCCAGCCGTTTCTGGGGTTCTGTCCAAGCTCCTTCAGACGGAGCGCACCGGACCTCGCTCCCCAGACCCCTTCCGTGGGCCTCAACCTTGAGGTACTTGGGCCTCCCCACGCTGGAGGGGACGTCGAGGCCACGTTTCCAGTCATCCTCCACCCATCTCTCCCCAAGGGCTGAGTTTTGAAGGCAAGACTCTGCGGGAATCTGGCGTTAACAGGCATCCCCAAAGCCTGGAGTCGGGAAGGAGTGGAGACACGATGCCCATGACGGCCGGGGGACACCGGGCACGCGCGTCTCATTCAGGGCGAGGCCGAGTGGAGCTTCTGACCAAGCCCCGCACCCAGGGGATAGCGGTGAGGGTCGTCCCACCCCAAATCCCGCCGACATGGACCCCTTGACCCATAGGACTTCCGAGACGCAAGCTTTTTCTTCCGCGATCAGGGGTCTCCGTTCGAACGTGGGCGGCTTCGAAGAAGCCCCGCCCCGCTCCGGGCGCCCGGGCAGGCGCCCTCAACCGGGCACCCGCGTCTCCGCTCGGGGCAGACGTACTTCCCGGTCGGCCGGCACCGCGGAGTACCCTGGGTAACGAGCCCGCCCTCAGATCTGAGCCAGGTTCCGGCGACGGCGTTAGGCGCGTTACTGATGGGTAGGTGGAGTAGCCAATCGGCGCTAGGCTACGTCACGCTGCCCGCAGGCCGAACCAATGGTGTGAGACGGGGTGGGGCGGTGGCAGCAGTAGAGCGTCGCGAGGAGCCGCCCTGCGGGAAGAAGTCGTAGGGGAGTCGGCAGCACAAAATGGCGGCGGCGGCTGGGGCTGTGGGGTCGGCAGCTCCTGTGGCCGCGGCCGGCGTCCCGGGCTCTGGGGGCGCAGTCCCCGGGTCGCAGGGTGTGCTGATCGGGGACCGGCTATACTCCGGGGTGCTCATCACCTTGGAAAACTGCCTCCTCCCTGACGACAAGCTCCGCTTCACGCCGTCCATGTCAAGCGGCCTCGACACCGACACGGAGACCGACCTCCGTGTGGTAGGCTGCGAGCTCATCCAGGCGGCCGGCATCCTGCTCCGTCTGCCTCAGGTGAGGGTGCGGCCGCGAGCCTCGGGCCCAGGTAACCGCTCGGGCAGCAGCCCCCTTTGTTGGCAGGAGTGGGTCCCGCGCCGCCCGCATCCGGGCCCCGACCCCAGCCCTTGTGCCAATCCCGCCCCCGCCCCCGCCCCGGGGCCTTCCCTCCTGCGCTGGACCCCGAGACGGCGGGAGGCAAAGAACATTTGTGGGCCTGGGGAACGTTTCCGTGTTTGCTTCTGAGCGGGGAGTCCCGCGTTACTCGGTGACTTGGCCGCGAAGGCTTTGGACGGTGCGTTTGAAAATACGGAAACTTTCCTCCACTCCAGGTGGCCATGGCTACCGGGCAGGTGTTGTTCCAGCGGTTCTTCTACACCAAGTCCTTCGTGAAGCATTCCATGGAGGTAAGGGCCCCTCCCGCGCTTCGTTCCCAGCGGAATATGTGGCGGGGAAGCGGTTTTGTG
Organism: Saguinus oedipus; assembly: GCA_031835075.1. NCBI lineage: Eukaryota > Metazoa > Chordata > Mammalia > Primates > Cebidae > Saguinus > Saguinus oedipus. The sequence continues at coordinate 39,292,698 of CM063175.1, read as the reverse complement.
GGCGCCTGCCCCCCAGCCTGAGCTCTGGCCGGAGGGTTCTGTCGCTCGGCTTCTTTTTCCCTGGGTGCATTTTGGTCTGAATAGCCCGCAAGCCTTTGGCCGGTCAGGATGCGGTGGCTGCGGACAAACATGCGTGTGTTGCGATGCTTCCGCTTCAGCATGTGTCAATGGCCTGTGTTCACCTGGCTTCCAAGATCGAAGAGGCTCCAAGACGCATACGGGACGTCATCAATGTCTTTCACCGCCTCCGACAGCTGAGAGAGAAAAAGTGAGTCGTCAGCGCGTCCAGTCCATCATGGTGTGCGTTTTCTTCTGCTTAAATTACGCTGACATTTCTATAACAAAGGGCAGGCCCGAGGTTTTAAACCTGGGGGATGTTCCTGAGTGCATTTTCAAGTTTCTCAGACAGGGCCTGCTGAGAGTGAGGGCAGGGGCTCCAGTGAGGACGAGGCCCTGTGGCCCTTGGCCCTGGTGCTGGCTTCCCGCTTTACCTATGTCAGCGCACGACCCTGTTGCTGCTTGTTTCCCGTAAATTTAGAGCAGGAATCCTTAATCTCAGCACTGTTGACATTTAGGATGGATAATCCTTTTTTTTCCCCTCTGAGACAGGGTGTCCTGCTGCCCAGGGTGGAATGCAACGGCATGATCATGGTTCACTGCAACCTAAACCTCCTAGGCTCAGGAGTTTCTCCTGCCTTAGCCTCCTGAGTAGCTGGGGATGGGGTCTTGCTACGTTGTCCAGGCTGGTCTCAAATTCCTGGGCTTCAAGGATCTGCTGGCCTTAGCCTCCCAAGGCACTGGGATTACAGGCTGGGTAATCTTTAGTTGTGGTGGGTTGTTCTGTCTGTTGCAGGATTCAGCAGCATCACTGGATGCCAGGAGTACTCTACCTTAGTTGTGATACCCAGAAATTATCTCATACCAGGTGTGGTGGTTCATACCTGTAATCCCAGCACTTGGGAGGCTGTCGCTGGAGGTTTGCTTGGGGCCAGGTGATTGACGCTGCAGTGTCACCACTGCACTCTACCCTGGATGACAGTGAGACTCTGTCTCCAGAAAAAACCCAAAAGTCTCTTGATGTTGCTTCATGGCCCTAGAATAGCAAAACTGCTCCAGTTGAGAACCACTGGCTCCAAATTTAGTAGTGTTTATGCTCCTGAAGTTAATGGAAGTTCTTTAGAAAACACAGCCTCTGGCCGGGCAGTGGCTCACACCTGTAATCCCAGCACTTTGGGAGGCCGAGGCAGGTGCATCACCTGAGGTCAGGAGTTCAAGACTAGCCTGCTAACGTGCTGAAACTGTGTCTACCAAAAAAACAAAAAAAAAAAAAAAAAAAAATTAGCTGGGCATGGTTCCCGTCATCTCAGCTACTTGGGAGGCTGAGGCAGGAGAACTGGTTGAACCCAAAGGGGAGGTTGCGGTGAGCCGAGATCGCGCCATTGCACTGCATCCTGGCAGAGAAGAGCAGAACTTCGTCTCAAAAGAGAAGAAACATGGCCTCATATTTAATTTTTGAGATCGTCTTGCTGTGTTGCCCAAGCTGGAGTGCAGTGATGCGATCTTGGCTCACTGCAGCCTCTGCCTCCCGGGTTCAAGCAATTCTCCTGCCTCAGCCTCCCAAATAGTTGGGATTACAGGCACACGCCACCTTGCCTGGCCATCTGTGTTTTTGTTTTTGAGACAGAGTCTCACTCTGTCACCCAGGCTGGAGTGCAGTGATGCAACCTTGGTGCACTGAAACCTCTGCTGCCCACCCGCCACCCCCTTCAAGTGATTCTCCTGCCTCAGCCTCTGAAGCAGGTGGCATTACAATCACCTGCCACCACGCCTGGCTAATTTTTGTATTTTTTTTTTAGTAGAGACAGGATTTCACCATGTTGGACAGACTGGTCTCGAACTTCTGAGTTCAGGCAGTCCGCCTGGCTTGGCCTCCCAAAGTGCTGGGATTACAGGAGTGAGCCACTGCCCTGGCCCATCTGTATTTAAATAATGTCTTTCGTTGGTTTACCGGTTATTTAACTATGAGTATGTATCCTTATATCTTGAGCTTTTAGCAGTGGTGCCATGAGACCCTCAAACCGTTGCTGCGTTCAGTCTGTGCTTGTGCACCAGAAGCTGTTGATGTGTAAGGAACGGTGGGGAGGATCGTTGGGATGGGATCAGTAGGTTGGCGCTGGGCTGTGAAGAATGCTGTGCGGCCTTGTTAGTTAGGGGACGTGGACCTCGCAGCCATGTGTGTGTCAGGTTTTCATTAGGTGCTCACAGTTGTAGGTAATGATGGTGTGTCGGAAGCCTTGTTCTGCTTGACCGTGATGCAGACCTGTGCTCTTTCTTTTGTAGGAAGCCTGTGCCTCTACTACTGGATCAAGATTACGTTAATTTAAAGAACCAAATTATAAAGGCGGAAAGACGAGTTCTCAAAGAGCTGGGTTTCTGCGTCCATGTGAAGCACCCTCATAAGGTGGGTGTGTGGCTCCCGTCCTGCAAGCCTGTGCAGACCACTGCTGCAGCCTGGCCGCCTCTCCGCTTCAGTGCAGCTGAAGGCTATGACAAGCGCTGAGGGCATCCCTGACTCGACTTCCCACTTTATACCCTTAGTTCAAAAATGGTTCCTGATGCATTAGTCTTCCAGGGTTAGCTGTTTATCTTAGTAAAACATTTATAAGAGTTTTGGAAATGGCATGGCTTAAGTTTGGGCTTTCAAAAATAGTGGTGAGTTTATAAAAATTAAATTTGTTAGTATATGTTTTTCTGGAGTGCCGTGGCGCGATCTCTGCTCACTGCAACCTCCGCTTCCTTGGTTCAAGCAATTCTCTTGCCTTGGCCTTTAGGGTAGCTGGAATTGTAGGTGCCCGCCACCACGGTTGGCTAATTTTTTGTTTTGTTTTGTTTTGTTTTTTGAGATGGAGTTTCGCTCTTGTTACCCAGGCTGGAGTGCAATGGCGCGATCTCGGCTCACCGCAACCTCCGCCTCCTGGGTTCAGGCAATTCTCCTGCCTCAGCCTCCTGAGTAGCTGGGATTACAGGCACGCACCACCATGCCCAGCTAATTTTTTGTATTTTTAGTAGAGATGGGTTTCACCATGTTGACCAGGATGGTCTCGATCTCTTGACCTCGTGATCCACCTGCCTCGGCCTCCCAAAGTGCTGGGATTACAGGCTTGAGCCACTGCGCCTGGCCAATTTTTTGTATTTTTGGTAGAGATGGCGTTTTACTATGTTGACCAGGCTGATCTTGAACTCCTGACCTCAGGTGATCTACACACCTCAGCCTCCCAAAGTGCTGAGATTACAGGCGTGAGCCATTGTACCCATCTTTTTTTTTTTTTTTTTTTTTGAGAGGGAGTCTCACTCTGTTACCATGTTGGAGTGCAGTGGTGCAATCTTGGCTCACTGCAACGTCTGCCTCCCAGGTACAAGTGATTGTCCTGCCTCAGCCTCCAAAGCAGCTGGGATTACAAGCATGTGCCACCACATCTGGCTGATTTTTGTATTTTTATTAGAGACAGGGTTTCACCATGTTGACTAGGCTGACCTTGAACTCCTGAGCGCAGGTGATCTGCCTGCCTTGGCCTCCCAAAGTGCTGTGAGCTACTTGCGCCCAGCGTCATCAGCTAATTTTCTAAAGATGATTTAGTGACAGCCTTACCTCCTCTCATGGATGAATTAGAGGATTCTGGCTCCTGTAGTCTGAAATGACTGGATGCCTTTTGCAGCATGTGCTGACTGGGGGCCATGGCCGCTGCGCTGTCCGTGACTTCCAGCATCGTGGGTGCCTTCCTTGTTACATGAAACAAAGCACTTGTGTTACCCAAAAGATTGTTTCTGCTTTTGATTCATCTCTTTATTTTTGTTCAACTTTCTCCCATTTGTTCAAATTATCCATAAATTACTCAGCACAGATTGAGATCCTTTTCTTTTTTTTTTTTTTTTTTTGGAGACGGAGTTTCACTCTTCTTGTCCAGGCTGGAGTGCAGTTATGCGATCTCAGCTCACTGTAACCTCCACCTCCCAGGTTCAATCGATTCTCCTGCCTCAGCCTCCCGAGTAGCTGGGATTACAAGTATGCACCACCACACCCTGCTATTTTTGTATTTTAGTAGAGACGGGGTTTCTGCGTGTTTGTCAGGCTGGTCTCGAACTCCTGACCTCAGGTGATCCACCCGCCTTGGCCTCCCAGAATGCTGGGATTACAGGCATGCGCCACCATGGCCAGCCTTAAGTGCTTTTCCCTGTTTGCTGAAAGTATGTTCATATTGTGTTTTGGTGAGTTGGTAACTGGGGTCCAGAGCTGTGTAGGGTAGGCCAGCCTCATTGGTGGAAAGTACTGAAGACGAGAATGAAACCAGCCCCGAAGAAGGAGGCCTCTGCCGTGGGTTGTGCGTGCATGCATCCTGCCTGGCTGCCAACACAGACAGCAGGTGCATCCGCAGAACTCCCTCCCGCCGAGCTGTCCGCCAGACATGGCCAGGAGCCACTCCTGGGATCTAGCATGAGGCTCTTGTTTGCTGCATGGACACCCACAAGATCTGAATTCTGGGCTTTTAAGGTTCTTGCTAATAACTACCTGACCCGTATCTTCCAGATAATCGTTATGTACCTTCAGGTGTTAGAGTGTGAGCGTAACCAACACCTGGTCCAGACCTCATGGTGAGTTGGGCTTCCTTGTTTTACGAGACCAGCAAGGGCAGTACAGGAATGTGTTGACTTGAGGCACTTGGGCAGTGGGTAGGCCGCCCAGTGACTTGGTTGTGGGCTGGAGTTGTCCGAGTGCCCAGTGCTCCTGCTGTGTAAATTCCAATCAGACTCCCAAAATGGGCACTGGCAGTAACGGTAGGTGGCCCATCCCCTCCCTGCAGCCCTGCGCTTCCTGTGCCCCCACCCTGAGGAGAGCAGTCAGTGGTATCCTCAGAGAGCTGTTGATGTGGCACGGGGGGCCGTTTCCCAGGGACGTGGAGGCTAATGTAGACTTAGTGTCTGTGTCTCCCTGAAATCACATCTCATGGGAGAGAGGGGCAGAGAAGGCTCTGGGACTGATGTTAACAATGCATGTGCCAGAAAGGAAACCGAAAGTGGCAATTTAGTATTTGGGGTTTTTTGGTGCATTTTTTCCCATGGAGTTAAGTCTGTAAGGGTCATATTTTTGCTGACTGAATTGTCTGGTGCTATGACATGTTTAATAGAGAACCTATTTTGACTTTTCTTTTCTGTACTCTTTCAATCAAAGGGTAGCCTCTGAGGGTAAGTGACTAAGACTTCTCCTCTGCTGTCCAAGCGCTTTGGTGCAGGGACAGCGGCGTCTTCAGCCAATCCAGTGCAGGCTCTCCACCGAAGGCTGGCCCTAGACTGGTGGTACGCACATAGCATAGCCATGGCCGACTGCTGCCTGTGGCCTCTGACGTTGTGCTTCTTGTTAACCCTCTCGTGCTTTGGTAATTGTATTGATTAGAGTTGGTAACTGTCTTGACTTGAATTCTGTCCCTTTAAAACTGCTGTACCTGTATGATAAAGATGCAGTACCTTTCTCTTAAACAAAATGGCGTGGGAGGCTGTCAGAATTGAAGTGACAAATTGGCTGGGGGGAACCCACGTGTGTCCGTGGGGGTCATGTTGTGATTTCTAGAAGTCTCAAGTTGCTCTTTCAGCAGCTTTGCGTGACACATTCTAGTAAAGGTATGCATCTTTAAATTATTCCATGGATACTTTAAAAAACATTGTAACATTTCAAACATAGCAATAAGTTTACATGTTCTGAAGATTGCATTTGTTTTTAAGACTTAAAAGTTAATGGATTAATATTATTACTACTTGAATACTGAAAATTGTTTATTAGACACCAAAAGGTTACTGATTGTTGACCTGTGTCTGAGCTGCTCACTGCTCCTTTGCTTCAGGGGGTGTGGCCGCACGGCTGTCACACAGAGTCCCTCTTGATGCCTGGAGCTGCTTCCAGAGCCACGTGCCTCTAGGCACCTATAGAACGTAACCATTTAGAAACCTCTGAGTGAGTCTGTATGTTACCTTCTCCAAGGTTCCTGTAGGACAGAGATGGGGAGGGGAATCCTTCAGAACCCTGTACGACTCGTCTCATCTGTGGGTGCAGCCCAACTCCAAGGCTCACCGCTACTGGGGCACGTGAGGAGCAGTGAATATAAGACCAGACCACCTGTCCTTTTTGTTACTGCAGTATTCTTAAAGCTAGTATAAGGTCTGGTTTTAGACTATTAAATCTTAGATGTATCTAAAGGAAAACGCTAAAAATGTCAGTTTTTAAATGCTTTAAAAAGATGTGAATTTTTGTATTTTTATAGCTTCTAAATATGAAATTTAAAGAATGTACTGTGATGAAACGTTCAGTATTGTGTTGCTTCTGATTCTATGAATGTTCATTTTAAGACTCCTTGTTGAAATGGGACAGTTGGCAGCGGCTCTGGTGAGCCCAAGAAGAGGCCTGCCCTTGGGTGCTGAGCCTCCCTCTGCACGACGCTCCCATGCGTCCAGCTTACACCCGGGGGCTTTTCCCTCTTCCAAGTGGAGTCCTTCAAGCAAGTCGCAGCTTGGTCACCAGAGGAGGGCCCTGCCGCCAGCAGCCTCGAGGAAGAGGAGGGAGAGGACGGCAAGAGGACGGCCTGTGTCCCGGCAGCCGCTGGCTCTGTGCCCAGCCAGTTCATTTGAGTTTGCATGTTTCTCTGCACTATGGATTTTGAGCATTTAGATTTCTTTAATCAAAAGCGTTTTAGTGACTACAGTAGATGTTTTCTTTCGGAGGCATCGTGCTTTGCATGAGAGCAGGCCAAAGTTGAGGGGAAAAGTCAAGTTAAAGTCGGTTCTCTTCCATAGCAACACACATTGTCTGACATTCAGCCAGCTTTTTTTTTTCTGATTATTTCTATGCCTTCCTGTCCTGTATTTAGAAAAAGCAGCTAGAAGATTTCTCCATTAACTCTTGAGATTCACTGGGCTGTCCAGCTCTGAGTCCTAGCAGTAGACTCCTTAGAGCAGTAGTGAATTTATCTAGACTTATCTAGATAATGCAGGCGGATGTCCTGGGTTCCCGGGTGGGGCACTGCAGTTCTTGCGTTTGATTTCCAGGAATTACATGAACGACAGCCTTCGCACAGACGTGTTCGTGCGGTTCCAGCCCGAGACCATCGCCTGTGCCTGCATTTATCTTGCTGCCCGGACCCTGGAGGTCAGTGTGTTGCTACTATGGAGAGATTCTAGTCTGATTTTTTTTCTCCAGCCTCCAGTAAACTTTACCGTAGTATTCTTCAAATTACACCAATCTGGGCCAAAGCGTTTTGGCGACCAGTGGCTGTTTGATGTTCTGAGTTGCTGGCGTGCAGTGGAGGAAGGTGTCACAGTGATGGTGTTTGTGTCTACAGATCCCTTTGCCCAATCGTCCTCATTGGTTTCTTTTGTTTGGAGCAAGTGAAGAAGAAATTAAGGAAATCTGCTTAAAGATCTTGCAGCTTTATGCTCGGAAAAAGGTTCTTGTGCATTTTTTCTTGTATGCGTTTGTGTTTGGCCAGAAAAACCTGGTTCCGAATGTCCTCCTCTGGCTTTTGTAGGTTGATCTCACACACCTGGAAGGTGAGGTGGAGAAGAGGAAGCAAGCCATTGAGGAGGCGAAGGCACAAGCCCGGGGCCTGCTGCCCGGGGGTACTCAGGTTCCCGATGGCACCGCAGGCTTCTCACCGGCCCCCAAGCTGAGTGAGTCTGTTAGGTGGTAGGAATCAGCTCCCCACAAGGCCCAGAGGCCGGTGATCCTCCTGGGCCTTCATTATGGGGTATGTGCTCCTTCCAGACTCTTTTTTTTGAGATATGGTCTCTGTCACTCAGGCTGGAGTGCAATGGTGTGATCATAGCTCACTGCAGCTTCCACCTCCTGGATTCAGGAGATCCTCTGCCTCAGCCTTCTGCATAGCTAGGACTGCAGGCACATGCCACCACGCTCCACTGATTTATCTTTTTCATTGACACTGGGTCTCGCTATATTGCCTGGGCTGGTCTTGAATTTCCTGGCCTCAAGCGACTGTCCTGCCTCACTGTCTCAGAGTGCTGGGAGTATAGGCCCCTGGCATATCTGTTGATTAGCAGGGAGTTTGGACAGGCTGTCTAAAACGCTCGTTTACCTGCTGCCCAGTAGCTTGTCATCTAGGGAAGGTGTTACAGTGCAGGGCCGTAGATGATGTGTGATGTATGTCGTCACACCTGGAGTGTGTAGTGTCATGCAGAGGGCCTGTCTGCATTGCTTCTGTGGTTTCTTTTCTTTTTTTGAGATGAAGTTTTGGCTCTCATTGCCCAGGCTGGAGTGCAGTGGTGCAAACTCTGCCTCCCGGATTCAAGCGATTCTCCTCCCTCAGCCTCCTGAGTGGCTTGCCATCGTGTCTGGCTAATTTTGTATTTTTAGTAGAGATGGAGTTTCTCCATGTTGATCAGGCTGATCTTGAACTCCCGAAGTCAGATGATCTGCCCGCCTCGGCCTCCCAAAGTGCTGGGATTACAGGCGTGAGCCACTGCTTCTGGACTTTTTTTTTTTTGGTAAGAGTCTCACTCTGTTGCCCAAGCTGGAGTGCAATGGTGAGGTATCGGCTCACTGCAACATCCGCCTCCCAGGTTCTGGTGATTCTTGTGCCTCAGCCTTGCAAGTAGCTGGGATTATAGGCGCATGTCACCACACTCAGCTAATTTTTATATTTTTAGTAGAGACAGCGTTTTACAATGTTGGGCAGGCTGGGCTCGAACTCCTGACCTCAGGTAATCCACCTACCTTGGCCTTCCAAAGTGCTGGGATTACAGGCGTGAGCCACCGTGCCTGGTCCCATCCGCATTTCTGTGATGTCTGTGTAAGTTCCAGGTCCCAGGCTGGGAGCAGGAAGTTAGAGTTGGCTTGCGCTGCCACACGTAGAGGGGCCTTACCTTTTTTTTTTTTTGAGACAGTCCCGCTGTGTCGCCAGGCTGGAGTGCAGTAGTGTGATCTTGGCTCACTGCAATTTCTGACTCCCTGGTTCAAGCTAGTCTCCTGCCTCAGCCTCCCAAGTAGCTGAGATTACAGGCATGCGCCACCACACCCAGCTAATTCTTTTGTATTTTTAGTAGCAATGGGGTTTCACCATGTCGGCCGGGATGGTCTCGATCTGACCTCATGATCGGCCCGCCTCGGTCCCCAAAATGCTGGGATTACAGGCGTGAGCCACCGTGCCCAGCCGAGGGGCCTTACTTGCTCTACTAACTTGTTTCTTATTGGGAGAGTTTTTTTGTGGTTTGCTTTTAACTTCTTGTTCTGATTCTAGCGGAATCCCCCACAGAAGGTAAGGGAAGCAAGCCTTCCCCACTCTCTGTGAAGAACAGCAAGAAGAGGACGGAGGGCACCAGGAAGGCCAAGGCGGGCAGTCCCGTGAATGGGTAAGATCCAGAGCTGCCTGGGAGGCTGTCCGGATAGGCTGGAGAGACTCCTGGTCTGTAACTGGCTCCTGTCCTGTCCACAGTTTGCCAAAGGGGCGAGAGAGTCGCAGTCGGAGCCGGAGCTGTGAGCAGAGCTACTCCAGGTCCGCATCGAGATCGGCTTCACCTAAGAGGAGGTATGAGCCTCAGGGCGTACTGGGGAGGCCCACGGTGGGTTGGGGTGGGGCCATCCCTAGGGGTAGTCGTTCTCACCCTGAGGTGGTTTCTCCTTTCTCTAAACCAGGAGGTTGTGTGTCTGTGTCTGAGAGCCTGTGGGTGCGTCAGGCCTGGCCAGGCCAGGCCAGGTGGTCACACTTGTGGTGGTGCTGTCCTTCTTCCCAGGAAAAGTGACAGCGGCTCCACGTCTGGCGGGTCCAAGTCGCAGAGCCGCTCCCGGAGCCGGAGTGACTCCCCACCGAGACAGGCCCCCCGCAGCGCCCCCTACAAAAGCTCTGAGATTCGGGGCTCCCGGAAGTCCAAGGACTGCAAGTATCCCCCCCAGAAGCCACACAAGTCACGGAGCCGGAGCTCGTCCTGTTCTCGAAGCAGGTCACGGGAACGGGTGGGTAATCCGGGGAAATACAAGAAGAAAAGTCATTACTACAGAGACCAGCGACGGGAGCGCTCCAGGTCATACGAACGCACTGGCCGTCGCTACGAGCGGGACCACCCTGGGCACAGCAGGCATCGAAGGTGAGGCGGGGTTGCAGTGACTGGCGGGCGCAGGCCCTTCCCGGGGAGGTACCTGATGGCTGCCCTGTGACCCCTGGGTGCGCTCCCTTATCGCAAGTGACCCTGTGGTAGGGTTCTTTTTGGAAATGTATTTTGACTGGACCTTGGTGGATTTGGAAATGGAATTGGGGGGCCGGTTACATGCGCTTCATTCAGGCCTGTCTTGGGGGCGGCGCACACCTGGGCTGTGCAGGGCCCCACGGCGGCGGCAGCGGCGGCTCTGAGGGCAGCTGGATGAAAACGGGAACGCACACGCCCTTGTGGCGTGGCCTGGTGCTATTGGCAGCCCCTCTCCACTCCCCGACTGACACTCAATTACGGGAAGCCAAGAAAGATGATTTTTAGAACCTTTGCCTATATTAGGTTGTACTTATGTACATATTTTGCAGTGTTTCGCAAGAGAAAATGGCCTTAATTGCCCCTTATTCTCTCTCCATGTTGTAAATAAACGTGTTTAATACAAGTTAAAGCTATATATGAAAACTCAGAACTTTAGTCCTGTCAGCTTAAAACTTGTGTAGGGAATCCTGAGTTTTTAAATGTGATGGTATTTGGATCTGTGTTGAAAGTCCTGTATTTTTATCTGTGCAGGCCACCAGCTCCTAAATAGAGGTTCCCCATGAGTGCATTTGACATGGTGAATAAACACCTCTCTCTCCACTCAGGATACCGGGAGAGTTACAGACTTGGTAGGTGGTCGTCGAACGTGCTCGTGCAAGTGTCCAGGCGTGCACGCAGCCAGCGTGCCGGCTCTCGGGGTTCTGGCTCCCCGCTCATCCGATTCCATCTGCCTGCCCTTCTGCTGAAGGCTTGTGAAGTCCTGAGCCCTGTGCCCTTGAGGACACAGGCCCCTTCCTGCAGGGCCGTAGGAGGGAAGTTTTGGAAACAACGGAATGATTGTGAAGTGCCCTCGGTGCTGTGCGGGACTGGGCTGTAACCCATGATGTCTGTGTGTGGGCGCAGGGCACTTGGAGGGTCGCACATGCAAATCCCAAAGTACTTGGATCATAGCGTGAGCCAGCCGTCTGGCCTACAGTAGTCCTTTTACTGATCGGGAGCTGGCTCTTGTGGGGCAGGGACAGTGCAGAGGCAGCTGTATTTATATGCAGGTTTACGTACAGTCAAATTAAGGGGTGAGTCACCAGGACTTTGTAGGGAGGAGTGGTAACATCTGGGTTGTTACCCGCCACAGCATTTGTAAACTGTCAAGGCACTACTGGGGTGGCTTATACCCATGAGCAATGGGGGCCACCAGGGGTCACCTTCCTGTCCATTTGCCGCTTCCTTCCTGCTTCTTCACTCCATCCTGTCTGAAGGACCGTCCTGCAGGTCTCCTGCCTCCCTGCTGAAGCCAGCAGATGGGACAGGGGGTCCTGCTCTTACCCAGCTGGAGACTGGCTGGCTTAGGACAGAGCACGTGGTGGCCGCCTCCAGCATGGCATGCATCTCCTTGCACTCACCGCTGCAGAGACGTCCAAAGCACTGACCCATGCAGAGCCTCCTTGGGACCCGGTTGTCACAGGCCAACCCTCTGTCCTGGGTGAAGGGTCGTTCCTAGAGAGGTGACACCAGTCATGGTCCTGACCTTTTACGAGGTGAGGGCCTGGGGAGGGTGCTGCACGGGAAGGGTGGCCTGCCCGTGACTCCATGCAGCCTGTACCTCCACCATCTGGAGGAGGTGGATGGGAGGGAGCTCAGGGGGCTCAGGCTAGGGGGACATGGCAAAGTGTCGGGGTCCGGCACGTCAGCCAAGGGGCTCCCGACCTGCGGGGGTCCCTGAGACCACCAACGTAGACGTCTTGTTCAACCTGAGGGGGAGAGCGTGGGAAAAAAAAGGAAAGGAAAGCGGAGTCTGGAGGTCCACCTGACCCTAAGTCAGGCAGCAGCTTTATTTTTGTGGGTTACAGCTTGTATACCTTTTTCCTTGTTACATTTACTTTATCTCAGCAGAAAAAGGGGTGGACAGAAAAGAGAACAGAAACCACGTAAAAATAATTATCAGGGGCTTGTGATAACAGCTCACCAGGCAGTTTAAGGGGGCTTGTGATAAGAGCTCACCAAGCAGTTTAAGGGGGCTTGTGAGAACAGCTTACAAAGCAGTTTAAGGGGGCTTGTGGTAACAGCTCACCAAGCAGTTTAAGAGTTAATATATGTTTTTTAAAGATACACAGGGCAAACAAACAATGGTGCCCTTAAGGTGGCTTGTTAACTATGTTTTCCATCAGGAGGCAGAGCAAAGGCTCAGCTCCTGAGAAAATATGGGCAGGGGTCTCTGCCCCTCTCAGGCACCTCAATTGCAGCAAGCCTATTGCTTAAGAGACTAATGGGGATATGAAGCCGTCAGCACAATGTCCTCATAAACCGCAGGCCCTTACTCTGCATTCTGTTTTTGCCTCAGTGGCTGAGCCATTTTTACCTCGACTCGACAGCCCTTGAGAGCAGGGGGAGAGCAGATAGGTCCAGCAGCCAAGATGGGGCGAGTCACGCTAGCTGTCTCAAGCCCTTGGCGCGAACGCTGCAGCGAAGGGTTGTGAGCTCAGGGGCATGCCGCTGGGCATGGTAGTGCCCCCAGGAACACTGCTCAGCACGCTGAGCACAGGAGGGTCCCCAAGCATCAGCTGTGCCGAGGTGGAGAAATGTGACACACGCCCTGGAGCACAGCCAGGGCCCAGTGTAGTGTCCCCAGAGCCTCCAGCCCCACATCTCTGGCAATGCCCAGCTGCCACAAAGGGCACCGCTGCTGCCTGAGGCAGGTCCTCCCTCGGGCTTTCCAGAGCCAAGTCTGGAGCTAACTAGATGGGTGGGCTAAAGTGAGGGTCTGGCCCAGGTCCTTTGAACATCCACACTAGCGATGAGGCCCCACAGACTCATCTCTGCCTAAGGACACAGCAAGAGGCCATGGCACCAGCTCCTGGCATGCATGTGCTGGAGCTCTGGCAGCTGGAGCCTGGTTCAGCACCCTTCACAGCCTGCAATCCCAAGTGGCTCAGTTCCCAGCCTGGATCCAGAAGCAACGACCTGAGGGTAGGGGTCCTTGCCCAATATGCCTGGGTCTGCAGCAAGGCTAGGTCCAGGGGTCACTCCAGCCCTGGGAGGATCTGCAGGAGGAACCTACGTGGGGAGGCGTCTGGTGTGGTAGGTGGGCACCTCCCTGGCAGTCCTCAAGGTCACCCTTGGCACTTGGGGTGGCGGCAGGTCTTGCCACAAATCTTGTCTTTGCGAGGGAGGCAGGCAGTGGTGGTCTGCCCAGCACCCATGAAGCCACTGTCCCCGTCTGCCTCAGATTTGTCCCCAGGCACTGGGCCTGCGCTATGACCACCAGCTCTGGCAGGACCAAAGGAAGGAGGAGCATGCCCTGGTGTGGTCCCGCAGACAACCCCACCCCAACCTCCACTCCTCAGGCCCAACCCCGGGGGCTACTTTGATCCCCCCAGCACTCTCAGATCTTCACGGCCAGTTGTGTGAATGTGGGGATGGCATAGGCAGGGCTGGGGCCCAGCGTGGGTGCACCCCAAGTTCCTCACAGTGCAGGGCACACACACACACAGCAGCTCCTGTGTTGTGGAGTTGCTGGGCTGGCTTTGCTGGCACTGGCCTTGCTGGAGTGTCATGGCCCAGGGCCCCCAACCCTGAGAGGACACACCTGGCAGAGAGGCCACCACCTCATCAGCAAGGGGTTTGAGCCCTGCCCCAGGACAGCTCACTGCAGCGCCCGTCCCAGGGGTGGGGCATCCTGAGCCAGTTCCTGCTCCTGGTCCCTTACCCTTTTGTGCAGGTACCTGGCTCCTGGGAAACCCTGTGCCTGCTACACTGGTGAGCATTAAACTAGCACCCTGAAAAAAGGTAGGCCCCAGTTTTTCAATTTTTGTAAATGCTTCATGGCCTATTTCTTTCTGAGACCGAGTCTCACTCCGTTGCCCAGGAGTGCAGTGGCCTGATCGTGGCTCACTTCACTTCCAGCTCCGGGTTCAGGTGATTCTCAGGCCTCAACCTCCCACGAGGCTGGGATTAGAGACATGTCCCAGCACACCTAGCCAATTTTTGTGTTTTCAGTAGAGATGGGATTTCACCACATTGGCCAGGCTGTTCTCGAACTCCTGACCTCAGGTGATCTCCCGCCTTGGCTTCCCAAAGTGCTGGGATTACAAGCGTGAGCCAGTGTGCCTGGCCCAGCCAATTGAGATAGAGCCTCTCTGTCGCCCAGACGGGAGTGCAGTGGTATGATTTCTGCTCATTGCAGCCTCAATCTCCTGGGCTCAAGAGATCCTGCCACCTCAGCCTCCCAAGTAGCCTCAGCTACTCCCCGTCACCCCTGGCTAATTTCTTTTTTGTAGAGATGGGGCCTCACTATGTTACAGGCTGGTCTTCAATTTCTGGGCTCAAGTGATTGATGTTCCTACCTCAGCCTCCCAAGTAGCTGGGACTACAGGTGTGAGCCACCAAGCCCAGCTAGTTTTTGTATTTTTTGTAGAGACAGGGTTTCATTATATTCCCTGGGCTGGATAGGGACAGTTTTAACTGCCAACAGTTCATTCCATGCAGTAGCCATTATGTAGTTTTTCTATCATCACTTTTTTTTTATTTGATAGGGGAGTCTTGCTCTGTTGCCCAGGCTGGAAGTGCAGTGGCATGATCTCGGCTCAGTGCGACCTCTGCCTCCTGGGTTCAAGTGATTCTCCTGCCTGAGCCTCCCAAGTAGCTGGGACTACAGGCGCGCGCCACCACGCCTGGCTAAGTTTTGCATTTTTAGTAGAGACGGGGTTTCACCATGTTGACCAGGATGGTCTCGATCTCTTGACCTCATGATCCACCCGCCTCGGCCTCCCAAAGTGCTGGGATTACAGGCTTGAGCCACCGTGCCCGGCCCCAAGAATGAATTTTTAGGAGTGGGTCTAAAATTAGGGTAGACATTGCTGATCTGTGTAGGTCTGATAACGTCAAGGCAGGATCTTTCTGAGCCGTTGGCAGGGGTTTTGCACTCAGACGGGTACTCCTGTTTAAGCTCAGCTTTTTTGTTTTGTTTTGGAGATGAGTTTCGCTCTTGTAACCCAGGCTGGAGTGCAATGGCGCAATCTTGGCTCACCGCAACCTCCGCCTCCTGGGTTCAAGCGATTCTCCTGCCCCAGCCTCCCGAGTAGCTGAAATTGTAGGCATGTGCCACCATGCCCAGCTAATTTTGTATTTTTAGTAGAGGCGGGATTTCTCCACATTGGTCAGGTTGGTCTTGAACTCCCAGTGTCAGGTGATCTGCCCACCTTGGCCTTCCAAAGTGCTGGGATTACAGGGGTGAGCCACCATGCCCAACTTGTTTTTGGTAGGGGCGGGGGGATATGGTCTCACTCTTTTGCTCAGTCTGGAGTGCAATGGCGTGACCTTGGCTCACTGCAACCTCCACCTCCCAGTCTCAAGCGATTCTCCTGCCTCAGGATCATAATCTTTTTTTTTTTTTTTTTTTTTTTTTTTTAATGTGAGACAGAGTTTCGCTGTTGTTACCCAGACTGGAGTGCAATGGCATGATCTCAGCTCACCGTGACCTCTGCCTCCTGGGTTCAAGCAATTCTCCTGCCTTAGCTTCCCAAGTAGCTGGGACTACAGACACATACCACCATGCCCAGCTAATTTTTGTATTTTTAGTAGAGACGGGGTTTCACCTTGTTGACCAGGATGGTCTTGATCTCTTGACCTTGTGATCCACCCGTCTTGGCCTCCCAGAGTGCTGGGATTATAGGCGTGAGTCACCGCTCCTGGCGGATCATAATCTTAAGATGACTGAATTACTATAGGCAGCTGCGCACTGGGTCACCAAGGTGTTCCCCAAGTATGCTCTTGCACCTGGCCACTCTGCCCTCAGTCCAGTCCGGAGGAGCTAGGACTACAGCCCTGCGCCACCACGCCCAGCTTTGTTTTGTTTTTTTTCTTCCTCGATGCGGAGTCTCACCGTCACCCAGGCTGGAGTGCAGTGGCAGGATCTTGGCTCACTGCAACCTCTACCTCCCATGTTCAAAAGCGATTCTCCAGCTTCTGCCTCCCGAGTATCTGGGATTACAGATGTGCATCACCACACCCAGCTATTTTGTTTGTTTGTTTGTTTGTATTTTTAGTAGAGAAGGGGTTTCACCATGTTGACTAGGATGGTCTCAAACTCCTGACTTCAGATGATGCATCTGCCTCGACCTCCCAAAGTGCTGGAATTACAGGCATGAGCCACTGCGCCCAGCTAAATTTCTGAAGTTTCTAAAGAAAACTTTTCTGAAGACAAAAGGGTATTTTGGGGGAAAATCATGCAGTAACTGTACTTTCCTTTGTTTAAAAATGAGGGATCATAACACGCACCCTCCCCATTTCTCACACTGCTTTTTTTCTTCCTCATTGTCTATGAAGGATCCACCTTCCTCCTCTAGTTCCAGCTCATGGAGCTTGGCAGCTCCGCTCACACGAGCATCTGGCGCTTCCCACAAGTGTTCCCACCACTCCTGTGGAAGGCAGCCAATCGGATCTGGCCTAGGCATTCATTGCGGTGGCCACTCTAAGCCTCCTGGGCCGGCTCTGTGCAGCACCTGTGGCTGAATAATGCCCCAGCCTCGTAACAGCTGGGTCCTGCCCCAGCTGGGACCTTTCCCTTTTGGCCGGAGCCTACTGGGTACAGGGACCCAAATAGACTGGTCTTCCTCAGTTCACCTCCCTGAAATTGCTTCCTGAGAAGCGGAAGGAGGTTCTGGTTCATCCTGCCCCCACAAGGCTTTCTCCGACTGAAGTGTCCATATCCCCTTTTTTCTAAAGGTCCCTAACTCTGGGGGAGGTACTTTTTGTTTTGTTGAGACGGAGTTTTGCTCTTGTTGCCCAGGCTGGAGTGCAATGGTGTGATCTGAGGTCACCGAAACCTCCACCTCCCAGGTTTAAGCGATTCTCCTACCTCAGCCTCTCGAATAACTGAGATTACAGGCATGCGCCACCATGCCCGGCTAATTTTGTATTTTTAGTAGAGATGGGGTTTCTCCAGGTTGGTCAGGCTAGTTTCGAACTCCCGACCTCAGGTGATCTGCCAGCCTTGGCCTCTTAAAGTGCTGGGATGACAGGCGTGAGCCTCCGCTCCTGGCCAAGTCTGATTTTTGTTTTCAAAATCACACTATGGGGTCAGGCGCAGTGGCTCACACCTGTAATCCTAGCATTTTGGGAGGCTGAAGCGGGAGGATACTTGAGGTCAGGAGTTCGAGACCAGCCTGTTTAACATGGTGAAATCCCGTCTCTACTAAAACTGCAAAAATTAGGCCGGGGGTCAACACACCCAGCGGGGCAGACAACGGAGTCACCATCACCCATCTGCCACCCTCACCTCGCGCCAGGGAGCTCGCCAGCCCCAGGAATGAGGAGTCGGGGAGACCCGGTACCATAGGTTCAGCACTTGTTTGGGGTCCTTCGCCTGCAGCACTAACGGGGAATAGCTTCAGCCACTTCCGTCTTCCGGATAATTCCACTTCCGTCAGCTCCGTAGCCTTGAGCTTGCACTTCCGTCGGCTCTGGCTGGTCCGGAAACGATTCCGAACCCGAGGGCACATCTAGGGCCCGCACCCCCTGGGATTATGGGAAATGTAGTTTTTTTTTTTTTTTTTTTTTTTTTTTGCCTCCGTAAGGGACCAGGCAGAGCTGAGGAACCGTGCGACGGGTCGGACCGTGACTCCCTCAACGGTAACCGTCGCCTTTCGGGCCCGGCGGGGCCTGCGACGATGCAGAATCCGGGGCCGCGGGGACGCCAGGGTGCGCTGCCCGTAGGAACCGCCAGGAGGCCGCTGCCGATCCGAGCGGGCTCGGGGACGGACCGGAAATGCCTTGAGGGCGGCCGTGGAACGGTCGGTTTGAGCTGCGCGGAGGGAAGGGTCAGCGGGAAGGTTTGGGGCGCCGGACGCCACGGCGAGCGGACTCGGGGTTCTGCCGAGAGGGTCCCGGCGTCAGGTAGCGCGATCCGCGGGGGAACTTTCGGAGCGCCCGAGCGCGACACCGCTTGCGTCGGGGTCTTGGGAGCCTCGGGGCGCGAGCTGTGTTTGAAGCAGAGTCCTCTCTGTGGGTTGGGGTGGCGGAGGGAGAAGGGGTGCGGCGGCCGCGGCGGGACCAGACGCCCCAGTCCCGGCGTGTCCGCGACTGCTCGGAGGCGCTGCCGCCTGAGCTGAGCAGACACCTGTGTTCCAGCTCCCCCGAGCCCCGGGGCCGCCGCACGCAGACCATGCTCCTGGTGCGCCTGACTTCCCCGCTGTTCAGGGCCGTTCCCTGGGCAGGTAAGAAGCCCCGCGGGGCGGCGGGGAGGGACACGCCTGGGCAGGAGTTTGGGTCTCAGCAGCCCCCCCCGGGGCAGGGGCCCGTGGCCACGCACGAACTCTTTTCCCTCCAAACTTCCGAGGCTCACGGAGGGAGCCTCGGGTTCAGGCCGGGACTCAGGTGCAGGGGATGCTCGCTGGGACGCACGTGCTGCTCCCCAGCCCGCAGGGCCGGCGCGGTGTCGCGAGCGGTGACTGCGGTCTGGTTTTCTGCAGGCTGCCGCCGGCTCTGGCCCAGCTCCGGAGAGCTGGGCGGCCGGGCCTGCGGGCGCCTTTACAGCACACAGCCAGCCGGCCCGGGCAGGGCGGCCTCCCTCCCTCGCAAGGGGGCCCAGCTGGAGCTGGAGGAGATGCTGGTCCCCAGGAAGATGTCCATCAGCCCCCTGGAGAGCTGGCTTACGGCGCGCTGCCTCCTGCCCAGACTGGATACCGGGACCCCGGGGACTGTGGCTCCACCCCAGCCCCACGACTGTCCGCCCTGCCACACAGGGGAAGGGGCCGAGCAGGGGGATGAGGGGGTCGGGGATGCGCCTGCGATGCAGTGCAAAAACGTGCTGAAGAACCGCCGGCGGAAGATGAACCACCATAAGTACCGGAAGCTGGTCAAGAGGACGCGGTTCCTGCGACGGAAGATCCGGGATGGACGCCTGAAACGGAAGCAGGTGAGCGGCCCCCTCCTTGGCTCTGGGAGGGGCAAAGTGCTGAGAACGCGTGGCTTTGCCACGAATTACATGGTGGTCCCTTTCTCTGCCCCCGGCAGCTCAAGTTCGAGAGAGACCTGAGGCGCATCTGGCTGAAGGCGGGACTGAAGGAAGCCCCCGAAGGCTGGCAGACCCCCAAGATCTACCAGCGGGGCAGATGAGTCTGGCACCGCCCTCCCACCCGCTGCTGTTGTAATCCGTGGTAATAAATGCTCAGAGTATTCAGCTGTCCCTGCAGGTCTAGAGCCACTTTTGCCTGGTGTGGGGACTCAGGATGGAGGCTGGTGCCAGTCCCTGGTGTAGGAGCCCTGGGTACCGGGGTGGCAGATTGCCCATCCCTCTTTCTAGCACCCTCCCTAGGGTGCTGGGCCTGTGGGAGCGAATGGGTGCTGTGTGCAGCCCAGGCTGGGTGCTGTGGAATCACTGAACGGAGCCCGAAGCCCCTCCCTGAGTGCTGCATTCCCTGGGGGAGGTCGACCGAATGAAGACCCAGATGGCGGAAGTGCAGGAGGACAAGACGGGGGTCGAGGGAGCGCCCAGGATGCCGCCGGGAGGGGCTTCAGTGGGAAGTCGGGGAAGGTGCTGGTGCTGCTGGCGGTGGTGGATGGTACCCGCCACACTCCGTGGATGTGGCCTCTAGTGGCCCTCTGAGCCGTCCAGCCGTCAGGGCCAGGCCGTTTGCCCGGCTGCCAGTTTTCCCAGGCATGTGTGCCACCTCCTGGGGCCCTGAGTGGAGGAGGGAGCTAAGCAGGAAGAGATGGCTCAGATGGGGTTCAGGGTGGCGGGGTGGGGGAAAGCTGAGGAGACAGTGTCGTTTACGGGGCTGGAGAATCCCTGAGGCTCACCTTGAGGCCCCTGGTGTTTCCAGGTTCCTGTTGATGAAAAGGAATAATACGTTGTTCCTTTTTTTTTATTTTGAGATGGAGTCTCGCTGTGTCACCAGGCTGGAGAGCAGAGGCACGATTCCGGCTCACTGCAACTTCCCTTTTTTGCTTTCAAGCAAGTCTCCTGCCTCAGCCTTCCAAGTAGCTGGGACTACAGGCATGCACCACCACGCCTGGCTAATTTTTTTTTTTTGTATTTTTAGTAGGGACGGGGTTTCACCACGTTGGACAGGATGGTCTTGATTTCTTGGGATGTGGTGGCCTCCTTGTGATCCACCCGCCTCGGCTTCCCAAAGTGCTGGGATTACATGTGTAAGCCATCGTGTCCGGCCTTTTTTTTAATGCTGGGATTACATGTGTAAGCCATCGTGCCCGGCCTTCTTTTTTTTTTTTTTGAGTCAGTCTCGCTCTGTTGGGCAGGCTGGAATGCAGTGGTGTGACCTTGGCTCACTGCAACCTCCACCACCCGGGTTCAAGTGATTCTCCTGCCTCAGCCTCCTGAGTAGCAGGGATTACAGGCGCCCACTACACCCGGCTATTTTTTGTATTTTTAGTGGAGATGGGTTTCACCATGTTGGCCAGGCTGGTCTCGAACCCCTGACCTCAGCGATCACCTACCTCGGCCTCCCAAAGTGCTGGGATTGCAGGCGTGAGCCACTGCGCTGGCTGGAACACAGCATTCCTAAGAGCAGGGGTCTGCAGGGACATGGTAGCAGGACATGGCCGGCAGGGTACCAAGAAGGTGCTTCCTCCACCAACAGCTCAGCAACAGGAGAGGAGCTTCTCCCATCCCACCTGTTGGGAAGGCTGGGCTGCCTCTCACTGGGGATGTGGTGGCCTCTTGTTTATTTGTCACAGAAATGTGTCTGTGGCTCAAGCTTGAGTCCCTTGCCCATCAGACCTTGGGGAGAGCTTGACCACTGTTCCCAGCAGTTTATCTGGAACAGGACAGTCTTGTGAGCCACATATTGTCCAAGGAGTTGGGCCCTGCACGTGCCAGCTGGTGAGGTCAGCAGGGCCTGCCTTGTTGGTCCCTATCCCCACAGAGAGGCTGTGTGGCTGCCCCTCGAGGAGCCCGGAGCCCGTGGCTGGTGCAGGTGCGCTTCCCCAGGCCACCACACGGGGGCAGCAGCCAGGCTCCTGGGTCCAGGACTGGGGACCAGGATAGGTGGCAGGAAGCAGCTTGCAAAGCCCCAGCTGTGGTCACAGGCATCCGGGTCTGTTAACCCAGGTGTGAGCGGGGCAGGGGTCCCAGGGCCAGAGCCTCAAAGGCTGAAACTCCCTCAAGTGAATCGGAGCCCACCCAGTGCCAACCCTGGCCCTGTCCTAGTGTCCCAGTGCCCTTTCTCACCACTGGCACCCTCAGCAGAGCAGCTGCTCCTGGCATTTCCTTCCAGCCCTGCCTCAGGAGTTGCCCCGGAGCTCACTTGCCCCATCCCTGGGTGAAGGAGGAGACACAGGAAGCTGAGTTGAGCCGTCTGGAGTCTGAGCCTGCAGAGCTTGGGGGGCAGCAGGCCTACCCAGCTCACGCACAAGCCGGGGGACACCCGCCCTGCCCCTGGTCTCCTCCCCTGCGTGGGGGCTCTCTGGGGGTGCTCTCGGGAGCCAGGTCAGCCATGGCTTTCAGCCACATCTGGAGACATCTGTGGTTGTCACAGTGGGAGGCACGGCTGGCACAGGTGGGTGGAGCCCAGGGATGCTGCCACACACCCTGCACCGTGAGGACATACCCACCACAGACCCGTCAGCCCAACGCCAGCAGCGGTGGGAAGCCCACTCCAGATGTGACTGTCCGCCAAGGCAGTGCCTGAGCCGCCCACCCCAGCTCCTGCAAGCCTGGACTCTGCTGAGCCTACAGAGCTCACCCTGCCTTGGCTTGGAAGCCTTTGTTGCCCAACCACAACCTTGGGAAGCAATTTGGGGGTTTTATTTTTATCTCTGCGGCTGCTTGAAGGCCACAAGAGGCCATCCCTCCCCTCTTCTCTGTGGGGCCTCCACCCTGCCCCTGGTCTGTGAGACATGCACCCCTCTCCCTGGTGCCTCCCCTGTTCTGGCCCTGGGTATCATCTGGGTGAGGGGGCAAAGGCGGGTGGGGTGTGGTGGGGGCATGTGAAGCTGCCAGCGACCCACCCCTCACCACTGCGTGTCCTGATGCTCAGAGCTTGGGTTCCAGCCAGGGTTTGGCTCTGCTGGGGGTGGTCTTGGGCAGTGGGGATGGTGCACCCAGCCTCAAGCACACAGGAAAGATTTGGTGGTGGCCTCGATAACGGGGCATCTTGGTGAGCTCAGCCTCTGCCAAGCTGGTGTCTTCTGTGGATTCCACTGGGGCAGAGCCTGGGGCCTGCCCAGCCACACTGCTGTGGGTTCAGAGCTCTCATGGACCGTGGATGAGGCCCTCAGCTCCCCGTCCCAGTGCCCCTCCAGGGCCCTGCCTGCTTCAGATGTGTGTGGGGGTGGGGGTGCAGTAAATGTGTGTGCCAAGCAAGGCCCAGAACCTCCAGGGAGCTGAGCCGAGCGCTCACTGCATGCCCTGTCTGAGGAGCATGCAGGCTGGTGAGGCCAACAGAGAGGCCCTGGGCATGGAGCGGAGTCTGGGAGGAAAGCTAGCTCCCTGGGCTGGGCTAAGGCCCCCTGAGCTTCCGGGAAGGGCACTGGGAGGTGGGAAAGGCATTCCTGTTGGTCGGGCCGGAGGAGTCTGGATCCTGTTTCCGAACACCATGTTTTCAGAAATAGTCTTGCTCTGTACTTGGGCTGGAGGACAGTGGTACAATCTCGGCTCACTGCAGCCTTCCACTCCCTGGCTCAAGTGATTCTCCTGCCTCAGCCTCCCAAGTAGCTTGGACGACAGGTGTGCGCCACTGTGCCCAGCTAGTTTTTGCATTTTTAGTAGAGATGGCGTTTTACTGTTGGCCAGGCCGCTCTCCAACTCCTGACCTCAATCCATCTGTCCACCATGGCCACCCAAAGTGCTGGGATTACAGGCATGTGCCTGCACGCCCAGCTAATTTTTTTTTTTTTTTTTTTTAGTAGAGATGGGATTTCTCCACGTTGGTCAGGCTGGTCTCGAACTCCTGACCTCAGATGATCCGCTCACCTCGGCTTCCCGAAATGCTAGGATTACAGGCATGAGCCACTGTGCCCGGCCAAGTTCTTTTATTTTTGAGATGGAATCTCGCTCTGTCGCCCAGGCTGGAGTACAGTGGCATGACTTGGCTCACTGCAACCTCCGCCTCTAAGGTTCAAGTGATTCTCCTGCCTCAGCTTCTCAAGTAGCTGGGATTACAGGCACTGCCTCCACACCCTGGTAATTTTTGTATTTTTAGTAGAGACAGGGTTTCACCATGTTTCCCAGGCTGGTCTTGAACTCCTGACCTCTGATGATCTGCCTGCCTCGGTCTCCCAAAGTGCTGAGATTGCAGGCATGAGCCCCTGCACTAGGCTGTGATAAGTTCTTTAGAGTTACTTGTAAAATAAGCTTAATTGTAAAAATAAATTTTTATAAAAGTTATCCTTTGGCTGGGCACAGTGGCTCATGCCTGTAATCCCAGCACTTTGGGAAGCCGAGGTGGGTGGATCATGAGGTCAGGAGTTTGAGACCAGCATGACCAACATGGTGAAACCCCTTCTCTACTAAAAATACGAAAAAGGAAATTAGCCAGGCATGGTGATGAGCGCCTGTAGTCCCAGCTACTCAGGAGGCTGAGGCAGGAGAATTGCTTGAACCCGGGAGGTGGAAGCTGCAGTGAGCCGAGATCACACCACCGCACTACAGTCTGGGCGGCAGAGCGAGACTCCGTCCCAAAAGAAGTTATCTTTGAGGCTGGGTACGGTGGCTCACACCTGTAATCCTAGCACTTTGGGAGGCTGAGGCGGGCAGATCAAGAGGTCAGGAGATCAAGACCATCCTGGTCCACATGGTGAAACCCCATCTCTACTAAAAATACAAAAATTAGCTGGGTGTAGTCGCATTTGCCTGTAATCCCAGCTGCTGGGGAGGCTGAGGTAGGAGAATCACTTGAACCCAGGAGACAGAGATCACAGTGAATCAAGATTGCACCACTGCACTCCAGATGGGGGGATAGAGTGAGACTGCCTCAAAAAAAAAAAAAAAGATGGATCCAAGATGGCTGATCGCTAACAGCTCGGAATTGTAGCTCCCAGTGAAAGCTCAGAAAACGTGAGGACGCCACACTTTCAGACGAATTTTCGTTGCTCACAGACCAGAAGATTTCCAGTGGAGGAGCCCCGCGGGTCGCCAGCGTGACTTCTGTGGCTGGCGCAGTGGGTTTGTCGTCGCCTCGGTGCGGCAGCTCTTCATGCACAGTGAGCGGGACTGGTTCCCCTACTGACTGGTGTTTGGAGCTCCGGGAAGGCAGAGCCGCTTGTTGCGGACTCAAGAAGGAAGCCAGACCGGAGATTCCCAGGCAGAAGAGCACCATCAGTCTTATCGCTGCTGTTTTGGCCGGCGCAGTGGGTTGCTCGGATTCCAGCACTGGGAATCAATAAATTGGACGTCCACTCAGAAACCTAATTAGAAAGGCGGTAATTGTAAAGACATCAGATGGATAAATTCATAATAAAGGGATAAAACAGCCTAAAAAGGCCGAGAAAACTGAAAGTCAGAACCCCTCTCCCTCTACAGGGGATAGCAATTCCTCATCAGCAACGGAACAAGCCCTGATGGAAAAAGACTGTGTTCCAGTATCTGAAGGAGGCTTCAGAAGGTGGATGATAAGAAACTTTTGGGAGTTAAAAGAACTTGTTCTAACCCAATGTAAAGAAACTAAGAACTTTGAAAAAAGGTTTGATGAAATGTTAAAAAGAATGGACAATATGGAGAGGAATATAAATGAACTAATGGACTTGAAAAATACAACACGAGAACTTAGTGAAATATGCACAAGTTTGAATAGCCGAATTGATCAAGCAGAAGGATATCAGAGGTCGAAGACCGACTTAATGAAATGGAACGAGAAGACAAGAATAGAGAAAAAAGGATAAAACGGAATGAGCAAAGTTTCCAAGAAATATGGGACTATGTGAAAAGACCTAATCTACGTTTGATAGGTGTACCTGAATGTGATGGAGAGAATGAATCCAAGCTGGAAAATACTCTTCAGGATATTATCCAGGAGAATTTTCCCAATCTAGCAAAGCAGGACACTATTCAACCTCAGGTAATACAGAGAACACCACAAAGACATTCCTCAAGAAGAGCAACCCCAAGGCACATAATTGTCAGATTCACCAGGGTTGAAACAAAGGAGAAAATACTAAGGGCAGCCAGAGAGAAAGGTCAGGTTACCCACAAAGGGAAGCCTATCAGACTTACAGCAGATCTCTCAGCAGAAACCCTACAAGCCAGAAGAGAGTGGGGGCCGATATTCAACATCCTTAAAGAACAGAACTTTCAGCCCGGATTTTCATATCCTGCCAAACTATGCTTCACAATTGAAGGAAAAATAAAATATTTTATGAACAAGCAAGTACTCAGAGATTTTATTACCACCAGGCCTGCTTTACAAGACCTGCTGAAAGAAGCATTACACACAGAAAGGAACAACCAGTATTAGCCTTTCTAAAAATATACCAAAAAGTAAAGAACATCAACATAAAGAATTTACATCAACGAATGGATAAAACATCCAGTTAACATCAAATGGCAGTAATCCTAAATTTAAATCGACTAAATCCCCCAATCAAAAGATACAGCCAAAACCTAACGGTATGCTACATCCAGACCCATTTTATATCCAAAGATACACAAAGACTCAAAACAAAGGGTTGGAGACAGATTTACCAACCAAATGGAGAGCAAAAATAAATAAATAAATAAAAAGCAGGAGTTGCAATTCTCGCATTTGATAAAACAGATTTCAAAGCAACAAAGATACAGTGGTAAAAGGATCAATGCAATAATAAGAGCTAAGGATCCTAACACCCAGATACATAAGACCCATAAAGAGATTTAGACTCAACGAGACAGAAAATTAATAAGGATATCCAGAACTTGAACTCAGATCCGGAACAAGTAAACTTAATAAGTACTTGTAGAGCTCTCCACTTTAAATACACAAAACATACATTCTCCACTTCAAATACACAAAATATTGATCGGCCATTATTAATACCCATTCATAGAATAAAGCAATATTCCTGTTCTCTCTCCCTCTTTTTCTTCCTCTCTTTTCCTCTCCTTTCCTTAAAAAAAAAAAAGAAAAAGAAAAACAGTGTCTCTTCCCTCGTCCCCTTTCCCAGAGGCAATTTTAGCACTTAAGATTCTTCTGGTAGTATCATGTTTTAAAGCTGGTGGCTTTCAGACTTTTTTTTGAGGCAGTGCCTCACTCTGTACCCTAGGCTGGAGTGCAGTGGCACGATCTTGGCTCACTGCAACCTCCGCCTCCCGGGTTCAAGCAGTTCTTCTGCCTCAGTCTCCCTAGTAGCTGGGACTACAGGCCCGCACCACCACGCTCAGCTAATTTTTGTATTTTTACTAGAGACAGGGTTTCACCATGTTGGCTAGGCTGGTCTCAGATTCCTGACCTCAGGTGACCTGCCCGCCTTGGCCTCGCAAAGTGTCTGGAATACAGGTATGAGCCACTGTGTCCGGCCAGATCTTTTCTTTGTTGAGGCAGGGCCTCCCTCTGTCTCCCAGGCTGCAGTGCGGTAGTACCATTACAGCTCACTGCAGCCTGTAGCTCCTGGGCTCCAGCTCCCCTCCCACTTCAGCCTCCCAGGTAGCTGGGGGCACAGGCGCACACCATGCCCAGCTAATGCTTTTTTCCAGCAGAGACGGGATCTCACTATGTTGCCCAGGCAGACCTCAAACTCCTGACCTCATGATCCTCCTGCCTTGGCCTCCCAAAATTGGGATTACAGGTGTGAGCTACCACACCCAGCCTACTTTCAGACTTTCCTGATCAAAACATAGAATAAACACCTTTTTACATGGCTATGTGATGAACACACACAACTGAGAGCTGTACAGAATAATCTCGCTCATAAATCCAATAAACTCAGCGTCTGCCGTAGTCATGCTGCTCCTTTGTGCCTGTGATCCCAGCACTTTGCGAGGCTGAATCAGGTGCATCCCTTGGGCCTAAGAGGTCGAAACCAGCTTAGGCAATGGAGCAAAACCCGGTCTCAACAGTAGCAGAAGCAGCAGATTTTTCATTTTTCTTAATTAGCCATGTGTGGCTGTGCTCATCTGTGGTCCCAGCTACTCTGCGGGCTGCGGTGAGCCGAGATCGAGATCCTGCCACTGCCCTCCAGCCTGGGCGACGGAGTGAAACTGTCTCAAAAATAAGAACAAAAGACAAAATGTTGGGCCGGGCGCGGTGGCTCATGCCTGTAATCCCAGCACTGTGGGAGGCCGAGGCGGGTGGATCACGAGGTCAAGAGATCGAGACCATCCTGGTCAACATGGTGAAACCCCGTCTCTACTAAAAATACAAAAATTAGCTGAGCATGGTGGCGCGTGCCTGTAATCCCAGGTACTCGGGAGGCTGAGGCAGGAGAATTGCCTGAACCCAGGAGGCGGAGGTTGCGGTGAGCCGAGATCGCGCCATTGCACTCCAGCCTGGGTAACAAGAGCGAAACTCCGTCTCAAAAAAAGAAAAAAAAAAGACAAAATGTTTGTCCTGACTCCCTGGACTGAATTCACAGCACGAATGGGCCGGAATTTCATGCGGTTTGAAAAGGCTGCAGCTGAGTTTCGTACTCATGTCGCTACGTTCTGTGTCTTCCTCTCCGGACCCTGCCCGACACCTGCCTCCTCACCCCTCCGTCCTCCCAGCACAGCCAGCCGTTGGGAGGCGTGAGTTGTAGGTGTTCACTTGATAGTCAGTAATTGCTTAGATTTCTTTACTCTCCACACTTCCAATACCAGGTTCCCGCGCAGCTCCCAGGCACGCTGAGTCTGTGGTTCCATCTCATTGATGAAGTCTCCCATCAGTGGACTTCTGACTCCCAGCCGGGCTGGGTGCCTCCTGCATCTGCAGCGCCAATGTGTCCCTGGAATCTTACTTTATTCTTCTAGGGAATTCTCTCAGCCTCTCTCCCGCTTCCCACGTCCCTTGTGTCTCATTTTTCTTCCCTTTGGAAGAGCACATGTTCCATAGCTTCCTAAGGAAAAAGCACGAGGGGAAAGTTTGGACCCTTAGATGTCTGAAAATGTCTTCATTGTATCCCGTTACTCAGTTGATAGTTTGTGGATAAGCCTGGAATGGGAATCGTCACCTACGAAATTCCAGGACAGGAACCCTCCCCCACGGGATCCCGGGACAGGGGCCGTCACCCACGGGATCCCGGGACAGGGGCCATCACCCGCGGGATCCCGGGACAGGGGCCGTCACCCGTGGGATCCCGGGACAGGGGCCCTCACCCGCGGGATTTTGCAAGCAGTGCTTCGTCGCCTTCTAGTTCCCAGGGTTGCTGTTGAGATAGTTTTAAACTCAGTTTGAGTCATGAGCCTTGGTCAATTCATTGTTTTTTATGTATTGAGGCTTTTTTTTTTCTTGAGACGGAGTTTCGCTCTTGTTACCCAGGCTGGCGTGCAATGGCGCGATCTCGGCTCACCGCAACCTCTGCCTCCTGGGTTCAGGCAATTCTCCTGCCTCAGCCTCCTGAGTAGCTGGGATTACAGGCACGCGCCACCATGCCCAGCTAATTTTTGTATTTTTAGTAGAGACGGGGTTTCACCATGTTGACCAGGATGGTCTCGATCTCTTGACCTTGTGATCCACCCGCCTCGGCCTCCCAAAGTGCTGGGATTACAGGTGTGAGCCACCCCGCCCGGCCAGGTTTTTCTTTTTTAAATAAGATGCAGTCTTGCTCCGTCACCCAGGCTTGGGTGCAGTGATGCAATCTCGGCTCACTGTAACCTCCACCCCCTGGGTTGGGTTCAAGCCATTCTCCTGCCTCAGCCTCCCGAGCAGCTGGTATTACAGGTGTGCACCACCACACCTGGCTGATTTTTGTATTTTTAGTACAGATGGAGTTTCACCATCTTGGTCAGGCTGGTCTGGAACTCCTGACCTCAGGCACTGCGCCTGGCCTAGAGGCTGCTTTTTCTGTGACTGTTTGAGAAGTTCATGGGGAGATACTCCCTCCTACAGTAGCCGTGGCCGATCTGGATAATCAACACTTCGATTTTGGGACATTTTTCCTTGGGTTATTTTGTTGTGATTTCCTCCCCTCTCTTTGCTTTTTCTGAAGTTTCTGTTACATGATTTATTTTGTCTCCTGTCAACATTTAACAGAAGTGTTCATAGAAATGTTTTAACACAGGTAGGGCGCGGTGGCTCACGCCTGTAATCCCAACACTTTGGGAGGCTGAGGTGGGTGGATCACATGAGGTCAGGAGTTGGAGACCAGCCTGGCCAATATGGCGAAACCCTGTCTCTACTAATAACACAAAAACTAGCTGGGCATCGTGGCACACACCTGTAATCCCAGCTACTCAGGAGGCTGAGGCAGGAGGCTGAAGCAGGAGAATCACTTGAACCTGGGAGGCAGAGGTTGAGTGAGCCAAGATTGCACCGTTTGCACTCCAGCCTGGGTGACACAGGAAGACTCTGTCTCAAAAAAAATGTACAAAATACAAAAATAAGCTGGGCACGGTGGCGGGCACCTGTGGTCCCAGCTACTCAGGAGGCTGAGGCAGGAGAATCGCTTGAACCCAGGAGGCGGAGGTTGCGGTGAGCGGAGATCTCGCCACTGCACTCCAGCCTGGTGACAGAGCGAGACTCCATCTCAAAAAAAAAAAAAAAAAAGGAAATGTTTAACAGAAATTTTGTGTTTTCCATTCAACATTTTCTCCAATTGATGTAGTGATTGTTTTATTTCATTTTTAATTTCTGAGACTTTTTTGAAATTAAAAAAATAGCGTCCTGTTTTTGTTCAGTGGATGCAGTATCATCTCTGAAGATATTAACGGTATGTTTTCCTTTTTCTTTTTTCCAAGACGGAGTGTTGTTCTGTCACCCTGGCTGGAGTGTGGTGGTGCGATCTCAGCTCACTGCAACATGTGTCTCTCAGGTTCAAGCGATTCTCCCGCCTCAGCCTCTTGAGTAGCTGGGATCACAGGTGCCCACCACCACACCCTATGTTTAGTAGAGACGGGGTTTCACCATGTTGACCAGGCTGGTCTTGAACTCCTGACCTTGTGATCCACCCGCCTCAGCCTCCCAAAGTGCTGGGATTACAGGTGTGCACCCGGCATGATATGTGTTTCTTTTGTTTTTTTGAGATGGAGTCTCACTCTGTAGCCCAGGCTGGAGTGCAGTGGCACAATCTCTGCTCACTACAATCTCCACCTCCTGGGTCCCGGTTCAAGCAATTCTCCTGCCTCAGCCTCCCGAGTAGCTGGGACTACAGGCACGCGCCACCACGCCCAGCTAAGTTTTGCATTTTTTAAGATGGGGTTTCACCGTTGCACTCTGAGCAGTCTGGTCTTGAACTCCTGACCTCCTGATCTGCCCGCCTGGGATTATAGGCGTGAGCCCCTGCGCCCGGCGTGGTGTGTGTTTCTCAACCCTCCCCTCACCACTGTGTGGCGTCTGCTGCTGCCCAGCTGCTTGTTTGTTGACTTTGCTCTTTCTTTTCCATGTTTGCGGTTTCCCCGGTAGTACCTGGTTTTCTACTTATATTTAAGAACGTGGTCTACAAACCAGCGGCCGGAAGTGGTCCCTGAATCTCCTTTTCCACTTTTAGTGGGACCCAGGACTCTCTGGACACGTGGCTGATTCCAGATACGGTTGCAGACTTTAGCAAATAAAAACACGGGACTCAGGCCGGGCGCGGTGGCTCACGCCTGTAATCCCAGCACTTTGGGAAGCCGAGGCGGGCAGATCATTAGGTCAGGAGTTCGAGACCAGCCCGACCAACACGGTGAAACCCCGTCTCTATTAAAAATACAAAAATTACCCGGGCGTGGTGTCGTGCACCTGTAATCCCAGCTGCTCAGGAGGCTGAGGGCAGATAATCACTTGAACTTGGGAGGCGGAGGCTGCCGTGAGCAGAAATCCTGCCACTGCACTCCAGCCTGGGTGACAGAGCAAGATTCCATCTCAAAAAAAAAAAAAAAAAGAACATAGGACTTCTTCTTAAATTTGAATCTCAGATAAACAAAGAATTTTTCAGTACCAGTATGCCCAGTGCAATATTGAATCTGGCAACTCTAACTCCAGCTCTGTGGCAGGAAATGTACTAGGAAAGCCTGGCACATCCTTTAATAACGGAGGGTGAGAGGCTGTCAGAGGCCACAACAGGCACACCAGGAGGACTCAGGCGCCGAGCTGGAAATGCCTTCGCCGGCCAAAGATGGGGCAACATGAGCATCAAAAGGAATAGGGCCCGGCGCGGGCTCATTCCTGTGATCCCAGCACTTTGGGTGGATCACCCGAGGCCAGGAGTTCGAGCCAGCCTGGCCAATGTGACAAAACCCCATCTCTACTAAAAATACAAAAATTAGCTGGGTGTGGTGGCAGGTGCCTGTAATTCCAGCTACTTGGGGGGCTGAGACAGGAGAATTGCTTGCACCCAGGAGGCAGGGGTTGCAGTGAACTGAGATCATGCCACTGCACTCCTGCCTGGGCAACAAGAGGGAAACTCTGAAAAAAAAAGAGATGGAAACAGATAGAGGGGAAAGAGGAAGAAAGGAGAAGGGAGGGGAGGAAAGGGGAAAGGAGGGGAGGTTTTCACTGGGTGCTGTAGCTCACTCCTGTAACCCCAGCACTTCGGGAGGCCAAGGCAGGCAGATCACCTGAAGTCAGGAGTTTGAGACCAGCCTGGCCAACATGGTAAAATCCCATCTCTACTAAAAATATAAAACTTAGCTGAGTGTGGTGGTGCATGCCTATAATCCCTGCTACTCAGCTACTGGGGAGGCTGAGGTAGGAGAACTGCTTGAGCCTGGGAGGCGGAGGTTACAGTGAGCCAAGATTTCGCCTTTGCACTCTAGCCTGGGCAACAGCTGGATTCCGTCAAAAACAAAAAACAAAAGAACTTTCTGCTCCCTCACCTTCAGCCGTTGCTGGCTGTGTATGGTACCCGAGGCTGACCTGTGTCACCAGCAAGTGGGGCGTCTGCTTTCCCCTACACTGACCTGAGGCCCCTCCGCAAACTGCAGACCGGAAACCGCCTG
The DNA here is from genome assembly GCA_031835075.1 of Saguinus oedipus. NCBI lineage: Eukaryota > Metazoa > Chordata > Mammalia > Primates > Cebidae > Saguinus > Saguinus oedipus. The sequence goes on along the minus strand of CM063175.1, from coordinate 39,260,480 downwards.
TGTCCCCAGGGGCAGATCGGGGATTTCTGACCGTCAGTGCCCAGGGAGAAGCCTCACTGGGTCAGCTACCTATGGCCATGCCCAGCACCTGGCAGTGGGCCCAGGAGACCAAGTCAAGGCCTGGGCGCCCTTGCACCGAGGCAGATGGCCTGTGAGCGCATTCCCCAGGTGCAGACCTGGAGGAACTCCTGAGTTGTGAACTAATGATTCTGTTAAACAAACTTGTCGCCGGGCGCGGTGGCTCACGCCTGTAATCCCAGCACTTTGGGAGGCCGAGGCGGGTGGATCACAAGGTCAAGAGATCAAGACCATCCTGGTCAACATGGTGAAACCCCGTCTCTACTAAAAATACAAAAAATCAGCTGGGCACGGTGGCACGTGCCTGTAATCCCAGCTACTCGGGAGGCTGAGGCAGGAGAATTGCCTGAACCCAGGAGGCGGAGGTTGCGGTGAGCCGAGATCGCGCCACTGCACTCCAGCCTGGGTAACAAGAGCGAAACTCCGTCTCAAAAAAAAAAGAAAAAAAAAAAAACTTGTTTCTCCCCAACCCTCAAAGTAGGCAAGAGTACTTGCACAGTCTGCAATGAAGTTTTTTTTTTTTTTTTTTCTTTTTTCTGAGACAGAGTTTCATTCTTGTTACCCAGGCTGGAGTGCAATGGCCCGATCTCGGCTCACAGTAACCTCCGCCTCCTGGGTTCAGGCAATTCTCCTGCCTCAGCCTCCCGAGTAGCTGGGATTACAGGCACGTGCCACCGTGCCCAGCTAATTTTTTGTAGTTTTAGTAGAGACAGGGTTTCACCATGTTTACCAGGATGGTCTCGATCTCTTGACCTTGTGATCCACCCGCCTCGGCCTCCCAAAGTACTGGGATTACAGGCATGAGCCACCGCGCCCGGCCAAGCTTTTTTTTCGAGATGGAGTCTCGCCCTGTTGCCAGGCTGGAGTGCAGTGGCACGATCTCGAGTCACCGCAACCTCCGCCTCTGGGGTTCAAGCAATTCTCCTGCCTCAGCCTCCTGAATAGCTGGGACTACAGGTGTGCACCATCATGCCCGGCTAATTTTTCTATTTTTAGTAGAGATGGGGTTTCACTGTTTTGGCCAGGCTGGTCTCGAACTCCTGATGTCATGATCCACCTGCTTCAGTGACGTATTCTTTAAATGGTATTTCTGGCTGCGCGCAGTGGCTCACACCTGTAATCTTAGCACTTTGGGAAGCTGAGGTGGGTGGATCACCTGAGGTCAGGAGTTGAAGACCAGCCTGGCCATCATGGAGAAACCCCATCTTTATTTAAAAAAATAAATAAATAAATGGTATTTCTGGGCCAGGTGCAGTGACTCACACCTGTAATCCCAGCTATTCAGGAGGCTGAGGCAGGAGAATTGCCTGAACCAGGAGGTGGAGGTTGCGGTGAGCTGAGATCACGCCATTGCACTCCAGCCTGGGTAACAAGAGCGAAACTCCGACTCAAAAAAAAAAAAAAAAACTAAAAAACTAAAAAAATTAGCCTGGTGTGGTCGTGGGCGCCTGCAGTCGCAGCTACTTGGGAGGCTGAGGGAGAACTGCTTGAACCCAGGAGGCAGAGGCTGCAGTGAGCCAAGACTGCACCACTGCACTCCAGCCTGGATGACAGAGTGAGACTCCGTTTAAAAAAGAAAATCAGGGGGGCCCAAAGTGGCTCCGGCCGGATGTCGTGGCGCTTGCGAAGGCGAGGCCAAGAGTTCAAGGCCAACCAACCTCAGCAACCTTACAAGCTCTCATTGATTGGCAAAAAAAAAAAAAGAAAGAAAAAGAAAATCAGGGCCGGGCGCAGTGGCTCAAGCCTGTAATCCCAGCACTTTGGGAGGCCGAGGCGGGTGGATCACGAGGTCAAGAGATCGAGACCATCCTGGTCAACATGGTGAAACCCCGTCTCTACTGAAAGTATAAAAAATTAGCTGGGCATGGTGGCACGTGCCTGTAATCCCAGTTACTCAGGAGGCTGAGGCAGGAGAATTGCCTGAACCCAGGAGGCGGAGGTTGCGGTGAGCCGAGATCGCGCCATTGCACTCCAGCCTGGGCAACGAGAGCAAAACTCTGTCTCAAAAAAAAAAAAAAAAGACCGGGCGCGGTGGCTCACGCCTATAATCCCAGCACTTTGGGAGGCCAAGGTGGGTGAATCATGAGGTCAGGAGATCAAGACCATCCTGGCCATGGTGAAACCCCATCTCTACTAAACTACAAAAAAGTTAGCTGGGCATAGTAGCACACACCTGTAATCCCAGCTACTCAGGAGGCGGAGGCAGGGGAATCACTTGAACCCAGGAGACAGAAGTTGCAGTGAGCAGAGATCGTGCCACTGCACTCCAGCCTGGGCAACAGAGCAAGATTCTGTCTCAAAGAAAAAGGAAAATTTTAATACATATATAAAGCCAATGAATCTTCGGGAGAACCGAAACTCTCCAGAAAGTAATGAAAGGTGTTCCCTGGACTTATCCACAGGGCTGCTCAGGGCCTTGGGGTCAGACGGGACTGTTGTGCCCAGCCTTTCCCTCATATCTGACCCACAGCAGACCGGGCTCTCAGAACAGAAACCTCAGAGGAGGGCCAGCCTGTGGTTCCGGGTCCGCCCCCACTCCTGGGTTTCGGAGAAGTGCGTTGCTTTGCCCAGGCTGTAGCTGGTCTGCAGCCGCTGGACAAGCAGTGGGCCACATCCTATCAGGGATGGGACGCGGTGGCCAGCAGAGGTGGCCTGGGTACAGGCCAGGGTGAGCCCTCCAGGTTTCCTGCGGCTGAGAGCGGCACTGCAGAGGCAGTCCGGCTGTTGGTCTCCAGGTCTCCACATTGAGGGAGCGCAGAAAGGTCACTGCAGGCTTCTGGATGACCCAGGGACCATGTGCCGCGTGCATGCGGCTGGGGCCGAGCTCCGGGGGATGTCCTCACACCCACCCCGCTGACACCAGAAACAGCGGAACCCCCTCCTCCAAAGCGCCCTCAGCGCCCGCTGCTGGCAGAGCTCAGCCTCGCCCTCCCCGCTGCAAAGGAGCGATTCAGGATCCCCTCCAGGACCTGCGGAACATGGCGCGCCGTGGGCTCTGGAGCAGAGCAGCGTAGCTCAATAACCGAGGCTCAGATCCATGCACACTGGGATCACTACAAACCTGATCGTTTTTCTTTTCTTTTCTGAGACTGGCTCTGTCACCCAGGCTGGAGTACAGGTGGTACGATCACAACTCACTGCACCCTCCACCTCCCCGGCTCAGGCAATTCTCCCACCTCAGCCTCCTGCAGCTGGGATCACAGGTGCGTGACACTATGCCCGGCTAACTTTTGTATTTTAGTAGAGACAGGGTTTCACCATGGCCAGGATGGTCTCGATCTCCCGCCCTTGCGATCCGCCTGCCTCGGCCTCCCAAAGTGCTTGAATTACAGGCATGAGCCACTGTGCCTTCACTTTTTCTTTTTGAGATGGAGTTTCACTCTTGTTTCCCAGACTGGAGTGCAGTGGCGTGATCTCAGCTTACCACAAACTCTGTCTCCTGGATTGAAGCGATTCTCCTGCCTCAGCCTCCCAAGTAGCTGGGATTACAGGCGCTCGCCACCACACCCAGCTAATTTTTGTATTTTTAGTAGAGACGGGTTTCATCATGTTGGCCAGGCTGATCTCGAAGTCCTAACCTCAGGTGATCTGCCCACTTCAGCCTCCCAAAGTCCTGGGATTACAGGTGGGAGCCACCGCACCCAGCCATGTTTTATTTTTGACTGGGTCTTGCTATGCTGTCCTGGCTGGTCTCCAACTTCTGTGCTTAAGCAATCCTCCTGCCTCCACCTCCCAACATGCTGGGATTATAGAAGTGAGCCACTGCGCCCAGCCGATTTTTCTATAATTGCATACACAATTTTTTTTTTTTGAGTTTTGCTCTTGTTACCCAGGCTGGAGTACAATGGCGCGATCTCGGCTCACCGCAACCTCCGCCTCCTGGTTCAGGCAATTCTCCTGCCTCAGCCTCCTGATTAGCTGGGATTACAGGCACGCGCCACCATGCCCAGCTAATTTTTTTTTTTTTGTATCTTTAGTAGAGACGGGGTTTCACCATGTTGACCAGGACGGTCTCGATCTCTTGACCTTGTGATCCACCCGCCTCGGCCTCCCAAAGTGCTGGGATTACAGGCTTGAGCCACCGCGCCCGGCCTTTTTTTGTATTTTTAGTAGAGACGGGGTTTCACCATGTTGACCAGGATGGTCTCGATCTCTTGACCTTGTGATCCACCCGCCTCGGCCTCCCAAAGTGCTGGGATTACAGACGTGAGCCACTGTGCCCGGCCCACAGTTTTTTTTAAAGAGACGGGGTCTCCCTATGTTGCCCAGGCTGGAGTGCAGTGGCTATTCACAGGTGTGATCCCACTGCTGATCAGCACCGGAGTTTTGACCTGCTCCATTTCCAGCCTGGGCCAGTTCACATAGGGCCCCCTGTGTCCCAAGGCCACTCCTGGCAGTCCCGCTGCAGCCGCGTCCTCAGGCCTGGCGTGGCATTTGCTGTCACAGGTCGCTCCCTGGAGTCCGTCCTCACCCCTCCAACCTGCCACACCCCACCGTCTCATTCCCTCGAACACACTCGGCATAGTCCAGGAGGCTGGGGTCTGAGAGGACAGTGCCCAGCAACCCTGCCACCCAGGAGGTGCTCAGCAAATGCTCCTCAACAATGGGCAGAGGGAATCTTCGCCCGTCACCTTCCACTGCGTGGGCACAGGCCCATGTCTCTGTCTGTGTTTCTGTGTGCGTGTCTGTGGGTGTCTCTGTGTCTGTGTGTGTCTTTCGAGGTGTGTGTGCCTGTGTGCCTATGTTTCTGTACGTGGCTCTGTGCATGTTTCCATGTGTCTTTGTGTATCTCTGTGTGTGTGTGTATGCAGCTGTGTGGGTCTCTGTGTGTTTCCTTGTGTGTATGTGTGTGTGTCTGTCTTCATGTGCATGCATGTGTGTCTGTCTGCCTCCACCTGTCTTTGTGTGTGCATGTGTGTGCATGTATGTGTATGCATGCATGTGCACGTTCATTGGAGCATGAGCTTGACATGCTGTGCATGTGTGTGTACATGTGTGTCTGTGTGCATGCTCATGGGAGTATGGTTTTGGCTATGCTGTGTGTGCATGAGTGTGTATGTGTGTGCACGCTCATGGGAGTATGCGCTTGGCTGTACTGTGTACATGTGTGTGCATGCATGTGTATGTGTGTGCCTGTATGTGCACTCATGGGAGTATGGGCTTGGGTGTGCTGTATGTGCATATGTGTGCGAGTGTGTGTCTGTGTGTGCACACTTGGGAGTATGGTTTGGTTGTTCTGTGTGCAGTGTGTGCATGCATGTGTGTGTACACACTCATGGGAATATGGGCTTGGCTGTGCTGTGTGTGCATGTGTGTTGGTATGTGCACGCTCGTGGGAGCATGGGCTGTGCTGTGTGCATGTGTGTGCACGCTCATGGGAGCATGGGCTGTGCTGTGCGCATGTGTGTGTATATGTGTGTCTGTGTGCATGCTCATGGGGTGAGCGTGGGCTTGGTGTGCTCTGTGCATGTGTGTGTATATGTGTGTCTGTGCACGCTCATGGGGTGTGTGGGCTTGGTGTGCTGTGCATGTGTGTGTATGTGTGTGCACGCTCATGGGGTGAGTGTGGGCTTGGTGTGCTGTGCATGTGTGTGTATATGTGTGTCTGCACGCTCATGGGGTGAGCATGGGCTTGGTGTGCTGTGTGCATGTGTGTGTATATGTGTGTCTGTGTGCACGCTCATGGGGTGTGTGGGCTTGGTGTGCTGTGTGCATGTGTGTGTATATGTGTCTGTGCACGCTCATGGGGTGTGTGGGCTTGGTGTGCTGTGTGCATGTGTGTGTATATGCGTGTCTGTGTGCACGCTCATGGGGTGTGTGGGCTTGGTGTGCTGTGTGCATGTGTGTGTATATGCGTGTCTGTGTGCACGCTCATGGGGTGTGTGGGCTTGGTGTGCTGTGTGCATGTGTGTGTATATGTGTGTCTGTGTGCACGCTCATGGGGTGAGCGTGGGCTTGGTGTGCTGTGTGCATGTGTGTGTATATGTGTGTCTGTGTGCACACTCATGGGGTGTGTGGGCTTGGTGTGCTGTGTGCATGTGTGTGTATATGTGTGTCTGTGTGCACGCTCATGGGGTGAGCATGGGCTTGGTGTGCTGTGTGCATGTGTGTGTATATGTGTGTCTGTGTGCACGCTCATGGGGTGAGCATGGGCTTGGTGTGCTGTGTGCATGTGTGTGTATATGTGTGTCTGTGTGCACGCTCATGGGGTGTGTGGGCTTGGTGTGCTGTGTGCATGTGTGTGTATATGTGTGTCTGTGTGCACACTCATGGGGTGAGCGTGGGCTTGGTGTGCTGTGTGCATGTGTGTATATGTGTGTCTGTGTGCACGCTCATGGGGTGTGTGGGCTTGGTGTGCTATGTGCATGTGTGTGTATATGTGTGTCTGTGTGCACACTCATGGGGTGAGCGTGGGCTTGGTGTGCTGTGTGCATGTGTGTGTATATGTGTGTGCACGCTCATGGGGTGAGCGTGGGCTTGGTGTGCTGTGTGCATGTGTACACGTGTGTCTGTGTACACGCTCATGGGGTGAGTGTGGGCTTGGTGCGCGCTGCCTGTGGTTCTGAGTGCCTGTGGTTTTTCTTCTCAATGAGCCGGGCTGCCTGGAATGTTGAGTCACCAGAATGGCAGCCTACATCAGGTCCTCAGTGTGGGCATGGGGCCAACTGACCCCTCTCGCTCCACCCTGCCTCCGAGAGAAAGACAGTCCAGAGCAGTGGTATATTGGGGGCTTGGCCAGGGCACGGCAATGCCAGGGGCTTTGTTTTGTCCTGTTCTGTCGTCTTCTCAGGGGGAAAAATGCCAGGCCAGGCTGGGAACTAAGTCACATACTCACAACTCTGGCCATGTCCCCGGCTAGCAAGGGCTCCACAGTCCCAGCCTAGGAAGGGGCAGGAGGGGCACAGGTCAGTGGCCACGGGAGGAGCAGGTGGTCTGGTCACTGCTGGTCCTGCTCTCTCCTGTGGCTGTTTCTTGCTGAGGACCTAACAGGCAGGAGCAGGTAAGAGGCCTGGGGGCCTCACAGCCTTTTGCTCCTTGCCCAGGGCCCCAGGGAGGTCAGCTGCCCCGTGGCCCTCTCAGACCACAGCCTCTGGCAAGCAGGTCAGTTGGCTGGAGCCGCTGCCCAGAGAGGGAAGGCTCTGCAGGGCGTGAGACGTGCCCTGCCCTGAGGCTGTCGTGTGCATCAGGTACCCCTCTGGGCCTGGAGCGGACCTGGCTCCCCTCCTAGACCCTTCCAGACCCAAGGGCTGACCCTGTCCCCCACACCTGAACTGCTGTCTGTCATCCTCCCTCCACAGGGGAGAGAGAGAACAGGGAGTGTGACCGAGGGAGACAGAGGGAGACAGACGGCAGAGGCCGAGGCCCCAGGGTGTGTGATGGAGACAGACCCGCCGGCAGGCCGCCAGCACTAATATAAACCAGTTGGAAAAACAGGAGGAGAGGCCAGCAGAGGCCAGGCCTTGAGGCTGGCCAGGTGGGGCTTGTTTTTCCAGAATGAAAAGCCCAGGGAGGGAGCAGGGCTGTCCAGTTCAGCCCAGAAGCCGGTTTGGAAAGGGGCTCCGCCCACCCGGCCAGCCAGAGTCTGACAGGTTCCGGGGGTTGGGAGGGGGGGGTCTTGTGTCCTAACAAGGTCCCGGTCCCAGTCCTGCCCATAGCCGCCCCCCCACCCCCGCCACACCCTCTCACTGGGGCAGCAGCGAGGCTCCTCCCCTTGCCCTGAGACCAAGACTGATCAGACTGGGTTTCCCACTGTCCGAGGACTTGGGGACTAGAGCGAGGCTCAGGGGCGAGTTCCCCACCCACTGGGGCCATAAGGAGCGCTCACTCCAAGTGGGCGGGCTGAACTCTGCGCTGAGCGTTTCTTGCGGTTGTTCAGTTTTTTTTTTTTTTTTCTTGAGGTTTGCTTAACTAGAAGGCGTGGGTTTGGTACACAGTGTGGCTCTGTCATTTTGCATTTGTTTATGTGACTTTGTGAGTTTTCCCAGAGTTTCAAATTTGTGCCTTCTTTGGTGGGGTCGCACTCTCCCCTTCCTGCAGGAACCCCTAACCCGGGACCTGGTTTCAGGGACAGCAGGACAGCCCCGGGGGACAGGGCCAGCAGGGGAAAGGTATGCCACACCCAGGACCCCCAGGCCTCACAGTACTCAGGGCACCCCCCGCCGCTGACTCTGCAGGTTGTAAAGGGGATGACTGGCCAGCAGCGTCCAGCATCCTGTCCCAGGAGAGTCCACTGTGGCCCCCGAGGAGATGGTACTCAGGTCATGCGGGCTAAGGGTTGGAGCTGGAAGGGAATCTGGTCTGAAGGAGGGTGCCAGGGCGTACAGTGGGTTGGGGGGGTCCCTGCACTGGGAGGACTTTCTGGGGCCTGGAGCAGGCAAGGGGAGGCCCCTGCCCTGAGGTGGCTCACATGGGGGGAAGCCAGAGGCAGAGCCGAGGGGACACCAGACAGTCCCAGCTCTGCGCAGTCCAGAAGGCTCCCAGATGTCAGACACGCCCGCACAGCATCAGGGACCCACGCCCTCTGACCGTCTTGTCCCCCCAGCGGTGGGGTCACTACCCCCTCCCCAGGCCTGTCAGGGACCCACGCCCTCCGACCGTCTTGTCTCCCCAACGGTGGGGTCACTACCCCCTCCCCAGGCCTGACCAAAGAACGACTGGGCCTCTGCTCCCACACTGCCCCTCCCCAATAGCACAGCAAGGATGGGGGAGCCAAGGGGCCCGGGAGGAGCCAGAGGGGGCGGTCCTCAGGCAGCCGACCGGCCCAGGGCTCCGTGATGTCACCGCGGGTGCTAAGGAGGGGGAGGGGTCGAGCTGTTTTTCTGGAGACAGACTTAGAGCTGAGTGGGACCAAGCCTGGGGTTGGACGGGGGGCCATGGCGCTGCCACCCCGAATCCTGCTCTGGAAACTGGTGCTTCTGCACAGTGAGTGTGGGGCGCTGGGAGGGGCTGGGGGACAGCACATGGGGCTGCGCAAGTCCCTTTTGACAAAACCGCCTGTCTGAGCTTGGACCAGGAGGGGAGGGAAGGCCTCACGGGGAAGAGGACAGGTCTGGGGGCACTTGGGAGAGCGGATCTCAGAGGGTGTGACGTCTTTAGTTAACCAGCCTCACCTCGCTAGGGAGCAGAGCCCAGAGGGCCGAGAAGGGCCAGGCAGCCTCTCCCTCAGGGCCCCTCCTGCACCCCAGCTTGCTGGGGGTCTGTGCTTCTCCCAGTTGTAAGGAGTGGGTCAGGGATTGAGGGGAGCCGGAGAACTGTGGGGCCTGAAGGGTCTGTTCCAGCCCCCGCTCCCAGGCCCAGGCCGGCCTGCTGACTGGGCACATTCCTCTGGGAAGCTCGCAGGCTCCCAGCCACATCTCTGGGGCAGTTTTCATGTAGGATCTATGGGAGAAAGCAGCCCCCAGTGTGGAGTCACAGGATGGAAACAGCTTTTATTACCCACAGGCCCCGGGGCGCGGGGCCCACTGGGAGGCTAGGGCAAGCGGGAAGAGACAAGGACCCCAGCCCAGGGCTTTCCGCACACAAGTCTCCCTCGGGGAGCTTTTTTTTTTTTTGGACAGAGTGTCTCTCGTCATGGCGGCTGGAGCGCAGTGGCACGATCTAGACTCACTGCAACCTCCACCTCCCAGGTTCAGGCGATTCTCCTGCCTCAGCCTCCCGAGTAGTTGGAACTATAAATGCTCATCATCACACCCGGCTAATTTTTTATATTTTCAGTACAGACAGGGTTTCACCACGTTGGCCAGGCTGATCTAGAACGTCTGACCTGAGGTGATCCACTTGCCTCAGCGTCCCAAAGTGCTGGGATTACAGGGGTGAGCCGCCATGGCTGGCCGGGGAGTTTTAACTGGTGGTTTTAAAGCAAGCAGCACGAGCCCAGGGGGACGCACTGTGACTGTGTGGGGACTCTGTCATGTGGCTGTGGAGCTCGGGGTCTTTCGGGACACAGGGTTTGGTCACCAGAGGATGGTTGCGTTGGGCGGGTGTCTGGGTGGGCCAGCTTGAGGAAGGGGGACATGAACTGGAAACCGTCTCGGGTGGCAGCCCTGCTTCCGGTCGGAGGAAGTCCAGCCTAGATTCAGGGTGGATGCTGAGGCAGCCTAAACCGATGCCAATTCCCTGCAAGCAGGAACGTGGGCCTGTGGGGTGGCAGCCGGGGTCACCACCCACATTCACCCTTCAGCCTCTGCCCCTATGGAAGCACCTCAGGGGCTGCTCTGAGCCTTGGGTATGGTGTGGGGTCTGAGGACCCTGGGGCCTGGGGCACACACTCCCCCGATGGAGAGTGGGGGACCCCACAGACCCAGCCTCGGTCCAGCGTTGGTGCTCTGGGTGACTGGGCTGCAGCCAGGCAGAGTGGTCCCAGGGACAAGCGCACACCCCAGAACCAGCCGGCTTGGGGCCTGGCCCTGGGGCCCACACCCACGGCCTGGTTTCCCCACCCCACAAGGGTAGGTGGCATCCACAGCCCAGCAGCGTGACACGGAGGGCTACCTGACCTGTGTGAGGGGAGCCCTCCACGCACCTAAGTGGACCTCACAGCACCCACCTTGTCCGGGACCACAGGAGGGATTCTGGGGATCAAGGGGGGGCCCAAGGCCGGGTGGGGCTGCGGGTGGCCTCTCCAGCTCACTCATCTCCTTCCAGGCTCTGCTGTCCTTCTGCACTCAGGTTAGTGACCCTGGCCACAGCTGCATGTCCCCAGTCCCCCCCAGCCCCTACCGTCTTGCCAGGCCTCTCCCATGGGGCCATCAGGCCCCGCCCCTCCCCGCTGACTCCCCCATCCTCATCAGGACCCTCGGGGCCCACCGCACCCCAACTAACCCCACTTCTCCACCTGCACCCTGGAGGCCCGCCCCTCCCCCACTGACTCCCCCATCTCCACCAGGGCCCTCGGGGCCCGCCGCGGCCGGCAGTTCTGTGGTGTCCGAGTCCGCAGTGAGCTGGCCGGCGGGCGCCCGGGCGGTGCTGCGCTGCCAGAGCCCGCGTATGGTGTGGACCCAGGACCGGCTGCACGACCGCCAGCGCGTGCTACACTGGGACCTGCGCGGCCCCGGGGGCGGCCCCGCGCGCCGCCTGCTGGACTTGTACTCGGCGGGCGAGCAGCGCGTGTACGAGGCGCGCGACCGCGGCCGCCTGCAGCTGTCCCCAGCGGCCTTCGACGACGGCAACTTCTCGCTGCACATCCGCGGTACGGGGGCGGGGCCGGGGTCTGACGGGGCGGGGCCGGGGTCTGACGGGGCGGGGCCGGGGTCTGACGGGGCGGGGCCGGGGTCTGACGGGGCGGGGCCGGGGCGGCGGGGGCGGGGCCGGAAGGGGGCGGGGCCTGGGCCTGACGGGGCGGGGCAGGGGCGGCGGGGGCGAGGCCGGGGGCGGGGCGGGGCACTGCCGAGCTCACGCGCGGCTTCCTCCCGGGTGCGCAGCGGTGGAGGAGACGGACGCGGGGCTGTACACCTGCAACCTGCACCACCACTACTGCCACCTCTACCAGAGCCTGGCTGTCCGCCTGGAGGTCACCGACGGCCGTGAGTGCGCCCCCGCCCCGCCCCCCGCCCCTCGACCCCGCCCCGTCCCGCGCGCCGCTGACCGCGCCCCCTTCGCAGCCCCAGCCACCCCCGCCTACTGGGACCGCGAGAAGGAGGTGCTGGCGGTGGCGCGCGGCGCGCCCGCGCTGCTGACCTGCGTGAACCGCGAGCACGTGTGGACCGAGCGGCACGTGGAGGAGGCGCAGCAGGTGGTGCACTGGGACCGGCAGCCGCCCGGGGTCCCGCACGACCGCGCCGACCGCCTGCTGGACCTGTACGCGTCGGGCGAGCGCCGCGCCTACGGGCCGCCCTTCCTGCGCGACCGCGTGGCGGTGGACGCGGACGCCTTTGAGCGCGGCGACTTCTCGCTGCGCATCGAGCCGCTGGAGCCCGCCGACGAGGGCACCTACTCCTGCCACCTGCACCACCACTACTGCGGCCTGCACGAGCGCCGCGTCTTTCACCTGACGGTAGCCGAACCCGACGCGGGGCCGCCCCCCCGGGGCTCGCCTGGCAACGGCTCCAGCCACAGCGGCGGCCCTGGTCCAGGTGAAGGAGGCCGCCCGGGGACCCGGGAAGGCGGGAGCCCACGCCCCCGGGGCCGCTCTGCCCCTGCTGTCCCTCGCCCAAGGCCCGCGGATCCCAGCGGGGGTGGCCTTGGTGGGGCGCAGGTCGCCCTGGGGCCTGACGCCGCCCCCTCTCGCCCCGGCAGACCCTACGCGGGGGCGCGGTCACAGCGTCATCAATGTCATCGTCCCCGAGGGCCGGGCCCACTTCTTCCAGCAGCTGGGCTACGTGTTGGCCACGCTGCTGCTCTTCATCCTGCTGCTGGTCACCGTCCTCCTGGCCGCCCGCAGGCGCCGCGGAGGTGAGGCTGCCTCGCAGAGCCAGCAGCCCCCGGAGACTCAGGGGGGCGGGGGGCGGTCTTCTGGGCTGGGGACTTGTGGAGAGGGCGGCATTGCCGCTGATGTGTCTCCTTCCCAGGCTACGAATACTCAGACCAGAAGTCGGGGAAGTCAAAGGGGTGAGTGGTCCCCTCCTGGCCCTCCTAGGGACCAGCCTCCCCCCCCCTCCGCCCCTCCGCCCCACCCCGCAACCAGCTGTAACCTCCTCCCACCCTCGCTTTCCAGGAAGGACGTGAACTTGGGAGAGTTCGCTGTGGCTGCTGGGGACCAGATGCTTTACAGGAGTGAAGACATCCAGCTAGGTGAGGGGTGCTGGGACGCCAAGGCACAGGTGCGGCTCTTAGGCCTGGGCTGGGAAGTGCATCCTGGGAGAGGACCTCAGCCTGCTCTCCTCCCACAGATTACAAAAACAACATCCTGAAGGAGAGGGCGGAGCTGACCCACAGCCCCCCACCCGCCAAGAACGTGGACCTAGACAAAGGTGGGGGGGCACCTCAGCCCATTTCAGAGCCTGCCCCTCCCCCAACTCCACCTCACCCAGGATCCTCGAGGGCCCTGCCACCTCCGGCTCAGAAGCTGGGGAGTGCTGCTGGGGGTCTGGGTGCCTCCCAGTGGGATGAGGTGGAGAGCAGACACCGACCCCTGGTACCCTTGGCTTCCAGGGTTCCGGAAGGAGTATTGCAAATAGGGCGGCCCTGGGCTCCTGGCTGGACCAGCAGCTGCGCCTCTCCTGTCTGTGCCCCTCAGGGCGTCTCCTGATGTCCCGGGCTCGCCCCCTTCTAGTGGCTGGTCCCGCTTTCCTGAAACTTGGCCTGGGTGTGTGCAGAGGTCGCCCCCACAGCCCTCTTCCAAGGGTTTGGTGGCCGAATAGCCCCCACCCCTTCAGCCTTTGCTCACGGGTGGCCCTGCCCACCCCTGGCACAGCAAAGATGCCCCTGACGCCCATCAAGCCCTCAGACCCTCCTGGCTTCTGCCTGCTGGGGGAAGAAGACATTCCCAGAGGACACTCTGGTCGGATCCTGGCAGCCTGGAAGCTGTGGTCAGCCTCAGGGAAGGAGTCCCCACTCCTCCCGGGATGCTGCCTGTCGCCGAGGGCTCCCAAGGGCTCCTCTGCCTGTGCCGTGCACAAGTCCAGGCACCATCTGTTCTGCCCGGGGACCTGGTGACTGGCCCGGATGTGCTGCTTTGGGCCACCTGGGGCTGTACCCCCCGCCCTTTCTCTGCTTCCACCCTACCCTAGCCTTGCTCTCAGCCACCTGACAGACACTGGGCTCCCTGTGACTTCTTACTTGACACTCTTCCCTCGGCCCCTGCCTGGGCTGGAGTCTGGAGCTGGGGCCATATTTGGCTTCTGTACTGGCTGAGGACGGGAGGGGGTGAAGGTGGTTTGGGGTGGCTGGTGTCGCCACTCTCAGCACGCCATGTTTGCACCTGCTGGTGGAGCTCCCACCATCACAATAAAGGACACATCTGATTTTTAGACTTGGCCGGGGTATGCCTCTGAAATCCCCCACATGCCTTCCTCTTTCCAGCTGAAGCCCCTGCCATGGCGCAAAATGTCTGGGTCTGGGTCCTCTGGGAGCCAGTGTCCTGGGAAGGGGACATTTGGGCTAGTTCTGTGTGGCGTGCCTCTGGTCATGAAGGAGTTGAGATCCTCTTGAGGGTGGATCTGGACATCGGAGGCGGCGTGGTGGTGGCTGTGAGGACCCAGGGGAGCATCTCTCTGAGACACACCAGTGGGATATACTGGGAGTGGAGTAGCAGGATGCGGGTCGGACACTTGTAAAGGGGGCCAGAGCAAGGAGGCTCCGGCGGAGGCAGCCGGAACAGCAGGGCAGCTCCAAGAGTCCTGGCCAGGCCAGCACGGACCCGGCCCTGGAATCCTTTCCCGCTCAGTTATAGGCTGGTCGGGCCCAGAATCTCAGCCCAAGTTCAGCGGGGGAGGCGTGGGGGGAGCGGTGGGGGCAGGAGGGCCCCGCGGCCCGGGGTCCTGGCAGCAGAGACCAGCGACAAAGGACTGCTTGAGGCCGGCGTCACCACCCAACCCATCCTCCAGTCCTCCCAGGACAGTGCGGATGGAAAAGCGTATGGTGGCCCAGGAGGACCCCACAGCAGCACAGGTGGGGAGGGAGGCGGATCTGGGGAGGTGTGGCTTGAAGATGCACCTCCCTCCCAGCCCGGTGACCTCTGGCCCCACCAGCGCCCACAACATCACTGGACAAGGTCCCTCCTGGCAGGGCCCTAGCTGGACCACGTCTGCGTCAGCACCGGATCTGGCCTCAGGCCTCTGGCTTCCAGCCTCTCTATTGACTTGTCTAGGGTCAGGCCCCGGCATCTGTGTGGCTCCTCCTCTGCTCTGTGGCCGCCTGCGTCTGGCCTGGGGCAGGGACTGGCTTCCTCCCTTCCCAGGCCCTCAGCAGACGGCCCTCTTAGGTCTTCCTGCCTGGCTTCCAACGTCTGGGGAAACCAAGGGCTGCGGGAAGGTGGCCCAGGCTCCAGGCACAGTGGGCTGGCTGCCGAGCTGGCCGGGCTTGGCTGAGTGGACGCCACGGCTCTCCGGCACAGAACCGGGGTGCAGGCAGGGCCAGGACACGGGGTCCAGCCTGACCGTCCAAACGCGGGGCCTGCACTGGGTGATGGGTTTCTCTCCGAGGCGGCGCAGCCCCGGGCATGGTCATGGCCCGACAGATGCGAGAGTCCCAGAATCCTGCCGGCTTCCTGGGGACCGGGCCTAAGGGGCTCCACGCGCATCCACGCGCCCCCTTCCCCATCGCTCCAGCCCGGTGCAGGCCCCTCCTAGCTCTCCCCAGCCTGGGTCGCCCTCTAGTGGCTTCCGCGCTGCCTGCTGGGGTCGGGCCGGGAAGGCCTCCAGCCCCGCTGGCCCCGGAGCAGCGAGCCCGGACGCCCAGCGGCCTTAGGAAGCTGCTCGGGGTCCGCCCCTGCCCTGCAGAGGACCCCAGGACGAAATCTCTTCCGCCGCCGCCGCGCGCTCCGACGCATCCGTGCCCGCCCCTGCCCACGCGCGCGCCGCTTTCGCCCGGCCTGAAGCCCGGACCCCGTGGGACCCGGCAGAGGGCCCGCGAGCCGGGAGCCTTCGCGAGGGCGCAGAGGGACCGGACGCGTCCCCAAGGTCCCTCCGCCCGCCCCGCGCGTCCCGGCGCCCACAGGCCCAGGGCCTGGCCACACAACACAGGGCCTCACCGGGGAAACTGCGGGCGCCCGAGCGCGCGGGCCCGCGCGCGGGGGCGGGGCCGGGGCGAGCGAGGACGCCTGCGTCTGCGCCTGCGCAGCCTCTCCTCGCCCCCGCCGCGGGCTCCCGTGACGTCACCACCGCGCGCTCGGGCGCCCCCCCGCGGCCGCGCTCAGGGCCCCGGGCCGGGCGGTCCCTTTAACGGCGCGGCCCGAGGGGCGCGGGCGGGAGCGCGGCGGGGCAGAGCGCGCCCTCCGTGCGGCGTCCCTCGCGCCGCTCCCGGGCCAGGGGCGGATGGGCGGCCGTGGGCCGCGGGGCAGCAGTCGGGACGCGCGCGGGAGCCGGGGGCGGCGGCCGAGGCCTGGGCGGTCGGGCGGGGGCGCCCGGGGGCCTCGGCGCGGCGGGGCCGGGAGCGGCGCGGGCCGGGCGGGGCGCAGGCGGGCGGGCGGGGAGCGCCCGGCGTCCGAGCCCCGGGCCGGGCCCTGAGCGCGCGGGCTCCGCGCCGCCGCCGCGCCATGGCGGAGACCAAGATCATCTACCACATGGACGAGGAGGAGACGCCGTACCTGGTCAAGCTGCCCGTGGCCCCCGAGCGCGTCACGCTGGCCGACTTCAAGAACGTGCTCAGCAACCGGCCGGTGCACGCCTACAAATTCTTCTTCAAGTCCATGGACCAGGACTTCGGGTCAGTCGGCCGCCGGGCCCACGCGAACCTGGCGCGGGCTCGGGGCGGGGGGTCCGGGGCCGCCCGCGCTCCCGGGACTTGCGACCGCGACGCGCCTCCGCCAGGTGCGGCGGGGGTGGCGGCCTCGGCCCGCGAGCGGCGCGCGCCCACCCGTCCGTGAAGCAGGGCAATGGCAGGCGGGGGTCCCGGCCGGGGTCAGAGCCCGTCGGCCGCGTTTCTGCCGTCGGTGCGGGCCGGGGTCAGGGGCGTGTCGGTGGGAAGGGAGCAGGGAGGGGTTCCCCAGCCGGGATGGGGAGACCGGGGGGACAGGTTCACCGACCTGTCTGCTAGGGTTTACGGAAGCTTCGGGAGGCCCAAGACAGGTCGCCCCGGTCCCCTTCTCGGTCCTTGTGACAGGGCCGAGGCCAAGGGCCACTGGTGGCCGTGAAACTGTTCACTCGCCCCTCCCTGCCCTGACCTCCCTGTCGGCCCTTGTCCCCACTGAGCCACAGAGCAACTCAGGCCAGCGGCTGTTTCCGGGCAGCCTGGGTTAGGTCTCAGCGCTGGGCCTCGGTGGTGGCAGCCCCGGCTGAGACCCCTGCTGTGCTGAGCTAGGCCCTCTGGGACGGGGAGCAGGAGGCCTGGCCCTGCCCGGTCAGCGGTAACCTGAGTCCTGAGTCCCGGCTCAGCACTACCAGGGACGGTAGGCCCCGTGGGCCTAGCAGGTGAGCCTGGCCGCTCTCCAGCACGCCGTGTCCTTGTGTGTGGCCGTGTCCTGGGACTGTGACATTAAGGCTGTTTGCTGGATTCTGTGGTTGCAGGGTCCCCCGGCAGCCCCAGGTCCGGTCAAGCTGGGTCCCCGCTGGGGCTGTCTGGGCCCAAGGGACATCTGGACAGCTGTACTTTGCTTCCCCACCCCCCACCAGGGCGAAGCAGAGAGGGCAGGGTGCGTCCTTGGCAGCCTCTGAAGGCCGGGCGCTCCCCGCTCAGCTCGGCAGCCCTCCTGCCCGCTCCGGTGGTTTGTTTTGAGTCTGCTCGGTGCCTCCCCCGCTGGGGGACCCTGCAGTCCCTGCTTCTCTGGGCCTGGGCTTTGGCCTTGAGCGTGGAGTTTGTGTCAGCACACTTTTGTTTTTGTTAGTTTATTATCATTGCAAAAGTTAGCGGAGTCACCAGTGCTCTTTGTCACAGACGTGTGCTGCCAGGAAATGTGTGGTGAGGAGGTGCCCAGCCCCCAGGTTCCTGCCCCTGGACTATGCTCCGGGTGAAGCCCTGGGAGAGCTTGTCTTCCGCTTCTGACACCCACCGGGAGCTGCCCAGGGAGAGACAGCCTGGCTGCTGCCCCTGTGCACTTCCAGCAGAGGCTGCGCCTGCGGGGCACACGTGGAGCACCTGTGGGTGCCGGGCCTGGGAGCAGGGTAGGCAGGTCTGGGTGTTGAGGCAGGCTTGGGGATGAGGGCAGGGAGGAGACGGGGAGCTTCAGTGTACAGCTGTGGAGGCTGCAGGCTCACAGGGACTGGGAGGCACTGGGGCTGCGGAGGTCGGGGTTGGGAGGGATGGACTGGGGTGATGCTGGATGCACGAGACTGGGGTTTGCTCTGTGTCCTCTGACTGGTGGCCTCAGGAGCCTACAGAGATCCCCTATCAGCTGTTTGCTCCTCCCTCCCCTGAGTCGCCCCCGCAGAGCTCTCAGCACCGCTCTGTGGACTACAACCCTGGGGCAGGGCTGGTCATTCACTCACACTCTAGCTTAAGCGAGAGCTGAGCTAGACGGTGGCCCTGGATGCCAAGTGCATGCAGCTGGAGACTGGGGGAAAAGGAGGCAGGCCCTGCCTGGCTGGTCTGTGGTGGCTTCCACGAGAGAGGGAGCCTGAGGCTGGAGACCTCCAGAGGCCCTGAGTCAGGGCTTCCTGTGCCAGCCCCTGCTGCACTCAGCCCAGCCCTGGTTCCACAGCACAGCTGACCACCTTGCAGTGCAGGGAGCCTGGGTCGTGGCTACAGCCACGTGCTCTGGACTGGGCCCTACTCCCCATGCACAGCTTTGGCCCAGTAGGGGAAGGTCCCCCACCTGTCATCTACTTTTCATGCCCTGGTCACGGGTATTCTGACCCTGGAGAGCAGAACTAGGGACGGTCTCTGCCTGATGCTGGGTTTAGTAGTTGGGGGGGGTCTCACCCAGCCTTTGGCTGAGGCAGAGGAGGGACAGTGCTGGGCTCCGGGTCCCCCCTGCTGGGTGTGTGGCACATGCCGGGCCTGCTGGACTTGGAACTGAGCCCGTCCGTTGGGGACAGCTCCCGCAGTTCATCTCTGAGGCGGGGGTGACCCAGGCCCAGGGGCTGGGGGCTGGGTAAAACCAAGACTGTGGCCTCAAAGCCCTGGTCCCCAGGGCCACCTCCCATGGGACTGGGTGCTGTGACAGCTCCTTGTGCCCTGGGTGGTGCTGTGTGGACTGCGGAGTCCGGAGGCTCTGCCTTGCCTGGACTGCTAGGGGAGCTCCCACTCCGCTCTCCCTGTCTGGGGCCTATAGCTCAGCGTCTCTGTGCCCCAAATGCCTCTCTGGTGTTGGGAGAGTCCAGGCAGTGCACCCGCTGCACTCAGAGACACAGCCCAGCAAGGACACGAGCCTGTGTGGCCTGAACCTGGGGAGAAGCTCAGAGAGACCCCAGGACTCAGCGCCACCCAGGGAGACCCCAGGACTCAGCGCCACCCAGGGGACAGGCTGCTGGGAGAGCTGCTGGTTCTGGGGTCACGGATTGGAAGGCCACAGACCCCCAAGGCTGAGAGCCCCGACCTGGGGGAGGCACAGAGGGCTCTGAATGCATGGGACGCCTCTGTGCCTCCTGGCCTGGTCCAGCTATCCCTGCCAGCTTCCTGCTCTACCTTGGGGGAATGGGGTGCAGTCGGGGCCATGCCACATGGGGGGCAGCTGGCTGTGGCCTCTGGGAGATCAGAGAGTCTTCTGTGGCCGGTGTGGCCATGCTGGCTCCCATGGCACTGCATCTGAGTGGATTCCTCGCCAGGGTGGGTCTGTGGGGACAGCACGCAGAGCTTAGCTGGGCCTCACAAGGAGTCCTGAGGTGGGCACAGCACTGGCAGGGGCAGCCCTGTTGGCTGCTCTGAGTTTTCGCAGAGGCTTCTCCAGAGGTGCAGGGAGCCCGGGTGGTGGGTGCACCCCCATGCCTGGCCAGCCTCCGGCACCCTCCCCCATCTGGCTGGGGTGGGGAGGGCAGGGCTCTGCTGAGGCCCAGGCCCCACCCTTCCTTCTTCGATGTTTGGGTTCGGCTGCCGTCCTCCTGACCCAGCCAGGCTGGGGTCTGCATCCTGCCAGGGCAAGGCAGGATTCGTCACCCGGATAGGCTGAAGAAGGTGGAGGCAATAGGGCTCCGGGCCCTGGCTGGGTGTCTGTGCAGGGGCAGGGGGCAGGGACATCTCAGGCAGCCTGGGGTCTTCGCGCACTGCCCTGGGGTCCTGCGTGGCCAAGTATCTCCCTCAGATGAGTCAGAGGGTGCTGGGGTTGGGTGTGGCAGCAGAGAAGCTGCTGCCGGCCGGGCCACCTGCAGCCATGTGTCAGGGGCCGAGGTGGGGACCCTGCTAGGGTCTCTGCTGTGGCCAGATCCCTCAGAGGTGGGGCCTCACTGTGGGCCCTGGCCCCCTGGCTGCAGCTGGCGGTGGCCTGGTGTCCATGGGGCCCGCCTCACCCTGGGTTGCTCCAGCCTTCCAGGTGTGACAGCCCCTCACGGTGGCTCCCTCATCCTGGCATAGGGTCATGGCCTACTTGGGAAGCTGGCCCTCCTCCTCAGGGCTGTGGCTCCTGTGTGGGGCAGTAGACATGCCGGGGTCTGAGAAGTGACCCTCTCTGCTCTTTGGGGGCACCCACCTCATGGCGACAGCCTGGCCCTGGGAGGCCCGGGGAAGTGGCTGCAGGACCCTAGAGGGCTGGGGAGGGGTGTCTGCTCCCACCCAGGCTGGTCCTGCCATCTGTCCACTCTGCCCTGAGGCCTAGGGCCTCCTCCCAGCAAGTGGGTGGGCCAGGGCTTCGGCCCGGGTTTGCTGCTTTGCCGGGGTTTCCTGCTACTTGCTGCTGCTGGGGCCTGGCTGAGTCAAGGTGCCCGGAGCCAGGGGGCCTGGAGTGGCCAGTAGGGGTGGCCCTGCAGCTGGCAGTGGGCGTGGCAGCCACAGGCCGCTGCCTGCCAGGTGTGCGCCCAGGCTGAGCCCAGTCTCCGGGCTCCCATTTCTCTACTGGGCCAAAGTCCCAGTGTGGAAAATCCTGCTGTGCTGGGCACGGCACGGTGCCAGGAGACCGACTTCCAGATCCTACCCGGCCTGTTGCCTGGGCCCCCCTAGAGGTCACGGTGTGAGTGTTGGCCCCGGCCCTGCCTGCCTTGCCCCTTGGCCTGGGGACCTGCTCCTGCCCAGCCACCCCTCTGCGCTGTGTGGGTTACCACCTGCCCTTTGAACTCTGAGCTCGGGTCACTCGGCCTCCTCCTCGTTTGTGTCCCGTGACCCTCTGTAGCCTGCCTGGGTGCCCTCTGCCCCATTCCCAAGCCCATCTGACTGGGGGGTGGCATCTAGACACTGGGTGAGGCAGCTGGCCAGCTTGCCCTCCTGGCAGCTCTGCCGGCTCTGCGGCCCCTGCTGCCCTTCTAGGTCTTGAGATGTGGGGAGGCCTGGTGAGGGGGGTCTTCATCTCCCTGGGTAGGTGGACAGGACACGAGGGTGGTGGGCTGCCTCTGGGGGTCTGTGTGCCCTCCCAGCCCACCTGTGTCTGTCTGTCAGGTCCTTGGGTGTGGACTGTGAGCCTGACTTGGAGTGCAGGGCAGGGGCCAGGCAGAGCCCCACCCTCACAGAGCCTGACTCCAGGCAGGCAGGCACAGGGCCTGGGACCTGAAGGTGCTCCCGAGACACCAGGAGGGCAGTAGGGCGTGGCCAACCTGATGGAGAGGAGGCTGCTGGGGGATTTGGGCTCCTGGTTGGGAATGACAGGTCTTAGTGCAGGGTCAGGTGCATGTGGCCTGATGCCCTGAGAGCTGAGGGGTGGGGGGCTGGTCTGGACCTGGCTGGAGGTGGAGTGGTAGACCTGTGGTCCGGGGCAAGAGACAGGGAACAGCCTGGAGAGCCTTGGCCCCCAGTAGGTGCAACTGCTGTTGCTGAGGAGGCTGGGGCCCGGCCTTGAGGAGTCCCAGTGTGGGGGCAGCCCTGAGGGGTCATAGCCTCCAAGCCCAGGGGCCAGATGAGGTGGGGGTGGTTGGGGACAGGCCTGGACGGCGTCTGGGGCCACCTCATGGATGAGGTGAACTGTGGGAAGCTGGGCACAGGGGCTTTCCCAAGGAGTCCTTACCTTAGCTGTCTCCCACCTGGGGGCTGGGGCCGATGGACCAACACTGCAGGGGCCGGGAGCCTTTGGCTGAGCCTCCTTTGTGGGGCTGGTGGGGTGGGGCAGGGGCCCAGGATGTGACAGAGGAAGGATGGTTCCTGAGAGGAGAATGCGGTCGTGGGGGCATCCACAGAGTTGACATTGCTCACGTGGCAGATGCGTCTGCTCTCCGGGCCACAGGCTTCAGCCTCACCTGTAGAGCTGCAGGGTTGGGCCCCCAGGTGGGGCCTCATGGCCGCATCTGCCCACAGGGTGGTGAAGGAGGAGATCTTGGACGACAACGCCAAGCTGCCCTGCTTCAACGGCCGCGTGGTCTCCTGGGTGAGCCCCCGCGTCCTGGCCCCATCTGCTCACCTGGGGAGCGTTCCGGGATGGGGCTCTTCCTGGGGAGGCGGTGTGTGCGGGAGGCCCTGGCAGGCTGGATGCAAATAGGGAATGGTGCTGGTCCCCTGAGCCCTGGCTGCCCTGAGGAGGCGTCCTGAAGGCAGGTGGGCTGCCCTGAGCTTGCCTGCTCCCTTCACAGCTGGTCCTGGCTGAGGGTGCTCACTCAGATGCCGGCTCCCAGGGCACGGACAGCCACACAGACCTGCCTCCGCCTCTTGAGCGGACAGGTGGCATCGGGGACTCCCGGCCCCCCTCCTTCCAGTAAGGACACCGCAGGGGCTCAGCCCCGATACCCCAAGCCCATCATGAGGGCCACTGGCCGGAGGGAGGGAGCCCTGCCTGGGCCAGTGGGTGGGCGTGGCACCTGCTGGGGCTGGGGTCCCATGGCTGAGGGGTGGCTGGGCTGGGAGGCATCTGAAGGGCTGGGGCCGTGGCCTCCCCACCCCACCCTGCTCTCTCGTTGCACAGCCCGAATGTGGCCAGCAGCCGTGACGGGATGGACAATGAGACGGGCACGGAGTCCATGGTCAGCCACCGACGGGAGCGTGCCCGCCGCCGGAACCGCGAGGAGGGTACAGTGGTCATGTCTGCCCAGCTGTGGTCCCCCAACCTCCCTGGGACCCTATGATAGACCCACATTCCTACCTCACCATTCCTGCCCCCAAGCCAGTGGAGATGCCTGGTAGAGGCTCAGACGCAGCCAGCGAGCTGTCAGCTCCCAGACCCACAGGCGTGCAACACTGCCCAGGCGGCCCCAAACCCGTGACCTCTGGGAGACCCCCAGTCAGCTCCCAACCTGCTGCCCCCACAGCCACCCGGACCAATGGGCACCCAAGGGGAGACCGTCGGCGGGACGTGGGGCTGCCCCCAGACAGCACGTCCACTGCCTTGAGCAGCGAGCTCGAGTCCAGCAGCTTTGTGGACTCAGATGAGGATGGCAGCACGAGCAGGTGTGTGTACGTGATACGCATGGGTCTTCACACTGCACGTCTGTGTGTGCACGTATGCGAGCTGGCGTGCAGATGTCTGTACGTGATGTGCACCTGTGAGGTGTTTTCACACTACACACGTGTCTGCCTGTGTGCATGTGTCCGTACATGTCTCTACATGTTGCTCATGTGTCTGTGCACGTGTGCCTGATTTTGCCTTGTGCACGTGCCTGTGTGCAGATGTACATGAGCATGTGTCTGCTTGTGAGGTGTTTTCACAACGTGCACGTGTCAACTCGGCCCTCACAGCTGTATCTCCCCCAAGTTCCTGCAGACCCACCACAGCCTCGTGTGTGTGCAGGTGTGTGCAGGTGTGCCTCGTGCAGGTGCACAGGTGTGTGCATGCCAGTGTGTGCGCAGGTGTGTGCACATGTGTGCAGGTGTGCCTGGTGCAGGTGCACAGGTGTGTGCATGCCAGTGGGTGTGCAGGTGTGTAAGTGCATGTGTGCCAGCGTACTGTGGGTGTGTACAGGTGTGCGTCTGTGCCAGTGTGCCTATGTGTAGGTGTGTGCGTTTGTGCGGGTATGTGTGTGTGTGCACTTATGTGCATGTGTGCCAGTGTACATGTGTGGGCAAGTGTGCATGTGCAGGTGTGCGTGCACAGGTGTGGGTGTATGCAGGTGTGCACAGGTGTGTACACCAGGGAGTGTGCACTCCAGTGGACGTATGAAGGGTGTGCATGCTGTGTGCAGGTGTGTGCCAGTACATGAGTGTGCATGTGTGCATGTGTGCCAGTGTTCATGTGTGTAGGTATGCGTGCATGCCAGTGTATGCGTGCATGTGTGCATGCGTGTCACTTTACGTGTGTGCAGGTATGTGTGGATTGTGTGTGGGTGTGCAGATGTGCATGCTGTGTGCTAGTGTGTAGGTGTGCGTTCGTGCCAGTGTGTGTAGGTATGCGTGTGTACTGTATGCGTGTGCAGGTGTGTGCACACTTAAATGCATGTGTGCCGGTGTATGTGTGTGGGCATGTGTGCAGGTGTGCATGTGCAGGTGTGTCCGTGCACAGGTGTGCACGCACAGGTATGCTTGTGTGCAAGTGTGCAAATGTGTGCGTGCACACAGGTTTGCATGTTAGCTGATGTGTATGGGGTGTGTGGATGTGTGTGCAGGTGTAGGTGTGTAGATATGTGTGCACAGGTGTGTGTGTAGGTGTGCACGTGTGTGGGGGTGTGCAGGTGTAGGTGTGTAGATATGTGTGCACAGGTGTGCGTGTGTGTAGGTGTGCACGTGTGTGGGTGTGTGGATGTGTGTGCAGGTGTAGGTGTGTAGATATGTGTGCACAGGTGTGCGTGTGTGTAGGTGTGCACGTGTGTGGGTGTGTGTGGATGTGTGTGCAGGTGTAGGTGTGTAGATATGTGTGCACAGGTGTGCGTGTATGTAGGTGTGCATGTGTGTGTGTGGGGTGTGTGTGGATGTATGTGCAGGTGTAGGTGTGTGTAGATATGTGTACACAGGTGTGTGTAGGTGTGCGTGTGTGGATGTGTGTGCAGGTGTAGGTGTGTAGATATGTGTGCACAGGTGTGCATGTGTGTAGGTGTGCATGTGGGGTGTGTGGATGTGTGCAGGTATAGGTGTGTGTAGATATGTGTGCACAGGTGTGCGTGTATGTAGGTGTGCATGTGTGTGGGGTGTGTGTGGATGTGTGTGCAGGTGTAGGTGTGTGTAGATATGTGTGCACAGGTGTGCGTGTGTGTAGGTGTGCATGTGTGTGCATGTTTGCCAGTAACTGAGCTGGCTACGCTTGTTTGTGTCTCTGTTTGCCTGTCTCTGGGGTTTTTGTGTGTGTCCATATGCACATCATGTGTGCAGGGCCTGGAGTGTGGATGTCAGGCACTGAGCCTCCTCTGTAGCAAGCCTGGCCTGGGCCCCCCAGTTCCCAGGTTCAGCTCACCCAGCACTGGGGGGAGAGTTCCATCCCCCATTTATGTTCCCAGCTCCTCTGAGCTCTGATGTCCTGTCCCCAGGCTGAGCAGCTCCACGGAGCAGAGCACGTCATCCAGGCTCATCCGGAAGCACAAGCGCCGGCGGAGGAAGCAGCGCCTGCGGCAGACTGACCGGGTAGGGGGTGGGGTGGGGTGGGGCAGGGTAGGGTCTTGTGGGGCTGAAGGCAGTGTCGGGCAGCCCTGTTCCCCTCACACCCTCCCCGCTCCCGTCCACAGGCCTCCTCCTTCAGCAGCATTACGGACTCCACCATGTCTCTCAACATCGTCACCGTCACGCTCAACATGGGTGAGGCCTCAGGGCAAGGGTTGGGGGGCCAGGGCCGGGGCGGGGGCGGGGGCTTGGCCATGGCTCACTGCCTTTCCCGCAGAGAGACACCACTTCCTTGGCATCAGCATCGTGGGGCAGAGCAACGATCGCGGAGATGGTGGCATTTACATAGGTTCCATCATGAAGGGCGGGGCAGTGGCCGCCGATGGCCGCATTGAGCCCGGGGACATGCTGCTGCAGGTGGGGCTGTGGGGGGGGGCTGTGGGGGGGCTGCGGGGGCTGCAGGTGGGGGGGCTGCGGGGGCTGCGGGGGGGCTGCAGGGAGATGTGAGGCCGCGGGTGGTTCTGTGGGATTTCCGGAGACGTGAGGCTGCAGGTGGGGCTGTGGGGTGACTTGCGGCTGTGGGGGCTGTGGAGGCTGTGGGCGCTGTGGGTGCTGTGGGCTGAGCTCACACCCTGCCTGCACCACCCTAATCCCCACCCCTGCAGGTGAACGATGTGAACTTTGAGAACATGAGCAATGACGATGCCGTGCGGGTTCTTCGGGAGATCGTGTCCCAGACAGGGTGAGGGCTGGGGGTGCTGGGGCAGGAGGGGCCGGGCAGGGAGGCGGGGTGCTGGGGCAGGAGGGGCCGGGCAGGGAGGCGGGGTGCTGGGGCAGGAGGGGCCGGGCAGGGAGGCGGGACCGTGACACCCTTGCCGTGTGGTCACCACTCCCACAGGCCCATCAGCCTTACCGTGGCCAAGTGCTGGGACCCAACGCCCCGAAGCTACTTCACTGTCCCAAGGGGTGAGTGGCCCTTGGAGTATGTGGGACAGGGTGGGCATGGGGCGCCTGCCCAGCCTGAAGGCCTCTCTCCTCTGCCCTGTGCTCTGCCCTCCCACCCTGTCTATCTGTCCGCCTGTGATCGCCACGTGGTGGCCACCCAGCTGACCCGGTGCGGCCCATCGACCCTGCTGCCTGGCTGTCCCACACGGCGGCACTGACGGGAGTCCTGCCCCGCTACGGTACGAGCCCCTGCTCCAGCGCCGTCACGCGCACCAGCTCCTCCTCACTAACCAGCTCCGTGCCTGGCGCTCCGCGTAAGTGGCAGCTCCCAAGGGGCCCAGCAGAAACTGAGGCTTGGAGGGCGAGGCTCTGCCAGCCTCCAGTGTGGCCTCCTGGGCTGTCACAGGGCCTGTCCCCAACACCCTACACAGATGTGTTTGCGCAGGCAGCTGTGCCCACCTTGCACAGCCCCGCCCCACCCCACCGCCGCTCTGCTCCCTCTGTGTGCTGGGAGCAGGGGATGCATGTAGGTCCCTGTGGGGGGTGCACCCAGGGGGTCAGAGGCAGCGCCCGGTCTCCACTCTGCTTCCTGCCACTAACACGACTAACAGCCTGCGCTTTCAGGAATGGGGCATGCGGGGAGGGAGGGCAGGGGCCTGCCCCGTTCTCATGCTGTGATCTGCAGGGAGGGGTGTTCTCCATCCAGTTTGCACCTAGGATCCTGATAAGAAGTGTCTGCAGGAGTGGGAGACAAATGTCCAATCCCCCTGCCCACATCCCTGCCTCATGGGGGTCCATCCTGTGAGGGGCGGGGCCTTGCTGTCACGCATGCTCCAGCCTGGGCCTCCGCGCAGCCTCTGCCCAGAGGCTACCCTGGGTGTGCAGGACCCTGGGCCGGCAGCCTGTCTGCACTGCTGAGGGGGACTGTGCCTTGCAGAACTGGAGGAGGCGCCGCTGACGGTGAAGAGTGACATGGGCGCCGTCGTCCGGGTCATGCAGCTGCCGGACTCGGGACTGGAGATTCGTGACCGCATGTGGCTCAAGATCACCATCGCCAACGCCGTCATCGGTGAGTGGCCCTCCCCACTGGCCGACAGCGCCAGGGGTGGCGATGCGTGCCTCGGGGCTTCGGGCTGACTGCTGGTGCTGGCCAGGAGCGGACGTGGTGGACTGGCTGTACACGCACGTGGAGGGCTTCAAGGAGCGGCGGGAGGCCCGGAAGTACGCCAGCAGCTTGCTGAAGCACGGCTTCCTGCGGCACACGGTCAACAAGATCACCTTCTCCGAGCAGTGTTACTATGTCTTCGGGGACCTGTGTAGCAGTGAGTGGGGGCTTTGGGATGGGGCGGGGGGCCTTAGCCCCTGTGAGGCCCTCACCCACCCTCCCCCGCCAGATCTCGCAGCCCTGAACCTCAACAGTGGCTCCAGTGGGGCCTCGGATCAGGACACGCTGGCCCCGCTGCCCCACCCGACCACCCCCTGGCCCCTGGGTCAGGGTTACCCCTACCAGTACCCGGGGCCCCCGCCCTGCTTCCCACCTGCCTACCAGGACCCGGGCTTTAGCTATGGCAGCGGCAGCACTGGGAGTCAGCAGAGTGAAGGTGAGCGCCCCGCCCCTGCCCTGCCCTCTCCTGTCCCACCCTGGCTCTGCCCCCAGCTTTGCCCCACCCCACTGCTGCTCTGCCCCCGGCTATGCCCTGCCCCCCAGCTCTGCCCCACTTCGCTGCTGTCCCCTAACCCATGCTCCTGCTCTGTGCTTGGGCCCTGGGTGGGCTCTTTGTGGAAGGGGCAAGTGCCAGGGGGACCAGGGAGCCAGTGTGAAAGGGGAGGGACAGGGAAGTGTCTCACACAGGCAGCCTGGACCCCACCTCATCTTGGTGGGGTTGAAAAGGGGTCCTCCGGGAGCCTGAAGGCCTGGGTGACGATGCCTGGCAGGGGTGGTGACTGGTGCTCTTCCTGTGGTAGAGGCAGGAGGAGGCCACGTGGACAAAGGCTGTGTGACAAGGACAGGGCGGGGTGGCCACGGTCAGGCGGGGTCACTTTCCAGGCCTCAGGACACAGGAGGGTGGCAGCTGCAGCCCGGGCAGGGAGCCCATGTGGACAGTGCCATGCACAGCCATGCACCCGTGGCTGGATGTGCTGGAGGATACAGGGTGTCCCTGAGGGGTGGCCTGGTGGATCAGAGGGGCCCTGGTGGGTGGGGTTGGCGAGGCCAGTAGGGTTTCTGCAGGCCAGGACGGTGCAGGTGGCGGCCCAGAGGGCCTAGGAAGGACAGAGAGAGGAGAGGCCGCTAGAGGGCGTGGGGCCGCAGAGAAGCCGCGCTGGGTGTCTGCTGACTGGACTGGCCCTTGTACCCACTTAAGCCCCACCCAGCCCACAATCAGGCCCCACTGGTGGCGGGTGGGTGCCAGGCGGGTGCCGGGCAGCGGGCGTGTAACTCGTGCTATCCCTTGCCTTGTGCTGAACAAGCCTTAGACTGAAGGACTAGCGGAGTGGAACCTTGGGCCGGTAAGCCAGGGTCCCTCCCGGCGTCCCTCTCAGCATGTCCCCACCTGGCCACATCCTCTGGCTCCCACTGCGTCTCGGGAGCCTGGGACGGGGCTGAGCTGAGTTGTCCGTCGGCCAGGGCCCTGGGTCGGGGGACAGTGGGGCCTTGGGTGGGGAATCCAGGACACCCATGGGGTCACTGGGCATACGGGGCCCTCACTTGGCATACGGGGCCCTCACGCCCACAGGGTCACTGGGCATACGGGGCCCTCACTGGCACCTCAGTCTTTCAGCTGCAAGGCCAGGCCCTCAGCTCAAGCATCAGGGTGAGGCGTGGGGGTGCCCAGCTCACTCCGGATCCCCGCCTGCCTGCCACTGCCCCCACCAGCCTATGCCTGCTGCAGCTGCCCCTGCAACCCTGGGGGTGCCACCCTGTCCTCGCACCTGCTTGGCTGTCCCACCTGCCCAGCCTGCTCAGGCCAACGCTCCTGCCCAGTCACCTGGCAGGGGGTGGTTGTTCTGGATGTGACCGAGCCTGGCACTCATGGCCTCCTTCCCCCTCCCGTTCTCACCCCCAGGGAGCAAGAGTAGCGGGTCCACCCGGAGCAGCCGCCGGGCACTGGGCCGTGAGAAGGAGCGTCGGGCGGCAGGAGCCGGGGGCAGCGGCAGCGAATCGGACCACACGGCACCGAGTGGGGTGGGCAGCAGCTGGCGGGAGTGTCCAGCTGGCCAGCTCAGCCGAGGAAGCAGCCCACGCAGTCAGGCTTCAGCCACTGCCCCGGGGCTTCCCACACCCCACCCCGTGACCAAGGCCTATACGGTGGTCGGGGGCCCACCCGGGGGCCCGCCTGTCCGGGAGCTGGCCGCTGTCCCCCCGGAATTGACAGGCAGCCGCCAGTCCTTCCAAAAGGCCATGGGGAACCCCTGCGAGTTCTTCGTGGACATCATGTGATCTGTGGTGCCCACAGTCCTGCCTGGGGCAGGGAGCCGGCGGTCCTGGTGCATGCAGAGCTCGAGAGGGTTAGCCTTAGTGGGGGCAGGCTGGACCACTGCAGTCATCTGCCTGGCAGCCCGGCGGCTCCAGCTCCTGGAAGCAGCTGTGTCTGAGCAGCCGCGTTGGGGTGCTCCCTCTTTGCTCCTCAGTGAGACCTCCCAACCCCTTGTGTCTGGTGGCGACCCCTCCTAGGACGAGAAAGACCCGCTTGGGCTCCGGGCTGACCCCCACACCTCCTACACAGGGTGCACAGGCCCCCTGAGGGACCCATGAGGTGCACGCCTGTAGTGCACAGGCCCATCCCTCTGACCCCGACGGGGCCTCCTGCGGGTGGAGTAGAGCCCCCAGGTCCCTCCTGTTGTCTGGGGTAGGGATCTAATTTATTTATTTATTGCCTGGCCGGTGCCTCAGTGGAGGAGGTGGCCCTACCAGCTGTCCCGCCCGCCCCCACCCTTTGGATGGAGGAGGTGGCCCTACCAGCTGTCCCGCCCGCCCCCACCGTTTGGAGCAGCCTGCACCTTCCCACCTCTCCTTCAGCCACACAGTCCAGTCTGAATGTGTGGACGGGACAGAAAGACGAGAGAGGGCTGGACGTCCTGCCCACCGCATCCCAGCCAGGGCAGAGAGGGTCTGTGGTCCTCGGGGTCAAGGGGCCCTGATGTGCACAGCTGCCGCAGGGAGAGAGGCCTTGGGGAGATGAGCAGTCAGCGGGCCCGTCCTTGGTGAACGCGCACACGCTGCCCGCACGCACCGTGGCCCGCACGCTGGCCCCCGTGTCTACGCTGTAGATAATGTATCAAAGTCCCAGCGTCTAGATGGTTAACGAAGAGCTGCTTCTGTGTAAATGCTGCTTATTTTAGCCACTAAAAGGCGTTTAATTTTATGGGACGGACGTGTGGCCGGTGCCCCTTCTGTCTGGCTGGGCTGTCTAGGAACGAGGCATGGGGTACTGGTCAGGCCTCCACGGGGCCCTGCTGGGAGCGGGCCCTGGGACCCTGTGTGGGCCTGGGGGTTGCTGACCTCGGACCCTGGTGTGCACTTTCCTGTCCATGGTGCTGGCTCCTGGCTCCAGGTCACTGCCCCAACCCCACCTGGGCTCTGTCCCTTGTTCTGGTGAGTCATGACACTACCCCCCAGGCCAGGGACAGAGAAGCCAGGTGCCACTCCCACCTGGGGGGGGGTCTGCGCTGTGGGAACGCCTGTGTCCCCACACCCAGCCCCCGACTGCTCTGGTGCCTGGGTCCGATGCTGGGTGGGCTTCCAGCCATCTGGCTAGGGGCCTTCCTGCGTCTTTTTCCTGAGCTCACAGGGTGGGTTTCAGGGATGCTGGAAGCCCTCCAGGTGTCCTGGAACAGTGGGGCTGGGTCACCTGGGCAGGCCTGGTCTGGGTGGAGAGGGACAGGGACAGAACTAAGCTCTGGGGCCCAGGTGGTCATAGGGGCGTCCACATGCTACAGGCTCAGGGGCCACTGTGGGGTCAGGGTCAGAATCTAGAGCTGGAGAGTCTGTAGGGAACGCTGGTCATTGCTGGCTTAGGGGACATCTCAACTGCTTCTGGGTTCACCGGGGCTGGGTCACAGGGGTCAGGGTCACTCATTTTTTCCCTGAGCTTCCTCTGTTCCCACCGCCATTCCAGCCTTGGGCATCCGGGCCCCTCCCAGGAAGAACTCAGGGGTGTTGAGCCCCGGCTGCCACAGGAGCAGGTAACATCTTGGCAGGTGGAAGGCGGCCAGGATGCCCAGGGTGCAAAGCAGGAAGGCGCCCATCTGCATGGCGGGCCTGAGGGCCACCTGCACGTTGGCCAGGAGGGGCACGAAGGAGACCCAGGTGATGAAATAGGCCAGCATGGCAAAGGTGAGGCCACGGGCGCGGTTGTAGCGGCCGGGCTGGCTCTGCACCAGGAAGGTGCCCAGGAAGCAGAGGAAGGCCAGTATGGCATTGGTGGCATGCACCAGGCCAAAGCTGACCCAGGATCGTGTGCAACAGTGCACCAGTGCCTCTGTGGGCAGCACGCGCCAGTCCGTCACCACCTCCGGTGGAAAGGCCAGCAGGTACCAGGCGCACAGTGCGGCCTCCACCAGCATGGCCAGCAGCACTGCCAGCCAGGCCCGGGGACCCCGCAGGCAGCCCCGCAGCCGGTCTGCCCAGCTCTGAGGCAGCTCTGACTCCACGAAGGTCTCGGCCGCCTGCAGGAAGAGCGTGCTCAGGCAGCCTGTAAGCGGGAGATGGGACAAGGGCTGCTGGGCCAGGCAGCGGGCAGGGCTGGGCTGCCCAGGGAACAGGAGGACGCTAAGGCACACCAGGCCCAGACAGACCAGGCCGAAGCAGGCCAGGGGCCCCCCTGAGGCCTGAACTAGTGGGCTGTCCCGATGGTGAATGAACAGCCCCAGGGCAGCCAGCACAAGCCCCAGTGCCAGGCCCAGCAGCAGGAGCAGCAGCAGCACAGCCGGCTCGCCCCATGTCAGGAACCGAGGCCTGCGGCGGAAGCAGCGTGTGCTCCGCTCCGGGGACCACTGGTCGTGGCGGCAAGGGGTGCAGGTGGGGTCGTCTGTGGGAGAAGAGGAGAAGGGGGCTGGGGGCTGGCCTTGCCCGCCTCCCCGTGGGCTCTGGCCTCAGAGCCAGGACTCAGCAGGACCCCCCCATGCTGCGCTTTGCCCGCGCCTGTCTCACCTGGGTTGCGTCGGTAGCTGCCTGCCTCACAGTCTACGCAGTCGTAGCAGCAGGAGTGGAAGCCCTTGACCCGGCGCACCTGGCCCTCCTGGCACTGCCGCGAGCACTGGGACACGGGCTCCTGGGCACAGGCCTGGGGTCTGGTTCTGCTCGGCAGGGCACGCCCACCAGAGACTGGGACGGCCCCCACCCCCAAGCTGCGCCCTGCCGTGGAGGCTGCCACGGGGCATGGCCAGCATGCCCGCCCTCACCTGGTTGTCGGGTGTGTGCCAGCGCATCTTGAGGCGCTCCGGCCAGAGGCTGGGACGGCCCCCACCCCCAAGCTGCGCCCTGCCGTGGAGGCTGCCACGGGGCATGGCCAGCATGCCCACCCTCACCTGGTTGTCGGGTGTGTGCCAGCGCATCTTGAGGCGCTCCGGCCAGAGGCTGCCGTTGAAGACGCCCACGTCGTGCAGCTCGGGCACTGGGCCCCGCCACACCCACAGCTTCAGGTCATACTCCACGTCCACGTTCCCGCTGCTGTCGAAACGCAGCTCCAGCCCGGCCGCGTGGAAGGTCATGTTGTACATGTTCTGCAGGAGCTGTGGGCGGGAGACGGGGCTGAGCCACCAGCCACCTCCAGCTCAGACAGCATGGCCCTGCCCGGTGGCCGGGCATGTGCAGAGGTCGGCACAGCCCCTTCTCCCAGGCCCACCTGCCAGGGCTTCACGGGGTCCTGCGTGGGGCAGCCCGAGGCATTGCAGCGCAGGGTGTTGTGCAGGGCCTGGGCCACACTGTACACAGCCGCGTAGACGGAGAACGTCTGGTGGTGCTGCAACCTGGCGGACATGTTCTGCAGTGTGACGTCGTCACACTGCGGGCAGCGTGGGCCCACCACATGCTCCTCCAGGCCCTGTTCCCTCTCGCCCAGAGAGGCGCAGAAAGCCGGGTCGGCGGCCAGGGCCAGGTGTGTCTTCACATACTGGGGGAGCTTGGGCAGCTGGGCACCCCTCTGCAGGAAGCCGAGCACTGTGCCCACCTCGGCCATGCCAGGCAGCCCCATGACCAGGTCAGAGGTCAGCCAGGCCTCGCTGGCCACCCACACCTTGGGCAAGAGCCTGCGGTTGATGCTGTGCCTGAAGAAGGCGTGGGCGGCACGCGCGGAGGCAAACAGCAACACCACCTGTATGCTGCTCTGGTTCAGCTGGGGCAGCAGCTCCTGCACCTTGCCCACCCACAGGCCGTCGGCACGGGGCAGTGGCACCAGGCCCTCGTGTGCGATGCAGATGCCGCGTGCCGCGGCCAGGCCTGAGAAGATGCTGAGGCCCTGCCGGCCGTATTCGTCGTCGCTGCCCAGGGCGGCCACCCAGTTCCAGCCGAGCTGCTGCAGCAGCTCCACGGTGGCCATCAGCTGCACGCGGTCACTGGGCACCGTGCGGAAGAAGGAGGGGAAGGTCTCCCGGGTGCTTAGCAGGTCCATGCTAGCCCCGTAGCTGACCTGTGGGGGCCGAGAGGCGTCTCCTGACGCAGGGGCTCCCACGGGAAGGGCTGGGTGGGGGGTAATGGCGTGGGGCACCCACCTGGGGCATGAGGAAGAAGCCAAAGAACTTCCCCGTGACCAGGGCGAGCTCTGACGAGTGGGGCCCGATGACGGCCAGCACGCGGGGCTGGTACTGCGTGTAGTTGCAGTAGGCGGCGATGTCGTGGCTGTTCGCCTTGGCCAGGAACATGAGGCTGGGCTTCATGGTGACCACGGACTCCGAGCACGTGTCGAAGAGGTCGTAGCCCAGGCGCAGCCCCGGCAGCAGGTCCGACCGGTTGTTGATCTCCTCCACGGCCATCTTCATGGCCAGCGCCCAGAGCAGGCCGTTCCAGGAAAACCTGGGGCCACATGCAGCTGCAGGCAGCACCCCAGGCCTGCTCACCCTGACCCCCGCCCTGGGCTGTCTCACGTCCATACCTGGTGCACACGAGGCTGCTGGGCCGCGTCCGGCTGTGGAGGGCAGCCTCCCTGGCCTCGCCTAGGGGGAACAGCCCCCCCAGCACGTAATCCCCCTTCATCTTTAGTTGCCGTGACAGGCACAATGGGGCCCCTGTCCTAAGGTGCAGGAGAGCCCAGAGGCTGAGGCCCAGGACAGCGGAGCCCAGCATGGCAGGGGCAGCTTCTAGCAGGCACGGCAGGTGGCTGCCCCGAGTGGCGCCTTACATGTAGTGAGACCGGGGCGGGGGGCGGGGGGCAGGCAGAGGATTTGTTTAGCAAAACCCTTGCCATCCTTACCTGCCACGCCCTGGGGCCCTGGTGGCAGTCCTTGCTTTCCAGGCCTGAAGGTTTGTGCACCTCATTCCTGAGGCCACTGCCAGGCTCTGCGGCCAACACTGATCTGCAGGCGGGCTGTGCTCAGCCACTGGCCTTGGCCTTGTTCCCTGCCTGTGCCCGAGACCCTCGGCACCCTCCATTTCTGGAGCTGCCCGGCAGGCTGTGGTGAGGAGCAGGAGCAGGGGGGCTGGAGGGCTCCGGGGTCTCAGCTGCCGTGGGAGGGGTGCAGAGACACCCAGCTCTAGGCTTTTCACAGGCACAGAAACACCTCCTACCCAGCCCTGGGAGCTTCAGGCTTCCAACTCAAGGCTGTGCTGTCAGGAGTCGGGGGCAGCCGGCTAGCCAGGCCTCCACCCTGCAGCTGGGTGGGGAGGGCCCTGCGGTGGTGGCAGTGACCTCACAGCCTGCTTTGGAGCAGTGTTCCTTGAGGGTCTTGGCCCTTCTGCTGGGGTCTGATGCCTGGAAGCTGTAGGAGCTGCATGGCCAACTGTCCTCATGCTGCTGACCCCAGCCTGGGCCACTCCTGCCCGGCAGGCACACAGGTGGCTCCTGCTGGGGTTGGAGCTCAAGGCTGGGCCTGAAGGAGGGGGCCATGCAAATGAGGGAGGAAGGGCCACAGGCAAACGAGTGGCAGCTGGAGAACTAGGTGTACGGTGGGGCTCCACCTCACCTCCTGCTCCTCCTCTGCCTCTGCCTCACTTTGGGGGTGCCCTTGGGGACACACCAGGCTCCAGGTGCAGACACTCCACTGAGGAGAGCTGAGGGGTACTTGACTTCAGCTGGGGCCTGGCAGACCTTGCGGACGTTTACCAAGAGGTGCACCCTGGCTGGTGCCTCTTCCCCACAGTGCTGTGAGGGAGGACCCGTGAGGCACACGCATGACCACAGCACAAACACACGTGCACACACAGGAACATGGCGCACACACAAACCTGGCACACAGGAATGTGACACACTACACACATGAGCATGGCACAACACGCACAGCACACAGGAGCATAGCATGTACACGGTGCACACACACAGCACACAGGAGCAGGGCACGTACACATGGTACGCACAACGGTGCACAGGAGTGCGGCACATGCACATGGCACAACACGCACAGCACACAGGAGCATAGCATGTACACGGTGCACACACACACAGCACACAGGAGGGCACACGTGAACGACACATGCGCAGAAGGCCACACCCAGAGCTCTGCAGTCAGCAGCCTTTGCCAGGACCTCGTGCACCTCCCACAGACCCTGAGGTTGGGTGGCGTCCAGGAAGACCCCACCGAGTTGCATTTCCTTTCTGTCCAGGCCACTGCTGTGGCTGGGAGCAGCCCCCACCTCCAGCCACACATCCCACGCAGGCCTCTGCCTTCCCACCCCGGCCTTTTGGCTCTGGATGAGTCTGTCTCTGTTGCCTCACCTGTAAAATGGGCGCTAATGACAGGGACCTCTGTACCTCTCTCTGAAGGGGACAGGCATACAGCAGCCCCAGCCTCAAGGCTGGCCTTTTCTCAGGGCGGTTGGGTGCACCTGCCTCAGCTGTGTCCCTGGGGTGAGGACCCTCCCCACCCTCACTGGGTACCTGTATTCCCCCCGGGCAATCAGGCACTCAGCACACCCCAAGGTCCATGTCCTGGGATGCTGTGATTTATTAACGTTGGAAGACATCGCATGGGTTGCACTCCAAAAGCCTGTGCACCTGCCAGGTAGTCGGGGCTGTCCCTCTGCCACCCTGAGCTGCTGCGGTCCACTGTAAAGAGCCAGTGGCCAGGCTGCAGGAACTGGCCGGTGGTTGGGCCGCGTGTGGCTGGCTGGTAGCCACTGACCAGGCCATGGGGTCCAGGCCCTTCTGCTCCATGCCCCTTGGGTCTCCTGGGGAGAGGGGGCATCGAGGGGCAGAGGGAGAAGGGACACAGCGTTTTGTTGGGAGTAGCAGAGTTCTGGCTCCTGGGGCCTTGGGTGTGCTGTGCAGACCCACGGCAGCTGCGGGAGGCAGCCTGCTGTGTCGCTCGGGAGCTGGTACCCTGCAGGGGCTGCAGGGAGGCTGTCCCAAGGGCAGGGCCTTCTCCGGCCCTTCTGTGAGGAGCCTCGATCTCAGCTCCTGGCCGTTCCACCCCCAGTTTGCCTGGCACGCTGAGGGGCAAACAAGGAAGTGAGAGGTGGGGAGACCCCAAGGGCCCAGACCGCTCACTGTTGGGGGCTTTCTGCTAGCCTGGGCATGGAGGGGGCTGAGGTCCCTGGACTCAGCGTTGCCCACCTGGGCAGACATGGTGTCCCAGGCCTGGGCCTGAGAGGAGGACACACTGGCAGAGAAAGGATGGAGTCTCCACACCCCAGGACCAGTGACTTCACCCCAGTCCGCAGATCTGCCCGACAAGCTGGGGGGTGGTGACCTTTCGGGCTTTTGCAGGCCTGGCCCCCACCGCCGCCCCCTCCATTGTCTGCACCCGGCTAGGCCTGGCTGGGCACATGTGTAACAGGCTGAGGGGGAGCCGTGGCTCAGGTGTCCTGTCCTGGACCGGGAGGGCGGGCCTCTTTGGGCTAGGTGCCACCTTCTCTGCCACAGTCTGTGGCTCCTACCAAGCTCAGCTCACAGGGACAACAGCAGATCTCCTGTTCCTGGGAAAGGAACTGGAGATCCCCCAGAAAGTTCTGCTGTGGGGCTCGCAGCCCAGATCTGCAGCAGAAAAGCCCGCGTGGCCTTGGGTTCCTGCCACTAGGGCAGGTTCAGCAGAGAGTGCTCGGCATACAGCTTCTGGGAGATATCATAGACACGCTCGATGAAGGGGAGGGCCTCACCCAGCATCTGCACAGCCTGCTCCGGGGGCCCCACGTTCATGGCCTCCAGGAAGACCTTGCGTGTGGGCAGGGCACAGAAGGCCACGGTGACGGCGCGGCGCACAATCCAGGGGTGGTAGGCGGCCAGCGAGGCGTTGTAGGAGTCGGTGCAGAGCACGGAGGGGCGCGCGTCCTGGGGGCTGGTGCGCAGGCTCTCCAGGAACAGCTGCAGCCAGTGCAGGGCGCGGTGCAGGCGCAGCACGGTTCGGCAGCCGGACTCGGGGTGGTGGGAGCGCCGCTCCAGGTCCACCAGCTGGCTGCCCAGCTCGTGGGCCACCATGGCCTGCAGGGTGCAGTAGTGCTCGTGCTGCGGGCCGCCCCTGAGGCGCTCCATGATCTGCAGCTTCGAGACCACATCCTTGGAGATGAATGAGAAGACGGCGCCCAGGCTGTTCAGAAACCTGTGGGAGGGAGCAGGGCTCGAGTCCCCGCCCAGGCCCGGGCCGCCCGCCAGGGTGCAGGGGACGCGGCCCAGCCTTCCGAGGACTCACACCCATCCGCAAACAGGCAGCAAAGCTGGTGAGGGCAGCCAGCAGGAGGCAGATACCACATACATACGGGACTCGCCAGGTGAGCCCCCTCAGGGAGCAGGTCCTGTGGACGCACCTGACCAGGCCCTTCCAGCTGGCGATGTAGGGGTCCAGCAGGACCTCTTCCTTCTCATTGAGGCACTGCTTGAAACTGACCAGGACGACTTTCAGATTGAAACCTGTCTCCGAATCATCCATGTTTTGATAGGAACGGCAATGCGGTTGGGCTGGGAAATACAATCTCACTGGGGTCAGCTTGATCTGTGGCTCATTTTCTCTGTGTGTGGAAGGGAACGAGAGAGCTGCGATCCGCTGCTGCCCACTGAACACTCACGCCCCTTACGGAGCTTCCTCCGAGGAGCCACCTGGCTCTGCTCCCAGCCAAGCGGTAGGCTCTCAGGCACAGCACCCTGACACACCCTTCATCAGGGTCTCGTACCCACAGACCTTGGCACGGCCCCTCCTGTGGGTCAGTCCCTGACTCCTCTGGCTTTATGAGACCACTCGGTCGTGCCGTCTGCAGTGGGCGTCTCTGCTGATGCTTTCCTGGTTATTTGTTTTTGTTTCTCTCACTAGAGGCTGTATCTGTTTTTTGCCAGCTGAAGAAATATTTGCCAAGAGCTCTGCCGAGAGCCAAGCACTGTTCTAGGCACCTGGGTGCACAGGGAGTGAGTGAGTCGGCAGCCATCGGGGGTGGGGTCAGACAACAAAGACAGGAAGTTCTGAGGTCACACCCAAGGAAACAGACACAGCAGAAAGCGGAGTCGGGGGAGCAGGGAGTGGGGGGGGTGCTGCCAGGAGTGGGGTGGGGGCAGACATGCTGCCGGGCAGACTGCCCCCGTCTTCCTCAATGCTGCATCCCCAAAGCAGGGGAGAGGCTGTGGGGCCAGCGCTTCCTGGATGGATAGATGCAACTGTTTTCACTACCGTTGCTGAAACTATGAGAACCACAGGGATGGGTGGCTGGGCTAAAGGTTTTACCACACTCAGAAGATTGCCGCAAGGCCCTCCTAGCAGCCCTAGGGAACCTTCCGTGAGTGGCCCAGGCCCTGCTCTGGATTCTAGTGGCATTCACACAGTCAGTCCCCAGACATCCAAGCACCCATGCTTTGTGTAGGTGTCACCAAGCACCCTTGCTCCATCTCCCCAAGTGCCCCAAGGGCCCGCACCTGCTCTGGAGACCCTGGGACTCAGCTGCATGCCCCTCGACCAGGAAGAACACTTGCCCCACTGGGCCTGGAGGTTCCTGGGCCCCTTGATGCTGGGAGCCCTGTCCTGACTTCCCTGGCTGCAGGGACCTGGCCAGAAGCAAGTGGGCAGGTTGCTGGGCCCTTCATCACTGGGGAGCATGGGCTGCAAGCCCTGGCCAACCCATGGCCCAGGCTGCTGGAGCACGGTGGCCCGGAGGTGCTGGAGCCTTGCCTGGCAGGCCCCACAGGTTGGGTTGCATGCTTGGCACCAGGCAGAAGCCCCAGATGTGAGCTCACCGGGTTTCAGGTGTGGGGGATGGCTGCTCTTGGGCCCCAGGAAGATGGAGCCCCAGAGACTTCCAGCACGCCCCTCCCCTCCTCGGGCCTCCGTTCTGTCCACTGAGAAGATGGTCTCTGAGGCTCCGGGGTTTCCTTCTTGGTCACCAGATATTCTGCGGGCCTCGCCTTCCTGCCCAGATCTGAGCCAGTGGTCAACAGGAGCTGCCAGGAGCCTCTCAGGGCTGTGGCTGGTGGCTCAGGGACAAAAGGAAGGGCAGTGGCTGTGCAGGAGGCGGGCAGCTCGCCAGCCCAGGAAGGTGACCCAGGGCACCTCCAGGCCTTTCCCAGGGCAGCCCACCGGCTCAAGGTCAGGGCCGGGCGCAAGGGCCGTCTGAGCACACAGACTTGTGGGGGCCAGCAGGAGACGCGCCCTCAAGGGCTTGGGTGGGACCAGGGCCCTGTTCAGCGAGCAATGCGAGTCTCACCTGGGAAGGGGCTTCAGATGGTACCGGACTGGGTGGGCACTCGTTCGAGTCCCTGCTCCGCCGAGGGGCCCAGGAAGGGGCTGAGGCGCGGGGTGGTCGTGGGGAGGGGGCCGACCTGAGACAGCTCTGTCCTGCGCGGGAGCCCGGACCTTGGCCGCCCGCCCGCTTCAGCCTTCTAGGAGGACGTCCCCTCCCGCTCCCGGCCCCTCGGCGACTTTCGGTTGGGTCAGGCAGGTGCGGCCGCCGAGCCGGAGCCACTCACCTGGGCCGCATCCGGGGTCTGGGCCCCGCCCGCCCGCGCCCGCCGCTCTGATTGGTTCGATGCTGCCCAATCAGGCGGCGCGGTGAGCCGACCCTCATTTCCGGCAAGAGCACCGGAAGTTGACGCCGTGGTGCCTGCGCCTGTGCAGCGCATCTCTGTGCGGGCGGCTCGCGGGCCGGTAACGCGGTGGAGAAGATGCCTGAGATCAGAGTGACGCCCTTAGGTGAGTGGGAGTCTCCCGGAGGGCTGTGGGGCGGGCTTCGGATGCGGCTCCCGGCGGGCTGGGCGCCCCGCTGCCTCCCGGTTCTCGTCGCGGAGCCTGGTGCGCGTCGCGGGCGTCCTCCCGTTATCTCCTCCCCGCGCGGGCGCTGGTGGGAGCCGGGAGGCGGCCTAGTCCCGGCACCCAGGGCCTCCCGCAGTGACGCGGAACGCGAGCCCCGAGTTCAGGCGGCCGTGAGGGGACGACGCAGTGGGGCCGCGGGGCCTCCGCGTTCGCTGTGCGCTTTCCTCGGTGCGTTGACCTCCCTGTGCCGCGTGCTGCCGCTTCCAGTTCCTCAGCCCCTCAGCCTCTCAACCCCTCAGCCCCTCAGCCCCCCAGCCCCTCAGCCCCTCAGCCTCTCAGCCCCTCAGCCCCCCAGCCCCCCAGCCCTCTAACCCCCCAGTCCCCCAGCCCTCTAACCCCCCAGTCCCCCAGCCCCTCAGCCCTCTAACCCCTCAGCCCCCAGCCCCCCAGTCCCCCAGCCCCTCAGCCCTCTGACCCCCCAGCCCCTCAGCCCTCTAACCTCCAGCCCCCAGCCTCCCAGTCCCCCAGCCCCTCAGCCCTCTAACCCCCCAGTCCCCCAGCCCCTCAGCCCTCTGACCCCCCAGCCCCTCAGCACTCTAACCCCCCAGTCCCCAAGTCCCCCAGCCCCTCAGACCCCCAGCCCTCTAACCCCCCAGTCCCCCAGCCCCTCAGCCCTCTGACCCCCCCAGCCCCTCAGCCCTCTAACCCCCCAGCCCCCAGCCTCCCAGTCCCCCAGCCCCTCAGCCCTCTAACCCCCCAGTCCCCCAGCCCCTCAGCCCTCTGACCCCCCAGCCCCTCAGCACTCTAACCCCCCAGTCCCCAAGTCCCCCAGCCCCTCAGCCCCCCAGCCCCCCAGCCCCTCAGCCCTCTGACCCCCCAGCCCCCCAGTCCCTCAGCCCTCTAACACCCCAGCCCCTCAGCCCTTAAGCCCCTCCGTCCCTCAGCCCTCTAAACCCCCAGCTTTTCAGCACCTCAGCCCCTTTGTCCCCCTGCATCCCAGTCCCTCAGCCTCTTGGCCCCTCAGCTTCCCAGCTCCTCACTCCCTTGGCCCCCCATCACCTCAGCCCTCCAGTTCCTCAGCCCCCCAGCTCCTCAGCCCTTCAGCACCTCAGCCTCCCAGCCCCTCAGCCCTTCAGCACCCCAGCTCCTCAGCCCTGAGATGCCCAGCCCCTTGGCCCCCTGCATCCCAGCCCCTCAGCCTCTTGGCCCCTCAGCTTCCCAACTCCTCAGCTCCTTGGCCCCCCAGCACCTCGGCCCCCCAGTTCCTCAGTCCCCCAGCCCCTCAGCCCTTCAGCCCCTCCGTCCCTCAGCCCTCTAACCCCCCAACTCTTCAGCACCCCAGCTCCTCAGCCCTGAGACGCCCAGCCCCTCGGCCCACTGCATCCCAGCCCCTCAGCTTCCCAGCTCCTCAGCCCCTTGGCCCCCCAGCACCTCGGCCCCCCAGTTCCTCAGCCCCCCCAGCCCCTCAGCCCCTCCGTCCCTCAGCCCTCTAACCCCCCAACTCTTAAGCACCTCAGCCCCCCAGCCCCTCAGCCCTTCAGCCCCTCAGTCCTCTAACCCCCCCAACTCTTCAGCACCTCAGCCCCCCAGCCCCTCAGCCCTTCGGCACCCCAGCTCTTCAGCCCTGAGACGCCCAGCCCCTTGGCCCCCTGCATCCCAGCCCCTCAGCTTCCCAGCTCCTCAGCCCCTTGGCCCCCCAGCACCTCGGCCCCCCAGCTCCTTAGCCCCTCAGCTCCCCACCCTCCCAGCTTCTCAGTCCCCCAGCCCTTCAGCCTTCCAGTCCCGCAGCCCCGTTTCTGCCTCCGCTTCTCATTTTCTGTCCACCACCCTTTGTGCTCACATCTGACTTAAACAACTGTCAGTTCAGCTCTCGTTCTGGTTGATCTTTGCAACATTGAAAAGATAGAAGAAAACACAAATGCGTACTCCTAAAGGCCCTAACAGGCTGGGCACTGTGTTTCACGCTTGTAATCCCAGCACTTTGGAAGGCAAAGGTGAGAGGATCGCTTGAGCCCATGAGTTGACGACCAGCCTGGCCAACATGGCAAGACCCTGTTGCTCCAAAAAAGAAACAAAAAAACAAAAATTAGCTGGGTGTGGTGGCTCATGGCTGTGGTCTCAGCTATTGGGAGGCTGGGGTGGGAGGATCGCTTGAGCCCAGGAGGTTGAGGCTGCAGTGAGCCATGATGGTGCTACTGCATTCCAGCCTGGGTGATGGCAAGACCCTATTTCAAAAAAAGGTAAAAGTTGTACAGTATAGAACAATACGAAGAATGAAAGAATTAATCAAAATCCAGGGTCTCAGAAACAACTGGGGGACATGGTGTTGGTGGCCAACCCTCCTGATGTCCCTGGGCTTTTTCCGGACATGCCTGCCATGTGCTGTCTTGGAACCTGGGCCTTCCACTGAGCAGGAGGTCGAGGGCATCTTCCAGTAGAGACACCTGGACAGGACTCCATGTCCTTGTCCATGATGTGAGTGCTTCCTCAGAGGGTGCACCTGCCCCAGCAGGGACACTGCTGGTTTTTTTTTTTTTGAGATGGAGTCTCTGTCACTGGCCTGGAGTGCAGTGGCGCGACCTCAGCTCACTGCAGCGTCCGCCTCCCGAGTATCTGGGACTACAGGTGTGCGCCACCATGCCCAGCTAATTTTTGTATTTTTAGTAGAGACGGGGTTTCACCATGTTGGCCAGGATGGTCTTGATCTCTTGACCGTGTGATCCGCCCACCTCGGCCTCCCAAACTGCTGGGATTTCAGGTGTGAGCCACCACGCCCGGCCTACAGTGCTATTAATAGCTGCATTGAACACCCCGGCCTGCCAGGTCAGAGTTCATATCCCATTTTGCAGCTGTTAGTGTGAGCTCTGCTGCCTTCCCCTGCCCTCAGGCCTCTGCAGGGTCCTCCCAGCCTGCCCCTTTCCCATTTGGCCTCTTGGCTGCCTGTTCTGCCCACTATCTGGACAGTCGGATCTTTCTTGTGGCTTCAGTTACCCCAGACCTGTACCTGGGTATCTTCTCAAGTCACCTCAGCCCAGGGATCGTCAAAGCAGAACCCATTTCACCCTTCCCTGCACCGGGTACCGCTTCTCGGGCTCCATGGTCACTGGACCAGTGCTGTGTCCCTGGGGTCACTCCCACGCCCTGGCCTTTGTGTGGCTGCTCTCCCACCCTGCCTGTCCGTCCCCACCCTGCTCAGACGTTGGCTTCTCGGGGGGAATTTTTCGTCATGGTTCTGGAAGTTTCAGGGCTTCCTTGTACTCCGACCTTGCTCTCCCTGTCACAGAAGCCTCTGCCTGGCATGCTGGGGACGCCTCATTTACTTGTCTGCCAACAGTCTCCTTGCAGACAGGGATGCTCTTCCTCTGCCTTTCGAGCCTGTTTCGTCCTCTAGTTCCAGGCTCTATTCCTGCACCTCTGCTGTCTTTCCTCCCTGGGATCAGTGTGAGTCCTGTTGGGAGGCAGGGCTGCCAGTGCCTAAGGACTGGGCTTTGGAATTCAGAAAACCAGCCGAGCCCCACATTTCGGGGCTGTGTGCCATGAGTGCTTCTGTGGCCTCAGGTCCTTGCCTGGAAAGAAGGGCAGCCCTCCCCTCCCACAGATGTTGGGGGGCCCTGCAAGCCTGGCATGGCTTGGGGCAGGAGGTGCAGAGGGAGGAGACAGCTGAGGCCCTGGCCTCAGAGAGCCCAGCGAGGGCAGGAACAGGCCTGTAAGAGAACCTGAGACCCACATCTGTGGCAGGCAGGCCCTTGGCCCCGTCACCCGGATGGATGGTTTTGGACGCTTCAGGTGGCTGGCAGAGGGAGGTGGGTGGGATTCAAGGGGAAAACCAGGCTGTTCACTGCCATCAGACTCCTGTCCAGGCGCAGGCGGGAGCAGAGGAGCAGAGGCCATGGCCCTTTCCTCATGGGCCCCCAGGCCACATGAGGGGCTCAGTCTGCCTTGCCTGGCCAGGGCCTCTGGCTGGAGCAGCTGGGCAGGGCTGCGTGGTAGTCAGGGGTATGGGAGGGATGCAGATTAGGGTCCGCATTGGGGGCTGCACGGTGTGCAATG
This sequence comes from Saguinus oedipus, assembly GCA_031835075.1. Taxonomy (NCBI): domain Eukaryota; kingdom Metazoa; phylum Chordata; class Mammalia; order Primates; family Cebidae; genus Saguinus; species Saguinus oedipus. Next base: position 39,216,032 of record CM063175.1, on the reverse strand, counting down.
GTGTGGGGCTTGCGTTGCCCACACTGGCCACTGCTGGACTGGCAGTGTGTTTGCTGTGGCTTGGCTGAGGCTGCGTGGCATCCCTCCACTGCCGCACCACCAGCAGGCACCCAGTTCCAGCACGTAGGCACCCAGGCCCTTGCCTGGGGACAGATCCTAGAGGAGGCAGCCTCGTTGGTCTGCAGCTCTGCTGAGGGTCCAGCCATAGCCCAGGAGTGACCCCGATTGAGGTCTTGGCCCCACAGACCAGCACATGTCTCTGTTGGGCACCGAGGACCACTACACAGTGCCCCACTACTCAGCCAGCAGTCCTCAGCCACTTTGAGAGGCCAGGGGAAGCTGGCAGGGGAGGGCGTGTGGACTGCAGGCCCCAGCCCTGGGCATGGTGGTGTGGGGCTTGGTCCCCTGTGTCCCCCTTTCTGTGAGTGGAGGTGGCTCTGCTTCTTAGCCCAAGTGTCTGTCCACACAGCAGTGCCTCTCACCTGCCCTCTCTTGAGTAGGGGCTGGCCAGGACGTGGGCCGAAGCTGCATCCTGGTGTCCATCGCAGGCAAGAACGTCATGCTGGACTGTGGGATGCATATGGGCTTCAATGACGATGTGAGTCCCTTGGGCAGGAGGCCCAGAAGTCGGGAGGGCGGGCCGTCCACAGTAGTACCCTGGGCCTTGGAGCTGGGACAGTGGGGCACTGGGCAGCAGTGGTTGTGACTGGATGGCTGTACCCTGCAGGGAGCAGGGATGGGTGGGCCTGGCTGGTGCGAGTCCCTACATGGGGAGGTCCCCTTGTGCTGCACTGGGCCCCAGCCCCGGGGTCCTATAGGGTAGGCTCAGCTTCCAGCTCAGATCTGTCCGTGAGGTTGAGGGGAACCTTGGCCTCTCCGGATGCTGTGAGCAGCCAGAATCCTGATGCCACCTGTGGGGTGGGAGTGCCCAGCCTGGCCTTGAGTCTGCACGTAGAATCCTGCTTCCTGGGGTGTGGGTGCCCCCACATGCTGCCTGGAGACCACGGCCACAACCTGACGCCCTCCTGCCCTTCCCAGCGGCGCTTCCCCGACTTCTCCTACATCACTCAAAACGGCCGCCTCACAGACTTCCTGGACTGTGTGATCATCAGGTGGGCATCTGCTAGGGGCCTTGAGGGCCCCATGTCTGTGCCTGTGGGGCCTGAGCCCCCGTACTGGGCCTTGGCGTTTGGCAAGGGGCCTGCATCATTCTTGATCCTCAGGGGTCTTCTGGGCCCCAGGATCTGCTCCCTGCTTACCTTACTGGTCACACACATGACCTGGTGTCTGCCTGTTCTTCCGGCCCTGCCCTCTGAACCCTGCCCTGCCCTCCGAACCTAGACCTCCAGGCTTCACCCTCTCCCATGCCTTCGCTGTCTCAGGAGCTTTAAACTCCACTGTCTATTGGCGATTCCAGAGGTCCGAGTCTGCCCTGACTCCAGCCTTTAGGGTCCAGCATCTTGTGACCCACTGGTCTGGGTGGCCTTGCCTGGATGGCCACAGCACTCCTGCTGGTCCCCCCTGCTCTGCCCTCTCCTCCCCAGCAGCCAGAGGGGCCCGTGAGGCCTGGAGAAGACCCTCTCCGGAGACAGCGTCCTCACCCTCGTGGTTGTGGTTTCTTCTCGGACACGGCAGGGCCTCTGGTACCTTTTTGGGGCTCGCCAGGCAGTGTCCCTGCCCTCGGGTCTGTGCCCCCTTCACCTGCAGCTCCGCAGCCTGTCCTGACCACCTGAAAAGCCAGCGGCTCCCCACTCCCGGTTCCTTAGTGGCTTCGCATTGTTTGCAGGCGCGTCACCATCACTAATGTGTTCGCTTACTGCCTCGCTAGATTTTCAGACTGAAGGTTTGAGGGAGACAGTCTTGTGTTTGCTCATTCTCGACTCTTCATTCCTCGGGACAGGGTCTGATGCACAGTAGGCACTCGGTGAATGAAGGGACGAGTGACCCGCAAGCCCAGAGCGGGGCTGAAGGCTGGGGTAGGGTGGGCCCACTGACCCGTGCTTTGTTCCCCCAGCCACTTCCACCTGGACCACTGTGGGGCACTCCCCTACTTCAGCGAGATGGTGGGCTATGACGGGCCCATCTACATGACGCACCCCACCCAGGCCATCTGCCCCATCTTGCTGGAGGACTACCGCAAGATCGCCGTAGACAAGAAGGGCGAGGCCAACTTCTTCACCTCCCAGATGATCAAGGACTGCATGAAGAAGGTGGTGGCCGTCCACCTCCACCAGACAGTCCAGGTCAGGCTCCCAGGGCCACAGACAGCACAGTCGCTGCCCACCCCACACCAACCGTGCCTTCCGCGTGCTCTGCACAGCCTTGGGAAAGCTGGGGCCTCACTCTTGTGCCCAGCACCACGGGGACACCAGGAGGGGGCACCCGGCGAGCATGCGGGTCCCAGACCAGACTGGGTGCTGGCCCCAGGAGAGTGCACGCAGGGTGGGGGTGCGCCCTGGGCTCTGTCTGCGTGGCATCCAAGAGGCCAGAGTGGGAACTCGGAGCACTCAGAGTTGCCAGAGTCGCTGGAGTTCCTGGGGTGTCACCGGGAGGGAGGCAGGGACCGGAAGGGAGGTGGGCCAGCCCGAAGGGCGCCCGGTTCTGGGTGTGGGTCAGGGAGGAAGTGAAGTAGGCAAGTGACAGCTCAGATTTGTGAAGTTTCTCCCAAAGATGATGGATTTGTCTTTCTTAGTCTGTGGGTGTTGCTTTCGTATTTTTGAAACTGTGTTACGTTCCTATATAGTTTGGAACATTTCATCTTTCTGCTTGAACTTCTTGTCAGAATGAAGTGTATTTATCTTCTTTGGTTTGAAATTTTATTTTTATTTTTTGAGACAGGGTCTTTGACTCTTGCCCAGGCTGGAGTGTGATCTTGGCTTACTGCAGCCTCAGCCTCCCCAGCTCAGGTGATCCTCCCACCTCAGCCTCCCAAAGTACTGGGTTACAGGTTTGAGCCACCGCACCTAGCAGCTCCCTCACTGTATTTCAGCCCAGCAAGACCTGATCTCTAATGCCTGGTGACATCAACACGTGCTTAGTCTTTTTTTTTTTTTTGAGGGGACAGTTTCACTCTTGTCACCCAGGCTGGAGTGCAGTGGTGTGATCTCAGCTCACTGCAACCTCCACCTCGCAGGTTCAAGTGATTGTCCTGCCTCAGCCTCCTGAGTAGCTGGGATTACAGGCATCTGCCACCATGGCCAGCTAATTTTTTTGTACTTTTTGTAGAGACAGGGTTTTGCCATGTTGGGCAGGCTTGTTTTGAACTCCTGACCTCGGGTGATCCGCCCGCCCTGGCCTCCCAGAGTGCTGAGATTACTCGAGGAGTCACCGCGCTCGGCTGCGGTTTTATTTATGCTTGTTTTCTCTGTTGTGCTTCCTGCATTTTCCCGTCTTTTACTTGGGATAATTTGCTTTTTGCCTGAAGAATATCAGCTGGTGATTCCGTCAATTTTTATTTGCCTGCAAGTGGATTTATTTTACCTTAATTCTTGAAGGACTTTTTCCTCTCTGGTGTGTAGACTCTTAGGTTGACTCTGCACTGTGCATGCCTCCTCCTCTCTCCTGTCTCAAAGGCCATCTCTGGGCACGGGCTCCCGTAGGGTTATGGCCTTCACCTTGGTTTTTGGTGCTTATGCGCTGATGGACCAGTTTTTTTTTTTTTTTTTTTTTTTGAGACAGAGTCTCACTCTGTCTCCCAGGCTGGACTGCAGTGGTCTGGTCTTGTGGTCTCCCAGGCTGGACTGCAGTGGCGTGGTCTCGTGGTCTCCCAGGCTGGACTGCAGTGGCCTGGTCTCGTGGTCTCCCAGGCTGGACTGCAGTGGTCTGGTCTCGTGGTCTCCCAGGCTGGACTGCAGTGGCCTGGTCTCGTGGTCTCCCAGGCTGGACTGCAGTGGCGTGGTCTCGTGGTCTCCCAGGCTGGACTGCAGTGGCCTGGTCTCGTGGTCTCCCAGGCTGGACTGCAGTGGTCTGGTCTCGGCTCACTGCAACTTGTTTCCTGAGTTCAAGTGATTGTTCTGCCTCAGCCTCTTGAGTTGCTGAGACTACAGGCGAACAACACCACACCGGGCTAATTTTTGTGGGTTTCACCATATTGACTAGGCTGGTCTCGAACTCCTGACCTTGTGATCCACCCGCCTCAGCCTCCCAAAGTGCTGGGATTACAGGCATGAGCCACTGCGCCCGGTCCCAACACGTATTCTCAGCCTCTTCAGAGTTTGAGACCTCTTGAATCTGTGGCTTGATGCCTTTCACACGTTTCTTCCAGTGTTGCTTCTGCCCCGTTCTTGCTCCCTCTCCTCCGGGGCTGAGTTTGACGTCCCACCTCGTTCCACTTCTGGAAACTTCGTCATCCGTTTGTCTTTCCTGTTTCCTGATGGATATTCTCTCCAGTGTCTTTCAGTTCACAAATTCAGTTTTCTGGTTATGTCTCATGGGCGTTAAATTCGTCCACTGAATTCCTAATTTGGGTTGTTACAGTTCCCGGTTTTAGAATTTCCACTTTGGTTTTTGAGCCCAGGCTGGAGTGCAGTGGCACAATCTCAGCTCACTGCAACCTCCACCTCCCAGGTTCAAGTGATTCTCCTGCCTCAGCCTCCTGAGCAGCTTAGGCGCCCCCTCCATGCCCAGCTCATTTTTGTATTTTTAGTAGAGATGGAGTTTCACCATGTTGGCCAGTCTGGTCTCGAAATCCTGATGTCAAGAGATCTGCCTGCCTTGGCCTCCCAAAGTGCTGGGATTACAGGCGTGATCCACCGTGCCCAGCCGCCGGCATTCTTCATCCCTGGTGCATTCGGGGTCCACGCTGGAGGCTGCCTTTAGCGCCCTTCAGCCTTCCGTCTGTTGTTTCCCATTCTTGGTCCTTGCTGCCTATCTCTCATGAACTGGGTGCTGCGTGAGAAGCAAGGACTGAAAGGCCCAGTGCGGTGCCCTCGCTTCCCACCCCCGCCCCTCTGCTGGGATGGCAGAGCCTGAGTGCAGCCCTGTCCTCCACAGGTGGATGATGAGTTGGAGATCAAGGCCTACTATGCAGGCCATGTGCTGGGGGCAGCCATGTTCCAGATTAAAGTGGGCTCAGAGTCTGTGGTCTACACGGTCAGTGGAAGGGGCTGGAGGCTTGGGAGGGGCTGCCGGGGTGGGAGGCACCCTCGCCATGGCGGCCTTGTTCATTCACCAGGGTGACTACAACATGACCCCAGACCGACACTTGGGGTAAGTCTGCCGAGGCATCTTTTGTTCTGTAGGCCCCCTTGGAGCCCGTGAGCCATGTAGTTGTGGGGATGCCAGCCCTTGAGTGGACAGCCCCTTCCTTCTGGGCTCAGTTTCGCGAAGGCACCGGGTCCAGGCGGGACCTCTGTGCTTCCTTCCTCTCTTCCCAAGTGTGCTGTCCACAGCTGGGTCTTTCCAGTCAGAGTGGCCTAGGAAGGCGGCTGGGGTGGGACTGGGGTCCAGCTTGTCACACCCAGCCCTGCAGCTGTGGGGACAGTCTGCCACGGCTCACACCCCCACCCATGTTCCAGAGCTGCCTGGATTGACAAGTGCCGCCCCAACCTGCTCATCACAGAGTCTACGTACGCCACAACCATCCGCGACTCCAAGCGCTGCCGGGAGCGAGACTTCCTGAAGAAGGTCCACGAGACTGTGGAGCGTGGTGGGAAGGTAGTGGCAGCAGGGCTGGGGACACAGGCCTCAGTCATGCTGGGCAGGTCTTTCTGGCAGGCTTGGCTGCCCTCGGCATGGGTCAGGGTCTCAGGGTGTGGGGTGCTGCATTTTCAGGTAGGGAGAGGAAAGTCTGCTCAGCATTGAGGAGAAAAGCTCAGAGGCCCTTCCCTAGGGAGCCCCTACCTCAGATCCTGATGAAGCCTTGGCCAGGGCCCCCATACCACTCTTCAGTCTCCAGAGTGTTGCTGGGATGGGACTGGGAGCAGATGTGAGAGGCTGAGGTCCACACGGGGCTGCAGCTCTTGGGCGCCTGGCTGTGCCCTCACTGGATGCTGCCTGCTGTGCCGAGGGGCCATGCAGCCAGGGTGTGTCCCCCAGGTGCTGATCCCCGTGTTCGCGCTGGGCCGCGCCCAGGAGCTCTGCATCCTCCTGGAGACCTTCTGGTAGGTACTACGGGATGGCTCTCAGGAGCCCTGCCCCGGGGTGGAAGCTGTGGCCATGCATTGGCCCAGCGTGCACAGTCCAGTGGGTGTGGTGGGCAGCCCTGCCCAGGGTGCCAGTGGCAGCTCGGCACCGCTCGCTGCTGTCCTGGGGGGGAGGTCTGTGACATTCCATCAGTGCCCCTGTTTGTGGCTCCTGATCCTCCACCAAGCTCGGCTGCCACAGGGCTTAATGGGACACAGGATGCGGGCACTGGCTCTGTGGTTATGATGGGAGACTGGGCTAAACCCAGCCTGTGCATGGGTTGTGCAGATGAGGTCATGGGGGTGAGCCGGCTGAGTCCTGCCCTGCAGTGTTCTCCTGTGGCCACCGTGCTGACCGGGATGGTGGTCCCCAGGGAGCGTATGAACCTGAAGGTGCCCATCTACTTCTCCACGGGCCTGACTGAGAAGGCCAACCACTACTACAAGCTGTTCATTCCCTGGACCAACCAGAAGATCCGCAAGACTTTTGTGCAGAGGAACATGTTCGAGTTCAAGCATATCAAGGCCTTTGACCGGGCTTTTGCTGACAACCCAGGGCCGATGGTGAGGCCCTGTGGCGGGCTGGCCAGTGTGTCCACATCAGTTGGCCTGTCTACAGGTTCCTGCCCATGGGTCTCTGGGCTGGGCCTGCAGCAGGGGTGGGGGGCATCTCCTGCCCTGACTTGACTCCCCCCGCCCCCGCCCTCCGTGTCCCACAGGTTGTGTGGACGGGCCTGCTGCGGGGGGGGTGCGGGGCATCTGCTGCCCTGACTTGACCTCCCTGCCCTCTGTCTCTCGCAGGTTGTGTTTGCCACACCAGGAATGCTGCATGCTGGGCAGTCCCTGCAGATCTTCCGGAAATGGGCGGGAAACGAGAAGAACATGGTGAGGGCCATGGTGAGGTGCAGGAACCTGGAGGCCAGTGGGTTGTCCTGACACACTCTCCCTGAGCTCTTGCTGGCCTGGCCCCATGCTGGCCAAGGGACGTGGCTGCTGCCACCAGGAGATGAGGGTGATGTCCCACTGGGGCCTTTTGAGTCTTCCTGTGATGCAGCCTGTCCACCTCAGGCAGAAGAGCCTCAGCCCAGTCCTGGAAAGTCTTGTGCCAAAACCTGAGCCCTCTGGAGCCTGCAGCTAGGCTTGGGAGGGCACACTGGCAGGTGGAAACAGCTTCCAGGGGTTCAAGTTGGGGCATCCCAGGGAAGGCCCTGAGGTGCCAAGGCTGGGTCCTGTGGCTGAGCTCTGTGCCCGCCCCCAGGTCATCATGCCTGGCTACTGCGTGCAGGGCACTGTGGGCCACAAGATCCTCAGTGGACAGCGGAAGCTGGAGATGGAGGGGCGGCAGGTGGTGAGTTCCGACCCCCTGGGGCTGGCAGGGCCGAGGGGCACCTCCTGGTGGTAACTGCTGTCCATCCCTGCCGCCTGCAGCTGGAGGTCAAGATGCAGGTGGAATACATGTCGTTCAGTGCCCATGCGGACGCCAAGGGCATCATGCAGCTGGTGGGCCAGGCAGAGCCGGAAAGCGTGCTGCTGGTGCATGGCGAGGCCAAGAAGATGGAGTTCCTGAAGCAGAAGATCGAGCAGGAGCTCCGTAGGCAGCTGGGTGGGCGGCGTGGGGCCCACCTTCGGTCAGTGTGGGCAGCCTGCACTGAGACTATCTCTTCCCTGGGGTCCAGGGGTCAGCTGCTACATGCCAGCCAATGGCGAGACAGTGACGCTGCCCACGAGCCTCAGCATCCCAGTAGGCATCTCGCTGGGGCTGCTGAAGCGGGAGATGGCGCAAGGTACGTGGGCAGGGCAGGGCCGGGTGCTTGGGGCGGGTGGCTGGGAGCAGCCTTCACGTTGATGGGCCCCTGCTGCCTCCACAGGGCTGCTTCCTGAGGCCAAGAAGCCGCGACTCCTGCACGGCACCCTCATCATGAAGGACAGTGTGAGTGGCAGGGGGCCTCTGGAGGGGGGAGGGCCGCTGCTGTGCTCTCTGACCTGCCCGTGCCCCACAGAATTTCCGGCTAGTGTCCTCAGAGCAAGCCCTCAAAGAGCTGGGCCTGGCTGAGCACCAGCTGCGCTTCACCTGCCGTGTGCACCTGCATGACACGCGCAAGGAGCAGGAGACTGCATTGCGTGTCTACAGCCACCTCAAGAGGTGGGTGCCAGCCCTGCCCTCCACCCCCTTGGGCCCTGGGGGCAAGGCAGGGTCTCACGGAGCCTCCCCACAGCATTCTGAAGGACCACTGTGTGCAGCACCTCCCGGACGGCTCGGTGACTGTGGAGTCCATCCTTATCCAGGCCACTGCCCCCTCCGAGGACCCAGGCACCAAGGTGCTGCTAGTCTCCTGGACCTACCAGGTAAGGAGTGGCCTCCACCCCACCGAGCTCAGCTCCTGTGTTACCACCCCTCCCTGTCCTGTGGTGCCCATGGTGCTCTTACCTCTGCCTTAGGACGAGGAGCTGGGGAGCTTCCTCACGTCTCTACTGAAGAAGGGCCTCCCCCAGGCTCCCAGCTGAGGCCACCCAGCCCACCTACCTCACCAACCTCTGCCCTCACCTAGCTGGAGAGACCTGGGCCTGCACTTCAGGACTGTGGGTGACCAGACCCTGTGGATCCAGTCCCTGGGGACAGAGGCTGTGGGTCATATGCCCGCCTGAGAGGCTGTTTGCAGCTTAAGAAATAAACTGACCTCCGGGCTGCTTTGCCTTTATTCCTGCTCCTGGCCCCCAAAACGATGGTTATGGCAGGGGGTCCCAGACAGTAGTTTCCAGTAAAAGCTGAACAGAAGACACTTGGTGCCCCTGTGTCCTGCACTGCACCCTGCCCCACCTGGAACAGAGATGGGCATCCAGGGTGGTGGGACCCAGACGGATGAGGCTAATTTGGAGGTCAGGCAGTAGTGCTGTGGGCCCTGGGCCCCAGGTGGCCATGACTGCCCTGGCTTTACGACCACAGGGCTGGGCCTGGTGTAGCCTGATTTTGGCTGAATGTCCAGGGTCATTCGTGACTCCCAAACTGTGGCCCCTGTAGGGTGCAGGAAGCAGCATCTGTGGACACATCAGACACTGCGTCAGCATGGGGCAAGGCCAACCCAGAGCCCTCCGTGCCACTGGGACCACTCCCAGGGTCAGGGCAGGATGGGCTGCAACCCTGGGGGGACACCTTCACTCCTGCAGTCACTGGCTCCCAGCCTCCCCCCGCCCACACTGTGACTTTCTTGTTGGGCAATGGCCAGATTGCTGCCTGGCTGGATGGCAGGAAGACTGTGCCTTCCCCCATGAGGACTGGGCCTCAGCAGTCAGTGCATACAGCAGAACTCTTCTTCAGCCTGCTGCTCTTACCAAGACTCCCGTATGCCACTGACTTCAGGAATAAGCCATGGGCTGGGGCCAGGCGTGTCTGGTGCTTGCCCAAGGGGTCTTGGCTCTCCAGAATTGTCTTCACCTGGGCAGGTGCCAAAGCCCCCAGCCCCACAGCCACCAGCACAGCTGTCATCCTCCGTACCTGTGACCCAGAGCCGAGATTGCACAGGGGCCTGCCCACCCCTCAGCCCCACCCCCAGGGAGGGCCCCAGAACAGAGCCCACCTGTCTATACAGGAAGGACCGGCTCTCAAACTCTAGACTCCAGAACTGCAGCTTCCTGGAAAAACAAGTACCTGTAGGTGCCTATGGGGCAGCCCACCAGCCTCAGACATGGAAAGTGATAGGGCGGGGCCTCAGACAAGCCTGGTTCCTACTAGCTGGTCCACCAGGGGCCCTGGCTGACCCCCTGTCCCCAGGGAGGCAGACAAGCAATGCCCAGGCATGTAGGTGGCAGGACTCCAGAGGCTGGGCAGGCAGTTTGCCCGGGGACCTCACCTGGGGTCCTGGTGCATGTGTCAGAGGCTCAAGCCTTATACCTGCTGCTCTGCATGGCAGTGTGGGGCTAGCAGACGTTTTTCCTCCTCTCGGGGCTCACCCCAGCAGTGGAAGTGCTGTGGTCAGAAGCTGCCACCTTGTGAGTGGCTCTCTGGACAGTACCGGGGGCAGCAGAAACGGTTAGCCACTGCCAGGTTGGGCCAGAATCACTGGCCCCAATGAAACCTTTCCAGTAGCTGCCAAGATTCTTCACTAGGCAGGGCAGGGGCGTTTCAGAGAAAGGCAGCCTTCCCTGTGCTCCGCTCCTCAGCCTGATGGGAGGGCACAGCTGCAGGCCGGGGGGTGTCCTGGCCACTCTGCTGCCCCACATCCTCCAGCTGACCAGGCCCTGAGGATGCCCGGCTGTCCCTGTCCCGCCTGGCCTTGCCTTTGCCGAGGGAAGTGCTGAAGCTAAAATGAGAGCTGCCAGTCTGAGGGCAGGACCACAGCCTATGCGCTCTTCCTCACCTGCTCTCCTGGGGGGTGACCAAGGGGCTGGCGAGGCCTGGGGACACGGAGACGCGGCGCAGTGTTCGCACGGGGCTTGGTACCGGGCTGCCGGCCGACTGGAAGGCGCTGAAGTCGTGTGTGCCGAGTAGGTGCTGGGCCGCTTCTTGCATGGCGGCCACGTCTAGGCGGCTTCAGGGATGGGGGAACTGTCAGGAAGGGGCCCGGCCTGCCCCCTCCCTGCTCACTGTCAGGGCAGCACTCACTCTGCCCGGAGAGCCCAGCACAGGTTGCGTTCAAACACAGGCAGCTCGTCAGACCGGTGACAGCCAGTGACCAGGCGGTACAGGTAGGTCCGGGACGTGGCTGCGTGGCGAGCGTGGAAGTCGCTGGGCACTCGGAAGGCCCGCAGGACCCTGGGGCGGCAGGTCAGGCTCACCGGGGAACGACCCCGCCCACCCGCCCGGGTGTCGCCTTGGTCTGCCCAGACCTCCACCCTCGTCCGCGACGGATGGAGTCGGGAAGGCAGAGCCCCGGGCTGCCCAGTTCGCGGACCCACCTGATGGCCGGGTGCCGCAGGTGGGTGTTGAGGGCCTGGGTCAGAACCTCGGGCGGGAAGGGCGGCCGACCTGAGCGGCGCTGGACATCCAGGTGCGCGGCGTTGCTCAGGGCGTGGACCCCGGCGTCTGTGCGGCTGGAGATGGTGAACCTGACCGGCTCCACGGAGTTGAGCCGCTCGGCGGCCTCCTGCGGGACGGAGCCGCGGGGCGGGCGGGTGGGCCGGGCCGGACCCGGGACGCGCGGGCGGGGGCCTCCCCCCTGCCCTTCACCGGGCGTCCCGGGACCCACTGAGCTCACCTCCAGGTAGTTCTGGACCCCGACGGCGCGCTGGGCGCCCCTGACGGCCGCCACCCCGCTGCGGGTAGAGGCGGGCGGAGGTTACCGGGGCCGCGCCGCCCTCTGAGGCCAAAGCCGCTTCCTCCCCCGAACGTTTGGAACTCCGTCTGCCCGCCTGCGCCGTCCTTCCCGCCTCCACCCGGGCCCGCGTAGTGGTCCCCGCCGCGCCCGTGAAACCTACTTAAAGTCAGTGCCCACGTACTGGAAGTACACGAGGTAGCGCGCGCGCACCGAGCCCGCGGCCGGCGCCGAACCCATGGCCGAGCCCAGCCGGCGGCGCGGGAGGCGGTCTCCAGCGCGCGCACGCGGTCTGGTCACGCTCTTGCGCCTGCGCGGCCGCCCCGCCCCCGGCCGCGCGCCACGGCGGCCTGGGGCGGGGAGCGGAGGCGGGGCCGGGCTTAGGGAGCGGTTGCAAAGTGCCCGCCCGCCGCCGAGCGCAGGGGCTTTACCGCCACCGGGGCGCCCCGGGAGGCGCGCTCGCAACCACGCGGTGACCCCGCGCTCCCGCGGGCGTGCGTTGGTTCACTCGCTCATGCATTCACCGCAGCCCACACTCTCCGAGCGCGCTCGTTTGCCGCGTTGCGGCCAAGTCCTCCTAGAGGTGGTTTTTGCAAATGCCCTGAGTTGCGCAACGGCCCGGATGGCTGGAGCGGGCGGGGTCCGCGCCCTCCCCGCGCCCCACGGCCCGGCGGACCCTCCCCGAAGTCGAATGGTGCGGTCCCTGCCTCGCTTCCGGACTCGGGTGGTCCGTGGACGGTGCGAGGGGTGTTTGGCGACGCTCCCCGGCGGTGACGTCGGGCGGCGCGCGCGGGCGGCGGACTTTGGCGACGCTCCCCGGCGGTGACAGCGGACGGCGCGCGCGGGCGGCGGACGTTGGCGACGCTCCCCGGCGGTGACAGCGGGCGGCGCGCGCGGGCGGCGGACTTTGGCGACGCTCCCCGGCGGTGACAGGCGGGGCGGGGCGCGGCGCGGCGGCCTCATTCCGGGGCAGGCGGGCGCCGAGGCGGCGCGGGCGGGACGAGCGGGCCGGGCCGGCGCGGCTGCGGCTCGGCGCCGCGGTCCTCGTGCCAGTGAGCGCCGCGGCCGCCGCAGCCATGACCGTGGAGTTCGAGGAGTGCGTCAAGGACTCGCCGCGCTTCAGGTGCGCCGTCGGGGGCCGCCGGGGTGAGCGCGGGCGGGGGGCGTCGCTGCCGCCTTTGTGCCCGGCGGCGGGCTGGGGAGGTCGGCTCCGGGCCGGGCCGCGGCCGCCGGGGAGGGGCTGGAGGACCCGCCTCGGACAAAGCGGCGGCCCCGCCCCGCCATGCCCCGGGGGCCGGAACAAAAGGCGCCCCTGTGCGGCCACCCCGGGACCGTCCGCCCCCGCTTTGTGTCTGCACCTCCGCGGAGCTGAGCCGCTCCCGGGCCCTGCGGTCCAGCTCTGGCCGGGGTCGTCTGGGCCCGTGGGGGCGTCGGCCCCTGGTCTGTGCTTCGATCTCGTGTCCAGAGCAGCTCGTGGGGGACAGGCAGCTGGAGCCGCGTTTAAGGCCTGGGACAGGCTGCGTGGAAGCCTGAAGTGGTTTGAATGGCCCAGGGGCCTGGAGAGGAGGGGCTGAGAAGAGCGGCGGGAAGGTGAGGTGGGGGGCAGGGGCCGTGCCCACCCGAGTCCGAGTGTTTTCCATCATTCCTGGCGTGCAGGTGGACACACCTGCGGGAACCAAGGGTTCGCAGACATGTGCACAGGGTGCTCAGCCTGGCTTGGTGGACATTTGGCCAACGACAACAGAGGCAAGGAAGCCTCTGTCCATCCTCAGGTGCACACCTGCGTGAGGCCCTCACCTCTGCAAGTGCTTGTGCAGGGCGCGCCCTTGTGAGCTCTGCCCCTCTGTGCGCCTCCGTCGGGGCGCCAGGCCTTGCGCAGCACGTGGGGGTGAGCTGTGCCACTGGGCTGTGCGTGGTGCCTGCATGTAGCCTTCCGATGGATGCACGCAGGCGTGTGCAAGCGCCGCTTCTGTGTGGATTCACGTACTGTTAGCCACGTCACCAACAGACACGTCAGCTTGTACACGCGTGTGCCACCACGGGGTGTGTGCACTGTCCTTACACACTTGTATGTGTGGTACCACTGTGCAGGCCTGTTTGTGCATGAACGCGTTTGCACATGCGTGCTTGGTCGTGTGTGCGTGTGTGTGTGTGTGTGTGTGTGCGTGTGCGCGCGCTGGGTCTCTTGGGACCTGCTGGCAAGTCAGCCTGTGTGTGGAGGCATGGGGAGCTTCAGCATCCCTGGAGTCCTCACCAGGAGGCCTCAGGAGCCTTGGAGTGGGAGGCTGGAGGCCAGCCAGAAGCGTGGTCCCTGGCCCTGGGCAGAGGAACTGGGGCTGCCCTCTGCTCCCCTTCTTCCATTGCTGACCAGGGAAAGGGGTTGAACTACTCAGGCACCCCACGATCCTGCGTTGAGGACCCAGGCTGCCGTGGAGAGACATGGGATGGCCTCCCTGCTGGGGGCTGGGCCCTGGCTGAAGCACCCACCTTCTCCCTGCCTCCTCTCTCAGAAGCCTAATGGACCTTCCCTCGACACAGAGGGGCTGTGCTGCTCTTGCCCGGTCAGGTGGGGGTGCTGTGAGAACAGGTTACAGGAGCTGGTTATGGGGCCTGAGGAGCTGCAGTAGGTGCTACAGGGCGGCTGGCCAGGTTTTTGCAGGGGGGCTGCCATGGGAAACCGCCTCATCCCCGCCGGGCACGGACTGGACTGGATGCTGGTTTTGGGCCACAGAAGCCTGGCCCAGTGAGTTTTTCGGTTATGCTGTGATTTAACTGGGGTTTGAGGGGCTCCCAGAGGCTGACCTGGGGGTCTCCTGAATGCCCATTCTCAGAGACCCCTGAGGGTGTAACTTGAGCTTCCTGGCCTTCCACGGGGCTGGGAGGCCGGGCAGGGTGGGCTTCGAGAAGCCTGGTCGCCCCCACCCTGGAAAGGGGGACCCTGCTTGCACCCTCCTGGTTTGTGGAGGGCCTACTGGCAGCCTGGGCACAGTGGGTAGGGGGAGGAACAGGGGAGCCTGCCTAGGGGAACCGCCTGGCCTCTGTTCAGCGTGCCCCTCCCCTGGGTGGGGCTTCAGGCGCTTAGTCACGACTTTGGAGGTGGGGGCAGCCTCACCCTCCTCCCCAACCTCCAAGCTGCTGAGGAAGCCTGGGCTGAGCACAGTAGAGGAGGCCTAGGTGCCCAGGGCTGAGGATGGGAGAGCTCAGGGGCTTCCAGCAGTGGGCACAGCCCTCAGGGCTTCTGCCGATGACCACCCTGTCCCCACGAGCATGACTGTGAGCTCCGGGGTACAGCTCCCCCTTTTCAGCTCTCCGGCCCAAGGGCAGCAGCTTTGGGTGCAGCTGTCTCTGCATCCGGCCCTGCTCTGGGGTGGCTGCACACCCTGGGGCGTGGCTCTCCCGCCGCATTCTCCCTGGCGATGGTCTCTTCTGGGTTCTGAGATCCTCCAGGGGAGGGGAGAAGTGAGGTAGAGGTCAGGCTCCAGGGGCTGCAGGCTGGGCCCGGGGGTCAGCAGGTACCACAGCTAGTTTCCCTCCGTTGCCTCCTGCTTTGGGACTCAGAGTCCTTTTAGCCCCTTGGGAACAGGTGAGGGCTGCTCAGGGAGGACCTGGTGTCCTGCTGGGGTGGTTGGGACCCTTTAGGTCCCTGGCTGGGGCAGCCTGGTGCCTGAGGCCCCAGCTCCTAATTGAGGACACGCCCCGTGCAACCTGAAGACCCCTCCCCGCAGGCCTGGGACACTTGGCAGCAAGGGGTGAAGCACCGTGGGCCCCGATGGCTTCTGCTGCCTGACCCCTGCCCTAGACCTGTCCCTGGAGTCCTGCGCCCCGTCCTAGCCCCAGGCCGGGCCCTGTGGTGCCCAATCCCCAGGAGGCCGGCTGAGCTGATTGTATGGAGTGCTCGGCTGCCGGGATCCTGGCCCTGTTTCCCGGTTTCCTGCTCCTGGAGGGGGGTGGTCACGTGCGGATCCTTCTGCCTCCTGTCTTCCGGGGATTCTCCCGCTGAGGCGTCTCTGGTGATGTCATGGCTTAACTCTTTTTTCCCCAGGCAGCCCACTGTCAGGCTGTTCTGGTGGGAGTAGCTCTGAGGATGACGGCCCACCCCTCTTTCTGGACTGCGCTGCTTTGCAGTTGTGAGGTTGGGGGAGCCGGGGGTGTCTTTCCTTAGCTGGGCTGAGGCCACCTGGCACTGCCAGGACCAAGAGCAGCCACCCTGCTGCCTCCACCCCCTCCTACAGTGCACGGGCATCAGGCCTGGGTGGGCTGCAGGAGTGCAGAGGGGTGAGGGGCAGGCCCCGCAGGGTTGGGGGGGGTCCAGATGGGTCCAGGGTCAACTCTGAGCTCCTAGCGGAGGGGTCGGCAAGGCCGGCACAGCCAGTGTGCATCATCCCTGAGGGACTCCCAGCAAGGCTGGCACAGCCAGTGTGCATCATCCCTGAGGGACTCCCAGCAGCTGCTGTCCTGGTTGAGGCTGGTCCAACCTTCTGCCCCAAGGGCACAGCAGTGCGAGTCAGGCCCATCCACCTCTTTCTGTCTGGAGGGGAAAGTGCGCTGGACGGGCGTCCCAGTCCTGCCCTGGGAAGCAGGCAGACACCTGCATCTCCCAGCCCGTTTCCTGAAAGCCACTTCCCATGGCGGAGCCCCTCAGGGCGGTCTAAGGGGGGCAAAGGCAAGCCTGACCCCGAGGGGCCAAGGCTTCAGGTGACCCCAGCCAGCCCCGTTCTTGCCTCAGGGCGACCATCGATGAGGTGGAGACGGACGTGGTGGAGATTGAGGCCAAACTGGACAAGGTGAGGGGGGCCTGGAGCTTGTGTGTCCAGCACTGCTCTGCGCCCCATGCCCAGCCAGACTTGGGATGGCCGCAGGGCGGGACTGGCCCTCCGGCCTTATTAAGCCACACCCCCCATATGTGAAGCACAGTCTGGCGCTCCAGGACCTGGCCCGTGTGTCTTAGCACGTGTGTTCCAGGGGGCATACGCCACACCCACATCTGTGGCTGACCCTGAGTCTCATCCCAACCAGGAGGGGCTGGGCCGTGATGAGTCCCCAGTCCACGGTGACCGCCTGTCCCTTCTGCTGGCTGCTGGGCTGGGGATGTGGGAACAGCTGCTGTGTGGGCGCAGTCTTGGTGTCTCTGGGCTGGGCCTGGGGCAGAGAAAGGAGAGGGCAACAGGCTGTGGAGCTG
This sequence comes from Saguinus oedipus, assembly GCA_031835075.1. Taxonomy (NCBI): domain Eukaryota; kingdom Metazoa; phylum Chordata; class Mammalia; order Primates; family Cebidae; genus Saguinus; species Saguinus oedipus. The sequence goes on along the minus strand of CM063175.1, from coordinate 39,199,482 downwards.
GGAGTGAGGAGCCTTGTCCATGAGCCTCACGCAGGCTGGTCCTGCAGGCCCTGGGTCCTTTGCTTGGCTCCTGGTCCCTTACAGCTGAGAGAGGCCCTGGTGGCCCCACCCCCTCCTCCCAGACCAGCCTCCCAGCCCCAGGCAGGCCCAAGTGTGAGAACCCTGAGCAGCAGCCGGGAGCTGGGCTGTGCAGCGCTGAGCCCTGGGTGCCGACAGCTGAGCGGAGCCCGCCCTGGGAACTCTGCCCGCCTGTGAGGCTGGCCTCGTGTGGTGGCGAGTGTAGGCACCAGTGGCCGCCGTACTCACTACACTCTGCTTGCCCACAGCTGGTGAAGCTGTGCAGTGGCATGGTGGAGGCTGGCAAGGCCTACGTCGGCACCAGCAGGCTGTTTGTGAGCGGCGTCCGAGAGCTGTCCCAGCAGTGCCAGGGCGACACTGTCATCTCGGTGAGGGGCTGACTGACCTCTGACCTCAAGGTGGGGTAGGGGAGAGGCCGAGTAAAGCAGCCCCTCGAGGGTGCAGGCTGGTGTCTGCGCCATTGCCGGGGGGGGGCTTGGAGGGCATGGTTCGGTGGCCTGGGCCAGAATTGCCATCTCAGCGCAGGTCCCCATCTTTTCCTCCAGGAATGTCTGCAGAGGTTTGGTGACAGCCTGCAGGAGGTGGTGAACTACCACATGGTGAGCCTGCCCTGCCCAGCCTCCTGGCCACCTGCGGGCCCCGCCCAGCCTGGAACTGAGCTCCATAGGCTCTCTGGGAGGCCACGTTTCTGCTCCTCCAGTCTGGGGTGGGGGGCGTCAGTGTGGGGTGGGGAACAGCCCCGGGGCTCTGCTGTGTCCCAGGCAAGGGTTATACTTGACCCCAGGGTTCCCTCAACTGGGCAGGGCTCTCGTCCCAGGCTGGCCTGGCTGCCATTTGGGTCTGGGTGGCCCCCGGGGACGCCAGCACTGGCGTGGATGGACACAGGACAGTCTGTGAGATGTGGGGCTGAGGCCTGGGAGCCTGAAGAGGGGCCCTACCCCACAGGGGAGTCCCATGGTAAACCCAGCAGGAGGGCTCCGCACCCCTTTGCTCCAGGTCGTGCGTGGCCCTCCTCTACGCAGGGTTGGGATTTGGAGCCCAGGATCTGGATCCCCAGGCCCAGCCCCGGGTGCTCCTGGCTCTGACCCAGTGCTCCCTGCTGCAGCGATGGGCACCCCAGGGCGGCCGCCTAGAACCAGGAAGCAGTGGGGCTCAGGCTGTGCCGAGTGCCCCGAGCTGTGTGGGCCACATGGGGGCCCGGGTGGAGCAGAGGGGCGGGGTGCCAACTCAGGCCTGGGGCTGCTCTCCTGACCCCGAGGCCGGCCCTGCTGGGTGGGACCCACCCGTGTCTGGACCTGGGGCAGTGCCCTCTGCTGGCGAGGAAGGGACCTTCTCTCTGGGGCCCTTTGGGGACAGACCCCAAGGATCTCTGCCCTCCCCTACCCCTAGATCCTGTTTGACCAGGCCCAGAGGTCCGTGCGGCAGCAGCTCCACAACTTTGTCAAAGAGTGAGTGGCTCCCAGGCCCTCAGGGCCCCCAGGGCTGGGGAAGAACACTGAGGCTTCCCTTGGAGGGGAAGGAGGTCTGGGCTGGAACGGAGGCACGCTGGCCCCAGGCCTCGAGGCTGCGCTGAGGTTCTGAGAGGCAGAAGGCTCAGAGCCAGACAGCCGGTGGACAGCCGGTGGAGCACAGGGGCCCCACACCCTGCATGTGTGGGTGGGGGTCCAGCCCCACAGTGGAGATGTCCAGTCCACGCTGGGTTTGCGGTTCTGGCGTCTGGGTGTGGCTGGTGTCTGGGCTGGACAGATCCTGAGAGTGAGGTGGGGAGGGCTGGGGAGGCCTGGCGCAGATGGGAGGGGCAGTAGGTGAGGAAGGGAAGCTGTGCCCAGGAGCAGACAAAGGGCCCAGAGTGGAGGAGGATGGGGCTGGACATGGTGGCTCACACCTCTAATCCCAGCATTTGGGAGGCTGAGGCCAGGAGTTTGAGACCAACCTGAGCAATCTAATGAGGCACCCCCATCTCTACAAAAAATAAAAAATATTAGCGGAGCTTGGTGGTACATGCCTGTAGTCCCAGTTACTCAGAAGGCTGAGGTGTGAGGATCACTTGAGCCTAGAAGGCGGAGGCAGCAGTGAGCCATGATCGTGCCACTGCACTCCAGCCTGGGTGACAGAGAGAGACTCCATCTCAAAAAGAAAACCCCAAGAACCAAAACTTAGCCAGGCGTAGTGGCACACACCTGTAGCCTCAGCTACTTGGGAGGCTGAGGTGGGAAGATTGTTTGAGCTCGGGAGGTAGAGGCTGCAGTGAGCCGTGATTGTGCCACTGCACTTCAGCCTGGGCGACAGAGAGAGACTCTGTCTCAAAATAACAGGTTAGGGGGAGGAACAGCGGGGGTGGGGAGTTGGGGAGGAATAACATGGGGAGAAATGCCAGATATAGGTGAAGGGGAGGAAGGCAGCAAACCACACTGCCATGTGTGTACCTGTGCAACAATCCTGCATGTTCTTCATATGTACCCCAAAACCTAAAATGCAATTAAAAAATAATTAATTTTAAAAAACAGGTGGGGCACAGCGGTGGCTCACGCCTGTAATCCTAGCACTTCGGGAGGCTGAGGTGGGTGGACCGCCTGAGGTCAGGAGTTAGAGACCAGCATGGTGACATGTGCCTGTAATCCCAGCTACGTGGGAGGCTGAGGCAGGAGGATCGCTAGAACCCAGGAGGCGGAGGTTGTGGTGAGCTGAGATTGGGCCATTGCACTCCAGCCTGGGCAACAAGAGCGAAACTCCATCTCAAAAAAAAAAAAAAAACCCACGTGGGCGACTGCAGAATCCAGCAGGTGCCCCTCCCTGACCTCTGACCCCACCTGGCACTTGGCCTCCAGGGATGTGCGAAAGTTCAAGGAGACAAAGAAGCAGTTTGACAAGGTGCGGGAGGACCTGGAGCTGTCCCTGGTGAGGAACGCCCAGGCCCCAAGGCATCGGCCCCACGAGGTGGAGGAAGCCACCGGGGCCCTCACCCTCACCAGGAAGTGCTTCCGACACCTGGCACTGGACTACGTGCTCCAGGTCAGCCCCAGAAATGGGGTGGGGGGTAGGGACCAGCTGTAGCGAATGGAGGCCTCGGAGACCGTACAGCAGGACTGGAGGGACTTGAGCAGGAGCGACATTCCTGCTTTGCCCACGGGTGGGACTTCCCGACTCGGGAGGATGAGACTGGCCCAGGGCTAGGAGCTGAGGACGGCCTGGGGGTCTCGGAACCACAAGCAGCTCAGGTGGACTCTGCAGCAAAGTGCAGGGCTGGGGCTGCCTCAGCCTCGAGGGTTCACCTGTGGGCTCCCCTCTGGCAGATCAATGTCCTGCAGGCCAAGAAGAAGTTTGAGATCCTGGACTCTGTGAGTGCGTGGGGGCTGCCCATGAGCATGGGCTGCCGGGTGGGGCTGGAGCGGGTGTGCTTGGGCCTCACCTGTGCTGCCCCCGCAGATGCTGTCCTTCATGCACGCCCAGTCCAGCTTCTTCCAGCAGGGCCACAGCCTCCTGCACCAGCTGGACCCCTACATGAAGAAGCTGGCGGCCGAGGTGAGCCTTTGGAGGGGCAGGGCCGGGGTGGGGGCGGGGCTTCCGTGGCCTTCCCTAATGTGACCCCCAACAGCTGGACCAGCTGGTGATTGACTCTGCAGTGGAAAAGCGTGAGATGGAACGGAAGCACGCCGCGATCCAGCAGCGGGTGAGGCCACACAGCCAGCTCTCTGCACTCTGGATGCCCGCGAGGCCCTTTCGTCCTCACCCCAAGCCTGGGCACACACTCCCCACCTTGTCCTCCCAGCCTGTCTCCCACCTACCCTGCCCATACCTTCTCTAGGGCACAGAGGCTGCCCTTTGATGTGTGCAGTGGAGGGCATGTGTGGGTGGGGTCTCTGCTGGGCATGTGTAGGTGGGGTCTCAGCTGGGACCCGCATCTCCTTCCTTTGAGGCTGTGGTCACCTCTTTGGCCTCAGTCATCGGCCCCTTGTGGGACCTTTGCTTGCCTGCGGGACAGCAGCCCCGGCAACCACCCGGGGCAGAGGTTGGCTGCAGGCAGGAATGGCTATTTTGGGATAAAAGAGAGCCCCTCGGGAGTTTGGGACAGGTCCGCCAGTTGCCAGGAGTTGGGGGCAGCTGTCACTCACAGGCTCTCTCCCCACCCCCTCCCGCTCCGGCCCTTCAGACACTGCTGCAGGTGAGTGCGCACTGGGCCTGGGCGGGGTGTGGCCTGGGGTGGGGGAGACCGGATGAGGCGGTGCCTTTCCCTCTCCTGCCTGGGGGCGGGGAGGCGGGGAGCCTTCAGCACCAAGGACACCTCCTGCCGGCCTAATTGCACTCCGCAGTTGCCTGCGCCGTGAGAGGGGCTGGCTCTGGCCAGATCCCCACATCCCCCGTGCAGCTGTCCCTTTCCGCCCCATGAGGCCTGGGGAGCAGGTGTCCTCGCCTCCCCTCCACTGCCCTGGCTTGCCAGACGGCAGGACACACAGGGCCCTCAGTGGCTCCCAGGCATCCTGAATGGGGCTCTGTCTGCCCAGCTGGTCACATGAATGGTGCACTTAGGATGCAGAGGGTGGGGGGCAGCTTCCTTCCTGATCGCAGCCTACTTGTCCCTGCAGGGCTGGGGTGGGGCTGGCACTTCCGGGCCCCCAGCTGTGAACATCAGGGGTCTGCCCATGGGTTTCAGGGCTGGGTGCCTGGCTGAGGTCAGGAAGTGGCTTTGGTGAACCAAGGTCTCCCACCTGAGCGTGTGGCCCAAGGCCTTGTGGCAGCCTCAGACAAGGACCCAACCCCAGCCTGTGCTCCAAGGAAGTCTAGAGGGGAGCAGGATCCCCCCGGGGTGGGTGCTCAGGGGGAGGGCTCCATCCCCCCAGGACTTCTCCTACGATGAGTCAAAGGTGGAATTTGACGTGGATGCACCCAGTGGGGTGGTGATGGAGGGCTACCTCTTCAAGAGGGCCAGCAACGCCTTCAAGACCTGGAACCGGTGAGGGGCCTTCCTGGGGGGTGGGAGTCACAGCGGTCCTGGGGTGGCTCTGCCTGACTCCCTGAGTCCCCCCACCCACCTAGGCGCTGGTTCTCCATTCAGAACAGCCAGTTGGTCTACCAGAAGAAGCTCAAGGTACGCCCTGGGCCTGGGCCCTGATGGCTGGACACCCCACCTGGGCCATAGGGCAGACTGGTCAGTTGGGGTTGGCATGGGGCTGGAGCACTAGTGGACGCCGGAGGCCAAACGGTCAGTGAGCAGAGCTGGAGATGGGGCTTGGGGCTTGGGCGCTCAGCCCCTGGTCTCTAAGGCAAAGCAGGAAGGGGGCAGCCTGGGCTGGGGTAGGGCTGAGGGCAGGGGCCACAGCAGTGCTGCCTACAGGATGCGCTGACTGTGGTCGTGGATGACCTTCGCCTGTGCTCCGTGAAGCCCTGCGAGGACATTGAGCGCAGGTTCTGCTTCGAGGTCGTGTCACCCACCAAGTGAGGAGGCCCAGCACAGGGAGGGGGCCGTGGGGGGCGCGCCTGCCCACGGGAGCTGACGCCAGCTCTCCCCACCAACCTGCAGGAGCTGCATGCTGCAGGCCGACTCCGAGAAGCTGAGGCAGGCCTGGGTGCAGGCTGTGCAGGCCAGCATCGCCTCTGCCTACCGAGAGAGCCCTGACAGCTGCTACAGCGAGGTGTGGTCCTCGGCGCCCCGCCTCATGCCCATCCACCTGCATGCCACCACGGACGGCCCCGCCCCATGCCCGTGCACACGCCTGCCACTGCAGATGCCTCCCGCCCCCACCCCTGCTCGTGCACACGCGTGTGTGCCACTGCGTATGGCTTCCGCCCCTGCCAATCCAGATGCCTGCCACCATGGATGGCTCCTGCAGGCGGTGTGCTGCCTGTGCAGTGTGGGTGTGCATGTGTGTATGCGCAGTGTCTGCCCACGGGAGGGTGTGCACGTGCTTGTGGAGATGTGTGCTGGGGGGGCCCTGGCCTGCGCTGGCACTTCCAGCTGGGGAGGAGGGGAGCTGCTGGGGGAAACCACGATGGCCCCTTGTGGGACCGAGCAGCCCCACCCCATCCCTCAGAGGCTGGACCGCACAGCATCCCCGTCCACGAGCAGCATCGACTCTGCCACCGACCCTCGGGAGCGCAGCATGAAGGGTGAGAGTGTGCTGCAGCGCGTGCAGAGTGTGGCCGGCAACAGCCAGTGCGGTGATTGCGGCCAGCCGGACCCCCGCTGGGCTAGCATCAACCTGGGTGTGCTGCTCTGCATCGAATGCTCGGGCATCCACAGGTGGGTCCCTGAGGGTTGGGCTGGGATGGGGCGTTGGGTGGGGCTGGGGGTCTTGCCTCGCCCTGACTCGTCCCTGCCTCTGCCCTCCAGGAGCCTGGGTGTCCACTGCTCCAAGGTCCGGTCCCTGACACTGGACTCGTGGGAGCCAGAGCTGCTAAAGGTGGGCGTGGGACTTCTGAAGGCCATGGGACCCCCTTTGTGGGGATGGGAGCTGGGATCTGCAGTTTTGCACTGATGCCCGCTCACCTTGTCTCCCACCAGCTGATGTGTGAGCTTGGAAACAGCACTGTGAACCAGATCTACGAGGCCCAGTTTGAGGGCACAGGCAGCAGGAAGCCCAGTGCCAGCAGCCCCCGGTGAGGTGGGGTGCAGTCCAGATCATTGGGGAGTCCCAGCCTTGGGGTGCAGCCTCATGTTTACCCCTGGTCCAGGCAGGACAAGGAGGCCTGGATCAAGGACAAATACGTGGAAAAGAAATTTCTGCGGAAGGCACCTGTGGCGCCAGCCCGGGAGGCCCCAAGACGCTGGAGGGCGCAGAAGTGCCTGCGGCCCCATAGCTCTCCCCGCGCCCCTGCTGCCCGCCGCAAGGTCCGGCCTGAGCCCGCCCTGCCCTGTGTGGCCGCTCTGTCCTCAGGTGGGAGGCTGTGCCCCGCAGGGCTGGGAGGGGCTTGCTTTGGTGGGGGATGGACTCTGTTGAGGTGTTGGGCAGGGACTCTGTGGGTGAGCTGGGGTTCCCTGCCCCAATCTGGGCCCATCTCCCGCTCTGAGCACATGGCTGCCCCTGCAGTGGGCACCCTGGAGCACAGGTTCCGCCGGGACTCTCTCTTCTGCCCTGACGAGCTGGACTCCCTCTTCTCCTACTTCGACGCAGGGGCCGCGGGGGCTGGCCCTCGCAGTAAGTGTGGGGTGGGCCAGCCAGGTGGCAGGGCAGGGCCAGGGAGGCTAGACTGGAGGGTGCCCAGGCATGGACGGCCCTTGCTGGGGAATGGAACAGCATGTGGATGGGTGGGAGGCCTCCTGGCCACAGAGCTAGAGACTGAGGCCCTGTCGGGGGTGGGCTGTGTGTGCCCAGTGTGGGCAGGGAGCGGGTGGCCCTGGGGTGCTGGGCAGCAAAGGGTGCTGCTGGCTGGCCCTCAGCCCGGGGCTCTTCTGAGGCCATGCTGCCCGGCAGTTGGGTGGAGACCTTTCAGCCTGGGCCAGCCACAGACAGGGCTGGGGGCACACTGCAGAGGATGCTGGGTGAGCTCCAGTGAGACCACCTGAGTGGCGAGGAGGAGGGCGGGCTTCCCGGTGGGCCTGGACTTGGGAGCTACCCCTGGTGCCTTTGAGCTGTTACTTGGTTTTTTCTTCTTTGCTCGCAGCCCGCAGCTGGCTCCTCCCAACCCCGGGTGGGAGCTGGTCTTGTCCCTAGGGGTGGCCCCTGGAGGGTGAGTGGGGTTCAGCCTTGCTGGGTTCTGGGTGGAGTCGAGCCTCCCACTCTCAGGACTCCCTTCCCTGTGGATCTGCAGGTCTGAGCAGCGACAGTGGCCTTGGGGGCAGTTCAGATGGCAGCTCGGATGTCCTGGCTTTCGGCACGGGTTCCGTGGTGGACAGTGTCACTGAGGAGGGTGGGTGGCGCCTTGCCCTTGGCCCCTGCCCAGCCCCGGGGCAGCCCCAGAGAGGTCGCCTTCCCTTACCGCCCCCTCCCCACAGAGGGCGTGGAGTCGGAGGAGTCCAGCGGCGAGGCGGATGGGGATGCTGAGGCTGAGGCCTGGGGCCTGGCAGACGTGCGCGAGCTGCACCCGGGGCTCCTGGCACACCGTGCGGCGCGCGCCCGCGACCTTCCCGCACTGGCAGCGGCGCTGGCCCACGGGGCTGAGGTCAACTGGGCGGACGCAGAGGACGAGGGCAAGACACCGCTGGTGCAGGCCGTGCTAGGGGTGAGCATGGCACGGGCGCTGCGCGGACACAGGTGCACACTCGCGTTTGCATCTTCTGTGGCTCCCACACGAGGGCCGCCTGTCCGCCGTGGGGACCAGGTTCGGTCGGCTGGGGCGCCCAAGGCCGGGGTCGGGGTGCATAGGCGCTGCGAGGGGCCGGTATCACGGCTCCGTCTGAGTAGCTCCGGCTCCCCAGGGTTCCTTGATTGTCTGTGAGTTCCTGCTGCAAAACGGAGCGGACGTGAACCAAAGAGACAGCCGGGGCCGGGCACCCCTGCACCACGCCACGCTGCTGGGCCGCACAGGGTGAGGCGCGCAGCCCCGCCCCGCCCCGCCCGGACACGCCCCCCGCGCTGGCGCACGCCCCGCCCCGCCCGGGCACGCCCCCCCCGCGCTGGCGCACGCCCCGCCCTACGAGCACGCACGCCCCGTCCCCGGGCACGCCCCTCGGCCGCACACGCCTCGCCCTCCCCGCGTAAGCCCCGACGCGCCCCTCTGCCTTCGCCCTTCAGCCAGGTCTGCCTGTTCCTGAAGCGGGGCGCGGACCAGCACGCACTGGACCAAGAGCAGCGTGACCCGTTGGCCATCGCGGTGCAGGCGGCCAATGCCGACATCGTGACGCTGTGAGTGCGGACGGGCCCTCGGGGCGGGCCCTCCGGGGGTGGGGCGGGGCTTCAGGGAGCTGGGCCTGTGGGGCGGGCTTCCGATGCGGGGCCTTCAGGGCGGGGTGGGCTTCCGGTGCGGGGCCTTCAGGGCGGGGCGGGCTTCCGGGGGCGGGGCCGTTGCACCTTGCACCTCCCCGCAGGCTCCGTCTGGCTCGCATGGCCGAGGAAATGCGCGAGGCCGAGGCTGTCCCCGGCCCCCCAGGCGCCCTGGCAGGCAGCAGCCCCACGGAGCTCCAGTTCCGCAGGTGCATCCAGGAGTTCATCAGCCTCCACCTGGAGGAGAGCTAGGACCGGGCAGGCCGGGCAGTTGCCGCCCGCCCGGCCCGAAGCCCCCGGCGCCCACCTGGCCGCGGTCCTGCCTGTGTCCCGCGGGCCAATGCCCCACAGACCCAGTGCCGGGGTGCCTCGGGCCCCGCCCTCCCAGGAGGAGGGCGAAGCCCCAGCACTGTTTCTTGGAGCTTCACGTTTCCCTGGGGTGTTGCCCCGACCCCACCTGGGGAACCTCTGTCTTCAGGTCACCCCTTTTCAGAGGCCTGGGTTGCTCATGTCACAAGCCAGTCTTGAGGCCCGTGTCACCTGTGTCCCCTGTCCTCAGGGTCTGTCACTTAGTGCCCCACTTCTGCCCAGAACACTGACCTGCTAGCTGGGTCCCTCCTGCACACCCCAGAGCCCCTCCCAGGGCAGAAGGGGTGGCCCATCCAGGGAACCAACGAGTACCTCCCTTAGTGAGCCCAGCATTCAGGCTGGCGTCACGGGTGCTGGGCGGAGGGGCTCTGGCCTGGCTGGACGCAGGCGTCCCAAGGCCACGTGGCTGGCCACGAAGGTCCTCGTGCCAGACTGCCCCAGCACGTCCCTGCCTCCTCTGGAGGCCCCTTCTCCCGGGACTCACCCAGAGCCTGTGCATAAAGCCACTTTGCCACTTTCCACCCAGAAAATCTTAGTTCTTTGTATCGGATCGAGGGGGTTTTCTACAGACCTTGTCTGTCTTGGGTTTTTTGTCTGGATTCTTGAGGACGCCTCAACCCCAGCGCTGCCCCTGGCCAGCCTCACCCTTGGGTCCAGCGGTTCCTTAGCTCATTTTGCAGGGGTCGCCAATGCCTTCACACACCCCTTCCCCGGAGACGCCCAGCAGGGAGGCGGAGCTTCCCCAACTCCGCCTGTGTCAGGTTAAGGCCGGTTGGCTGGTCACTATGCAATGCTGCCCTGGGGAGGCTCCATGAGGGCACAGTGGGTGCTGGGCCTGGACCCCCAACTCCCTTGCCTGCTGCCTGTGACCCTGAAGAACAGAATTGACTCTTGCCCCTCCCTGTGTGAGCTTGGCCCTGCTTCCTGCCCTGGGTCCCTGCTGGTGGGTCTCCCCCACCTCGCTGTGAATAAACCGCTTCGCCCAGCACCTGCTCCTTGGCTCCAGTGCCTCGCTCTGCTCTGTGTCTGGGGAGGGTCTTCGTGCCCTGCTCTCCCTGAGGGGCGGTCCTGAGCCAGCCTGCCCTTCACCCAAAGGGATGCAAGTCAGACTCCTACAGGCCTCAAGGGGTCTGTCTGATGGGGACCTGGGAGTTTTTTAACAAAATCTGGCTCCTGACACTCCTGGCCCCCACTACCCTTCTGTGTCCTAGACTGTGTCCCCTGGTGGGAAGAGGGGTGGACGTGAACCAGTGAGGCCAGGCTGGGGCTGCTCCTGTCCCGGGCCCTCTGCCCAGGGAGGCTGCTGGGGCCCCAGGTGCAGTCAGTTTGTTTCCCCGCACGGGATTGCTGGAGAGGCGCACAGGCACACACTGGCCACCAGGTGGAGTCAGCAGCTTTATTTCAGAGCAGCCTGAGCCGCCGTGTGTGTCCTTAGGCGCCCCCTGCCTTCTGCCTCCACAGAAGCTGTGGCTGAGGTGGCTGCACCTGACACACACACATGGGCACATCAGACATGTGGACAGGCAGACACAGACACGCACATGGGCATGTCAGACGTGTGGACACGCAGAGACAGGCACGTCAGATGTGTGGACACGCAGAGACATGCACACGGGCGCATCATGTGTGGACACGCAGACACGTAGGTGCGTCAGACGTGGACACGCAGAGACGCAGACATGCACACGGGTGCACCACTGCACATCAGTACCTCCAGCCGCACCTGTGCACATGGGACCCCCCCCCCCTCCGCCCTGGGCCTCCCCGAGACCCAGCCCAAGCAGGGTGGGTGGTTGGCAGGAGGCCCTGACATGTCCGGCGCCTGCCTGCCCACGGGCCACGTGTGCTGCTCTAGCCGCTGGTCTTGCCCACCCTGGGCAGCCAGGCAGCCTGTTTCTGCCACAGCTCCGAGGACCAGGCTAAGAGATGAGAGAGCCCTGCGGGGCTGTTCAGGTGTCGGGGCCTAGCCCAGCTCTCTTTGGCTGAGACTCTCGCCAGAGCCTGTGAAGCACCATCCATGGGAGACGAGGCCCGCTAGGCCCTGGATGGCTGAGGTCGCACCTGCAGGTGTGGGCGTCTGGCTGGCTTCTAGCTTGATGGTGGACAGCCCCGAGGCAGGGCGGGCCCTTGGCCAGGAGAACCAAGCCTTGCGGAGCCTTCGGCCACCCAGCAGCAGGGTGAGGGCCGAAGCATCCAGCAGCAGCTCCAGGAGCTCCAGGAGGGAGAGGACAGAGGCTCCAAACCACAGACTGCAGAGGCTGCCCATGGCGGAGAGCAGCTGTGGCACCTGCGGGGGGGTGGGGGCGTTAGGGGTGGGCTCAGGCCCCTGTGCCCCTTCTGTTTGGGGCCAGCCACTGGCTCTGCCCTATCCCGGCCCAGGCCGGGGGCGAGGCTCACCGAGTACAGGGGCGCTTCCTCCACTGAGCGGTAGTTGAGCTCCTGGTACACGATGTTCATTTTGGCCAGGTTGCTCCTGGGGCGGGATAGAGGTGTGAGGGTGCTGGCCCAGACCTTCATGATGGGGGGTGGTGCAAGGGGAGAGAGGCTGGGATGCCCCCTTGTAGGGTGAGGTGCACCCACCTCTGCCCGTGGCTCTGACGTGGCAGTCCCTGCTCACCCAGTGCAGCCAGAGTCCAGTCCTGCACACAGAAGGTTTGCTGTGGCCACGGCTCCCCCATGCCCCCAGCCATCCTGGCACCATGGGTGGATGTAGGGGCAGAGACCACGGGGCACAGGCTGGGTCGGCCTGGCCCTCCTTGTCTTGGGTTGGCTCTATGGGGCCTGCCTGGCTGTCACACCGTTGCCCCACCCCTTTGGGCTCTTTGGGGACTTACAGCCGACTTGGCGGAAGGCCACCTGGAGGTCCCAGCAGAGACCTTGAATGCAGATTCCCTGGGAGAAACAGCCGGGTGTCACCTGCCACGCTCCCTGGAGCAGGGACCCCTGGCCCCGACACCAACAACCCCCTCTCACCTGCAGGGCCTGGGGCAGCGGGAGGCACAGGGAAGCCGATGGGTCTCCAAGTCCTGGTAGAGGCGGTAGAAGCAGTGCCCTGGGGGAGAATCACAGGCACATGTGAGGCTCACCGTGACCTCCCCTCGTGGCTGGCAGTGTGGGAGGCCGTGGGCAGGACTCACCCCAGGCAGGGTGCCGGGCGGAGCTGCAGTGCTCAGCCCCAGCCGGCAGCGGGTACAGGTAGTAGCCGCAGGAGCAGGTCTCCACCATCCGCTGCTGGAAGCAGGACATCAGGCAGGCCTGGGGCACAGGGGTCGGAGCGGGGGACATCAGGGGAGGAAGCAGAGACGGGGCACAGAGCCGGACGTGGGATGGAGTGGAGAGCAGGGACGTAGCAGGGACACGGGGAACGGAGCCAGGACACGGGGGTCGGAGTGGGGACATCGGGGGAGGAAGCAGAGTCGGGGCACAGAGCCTGACGTGGAATGGAGTGAGGACGGGGAACGGAGCCGGGACATGGGGAACGGAGCGGGTGCCTCCATGGAGACTGCTTCCTCCCCGGTCCTCCGGGACCCCAGACCCCAGACCCCCCGGCCCAGCCTCACCTGCCTGCTGTAGGAGGCGTTATGCGGCAGCTGTACCTCCACGCCCTCCCCACCTGCCGTGCAGTCGCCATAAGGGCCCCCGAGCCGGTGCACCTCGTCCTGGGAGAGACACTTCAGTTCCAGGGGTCCTGCCCTGAGGCCCTGCCCCCTCCCCCCAAAGCCCAAGCTGGGCTCAAGGCTCCGGAGGCCAGTGCACCTCTCGGATGCTGATGGTGGTCTCTGTCCCCGGCCGGATGCTGAAGCTGTGGTGCTCCAGGAAGGGCGTGTGGTTGTGGCTGTGGACCATGACCTTGATACCGGATTGTGTGGACAGCAAGGGGAGGTGGGCCTGCTGCTCAACCCTGAGGACAAGGCCGATTCCTGGGAGGCCAAGGGCTGGTGTGAGGCCACCTGACCTGCACCCCTGCCCCAACACCGGCCGTGGACTGGCACTCACCGTGGGTGATGCCGGGGCGCTGGGCTGTCCAGATGCCATCAACGGTGTAGCAGCTGCCATGGGTGGGGTGGTGGAAGGTCCGGAACTGCCTGGAACGTGAAGCCAAGCTCAGGCCCTGAATGCCAGCCACCCGCCACCCATCATGCACCGCCTGAGAGGCCGTGGCCTGCCCTGTCTCTGCAGAAAGCTGCTCATGGCCAGCCTTGGGCAGCTCCCAGCATTCAGCCAGAGGGACCCCAGGGGTGTGGCCATGCTGTGCGGGGTGGGAAGGAGGGAATGGCCCCCTTCTGCCACAATCACCGGTCCTGGCAGTCCTTGCCGTCGTAACTGCAGGAGAGGACAAAGTCGCCATCGTGACTCCCGTGGCTCCCGTGGCTGTCCTCCCATGCTGCAGGCAGCAGGGCAAGAATGTCCATGTAGTGGAAGTGGTACCAGTCCCGAATGGCCGCCACGCCTGATGAGTAGCTGCGGTAGAAGCAGTCGCCGCCCGTGCTGTTGCACTGGAGGAGGGGTGGGAGGTCAATTCTGTGGCCACAGCCTGGGGCGTGCTCCCGACTCAGGCTCCAGCAACCTGGGGCGCGCTCCCCACTCAGTGCACCAGCGGCCCGGGGCGCTCCCCACTCAGGCACCAGCGGCCCGGGATGTGCTCCCCACTCAGTGCACCAGCGGCCTGGGGTGCGCTCCCCACTCAGGCTCCAGCGGCCCGGGGCACGCTCCCCACTCAGTGCACCAGCGGCCCGGGACGGGCTCCCCACTCAGTGCACCAGCGGCCCGGGACGGGCTCCCCACTCAGGCTCCAGCGGCCCGGGGCGCGCTCCCCACTCAGTGCACCAGCGGCCCGGGGCGCGCTCCCCACTCAGTGCACCAGCGGCCCGGGGCGCGCTCCCCACTCAGTGCACCAGCGGCCCGGGGCGCGCTCCCCACTCAGTGCACCAGCGGCCCGGGGCGCGCTCCCCACTCAGTGCACCAGCGGCCCGGGGCGCGCTCCCCACTCAGTGCACCAGCGGCCCGGGGCGCGCTCCCCACTCAGTGCACCAGCGGCCCGGACGGGCTCCGCACTCAGGCTCCAGCGGCCCGGGGCGCGCTCCGCACTCAGTGCACCAGCGGCCCGGGACGCGCTCCCCACTCAGGCTCCAGCGGCCCGGCGCGCGCTCCCCACTCAGTGCACCAGCGGCCCGGACGCGCTCCCCACTCAGGCTCCAGCGGCCCGGGGCGCGCTCCGCACTCAGTGCACCAGCGGCCCGGGACGCGCTCCCCACTCAGTGCACCAGCGGCCCGGGGCGCGCTCCCCACTCAGTGCACCAGCGGCCCGGGGCGCGCTCCCCACTCAGGCTCCAGCGGCCCTGGATGCACTTCACACTCGCGGCCCTGGCAGCTGCAGCCCCGCACCAGCAGTCCAGGGAAACGCTCCCAGCTACAGGCCCTGGCTGGGACACTCACCAGTCTGAACCCCACTCGGATTCGGCTGCCCAAGTGGCTCAGCCTCTGCAGACGGATCTCCCTGTCCAGGTGGAAGTGGGGATGAAGGTGGGAGATGGTGGCAGCGAGGGCGTCTCCCCCTTTGCTGAAGTTGACCTTGTACAAGGAGTGGATATTCTCCTGGGCGAACTCGTCCAGCACCTCCAGATGGTGGAGTACTGGACTCGGCCTGGGAAGCAGGGCCAGGGATTCAGAGCTGCCAGCCCGGGGGGCCCACACTGGTCACCCGGGTCACCAGCTGACGGCTGCTGTGTGGCCCCAGCATTCCAGTGCATGCCGCCCGACAGCAGCGCCTCCCCACTGAGGACGTCCAGCAGGGTGAGCTGGACGTGGAGCTGGAGTCGGAGGCAGTGGCTGCTGGTGCGGTCACCCTGGAGCCTCGCACGCTCACAGGGCCTCCCGTCTTCCCTCCCGGAAAGCCTCAGCCTCCCCCGCACCTCCCCTCCCAGGCTCCCTAGGGTGGCACTGATCACACCGGGTCCCCTCCTCGGCGGTTGAGGTTTGGGGAGGTGAGGTCATGGTAACCGGGCTACGTGAGCCAGCGGGGCTTCGGTCAGAGATGGTCACAGGCCACAGGAGCTGGGGTGGCCGCCTCCCGCTGACAGCCCCAGCCCTCACCGGCGTGGGTTCCCGTCGCACAGGGTGACCAAGGGCAGCAGCTTTCGCTCCGAGTGCACAGAGACGGCCGTGAGGACTGGGCGGAGCCAGTGGTGCTGGAAGAGGAGCCCGAGCTGCCAGCAGAGCGCTACCAGGGCGCCCAGGAACAGCAGTGCCCAGGACGTGGTCTTGAGGCGGTTCCCACTGGAGCAGACCAGGCGGATGGCGCCATGGATGGTGGCGTTGGTGCAGAAGAAGGTGAACAGCTCCCGGAACGAGGCGGGCAGCTCCACCAGCCCCTCCTGGTGCCCCTCCTCGGGCGGCGGCATTGGCAGTGATGATGGCCCAGGCCCAGGGGGCGTCTGTGCTCCAGCCTGCATGCAAAGAGCAGCCTCAGCAGGGCACAGCCTGCAGCCACCCAGGCCGCCCCACCCCCACCGAGCCTGTCGTGTCCCTCAGCCCCCGGCGCCCGGCCCCGCCTGCTCTGACGCTCTGACAGGCCCCTCTGGGTGCTCCCACACTGCAGCCTGCTTCTCCCCAGACGCTCGGCGCCCACCCCGGCACGTCTCAGTGTGGCCATGGAGCTGAGTCTGGGCGGCGGGGCCACCAGGACTCAGGGAACAGGGTGTCCAGGCCCTGCCTGGCCCAGTCTTCAGGCAGCCTTGTGCTGGGTGGGTCTGTGCTGGCGTCCCTCCAGGCAGCGGGGCCTCTGGGGAGCCACAGGCCAGGTGACTGCAGAAGAGGTAGGGATTGTGGCGTATCCATGAGCCCAGATGGAGGTCTGGGGCCCTGGGGAAGACTTGCCCTTCTCGGCCTTGGTGGCTGCACCCCCTCAGCCCCCAGCGTGGCCATGCTGAGGACTGACTGTGCCAGGGGCATCCAGCCAAGTCCGGGAATGACACAGTTCAGCACGTGGGCCCAGGGCATCCAGCCAAGTCCGGGAAGGAGTCCGCTCTGGACACAGTTCAGCACGTGGGCCCAGGGTGGCCCCACTGAGCCGAGTGCTGAGGCCGGCTGCGGAGACAGGAGGGCCCTAGGACGTCCAGCCGTGGCCTGCCCAGTTCTGCGCTGGAGGCTCTGGGTTCCCGGGCCAGGCCCAGGGTCCAGTGCCCGCAGCCAGCACGGGAAGGGGGCGCAGGCGGCAGACGTGCTCTGATTCCCACCGCACTGGCTCCCGCGGCATTTCACGTGTCCCGTCTTGGTCTGCTTCAGTGAGGCCTCCCACGCCCAGGTAGCCTGCTGCCCAGCCCGCTCTGAGATACTCTGGGGAGGTGCTGGAGCGAGCCAGAACCTCGGGGCCAGGGACACCGGGTGGGGGCGGCTCCCCTCGGGTGTGTGGGTCTCACATGCCTCCAGGCAGCCAGGCCAGGGGTGACACCAGGCACAGGGCCCCACTCGCCCCGAGTCCCCACGGCTGGGCTGAGCCTTGATGCACGGTGCAGGGAGACTGAGGCTCAAAGTGTCTTTACTTGTTTTTTTTCCCCGTGAGATGGAGTCTTGCTCTTTGCCCAGGCTGGAGTGCAATGGCACAATCTCGGCTCACTGCAACCTCTGCCTCTCAGGTTCCAGCAATTCTCCTGCCTCAGCCTCCTGAGTAGCTGGGATTACAGGCACCCACGACCACGCCTGGCTAATTTTTGTATTTTTAGTAGAAAAATACAAAATTTTCTACTAAAATTTTCTATCATTTCATGATCTGCCCACCTCAGCCCCCCAAAGTGCTGGGGTTACAGGCGTGGTCAGAAGGGTCTTTCTAGGCCGGGTGCGGTGCCTCAGGCCTGTAATCCCAGCACTTTGGGAGGCCGAGGCGGGAGGATCACGAGGTCAAGAGATCGAGACCATCCTGGTCAACATGGTGAAACCCCGTCACTACTAAAAATACAAAAAATTAGCTGGGCATGGTGGCGCGTGCCTGTAATCCCAGCTACTCAGGAGGCTGAGGCAGGAGAATTGCTGGAACCTGAGAGGCGGAGGTTGCAATGAGCCGAGATCGCGCCATTGCACTCCAGCCTGGGTGACAAGAGCGAAACTCCGTCTCAAAAAAAAAAAAAAAAAAAAAGAAGGGTCTTTTGGACCCATTTCCACTCCACCTGCTGCACAGACGGGGCAGCCCCTTCCCCCCCAGGTGGGGCTGCCAGGCCAGGAGAGGCAGGAGCTCTGGAGAGGGCTCCGGGGGGGCCAGTCAGGGCCCCCAGGGCTTCTGAGATACAGCAAGGCCTGGACCCTGTTCAGTGAGGAGCCAGACCCCACCCTGCGTGGGCTGTGTGCCCTCCTGCCTGCATCCTGCGTGCGTGCATTTGTGTTTGCGTGTGTGTGGGTGTGTGAGATAGGACCACACTGGCCTGTCCACCCCGCACCGTCTGGCTCTGTGCTGAGCCATGTGGCCGACACGTGTTCACATGTGGACATCCTGTGGGGCGCGTGGCGCCTTGACATGCGTGGTGTCTGCTGTGTTCTTCAGGGGTCTGTCCAGCACACATTATGTGCCCCAATGGGACACAGTCCCTTTCAGGATAAGGAGGCCCTCAGAGATGACCTGTCCCATGGCCACAAAGTGGCCTTGTTCCTAGTGGCACATGGGCCAGGCATGGGAAGGAGACCCTCCCACCCAGCCCCTGGTTCCTCAAGGCGGGAGCCCCCCCATCCCAACCCTCCCCAGAGTTCCTCCAGGCAGGAACCCCCACCCACCCCAACCAACCCCTCCACTGTACCTCAAGGTGGGAACTCTCCCAAACCCCCCCGTTTCCTCTAGGTGGGAGCCCCCACCCACCCCAACACCCCCTCCATGGTACCTCCAGGCAGGAACCCACCCAACACCCCCACGGTGCCTCGAGGAGCTCCTGCCCCCCAATGCCCCCACTCCCCCAGCCCCACCCACATTACCTCGAGGTGGGAGCCCCCCTGTGTGGCTACTTCCATTCTCCCACCTGAGCTGCGGAGCTCAGCCATTGCAGGGGTGGCTGGCAGCTCTGGAGCAGGATGCAGCCTGAGGCCGGTGGGGCAGCCTCCTATTTAACACAGGACGCTGGGCGTGGGGCCATGCTGCAGGCGGGGGAGGGCCCGGCCAGGGCAGCCACACCTGCTCCAGACCCAGAAGGGGAATTCCTGGGGGACAGAGATGCCAGTCCGTCTGCCGGGTGAGGCTTTCCCATCCTGAGCCTTGCAGGGGAGGCTTGGGGTCCTGACCCTGGCTGAGAGTAAGGGGTGGTAGCTTATGGAGGGAGAGGAGGGCAGTGTGGGGCTGAGACCCCCTGGGAAGCCCCATCTTTCTCTGCTGGCTCCTGGAACTCAGATCCTGGGCCGTCATGGACTCCCAGCACTCCCTCCCTTCCCTTCCTGCTCCCCTCCTGTAGCTCTGACCACAGGAATGTGTGGCTGATGGACACTGGGTGGGGACCTCAGCTCCCAGACCCACGCGTCTCTCAGGACCAGCCACCCAGCCTTTGGGACAGGTGCTAGCGTGGGAACCACCATGGGCCTGGGTGTGGAGATGGCACCTGCTCCCCTGAGTGGGTGCAGGGGCTTGCCCTCCCTGCTGGACACTACGGCCACCACCAACCACACCACACACTTAGATGACATGTCACATGCTGAGATGACACGTCACGCGCTGAGATGACATGTCATTCACTGAGGTGGCACGTGACATGTCACATGCTGAGGTGACATGTCACGCTGAGATGACACGTCACATGCTGAGATGACACGTGACATGCTGAGATGACGTGCCACAGTCTGAGATGACGTGCCACACGCTGAGATGACACGTCCTATGCTGAGATGACACGTCACACTGAGGTGACACGTCACACGCTGAGATGATGTGCCACACGCTAAGGGCACAGCACACTTTCAGTCCACACCCACACCACACACACCAAAATGCCAGAACACATGAAGGGGACTCACCACATGATAAGACCCCACCCACGCACGCTAAGACCACATGCTGCCCTCAGAGTCCAAATCAGTGTCCCAGGCTGATGTCTCCAGCCCCAGCGCAGTCATGTGTGGAAGGCAGCTGTCCCTGTCCCCTGAGATGCCCCATCCCTGTCTCTATTGTGGGACCCTATATGTCCAAGCGGCCTCACCATCCCGAATGGCCAGACCCTGGCCATGCCCAGGTCGGAAGGGTGGGCTCTGCGTTCCTGAGGCCCTATCCCAAGTGGTGCTAAGTCCCTGGGCTTGGCAGACCATGGCTCTGAGAAGGGTGAGGTCACCTGCCTGCCAGCTCTGGAAGGAAGCAGTTGCCACCGGTGATGTCCCGAGAGTGAATTCACGTGGAGTCACCTGGGCCTGTGCGAGTCACAGCTCCGTCACAGCTGTGTGGCCTTCCCGGTTACTCAACCTCTCTGAGCTGATTTCCTCAAGTGCCAGATGGGACTGGGGCGCGTCTGATGTTACGGAGATCCCACAGGCCAGTGGCAGGGACCCCGGACACGGCACGGGCCTGGGGCATGTCCCCCACCACATCTGGATGGCTTTGCTGCCAAGGAGAGGGACAGCCACAGCCTGGGGGCTACTTGGCAGCCAGGGGCAAGGCCCTAGACGCCTGCCAGTGATTTCGGCTGGAAGCAGCTTGCTTCGATGCATCCCTGGAAGTGGCCTGGGGGAGAGCCCGGCCTTGGTGCAGGGTGCAGAGAGGGAAGGAGCTCAGGTCTGGCCAGAGGGGCCCAGGCCAAAGGGCAACTTTCAGGGAGCAAGGCCGGGGCTTCCTGTGGGAGGGGAGCCCTGGCTGGAGGAGGGCGCAGCTTCGACTCCTGTGTCCTGCAGGGCCTGAGTCTGAGTACATCTTGGCTGGACCGTGGAGCTCCCAGCTCCACTCCCCTCCCTCCTCCCCAGGGAAGCCCTTGAAGGCCTGAGGTTCAGTTACCCACACCCTGTATCAGGATGGAGAGGAGGCAGAGGAGGTGGCCACAGAACACATATCCAGTGCTGGTGAAGCGAGACGATCCTTCTGTCTCTTCTGGGCCATCCCCTTCCTGGCCCTGTGCAGGGGATGTAGGGGGTGGGGAGGGGTGAACCCAGTCCCTGGACCATGGGGCTTCTGTGGTCACTGCACCATGGCTGTGTGAGCCTGAATGAGAGAAGGGACAGGCCGGCACCCCGGCTCCCGTCAGCCCCGTGCTGTCTCCCAGGAAGGATGGCCAGGCCACATTTACTGAGCGTGGCTGTGAACTCACCCCGTCGGGCTGCTGTGGTGGCCGGGCCACAGGTAACGAGGAGCTGTGTTGCCTCCTATGCCAGCGCTGCCCTGGAGACTACAGGCACCTGTGGGACCCCAGGTGGGAATTCCTACTGCAGAGCCCAGTTTCCTCTCTTGGGGAGGAATAAATCATAAAGTGTGCTAAGAACTCTCTGTGAAGCCCTGTCCTATGCAGCTGTTAGACACACCATACTTACAGGCACATAGTACATTCTCTGTCCTTGTACTTTAACCAAGATACCTGTGCTGGACGTGCTCACAGGCATGTCCCAGCTCTCCATTGCTTTTACCTGTTTTTGTTAGCCAACCGGGTTTTAGTTTAGCTTGTGAGGTCTGGCTCCAGCCAATGGAGATCAGACACAGCAGTAAGGACGACCCCAAGTGTGTAAGGGACAAATGTGAGTGTTTTCCTTTGTTCATTGTACTCTCGTGGCACAATGGCTAATGAGAGTGCCCTTCCTGTAGTCCAGGAAGTAAAAATTGCGTTGCTGAAAGATCCTTTGTCTCAGTGCTATTTTTTCTTTGCATCTATTTCCAACAAGGACAATTTGCCGAGGCCTGGGAGCTTCCCACAGAATCCCTGCTCTCCCAAAATCCGGCTGAGATCTCAAGTTTATTTTGCTGTACTCCTTTTCTGGAGCTTTACTTGCTTCCAACAAGGAAGGCAAGTTTTCCTGCTTCTATGACAATGGAAGGCTGGCAATGTCTGGAGTTTGAGCTCACAGCCGTCAGGAAAGGTGAGTTTGAATTTTATTTCCTATTTCTAGATGGTAGACAGCAGGCTTGAATGGGGCACCATTCCTAGGTAAGTAGCTGAATTGGGATTTTTGTTTTGGAAATTCTCCTTAATGACTAAAATTGACAACTAGCTGGTCTTTTTTTTTCCGAGGTGGAATCTTGCTCTGTCGTCCAGGCTGGAGTTCAGTGGCACAATCTCATCTCACTGCAACCTCCAACTCCTGGGTTCAAACGATTCTCCTGTCTCAGCCTCCTGAGTAGCTGGGATTACAGGCGCCCACTGCCACGCTTGACTATTATTATTTTTTTTTTAGTAGAGATGGGGTTTCACCTTGTTGGCCAGGCTGGTCTTGAACTCCTGACCTCAGGTGATCTGCCTGCCTTGGCCTCCCAAAATGTTGGGATTACAGGCGTGAGCCACCGCACCTGGCAAATTGCCGTTTTCTTAAGACAAGGAGAATGAACCCCTTTTGGGCCCCCGTTTGATTTCTAGATTGGAAGTGCATTCCTACGGGTCTTCACTGTTGCTTTTTCTCCCAAAATTAAGCCATCTGGCTTGTCTGTGCACTTGCACGAGGAACTGAATTGTTGTTTTCATAGATAAATGAGGGAATGAGTTTTCTCAGCTCCATAAAGAAGGGCGTTTTGCTTCTCCCAGCTGAGAGGTGCCCCGGGTGACTGGGAAACAAGTGGGAGTGTCTTGGGGTCTGATCCCCTGTGATGTGCAGCAGCCCTACAGGGAACCCCCAACACAATTAGTTTAAAAAGTCTTGTCCAGGAAACGCACATAGGAGCTGTCACTCTGGGGTTTTGAGTCCTCTTGGAGGTGTTGGACTTCCAGAGAGAGAAACTGAGACACGTAAGAGGGCAAAAGATGACTCCGTGGTGACTCACTGTGGAGTCCCGCCCACAACCAGCACACTTCCACTGCCCCACTGAACCCGGGGACATGGCTCAGCTCCTCCTTCCGAGGAAAAAAAAAGTGGGAAATAAATCATCTAAGACTCAGGAAAGACAAGAGAATGGCCCCCTTTCGGGCACCTTGCTGGTCTTATGGTGCTGCTACTGGCAAGTGTTTGCATAAAATTGAAACTTTTGAGGGCATGCCAGGTTTCTTAGGGCCTGGCTGTTCCATATTATGGTCTTTTTGACACATTTTAAACTGATGGGCAAATTCCATCCAGGAAGCATTCAGAGCCCAAAGGTCAGCCTGCAACTCCAGAACTATAGAGTTCCTGGCTGGGCAAAGTGGCTCACGCCTGTAATCCCAGCATTTTGGGAGGCCAAAGCAGGTAGATCACCTGAGGTCAGGAGTTCAAAACCAGCCTGGCCAACATGGTGAAACCCTGTCTCTACAAAAACACAAAAATTATCCGAACATGGTGGCGCCTAGAACAAGGAAATAAGAGAGAGACCAAGAGAAGTTATAGATATAAAGAGGTATTTTTGTTAAGAAATGTTACAAGAAAAAATACTTTTATCTGAGAAAGAATCTTGTATGGTGAATTTTTGTCCTAAAATAAATGACTAGGCTGGGTGTGGTGACTCATTCCTGTAATCCCAACACGTTGGGAGGCCAAGGTGGGAGGATCATGAGGTCAGGGGCTTGAGACCAGCCTGGCCAACATAGTGAAATCCTCTTTCTATTAAAAATACAACAATTAGTTGGGCATGGTTGTGCACACCTGTAGTCCCAGCTACTCGGGAGGCTGACGCAGGAGAATCATTTGAACCCGGGAGGCAGAGATTGTAGTGAGCTGAGATTGAACCACTGCACTCCAGCTTGGGCATAGAGCAAGACTCCATCTCAAAAAAGATAAATAAATAAATAAATCACTCGTTTAAGAGAGATGTTCAGGACAAACTAGAAAGTTCAAGCATGTCATAAATGGTCTGTGTAAGTCAGACTAAGTTTAGTAAAAAAAGGAATTTATAAAATTGTTACATGATAGATTGGTCATGGTGGCTCACGCCTGTTATCCCCCAGCATTTTGGGAGGCTGAGAAGGGTAGATCACTTGAGGTCAGGAGTTCGAGACCAGCCTGGCCAACAAGGTGAAACCCTGTCTACAAAAATTCAAAAATTATCCAGGCATGGTGAAGCATGCCTGTAGTTCCAGCTGCTCAAGAGTCTAAGGCAGCAGACTCACTTGAACCTGGGAGGCAGAGGTTGCAGGGAGCCAAGATCATGCTATTGCACTCCAGCCTAGGCGACAGAATGAGACTCCATCTCAAAAAAAAAAAAAAATGGTTTTAAAGGTTAATGAATGCCGGTCCATGTCCATTCCTATCTGGCCTAGAAAATTTAATTGGCTGTAAATCTTTTGACTCTAAGTTCCTGGGTGATAGGGAGTCCCACGAAGAGACAGGATTGATCCAGGGCTGGCAGCCACACTAACCCAGCAATCCTGTGGGACACAGTAAAGATCTGGTAGCCATTGATGTTGGCTCTGGCACATCTTGGCCAGAAGAGGGTGAATGTAAATAAAAAATGAAATTCTGGCTGGGTGCGGTGGCTTACGCCTATAATCCCAGCACTTTGGGAGGCCAAGGCGGGTGGATCACGAGGTCAAGAGATTGAGACCATCCTGGTCGACAAGGTGAAACCCTGTCTCTACTGAAAATACAAAAATTAGCTGGGCATGGTGGTGCACGCCTGTAGTCCCAGCTACTCGGGAGGCTGAGGCAGGAGAATTCCTTGAACCCAGGAGGCGGAGGTTGTGGTGAGCCGAGATCACACCATTGCACTACAGTCTGGGTAACAACAGTGAAACTCCGTCTCAAAAAAGAAAAGAAAAGAAATTCTAAGGCCCCCAACCTTCCAAATGGACCCCTCCTCCCGGCTACAGGCACTCCAGTGTTAACCTGTTAAACTTGTCCAGGCTGTGATGGGAAGGGGTTGTGGGTCATGCCTCATCTCTTTTGGAATTCAGGAAAAGCTGACCAGCATTCACATAGCACAGGCCTGAAGTCTGATAGGAAACATTTACAATCTATTCTCTCTCAAGCCTACGACCCGAGGCTTCTGCTGCGTGGAAAACCAGGTCCCCTTATGGCAACCCAGACATTTTTTTCCACTGAGAATAGCTTTTTCAACTAATTGTCAAAGCTTTTTCAACCAATTGTCAATCAGAAAAATGCTGAATCTACTAAGAACCTAGAAGTCCTCCAGACCACCCCACCTTCTCCTGCCCTTTCAGATTGAACCCATGTAAATAAATAATGTCTTCCTAAAATGTGTAAAAGCAAGCTGGGCCACAGGCATCTTGGGCACCTGTTATCAGCACCTCCTGAGGCTGCCATGGGCGTGTCCTTAACCTTGGCAAAACAAGCTTTCTAAAGGGACTGAGACCTGCCTCAGATGCTTTTGGGTTTGCACCCTCCAGGCTGGGTTTCTCTCTCCTTCAAGCCCTGGCCAGACAGTGCCTGCTGATCAGAGGCAGCCAAGGCTTTCTGACCCTGGGTGCCGGAGGAGGCAGGGGCAGGAGGTAGCAACTGGGTTGGGGATGATGTTTTCTTGGGATCCCAAAGCAGAGTGTCCCCCCCTCCGCTGCCCAAGACGCTGGGTGGTCCCTGTTGTTCTGCCAGATGGAGCCCTCCTGAGGTCTGACCCACAGCAGAAGGGCGGCTCCTGGCCTCAGAGGGCAGTCTCGGGGTTGAGAAGGTTACAGGTACCATCTGCCACCAACCTAGCTGCTTGTGCCGTTCCCGCTGGCTAAGGCCATCAGCTCTATGGCTAGAGGCCTGGGCAGCCTGAGTCCTGCTTAACAGAAGGCCACAGATGTGGGTGGGTGGGGTAAGGGCCATGGTGGGGTCTCGGCAAGATGTGCTGGCCACACCTGTCCTGGGGTGTGACTCAGCTGCGCTCCTGAGCAGGGGCCTCTGAGCTGAGCCTCATGCTGCAGCCTTCCCACCTGCAGGGACTCACAGGTATGTTCTCTTCACACTCATTGTTACTGAGGGACAGATGAGGCAGGGGTGGGCCCTGATCTGCCATGGGCCACAGCCGTGAGTGTGCACACAACTGGACCTGCTGGTGCCTGTATCTGCGGCCAGCGTGGCTTCCCTTACATAAGTTTCCAAGCTGTGATAGCAGCTCGGCCTGCCCTGCATGGGAACAGCAGGGGCCTGAGAGGAGGCAGAGGAAGGAGGCTTGATGCTGAGACGTTTTCTGAAGGTGGAGCTGGTGGCGGCAGGCGTGGAAGCAGGCTGGATTCCATGGGCTGAGGTCGTGTGGACACTCCTCCTGGCTTCTGCCCCGGGGCCTGCAGCAGTGTCTCAGACCCGCTAAGGTGTCCCGGAGGGGCAGAGTCGGGGCTGAGCATGGACGCCACCTGCCCTCTGCCCACAGACACCGCGGGACGACCCTCAGTGTTCAGCCACCTTGCTGACCAAGGGGCAGTCAGGGTTGGGGTGAAGAAGGCCACGGGCAGCCTGGTGGGGAGGTCCACCTCCCGATCGCCCATCAGGGGATCACCCTCAGCTCCCTCTCAGGGAGGCGGTGGGCCCTGTGCCCGCCCCCAGCGTCCCACCGCCTCCGCTCCCTCCCACTGCGTCTGGGGTCGGAGAGAAGGTGGAGAGGAGGCAGTGCCCGGCGCCTTCTGAAGTCTGGCCTGGGGGAGGCCAGGGGCGACCTGGGCTCGGACAGGTACCTGAGGGGAGGGTGCTGGGGTGAGGGAGACCCGGGGCTGGACGGACACCTGTAGGGGACGGTGCTGGGACGCGGGCGTGGGTCGCAAAGCGATCCCACGCGTGACAGTCTCGAGTCCCTGAACGAGAGAGCTCTGAACTCCCTGGCGCCCAACCCTCCGCCCAGCCAGGCCTCCAGGGCCCCGGGACGCTCCAAGCCCGGTCCGCGCAGCGCCTCCCCTCGGGGCCGGGCGGGGCGTGGGAGCGGAGGACAAAGCGGGAGCCCGGAGCCGGGAGGCGGGAGGGTCGGGGTCCTGTCTCCGCCGGGGTCGCCTTCAGCCGAGCCTGCCGCCCTGGGCCGGGGCACGTGGAGAGGGGAGCGCGCGGCCTCCGGATCCGGGACTCTCAGCGCCCGCTCACGGTGCCCGGAGCCGCCCGTCAGTGCGCACGCGTCGACTCTCCCTTCCCCGGCGGGCGGCGACAGAGAGTCGTGGGAGCGGTCCGCCAGGCTGCCTAGAGCGGCCGCCCTGCCTCCGTACCGCGCACCAGAAACGGAAGCGAAGCTGGCCCCGCCCCGCGAGCGGCCATCTTGGAGGCTGAGGCGGCGGAGGCGCTGCGGCGGGTTCGGTGGGCCCAGTCCCAGCGCGGTGCGGCTGTTTCGGGCGCGGGCCCCGCTCTTCCGCACCCTGCTCCGGCCTCGACCACGGCGAGCCTGAGCGCGGCGGCGGCCCACGCGCGGCGACGGGGAGAGGTGAGCGCGCTCTCAGGCCTGCGCCGGGTCCTCGGGCCCGCTCTCTACCCCGCCGGAGCCGGCCACGGCGGCGGCCCGGGGCTGCGGGGGACCCTGCGCGACGCCCCTCAGTTCGCGCCGCCTCCCGCGGGGTCCCGGCCCGAGCTCGCCTGCGCGGAACCCGAGGTCGGTTACGGCGGGCGCCCGGAGCTCCGGGTCAGGGGCAGGTCGCGGACTCGGCCCCTCGGCCGCGACTCCCGCGAAAGGGCCCCCTGTCCGTTGGGACACTCGGCGCGGCCGCCGGGACGGGCAGCCTTGGTCCTGGTTGGTAAATGGATCCCGGGAGTCTGTCGGGGGAGGGCCGCCGTGGAGCCCGCCGCCGCCCTGCCCCCGAACACTGAAACCCCGAGAGAACGAGCGTGCCCGGGACGGCGCTCAGGGCCGGAGGCCGGCGGGGGCGAGACCCGGGCCCAGAACCCGGCCCTGAGCCGCGCGTCCTCCCCGCCTCTGGCCTCCTTTTCAGTGCCTGCCACTTAGCGCGCGCGTTTCCCTCGAGGCCGGTTGCCAGCCTCTTGGCGGACCCGGAGAGGAAGCGGCCGGGAGGTCGGGTCTCAGCTCTGTGGAAGGACGGCGAGGAGCGCACGCGAGGCTCGGCTGGGGCTGGCCGGTGGCCGCGCGCCCTGCTCCGGGGAGCCCGCCGGTGTAATCTGGCCTCCGGATAGAGGGTCGTGAGGACCTCGCTTACTCCGAAGTCCAGCCCCTGAGCCTAGGGCGTGGTTGGGTCTGGGTGCCTGGAGTCGCGGTCCGTCACCCGCGTGGCCTGGCCCCGCTGACCCCCACTCGGCGGGGGCGTGCCTGAGTGACGGGCAGGTGAGCCGGGCAGGTGCGTGCGTGAATGAGTGACAGGTGAGTGTCCCGCCTCTACCGGCCGGGGCTCCCATCCTGTCTCCGGAGCGGTCCTGGTGGAGCAGAGACTTCCGTGGATTCCTGGGCCTAGGTGGGCCACTCGTCCGGCCCATAGGTCCGGCCACCGTTTCCTGCCACGTCCCCTAAGCAGGAAAGAGCTGTCCAGAGAAAGAGGGACAGGTGACGCTGGGCAGCCACCACCTCACAGTGCCTGGCACGGTTGCTCTGTGACTCACCCTGCTTTAGTGCTGTTTCCGTTCGTTAACTTTTTTTCTGTGCCTTTTTAAAACCGCCAGCTCTTTGAGCAGGATGATACTGTACACACGATGTCCCTTGTCTGAGGGACGTGTCTGAAGGGGACTGAGACACATATGCCTCAAACTTGTTCTCAGAGTTTGCTTCCTCTGCGGATTTTTTTTTTTTTTGAGGCAGGGTCTTGCTCTCTTGCCCAGGCTGGAGTGCAGTGGTGTGATCTTAGCTCACTGCAACCTCTGTCTCCTGACTTCAAGTGATTCCCCCCCTCAGCCTCCCGAGTAGCTGGAATTACAGGCACCCACCACCACACTTGGCTAATTTTTTGTGTTTTTAGTAGAGACGGGGTTTCACCATGTTAGCCAGGCTGGTCTCCAACTCCTGACCTCAGGTGATCTGACCACCTTGGCCTCCCAAAGTTCTGAGATTACAGGCTTGAGCCACCGCGCCCGGCCCGTTTGTGGATTTTTATTTTCCTTGTCCTTCCTGCTGTCATTTTGGGATGATAAGAATTGAGGGAACTAGCCCTCTGGTTTCTCGAGGCACATGAGAACGCTGTTCTGTGTGAAGCTTAGGAAGGGTGGCTGGGAAAACAGCAGTTGAATCGTGAACATGATTTTAAAAGCCTCTCAAAGTAAGTATGGGAGGGAAGCTTTCTTGTGGCTGACCACATGGAACCTGTTTTATTTTTGCACGGCTGTCCATAAACTTTCCTGCATCCTGGCCACTTAGCTAAGTCCAGACGCAGCTGCAATGGAATTGTCCAGTGCATCATTTTGTATATGGCGGAGTATTAGCTTCAGGGTGAGCTTTTGAAAGGACAGCCCGTTTTGCGGTGCTGCTTGGGATCATGGCTGTGTCCATCACCAGGTGTTGGCCCAAGGGGAGCTCCCTGGCCCGTTGGCTTCTTGAGCCAGGAGCTGGGGATGCTGCTGTGTGGGAGCCCTTCCTTCCCGGGCACGACAGTAGCCCTCCTCCTGGGGAGGCACTCCTTAGGCAGAGGAGCCTGCCCTTGCCTGTACTGGGGTCCAAAAGGGCCCTGCGTGGTGTGTGGGGTCACATGGAGGCCAAGCGGGAGGCATTTGGCAGGGAAATCAGGGAGGCCTCTGAAGGCAGTGGTTCCAGCTAGGCCCGGAAGGGCCTAGGAGAGTTTACAGTACAGTCTGGGCTGGGAAACAGCTGTGAGAAGCAGTGAGTGTGTCGGTCAGAGGTTTGGAAGGGGCCCCGACCGTGCTGGGTCTTGGGAGTTAGGAATGAGCAGGGCTGTCTGGGCTGCTCCGTCAGGGGCTTGGCAGGCAGGAGGAGGTGTTGATGTTTATTTGCTTGGCTGTCGGGGTATCATGAGGGTGGCTGGGCGAGTGGGGGATTCGAATGGTGTGTTGACTTAGCGGGTACAAGAGGGCCTTGAAATGGGGAGAAACTAGAAGCTCAGACCTTCTGGACCCACGGTGTTGGGCGGGGGTGGGAGGCTGCTGGTGTTGATGGGAGAAGTGACGACATTCTCCGTTTGGACAGTGGGAGTGGGAAGGACATGGTGAGCAAGGCTTACAAGCGTCAGGGACCCCAGAACAAGAAGCAGAGGTGGGTGCTGCTGAGGCTCTGCATTTGGGAGCACGCTGTGGGTGCCCTGGCTGAGCCCTGCTCTCCGGACCTTGGGTGTGTGGGGTGAGCAGCCAGGCCCTGGCTGTTACCATCCTCAGGTTGGGAACAGACACTAAACAGGCTGGTGGTGATGGTTCTCTGAGGAGGAATAAACCAGGCAAGGAGGCCAAGAGTCTGGAGATCTCCTGGGGGCGGAGACTGAAGGGGGGCGGCGTGTATGGCTGTTCTGCAGGTATGCAACTTTCCATTCTCCCGCTGTTGTAAAGACGTATCTGAGACTCCGTCTTTTTTTTTTTTTGTGAGATGGAGTCTTGCTGTGTTGCCCAGGCTGGAGTACAGTGGCGCAGTCTCAGCTCACTACAGCCTCCGTCTCCCATGTTCAAGTGATTCTCCTGCCCCAGCCTCCCAAGTAGCTGAGATTTCAGGCACATGCCACCACACCTGACTAATTTTTAGTAGAGACAGGGTTTCACCATGTTGGGCAGGCTGGTCTCGAACTCCTGACCTCAGGTGATCTGCCCGCCTTGGCTTCTCAAAGTGCTCGGATTAGAGGCATGAGCCACTGTGCCAGGCTGAGACTCAGTAATTTATAAAGAAAAGGGGTTTAATAGACTCTCAGTTCTGTGTGGCTGCGGAGGCCTCAGGAAACTGAAAATCATGGCGGAAGGGGAAGAGGCTCATCTTACAGGTGGTGGGTGAGAGAGAGTGAGCAAGAGCAGGGAATACCGCCTTAGAAACCATCAGAGCTTGTGAGAACTCACTATCACTGAAACGGCATGGGGCTGACCACCCCCATGATCCAATCACCCCCACCAGCTCCCTCCCTGAATGTGAGGGATTATGGGAATTACAATTCAAGATGAGATTTGGGTGGGGACACAGCCAAACCATATTAGCAAGGGTCCCCAAGTGTAGAAGCTGGAGCGGAGCTGACTTCAGGTTTGCAAACTGGGAGGTCAGGATGGAGATCATTGGTCACTGGCTGTTATTGATGGCCAGCGATGTCCGGGGATAGTATTAAGGTGTGTGGCCATGGCCTGGTGTGGTAGTTCACGCCTGTAATCCCAGCACTTCGGGAGGTCGAGGCAGGCGGATCACCTGAGGTCAGGAGTTTGAGACCAGCCTGGCTAGCATGGTGAAACCCCGTCTCTACTAAAAATACAAAAAAAATTTGCTGGGCATGGTGGCATGTGCCTGTAATCCCAGCTACTTGGGAGGCTGAGGCAGGAGAATGGCTTGAACCTGGGAGGGAGAGGGGAGAGGTTGCAGTGAGCCGAGATCACACCACTGCACTCCAGCCTGGGCGATGAAGAGTGAGACTGTCTCAAAAAATAAATAAATAAAAATAGGTTTGAGTTGGAGCTGGTCTGATGCGGTGGGAGCCCTGTGTTCTCATCAGCACCCCTCTCCCCAGCCTCAGCCATGGCTCTGGGGTCTTGGGGTGCCCAATCCAGCCTCTTCTCTTGCATGATGGCACCTCATGCCCCGTTCTTGGCCCTCAGTGCTGTCTTCAACGTCCCTCATGGAGCCACCAGAGCGACCTTCCTAACAGAGTTAGGGTCTGTTTGAGGCTTGGACCGAAAACCCCTGCGGGGCCAAGGGCGCGGTGGCTCCTGCCTGTCATTCCAGCACCTTGGGCGGCTGAGGTGGGAGGATCGCTTGAGCCGAGGAGGTCGAGGCCACCATGACTCAAGCCTGGGCAACAGAAATATCCTGTCTCACCAAAAATAAATGAATAAAACCTTTTTGCCCTGGCCCTGCCCCTCACTGTGCTTGGGCCCCGCCACACTGCCCTGTCTCACGTGTGGCCTGTTCACCTGTGGCCCCTTCTACCAGGAAGACAGCTGCTCCTCTTCCCAGCGAGTGCCTTGGAGTCTCCAGAGCCTTCATTCTAGCCGCAGAGGCTCCCCTTGTCTGCAGTTCCTTTTGCTTGTGGCCAGCAGAACATGTTGGGCAGCAGGTCCCGGGTGTGTGGAGGGGCTGGTGGTGCTGCTTGCCCTTTTCCGTGGTGTGGTTTCTCCATCGTGTGGGATCTTTGAGCTCAGAGTTGGCAGGTGTGAGCAGCTCCCCTCGGAGCCGGTCTGAGGCTGAGGCCTTGGCACTACCACCTCAGGCCTTGTGAGAGTGTCCCTGTGTGAATTCTTTGAGGACGGGCGAGGATTTGGGTTTCTGCTCATCCTTGAACCTGAGCTGTACATTGTGTCAGTGAAGGTGGTGGCAGGACAGATGGGAAAAGAAGCTGCAGGGTGGGTGGTGAGTCAGGGTGACCTGTGAGCTGTGACTCGGTGACGGGGCTGAGGTATGCACCTCAGGGCTGGGGCCTGAATGTATGGCGGGCTGCAGAAACAGGAGCCAGGGGTGAGCTGGGGAGAGAAAGCCGTGGTAAGCATTGCTTCTCTTCATCAGTGTAGATGTTGTTTTTAACAGATGAGCAGCACCAGCACTAAGAGGGCTCCAACCACAGCAACCCAGAGGCTGAAGCAGGACTACCTTCGAATCAAGAAAGACCCAGTGCCTTACATCTGTGCTGAGCCCCTCCCTTCGAATATTCTGGAGTGGTAAGGCCCTGCGCCACTGATCACCCCGCACTGACTGTTGCTGCCACTCAGGCCTCCGCTGGCCCGACTGGGTGAGCCTGGTGCCCTGGTCATGGCATTGGTGAGGTGCTCCTGCACCCTCGCCAGGGGTGAGTGTGTGCCCAGGGGCCTGTGGACACACTCTGGTAGTTTTCCCAATGGACGCTTGCCGGGGACATCACAGAGCCCTGCTTGACTCAGGCTGGGGCTGGAGAGAATCTCTGGTGGGGGGTCATTGGGTGAGGGGGCTCCAGGCTGACTCAGGCTGGGGCTGGAGAGAATGTCCGGTGTGGGGTCCTTAGGGGAGGGGTCCAGGTGTGCAGGGCTCACAGCTGCTGCTGATGTGCGCTCTAGGTGCCTAGAGGAGAAACTGCCTTTCTCGACTCTACTCTTTGTTTCTGGATATGGGAATTAGCCTGTTTTGGGCTAGTGTAGGACTAGGGTTTGACACTCCTGTCCCTGGTGCTGGCTTGGGCCAGGTTCCCCCACCCTGAGGCTGATGACGAGAGGACTTGTGCCTCGTAAACATTCACCTCTCAGTGACTCTTCCTTGTTGAAGCCTGGGGTTCTGAGAGTGCGTGCCGCTGTTGCAGGGCTGCTGGTGATTGGGTAAGACATAAAGTGTGAGGATGTCTTATATTTTAGTCTTTAAAAAATCAGTTTTGGCCGGGCGCGGTGGCTCAAGTCTGTAATCCCAGCACTTTGGGAGGCCGAGGCGGGTGGATCACGAGGTCAAGATATCGAGACCATCCTGGTCAACACGGTGAAACCCCGTCTCTACCAAAAATACAAAAAATTAGCTGGGCATGGTGGTGCGTGCCTGTAATCCCAGCTACTCAGGAGGCTGAGGCAGGAGAATTGTCTGAACCCAGGAGTCGGAGGTTGCCGTGAGCCGAGATCGCGCCATTTCACTCCAGCCTGGGTAACAAGAGCGAAACTCCGTCTCAAAAAAAAAAAAAAAAAAATCAGTTTTTAGGTTTTTTTTAATTGAGAGAAAAGATATTTCAGTGAGTTGAAAGGAAGTGTGTTTTGGTCAGGGGCTGCTTTCTCTGGCTTACAGAGGTGGAGGGTGGAGGGTACCCGGGGTGAGGCAGAGCCTTGGCCACCAGAGTGCTCTCTGCGCCCAGTGCTGAAAGTCAGATATGGCCCCAGGGCATAGTTGGCAGGTGTGAGGGACGCCCTGTCGTTCCACGGTAGCCACTGCCTCCCTGATTGCAAAGACGCCCTTGATGTGTGGGGACGCCTCCCCAGAAGTCTGTGGGTCGGGCATCCCCAAGACCCTGCGCAGATTCAGTGATTGGCAAAGAACACTCACCTTAAAATTACGGAGAAGAAGGCAGTAGCTGGAGGAAGAGGGATGTGGGGCAAAGTCTCCAGGAAGCTCAGCACAGGCCCTGGGCCTCTCGAGGGCTGTGCCCCAGTCCCCACGGCAGGCTTGGGTTTGGACAGTGTGTGTGGAATGTTGACCAGAGAAGCTCATTTGAGACTAAAACATATTAGGGGAAGGCCCAGGGATTTTATGGGGCTGGTCCTGCAGGTCCTCTCTGCCTGGCACCTGCCAAAATACTGGACTTGCTGGAGCAGGGGCTCAGCGTAGACCATGTTACGTGTAGTGTTTTGGCAGTAAGCCCTGTTGCCAGGTGGTGGCAGCTGGCCTGGACGGCAGTGTCAGACCTGTGCCGCGAGAGCCCCTGGCGCGGCCTGCTAGGTGTCTCTCCCTCCCTGAGAGAAGAGTGCTTTCCCCAAAAAGGCCTGTGGGTGCGCTACGGGCCACGTGGATTCCATGTTATCTTGGCCACCGCAAGGCTGCTGGCTGTGTCTCGGGAAGAGGACGACTTCTTGTGTGTTCCCAGTTTTCACGGATTGGGCACAGTAACAAAACAAGACCATGCTCGTGGGTTCATTGTGTGCTGAGCTCAGAGCCACTTAGTTCGTGGGTCACTGAGACACGATAATGGCATTTTTTGAGTCAAAGATATCAGCTGGCAGAGAGCAGGCATCACAGACGGAGTCTTGCCCTGTCACCCAGGCTGGAGTGCACCACCATGCCTGGCTAATTTTCTTTTTTCCTTTTTTTTGAGATGGAGTTTTGCTGTCACCCAGTCTCGGCTCACTGCAACCTCCGGCTCTTGGGTTCAAGCAATTCTCCTGCCTCAGCCTCTGAGTAGCTGGGATTACAGGTGCCCACCACCATGCCCGGCTAATTCTTTTTTTGCATTTTTAGTAGAGATGGGGTTTCACCATGTTGATCAGGCTGGTCTCAAACACCTGACCTCGTGATCCGCCTGCTTCGACCTCCCAAAGTGCTGGAATCACAGACGTGAGCCACCAAGCCCGGCCCCAGTTAGCATTACAGTGACAGCACACACGTCCTGTGGGAGAGCATGGGAAGGGTGATGGCTGGGGCTGCAGCTGGCAGCAGTGTCTGCTTTCCGGCATCTCTGGCTGGTTTTACTTTCTTCTCTGTGCCCTTGTCTTGTTTGGGAATCTGTGAAGCCCAGACACTGCTTTACATAAGGCGAAAGCCTTGTTCGTGTGTGTGGAGGAGTGCGGACCAATTTGCTGTTGCTCCTGGTCTCGGGGTGAGCTCCGTGTGGGGAGTTTGGCTTTGGGGAGAGTTCTGCTCCAGAACAGCTGCTCAAGCTCACTTCTGGCGTTTCCAGGAGCATGAAAGGGGCTGGATACAGAGCCGGCGTCATGTCACTAGCTGTGTTCCATTTAGGCTACATGCATGATACCAAAAGGTACATTATATATAAGTGCATTTTTAAAGATATAAATTTTGGTTTTTTGGGGTTTTCTTTGTTTTGTTTTTTTTTTTTGAGACGGAGTCTTGCTCTGTCGCCCAGGCTGGAGTGCAGTGGCGCGATCTCAGCTCACTGCAGTCTCCACCTCCTGGGTTCAGGCAATTCTCCTGCCTCAGCCTCCTGAGTAGCTGGGACTACAGGCGTGTGCCACCATGCCTGGCTAATTTTTGTATTTTTAGTAGAGACGGGGTTTCACCATATTGGCCAGGCTAGTCTCAAACTCCTGACCTCGTGATCCACCCGCCTCGGCCTCCCAAAGTGCTGGTGGGATTACAGGTGTGAGCCACCGCGCCCGGCTAATAAAAATTTTAAAATACATTTTTTTTTTTGGAGACAGGCTCTCTGTTGCCCAGATGGAATGTGATGGCACAGTCATAGCTCACTGCAGCCTTAAACTCCTGGGCTCGGGGGTCCTCCCGCCTCGGACTCCTGAGTAGCCGGACCGACAGGTGTGCACTACCACCCCTGCCAACTTCTTTTTTTGAATAAAGGTGGGTCTGTGTTGTCTAGGCTAGCCTTAAACTCCTGGGCTCAATGGTCCTCCCACCTTGGCCTTCCAAAATGCCGAGATTATAGGCGTGAGCCACTGCACCCAGTTTTGAAGTACATCTTAATAATGTACTGTGAAATCAAAATTTATTTAAAATTTCAGTTTTTTTTTTTTGAGACGGTGTCTCGAGTTGTTGCCCAGGCAGGAGTGCAGTGGCGCGATCTCGGCTCACGGCAACTTTTGCCTCTTGGGTTCAAGCAATTCTCTGCCTCAGCCTCCCAAGTAGCTGAAACTATAGGCGTGTGCCACCATGCCTGGCTAAGTTTATCTTTAGTAGAGACGGGGCCATACTGGCCAGGCTGGTCTCAAACTCCTGACCTCGTGATCTGCCCGCCTCAGCCTCCCAAAGTGCTGGGATTATAGGCATGAGGCCCTGTGCCCAGCCTCAGTTGTTATTAATGATTAGAGAGGATTAGCTTCGTGCATGTTATGTTGTAGAAACAGAGCTACTTTATGGTAAACTTTTGTGTAGTCTCTAAGACCCATTACACGGAGACTAAAAGCACCCACAGCAGAAGAGACTGGTGGCTTTGAAGCCGTGTTGCTGTGTGACATTCCCCCTTCCTTTGTTCACCTTCTACCTGAATGTGAATGATTTTGGCTGGGTCCTATGAACCCCAGGCTTGGGATTTTCAGATTTTGTAGAATTGCTGTCCTCAAATCCCAAGTAATTTTCTTCTCTCCCTTAGGCACTATGTCGTCAGAGGCCCAGAGATGACCCCTTATGAAGGTAAGGATTCTGTCCTCAGGTGGCAGGTTTTATGTTCTGAAACAGCCTTGTCTGTTAAACATCTTTTATTGCAAACATCAGCCTTTCTACCTTGGATGGATGTGCCTTAGTTACACAGGGTTAGCTGGAACTCACCCCCAGCTGATTCTCCGAGCCCCGGAAGTGTTTGCTCCGCGTTTTGTCGGCTGACATCTGTCAGTCTGCAGTGGAGGCCTGTGGTGTGAGTGTTCAGCAGCCTCCGACACCACAGGGTCAGAGCCGAGAAAGCAGACCGGGATAGACACTGAAGCTGGCCTGTTTGCTGTTTCTTAAGACCTGGTGAATATCATCAAAAGGGAAGAAAGGCATATTATTCACTGTGTCTCTGTGCTGGGCGCTCTCAGGGTCTTGCGATCCTCAGAACCGTCTCTGAGCCAAGCGGAAGTCTCCCCGTGTGTTGTGGCATCTGGGGCTTCGGGAGGCTGCAGGACCTGCCCAGCTTCTCAGTCTCTCATGGGCTGCCAAGGCCGACCAGGTCAACGGCCGCCACCTAGAGTCCCAGGTGTTGTTACAGAGCAGACACTGGAGTGGTCAGCAAGTTTCTGGGGCCTTGGGGGTTGCTGGCACCAGCCTCAGGGTCTGGGCCAGGTTAGGAGTCGGCGTGCCCATGGACGCTGTCCCACCGGCAAGTGCAAGGCAGAGCAGGGCCAGGTCGGCAGCCGCAGGGCCCCAGCTTCAGGGGGCTGGAGCAGCAGGCTCTGTCTGCCTGTGTGTGGGGCTTTGGGTGCGATTTCACGAGAGAAGGGTGCTGCTGCTGGAGAAGGGTTGCTAACCCCCGCTTTGGACTGTTGGGAGCGGGGAGGGTGGGTAAGAATGAAAAGGGTCAGGCTCTCCTGAAGGCCCTTCGGCTGAGTTATCACAGCCTTACCCAAGTACTCTCCTTTGACCCAGGAATCCCAGTTGCGGGATGATCTGCAGCCAGCGTGCAGGAGCACATCTAGGGTGGGCGCATGATCCCAGCGTCACTGATGAGGACCAGCACTGGGGTTGCCCAGGCCGAGGCGAGATACAGCCTGGGAGCAGGCGTCCAGGGTGTGCGTGTTCAAGTGCTGCTAACACAACACAAGCACGAGCGAGCAGTGCCCTCTGACAAGCACAGTTATGCCAACCACGAGCGAGCAGTGCCCTCTGACAAGCACAGTTATGCCAACCACGAGCGAGCAGTGCCCTCTGACAAGCACAGTTATGCCAACCACGAGCGAGCAGTGCCCTCTGAGAAGCACAGTTATGCCAACCACGAGCGAGCAGTGCCCTCTGACAAGCACAGTTATGCCAACCACGAGCGAGCAGTGCCCTCTGACAAGCACAGTTATGCCAACCACGAGCGAGCAGTGCCCTCTGACAAGCACAGTTATGCCAACCACGAGCGAGCAGTGCCCTCTGACAAGCACAGTTATGCCAGCTTAAGATTTCTTTGTTTTGTGCTTTTAGTATTTTTGTATCTTTTTCTTTTTTTTGGGACGGAGTTGCCCAGGCTGGAGTGCAGTGGCACGATCTTGGCTCACTGCAACCTCTGCCTCCTGGTTCAGGCGATTCTCGTGTCTCAGCCTCCCGAGTAGCTGGGACTGCAGGCGCCCACCACACCTGGCTAATTTTTTTTTTTTTTTGTAGATGGGGTTTCACCACGTTGGTCAGGCTGGTCTTGAACTCTCGAACTCAGGTGATCCGCCCGCCTTGGCCTCCAAAGTGCTTGGATTACAGGCATGAGCCACTACGCCTGGCCACCCGGCTAATTGTTATATTTTTAGTAGAGATGGGGTTTCACATGTTGGTCAGGCTGGTCTCTTAACTCCTGACTTTGTGATCTGCCCGCCTTGGCCTCCCAAAGTGCTGGGATTACAGGTGTGAGCCACCAACGTCCAGCCAGTTTTAGTATTTTTGAAATAAATATTGAATATTTACTAATTCAGTAACCACATCCCACAGCTCCCATCACCAGCCAGGGCAGTTGCTGGTGGAGACAAGCTGCTCCCTTGACAGGGTGGGACACAGTCCGGAGAAGGGGTGCAGCCCCTGGGGGTGTGCCCGGGCATGGCCATTGCCAGCCCCAACCCTGTCACTTGCCCTTTATCTTGGTCTCCTCCCATCCCTTCAGTGGTTGCCCACAGCCTTGGGTGGCTCTGCTGGTCCCAGGTCTCAGGAAAGCCTCCCTTCAGAGACAGAAGGCGTCTTCCTGCTGTCCTCCCTTTTCCCTTTCTGTGACACTGCTGCTCCCGCCTGGCCCTGCCCTCACTGGGGCTGCCTTCTGCTGTTTGCAGCCCTACCCTCTGCTCTCCTTCAGCGTCTCCGGGGAATCAGCCCCTCTGAATTGCCACTTGCCAAGGGGCTGTTCTCAGGCCTCAGTTTCTTGGCCTCTGGTATCTGTTGCTACTGCCGACGGCCTTCTTCCCGACTCCGGGATGCTCTGACCCCTCTTCCTGCCTTTTTGGCGGCTCCTGTGCGGGCTCCGTGTCTTTCTGCCCTGGTGTGCGTTAGTTGTGGCCCCTCCACATGCTGGGCTCCGTTTCCGTTCTGCTCCTGGTGCTGCCTGACAGTTCAGAGCTGGCTTCCTACAAATGTTGCTAAATAACTCCCCGAGTTAATCTGTAGATTTCACACAGTCCCAAAAAAATCTCAGTAGTTTTTTTTTTAACACTACACAAAATTTAACACCATACAAAATTACATGTAAATTGCCTTTAATTTACATGTAAAGGCAAAGGACCTAGAATAGCTCAAATAACTTTTTTTTTTTTTTTTTTTTTTTTTTTTTTGCCAATCAATGAGAGCTTGTAAGGTTGCTGAGGTTGGTTGGCCTTGAACTCTTGGCCTCGCCTTCGCAAGCGCCACGACATCCGGCCGGAGCCACTTTGGGCCCCTCAAATAACTTTTCTAAAGAATGAAGTGGAGTCGGTGGTTTCGAGACTTACCCCAGTGATGAGGGTCAGGCAGGGGTAGGGGAGGGATGGGCCATGGGGCAGAAGAGCCAGCTGGGCCTTCACCTCAGGCTTTTCAGCAGATAGTCTGGGGTGTGGAGACGTCCCTGGCCACCATGTTCAAGTCGCCAGGGACCCACTTCAGGACGAAGAGGGTGTTTCTGATTTTCACCGGTGCAGATGCCTGGTGCTGTGAATGTCTGTGTGTGTGGCTCTGGGTGCGTTTGTCTGTGTTTCCTTGGCTGGTGGCAAGCAGTGGGATTGCTGTCTGGGGCTTCCTGACAGGTCTGTGCTCAGTGAGGCAGCAGGGTGCCCATCTCCCAGCACCCTCTCCACTCCACACGGCCCTTTCCTGCCGTGTAAATCACACTTGCCCATCAGTACTGAGCTAAACGTCATCCCAAACTGGCTTTGGCTGTTCCTGCTTCCTCTTCAGACACATGCCTGTTTCTTTCATTCTTCCGTTTGGCCTTTCCTGATGATCTCGTGTGTCCTCTGGGTGCCATTCCTTGGGGTTCACCTCTCTCTGGTGCATGTGGCTTCTCACCAGAGTGGGTTAGTGACATTTGCTCATGCCAGCTCTCCACTGTCGGCTCCACCGCTGTTCTGTGTGTCCTCGAGTACCAGCCCTGGGCAGAGTGCAGAGAGGATGCTGCAGCGCCCCCATGCTCAGCAGCATGTCAGACGGCGAAGCTTTGTTTCCAGCCCGGATCTGTGGGAGGGAGAGCAGCCCCCAGTGATCGAGAGAGACACAAAGGAAAACGGTTTTGATCACCTTCAGGTCCTGAGGTGCCCAGCCCCCTGGGAGGCCACAAACACAGGGAGGCCAGGGAAAGTGGAGAGATGGGGACCCTCAGACCAAGCCTTTATTGAGTCTAGGGCATTCTGCACACAGGTTTCCCTCGGAAGTTTTAAATGGTGGGTTTAAAGCACACGGGCAGAAGCCCTGAGGGGCCACGCTGTGACTGTGAGGGACTCTGCGGCCTGGCTGCAAATAGTCCATGTGGGGCTCGGGGTCCATGGGGACACAGGGAGGTGGTCACCAGGGGGCAGTTGTGAGGAATGGGGATGTGAGCCGGAAGGTGTTGGCGAGCGGGTGGTCCCGTTTCTGGTCGGAGAAGGTCCAGCTTAGATTCAGAATGGATGCCGAGGCAGCCTGAAGCCATGAGGATTCTCTGCAAGATGTGAAGTGGCTTCAGGGCAGGGGCGCTGCTTCCTGCACAGGCTGGCTCTGGAGCAGAAGAGCTGTGGCCATCTGGGACTCGTGTTTCCTGAGGCAGGGCTGTGCACAGGGAGCCTGTGGGGAGGACAGGCTGGTGCTCCTCAGACTTGTGGCATGTGCAGGTACGCAGGTGGCATGCACACAACACGCATGCACGCACATGTGACACGTGTCACGTATGCAGGTGTGTCCGGGGATGGCGCGCATGCGTGCACACAGCTGCATGCACATGAATACACACACCCGTCACGCATGCACACAGCTGCATGCACATGAATACACACCCGTCACACGTGCACACAGCTGCATGCACATGAATACACACACCCGTCACGCGTGCACACAGCTGCATGCACATGAATACACACACCCGTCACGCGTGCACACAGCTGCATGCACATGAATACACACACCCGTCACGCGTGCACACAGCTGCATGCACATGAATACACCCGTCACGCATGCACACAGCTGCATGCACATGAATACACACCCGTCACACATCACAGCTGCATGCACATGAATACACACACCCGTCACGCGTGCACACAGCTGCATGCACATGAATACACACACCCATCACGCATGCAGGTGTGGCTGAGAAGTCCTGGCTTGCACAGTTCTGCTGCGCTGGTTTGGGTTGGCCCAAGCTCTAAATTTCCAACCAACTCCAGGTGCAGCCTGGGCAGCCAGGGTGTGGGCCTCAGGCTGGGGCGGGGCTGCTGTGAGGCAGCTTGTGGAGGGTCCAGGAGCAGGGGCCGGGGGAGGCCACCCAGAGTGAGGGGCTCCAGATTGATTTGAAGGTGGGGCCAACAGGATTTGTTCATGGGTTGGGTATGATACCAGGAGGTATTTGCCATTTGGTGGAAGTGGCTGGAATTCTGTCCTGAATGGGGGCATCTGGGTGCTGTCCTGTAGATGGTCAGGGTAGTGGCCTGGAGTGTGCAGGGGGTCTGTGGGTCCAGGGTGAGGGTGGTGGCTGAGCAGCCATTCCAGGGTTCCTGACGGGAGGCCGTGAAACTGGGGCGACCCCAGGAGTGTGCCGGGACTGAGGAGAGGGCCCTGTGCCTGGGTGGGTGAAGAGGGGCTGGCTGGGGTGGGAAGAGGGAGCAGGAGGGAGGAGCCACACCAGGGTGGGGCTTTGAAGAGGTGGAGCCAGGAGTGATCCCTGATGCCAGGCCGAGGGTGGTCAGAAACCAGTGGGGACATGTGGGTGACCCTGAGGTCAACCTTCAGGTCAGGTTTGGTAGAGCAGGGAGAAGGCCAGGTCAGATGGACTTGAGAGCTTGGGAGGGGAGGGTGTGGGGACAGCCACAGACAAGGCCCTTCTCTAGGGGTTCAGGTCAGAGCAAGGGGCATTTGGCAGAAGTTGGAGGGATGTGGGGTGGAGAGTGCTGTGTTTGAAGTGGGTTTTGCTGGCCTCTGGGTGCAGTTGGGTGAGGGAGGTGGACAGTACTGGAGAGTTGCTGGGTCGGGACCCCAGTCCTGGGAGGGGCAGCCTCAGCTGGACCTGGAGCTCCTGATATGCTGGGGGCTTTGCAAGGAGGCCCTGCAGACCCCTTTCCGGCCCCTCCGCTCCTGGTTGGGGTGTGTGTGTGGACATTCTAGGGAGAGTGTGTGGGTATAGGTGGCGTGTGGAGGAGCATTGGGTCTCAATGGTCGTGACAGTGGGGTGGAAGTGGCACTGGACAGTGAGGTCAGGGAGGCAGGGGGACTGAGCCTGGGAGCCGGTTCGGGTCGGAGAGGGCAGCGAGAACTCGGGAGTGGGGCTGAGTGGGGGCGTGTGGGCAGGGCAAGACCCCCAGCCCCTCCTCCTGTCCCTGCTGTGGAGGATGACAAGGCTTTTTCTGTTTTGTTTCCATGTAGGTGGCTATTATCATGGAAAACTAATTTTTCCCAGAGAATTTCCTTTTAAACCTCCTAGTATTTATATGATAACTCCCAATGGAAGATTTAAGTGCAACACCAGGTAAGGACCGGGAGGGGCCGAGGAAGCTCTCCGGCCGAGGGGGAGTGTGCACTGACGTGCCCCTGTTTTGCAGGCTGTGTCTTTCTATCACGGACTTCCACCCGGACACGTGGAACCCAGCCTGGTCTGTCTCCACCATCCTGACTGGACTCCTGAGCTTCATGGTGGAGAAGGGCCCCACCCTGGGCAGCATAGAGACGTCGGACTTCACGGTGAGGTTTAGAGCAGCTCTCCCTGCTGGGCTGGGCCTTGTGTCTGGGGCTGTTTCTGCTCCTGAGTTGCAGCTGCTTTTCTTCTCAGCAGGCAGGGCTGGGTGGAGTTCCTGCCTTGTCCCCGGCACCGCCATGGAGACTGCTCTGCTTTGGGCTTCCGGGGCACACTCAGCCTCATGTTCCCCTCTGCCTCTCGGTCTCGCTTTTATCCGCATCAAGCCTCATCCACACCCACCAGGGGCTCCGCCTTGGATCTTGGGGTGGGCCGAGGCAGTGCCGGTTGCACAGCCTGGAGGGGGGCGTTGCCAGCAGAGAGCACAATGCCTTTATGCCTTTCTTGCTAGCTTGTTTTATTTTTCTATTTTTAATAGGAATCAAATGTGATATCGTTAATTGATAATGGAAAGATCAGTAAGCCTTTATGAGATTCTCAGTCAGTTTGCTGTGAAGAGCATGCTTATTAAATGCAGCTCTTGACTTTGAAGTAACCTGTTTTTAGAAGATTGAAAGAATTGTAGTTAGTTTTCTGGCTGATTCCCTTCTCTTTCTTCCTAGAAAAGACAGCTGGCAGCACAGAGTTCAGCGTTTAATTTAAAAGATAAAGTCTTTTGTGAATTGTTTCCTGAAGTTGTGGAGGTAAGAAGAGAAAGTAGGAAGTGGTTTTGCCTTCCCCTGTGTTAAAAACAGTCAGTCTCACTTGTTTCCGAAGCTTAAGGTTTGTGTCCTGAAGCTGCAGACCTTCCCAGAGGCAGCTCCTCTCCGGGAGCCCCGAGGCAGGGGAGACAGAAGGCCTGGGCCCTGAGGGGTAACCTGCCAACCGCCCAGGGCCTGGGGGCTGGGCCTGTCCCACAAGAGCGTGGAGCTCGTTGGCTTGAGTGGCCCTTACATGGTCTGGGGATGGCTGGGAGGCACAGCAGCTGCCTGAAGCCATGTGGGACTGGAGTGGACCCTGCTCTTGGCCTGTAACTCAGCCCTGCTCTGATCGGACTGGGTGCAGGGGCCCAGAGGGACAGGCGCAGTGAGGCCGGCCCCTTGCTCAGGCCCTCGCCTGTGAGACGGGGCCAGGATTGGACACAGCCGAGGTCTTTGTTCTTGGTGGTGGACTGTGGGCTCCTAAGAATGGGAGTGCTGCTCCTGAAGGCGCTGGTTGGAGACCAGCTGAGTTTCTCACTGTTTTTCTCTTAGGAAATTAAACAGAAGCAGAAAGCACAAGACGAACTCAGTAGCAGACCCCAGACTCTCCCCTTGCCAGACGTGGTTCCAGACGGGGAGACACACCTTGTCCAGAACGGGATTCAGCTTCTCAACGGGCACGCGCCAGGGGCCGTCCCAAACCTCCCAGGGCTGCAGCAGGCCAACCGGCACCACGGACTCCTGGGTGGCGCCCTGGCGAACTTGTTTGTCATAGTCGGGTTTGCAGCCTTCGCCTACACCGTCAAGTACGTGCTGAGGAGCATCGCGCAGGAGTGAGGCCTGGCACCGAGACCAAGGCGCCACGGAGGGCGCGTTGCACGGGCGTGCCCTGGGCCGGCTGGACGTGCTGCCCAGCGCAGGCAGATGCTTAGGTTTTAAAAACCTGGAAGGGAAAGCAAAAGCCAAAATGTGTGACTGGGCTTCGGAGGAGACTGGAGACTCCACCCTGCCCCGGCCACGTGCCACTGGGGCCGCGTGGAGGGGCCACTGGTTTTGTAGCTTATCTTCTGTGCTGTCTTTGGATCTGTTTTAGTAAACCCGTTTTTCATTTTATTAGATTTGGTCGCTTAGAAATACAAACCCGATGCCGACTGCAGGCCGTGCCTGCGTTCTTGGAGCTCCCGGCTCCTCTGTGGGTGGGATCCTGGGGCCTGGTGGTGGGGCTGGCCACGTGGCGACAAGGCTTAGCAGGGCCGGTGACGGCTGTGGGTCAGGATCCAGGGAGATAGGGTTTGGTCTCAGCATTTTAAAATGTGTTCACCGGCAGTCAGAATGAGACCCATTCCTCCTAGAGTGTGCTTGGGCCTTTTTGCTGCAGTGGAAGTCAGGAGCCTGCTCACTGTGGCCACGAGGGGTCGCCCTTGACTGTGGCTTCCTTAGGGCGGGGCATCCCGGGCATTCCGGGCACCCCTCTGGCTGCTGCAGGCTGGGGGGAACTCAGGGACCTGCAGAGCCTTTTCTCTGAATTCCTGAGGTCCGGGGGCCCAAAGCCCATGCTCCTGTGCTGTGGAAGGCGCAGGGTTGGAGTCCCCGCAGGAGGCCCTGTGGCCGGAAGGCTGGCTCTGCGCT
The DNA here is from genome assembly GCA_031835075.1 of Saguinus oedipus. NCBI lineage: Eukaryota > Metazoa > Chordata > Mammalia > Primates > Cebidae > Saguinus > Saguinus oedipus. The sequence goes on along the minus strand of CM063175.1, from coordinate 39,154,761 downwards.
CAGGCTCCTACGCCAGCCACGGTAGGTGACGGCTCCGTGGCGTGTTCGCTCTTCACAGGAGATGGCAGAGGGGACCCCGGCCTGGGAGAGGTGCCAGAGTCGGTGGGGGCTTTCGGGCCCACGGCTCCCCGCATGGCGGTCGCCTTCCCGCCTCTGTGTTCGTCCGTGGCTTCGCCGCGTGGGATGTGCCGAAGGTGGGTCATGGCCACAGGCAGTTGCCCACCTGTCCCAGAGGCGGCGTGAGAGAGGCACAGCCGCGCGCCTTCATCCTTCAGAATTGCTTATAACTTAGCACTTGTGTGTATTGAACCTGTTCTTGTGGAAAAAACTCTTGTCACGTCTTTGTTTCTGAATTTCATGCTGCTCGTGTCTGTGCTGGCCGTGAAGCCTGTCCATGATTGGGGGTCACACCTGCTGGCCTGGGGGCGGTGTGGCCGCTGCAGGGCAAGGTGCGTCCCAGTAGGGAGCCTCTGCAGCCTCGTCCCCCGTCCCATACTGGATGCCTACGCCGCTGCAGCCTCAGCCTCCGTGACCGGCAGCACCAGTTCCAAAGCCTGCTGTTGCCCGAGGGTCATGGGAGAACGCAGGCAGTGTTTACTTGACACGTTACTGTCAGGTGTCGTTGCTCCCACCTATAATCCTGGCACTTTAGGGGCCGAGGGGTGGATCTCTTGAGCCCAGCCTGGGCAATGTAGACCCCATCTCACAAAAACTACAAAAAATGACCTGGCTGTGGTGGTGCACACCTGTGGTCTCAGCTACTCAGGAGGCTGAGGTGGGAGCATTACCTGAGCCCAGGAGGTGGAAGCTGCAGTGAGCCCTGATGGTGCCACTGCACTCCAGCCTGGGTGACAGAGCGAGACTGTCTCAGATGTTTTACTTGTTTTCTACGTGTAAAATCTCAATTTTTTTTTTTTTTGAGACAGAGTTTTGCTCTGTTGCCCAGTCCGGAGTGCAGTGGTGCCATCATGGTTCACTGTAACCTTGACCTCCTGGATTCAAGGGGTCCTTCAAACTCCTACGTAGCTGGGACCACAGGTGTGAGCCACCATACCTGGCTAATTTTTGTGGTTTTTGCAGGTATGGGGTTTTGTAATGTTGCACGGACTGATCTCAAACTCCTGAGCTCAAGGGATCCACCTGCCTTGGCTTCCCAAAGTGTTAGGATCACAGGCATGAGCCACCGTGCCCGACTGAAATCTCACTTTTTTTTTGAGACAGCCTCACTGTGTCACCCAGGCTGGAGTGCAGTGGTGCAGTCTCGGCTCATCAGGTTCAATTGATTCTGCCTCAGCCTCCATAGTAGCTGGGACTACAGGTGCCACCACCATGCCCAGCCAATTTTTGTATTTTTAGTAGAGGTGGGGTTTCACCATATTGGCCAGGCTGGTCTTGAACTCCTAACTTCATGATCTTCCTGCCTCAGCCTCCCAAAGTGCTGGGATTACAGGTGTGAGCCACCCTGCTCGGCCTTGAAATCTCAACTTTTAACGACCCGTGATCAGCAGTGGAGGTGGCCCGGCGGTGCCCACGGCCTGTTGTCTGCACTGGCCCAAAATAAAAGATGATCTTTTGCCTGCGGGGCCGGGCTTGCCTGACCCTCTGTCCCCATTTCCCCTTAGAAGAATCGTGGGCTCCTCTGTTGTGGCGCCACTGGTGGCGGCCGACCTTGACCTCTCCCCCCCACCGTGAGCACGGTGTGTCCCATCACCAGGCAGACCACAGTCTGAAGCCTTTTAGTGAGGAGAGAAAAGCCCCTTAAAAGTTGATAATTCTGCAGACGTGCAGCTTGTGGTCTCGGAGGAAGGTGTTTCTCGTGCACTGTGGCGCCCTGGGGCTTCTGCCCGAGCGCACGCCCAGGCCGGCCTGATTGCCGGTTACCAGCTGACGCTGAAGACTGCTCTGGGTCTGTGGGAGCTGCTTTCCCTGTGTGGCTGGCAGGCGGGTGGGCAGGGCACCGTGCTCCTTTGCCATTTTTCCAGGGCCTGGGGGGTGTCAGGGTGTCTGGGTCAGGGGGTGTAGGGGGTGGGCAGAACCAGCAGCTGCACCTGAGTCTCCCCTTGGGACAGCTCGTGGCTGTGGCCCAGGGTATCCCAGAGCCTTGGTGGACGACCAGAGGGTGGGGTCCTCCTGGTTGTTTTCTGGAGGGTGTGTGGGGGCTGCAGCGTGGGTGCTGAGTGTCCCTACCTGGGTGCCAGGCTCGGCTTGTTTTAAAGGTGCCTGGGGATGGGAACAAGGAGCCACGTCCTTCCTGCTCCCGGGTGTTAGGCCCAGCCTCCTGTGGCTGCCCATTTTCCTGCCTGTCCTGTTTGGAGTCACAGGGGAGCACATTGCCAGTAGGTGACACAGAAGAGTCGGGTGCCCTACCTGTGAGGTAGGGTCTGGTAGCCCTGGGCAGGGGTCTCCTTGGCCAAGGCACCTGCCCACCCCTCTGTTTGCCCCCAGCCTTTACTTGGGGTCTGCCTTCACTGACCCATGCTGGATGCTGGTCACATCTAGGGCTCACCTGCGAGGTCTGGCGGGGCTGGTGCAGTGTGGGAACTTTGCCATGCCCCAGAGTTCTCCACGACCTTTGTGGACACGGGGCCGGGAGGCTTCACCACCTTCCCCAGGGGACATGGGCCAGGAGGCTTCACCACCTTCCCCAGGGGACATGGGCCGGGAGGCTTCACCACATTCCCCAGGGGGCACGGGCCAGGAGGCTTCACCAGTGTGCTCTGGAGATGCTAAGAGTCAGCTTCTGAGGGCTCGGAGGGCAAGGGGGAAGCCAGGGCCCCTGGCAGGTTCCCAAGCATCATCCCCATCCCAGCTTGGTTTCCGGTGGCTCTGCACTGGGCTGGAGTCTTGGCGTGGCTGCCCTTGTGTCTGGCAAATGGGGGGGTTCTGGAGTGTTCAAGCTGCCCATCGGGGCTGGCACATTGAACTTCCTGTTAATTTGGGGGCCACTCAGCCTCAGCCAGTGGCTGGGGTTCTTCCAGCCCCACCTGGCTATCCCCTTCCCCCAGCCACTGGGCCCAAGGGGCCTGTTGCCTTGACCTGGCCTCACCTGACCCAGGCTGTAACTCAGGGCCCTGCCTTTCCAGCCAGGCCCGCCAGCATCCCCAGGACCCTGGGCTGGGCTGTGAGGGCAGGGCACCAGGAGGGCCTGGGTGAGGAGGTTGTGGGAAGGGGCTGGGCTCTGTCCATGGATGGTGGCTGCAGCTACCGGGGAGCCCTTGGACACTTGCTCCTGGTGGCTGGCTGCAGAGGCTGGTGCGGGAGGGCCGGGTTGAGTTCAGCTGGGAGGGAGGGTGAGGAGTCAGCTGTCTTCATGGTTCCCAGGATGAGGTGGACCTTTGGGGAAGCGGGGAGGGCCAGGGTGGGGTCTGTTTCCAAACCACTAGGGAGGCAAGGAGTGGAGGTGGGAGTCGGGGGGTCTCTGCCTCATCTCCGCCCCTGGCCGTTGGGTGCCGGTCCGATGGCAGCTCATCCGAGTGTGGGCCCTCCCCTTGGAGCCCGTGAGGTCTGGGGAGAAGGGGAGGGGAGGATTTATTTGGTGATGGAGTGAGCAGGCCAGAGGGGTGCGACACGGGACTGAGACCGGGGACCTGAGCAGGGCCATCGTGCCATCGCGCTGCAGACTGGGCAGATTCCTGCAGACGTGCGGTGGCGCAGGCCATACGTGCCCCTGTGCCTGGTCCCTGCTCGGGGGCTCTGAGCTCTGGCTGCCCCATGACTGCGCCTTGGCGCCGGGACTCACTGCGGGACGGAGCCATGCGGTGCTGGGCCAGGGCCCTCCTCTGGCTCACTCTTCTCTCGGGTGTTGGGGCCCCACGGGAGGCCGAGAGGACGCGGCAGGCCAGCCAGCGCGGAGATCCCCCCACCGCCACTGCGTCTTCCCTCGAGGGGATGCCGGAGTGGCCAGGACTCACGTGGTGCTGCCGTCAGGGCACCTGCGGTTGCTTGGAGCTTCGGCTGTAGGCCGTCGTCCCCCAGGAGGCCCTGTCGCTTCTCCAGGCCTTGGCCATGGGTCCTGTCATGGGAATCTGCTGCAACCCGACCCGGCCAGCCTCTGGGAAGCCCTCTCCCCTGCGGCCAGGACCTGGCCTCCAGCTGTCTGGGGTGGCTTGGCGAAGGGGGCTTCCCGCAGGGGTTGGGGGCTGCAGTTAGCCCTTTGAGGCCTGGGCCTGCCATGTCCTGAGCAACCTGTTGCTATTGGCTATAATTGCTGATTTCGGGGTGGGGGTGAGGTGGGGTCAGGCAGCTTGTTAGATGGTTCACCAGACCCCCTGAGAGCCCAGTGCCCCATAACTCCTGTGGCTGGAGACACCGCGGCAAGCCTGTCACTTGTGTTTTTGGGGGTCCTGTGTAGCCAGCACCCCTCTTACAGGTTAAATCCTCAGGCCCCAGCCTGGCCAGGCATCCTCACAGAGGCAGAAGGCCCTGAGCCCACCTCAACCCTGGGCTTCCTTTCCTGCCAAGGGTCCCCTGATGGGTCTCCAGCTGCTGCTATCAGGCCCCAGGACTGGGAGGGGAGCCACAGTCACCAGAGCAACCCCTGCCCACAGCCTTCACACCTTTGCTGCTGGCTTCCCTCCTCCCAAGGGCATCTCTGCGGGCAGCCAGCCTGGCTGCCTCCCAGCCCCTGAGGCCCCATTTCCCAGATGGGCAGGCTGAGGAAGCTGGAGGCCTTGAGGCCGTGGCTCTGTCAGCTCAGGAAGAGTGGGCTGGTTCCTGGCGTGAGGGCCAGGCTGGCATTGCTGGCAGGGGTGGGGCGGTGGAGGGGTCCTCAGCACTCTCAGCCAGTCCCAGGGAAGGGAGGGGCGCCCCCTGCCCAGGGCTGCTCCAGGCCTCCCTGGAAGGGTGTGGGCTACAGGTGTGTGCTCAGGCTGACCCTCCGGGTGTCCGGGGTGGGATGGTTCTCCTGCAGTCTGCTCTCTGCTGCCTCGGGCCCTCATTCTCCAGATAGGCTGATGCACATACCCCTAGGGCACTGGGTCCCTCCAGCACGTTGCAGGCTCCAGGAGAGCCCGCAGATAGGGGGTGCTTGAGGAGTGGGGGGTGCATTCGAATAGTCTTGGCTTGTTTTTCCCTAGGCAGGCCCAGGTCAGGGATGGGGACCTGCCCACCTTCCTGTCCCCCACGTTCCCATGGTAGAAGCCTGTCTGGTCCACTGGAAGGACCCTCTGCTGTGTCCACTCAGGAGGCCGAGGCCGTCTTCAGAACCTGGGCCTGCTGTGTTTGGGGCTAGGCCAAGCTCAGGATGGGACTCTGCTGTGGGCCAGGTCCCTTGGCTCACCCTGCCCTGGAGCGGGGCTCTCTCCCGGCCAGGCCGCACACTTGCTGTTGGAGCCTGACACTCGTCCACTGGCAGGCAGGCTGCCCCAGCCCATACCCCTTTAATGCTCCTCTGACTGTGGGGGCTGGGGTGGCTTAAGAGTGGGTGATTGGAGGGGGCATCAGGCTCTTGGGGCAGCTCTACCTCACCGTGTCTGGCCGTTGCTTGAACCGGGTGGGCTGGCCCCAGCTGCCTGGACCTGAACCCGAGGAGTGGGCTGAACTGGAAGGGGGACGGTCCATGCCCCCACCCCCTCTGTGAGCCCCTTGGCCTGGTGCCTCTGGTGTGATACAGCTGGCCTAGAGTTAGAACCTGTAAAAAGGCATTTTATAAAGAGACAAAACTTTGCATTCTCCTCACAAGGACTGCTAACCTTGGCTTCTGTAAACTGCTAATTTACCTTGCAGAATGCAGAGAGGTAAAGCTGCCTGCCTTCTCTTATCTGTAACTGCCGAATTGCTGGCCTCTGTTTACCGGTGCTGACCAGAGTAAGCACCCCCAGAAAATTCCATCCTGGCACCAAGCAACCAAAAAATCTGTGGAGCCCACACCTGCCCAAATAACGTATAAACTAATGTTTATCTTGACCTCTGTAAACCTCTTACGTGGCAATCGGAATGACAAAAGTCCCCTGGCCCTTGGAATGTCCGGAGCCCCCTCACCCTCGGCTCAGCCTAGGAGGTGACTGACAGCTTTCATTCCCATCCCCACTCCTCACCCCCACTCCCAAGGTGGTTTGCGGGTATAAAAGGTCTTGTCACCCTTCTTTCTCTGCCACGGGTTGGAGAGACGTGAGTCCTCCGTGGTCGCCGGTGATAAACCCTGCAATTTGGCAGACTTTTGTCTTGGTGTGGATTTGCTGTGCTCGGTCCGATACAACACTGGGACTCCCAGTAAGGCCCGTGGAAACCTCTCCTGTCTTCCCCACAGGGCCCCATCCCTGCCTCAGCCAGGGCCAGGCCCCCGGCTGGGCTCAGGACGTCAGGGTCCGGCTGTGTCCACAGAAGCCCCGCGTGCTTGCCCTGCCGGTGCCCGGCATCGGGACAGCTTCTGAGGCCCCCATGGCGGCGGCTGTTCTTTCTCCTGCCGGCGATGATTGTGGCATCTTCCCTGTGTTCGCACTGGGGTTCCGGCTTTCTGCAGGGCACAGCCTCGGTGCACTCACCCCGTCCCGTCCCTTGAGCCCTCCCAGGCCTCAGGACCTGAGTTCTCATGCCCGCAGGACGCCGCCTCGTTGAGGAAGCAGTGCCGAGGCCGGGACACAAAGCCGGTGAGCCTGGCTGCTGCAGGGTCTGAGCCAGAACGGGGTGTGCTGCTGCCTCCCACTGGGTCCCACTGGGACCCTCACCACCATCTTCTGTCTCCCCCAGCAGGGCCTCTTGGGCCCCCCAGGACCTCTGGGTGCAGAAATTACCCCAGAGGCCCTGCTCCAGGAGTTTCAGGAGATGCTGAAAGGTCAGCTGCCCCAAACTGCCCAGGGTCCGGAGGTGTCTGGGCCCTCAAACTGACCCTGCTGGCCGCCTGTGCCCTCCTCCCTGCAGAGGCCACGGATCACCGGTTCTCAGGGCTGCTGGACCCCGTGTGGCCCCCGAGGGTGGGCCCAAGGCTGGTGGGTGAGGCCTTTCACTGCCGGCTGAAGGGCCCCCCGCAGGGTGGACAAGCAGACGCTGGTGGAGCTGGATGGCTTTCAGGCTGTGAATGGGGCCAGGAACCCAGAGGGGGCCTGGGGCCCAGCCCGGTCCAGAGTCAAGGAGCTGGGTGGGGCCCCAGGTGGGTCGGAGGTCTGGAAGGGGCTTGGAGGGCAAGGGGCTGCCTCAGGTCAGGGTTGGGAGGCCCTGAGGGGCCCACACCACACCTTATGCCCAGGCCAAGGATGGGTCCCAGCAGCCGGGAAGCAGGGGGATCCTCCTGGGTGTGGGCTGGAGGGTCTGCCTGTCGGCACCCACAGTGAGAGTGAGGGTCCTGGGGAGGCCTGCTGCAGTAAGGGGCTGTCGGCTGCAGGCACCTTCCCCAGGAAGGGTCTGTGGGGTGCTGGCTGCTGACCCGCTGCCCTCACAGCCTGCCACCCAAGGCGCCTTCCTGCGAGGCTCCGGTCTGAGTCTGGCCTCGGTCGGTTCACGGCACCTGCATCCGGCATCTTCCGGTTCTCTGCCAGCCTGGACGTGGGTGAGCCGGATGGGGCTGTGCTGTGTGCTGCGACGGGGCTGGGGCTGAGCTTCCTGGGGGTGCCTGGCTCTGGGCATGGGTCCCATTAGAGAGCTGCCCCCTCCCCACGGGGGCCTTGGACTGGGTGTGGGGTCCCTGCTATGCTCTGGGCCTCAGGCCCACCCTCCCCAGCCCCAGCAGCCACTCCTGGGCCTGTCCTGGGCTGGGTGCCCCTAAGCCCCTCCCCTTCGGCCCCCGCCCCCACCCCCCATGCGCCAGCCTTCCCAGGGCTGTCTCTGCAGACCACAGCGAGCTGCAGGGCAAGGCCCGGCTGCGGGTCCATGCGTGTCCTCATCTGCATCGAGTCTCTGTGCCAGCGCCATACGTGAGTGACCTCAGCCCCCGCTCCAGTCACAGTCCCTGGGACCACCCTTGGGCTGGGGGTGCGTCACAGGTTCGCAGGGGTCTCTGGGCACAGGGGTGGGTCTTGGCCCCATGGACCTGCAATGCCTCAGCCTTGCCCTGTGGGGCTGTGTTCAGGTCCCTGGAGGCCATCTCGGGCCTGGAAAGCAACAGCAAGGTCTTCACAGCTCACGTTCTGGGCCTGCTGCAGCTGAAGGTGAGGCAGGGACGTGAGGGTGGGTGGGGAGTGTGAAGCTGGGGGGTGTGAGGCCGGGGTGTGAAAACGGGGAGTGTGAGGGTGGGAGTGTGAGGGCAGGGGTGTGAGGCCGGGTGGGAGTATGAGGGTGGGAGTGTGAGGGAGTGTGAGTGTGTGAGGGAGTGTGAGTGTGAGGGAGTGTGTGGGAATGTGAGGCTGGGAGTGTGAGGGCGGGAGTGTGTGTGGGAGTGAGTTTGGGAGTGTGAGGGTGGGAGAGTGAGGGTGGGAGAGTGAGTGGGAGTGTGAGGGCGGGAGTGTGAGGGTGGGAGTGTGAGGGCGGGAGTGTGTGTGGGAGTGAGTTTGGGAGTGTGAGTGTGGGAGTGTGAGTTTGGGAGTGTGAGGGGAGTGTGAGGGTGGGAGTGTGAGGGTGGGAGAGTGGGAGTGTGAGGGTGGGAGTGTGAGTTTGGGAGTGTGTGTGGGAGTGTGAGGCTGGGAGGGAGTGTGAGGCCGGGAGTGTGAGGCTGTGCCAGGTGTGAGCGAGAAGGATTGGGAGCGCTTGGGGGGCAGACCTCTGGGGCCTCAGCACCTCTGGCACAGGGCAGGTGCGCAGACATTGCCGGTCGAGTGGCTGGGGTGTGGCTGCCCGCAGTGGTGACGTCCCCGTGCCTCTCACAGGCTGGGCAGCACGCCTCCGTGTTTGTGGACAATGGTTCCGGGGCTGTCCTCACAATCCAGGCGGGCTCCAGCTTCTCTGGACTGCTCCTGGGCACGTGAGGGCGCCGAGCGGGGCTGGGCGAGGAGCTGCCGCCAGACCCGTGGGTGCCTACGGTCGTCACAATAAAGAGCTGTCACCCTGGCTGCCACCCTTGAGTGCTGTGTGGATGTTTCAGTGGCGGTGGAGGCCGGGCTGCCAAGGTCTGGGGAGGGGCAGGGTGGGGGCAGAAGGGTGCTGCTCATGCAAAGCCCCGAAGCTGGGCCTCCGGGCCACAGAACCTCGGGGCAGACGGCGCGGCCTGTCGTGGCGTGGTGGGGGGCTGGGCTCTGCTGAGGCAAGGCCTGCAGGCGCCACATCGGCCCTGAGGATAAGGACCACCATCCTCGGAGGCCCCGCTCAGCCTGTCCACGGGCCTGCCCAGCCTTTGGGGGCCCTGGAAGCTGCGAGGTTGGGATACAGCACAGCTCTGGGCCCTCAGGAGGCCTGCGTCCTGGGGGGGATGGGGGGGGCTCTGCGTGGGACAAGAGGGCGTGTGGGCCACACCCGGGACCACGTGCTCACATGTGCTGGTCACCAGAGGTGTGCGGAGCTGAAGGGCACCCCTGTGGGCTCAGGTTCGCCCAGACCGTGTGGTGCCCTGGGCACCAAGGTGGAGCAGGGGTGAGACCAGCAGGCTTCTCCCTGCCTGGCCCAGGGCAGCCACACTCTAAGGATCAGCCTCCTGGATGCCAGAATTGCCCATGGAGGGTTGGGTGGGCCCCATGTGTGACCCCCATGCCACTGCCTCCTGGCAGGATTTGGGTCCCGTCCCCCCACCCACCCCATTTTGGCTCTGGCAAACCCAGACCAAAGAGCAAACTGGCCTCAGGACGTCTGGGCCTCTGCTGGGCTGCAGAGATGTCATCAGGGCCCTTGGTGGGTGGTGGGGTCCACGGCTGTTACCCCTCCCCTGGGACCTGGACCTGCCTGGGCTGGCACCTGGGCAGTGAGGTAGGACGAGCGAGGTGTGTGGGTGGGCACCAATCAGCAGGGGGTGGGCCTGGCTGCTGACCTGTCCCACCTCTCTCCCTGGGGCCCCCAGGGTGGCATAGGGGCTGGGGCTGTCTGGAGGGCCTCTGCTTCACTTGCCCAGGCTGTGGCCACTGGCCTGGGGACGTCCAGCCAGGCAAGGGCTGGCGATGGGCAGCACTCTGGGGCCCCACCCAGGAGGCAGGGTGGTGGGGAGGTCAACAGCTTCGGCACCACCTCAAGGGTCCCGAAGCCCTGATGTGGGGTGCGCAATACCAGCCTGGATGCAAAAGCCCGGGCTTGGGGCTCCTCTCTGCTCTCAGCACCCCCTTGGTGGGCACGGCCTGCCCTTGGGGCCGGGACCCAGAGCTCAGGGTCTCTCCCCTCTACAGCCCCTGCCCTGCTTGGCCACGGCGCTCTGCGGTTCCCCTCCAGAGAGCAGGGCTGCTGCCCGTCGCACGGGGGAAACATAGGCCGTGCCCCGGAGCTGCGCAGTGGAGATGGCCGTGTTGGAGCCCTGAGGAGGCCGGGTGTGGCCTGCACTCTCCCAGTGTGCATGAGACCAAGGGCCCGCAGACACCCCTGTTTGCTTCAGGTTTTCAGCGGCTCTCCCCGTGCCTGGCTGGGCCTCGCTCACCCGTCCTGCCCTCTGTTCCCCAACCCTGGGCGAGAATGGGCTGGGACCAGGCGCCCCTGATCAGGCACCCAGCCAGGCCCTTCTGAGCACTGCCCCGGCCTCACCATCTGGGAATGGGGGCCCTCCAGGTCCTTCAGCAGCAGCCTGTCCCCCACCCCACCCAGCCCTGGAGCAGGGAGCTGTGATGACAGATGGAGACACCAGAAATGGGACCAGGGCCCCAGAGAGCCAGACAGAAAGAGACAAGGTGCCGGGGCAGGGGTGGGGCCGGGCGGGGGCTGAAGGAGGCGGGAGAGGGCATCCTGGCGCCGGTGCCACCTGCCTGGCTTCTGCCTCCTCTTCCTCCTGGTTTCTGCCCCCGTCAGAGGTGATTAGCCACTTAGCCACAATTCCCCCGGAATGTGCTGGTTTTTTGTTTTTTGAGACGGAGTTTCGCTCTTGTTACCCAGGCTGGAGTGCAACGGCGCGATCTCGGCTCACCGCAACCTCCACCTCCTGGGTTCAGGCAATTCTCCTGCCTCAGCCTCCTGAATAGCTGGGATTACAGGCACGCGCCACCGTGCCCAGCTAATTTTTTGTATTTTTAGTAGAGACGGGGTTTCACCATGTTGACCAGGATGGTCTCGATCTCTTGACCTCGTGATCCACCCGCCTCGGCCTCCCAAAGTGCTGGGATTACAGGCGTGAGCCACCGAGCCCCGCTGGAACGTGCTGTTTCTAACCACAGGGGCTGGGCACCCAGGAGCAAAGGAATGGGCAGGTTGGGGCGGGGTGGGCGGCTGCACTGGAGGCTCCAGGCCCCCGGGCCCACCCAACCCAGGCTCCACCTGCCAGTGCAGCTCAGCCACAACCCTCCGTTTCTCTCAGCCTCAGCTGCCCGGCTGGACCCACACTGCAGTGTTTGCCGGAGGAGGGACCCTGGGCTCTGAGGGAGGTGGGAGGTGCCTGTCACCCAGCCTGAGTGGGGGGTCCCCAGGGCAGGCGCAGGCCAGCCAGTCGCTGAGGGCGGGGGGCCGAGGGGGCCCAGGGAAACGGAATTCTCCTGGCCTGTGCCCCCCGGTTTGGGAGCTGGGCTGTCGTGTCCCAAGCGTCTGGCAGCTTCCTGGACCCTGGCAGGGGCACAGCCAGAGCAGCCAGCTCAGCCTGACCCCTGACCCTCTGTGACCTCCACCAGGGCTGACTTCCCAGAACTGCCTGGCCGGGGCTGGGAGCGTCGGAAGCTGCTCCTGGACATCCTGGGAGGGGCCTGGAAGGTCCGAGGCCGCCTGTGGTCTGGAGGATGACGACAGGTCCCAGCCGAGCCACACTTGCAACCCTTGGCTTCTCAGCAGTGGGTGCTGTCTTGTACCCCGGCCAGCTGAGTTCAGGGGGCTTTGTGGCATCTGTAGCCCCGGCCAGAGCCCCAGTCTGAGGAGAGGCCCCGAGGTCACACTGCACAAGCCCTCCAGCTTCGTGTGCACGCAGGGCAAGCCCTTCCCTAGGGCCCCAGCTGCACCTGCCCAGCCCAGCCTGGCATGGCGGCCCCGGGGCTGCCTCAGTGAGGTCAGAAGCAGTGTTCCCAGCCCATGGTGCTGTCCTGGTGTCGAACTCAGACAGACATGTGGATGGCAGCTCAGGGCAGCTAGGAAGTCCCCTTGGGGCCAGGAGCACTGGCCACCTCAAGGGAGGCAGCAGGAGCCAGGGCGAGGCGGGGCTGGGGGCTCCTGGCTGTGAGGAGGAGGCTGGGCCCAGCCCTGGCCCTCGTGCCGGGTGTGGACACCCTTGTCCATCCATTCCTGGTGCCTCGAGGGCCCCACTGTTGGGGCATGTGGGGGATACGGCCGCCCTGGCCTGGCCCTGGGGGTGCCTGGGTATGGACCCTGGCACTGCAGCTGGGACAGGCAGGCGCCGTGGGGCCCGGCTTTGGCATCGGACTTTGCCCCCTCTCCCCACCCATTGCCCTGCTGGGAGGGGTCTGCTCCTGGGCTGCCCGCCCGCCTCTGGAGTAACCTCAGCCTGTTTCTGCGGCCTGTCCTGGGCCCCAGACTGCACCACGCGTTCTGACCACTGTCACCTGGGTTTCGGGGGCAAGTGTGGCCTAGGGGCTGTGGGGGACATCTGGGGCCGGCCTGTGCTTCTTTTTAAATCTGTTTGCCCGGTGCTCGGTGTTGACCCGGGTTGAGAGTTGTGTCTGCCTGTGACTGCCGTGTGGCCTCTGTGTCTTCGGGTCTGTGAGGGGCTCTGCCCTGAGGCTGGGACTCTCTGCAGAGCCAGCAGCTTGGCCTCCTGGGAGCAAACCCAGGGCAGCCGGCCAGGGCCTTGGGGCCTGAGCCCTCAGCCCGATACTCAGTGCCCAGAGTGGCTGTGGGCAGAGTTCCTGGGGTCCAGGCCACTAAGTCTTGGTCCTGCCAGGGAGCCTGTCACACCAGTCAACAGGGGGCCCACGGAGCTGTGATGGCTGCCCCGGCATTTGGGGCTCCCTGAACTGGGTGAGGGGGTCCAGAGAGGGGCCTCCCACCCCCCAGCTAGGGGCTGCTCAGCGAGCCATCCTTAGGGGAAGCCCCTGGGAGGCTTCTTTCCTGCATGCAGAGCGCTGCCTTGGGACCTGCCATGCCAGAGGCCACTGGGGCTGGAGCGGAGCCGGGGCTGGAGGGGGAAGGGGGAACTGGATCTAGGGGATGGAGCTGGGGGCTGGAATGGTTGGGGGGGGCAGGAGATTGGAGCTGGGGCAAAGCTGGGGCTGGAGCTGGGTGGGGGGAGAGGGGCTGGAGCGAGGTGGGGGGGCTGGAGCCAGGGGCAGAGCTGTGACCTGTGGCTGCAGCTCATGGGCTGGGCTTGGCCAGTCAGCCCTTCAGGCCACTCTGAGATGTGGCAACCTCAGGGCCTGTCACCAGGGGTCTCCTGTGGCCTGACCCTGGAGTGGCAGCGTGTCTGGGAGCTGGGAACACGCCTGGCCCTGCCCGTGCCTGCTGAGCCACCGGCACGTTTGTCCGCCTGCGCGTCTGACAGGTGCACAGGTGGGCCTGGCAGCAGAGGCCTGGGGACAAAGGGTCATTGTTTGGGAGGCCAGGGCAGTCCCCGCTCTGGAGCAGTTACTCACGGGGCCTCGGTGTGATGACATCTGTGTTGCAACAGCCATGTATCATGCATGCGACATGGGGCCTTCCACCCACCCCACACCCACGGCCCTCATATGGGGTGACAAAGTGTGACAGGCAGCTGGGGCTGGAGGGCTGGGAAAACCCCGCCTTGGTCTCTGCAGGGAAGCGTCTCCAGACCCCTCAGTCCCCCCCCCCCACCCTCCAGGCCTCTCCCTGCCACACGGGGTGGGGGGGTGGGGGGAGCAGGACACCCCTCTGCAGCAGGAGGCGGAGCCTCCAGACTCAAGCCCTCAGGGCAGGTGCCTTTTAGGCTGAATTCCAGTGCCTGGGCTGGAAGGGCTGGGTGGGGCCGGTCTGCAGAGGTGGTGGAGGGTGAGGCACCGTGACCCCGTCACCCCAGTGGGGACTTGGCCTAGCTCTGCCCATCATCACTCCCTCTCTGTCCGAGGTGGGTGGCTGCGGGTGCAGAGCCCCCAGGGGAGGCTGGGCCTGCCGAGACTGTCAGATGCCTCCAGAGGGTGGGGCCGGGGCTTGAGTTTCCTTTGGCTTGGGTCACTGGGCTGGGTCAGGCCCCGGGTCCGTGGGGAGGGGAGGGGACTGTGGGCCTCCTGGGCCCCTGTCCTGCCTGCCCCGCCAGCCCTGGAGGGTCCGAGGCTGCCTGTGCTGTTTGCTCTGCAGGATGAAGCTGAGGAGGTCCTGGCAGAGCCACATTTTCGACCCCTGGCTTCTCAGCTGTGGGTGCTGTCTTGCACCCCGGCTGGCTGAGTTGAGGGGGCTTTGCGGCAGCCGTGGCCCCAGTCCGAGGAGAGGGCCCAAGGCCATGCTGCACAGCTGGCTGGGCAACAGGAGCAGGGCAGAGGCCAAGGCTGGGAGCAGGCGGAATGCCTGCCCCTCCCACCTCCACCTCCCTTCAGCCCCCTTAGCTGCAGCTGCTCCTCCTTGGACCACTCATCCACAGTCCACCTCTGCTGGGAACCCTGAGGGGGAGGAGGGGGTGGGTCCCAGGGAGGCCCTCTGAGGAGGAGATGAGGCCCAGGACAGGGTGGGGCCAGGTCTCAGCTCTGTGGCAGTGGGCCTGCTGGGTGCAGCACGGACATCGGGGGAGGGTCGGCAGGGACGGTGCGGAGGATAGGGATGCCAGAGGGAGGGGCTGTGAGGTCTGGGGGTGCGGAGGTCTGAGGGAGAGGAGTGTGGGCACCCAGAGGCCAGCTTGCTGGGGTTTCATGGGTTCCAGCTCCTGAGCTGTGGGAGCGTCCAGAGTGGGTGGCTGAGACCTCAAGGGGAGGCCCAGGGAGTGCAGGAAGACCCAGGGGTTTGGGCTGGGCTCCCTCAAAAACCTCCTCTTTGAGGACCCTAGAGACTGTCCAGGCCTGTGGGATGGACAGGCCAATGGGGACACAGAGGTCTTTCTCCTCGGCCTGCAGCGGGAGAGGGACATGCCAGCTCACCCCAGAGCAGGAAACCGGGAGAAAGAGCCGAGCCCCTGAAACCAGGGAGCAGGCCCCACAGAGCCAGTCCGTGGAGCTGGAAACGTTTTCCCTGGCTGTTGGCGGGCCCAGGAACAGGCCTTGCGTGAACAAGGGGCCTCGTCTCCCCTCTGGGGCCCACTCTGGGTGTGGAGGGCGGGGCCCGCCCGTCTCAGTGGCCACCTGCTCCCCAAAGCTCCCAAGCTGTCTGCTTGTCAGCTGGTCTCACGGTGGCACGGCTGGGGAGCCTGGGGCTGGTGGGGCAGCAGGAGGGCTGTGCCCCCTAGATCTGAGGACTCTGAGCCGACTGTTGGCCAAGAAGACTCTGGGGTTACCCAGGCGGCAGCAGCCAAAGGCCTGCCGGGCACAGGGTGTGTGCTGAGCCCCTGGAGGAGGAGGAGATCCGGACCTGTCAGTGCTGGGCGTCTGCCCACATACAGTACCGAAGAGACCCGGGCACAGGGAGCTGGACACGCACCTGGGGCTGCTGGATGGGTGTTTCCCCTGGCCTGGAGGTCACCCTCCTGAGGTCCTGGGAAGAGACGTGTGGGCAGAGCCCTGCCCTCCTTGCCTGGGGCGGGGGTCGTCAAGCCTTGGCCTCAGAGTCATCACCTGGGTCCCGGTTTCATGGCCACACAGCTGCCTTCTCTTTCTAAGGATGCCAGTTACACGGGAGTAAGACCACCTCGGTCTCGGCTGGATGTGACTTGGCCTGCAGAGGCCTCAATTCCAAACAAGGTCAGTCTGCAGCTGCAGTGTTAGGGCTTAGAACTGTCCAGAACAGGAGCCTCCACCACCGCCGCCATCCCAGCCAGGCACAGGGGGCAGGTGGAGGCCTGGAGGCCTCAGGGGTAGGGGTGCCCCCAGGCGCAGGCAGCGCTTTGCACCTTGGGGGCAACTGCCCAGGCCATAGGCCCTGTGGGTGCCCAGGGCTGGCCCAGAGAGCTGGAGGTGATGTCAGGGGGCAGCCTCCAACGGGTGGGGGCAAAGGGGAAGGACCATGGTCCCCAGGACGGCAGAGGTGGGTACTCTCCTCCTGAGGGATCCTGAAGGACCTGCATTCCCTGCCGGCCATACGCCTCCTGGGGGCTGGACACACACGGCTGCTCCATGCCTGTCCAGCCCCGACACTGTCCCCTCCACGGTGGGCTCTCAGGTCACTGGAGGAGATACATCCATTGGACCCAGGAAAAGTCAGCTGTCTCGTATCCCAAGTTCCCACATGGAAAAGAACTCGGTGACTTCCTGTCCCCCAAGGGCCTCCTGGTTCAGCCCTGGTCTCTGGGAACTCAGTACATTGGTGGGTGGGGAGCTGCTCAGCCTGTGGGAGGGGATGCCACAGCACCTCCACCATCTAGAGGAGCCACCAACGAGCAGGGAGGATCCACAGGGCAAGTTCGAGGTGAGGCCAGAGAGCTGGCTCTGGAAGCCCCCAGCCACCGCCCCAGGTCCAGGTCCAGCCGTCAGCCCACGTGTTCTCTGAACCCGTTCACCACCGCACGGATGGGAGGGTCAGCCCAGGGCAGGCTTTGTTCTGATTTAAAATTTAATGTCTTAGGTTGAAAAACACTACATTTCCATTTTTGTATGTCAGAAGTGGTTGCAAACGGGCTTTTTAGACTCTTTCTACTGGGGGTCTGGGGCATTTGCACTGTGCATTCCATGGGGGCAGCTCTGGGGAGCCACGAAGAGCTGGGTAGTGCAGGGTGAGGTGTGGGAGGCCAGCCCTTGGTTCAAACCCTGCTCTCCACCGTCCATGAGGTCCTCAGCAAGTCCTCTGGCCTCCCCAAGCACACACGGGTTTCCTCAAGCAATTCCAAACTCCAGAGGAGACATCCTAGTAAAATCGGCTGGCAGGGATCTCGACACCCATGATGGGCAGATCCTGGGCTCGAGTGTGCAACCCCTGTGGGAGGGGAGGGCCCCATCCTGCTCACACAGGGGCCCCTCAGTCCCAGATTCAAGGTGGCTCATTGGAGCTGTAACTCGTCTGCCTGACCTAGGGATGCCTCTGGTCCCACCCGTGCCTCCTGGGGGTGAGGATCGCTGTGCACATCACTGAGCACAGAGCACCCGCCACCCCATTGTCCTCCCTGAGACCGCTGCTTCCTTCAAACAGAAATAACCCAAACCTGCTCCCAAACCCATGGCCTGAGCCTGACCGTGACCCTAACGCTCCAGACTGGATCCTGCCCCAAAGTAGGACGGCAAAGGCCACAGCGGGGACCACCCAGATTCTCCAGACAGAAAACCCAGTGGGACTCTGGGGGCTCATGTCACCCCTTGTCCTGGGGCTATGAAGGTAGTGAGAGGTGGGCTGGGTGCTGGGCGGCTGGTCCTGTTTTCTTGAGGCGGAATTTGGGAAGCCTCGTCAATATTCAAGGGTTCGATTCCTGGGACTTGGGCCAGAGCGTGAAGCAGAGCGGCAGTAGCTCTCTGTGGCCACGGGAAGCCTTAAAAGGACAGTCTCTTCGGAAAGAAACAATACGGCGACTGACGTGTAAACTGAAAAGATAAAAGGCCAGTTTTAAAGTTCTCCTGCGTTCGTTTAAACACGCGCGGGGCTGACAGCACAAGCGGTACAAATGCATCACCCACAAACGCCAAGTTCTGACATAAAGGTCTTTCCTTAAATCATGTAAAAAATACCGAGACCAGCACACTGCCCACTTAAACTTACATCGACACAAACTTACAATAAATAAGTCACAAGCGAACACCGAGTCATATTTACCACGAAGTCACTGGACACAGACAGAGACCAAAACACCATTAAAGCGAACTGATGTGAAACCACTCTCTGTCTTAGACGCACACGTGAGAAACGCCACTGATAAGAGACGCGGAAGAACGGAGTCCAGCCCCGCGTGCCGGTCAGGGACGGCACAGGCTCAGCGGGTCAGGGTGCAGCCGGCCGGGCTCAGGCCCGCTGAGATCCAGGAACCGGCACCTCCACGTGGACACGGCGCGCTGCGGCTGGCTGAGGTCCAGGAACGGGGGGCACCTCCCCCTGGACACGTCGCGCTGCTCCGACGACCCCCAGGGTGTCTCCCAAACGCAGGGGGAGACGCACACGGCGACCACAGGCGTGGCCGAGGGACGAGGGCGCCGGGACCCAGGCGAGGCGCGCCCCCTCGACATCTGCCCCAAGGCGCAACGGGGTGAACCGGATGCCCAGAGGGCCGGGCGGCGGCTCAGGGGATGCCCTCCCTCCTCTGGCAGCACTGCGAGGGCGGCGCGGACCAGTCGTAGACGTAGGACAGGCGCAGCTGCACCTCGCGCTTGCACAGGCGGCCCTCCCGCGCCAGCGTCGCGTGCTTCTCCAGCATGTCCTCCAGGCTCTGCTTGTGCGTCACCAGGTACTGGTTGCTGCACCCGCGGGAGCGGTATTCGGTGTCGAAGCGCGGGTCGTGCTCGCGCTGCACGTCCACCGGCGCCAGCCAGGCGCCCAGAGACACGTCCTCGCTGTGCCAGGCGCGCAGGTAGTCGCGGCTGAGGCGCAGGTAGCGCACCAGGTCGGCCGAGAGCACGTAGCCGCCGCCCAGCGCGTAGGGCAGGTAGTAGTCGCAGAGCTGCCAGGCGGCCTCGCGCCAGCGGCCCCCGGGCTTGACGCGGCCGCGGCCCGAGAAGAAGCCCCAGTAGAGGCGGCGGCGGCGCGCGGGGTCGCGGGCGCGCAGCTCCGCCAGCAGCGCGTCCAGCCGCGCGAAGGAGTCGTCGTCCGCCTTGAGCACGAACTCGAAGGCCACGTGCTCGTCCAGCCAGGCCAGCATGGCCAGCACCTTGGCCGTGAGGTTGTCGTAGGCGTCGCGCAGCGCGGGCAGCAGCAGCAGGTCCCCGTGCCGCGCCTGCTCGCGCTCCAGAGCGCGGCGCTCCTCGGCGCCCAGGCCCGCAGTGCCCACCGCGAAGCGCGCCCACACGTCGCCCGGGGCCCCGCGCCGCGTCAGCCACGTGCTGCGGACCACGCTGCGGCGCTCCGCGGCGCGGGGCGCGCTGGCCACCAGCACCGCCAGGAAGGCGGATGCGCGCGCGGGCGCGGGGGGCTGGGGGCTGCGGCGCGGCGCCGCCCTGGAGCCCCCGGGCTCGGACGCGCAGCGCGCCAGGTAGAGCAGCGCCGCCCCGCACAGCACCAACGCGCCCAGGCCCAGCGCCGCCCGCCGCCGCCACGCGCGCCGCAGCAGCTTCATGGCGCCCGCGCCGGGCCCGCGGCCCAGGCCGGGCGCGCGATGCGCAGGCGCCCTCGGCTCGGTGCGGTGCGCGTGCGCACCGCGCTCCCGGGAGCGCGCCGGAGCCTTCCGAAGACGACGAGTCTCGGGGGCGATCCGAGGCCGGCGACCAACCGGCGGCCGCGGCGATGCCAGGAGCGGCCGTCACGTGGCCTCGCGCGCCTTTCTCATTGGTCGACCTCCGACGGGGCCCCGCGACCGCTTCCGCCCGAAGGAAAGATGGTGGTGCCGGCGTCCCTGCAGTGAGGTCGCGCCCGTTCGCACCGCCCCCGCCCGCAAAAAAGATGGCAGCGGCCTGAGCCAGGCCCGTTGGCGGTGTCACGGGCGCTTCGCTCCGCTCCTCGGATCCCGGGTGCGGGGAGGCAGGCCGGTGAGTGAGGGGCCCCAGGCGGCCTCTGCAGGCCGCGGGGCCCAGTGTCCCCGCCGGCCGGACGGCGAGGGCGGGTCTGGAGGCCGTCCCCGCCTCCCGCCCTAGGCCGGGACACCGTCGGTCCGCTCGGCCTCGAGTCCTAGCGAGACTCCGCCGTCACCGGAGCTCCTGGGGGCAGGGACGGGCCGTGACGCGGGTCTCCCCGGCCATCGGCACGTCTGGTCTTCTGTTGGCCAAAGCCTACGAATGCCACCGCGAAACGGAGGCCGAGGGGGTCTGGCTGGACTCGCATTTCTCAGCGAGGCGACCTTGGACAAGCCGCCCAGCTTCCCTGCGCCTCCGTTTCCGCTTCCGAACCGCGCGGACCCTCATCCCCGGTTAGGAGGATGTGGAGATTTGGAGTCGGCTGTGCCCTTGACGTCCGGCTCAGAGGCGGTGTTAGGAACCCTGAGCTTGCAGATTAAGTGCGTGTGTTTCACCGCCAGAAATAGCTTCGTTCCGCCGGAGCTGAAGCCAGGGATGGCAAAGAAATGCCGTCTCCGCCTAAGCCGCTTCCCACGTTCGCTTCGCAAGGGCGTGTTGATTCCTTGCTGGGGACCGAGGCTTCTGGGGGATGGCGATTCCACAAGGCGAAGTCTGAAATCCCGGTCGGGTGGGCGGGACAGGCGGGCTCAGCCTCCCGTTCACTGTGACGCCAGGGGAGGAAGTTCCACGTGGACCCCTGATACCTGGTTATTTTTTGATTACTTTTTTAAAATTTCCTTTTTTGAGACAGGGTCTCATCTTTTTGTTTTTGCTTTTTAAAGAGAGGCAGTC
The DNA here is from genome assembly GCA_031835075.1 of Saguinus oedipus. Classification (NCBI taxonomy): domain Eukaryota; kingdom Metazoa; phylum Chordata; class Mammalia; order Primates; family Cebidae; genus Saguinus; species Saguinus oedipus. The sequence continues at coordinate 39,134,386 of CM063175.1, read as the reverse complement.
TCGGCCGGGCGCGGTCACTCACGCCTGTAATCTCAGCACTTTGGGAGGCCGAGGCAGGTGGATCACGAGGTCAGGAGTTCAAGACCAGCCTGCCCACCTGGCCAAAATGTGAAACCCTGCCTCTACTAAAAATACAAAATACAAAAAAAAAAAAATAGCCGGGCGTGGTTGTGGGCGCCTGTAATTCCAGCCAGTCGGGAGGCTGAGGCAGGGGAATTGCTGGAACCCGGGAGCAGGAGCTTGCAGTGAGCTGAGGTCACGCCACTGCACTCCAGCCTGGGTGACAGAGCAAGACTCCGTATGAAAAAAAAAAAAATAGTGACCCAGTCTCACTGTGCTGCCCAGGCTAGTCTCGTGGTCCTCCTGCCTCAAACTTCCCTGTAACTCATCAAGATCATGCAGAATGAGAGCTGGCTCTGTCCTCTCTAGGAACAAAGCACGGTCTCTGCACAGAGCATCTTTTATGACTGTAGTTAGTAGAGTCGGCACCAGGAAGAGGTGTCTGGTGAGCTGGGACGACAGGAACAGAATTATGCCACCAGGAGGGAAGGAAAAAGCCCTCAGCCGTGTTAAGAAAATCAGGCCGGTGGCTGGGCACGATGGCTCACCCCTGTAGTGGGAGGATCACCTGAGGTCGGGAGTTCAAGACCAGCCTGACCCAACATAGGGAAACCCCATCTCTACTACAAAAATTCGCTGGGCGTGGTGGTGCATGCTTGTAGTCCCAGCTACTTGGGAGGCTGAGGCAGGAGAATCACTTGAACCCGGGACAGGGAGGTTTCGGTGAGCTGAGATCACGCCATTACATTCCATCCTGGGCAACAAGAGTGAAACTCCTTCTCAAAAAAAAAAAAAAGTAAAAAACATAAAATCAGGCCAGGTGCCCATGGCTCACACTTGTAGTCCCAGGACTTTGGGATGCTGAGGTGGGAGGATCACTTGAGGTCAGGAGTGTGAGACCAGCCTGGCCAAGAGCGTGAAACCATATGGAGAGATAGAGCTGGAAACTCAGTGTCTGTAAAAACGGGTAGGAAGAGTGGGTGCTGCGGCTCACGCCTGTAATCCCAGCACCTCGGGAGGCTGAGGCAAGAGGATCGCTTGAAGTCGGGAGTTTGAGACCAGCCTGGGCAATACATCGAGACCTGTCCTTACCAAAAATAAAATATTAATAAATTAGCCGGGTGTGGTGGTGCATGCCTGTGGTCCCAGCTGCCGGGTGGCTGAGGCAAGAGGGTCGTCTGAACCCAGGAGTTCAAGATCTGGGTGAGCTGTGATCAGCACCACACTCCAGCCCAGGCAAGACCAAGACCGTTTCTAAAAAAAAAAGGAGAAGATGCTGCGTGTGGTCTGGGGCCTGTAAACCAGGGACAGGTTTCCTGTTGCAGAAGGGACGTGCTCAGGGCAGGTGAAGTCTCACTAACGACGTGTCTGTCTTCTCCGCAGACCGTGAGGGCCTCTGGGGTCGTGCTGCCCGTGCCTGTGGCCGTCGTGGGGACACAACCCTCTTCAGTGCCTGGGGCTTGGACTGGAGCCAGAGCTCACTTCCTCCTCTCCCCCTGCCCCTCCCAGCACCTGGCCCACACCCTGCAGCCCTCCCCATGGTCTGGCCCTGGGTGGTGATGGCGTCCCGGTGGGGCCCCCTGGTGGGCCCGGCTCTGCGCTGCCTCTGGCTCCTGGGGGTGGTCCTTCCGATGGATGCGTCTGCAAGACCTGCCAACCACACGTCCACCCGAGAGAGAGCGGCCAACAGGGAGGAGAACGAGATCCTGCCCCCGGACCACCTGAACGGTGTGAAGCTGGAGATGGACGGGCACCTCAACCGGGACTTCCACCAGGAGGTCTTCCTGGGCAAGGACCTGGGGGGCTTTGATGAGGACGCGGAGCCACGGCGGAGCCGGAGGAAGCTGATGGTCATCTTTTCCAAGTAGGCGTGGCCCACGTGGGCCCATCCCAGCTCTGCATGGTGGGGGGTGCTGGGCCCTGTGTTGGACCTGCCAGGCTGGCAAGGTGTGCCCATGATCCGCGGTGTGCCCATGATCCGCGGTGTGCCCATGATCCGCGGTGTGCCCATGATCCGCGGCACTTCCAGCCTGCTCTTTGCACCAAGGCCTGTGCTGGCAGCCTGGAGCTGAGAGGGACAGAGTGGGCCTGTTTGGCCATCCCTAGGATAGCAGGAGGAGGTGCCCACCGGCACCGTGCGGTCAGCATCCTCTGTGCTGAGGGGCAGATGGGCGGCCTCTGCAGGCTGCAGCACCAGCTAGACGAGGCCGGGCTGAGGAGCAAGGGCCAGCCATGGGCAGTTGGAGAGCTGGTGCCTCGTGCACTGGGCTCCTCCTGGCACGCCCTCTACCCTGTTTGTCTGCGGTCCCTGACACATGCGGGTGGGGCCCTCTACCCTGTTTGTCTGCGGTCCCTGCCACACACAGATGTGACGAGTGTGGGATTGCCTTGTTTTGCTGGCCCGGTCAGGAGCAGAGCTGTGCTGTGCCTGTGGCCCGCCCGTGGCTGTCACTGCCTCTGCCCTGCCGAGTCCTTGAGCCCCTCTTGTTATCTCTGTGCCTAGTGCCGAGCTTTCTCCCCTGACCATGTCCCACGGTCTCAGGAGCCTGGTATAAGGGGCCCAAGATGGGTCAACCTGACTCAGTCACCCCCAAAGCTGGGTCCTGTGGCAGAACTGGGGTGCCTTGTGGGGTGGCCCTGGAACCCACACGCACTCAGTGCTGGCCTCACCCCTGGAGGGTGCCTGGCCACAGAGCAGGGTCAGGACATGCTCTCAAGTCCTCCAGGCCAGCTGAGGTGCCAGGCAGGGAGCCAGGGTGCAGGTGAGAGAACACCCTGGGGCTTCTGGGGCCTGCAGGGCCTGGGCACATGGAGGCAGCCCCGGCCTCGCCATCCTGCAGGGCGTGGTGCTCCAGGGCCAGTGTGCAGAGGGGCAGGTGGCAGAGCTGGTGAGCAAGGTGGTTGTGCAGGGCCAGGGCCCAGGGGAGCAGGTGGTTGGGCAGGGCCAGGGCCCAGGGGAGCAGGTGCAGGCAGGGAAGGAGTGAGGATGGTCCTGACTGTGCTGGGACCTGGCTAAGCGTGGGGTCGGGCGTGGCTGTGCCAGGGACGTAGGCTGAGGATCCAGGCTTTTGGGCGGAGCACAGGTGAGCTGGCGGGAGGGAGACATGGTGCCAACCGGAGGATCTGGGCACTGGGCATGGTGTCCTTTTGCCCCTCTCCCCAGATGGCACGATTCAGGGTTCCCTGTGTGGCCTGTGTTTACTCAGTAAAGGCTGTTGGTGCTCCCAGGGTCTGTCAGCATCACCACCCATGAGCTCACAAAGGCCTGGCTCAGGTGGGCGGGGTGGGCGGGGGGGGGGGGCTGTCCCTGCCTGTGAGGTGCTGGGAGTGGGCTGCCCGCCTGGCGAGGCGAGTCGAGGCATCTGCTCAGTGCGTCTCCAGCAGGACGGGTTTCTTTTTGCTATCTGTCAGGAAACGCTGAGCCGTCTCATTTGAGGAGCGGGTACGGGGAGTGGGAAATAGCAGTGAGTCTCCCCGACACCAGCGCTGAGCAGGGACTTCACTCCTCGCCCTCCTTCTATGCAGGCCTCGCACCGCCAGGACCTCCATTCACTCAGGCTTCTGGTCTCCTCTGCCTCTTCTGGGCAGGGACAGCATCTGAGACTCCCCTGTTTTTTCGTGGATATAACAGTTCTGAGGAGGGCTCCTGGACACCACGTGGCGCCCCTGGGGAGCTGTCTCTGTCCCTGTCCCTGCCCCTCCCTCCCTGGCATCTGGGACCAGGTGCAGGTGCAGGTGATGCCTCCTCCCATGGGCCGAGTGTCACAGCCATGCGGGTTCTGTGGGTTTCTGCTCCCTCTGCATTTACTTATCAGTCAGGGCTCTTTTTGTTTTTGTGTCTGTGTTTGCTCTGAGGTCTCTCTCTGTCACCCAGGTTGGAGTGCAGTGGTGGGATCTCAGCTCACTGCAGCCTCAAGCGCCTGGGCTCAAGCGATTCTGCCGCCTCAGCCTCAAGTAGCTGGGATCACAGGCGCGCACCACCACACCCAGCCAGCTTCGAAATTGTTTTGTAGAGACAGGGTCTCATTCTGTTGCCCAGGTTGGCCTTGAATTCTTGGGCTCAAGCGATCCTCCCACTTCAGCCTCCCACAGTGCTGACACCACAGGGGTGGCCGCAGCGCCCAGCCCCTCGTGGGTTTGCGTCCTGTGGCGTGGACTTTGCCGCAGCGCCCAGCCCCTGGTGGGTTTGCGTCCTGTGGCGTGGACTTTGCTTTGGGCCCAGCCCCTCGTGGGTTTGCGTCCTGTGGCGTGGACTTTGCTTTGGGCCCAGCCCCTCGTGGGTTTGCGTCCTGTGGCGTGGACTTTGCTTTGGGCCCAGCCCCTCGTGGGTTTGCGTCCTGTGGCGCGGACTTTGCTTTGGGCCCAGCCCCTCGTGGGTTTGCGTCCTGTGGCGCGGACTCTGCTGCCTCCTTTGGGCCCAGCCCCTTGTGGGTTTGCGTCCTGTGGCGCGGACTCTGCTGCCTCCTTTGGGCCCAGCCCCTCGTGGGTTTGCGTCCTGTGGTGTGGACTTTGCTTTGGGCCCAGCCCCTCGTGGGTTTGCGTCCTGTGGCGCGGACTCTGCTGCCTCCTTTGGGCCCAGCCCCTCGTGGGTTTGCATCCTGTGGTGTGGACTTTGCTTTGGGCCCAGCCCCTCGTGGGTTTGCGTCCTGTGGTGTGGACTTTGCTTTGGGCCCAGCCCCTTGTGGGTTTGCGTCCTGTGGTGTGGACTTTGCTTTGGGCCCAGCCCCTCGTGGGTTTGCATCCTGTGGCGCGGACTCTGCTGCCTCCTTTGGGCCCAGCCCCTCGTGGGTTTGCGTCCTGTGGCGCGGACTCTGCTGCCTCCTTTGGGCCCAGCCCCTCGTGGGTTTGCGTCCTGTGGCGCGGACTCTGCTGCCTCCTTTGGGCCCAGCCCCTCGTGGGTTTGCGTCCTGTGGCGCGGACTCTGCTGCCTCCTTTGGGCCCAGCACTGCTGATTGTGCTGCTCACGCGGCGTCGGCTTTGGCTTTCGGGAGCTGTGGCTTTTGAGTCTTTGGCTTTTGAGCTCACTCTGCCTCCCTGATTCCTGGCACCGTTTGATGCTCCAGGCTTGCCTCCACCTGCCCAGTGCACAGCAGCCGCCTTTCCAGCGAGCCCTGGCCCCTGTGGCCGGAGCTGGAAGCTGGAGTCTGGGCACTGGGGGTCTTGCCCTTGTCCTTTCGGGGGCCAGAGCTCGGTACCATGAAGCTGACCTGGCCCAGGTCTCCAACCACACATGCCTGGCGAGGGGCCGGGGCACCCTCCTCTTGGGACGTCTCTGGCAAGTGCACCAGCCCGCCCTGGAGACCACGCCCCGGAGACCATGCCCCTCTCAAAGCCCCACCTCCCAGCGCTGCTGCCCTGGGGGTTGAGTTTCCAGCAGGTGAGCTCGGACTTCAGCGGAGCTCTGTGAGGCTGGGACCCAGTGGCCTGGCCTGAGGCCTGTGGCCTCCTGGCCTGTGCTGGCCCTGTGTCTCCGATCTGTGTCCTGGTTCCCCAAGTCTGTGGTTTCTTTCATCCTTGGATACAATGCTAAGTCCCCACGTGGTCTCTCTCCTAAGTCTTGTAACTTTACATTTATATGAAAGAAGGATTTGTTTTGTTTTGAGTTAGGGTCTCGGTTGCCCAGGCTGCAGCGGCGCCATCACAGTTCACTGCAGCCTCCACGTTCCAGGTTCAGGCAGTCCTCCCACCGCAGCCTCTTGAGTAGCTGAGACCACAGGTCCGTGTCACCACACCTGGCGAATTTTTGTAATTATTTTTTGTAGAGGTGAGGTATCCCTGTGTTGTTGCCCAGGCTGGTCTTGAACTCTTGGGCTCAAGTGATCCACCTGTCTCGGCCTCTCAGCATGCTGGGTTTGTGGGTGTGGCTGCTGCATCTGGCCTATCTCAAGGTTTTTGTGTGGCCGTACCCGAAGCATCTAAAATAAAATGGGGGCTGGGCCCAGAGGCTGCATCTGTAACCCCAGCACTTTGGGAGACCGAGGTGGGTGGAATCACTTGAGGTCAGGAGTTCAAGACCAGCCTGGCCAATGTGGTGAAACCTTACTTAAACTAAAAATACAAAAATTAGCTGGGTGTGGTGGTGAACACCTATAATCCCAGCTATTTGGGAGGCTGAGGTGGGAGAATCCCTTAACCCAGGAGGCGGAGTGTGCAGTGAGCGAGATTGTGCCACTGCACTCCAGCCTGGTGACAGAGCGAGACTCCGTTTCAATATGCAGTCTCTCCGTGACTTTTGAGAGCTGTTGGAGAGAGGGGTCTGGTGGTGATTCTGTTCTGCTGTGACGGTGCGGGAGGGTCCCTGTGTCTTCCCGCGGCGGGGACTGTGGCTCCCCCTTTCCCCAGTGTGTCTGGCACAGCCCCAGCCCCCACGAGCCCTCACGTCCCGGACATTTCTCACGGTGCCCTGGGGAGCCTTCGCTGTTGGTGATGGGTTCACACTGCGTGGAGTCCCGGGGCTGGGGCTGTCCATCTGGCAGTTTGGGGTCCTGGGGCCGGTCTGACGGCCGCCTGCCCACGTGCTGCCTGCAGGGTAGACGTGAACAGCGACCGGAAGATCAGTGCCAAGGAGATGCAGCGCTGGATCATGGAGAAGACGGCTGAGCACTTCCAGGAGGCCATGGAGGAGAGCAAGATGCACTTCCGAGCCGTGGACCCCGACGGGGACGGTACCGCGGCCAGGCCGGTGGGCAGGGCGGGTAGGGCAGGCAGGGCCGTGGGCCTCGCCTGGGTCCTGGAGGGCAGACAGGCCTGGTCTGAGGGAAGGGCAGTGGGGAAGTGTCAGCTGGAGGCCCGAGGTGTGGTGGGGTACCCTGGGGTACGCGAAAGCTGGGCTCATGATGCCCGAGGCTTGGTGAGGAAAACGTGCGCTGAGCACTGGGCGTGGCCGTGGAAGGCGCCACTCAGGGCTTGGCGCTGTCTGTGCCTCTTAATGGCCCTGGGCACAGACGTTCCCAGCTGGCTTCACAGGTGAGGAGGCGGGCGCAGGCTGCTGGCCTGGGCCCCAGGGCTCCAGACACTGGCATCCCGCTGCCTCCAGCCTGGGCAGCAGAGCAAGACCACATCTCAGCTGAAAAGGTAGCTCAGCTCAGTGTCAGACGTCCTGACAGGTATGATCTGCTCTTCCAGGCCACGTGTCGTGGGATGAGTATAAAGTGAGGTTTTTGGCGAGTAAAGGTCACAGCGAGAAAGAGGTTGCCGACGCCGTCAGGCTCAACGAGGAGCTCAAAGTGGATGAGGAAAGTGAGTGCTCACCGGGCTCCTGCCGCCCGGGTCTCAGGAATCCACTGCGTGCATGCATGTTGTGTGTATGTGAGTGCACCATGTGCGTGTGCTCGTGGGTACATGCGGTGAGTGTGCCGTGTGCTCGTGGGTACATGCGGTGAGTATGCCGTGTGCTCGTGGGTACATGCGGTGAGTGTGCCGTGTGCTCGTGGGTACATGCGGTGAGTGTGCCGTGTGCTCGTGGGTACATGCGGTGAGTGTGCCGTGTGCTCGTGGGTACATGCGGTGAGTGTGCCGTGTGCTCGTGGGTACATGCGGTGAGTGTGCCGTGTGCTCGTGGGTACATGCGGTGAGTGTGCCGTGTGCTCGTGGGTACACGTGTATGTGAGCCGTGTGCTCGTGGTTACATGTGCAGGTGAGTGTGCCGTGTGCTCGTGGGTACATGTGAGTGTGCCGTGTGCTCGTGGGTACATGCGGTGAGTGTGCCGTGTGTTCGTGGGTACATGCGGTGAGTGTGCCGTGTGCTCGTGGGTACATGCGGTGAGTGTGCCGTGTGCTCGTGGGTACCTGCGGTGAGTGTGCCGTGTGCTCGTGGGTACATGCGGTGAGTGTGCCGTGTGCTCGTGGGTACATGCGGTGAGTGTGCCGTGTGCTCGTGGGTACATGCGGTGAGTGTGCCGTGTGCTCGTGGGTACATGCGGTGAGTGTGCCGTGTGCTCGTGGGTACATGCGGTGAGTGTGCCGTGTGCTCGTGGGTACATGCGGTGAGTGTGCCGTGTGCTCGTGGGTACATGCGGTGAGTGTGCCGTGTGCTCGTGGGTACACGTGTATGTGAGCCGTGTGCTCGTGGTTACATGTGCAGGTGAGTGTGCCGTGTGCTCGTGGGTACATGTGAGTGTGCCGTGTGCTCGTGGGTACATGCGGTGAGTGTGCCGTGTGTTCGTGGGTACATGCGGTGAGTGTGCCGTGTGCTCGTGGGTACATGCGGTGAGTGTGCCGTGTGCTCGTGGGTACCTGCGGTGAGTGTGCCGTGTGCTCGTGGGTACCTGCGGTGAGTGTGCCGTGTGCTCGTGGGTACATGCGGTGAGTGTGCCGTGTGCTCGTGGGTACATGCGGTGAGTGTGCCGTGTGCTCGTGGGTACATGCGGTGAGTGTGCCGTGTGCTCGTGGGTACCTGCGGTGAGTGTGCCGTGTGCTCGTGGGTACCTGCGGTGAGTGTGCCGTGTGCTCGTGGGTACCTGCGGTGAGTGTGCCGTGTGCTCGTGGGTACATGCGGTGAGTGTGCCGTGTGCTCGTGGGTACATGCGGTGAGTGTGCCGTGTGCTCGTGGGTACATGCGGTGAGTGTGCCGTGTGCTCTTGGGTACATGCGGTGAGTGTGCCGTGTGCTCGTGGGTACATGCGGTGAGTGTGCCGTGTGCTCGTGGGTACATGCGGTGAGTGTGCCGTGTGCTCGTGGGTACATGCGGTGAGTGTGCCGTGTGCTCGTGGGTACCTGCGGTGAGTGTGCCGTGTGCTCGTGGGTACCTGCGGTGAGTGTGCCGTGTGCTCGTGGGTACATGCGGTGAGTGTGCCGTGTGCTCGTGGGTACATGCGGTGAGTGTGCCGTGTGCTCTTGGGTACATGCGGTGAGTGTGCCGTGTGCTCGTGGGTACATGCGGTGAGTGTGCCGTGTGCTCGTGGGTACCTGCGGTGAGTGTGCCGTGTGTTCGTGGGTACCTGCGGTGAGTGTGCCGTGTGTTCGTGGGTACATGCGGTGAGTGTGCCGTGTGCTCGTGGGTACATGCGGTGAGTGTGTGTGCTCGTGGGTACATGTGAGTGTGCCATGTGCTCGTGGATACACGTGCAGGTGAGTGAGCCGTCTGCTTGTGGGTACATGTGGTGAATCTGCACACGTGTCTGCATCATGCCCGTTGTGTATGCACATGTGCACGCATGTCCTGACCCTGTATCCCAACATGGGTGGTGGTGGCTGTGAGGAGGAAAAAAGCCATTGCTTGCCCAGGCACCGCCCAGGGGTCAGGTGGGGAGTGTGTGAGCCATGCCCGGCTGCTCTCAGCACACTCTCTGTGGGTCACGACACCATCGTGGCGGTTATCCAGTTACCTCCTGCAGAGAATCTGAGGCCATGAGTCTGGTGGGGCTCTGCCTGATACTCTGAAGGCCATGTGAGGCGGGGTTTCCCAGGGAGAGGGAATGGCCTGTGTCTGAGGGCCTGGCCCTGGAGTCTGGGGTCTGCTGAGACATCTGTGTGGTCACCAGGTGGTCACTGGAAGCGGTTAGGTCCCAGGGAGAGGCTCTTCTGTGTGTCAGGGGTGTGGCTGTTGGCCTGCAGGGCATCCTCAGCCCTGGCTGGGTCCGAGCTAGTGCCTCTGTGTGAAGAGGGTGGAGCGAGGTGGGGCCTGGCACCTGGGTTAAGGGCAGGTGAGAGGAGAGCCCGCCTCGCTGCACAGGGCCAGTTCCGGGAGAGTCGTCCGGGCAGCAGTGCTGCTAGTGCCGTGGTGGCACGCGGCAGAGCGGGGCCACGGGTGGCACGCGGCAGAGCGGGGCCACGGGGTCGCTCCCCTGGGGCTCTGTGCCCTTACGCGTCACGCTCGCTTTCTGGTTTGGTTTGGGGGCTTTGTGAGGAGTCTGAGGTGCCTGCCTGTTCCATCACCACTCTGGTTCGTGGGTGGTGTCTCTGCTGTCCTGCATAGCACCGGGGTCCCCCACAGGACTGGTGACGTGATGCGCGGCTGTTCCTGGCAGGCTGGGCGTCTCTGAGACCTTTACGTTTGGTGTCTGCTCAGCCTAGACGTTTCCTTACCAGAGGCTGACGTGAAACCACCTCTTAACCTCCCTTTTTTCGTGAGACTGTCTTGTCTCACCCAGCCTGGAGTGCAGTGGCGCAATCTCGGCTCACTGCGGCCGTAACTCCCCGGGCTCAGGTGAGCCTCCCACCTCAGCCTTCCAGGTAGCTGGGACCACAGGCGCCCGCCACTGTGCTTGGCTCATTTTAAAATTTTTTTATACAGACAGATTTTGCCGTGTTGGCCAGGCTGGTCTCAAACTCCTGGCTTCAAGTGATCTGCCCACCTCAGCCTCCCAGAGTGCTGGGATTGCAGGCGTGAGCCACTGCGCTAGGCTTAGCCTCTTTCTTTTTTTAAGTTTTTAACTTGTTACTGTTTTGGAGAGAGGGTCTCACTTTTGCCCAGCCTGCAGTGCGGTGGCACGGTGCCAGCTTGCTGTAATCACAGCCTGGGCTCAATCTATCCTCCTAGGGGAATGAAAAAAATTAAGTTGTAAGACATGTTCCTGCCAGGAATGGCCCCATATCATGTGACCAGCCCCCATGGGGGCAGCCTCCTGAGTAACTGGGACCACCAGTGGGTGCCACCAGGCCCAGCTGATTTAAAAATATGTATTTTTTGTAGGCATGAGGTCTCCCCATGTCATCTAGGCAGGTCTCCAACTTGGGGTTTGAGAGGGTTTAAGTGACCTGCCGCCTCGGCCTCCCCCTGTCCTGGGGTGTGGGTGTGACTGACACCCCCGCCTCGGCCTCCCCATCCTGGGGTGCGGGTGTGAGTGATCCCCCTGCCTCGGCCTCCCCGTCCTGGGGTGTGGGTGTGAGTGACACCCCCGCCTCGGCCTCTCCATCCTGGGGTGTGGGTGTGAGTGACTCCCCTGCCTCGGCCTCCCCGTCCTGGGGTGTGGGTGTGAGTGACCCCCCCACCTCGGCCTCCCCCTGTCCTGGGGTGTGGGTGTGAGTGACCCCGCCCCCCGCCTCGGCCTCCCCATCTTGGGATTGCAGGCTCGAGCTCCTCTGCCTCCCTTGTCCTTCTAGAATGCCGTGGAGACTTCTGCCTGTCCTCTTCCAGTTCGTGTGTGCTCATCTCAAGTTTGGTCCTGTCCTTTCTAAATCGTACAAATTAGACATTAAAAAGACCAAAACTTAAGAGACAGGATCTCCCTGTTTGCCCAGGCTGGCCTCGGCCTCCCAGGTGCTGGGAGCCCCTGTCCCCGGCCAAACTGGACAGTAGTGTTTCCTTTCTAAAGAGTTGTTCCCATTTTCCTCACCGCGCCCAGTTGGTGCCTCCGCCCTGGGCCCTGCGTTTCACCTTCGTCCCATGGGTGGGCTCTGCTGGCCGTTTGCCAGGTGGGAGGCCCGGGCCTGCGCTGGCACCCCGACTCCTGTCATGTCTGTTTTTCCTGGGTGCCATTTTATTTGGGTCTCTTCTGCCCAGGACAGGTCCCACTGGGACCTAGAGCTTCGTGGCATCTCTGTGAAGCTGCCATGTACCTTTGGGGCTCAGCAGAGGTGTATTTAGAATTTGCTCTGTATTCTGAGGGTCCTCGTGTACCCTGAGGGGCCCGTCCCTGCTCAACCATGTCTGATCCGCCTTCGCCTCCCTGACCTTAGGCTGCTTAGGACCCCCTTAGGCCTTCGGCCGTTTGGCTTCTGGATCAGGAAGAGCAGCTGCTGGGTCCTGGAGGGAGGTGCTGGGAAGCCCTGGCAGGTGCTGCCCCAACCCCCATGACCTCCCACCCCTCCCCTGCGACCTCCCACCCCTCCCCTGCGACCTCCCACCCCTCCCCTGCGACCTCCCACCCCTCCCCTGCATGGATCCTTCAAAGGCCACATATGGCCCACGCATGAGTCCTGGACTGCCGTCCTCACGTGATTCTGGAGGCTGCGGTGAAGGCGTGGCAGGCGGGCATCACCCTGTCTCCTGCCTCCATCCACTGCCTCTCTTCAGGGTCTCTGTCCTCTTCCCACAGGGACAGTGGTCATTGATCCTCCCTGAGATCCCTCACTAACAGCGGCAGCAGAGACGCAGCTTGTGGGGGGTACTGGGACCCACGGCTTCTCCGGGGCCCGAGGTTGGTGCTGGGGCTGAGTGGCTGTGAGAATCCTGTGCTGGAGAGGTGCCTCCTGGCTGGCCTGTTCTAGGCATCTGTGCCTGCCCCTGTCCTGGTGGGTCAGTTCGGCCCTGTCCATCCATCCCAGGAGCTGTCTTCCATTAAGTGAACTTGTCACATAGAAGGAGGTTCTTCGGCGAGGGTAAGATGTGAGGGCAGCTGGGCCTCGTCCTCTGCAGCGACAGCAACGCAGACGTTGCTGGGTTTGTAGTGAGGCCTCCCTCGCTGGGCCTCGTCCTCTGCAGCGACAGCGATGCAGACGTTGCTGGGTTTGGGTTTGTAGTGAGGTCTCCCTCGCTGGGCTGAGCCACTGACCATGGTGAGGTCGTGTTTCTGCCCTGGAGACCAAGGCAGGCCCTCAGGGTGCGTGGGGACCTCGGGGTGAGAGGGGACGGGGGCTGAGTGAGCACAGCGGGAGAGCAAGGGCCACACACACAGGCCGCGCCGTGTCCTAGCCCGGAGGTTCCCTCAATGCTCAGCTTAACCCCATCTCAGTCATTTCTAGAAACTTTTCCTGCCTGTGACGTCACAGGTGAAGGAAACGGAAGAGGGCGCTGGGTCCTTCCCCTCTTGGTGGGTGCACGCCTCAGCCTCCAGGGTGATTCTACTCTTGGGGGCAGCTGCAGGTGTGGGGGATGGGGCCCTGGCCCGTCCTGAGGGCTGCCAGGTTCTGGACCATGTCTTGGGAGGTCCGGGCTGTGGGGGGTCCAGGCCATGTCCTGGGGTATCTGGGCTGGTTTGGGGGGTCTGGGATGTGTATCTGGGCTGGTTTGGGGGGTCTGGGATGTGTATCTGGGCTGGTTTGGGGGGTCTGGGATGTGTAGCGGGTCCAGGCCATGTCCTGGGTATCTGGGCTGGTTTGGGGGGTCTGGGATGTGTAGCGGGTCCAGGCCATGTCCTGGGGTATCTGGGCTGGTTTGGGGGGTCTGGGATGTGTAGTGGGTCCAGGCCATGTCTTGAGGGTCCAGATTCTGTCTTGCGGGTCTGCGCTGTGTCCATGGGGTGTTGGCCATCTATGAATTAGGGGATCTGGTGTCGGGGATCAGGCTGTCTTCGGAGTCTGCACTGTGTGTGTGGGGGTCTGGGTTATACCTTGGAAGGTCTAGGCAGTGTCTCTGGGGGTCTGGCCTATGGGGGGTCTGGGTTGTATCTTGGGGGTCCAGGCTGTGTTTGGGGAGCCTGTGAATCCCGGAGGGTGGGGCTCCGGTCTCGTGGGCAGCTGTGTCCCAGGTGTTGGCCCTTGAGTTCAGGCAGCACCTCTCGGAACTTTCTGGATTTGCGTGCTGGCATCTGTCTGCCTCGATGCCCACAGGCTGTGCCCCTCTCAGCACAGGAAGTCCTGGAGAACCTGAAGGACCGCTGGTACCAGGCAGACAGCCCCCCCGCAGACCTGCTCCTGACGGAGCAAGAGTTCCTGTCGTTCCTCCACCCTGAGCACAGCCGGGGCATGCTCAGGTTCATGGTGAAGGAGATCGTCCGGGACCTGGGTGAGGTGGGGCCAAGCCTGGTGGCTGACTACAGGGGCCGGGCATGGCGGGAGGTCAGGGCGGGTCCTGCGGGAGCCCCCGCCCGGGTGTGAGCTGACCCACTCCTGCCTCACAGACCAGGACGGCGACAAGCAGCTCTCTCTGCCCGAGTTCATCTCCCTGCCCGTGGGCACGGTGGAGAACCAGCAGGGCCAGGACATCGACGACAACTGGGTGAGAGACAGAAAGAAGGAGTTTGAGGAGCTCATCGACTCTGACCATGACGGCATCGTGACCGCAGAGGAGCTGGAGGTGAGTCCTGCGCAGCTGTCCAAGCCGGCCCGCAAGCTCTGCACCTGGGACAGGAGGCCGTGTGGAGGCCGTGCTGGTGGCTCTGTGGAGGCTGTGCTGGTGGCCGTGCTGGAGGCTGTGCTGGTGGCTCTGTGGAGGCCGTGCTGGTGGCTCGTGGAGGCCGTGCTGGTGGCTCTGTGGAGGCCGTGCTGGTGGCTCTGTGGAGGCCGTGCTGGTGGCTCGTGGAGGCCGTGCTGGTAGCTCTGTGGAGGCCGTGCTGGTGGCTCGTGGAGGCCGTGCTGGTGGCTCTGTGGAGGCCGTGTGGAGGCCATGTTGGTGGCTCTGGAGGCTGTACTGGTGGCTCCGTGGAGGCCGTGCTGGTGGCTCTGTGGAGGCCGTTTGGAGGCCGTGCTGGTGGCTCTGTGGAGGCCGTGCTGGTGGCTCTGTGGAGGCCGTGTTGGTGGCTCTGTGGAGGCTGTGCTGGTGGCTCTGTGGAAGCTGTGCTGGTGGCTCTGTGGAGGCTATGCTGGTGGCTCTGTGGAGGCCGTGCTGGTGGCTCTGTGGAGGCCGTGCTGGTGGCTATGTGGAAGCTGTGCTGGTGGCTCTGTGGAGGCCGTGCTGGTGGCTCTGTGGAGGCCGTGCTGGTGGCTCTGTGGAGGCCGTGCTGGTGGCTCTGTGGAGGCCGTGTGGAGGCCGTGTTGGTGGCTCTGTGGAGGCCGTGCTGGTGGCTCTGTGGAGGCTGTGCTGGTGGCTCCGTGGGAGCTGTGCTGGTGGCTCTGTGGAGGCCGTGTGGAGGCCATGCTGGTGGCTCTGTGGAGGCCGTGCTGGTAGCTCTGTGGAGGCCGTGTGGAGGCCATGCTGGTGGCTCCGTGGGAGCTGTGCTGGTGGCTCTGTGGAGGCCGTGTGGAGGCCATGCTGGTGGCTCTGTGGAGGCCGTGCTGGTAGCTCTGTGGAGGCCGTGTGGAGGCTGTGCTGGTGGCTCCGTGGGAGCTGTGCTGGTGGCTCTGTGGAGGCCGTGTGGAGGCCGTGTTGGTGGCTCTGTGGAGGCCGTGCTGGTGGCTCTGTGGAGGCCGTGCTGGTGGCTCTGTGGAGGCCGTGTGGAGGCCGTGTTGGTGGCTCTGTGGAGGCCATGCTGGTGGCTCTGTGGAGGCTGTGCTGATGGCCGTGCTCATGGCCATGCTGGTGGCTGACCTGAGACTCTGCCATCACTTGGGCGTTTGCTCAGCAATGTGCATGGCATGGGCTCCCACAAAGGCCCCCAGGCTGTGTCGCAGTTGTTGGCATTTAGGCTCAGATGAGAGACGGGAGCCTGGCTGGGCTCCATCCTTATCTTCTCTCTGGGGGGCATCAGGGTTCCCACAGCTGCTTTTTAACAGGACCACAAGGGGAGGCTGGTGCTGGGCCCAGCTCCGGGGCAGGTGGGCGGGGCGGCCTCTGCCACTTTGCTGGAATTTACCACCTTCCTGTGAAGCGTTTTCACTGGTATCATGTGTAGGTGCCATGCGGGGCTTGTTTTTCTCCCACTGCTGAGTGAGTCATCTTGTTTTCATGTAGAAAATCCTCTGATCCCTGCCAACAGCCAGTGGGCCTGGTCCAGGTCAGGGATCCTTCAGAACTGGGGTCCTGGCTGGTGCGGCCCCTGTGCCCCATGACCCCTGCTGGCCCTAGGCAGGCCCTCCAAGGCCCCTGGCTTCTCCCCATGCTGTGCCCTTCTATGTGCCGCCTTTCTTTGAGAACCTTCCAGAACATGCCCACATTCCCGCTGCAGCCAGTGGGCATCTTAAGAGCCACTTTGCGTTGGTGGCTTCAGAGCTTGGGTCCAGCTGCTCCTCCCCTGAGTAGAGCCTGCAGGGGCTCCTGGGTGGGACCAGCGCTGGGAGGGTAGAAAGGTGGCTGCTTACCCGTGCCTCGCTGACCCACGCCCGGCTCTCCCGCAGAGCTACATGGACCCCATGAATGAGTACAATGCCCTGAACGAGGCCAAGCAGATGATTGCCGTCGCTGACGAGAACCAGGACCAGCACCTGGAGCCCGAGGAGGTGCTGAAGTACAGCGAGTTCTTCACGGGCAGCAAGCTGGTGGACTACGCGCGCAGCGTGCACGAGGAGTTCTGACGCGGCCCGCCCGGGCTGCCCTCGGCCCCACCGGCGCGGCTGCCGGTGATTCTGCGCTTGGTGGCCATTCCGGACTCCAGCCCCTCTGTCCTGACCCCTGACCGCGGCTGGTCCCAGTGGGAAGACGCGCCGCTCCTCAGTGCCTGCCCCCGAGAGGCCCCTGCCGGGATGCAGCGGGGCGCGGGGCCTGGAAATCGCTGCATCTCACTTCTGAGAACCTGATCTCGCTTTAGTCATTCTGCCGAAGGCGTCGAGGCCGGAACGTCTGGGCCGGGCCCCTTGAGGAGCCGCCGCTCCGTGGGAAAGAACACACCTCCTCCGTTTCCTTGAAAACTGAACGATTAATAAAAATAGATGAAACTTGGCTGGAAATGAGTAGCCGGGAGGTTGAGGGAAGGGTGCCCGGTCTTTCCCGGCTGGGGTGTCAGAGCCTCCCGGGTCCCAGCGCTGCTGCCAAGAAAATGCAGATTCGTTGTGACGAGACCGACACTGATTCACTCTAAACGTAGTTTGCCTTTTTTGGTCGGCTTCATTCTTTGGGTGTGAAACAAAACACAGCAGCAGCTTGGCACATTCGCGCTCACAGTTTCCACTCTAGCGCTACGGGCCTGTGCTGGGTCACGGGGGAGGCTGGAGGTCGTGGCGGGTTCCAGGTGGTTCTCCTGGCAGGTGGGGATGGCAGGGGCTCTAGGAGGATGGAGGGCTGTGTGTGTAAGTGAGCGGGGGTCCCAGGGCAGGTGAGCGGTGCTGTGTGTAAGTGAGCGGGGGTCCTGGGGCAGGTGAGCGGTGCTGTGTGTAAGTGAGCGGGGGTCCCAGGGCAGGTGAGCGGTGCTGTGTGTAAGTGAGCGGGGGTCCCGGGGCAGGTGAGCGGTGCTGTGTGTAAGTGAGCGGGGGTCCCGGGGCAGGTGAGCGGTGCTGTGTGTAAGTGAGTGGGGGTCCCGGGGCAGGTGAGCGGTGCTGCGTGTATGAGTGAGAAGGGTCCTGGGGCAGGTGAGCGGTGCTGTGTGTAAGTGAGCGGGGGTCCCGGGGCAGGTGAGCGGTGCTGTGTGTAAGTGAGCGGGGGTCCCAGGGCAGGTGAGCGGTGCTGTGTGTAAGTGAGCGGGGGTCCCAGGGCAGGTGAGCGGTGCTGTGTGTAAGTGAGCGGGGGTCCCAGGGCAGGTGAGCGGTGCTGCGTGTATGAGTGAGCAGGGGTCCCGGGAGCAGGTGAGTGGCGCTGTGTGAGCGGGGGTCCCGGGGCAGGTGAGCAGTGCTGCGTGTGTGAGTGAGCGGGGGTCCCGGGGCAGGTGAGCGGTGCTGTGTGTAAGTGAGCGGGGGTCCCAGGGCAGGTGAGCGGTGCTGCGTGTGTGAGTGAGCAGGGGTCCTGGGGCAGGTGGGTGGTGCTGTGTGTAAGTGAGCGGGGGTGCTGGGGCAGCAGACATGCTCATTGAGTTGGGACATTTAAAACAGGAGCCAGAGCCCCTTTGAGTCCCCAAAACTATACTGGGGAAGTTTGGGGTGGAGAAAGAAACTCCCAGAATGTCAAGGCCACTACCGGGGTGTGCAGAGGGGCAGGCTCAGCCCCAGGGCCACTACCGGGGTGTGCAGAGGGGCAGGCTCAGCCCCAGGGCCACTACCGGGGTGTGCAGAGGGGCAGGCTCAGCCCCAGGAGGGCAGAGCATGGGGCACGTTGGACAGCTGGTAGGGTCCCCATCTGTGGCGTGTGGGGGCCCAGGCTCTGTCCTGGCTTTCCAGGCAGGAGTTCGGGGACGCCAGGAGTGCCCCTTACTCAGTCTGCCCTTTGGTGCCCCTGTGACCGGCCTCTGCCCTGAGCCCATCTGCCCAGAGGCCCCTGCGGGGCCGAGACGGCAGGCTGGTACCTGGGTTGGGTCCCAGGCAAACAAGATTCACAGAGCCACAGTTAGGGCAGGTGGCGGGAGGAAGGTCCCCGGGTGCTCGGAGGAGCTGCAGTTCCCTGCAGTGGCCTGGACTCTGCCCCTCCCCACCCGTGACCCCAGGCCTGAGTCAGGGGCCATCATGGCAGCATTCCACGTCCTGTGCTGAGGGCCACACACCTGGAGGTGGGAGGTATTCGCTGAGGCCACCCCAGGCTGGGCATGAGGGCGGGGGCACAGCTTGGTGTGGCGGCACCTGGCCCTGCAGAGGCCCCCGCCAGCTCCAGGCTGGTATCCGAGGAGCAGGGGTCTCTCATGGGCTGGCCTGGGCTGCCATGACACCATGTGCAGAGTGGGGAGGTCCAAGCTGCAGGCTGCCTTGCAGAGCTTGGGGGTCCTGAGCTCCAGGTTGGTGTCCAGCCTCCTGTGGCCGCTGCACACCGGGTTCCATGGACACGGCGGGGCTTTCTCCTGCCAGGGTCTCGGACCTGTGACCTTTAACCCTGGGACAAGGAAATCTGACCTCCCTGGGCAGCTTCCAGTAGGAGGGGTGGAACCCCCTCTAGGGGGGTGCCCTCCATGGTGGACAGGCCTTGCTCAACACACCTGTGGGCAGATGTGGCCACTCAGGTCCCAGGGGAGACGTCACCAACACACCCAGCTCACCTCAGCCTCCAAGAGCCCAGTTGCAAATGTAAGCTTTTTCTCACTGTCAGTGGGAAACCGATGTGAATGCTGGGTAGAACTGTCCAGAAAATGCCAGAACTTTCCTCCTCTGCCCACCTGGGGTGTGGGCACGCACACACGCACGGCCTGGTGTACTCAGCCCTTCCAAGATCCTATTTGAGGGGATGTGGGGAGGGAGACCGAGTGAGGGACCCTCAGTCTGAGGGCAGGTGGCCTCTCCCTCCACTCCCTCCCCCTCCAGGCCCTGCAGGTTCCACGGCTGGGAGTTTCCCCACAGGTGGGCTGAGGGCAGGCAGCTGCTTCCTGTGCTCCTGGGAGGGGAGGGGATTTCCAGCCCCTTCCCTACTGCTCCGTCCCCCAGAGGCCCCTCTCCACTTGCAACTTTAAAAGTGAACTTTTGGATGATTGCCGGCTCATCACAGTTATTTGAAAGGTGCAGAAGGGCCCAGAGAGCCCCAGCCCTGCACCTGCTCCCCGGCTCTCCAGGCCGTTCCCTTCCTGTGGGCACCCCGTGGAACCCGGGAGCTGTTTGCCTAGAAACCTGCTGCGTGCCTGTGTGTGCACAGGAGCGTGCCTGTGCCTGCGAGTATGCCAGGCCAGCCGGGACCCACCCGTCTCCACACACAGGCACGTGGGGGTCAGGGCTTCCACACAGGGATGTCGGGACACGATTTGGCCGTAAGCACCAGCTGTGCTCAGGCACACTCCATGTGGGCCCTGGTGGTGGCTGTTTTCCTTTTTTTTTTTTTGAGACGGAGTCTTGCTCTGTCACCTAGACAAATCTCAGCTTTGCAACCTCCACCTCCTGGGTTCAAGCAATTCTCTTGCCTCAGCCTCTGAGGAGCTGGGATTACAGGCGCCCGCCACCACGCCTGGATAATTTTTGTAGTTTTAGTAGAGACGGGGTTTCACCATGTTGGCCAGGCTGGTCTCGAGCTCCTGACCTCAGGTGATCTGCTGCCTCCGACTCCCAAAGTGCTGGGATTACAGGTGCGTCATCCCAGGCCAGTGTGTCTGTCATGGCCATGGCCACTGCTGCTCAGAGCTAGTCTTGGGCACTCAATGGGTCACATGCTCCCATGCGCACACAGTGCCAGAGCCCCAAAGGTGGAGACTGAAGGGGCCTCTTTTCTGGCTCAGTGCTGCCTCAGTTAGCCCATGTGCTCCATCAACCTTTGTGCTGAAGGTTAGGCCACAGGCCACGCCCTACTGTGCCCTGGGGTCTGAACATGGTGGTCTTGGGCAGAAGAGGGCAGAAGGCAGAAGACGCCAACGGAGTCCCCAGCTGGCCTGCCACCTTCCTCCTCCCCTTCCTCTGCCCTCTTCCCCCTCCCCTTCCCTCGTCTCATCTCCACAGTCCTTATAGCTACAACCCGCAAGGAAAAACCCAGACTTTGGCGAGAGCAGAGACGAGGATGTGCGTGGGGGTGCGGCGACGGGTCCGGGGGCCCTGGGAGGCGGCTCTGCTCTTCCTGGGCCTGGTGCTGAGCGCTGCAGGGCTCCACTGTGTCGGGGACACCTACCCCAGCGGCGGCCGGTGCTGTGACGAGTGCAGGCCAGGTGAGGGGGTGCCACGCATGGGGTGGGGGTCGGCTCTGGGGCCAGCCAGGAGGCTGGTCCTGGGGAGGGGGCGGGCAAGGGGCCGGCCAAACCCGACAGAGGACACACCTGGGGAGTCCATGGGTGCAGGCCTGGGGCTGAGGGGGCCGGACAGCTGCCTAATGTGGCGGCCTCTGCCGCAGGCTACGGGATGGTGAGCCGCTGCAGCCGCACCCAGAACTCCGTGTGCCGCCCGTGTGAGCCCGGTTACTACAGTGACGCGGTCAGTGCCAAACCCTGCAAGGCCTGCACGCGCTGCAACCTCCGTGAGTGAGGCACGCCCACCACACCTCAGCGGGGCGCCCACCTGCCCACAGCCCCCAGCAGGGCACCCGCCTGCCCACAGCCCCCAGACAGGGCTCCCGCCTTCCCACAGCCCACCCAGACGGGGCTCCCACCTGCCACAGCCCACCCAGACGGGGCTCCCACCTGCCCACAGCCCACCCAGACGGGGCTCCCACCTGCCCACAGCCCACCCAGACGGGCCTCCCACCTGCCCACAGCCCACCCAGATGGGCCTCCCACCTGCCCACAGCCCACCCAGACGGGGCTCCCACCTGCCCACAGCCCACCCAGACGGGGCTCCCACCTGCCCACAGCCCACCCAGACGGGGCTCCCACCTGCCCACAGCCCACCCAGACGGGGTTCCCACCTGCCCACAGCCCACCCAGACGGGGTTCCCACCTGCCCACAGCCCACCCAGACGGGCCTCCCACCTGCCACATCCCACCCAGACAGGGCTCCCACCTGCCCACAGCCTACCCAGACGGGGCTTCCACCTGCCCACAGCCCACCCAGACGGGGCTCCCACCTGCCCACAGCCCCCCAGCACAGGGTTGGCAGCCACATTCCCACACAGCAGCGGGGGCTCCACAGTCTCAGAAACAAACTTCAAACCACAGCGGGGTCTGTGCCACCCCCAGGGGTCCTTCTAGTAGCTGAGGCATCTCCCCGGGGCACACTCCTCCTGGGGCCCCAGACTTGGCCAAGCCACGTGGAATCGGGAAGCCCATGTTGGCCACGTGGCCTGGCCCTGCTGTCCTGAGCATTGCGGCTGGAACTGGTGGATGGGTAGGGAAGGGGACTGGGGCTGCACAGAATCAACCCAGGCTGTGGCCAGGAAGGGATGGTCCAAGAGCCTTGGGGGCTGCAGGGGCTCCATGCCTCACCTCTGGGGAGGTCACAGACTCCTGGCTGTGGCCCACCCAGGAGGTCACAGACCCCTGGCCACAGCCCACCCAGATGGGGTTCCCACCTGCCCACAGCCCACCCAGATGTGGGCTATGGGAAGGCCATGCTATCCTCCTGTGCCCATGCTTCCTGGGGACCCTGTCCACAGCCCCCACCTGACGACCCCCCATCCGGCCCCTGCTCAGGAAGTGGCAGTGAGCGGAAGCAGAAGTGCACAGCCACTCAGGACGCCGTGTGCCGCTGCCGGCCGGGCACCCAGCCCGTGCACAGCTACAAGCTTGGAGTTGGTGAGCTGCTGGCTGTGGCCGGCTGGTGGGGTGTGCACAGCAGCTGTCCGTGATGCAGATGGGGCGTGGGCTGCAGGGACCTGGCCCCACCCAGGCCTCCTCCAGTATCGCCAAGACTGGGCTCCCAGGTCAGGGCCCATGGGTAGGACGTGAGCAGGGAGGGCTTCCAGAGGCCAAGCCCCAGCACCTGGCCCTGGGGATGAGTGCCTGCCTCATAGGCTCTGCCCCATGTCCCCAGCACATCAGGCCTATGGGTCACCCCTGACCACCCTGTTTTTGTTGCAGACTGTGCCCCCTGCCCCCCAGGGCACTTCTCCTCTGGTGACAACCAGCCTTGCAAGCCCTGGACCAAGTGAGGGCCCAGCCGGGGGCTGGGGGTGGGGCTGGGGCTGGGGCTGGGGGTCTGGAGGGCCAGGGGCTGGGAGGGGCTGGGGGGTAGGGGGCTGGAGGGCTGGGGGCTGGGAGGGGCTGGGGTGGGGGTGATGGAGGGCTGGGGGTCGGGGGACTGGAGGGCTAGGAGCTGGGAGGGACTGCAGGGAGCAGAAGGGTGGGGAGGCTGAGGGGCTGGGGGCAGAAGGGTGGGAGTCTGGGAGGGGCAGAGCGGGGTTTGGGGAGCAATGCAGGGAGCCTGGCTGTGCAGCTGGGCCAGATCTGGGAGCAGCCTTTCCCATGGGCACATCTGGGTGTGTGGGCCCCTCACCCCCCACGGTTGGGAGGCCCTGGGGTCACAGGACGGAGGGGCTGCAGATGTGGGGGAAGGGAGTGTGGCGTCGGAGGCCCCTGGGGAGCGCGGGGCTGGACGGGACCCTCGGCTGCCACTGGCCTGGCGTCTGCGGTGGAGGCTGCCTCAGGCTGGCCGGCTTGGACCCTGCCGTCCCCCCGGGGTGTCCCTGGTCCCAGGGGTCTCTGGCCTGAGCAACACACTCTGCACCTGCAGCTGCACCTTGGTCGGGAAGAGCATCCAGCAGCCAGCCAGCAACAGCTCAGACGCCGTCTGTGAGGACAGGGGCCCCCCAGCCACGCAGCCCGAGGGGACCCAGGCCCCCACCGCCAGGCCCACCACTGCCCGGGCCACTGAAGCCTGGCCCAGAACCTTACAGGGACCCTCCACACGGCCTGCAGAGGTCCCCAGGGGTAAGGGCGCCAGGCCCAGCCCAGTGGGGCCCCCCAACCCAAATGGGAGGAGAGGAGGGTGGCATGGGGGTCTCTCCTGTGGACCCCACCCAGCAGGCCCCTTCCTGCAGGCCCTGCGGTTGCTGCCATCCTGGGCCTGGGCCTGGCCCTGGGCCTCCTGGGCCCCCTGGCCATGCTGCTGGCCCTGCACCTACTCCGGAGGGACCTGAGGCCGCCCCCTGACGCCCCCAAGCCTCCTGGTGAGTGCCATGTGGCCCCGCCTCGCTGCTCCTGGAGAGTGGCGCCTGCCCACCAATCTCTCCTTTTCTCCTTCTCAGGGGGAGGCAGTTTCCGGACCCCCATCCAAGAGGAGCAGGCCGACGCGCACTCAGCCCTGGCCAAGATCTGACCCGGGCCCACCAGGGCAGGCGCTGGGCCCTGCCAGGCTTGAGCCCCGAAGGGTCTGCTGGGCGAGCAGGGCAGGTGCCGGCCGCCGCCCCGCCACGCTCCTGGGCCACGCCGCGCCGTTCTAGGTGCCGCTGGCTGCCCCGGGCTCTCTCCTTACGTATGCTGTGCATACTCCGCACCCTGTGGGGCCCAATAAAAACCCGCAGACAAAGTCTCTTACGGCACTGGGGGCTGGGGGCTGCGCCTGCGGCAGGGAAGCCTGGGTCAGCCCGCCTCTGGCTGGAGAGAGGTCTTGGGCCAGGGTGGGGGTCTGGGTCTTGGGGTCAAGTGGGACCCTGGAGGCTGGTCCCTGGGTATGAGTTCCAGACTGAGCAGGGAGGGTGGGGGAGTGATGGGGAGGCTAAGGCGGGGCAGGTGGGGGGCTCAGGGCCAGGGCCTCTGGGGTGGGGGCTGGGAGGGGCTGAGGCCTGGGATGGGGCTGGGAGGGGCACGCGGGACAGAGAGGTGGGAGCTCCTGGCCAGGCACTGACAAGGGCCACAGGCCCCCGAGCCCTGGGTCACCCAAGGAGCATGGGAGTAACTGATCCCTGGGCCTCTATGCCCTTGGAGGAGGAGCGCAGAGACCTGGCCCCTCTTCCACCACACCCACACCCACCCCTGCTGCACCTGGGAGGGGGCCCCTGGGCCCCTGAGCACCCTGAGGAGTCCCTTCAGGGCAGCACATGTTCCTGCTGTGGCTGTCCAGGGCTACAGCCCCCTTGGAAACCGTGGTTTCTTCTTGAGCCAACGTCTGTCTGCCCTGGGAGCACCCGTCCCCGCTCCTGCCCTCTAACCCACCAAGAGTCCTCGGCCCTGAACAAGAACATCCACAGCGACTCCATGTAACATGGTCCCACAGTGGAGAAACCCAGACGTCCGCCGGCAGCGTGGACCTGCCAGTGCTGGCGCGCTCAGATGGGTCCCCAGCCCACAACACCAGTGTCAGAGAAGGCCCCAAGGTCCCAGAGCCAGCCTCAGCTGCATGGGAATCCTCGCAAGCTGGTGTCCGGGAGTGGGCGTCCTTCCTTCTAGCAACACACTGCTGCTTCCAGAGGGCCAGTCATGCCCAAGGCCACAGCTTGGGAACCAGGCAGAGCCCCAGCGCCCGGCCCTCACTGCAGTCACGTGTGGGAGACAGACAGCCAGGGCCGGGCTCAGAGGCTCACACCTGGAATCCCAGCACTTTGGGAGGCCGAGGCGGGAGGATCACTAAGTCAGGAGTTTGAGACCAGCCTGGCTAACATGGTGAAACCCCGTCTCTACTAAAGATACAAAAAATTAGCTGGGCATGGTGGCGCGTGCCTGTAATCCCTGCTACTCAGGAGGCTGAGGCAGGAAAATCACTTGAACCCGGGAGGTGGAGGTTGCAGAGAGCTGAGATTGCACCATTGAACTCTACAGAGTGAGACTCTGGCTCAAAAAAAAAAAAAAGGAGAAAGAATTGATAATCAGCCAGGTGTGGTGGTACATGCCTGTGGTCCCGGCTATTTGGGGAGTTGAGGTGGGAGGATCACTTGAGCCGGAGAGGTAGAGGCTGCAGTGAGACGTGATTGAAAAAAAGTAATAATAAAATAATTTAAAAAGAATGAAATAAAAAACACATGAAGCCTGACGGAAGGTTTTGCCAAGGGCGTGGCCCAGCCTGGACACTCGGGCTGCCGTGGCTGCCGTGGCTGCCGTGGCCCAGGCCTGCAGCTGCACTTGTGCCTGCACGCAGCGTCCCAGGCCAGTCTTACCTCTCTGTGTCCTCCACCGACGCACTGCCCATCCTCCTGTGCCTGGCAGACGGCTCCCCTCAACACCGTGGTCCTGGACATGGGGAACTGGCCAGAGGGTGGGAAGGGGAGCACCGCCCACAGCAGCCCACGGTGCCACAGCCACAAGTAGCCACAAGCAAGACGCCATCTCTGGCCTCAGGCTGCCCCAATGCCTCCTGCCTCCAGCTGGTTTTCTTCCCCCTTTCTGTCTCCCCTCAAACCTGTGTCCACCCATTCTGTGGCAGCCACAACCGTCCCCCGGCTGCACTGCGAGGTCAGAGGCCACCCTGTCCCCTCCCCCAACGCCTTCACTGACTTTGCCAGGTTCCTGTGCAAGGTTCAGCCTGCAGTCCCTGCACAGGGTCGGGGGGCCACCCCTTGAAGAGCCCCCCTCCACTATGGGGCAGGCAAGACCAGGCCTGGAGGTAGGGACAGCGGGTGGGTGGGAGAAGGGGTCAGGTGGCCAGGACTGGAGCTGCCACGTCCTGTGGGGCCGGCAGGTCGAAGGCTGTGGGAAAGGGGTCTCCTTCCCGAACCTGGCGCTCACACCCATGGCTTCCTGTCTCCTCCCCTCCGGGCACAGTCCCCGCAGGCCCAGGCCCTGTGGCACCTCTTCCTCAGCCACGCCTCCTGCCGAAACCCAGGTGGACACGGGGTCACCTCTGCTTGGTCTCCCTGCTCACCCTCCCTGGCCCCTCGCCCAATGCCATCTCTGCTGGAAACTCCTGCGCCACCTGCGTGCACGGAAGTGCTGCCCCTCACCCGGCCACCACACCGTGGGCTGTTCCGTGGCGTGAATGCCCCGTTATTTGTGTCATCGGTGAGCCGCTCAACACCGGAAAATAAGATGAGCAGATAAAGTCACCTCCAGCCTCGAAGGCCGAGGACAGGAGTCACGGGGAGCCTGGGGGGGCACCGTGGCCAGAGGCACAGGAAGGCGGACAGCACTCCCAAAGCTGCTCTGGGGAACACGGTGCGGGGGCTGTTCAGGCTGCTCAAGGTGTCAGCTGTGCCACGGGCACCAGGACTGGGGGTGAGCCCACTGGTGCAGACCTCTCAGGTTTTTAAAACTGGCAGGGGCTCCGGGCGTCCTCCCTGAACACCTTCGCGTGGTGTCAGGTCTGATGGCGCCTCTTGCTACCCAGGGGCTCAGGCCCTCCCAGGCTAGGGGCTGAATGAAGATCTCCAGGCCCCTCAAAGATGGGGCCCCCAGGCCCCGCTGGTCCAGCCTTTCTCTCTGAGCGTCTGGAGAGCGTGGAGCCATGGAGATACCCCCCATTTTTCTGCAGCGTCTGAGGGCTGCCTCTCAAGGCAGGCTCCCACATCTTGGATTTGAGAACTCGGGGTGTTACAAACAGCTAATCTCTGTCATTTACCTTGGAAAAGGAGGAATCGCCTTATGGGTGAGGTGGGGGCTGCAGGTCTCAAAGGAGCGTCTGACCACATCACAACGGCCACCACTCCACCAGTCGTGGGCACAGCCACGCTCACGTTCCCAGCGCCTCCTCCCAGAGCATTCCTGGGGGTCTCCACTTGCCCTGGATAGCACAGAAGCAGGCTGAGCAACTCAGGGAGGCTTCCTGGTGGAGGCAGGGTCCCAGAACCACTCAGTGCCCACAGGGGAAACTGAGGTTCAGAGAGACGTAGGGCAGCCTCCAGAGAGCTTGTAAGGGGCTCCCCTCGACCCCCTCCAGGACCCGGCTCTGTCTGGCATGACGGATGAAGTTGGCTCCACAGAGACCTGGGTGGGAAGCAGCCTGAGACTCAGCAGACCTGGCAGGCTGCTCTGCCCTGGGCCTCTGGTGCCCGCAGGGGTGGCTGACGCTGACTGGAATAGGCACCATGCACCCTCTTGTCTCCCCCCACCCCTCCTGGTGCCCCCTCCCAAGCCCCAGGAGCTCCCTGGGTTGGCAGCTGAGGGGGTCCCCAGGGGCTGTGAGCAAGGGGAGCCCACGGGACTGTGAGCAAGGGGAGCCCACAGGCCTGCAACCCAGGGCGAGCCTCACACCTGGGACTGGCCAGGCTGGGCGTGCTGAGCTGAGGGGCGCCTGTCTTCATTCTGTGTCTACCCAGCACTGCGGTCCGTGGCTGAGGTGCTCTGGGGGTGACTGGGGGTCGTGGAGCCCGCTCGGGGTCTCATAGATACCACCCAGGGGGAGTGTGGTGAAGAGGGTGATGGGCCAAGTCCCGCCCTGCCAAGCCCCGCCCCTGCCTGGGACCCACCAAGTTTGGCCGCAGATTTGCATAGAAAACCATTCTGATCCCCCTGCCTGGCTTCCCCGCCCCTGCCGGCGACCTGTGGGGACTGGCTTGTGTCCACAGCGCCCACATCCCTCCCCACACACATTTGGGGCACACTTTGCCTGGAATTCTCGGGTCATGATTACTTCCAGTCACCCCCAGGCAGGGCGGGTGAGGACAGGGACGGGGTGTGTCCAACTTGCTGTGGGCTCCTGAAGTTGGGTGCAGCTGCCGGGCGATGGGTGTGTGCGGGGTCCTGTGCGGCCTGGCGCTGCTGTGGGCGTTCAGCCTGGGTCAGCGCCCCACCGGGGGCCCGGGGTGCGGCCCTGGCCGCCTCCTGGTCGGGGCAGGAACAGACGCGCGCTGCTGCCGCGTTCACCCGACGCGCTGCTGCCATGCGGACCCGGGTAAGTGAACCGCGTTTCCTCAGGCGACCGGCCAAGACGCAGCGTGGAAGCCGGAGAGGCGCGCGCCCCCTCCCCGTGCTCAGACCGCCGTGTCGTCTAAGGAGGGCGGGCCCGAGGCCACCGGAGCCTTTCTGAGGGAGGCAGGGCCCTAGAGGGAGGTGGAGGCGCGCCAGTGGCCCCGAGGCGACGGGCAGGGCGAGCCCAGTGGGAGCGCCCTCAGAGGGGTCTGGCGACCCAGGTCCCGCTGGGCCGGTTGTGAGCCCTTGACCATCGCCCAGCCCCCTCCTGCCCAGCTGCCCCCACCCTCCGCCATCTGCCCCGCTGGCTGCCCCTGACCTGCACCTGGGCAGGGGTGAGGGTTCAGCTGACATGTGGGTCTGGGGTGGAAGCTGGCAGAGAAGTCACCCCAGAGCTTCTTCCTCCAGGGCCTGCGGGTTGAAGGGAGGCTCTGTCCCAAGGCCCAGCATGGCTGGTGGTGGTGACGGCAGTGCAGGGGGGCCTGGCAAGCAGCCTCTGAGGTGTCCACGGGCCTCCAGGGGGCTGTGCCCTGGTGGGGGGCACCCTTGAGTCCAGTAGGGACAGCTCCTGCAGAGTCACAGCAGCAGGCGGGGGTGGAGCCAGGCCTCAGGGCCCGGGAGCAAGACAGAGCTGGACAAAACCAGGGTCCTGACTCCCAGCCACGAGCCCTCCACTCCATGGAGCCAACTGCGGGTGGTGGGGAAACGGACAGCCGGCTCCCCTGGAGGGCTGAGGGGAGGCCTGAGGAGCAGGGGCCTCAGCCCAGCTGCTGGGGGCTGGCTTGTCCCCTGCCCAGGTGCGGAGTGCTGCTCCGAGAGAGACTGTGTGTGCGTCCAGCCTGAGTTCCACTGCAGGGACCCTTGCTGCGAGGCCTGCCAGCACCACCCCTGCCCACCAGGCCAGAAGGCACAGTCCCAGGGTGAGTCCAGGCAGCTGTGGGTGTCAACACAGGCCAGGTTCCCCCAGGGCCGAGGCAGAGCTCATGGGTGCAAGTGTCCAGTGAGGGCCTGTGGTGTGAGCTGCTGGGCAGGCAGGCCAGGCTATGCTCAGGGGGCCGTGCAGCTCTGGAAATGTCTGTTCCCCTGTTCTCAGCCTCAGCTTCTCCATCCAGCTCAAGGGCTCTGATGTCCCTCAGGGCTGTGAGAACCCGGGGTGGGGGTGGGGCAGGAGCTTTCTGGCTCTCAGGCCGGTGTCTGGATCCTGTCTGCCCTCACTGAATGTGGAAAGCCTGCCCTATGCCCCCAGGAGTCCTGTCTGGGGCCCACGGCTGCACCCCTCTCCGGAAGAAGCTCAAGGCCCCCTAGGGGCTTGTTTACCTGATGGGAGGGGCCAGGCAGGGCACATGGGTACTGGGAGGAGCTAGACCTGGAATGGAGATTTTGTGGGGTTGGACGGGGCTGGGCTGGGGTCTGGGGACCCAGCCTCTCTCTGGGACCCTCATCCTTTTCCACCCTCTGTTCTACTGGGTCCAGCCCGGGGCCTGGTGTGGCTCCTGCATGACCTCTGCCCACGCTCAGCCCCCAGTGGGCAGGCCTTCCGCCCCCACGCCCCCAGCAGGCCCACTGCACACTACGCTCCTCCCCCAGGGCCCCCAGGGAGCCTCCAGGTGCCCTCACTGCATCCCACCCCAGACGCCCGACCCTGATGGGTCTGCCCTGGGACCCAGTCCTGGGCCATTGAGACCTCTGTTGAATGGATGATGTGGGGGGGTCATTCTCAGGACCCAGACCCCAGATGGGCCCTGCACTGGCCTAACGCCCTCCTCATCCATCCCAGACACCCCAGCATCCTCCCTCCCTCCCTCCCGCCACCCCCAGGGAAATTCATATTCGGCTTCACGTGCGTGGACTGTGCCTGGGGGACCTTCTCTGGAGGCCGCGAAGGCCACTGCAAACCTTGGACAGAGTGAGTCCTGGCGGGCCCTGAGGCGGCCGGGTTGGCCAGGCCTCCTCTGGGGAAGGGTCCCCTCCCGTGCCCTGCACTGAGCCAGCCCCAGACAGTGATGACATCAGCTGGGGCTGAAGGGGCTGTGTCCGGTTCCAGCTGTACACAGTTTGGGTTTCTCACCGTGTTCCCGGGGAACAAGACCCACAACGCCGTGTGTGTCCCGGGGCGCCCGCCTGCAGAGTCACCGGGGTTGCTGACCATCGTCCTGCTGGCCATGGCCGCCTGCGTCTTCCTCCTGGCCTTGGCTCAGCTTGGACTGCATGTCTGGCAGCTGAGGAGTCAGCGTGCGCGGCCCCAAGGTCAGTCCCGTCCCTCCCTGGAGTGGGGAGCGGGGAGCCTGGCTGTCTGCTAACTGTGCCCCCCACCCCGCAGGGACCCAGCTGCCAGAGGTGCCGCTGTCCGCTGAAGACGCCAGCAGCTGCCAGTTCCCCGAGGAAGAGCGGGGTGAGCGGTCGGCAGAGGAGAAGGGCCGGCTGGGAGACCCGTGGGTGTGAGCCTGGCTGTCCTCCGGGGCCGCTGACCCCAGCCAGCCCCTCCCCAGGAGCTCCCTGGGCAGCATGGGCTCCGTGTTCTGCTCTGGACCGGGCCTTGCTCCCCTGGCAGCAGAAGTGGGTGCAAGATGGTGGCAGTGCCCAGGCCTCTGGACCATGAATGTCGGCGGCTGTGGCCGGGCACTGCAGCAGGGAGAGACACACAGCCGGCTCCCGCCCTCCGCTGCCGGCCCCACTGGCATGGGGTCTTCGGGCCCCTCATTGCCAGGACGGAAGGCTGTGCTGTGGGTGTGCAGTGCCCAGCATGGGACCTGGCTGCAGGGGCCTTCAATAAACACTTGTTCAGTGAGCTGAGTGACGTATGCTGGGTGCTAGGGGAGGACCGGCTGCTGGGGCTGGGCTTTGGGGCACCATGTCCACTCCTGGCCGTGGTCCTCTCCACAGGGAGCAAAGGGAGGGCGGCCAGGGCCATGCTGGGAACTCCTGGTGGGTGGGGGTGGGGCCGGGGGTGGGGCCCGAGGTGGGGCCATTCAGTCCTGGGCCAGGGCTCCTCAGGGACAGAGGATCAGTGGCTTCCCAAGGAGGGCGCTCTGCGCTGGTGCCCCTGAGGACTCTGGTTTCTGGCCACACAGCCGGCTGGCGCCCGGGAACCCAGAGCCCAGGACTCACATCCAGCACTTGCGGTGGTGGGGGCCCTGTCTCCAGGCCAGACCTCTCTCCCCAGCACACCACCCTCGCCCGCCCAGCCTCCCGCTCGGGTGAGATCTGATACCGGCCTGCTCAGCTGCCGGGGAGTGGCGGGCAGGCCGGTGCAGGCTCTCAGCAGCGCCCTGGAGGTACCCCACACCCGGCCCCCAGCTCAGCCCCCATTGGGTGGATGGGGCAGAGGAGGCGTAAGCACCTCCCCACAGGGGACCAGGAGTGTGGAGAGCCCAGGGGTGGTACAGGGACACAGAGGGAGGCAGCAGCCCTGGAAGCAGGCGGGGCCACAGCGTGAGCAGGACCCAGCCCTTCTGTGCCAGTGTGGGTGACGCCCCCATGGGCACCGAGGAAGGAGAAGTGTCCACACCCCAGGCACAACTAGTGCCTGAAGAATATCTTAGTTTATAGTGTTACTGCTCAGCTGTTTCCTTTACATAATCCTTCATATATAATCATACATTAGTTGATAGAATTAGTGCCTGAGGTATAACTTACTGCTTACGTATATCTGGCTTATACAATCATACTCAATGCTTATCTAGCTTACCTAGTTCTACATATAATCTTTCTGTATAATCATACAGGTATCGTAGTCGGAGCTGTACTGACACATTCAGTGCTGATTTGTACAATCCTTCTATATAACCATATAATAGTCTGTAGTAGGAGGAATGCCCAGAGCAGACACAGAACAGAAGCAGCACATGGGAAAACAGCCAGACCAGGACGAGAACCAAAGACCCAGGCGGTGGCGTCCCCAACTGAAAGGGCAAACGCTGTATGGCAGGCTTGGAGTAGGAGCCTCTCCTCCTGATAAAGGAGCTGTGGTACCTGCATCCAGTTCCTGTGGAAAGTCGGCCTCAGGCCTGAGATCCTGGAAGTAACCGAGGGAGAAGAACCCTCTGGTGTGACCAGTCACGGCGCTGTACACCCTGTCAGCCTTTTCTCCCTTCTGTGCTAGCTCAAAGCATCCTCCCGTAAATATCTTAGAGAAGAGCACAAGTCCGTCAGCCCCCACTGCACTGGCTTACAGTGTCCTTCTATTAGAAACCCTTTGAAGTCTCCAGCCCCCAGGTAAGAAGTGTTACGCAAGACACCTGCTGCACACAGCCCACCTCCTTGCCTCGGTGACCTAATGGGGGTGGACCCCTTTTCTGTACACGACCCTCTACTACTGCGCACAGCACGGCCCCCTACTGCGCACAGCCCACCTCTCTGCCCAGGTGACATAATGGGGTGGCCCCCTCGCTTGTGACTCACGTGATTATGTATGTCCTATTACTAAGCCTATAGATGATGACCTCACTCATGACCCTGCCCGCTGCTTGTACCTAATAAATACAGAAAATACAGATGCTTCTGGGCATTTGGGGCTCTCGCTGATCTCTGCTCACAGGTGGCGTGGCCCCTGAGTCCAGATGCTCTTCTCCAGTTCTTCAGTGTCCTGTCTCTTTACCTCTCGGATCCTGCACCTCAGCACAGCATAAGGGACACCCCACAACCCTGTGGGCCCAAGTGCCTTACATGCTGGCAGTGTACTGGGCTCGGGGCTGGGTACTGGGCTAGGTACCGGCTCGTGGCTCGGTACTGAGTCCTGGGCACTGGGCTTGGTGCGCTTCCGGCACCGCCACCCGCCGGCCCCGGCTCCCCCCACGCCCCACCCCACCTGACCCCGGGGCTGTCCCGCACCTTCCCCAGAAACCACCGGGGGCCGCGCGGCACCGCTCCTGCGGGGCTGACTCAGCGCGGAAACTCCTCGTGGGCGGCCTCGCGTGGGCCGCGGCGCCGAGACGTCAGCGCGGGGGATTCCGCGGGCTCCGGGCGGGGTCTGGGGTCTCCTCCCCTCCCGGACCCTCCGGGCTGGCGGGACCCAGCGCGCGTGCGGAGCCCGGGGAGGAGGGGGAAGGAGGGAGGCGGGGGCGGGGGGGGGACTCGCGCGGGGGCGGCGCCCCCAGGGCCTCGGGGTGGCGGGAGGGGGAGGCCGAGGGCCGCGCGGAGGGGCCCAGACGGGCCGGGGTCGCCCCTGCAGGCTCAGCCGCCGCCCCTCCCACCCGGGGCGCAGTGGTCTCGGCTTCCTGCGGGGGGGGTCCCCTCTCTGCCCCCCCGGAAGCCAGACCCGCAGCTTCAGGGCGGCCTCCACCTGCTCCGGAAAACCGCAGCCTCCACCTCCCCCAGTCAGCGCCCAGCCCTAACCCCTGTTCTCAGAAGCGCTTCCGGCGGCAGCCGCTCCCCTCCCCTCCCCTGCCCTCCCCTCCCCTCCCCTCCCCTGTCCTGCCCTGCCCTGCCCTGCCCTCCCCTCCCCTCCCCTCCCCTCCCCTCCCCGCTGGAAGAGCCCCCTCCCCACCTGCCACTGAGATCAGGACTTGGTCACACGGGACCCCCCAGGCTGAGAGACACCTGTGGGGAAGCCCTTGACCTATGGCAGTGTCCACAGCCAGACAGCCCTTCCCAGCCCAGCCTAGGACAGGTGGGGGGGTCCTCGAGGGCCGGGTGGCCCCAGCCGCGTGGGTCTCTGCCCACTGACCAGGACCTGCTTCATGACTCGGTCCCCTCCCGGTGCTGGGCCGAGCCCTCAGGACCTACGGGCAGGACGGGAGGGGCCTTGCTCCTCTGGCCAGTGACCCTCAGGGGAGGTGGGGGCGCCTGGCGGGGAGGAAGCAGACACCGCCTCCCACAAAGCTCATCTTCCCCGGAAGCTCCAGGAATTGAGGGCTTTCCAGAGTTGGCGATTCAGGCCAGGGATTGTCCTGGTCCTGTCTTAAAGACATACCCGGGGGCAGGGTGGGGGGCAGAGGGGCCCGAAGGGGCCCCATGGACGTGCAAACCTGGAGCCCTGGGGGGTCATCCATCTTTAGCGGACCCTCAGCTGACCCCAGGACCCGGCTGCTGCTGAGGGTCTGCTGGTCGGACACCACGGTGGAGGCTGAGGGGATGGTGTGTGTGTGGCTGTGCCTAAGTCAAGTGGGAGGCAGATTGACCCCCCACCTTCCCCTCGAGTTCCCTTCCTGGTAGCAGGACCCCAGGACTCACCCATGGAAGGGAGCGGGAGAGGTGGGCATGGGAGGGCGTCGGGGGCCTCTACCCTGGGTCCCAGGCTCCAACCTGGTGCCATCTCCGGAAAGCCCCTCTGACCCTCCCTGAGCACCTCTTGTCCCCAAGGGGTCCTGAGGCCTTTCCTGTGGCCCCGGCTGCCACTTCAGTTGAACGTCAGGGAGCACCTGTACTGCCAGATGCTCAGGCACCCACAGTTCCCGCTCCCTGGAGGCCCCTCCTGCTCCATCCCTCCTGGGCCTTGGTGGGCTGTGGATTAGGCTGCTGTTGCCCTTGGCCCCCCGGAGGGTCCAGCGGACCTGCCAGGAAGGGACTGGGGGCCCTGGGCTGCCATCTCAGTGACAGGTGCATTCCCAGCATCTCACTGGGGACCCCGTACTTGCCGGGAGGGGACCGGAACCCTGGGCTGCCGCCTCAGTGACAGGTGTGTTCCCAGCGTCTCACCGGGACCCCCACACTGTGGCCTCAGCGGCAGGATCGTGCTGGTGGGGGCGGCCCCTGGCTTGGGCGGCTCCTTACTGGCTCTGAGACCCGGGGCCTCCTTTGGCCTCTCTGGGCCCCAGTTCCCTCTGTCTTGCTGTGTCCTCTCCCGAGCGCCCTGGCTGTGCCCTGCCTGCTGTGCTGCGGGACACCACAGCTGATGCTGCCCTCTAGCGGTGCCAGCCACTGCATCCCAGGAAAGGCGCAGCGGGAGCTCGGGGTGGCCACGGGGCCAAGGCAGGGTCTGCTGGGCCGTGACCATGTGGAGTGTCGGGGGCAGGGCCCCTCATCTTCAGGTCTTGACTTGGGCACAGAGGCCTTGAGCCAGCCATGGGAAAGAGGCCTACATGCTTTAGCTCATGGGAGGTGGCTGAGGGGGTGGGGCCGTGACGGGGTCAGGGCAGGGCCCTGGTCTCTTGGCGGTAAGTGTGGACGCCTCAGAGGCGCTGGGCCATCAGAGCTCTTGCTGGAAAACCCCAGGCCCATGGGGAATGGGACCGTCAGCGGCCACGGAGGGCTGACCAGAGCTGGGCCAGTGTAGGCTCAGTACGGCCTCTGTAGGACCTCCTGTCGGGGCAGCCACCCTGTGCCCCTCAGCCCTGGCTGAGTCCTGGGATGGCTGCGGGAGGGCTGGGAGCTCGTGGAGCTGGAGGCCCAGGAAGGTTCTGTGCCAGGCGGGCTGGGGCGAGCCTGTGGGTGCCCCGGGCAGCAATCCTGGGCTGAGGGGGTCCTCCTTTGGAGCCCCAGAAGGTTCAGAGGGGCCTATGGGGTGCAGACCCTTCCTGGGGACACCAGGCAGTGGTGGATGGCAGGCCAGGCCATGGGGGCTGTGGGGTCGCAGGGCTGCAGTTGGGTCCAGGTGCTCCGGGGCACAGGGTGATGGGCGGGAGCCCAGCCCAGCTGTGGGGACTCCCTTCCTTCAGTATGGCCCCTTCGGGACACAGCCCAGCTGTGGGGATCCCCTCCCTCAGCACGGCCCCTTCGGGACACAGCCCAGCTGTGGGGACCCCCTCCCTCAGCACGGCCCCTTCGGGACACAGCCCAGATGTGGGGACCCCCTCCCTCAGCACGGCCCCTTCGGGACACAGCCCAGCTGTGAGGGCCCCCTCCCTCAGCACGGCCCCTTCGGGACACAGCCCAGCTCTGGGGACCCCCTCCCTCAGCAAGGCCCCTTCAGGACACAGCCCAGATGTGGGGACCCCCTCCCTCAGCATGGCCCCCCCAGGACTCGGCTGGTGTGGTGGGGACCCCCTCCCTCAGCACGGCCCCCCCAGGACTTGGTTGGCGTGGTGGGGACCCCCTCCCTCAGCATGGCCCCCCAGGACTCGGCTGCGTGGTGGGGTGACCCTGGGGCATAGGCTTGGTGGTGCTGAAGCGACAGGACGGTGCAGAGATCGTGTTTGTAACAAAGTAGCCTTTACAGGTCCCTGAGGGTGGGCAGCGTGGCAGGGGCAGCGTGGTGGGGTGGGGGGCGTGGCGGGTGGGGCTCGGGTGGCCCACCCCCCTAGGGTCTTGTGTTCCTGAGCTCCTTGTGCCCCTCCTGGGCTGTCCCTGGAGAAGGCTGTTCACCAGGTCCCTGTCGCCCCCGCCCGGCCGCTCAGTACCCAGAGCCTGGGGCTCCCGGTCATGGGCATTGTCGGGGCGGGGCCAGGACTGGGTGGCCGGGGCTGCCAGGGAGCCGAGGGAGGTGGTGTGGGTCTGTGAGCACCCGGCCGGGCTGGGGCGTGCGGCATGGGTGGCCCGGAGGACCCTCACCCGTGTCAGGAGCACGAAGCGGCGCTGGGTCCGCAGGGGCAGCATCTTCTGGCCACGCAGGCTCTTCTGGAAGGTCTCCAGCACCAGGTCTGGTGTGGTTGGAGAGGGAAGGTAAGTGGGGGCAGAGGCTGGGGGTGGGAGGAGCAGGAAGGGGTGGGGAGGGAGGAGGGGTGGGCCCCAGGGGACTGAGGTGTGGGGAAGGTGGGGGCAGGGGCGGCACTGCCACGCAGACCCTGGGGATGTAAGAGAGCCCCGGCTGTGGGGCTCTGAACTTGGGAAGAGGGTGGGTGGGCAGCTCGTGGGGGCATGGGGTGGGGGCTTCAAGGCTCACCCAGGGTCTCCATGACCACACTTGGGATGACCTCCTTCAGAACCTCGAAGTTGGTGTGCAGGGTGGGGTTGGAATTCATCTCCAGCAGCCACACCTGCACCCGACACCACTCAGCTCCCTCCCCCATTCACCCCCCGCACCTGCCCCAAGCCCACTGGGCCTGCAGGAGGCAGAGGCCCCGTCCTCACTCAGCGAGGTGGCCCTGGGAGATCCCTTCCTTTTCTACAGCCTCACTCCCCTGTGTGCCCACCGAGGAGGCTCTGAGGGTCTGAGGCTCTGGCCTGAGCGGGTACCCTGGGAGGGGCAGGTCCATCCCAGCTGCAGAGGAGGGGAGCCTCGTGGACACACCCAGCCCCAGGGCTGCGTGCAGGCAGGGTGGGGGCTGACAGCAGAGTCCACCTGGAGCCTGCCCACGTGGTCGGGGTGTGCACATGCCCTGCCTCCCTGCATCTCCCCACCATGCTCCCCACT
The DNA here is from genome assembly GCA_031835075.1 of Saguinus oedipus. Taxonomy (NCBI): domain Eukaryota; kingdom Metazoa; phylum Chordata; class Mammalia; order Primates; family Cebidae; genus Saguinus; species Saguinus oedipus. The sequence goes on along the minus strand of CM063175.1, from coordinate 39,097,489 downwards.
GTGTCCCCAGCTTGCCCCCAGCATGCCCCTGCTGCCAGGACAGCACCTTGAAGTTGTCATCAATCAGGAAGTCACTGCCGATGAGGTCGAAGTAACCCAGTCTTTGCTCCAGCTTGGACTTGGCGGCCAGGAAGCAGTGGACCATGATCTGCTGCATCCGCTCCTGCGGGGTCAGGGAGGCATCGTGGCCGTGGCTGTGGCCTCAACAGCCACACCCATCCGGACCCGCACCTGCAGGGGGCAGGGAGGCATCGTGGCCGTGGCTGTGGCCTCAACAGCCACACCCATCCGGACCCGCACCTGCAGGGGGCAGGGAGGCATCGTGGCCGTGGCTGTGGCCTCAACAGCCACACCCGTCCGGACCCGCACCTGCAGGGGGCAGGGAGGCATCGTGGCCGTGGCTGTGGCCTCAACAGCCACACCCGTCCGGACCCGCACCTGCAGGGGGCAGGGAGGCATCGTGGCCGTGGCTGTGGCCTCAACAGCCACACCCGTCCGGACCCGCACCTGCAGGGGGCAGGGAGGCATCGTGGCCGTGGCTGTGGCCTCAACAGCCACACCCATCCGGACCTGCACCTGCACAGCCACACCTGCTCACGTGTCCGCACGAAGCATCACAGCCTTGCAGCCAGAAGCTCATTCAACCAACTCCTGGAGCTCCCAGCAAGTATCAGGCACTGGGGGTACAGGGGTGAGGGAAGCTCTGCTCTTGAGCAGCTCACTCAGTAGAAGAGACGGAAAGCGAACGGGATACATAACACCTGGAATCTTGGCGAGAACAGGGAGCTCTAGTGTTTTACGTGCTCTGGTTTCATCCTCTGCTCCCCAGCCCAGTGGTAGCCTCAGAATGACAGCGGCATGCCCAGAACTGGAGATGGCAGAATAGGCCTCGTTTATTTACAAGATGTAATTGTTATCTCATGTCTGGTAGTTTCTTGGAAGATCCCACTTAAAAGGACTAAAAGAAGGTGTGAGGGCCAGGCGCGGTGGCTCACACCTGTAGTCCCAGCACTTTGGGAGGCTGAGGCAGGAGGATCACCGGAGCCCAGGAGTCTGAGATCAGCCTGGGCAGTGTAGTGAGACACTGCACCCAAAAGCCGGAGGTGCATCCTTCTCAAGTGCACGTGAATGTAAACCAGGACAGACCCTGTGCTAGGACGTCAACAAGTTTCAGGTGTTTTTTAGTTTTGCTTTTTTTTTTTTGAGGCGGAGTTTCGCTCTTCTTACCCAGGCTGGAGTGCAATGGCGAGATTTCGGCTCACCGCAACCTCCGCTTCCTGGGTTCAGGCAATTCTCCTGCCTCAGCCTCCCGAGTAGCTGGGATTACAGGCACGCGCCACCATGCCCAGCTAATTTTTTGTATTTTCAGTAGAGACGGGGTTTCACCATGTTGACCAGGATGGTCTCGATCTCTTGACCTTGTGATCCACCCGCCTCGGCCTCCCAAAGTGCTGGGATTACAGGCTTGAGCCACCCCGCCTGGCCTGGTTTTGCTTCTTAATGATCCACTTGATTAACAGTAAGTTTCTTTGTTGTTTTTTAGAGATGAGGTTTCACTGTGTGGCTGGACTCAGATTCCTGGGTTAAGCAATCTTTCCATCTCAGCCTCCTGAGTAGCTGGGATTACAGGTGTGAGCCACCACAGCAGCTCCAGTAATTTTTCAATAATTTTTAAAGGGTGGAAATTATAAAGTATGTTCTCCAACACAATGGAATGAAATTAGAAACAGAAAGAAACGGGAAAATCACAAACATATGGAAATTAAATAACATGCTTTTAAGCAACCAGTGGGTCAAGGAAAAGCTCACAAAGGAAATTTAAAAATACTTTGCGGCTGGGCGTCATGGCTCACGCCTGTAATCCCAGCACTGTGGGAAGCCGAGGCGGGTAAATCATGAGGTCAAGAGATCGAGACCATCCCGGTCAACATGGTGAAACCCCGTCTCTACTAAAAATACAAAAAAAATTAGCTGGGCATGGTGGTGCGTGCCTGTGGTCCCAGCTACTTGGGAGGCTGAGGCAGGAGAATTGCCTGAACCCAGGAGGTGGAGGTTGCGGTGAGCTGAGATCGCGCCGTTGCACTCCAGCCTGGGTAACAACAGCGAAACTCCGTCTCAAAATAATAATAATAATAATTCTATTCACAAGTATGAAAATAATAAAGTATACCTAGGAATAATATTTACCCTAGGTGACAGACTCATACCTAAAACATTGGTGAAAGAAATTGAAGACCTAGAAAAACGGAAAGACTCCCCATATTCATGGATTGGAAGACTAAATCTTGCTGAGGTGTCACTACTACCCAAAGTGACCTGCAGATTCAGTGTGATGTTTATTAAAATTCCAGTGAGGCCGGGAGTGGTGGCTCACACCTGTAATGAGAGGCTGAGGCAGGCAGATCACCTGAGGTCAGGAGTTTGAGACCAGCCTGGCCAACACCATGAAACTCTGTCTCTACTAAAAATACAAACCGGCCGGGCGCGGTGGCTCACGCCTGTAATCCCAGCACTTTGGGAGGCTGAGGCAGGTGGATCACGAGGTCGAGAGATCGAGACCATCCTGGTCAACATGGTGAAACCCTGTCTCTACTAAAAATACAAAACAGTTAGCTGGGCACAGTGGCACGTGCCTGTAATCCCAGCTACTCAGGAGGCTGAGGCAGGAGAATTGCCTGCACCCAGGAGGTGGATGTTGCGGTGAGCCGAGACCGCGCCATTGCACTCCAGCCTGGCTAACGAGCGAAACTCCGTCCCCCCCCCAAAAAAATACAAACATTAGCCAGGCGTGGTGGTGAGCGCCTAAAATCCCAGCTTCTCTGGCGGCTGAAGCAGGAGAATCACTTGAACCTGGGAGGTGAGGTTGCAGTGAGCCGAGACTGTGCCACAGTCCAGCCTGGGCAACAGAGCGAGACTCCCTCTCAAAAAGAAAAAAGAAAAGAAAATGATACATGGGCGACATGGTGACCCCTGAAAACACCACACTAAGTGAAAAAAGCCAGGGAGATGGAAGCTCCATCAGCGGTGGAAGGGACCTGGTAGGCAGACCCTGGCTGTCCGGGACGGCGGCTGCCTGGAAGGGACCTGGAGGCGGACCCTGGCTGTCCGGGACCGTGGCTGCCTGGAAGGGACCTGGAGGCGGACCCCCAGCTGGGCTTTCATCCCCTGGCCTTTGCTGGCTGCTGGGGACGGGGCTACCAGCTAAGTGGGCGGGGACACTGGAAGAGCTTCATTCCACAGGGTCAGGTCGGGCGTCTGCTTTAGCGCAGCCCCCATGCACTCCAGCCTGGCCACCCTGGCTGAAGGATCTCAGCACCCTGGCGGGAGGCGCTGGAACGCACCGTGAGGGTGGTGAAGACCCAGTCCCTGGGGAGGCCCTGGGTCTTCCTGAAGGTGTCATTGATGTGGCAGTTGAAACACTCCGTGCTCCACACCCTGTCCTCCTTCAGCAGCACGTACAGGGGGTTGTTCTTCTGCATGAACTGGGGGCACAGGGTACCTGGACACCGGCTTCCAGAGTGTCCAGAAGGCCTGTCCTCACAGGGTCCCCAAGAGAACATCCCCCATCCCAGAGGGCCTGTCCTCACAGGGTCCCCAAGAGAACATCCCCCATCCCAGAGGGCCTGTCCTCACAGTGTCCCCAAGAGAGCATCCCCCATCCCAGAGGGTCTGTCCTCACAGGGTCCCCAAGAGAGCATCCCCCATCCCAGAGGGCCTGTCCTCACAGGGTCCCCAAGAGAGCATCTCCCTAACCCAGAGGGCCTGTCCTCATGGGGGTCCCCTGAGACAGCCTTCTCCTAACCGTGCTCCCCCGACCCCTACCATGATCTGCCTGCAAAGACCCTCCTGCAAACCCCTTCATCTGCTGAGATGCCCCCTCAGCAGTGAGGACCCCACAGATCCTCACATAAGGCGCCTACCCTGGACTCTCTCATGAAGACCCTTCCCCAGAGACCTCCACCCACCGGGCCTTCCTCTGACGTCCGCTCAGGGTCCCCTTGGTTCCCACCCACCCACACCTCATCCTCAGCAAACTCAGCTGCTGCTTGGGAGCCAGGCTGCGGGTTGGGGGCTGCAGGGCTCTGAGCCCTTTCACCAGCTAAAGGGGTCCCAGCCACGCCCATCTTCTGCCATGGCCGAAGAAGGAGGTGAGAGGCAGTGCTGACTGCAGGTGGGCACAGCCCAGGCCGCCTCTGGGCCTGGGCCACCGCCGGGCCTGGGCCACCTCCCTTTACAGCCGCACCCGCTCTGCACCCCCTCTTGGTGAGAACCTTCCTCTAACTTCATCCCAAGGCTGCAGGGAGGGCCCTCACCAGTTGCAGTCTTACCTGGTTGGTCAGGTGGCTGCTGAGGTCGCTGGAACGGGAGGTCGTAGAGGCTGAGGGTGAGACGGGCGTAGCCGTGGCCGAAGAAGACCATGTAGGGCACGACGCAGGCGATGAGCAGGTAGGAGCGCCCGTCGAACTTCCTCCCGTCCAGTAGCAGCGGGTTCTGGATGTACCTGTGGGCACCGCATTGGGGCTGCTGGGCTGAGCCTCGGGGCGGCCTGGCTTGGGTCCCTTCGAACTCCACCCTGGGCCTGGGCCATTTCCTCAGCTCCCTGCCTCTGCCCCAAGCGTGACCTCCAGGGAAAGGGGGCATTTCTGGGCCTGAACATGTCAGGGGAGTTGGGTCAGCCCGCCCAGACCCCGCCCTCCGGGCACCCGGCCGCACCGCTGCACCACCCGCGCCTGAGGCCCCCAGAGCGGCAGCTTGTGGTAGACGGGGTCGTCCTCGATGCTCTGGGTCTTGGCCTGCAGGGCGGCGACTTCCTCCTGGCTCTGGAGCAGGAAGATACCTTTGCCCTGGTTGGAGGCCTTGGGTTTGCAGATCCACATCTGGGTTTCTGCAGAGCGCACGGCCTGAGCCCTGGCCCCGCCCCACCCCGCCCACACCCAACCCCGCCCCCTAGGCCCGCCCACACCCAACCCCGTCCCGCCTGGCCCCGCCCACACCCAACCCCGCCCCGCCCGGCCCCACTCACACCAACCACGCCCCGCCTGGCCCCGCCCAGCCTAGCCCACACCCAACTCCGCCCCACCTGGGCCCGCTCACACCCGGCCCCGCCCACACCCAACCCCGCCCCACCTTGCCGCGCCCATTCCCCGCCCACCATGGTCAAGCCCCTATCCCGCCTCATTCTAAGGCCTGGCCAGGACCCTCCTCTCCCGGCTGCGCCTTCGGCCAGGCCCCTCCAACCTGAGCCCTGCGCTAACCATACGCCTGGCCCCAGCTCCTGCCCATGACTCGACTAAGCCCCAGCCCTGGCCCCCAGGAAGGCTACACCCTCCCCTTTCCACCTCTGTGGCCCCTCACGGCTGGGCTGTGTCCACCTCTGTGGCCCCTCACGGCTGGGCTGTGTCCACCTCTGTGGCCCCTCACGGCTGGGCTGAGTGTCCACCTCTGTGGCCTGAGGTATCCTGGGCTTGTCCACCGGAGGGCCTCCAGGGTGGCCGCTGCTGCATCCTGTCCCAACTTGCAGCCCAGGGGACAGAGGGCCTGGCTGAGGGGCCCCTCATGGTGCTTGGAGTGCGTGGGGACTCAGGGATGGGGCTTGGGTGGTGAGTGGGTGGACACATGGGTTTGGATGAAAGCAGGCGGCTGGGTGGACAGAGCTACCCAGAGGAAACAGCGGCATTGCTGTAGCTGGAAGTGGACGCTGGGCATGGTGGAAGGAGGTCCTCACGGGTGACCCGGGATGGGGCAGGGCCAGGGGCAGGGGCGGCAACGAGTTGGGGCTGCTTGGGAGGCAACGAGTTTTGTTTTGTGTTTGTTTGTTTCTGAGCCAGAGTCTTGCTCTGTCAGCCAGGCTGGACTTCAGCGGCGCAATCTCAGCTCACAGCAACCTCCGCCTCCCGGGTTCAAGTGATCCTCCCGCCTCAGCCTCCCAGGTAGCTGGGATTACGGGTGCCCGCCACCACGCCAGGCTAATTTTGTATTTTTAGTAGAGGAGTTTCACTGGTCAAGCCAGTCTCGAACTCCTGACCTCAGGTGATCTGCCCACCTTGGCCTCGCAAAGTGCTGGGATTACAGGCCTGAGCCACTGTGCCTGGCCTAGGCGAGGACTTTCAAGGGTTTGAAGAACTCGGACAGGAGACCGGAGAGGCCACGGAGGCTCCAAGGCTGGGGAGGCTGGGGGAGGCCTGAGGCTCAGGCTGGGAGCAGAGCTGACCTGGCCTGCAGAGGCCTTTGTGTCTGCCCCTCCCTGCCCCACCTGAGTGACAGGAGCGAAGGAGACAACCAGGGAGCCCACATGCAGGGGAAGGCGGGGAAACTGAGGCAGCCGTCCACACGATGATCTGGCCGAGTAGGGCCCATCCCGGGGGAGGAGCGGACACAGGCTGGGCCCTGCACCTTCGGCCAGGAGAGCCTGATGCCGTCTTCCCAGGCTGGGCTGGGCAAGAATGGAGGGAATCAGGAGCCCTGAGACCCCCCCCACCCAGAACAGGAGGACTGTTGGAAGAGGCTGGACCTGCGCTGGCATGGGGCAGGCGTGTGTTTGCGCGAGACTCTGCATTAAAGGGAGACCTCAGCCCCTTCTGACGGGTTCTCAGCACCCAGGGTCCTGCTGGGGAAGGAGTCCTCTAAAGTACTTAAACAGGCCGCCCAGGCTCAGCGTCATCAGAGGGCCTCCCAAGTGTGAGCAACAGAGTGATAGATGCGTCTACACACACACGCACACACAGACACACGCACAGACACACACACGCACACACACACACGCACACACATATGCACAGACACACACGCACACACACATGCACACACACGTGCACACGTGCACACGCACAGACACACACAGACACACACACACGCACAGACAGACACGCACAGACACACAGACACACATGCACGCACAGACACACAGACACGCACACACACGCACAGACACGCACACAGACACACACACGCACAGACACACGCACACACACGCACACACACGCAGACACACGCACAGACACACGCAGACACACGCAGACACACACGCACAGACACGCAGACACAGACACGCACAGACACACATGCACGCACACACAGACACACACGCGCACACGCGCACACACGCACACACAGACACACGCACACACGCACACACACACGTGCACACGCACAGACACACACAGACACACACACGCACAGACACAGACACATGCACGCACAGACACACAGACATGCACAGACACACACGCACAGACACATGCACAGACACACACGCACACACACAGACACACGCACAGACACGCACACACACATGCACAGATGTACACACACACCTACTCACACACAGACACGTCTACACACTCATGTACACACAGACACCTACACATACCTTACACACAGGTACACATCTACACACGCATGCAGACACACACACCTATGTACACACACCTTACACACACAGGCACATCTACACACATGCACAGACACACACGCACAGACATACACACACCTACTCATACACAGACACGTCTACACACCCATGTACACACAGACACCTACACACACACCTTACACACAGGTACACATCTACACACGCATGCAGACACACACCTATGTACACACACCTTACACACACACAGACAGGCACATCTACACACATGCACACACAGACACACCTACACACCTACTTACATGCAGACAGGCACATCTACACACGCATGCACACACAGACACCTACACACACACCTTACACACAGGTACACATCTACACACGCATGCAGACACACACACCTATGTACACACACCTTACACACACAGACACAGGCACATCTACACACATGCACACACAAACACACAGACACACCTACACACACCTACTTACAAGCAGACAGGCACATCTACACACGCATGCACACACAGACACACCTACACACAGACACAAGCATGTCTATACATGTATGCACAGACAGACACATCACACACACCTACTTGCACACAGACACAGGCATGTCTACATACAAATTGAACAGACACAACATGGCAGACACACCCCTAAACACACCTATACCTATGTACAGATGTCTACACATGCATGCAGACACACACACCTACACACCTTACACACAGACATGTCTACACATGCATGCACACACCTACACACACCTACTTACACACATAAACACGTCTACACACATGCACAGACACAAACACGGCAGACACACCAACACACATACCTACACACAGACACGTGTCTACACATGCACACATGCACAGACACACATCTACACACAGACATGTCTACACACACATGCACCGATACACATCTACACATGCAAACATGCAGACGTCTAACTGCACACATGCACAGACACATAGACACATCTACACACACATGCAGACACACAGACACGTCTACACACATGCACTGACACGTCTACATGCACACATGCACAGACATGCAGACACATCTAAACACACATGCAGATACACACAGACATGTCTACACGTGCATACATGCAGAGACATAAACAGACATGTCTATACACACATGCAGATACACAGAAAAAAGACACATTTACATATACATGCACCAACACAGAGACACGTCTACACACGCACATATGCACACACAGACACAGACACATCACACATGCATGCAGATACAGACACGTCTCCACACACATGCACAGACACAGACACACGTACACACACAGACACATCTACACATGCACAGACACAGACGCACAGACACGCCTACACAGGCACAGGCACATCTACACACATGCACACACAGACACATCTACACACATGCACACACAGACACATCTATACACACATGCACAGACACACAGACACACACAGACACACCTACACAGGCACAGACACATCTACACACATGCGCACACAGACACATCTACACATGCACGCGCACAGACACACACAGACACTGACACACAGACACACCTATACAGGCACAGACACACCCCCCACACTCACAGAGGAAGAGGAGATGGGAGAAACAGGGAGACCCACCCTGGAACCTGCTGGAGTGGCAGACGGCACCCAGAGAGCCGCATGCTTTTAAAGCAAAGGAATAGAGAATGCGAGAGGGACTGCGGGGTGGAAACATCAGTATAGGGGTTGGGATCCAGAGGGATGGTGGGGTGGAAACATCAGCACTGGGGTTGGGATCCAGAGGGACGGCGGGGTGGAAACATCAGTATAGGGGTTGGGATCCAGAGGGACGGCGGGGTGGAAACATCAGTATAGGGGTTGGGATCCAGAGGGACGGCGGGGTGGAAACATCAGCACTGGGGTTGGGATCCAGAGGGACGGTGGGGTGGAAACATCAGCATTGGGGTTGGGATCCAGAGGGACGGCGGGGTGGAAACATCAGCACTGGGGTTGGGATCCAGAGGGACGGCGGGGTGGAAACATCAGTATAGGGGTTGGGATCCAGAGGGATGGTGGGGTGGAAACATCAGCACTGGGGTTGGGATCCAGAGGGACGGCGGGGTGGAAACATCAGCACTGGGGTTGGGATCCAGAGGGACGGTGGGGTGGAAACATCAGCACTGGGGTTGGGATCCAGAGGGACGGCGGGGTGGAAACATCAGTATAGGGGTTGGGATCCAGAGGGACAGCGGGGTGGAAACATCAGCACTGGGGTTGGGATCCAGAGGGACGGTGGGGTGGAAACATCAGCACTGGGGTTGGGATCCAGAGGGACGGCGGGGTGGAAACATCAGCACTGGGGTTGGGATCCAGAGGGACGGCGGGGTGGAAACATCAGTATAGGGGTTGGGATCCAGAGGGATGGTGGGGTGGAAACATCAGCACTGGGGTTGGGATCCAGAGGGACGGCGGGGTGGAAACATCAGTATAGGGGTTGGGATCCAGAGGGATGGTGGGGTGGAAACATCAGCACTGGGGTTGGGATCCAGAGGGACGGTGGGGTGGAAACATCAGCACTGGGGTTGGGATCCAGAGGGACGGCGGGGTGGAAACATCAGTATAGGGGTTGGGATCCAGAGGGATGGTGGGGTGGAAACATCAGCACTGGGGTTGGGATCCAGAGGGACGGTGGGGTGGAAACATCAGCACTGGGGTTGGGATCCAGAGGGACGGCGGGGTGGAAACATCAGTATAGGGGTTGGGATCCAGAGGGATGGTGGGGTGGAAACATCAGCACTGGGGTTGGGATCCAGAGGGACGGCGGGGTGGAAACATCAGTATAGGGGTTGGGATCCAGAGGGACGGCGGGGTGGAAACATCAGTATAGGGGTTGGGATCCAGAGGGACGGCGGGGTGGAAACATCAGCACTGGGGTTGGGATCCAGAGGGATGGTGGGGTGGAAACATCAGCACTGGGGTTGGGATCCAGAGGGACGGAGGGGTGGGGTTGGGATCCAGAGGGACGGAGGGGTGGAAACATCAGTATAAGGGTTGGGATTTAAGTCAAGGGTACTGCCCAGAAAGGTGGGGGCGGGGGGGGGCTGTGACTGTGAAGCTGAGCCACACAGCAGGGTCACCGTGGAGCCCGGGCGAGGGGGAGGCACTGACACACACAGAGTGGAGGAAGGAATGGCCAGTCCTGGCCTCGCCCTGGGTGCCCACCAAGCCCCCCAGCCTTCCTGGGGACACAGGAGGCTCCCAGCCCAGGATTCCAGGAATTCCATATCTGGCCTAGCAGGTGTGGAGGTGGGAAAGGGCAGGGGAGACGTCCCTCAGGGAAGTCCGGAAGACCGTCACAGGAATGGGGAGTCCGGGAAAGATGCCTCAGCTGTGGCCTTGCAGCCCCCGTCGCCTGCTCAGCCACGGGGAGCAGCAGCCTCTCGGGGTTGCTGCGAAGATGTAGTTTCCACACATAACTAACATTGGGACAGCACCCGTCACACACCGAGTGGGCCGCAGGGCCGTGTGATGACGTTATGGGGGTTGGTGGGGGCAGAGAGCTCAGGGACAGCTCAGGATGGGCGGGAAAACCAGCCTGCGCGAAAAGCAAGGTAACCACTAACTCAGGAAGACGAATGGGTGCCAGTGTCCCCGGGAGGCGGGACAGCTGTGTCCCAAACGTCACTCAAACGTCACTCCCCAGGAGGCGGGACCGCTGTGCCCCAAACGTCACTCAAACGTCACTCCTCCCGGGAGGCGGGACAGCTGTGTCCCAAACGTCACTCAAACGTCACTCCCCCCGGGAGGCGGGACAGCTGTGTCCCAAACGTCACTCAAACGTCACTCCCCCCAGGAGGCGGGACAGCTGTGCCCCAAACGTCACTCAAACATCACTCCCCTCGGGAGGTGGGACAGCTGTGCCCCAAACATCACTCCCCTCGGGAGGCAGGCAGCTGCCCCAAACGTCACTCAAACGTCACTCCCCCCCGGGAGGCGGGACAGCTGTGTCCCAAACGTCACTCAAACGTCACTCCCCCCGGGAGGCAGGACAGCTGCCCCAAACGTCACTCAAACGTCACTCCCCTTGGGAGGCAGGACAGCTGCCCCAAACATCACTCAAACGTCACTCCCCTTGGGAGGCGGGACAGCTGCCCCAAACGTCACTCCACCCGGGAGGCCAGGCAGCTCTGTCCCAAACATCACTTGTGCCGGGATGACATGAAGCGGGCAGCATGTGGGGACAAGCCCCTTTTGCAGGCCAGACCATGGAGAACTTCCTCCCTGGAAGCTCCAGAAGCAGCCGTGTCAGGTGCTATTTGGAAACAGCAAGGTTAGAAAACAGAGTGAGGCGTCAGGCTTTTGGTGAAGAACAGCACCCCATCCAGGAAGTGGCCTCTGCCTTGCGGCTGCAGAAGAAACAGCTGGTGGGGTGGTCGGGTGCTGATTCATCGTGACCCCAAGGCCTTGTGGCATTTTTTTTGAGACAGAGTCTCCTGCTGTCTCCCAGGCTGGAGTGCAGTGGTGTGATCTCGGCCCACTGCAGCCTCCGTCTCCCCAGTTCAAGTGATTCTCCTGCCTCAGCCTCCCGAGTAGCTGGAATTACAGGCGGGCGCCACCATGCCTGGCTAATCTTTTGTATTTCTTAGTAGAGATGGGGTTTCACCATATCGGTCGGGGTGGTATTGAACTCCTGACCTCGTGATCCACCTACCTCGGCCTCCCAAACTGCCGGGATTATGGGCATCACTGCTCCCGGCCTAGGTGTGGTGACCCAGGAGCCTAAACACAGACGGCTTGGGGCCTCCAGAGCCTCCCAGCTGCCAGCCCCGCATGCCTGTCAATCCTGCACGTGCCCATTTGAGGCTCTGATGGACACGATTCCAAATCCAGAAAGCACCTCACTCAGATGCTGAGCGCCCGGGGTGTGGGGTGCTGGTGAGCCATTCAACCAGACGCTGTGTAAAGGCTGCGTGCAGACCGGGCTCAGTGGAGCCAGCAGAAGGCTCAGGACCTTGGATCATTGTAAAACTCTACCTGGTGAGGGAAAGGCTGGCAGGAGACGGTGCCACGGCAGGATGAACAGAAGAGACTTTTAAACCTGAGGAAATCGTCCACAAGTGCCACGCGTGAGCGCAGCGTCCTGCGAGTGTTCTCCCCCGGTGCAGGCTTGGCCACTCGGGCCTAGGAACGCATTGACATTGCTGGAAGAGCCAGTGCCTCCCGGCCAGAGGCTGCTCCTGGGGACGCAGGCCCCGTGGTCTCCAGCGGCCGTCCGTCCACGGTCCAGGCCATGGAGTTCGCCGCAGGACTGCCCAGCCCTCCCACCAGCGCCGCACGCACACCCTACCTCCGCCTGGCGTGGGCCTGAGCTGCTCACACGGCCGCACGGGGGCCAGGGACCCCAGTGCGGTCTCCACAGAGCGGGCTCAGCCCGGCCCCACCGCACCCCCTCCTTGTCCAGTCCCCTTTCCCACCGCCTCCTCTCCTGGGCGGCTTCTTGAGGGGACCCGTAGGGAGGGCACGGAGGGGCGGGGCTGAGCCCACTGGACGCTGGCCACCGGCGCCTCTCACCGTAAGGTCCCGAGAGCCGGGGCAGGGAAGCATCAATGCGACCTGGCCGCCATCTCTGGCCATCACTGCCACCGCCCCAGAGGAGACCTCGAGACTTAGGGGGATGGGAGGGGCTGGGGCGAGGCTGCCTCCCAGTCATTCCTGGGCTGAGCCCAGTTGCTGCCCCTCCACGAGGCCCTCCGGGGTCGGTCCCTGAGCCGTCTCTCGGGCCCCACCCATGCTCAGCACCCCAGGGCCTGGTGGGGGCTGAACCTCTGTGAATCTCAGAGCATTCTCTGTTTTCCATGTGGTCATGTCCCCGATCCCACTCCACAGGCAGCCCAGGACGAGGTGCCACCGTGCCCCCCTCCACAGACAGCATGCGGGCTCAGCAGGGCCAGTGCCCCCCAGAATGGGGTGGGGGGCTACTCACATCTCTCAGGCCATACTGTAAGCCCCTCACCATGTTGCAGATCTTGGCTAAAGTGAAACATTCTGAGGGGGTCTGGGCCGTCAGAAACAGCCTGCCCAGCACCTGACCTTGTCATACTGGCTGGGAACAAGGGCCAAACACATCGCCTCGTCATGAAGCTGTCCCAGCCAGACCCCCCCCCGCCTGCACCTGTAAGTGCCCGGGACCCCTCCGACCCACACCTGTAAGTGCCCGGGACCCCTCCAACCCACACCTGTAAGTGCCCGGGACCCCTCCTGCCTGTACCTGTGAGTGCCCGGGACCCCTCCTGCCCACACCTGTAAGTGCCCAGGACCCCTCCCGCCCGCCCACACCTGTAAGTGCCCCGGACCCCTCCTGCCCACTCCTGTAAGTGCCCGGGACCCCTCCTGCCTGTACCTGTAAGTGCCCAGGACCCCTCCCACCCGAACCTGTAAGTGCCCAGGACCACAGGTGTGGCGGCTGTGGTGTGAAGCTGGCCCCGCCCCGCAGGTGTCTGCTGCTGCAGAGCCGCCCTTATCTCTGGTCTGTGTTTAACCCTCACCTTCCCTTTAAAACACCCACCGATACCAGGTCTGGGAGGCCTGGGCCCCCAGCAGGGCCCCTCGCACGGTCTGATCCCCTCCACCTCAAACCCTGAGCCTGCAGCCATGTGTCCCCTCCCTACCCGTGTCCTGAGGAGCCTCGCATGTGTCACGAGGGTCCCCTTGCAGGAGGCTGGGGTACCCTCAAAGACAACCACATCCCAGCTCCGAAACCTCGAGTGTGGCCTCATGAGAAGGGTCTTTGCAGGCGGCGTTGCATCAGGATCTCAGGTGCCATCGCCCAGGCTTTCCGGGCAGGCCCTCCTGAGAGGAGGCGGAGAGAGGAGAGCCAGACTCGGGGGACACACCGTGGGACGGGGGTGGGGGGCGAGGGGGTGGGAATTGGGGGCGGATGCAGCGTGGGGGGGCAGAGACGGGCCTGAGCTGGCAGCCGGAAGGGTGTGGCCTGCCTGCCCCGTGGATCTCAAGTTCTGGCCTCCAGACTCACCAGCCGAGGCGTCTGCTGTTGCTGTGGCTGCTGCATGAACCCACGCAGGGGCCAAATCCTGGCTGGCTCCTCCCTCCAGCTCCAGGAGCCTGAGCTCGGGGGCTTGGCTGGGGAAGAAGGAGCCTCACCTGTCTCTGGGGAGTCCCTGGAAGGAAGAGGTGGGGACGGAGCGGGGCGAATCCTACCACTCTCCCCAGTTCTGTCCGTCAGGGAACAGTGTCCGCTCCCCCAGCTGGTGCCTGATGCTCAAGCTTTGGGATGGTCCTGCCAGGCCCTGGTGCGGAGCAGGCCCAGGAGGTCCCTCTGCGCCCTGGGAGCCTCAGGTCAGGCTGCAGGTGGAGCTGGGGCGGGTTCTGGACAGAGTGGCTGGGCTTTCCGGGCTCGGGGGCCGCCGGGGGGAATGTTGGGCGGTGGGGGGCCTCGGATGGATCTGGGGGTTCTCCAGGCTGGGAGCAGGGGATCCAGGTTCGGAAACTGGCTGTGGGAAGGGGCCTAAATGTGTCCCCCTCCTCCCTGAGGCCCAGGCAGATGGCCCGGCGGGAGCTCCGCTCCAGGGCTGACCCTTTGGGGAACAGAGCTGGGCAGGGCCATGGCCCTGGGTGGGAGGGGAAGCCCCGTCTGCTCTTCGCAGTGCACCCGCCTTTGGAGGATGTGATCTGGACGCACGCCCCCAGGACAGGTTTCTGGATGTGGGGGAAGTGGGGGTGTAGCGAGCATATCCCCCAACCCCTGTGGCCTCCCTTCCCCGAGGGCCCCTCCCCACAGACCCCTCCCAGCGGCCTCCCCTCCCTGAGGCACCCTCTCCTTCTGGCCTCCCCTCCCTGAAGCCTCCCCTCCCCTCCCCTCCTGAGATGGAGGCGGAGACAGGAGATGCAGACTCTGTGGAGAGGCCATAGGATGGGGGGACATGGGGAGGCAGAGACGAGTGAATGCAGACTCTGTGGAGAGGCCATAGGATGGGGGGGACATGGGGAGGCAGAGACGGGTGATACAGCCACAGCCAAGGACTCCGGAGCCAGCAGCAGGAAGGGTGTGGCCCCTCCCAGCATCCTCCCCTCCCCGTGGCTTCTCCCCGAGGCCTCCCCTCCCTGGTACCCAGGCCAGACCCAAGGATTCCCCCCTGCCAATGGACCTTGGAAGCCCCCAGGCCTTGGGCTGTGGGTGTGTCCAGGTGGGTGCAGCCCCCAGGGCCAGGCAGAGTAGGGGAGGCCGGGCACCTCCCGGGCAGTAGGTGGGGTCTCCTACTGTAGGGAGGGAGGGACAGGGGGAGGGGAGGAAGGAGGAGGGGGAGAGAGGGAAGGGAGAGGGAGGGAGGGGAGAGGGAGGGAGGGAAGGAGGGAGAGAGGGAGGGGAGGAAGGAGGAGGGGAAGAGAGGGAAAGGAGAGGGAGGGGAGAGGGAGGGAGGGAAAGGAGAAGGAGGGAGGGAATGAGGGAGGGAAGGGAGAGGGAGGGAGGGGGAGGGGAGGAAGGAGGAGGGGGAGGGAGGGAAGGGAGAGGGAGGGAGGAAAGAGGGAGAGGGGAGAGGGGAGGAAGGAGGGGGAGGGAGGGAGGGAGGGGAGAGGGGAGGAAGGAGGAGGGGGAGGGAGGGAAGGGAGGGAGGGGAGAGGGAGGGGGAGGGGAATGAGGGGAGAGGAAGGGAGGGAGGGGGAGGAAGGAGGGAGGGAGGGGGAGGGGAGGAAGGAGGAGGGGGGGAGGGAGGAAAGAGGGAGAGGGGAGAGGGGAGGAAGGAGGGGGAGGGAGGGAGGGGAGAGGGGAGGAAGGAGGAGGGGGAGGGAGGGAAGGGAGGGAGGGGAGAGGGAGGGGGAGGGGAATGAGGGGACAGGGAGGGAGGGGAGAGGGGAGGAAGGAGGAGGGGGAGGGAGGGAAGGGAGGGAGGGGAGAGGGAGGGGGAGGGGAATGAGGGGAGAGGGAGGGAGGGGAGAGGAAGGGAGGGAGGGGGAGGAAGGGAGGGAGGGGGAGGAAGGAGGGAGGGAGGGGGAGGGGAGGAAGGAGGATGGGGAGGGAGGGAAGGGAGAGGGGGAGAGGGAGGGAGGGAAGGGAAAAGGAGGGAGGGAAGGAGGGAAGGAGGGAGGGAAGGAGGAAAGGAGGGAGGGGAGAGGGAGGGAGGAGGGGAGGAAGGAGGATGGGAGAGAGGGAAGGGAGGGGGGAGAGGGAGGAGAGAGGGAGGGAGGGAAGGAGGGAAGGAAGGAGGGGGGAGGGGAGGAAGGAGGAGGGGGAGGGAAAGAGGAGGGAGTGAGGAGGGGGAGGGAGAAAGGGAGGGAAAGAGGGAAGGAGGGGGAGGGAGAGGGTGGGAGGGTGGAGGGGGAGGGGAAAGGAGGGAGGGAGGGGAAGGGAGGGAAAGGAGAGGGAAGGGAGGCAGGAGGAAGGAGGGAAAGAGGAGAGAAGGGAGGTAGGGAGCCTCTTCCAGGAGCCTCAAGGCCTCCAGGGCTGCGGTGTCTGGGCCCTTTGTGCCGCTGAGGGTCAGTGCTTGTGTGGTTAAATAAAGAGTTGGTCCAAGCATGGTGCGAGCCCGCAGGGTTTATTTCTATGTAAACACTTTCTGCTTTGTTCTCAGAGCTCATGGAGGGAAGGAGAGAGAAGGCGGGGAGGACTCTGCAGGGAGCACTCTCGGCCTGGCCCACCAGCCCCAGCAGGGTCCTTCCCACCACCCTCCGGGTGGAGAGTGACCCCTCCTCGTGCAGTGTGGGGTACGTCTGGGCAGATGGGAGGTGCTGGGGTGGGCAAGGTCCCGGGGCTCTGAGTGGTGGTGGCAGACGGGGTGGGCTCGGGCTCACAGGGGTGGCCCAGCCAGGCCCGAGCACTCCTCCGAAGCTTGTGTTACATGAGCCTTGCCGTTCACGGCTCACTCCCGGGGTGTGGTGAGGTGGACGCCACATTCTGGGGGTGTCACTCACACTAGTCGCTCAGGCGGCCGCAGCGTGTGGTGGGTTCGGCCAGTCCTGCCAGTCCCTGGGAGGGAAGGGGATCTGGGGGTGGCTCCAGGGTGGGGCTCAGCCTGCAGGGGACACCTCAGGAGCCTCCTGGGGTGGGGGGGCCGGCCCCCAGTGCAGGGCTGTGTGGTCCAGGCACCTGCCTCCCTGCCAGAAGGCCTCGACTCTGCCCCAGAGACTGGCCCTGGAGGGAGAGTGTGGTCCGAACCCCAGGGCTGGCCCCTGCCCGACGAGGCTCAGGGATGCCCGGGAGCCTCTGGGGTCTCTGGGTCCCACTGCCAGGGCCTGACGGGTTGTGATGTTGGCCCTGCGGCCACACGTGCTCCCCCCTGCCCTGGGCTCAGGCATTCTGGGGGGCCCAGCTGCTTCTGTCTCGGCCTCCCTGGGTGGGGAGGAGGCTGAGGGCTGTGGGGTGGGCCTCCGGGTGTCCCTGACTGTGGCCCCCGGGGCTGGGCCGAAAGCCTGGGTCTGCAGTCTCTGCCTGGGGACCATGGCTTGAGTCCCTCGGAGGCCTGGTGGGGACAGGCCAGGCGAGCGGGTTCCAAGAGCCCCAGACCCGGCGGCTTCTCGCTGATGGGCCCCCGGCAGGCAGCTCCTTCCTCCAGCGGCGATCAGGCCGAGGATGGACGGTTTTACCAGACAGTATTAGACAGAGGGCAGGTCTAACCGTGTCTGGTAAGACGTTCATCCCCCGGCGGTGGTGTGGGCGACCTCCGGGTCCTGGGTTGGTATCTGCGGGGTCTGTGGAGGGAAGGCCCGGAGGTGCCCCCCGACCTGCCGCAGCTGCCCCGATCCCTCCTGGATCTGCAGAAGGAGCCCCCAGGGGCTCCCCTGACAGCCTCATCCTGGCACCTGGCCCCAGCCCGGCTGCGTGGGGTGCTGAGAGCCATCTCGTCACCCTGGCCCTGCTCTTGGCAAAGGCTCCCGCAGCCCCTCACTGGCTCCTTGACACTGTCAGGTTAATGAGTAACGGAGAGACCAGGGCAGCCGCCCCCTCCGCAGGCTGGGGCCTAGTGTGGGGTGTGGTTCCAGGCGCCCCGGCTGCAGATCAAAACAATTAAACAGTGGTGATCCTGGCTTCCTGGGTTTCGGACAAAGTTCCCGTTCTTGTTGATGGGGGGAAGGAATGAGACCTCTCACCCTGCACCAGGTCACGGCACCGAGCGTCCCGCTCCCCTGCGTCATTGATCGTGAGAATCTGAGCCTACCCTGTCCTTCCTGTGTCCCCCGCAGACCCTCCACGGAGCTGGAGCCGGGGCCCGGACCTCAGGAAGGAGGGAGGCCCCCGCTCCTCTCACCTCTCCAGCCCTGGCATCCCTGCCCTAGTGCCTTTCCTGGAGCTGCGTCACCCCAAAGCCCAGCCTGGGGGATCCTGGGGTGGGGGAGGCTCAGCTGCTCACAGTGTCAGACCCAGCCTGGGCATGAGTGACCCAGGGCGCCCTCGGCAGAGGCCAGCCTTCCCCTGGGTACGGGGCTTTGGAGCTGATACAGGCCCTCCTCTGCCCGGCTCGGCCACCCCCCACATCTCTGGCGAGGGAGCTCTGGACGTGCACGTGCATCGGTGGGGTCCCCGGCGAGCGGTGGGTCACCTTTGAACATCGTTACCAG
Source organism: Saguinus oedipus (assembly GCA_031835075.1). NCBI lineage: Eukaryota > Metazoa > Chordata > Mammalia > Primates > Cebidae > Saguinus > Saguinus oedipus. The sequence goes on along the minus strand of CM063175.1, from coordinate 39,078,544 downwards.
ACAGTGTTAGAGAAGCTGGGAAATCCAGCACTGTCTGGTAAGATGCCCACAGGGGCCCCAGTGGCCGGCAGGAGCTGCTGTGGAGTCCAGGGAAGCCCCCGCTGGGGAGCAGCCAGGGCGGGGCCCGTACCGGACAGCGGCTGGGCTGGCGGAGCGTGCTCAGGGGCCGAGACTCCGAGGCTGCACAGGCCCACCCTCCCCGTTTCCTCCAGGCTAAGGGACTTGGGGCTGCTGACCCAGGACCAAAGTGCGGAGCTGGTCTGCTCGGCGTGGCCCACCCCGTCCGTGGAAGGAAAGGTGGCTGGTGGGCAGCTTCCTCGAGGCCTCTGGGCTCCACATGGCTCCAGGCTAGGCCTTGCCCTCCTGAGCCCTTTGTTGAGCCCCGTTCAGCCCGCACCTGCTGGGTGTGGCAGCAGCACCTGCCCAGCACTGTGGGCAGGGTCTGGACACCTGAGTGTCCTAATCCCCAGATGGCTGTGGGGTGCTCTGGGTGCGGCTGCAGGAAGCCTTGGAGACTCGGAGGGCCCAGACCCCTTCCCAAGGCCACTCCCCCCAGCACTTTCCCCAGAGCCATCTGGGCTGGATGGAGTTGGGTCTGCTGAGCAGGCTGTAGGGAGGGGAGTGTGGACTGGGTGGGAGGCCCTGGGGGCCGGGAGGGTCGCCGGTCGCTGCTGGCGGGACCCCGCCGTCATCATTACCAGGCAGTATTAGAGACCTGACTCCATCCAATGCTGCCCAGTAAGATGGCCACGGCTGCCCGAGCTGCGTCTGGGGGCTGCCCAGCTGGGGGCTGTCTGGGACTCACTGGGGGGGGGCTCAGTAGCTGGGGGCCTCATCCTCCTCGGGCACTCAGGAGGGCAGGGGCCAGGGTGAGGGTCCCATGCACCATGGCCTCAGTCACTCTGGGGGCTAAGCCAGGAAGGCTGGGTGGACAGGGTGACGCCCCACCCGGAGTCCAACAGCCACTGGCTTTGGGGCCTGGGCTGGGCGCCTGGGGACCGAGGGTCAGTTCTGAGTGGGGTGGACACAGGCCTCTGCTGGCCCCATCTACGGGGACCCTCCCTCGGGTGGTCCCACAGGAAGGCCTGGACAGCAGCCCCAGCCCCCGGGACCCTACGTGCTGCCTGTTTGGGGTGGGGGACGAGGGCCTCCGTCTCCAGCAGGTGCTTCCCTGCTCAGCCTCTTCTTTTCCGTCAGGCTCTCGAGACGGGATGGCCTGTCCCACCTGGAGACCCCTCTCCCATGCTGTCCTGCTCCCTGCACAGCATCTGAGGGCAGGGGGTATAGGGGTGCAGGGGTGGAGGGTACAGGTGGTGAGGGTGTAGATGGAGGAGCAGATGGGGCTGCAGGCGGGGTGTGGGGGTGCTCGGCGGGTGCAGGCAGGGTGCAGGGTTTGCAGATAGGGTGTAGACAGGGTACGGGTGGGGGTTCGGGGGTTGCAGGTTGTGAGGGGTCGGGGGGCACAGGCGTGGGGACGCAGGAAGGGGAGGCTCCTGGCTGCGTCTGGCTGGCTCTGTGGTTTGTGTGTCTGCTGGTCTGGGGTCTGTGTGTCTGTGGCTAGTCTGGGGTCTGACCTAGGGGCACAGAGGGAGACACAGGTAGCCAGGCCCTGGGTGCTGGGGGACCGGGCCGCCTCTGCAGGGGGGGAGGGGATGGGCAGCCCTGTGGCCTCTCCTGGCTCAGGCCCTGCCTGGAGCTCAGAGACGGCAGGTGCCTATTCCAGGAACATGCAGGGCCTGAGGGAGATTCAGCCCTCAGGCCAGACCTGCAGGCCAGGCTCCCTGCCCTCCTTCCCACCCCTTCTCTGCACCCGCCCAGGTGATGACTAGGCGGGAGAGCTGGCCAGAGCCGCTCTTCAAGTTTTCTGGCACCTTCCACCCACAGAGGCTGTGGTGGAGGGGGGCGCAGATCCTGGGCTGATCCCCGTCTGCCCGCCAACCACAACAAAGGCCGAGTCTGCCCGCCCCCCACCTGCTGCCGGTCCACAGGTCCCCAGACTCTTCCTCCACAGGCATCTCCCAGGACCTGAGCCCCTGGAACCCCCGTGGGTAGAGACGGATGGGCCTTTCTCACGCCGGACCCTCTCTGGAGACCCCACACCAGGCCCCCTGCCCTGGCCTGGCCTGTCAGCCTTCCCTCACCTCCGGGCCGCCGCCACCGATCCCATAAAATCAGTGCTTCAGGAACACCTTTTACCTGTCTTCTGAGCTAAGGGAAACTAAGACTTCCCATGCAGAGCAGAGTGGAATTTCAGCTCCGTTCCTGGCCGCCAGTCCACATGGGGAGGGTGGCAGGGACCCAGCACTTGTCCCTTGCAGCTGGGGCCAGACACGGTCCCCAGCCCACCGGGAGGATGGACAGCCTCCCAAGGCTGGGCTCAGGGCCCAGGGCGGTGTCTCCAGCCCCCTCAGGTATGCCTCAGCTGGCCTGGCCACCCCAGGCTTCTCAGCCATCGAGTTCTCACCCGGACCCAGGGACAGAGCCAGGGGGCAGGCGGGTGGAGGGTTCCCAGGCTCCTCCTGAGGCAGAAACTGTAAAGCCAGCCAGCAGCTGGGTGACCCTGGCTCCAGGGCTGGGGTGGAGGCAGGTGGTTGGCTGCAGGGCTGGTCCCGGGGACCTGGGGCTGCACAGGGTTGTGCAGGGGTGAGGGGTGAGGCGTCCACAGCCGAGTCTTACCGTGGCCATAGGTCAAGAAGTGAGAAGCGAAAACGACGCTCCCGGTTTCCCGAGGGCCCCATGCGGCACTTCCTTGGTCGACTGTCCAGGAAGTGGAGCCGGCGGGTTAATCATCACCGAGGCCAGACCCAGCTCGGGGAAAATCGAGGAGTGAGTCAGGAGGCCCAGGGCCGCCCCACCGAGGGGCTCTCTGCAGAGCACGCGCCCCTGGAGGCGCCCCCGGCTGACCTGGCCACCCTGCCCGCACCCGGCCGGGTCCCACCTGCTCGGGCCGGGGTGGGGTGGGGTGGGAGCCGGCGAGGAATGTGGTTCCGGCGCGAAAAGCTGACTGGTTGGTTAACCTGCCCGACGGGCTTAATCAATGGTGAGGCCTCGGAGAACAAAGCCTGAAACCCAACCCTCCCCAGCCTGGGCGCAGCCGAGCCGAGCCGGGGGAGCCCGCGGCCGAGGGGGCGGGGGTGCGGGGCTCAGCCTCGCCAAGCTCGGGCTCTCCCCTCCGCGGCCTGGAGCTACAGAGCCGCCATTTCACCCGCAGCCCTCTCGGCCGGCTGTGAGCCCGTCCACCCACCGCACAGAGAAGCAGGCTCTGGGCCGGTTCGTCTTTCTCTAAATACACTAAAAACTGTTCTCACAAACTCATCTGGGAAATACGTGTTTGCAAATTACCAGAATGTCTGCAAAGGGGCCGTGAACGGCGTGCACGTTTCGCGGCGGATCTGCGTCGTCACAAACGTATGTCTTCATCTGCCTACCGGAAGAGCACAACACAACACCCCCTTCCCCAGATGCTCGGCCTGAACAGGCCTGAGAGCTCACACGGATTGATTTAAGCAGTGGCTCCTCAGGCCCCAAACTTTGTCCATCGAGAGCAACGCAGCTCCCCTCCCATCACCACCGTCAATCAGTTCCCAAATGTTAACACTAAGAAGGCAGCAGGGGCTGTGAAACCCCTTCTGGTGCCCCCGAGGCAAGTTCAAGGCTGGGCCTCGGCGGGTCAGACCTCACTCACGGCCACGGTCACTGCTCCTGCACCCCTACCCCGGTCACAGCGTGGGCACTGCCTGTACCTTCTCCCGGCTGAGCTCGACCTGGACCAGACCAGCCACAGCCCCGGGTGCCAACCTCACTGCCCACAGGCTCTGAACAAGCCCTTCCCGCCACAGACTCCGGAGCCCAGGGGAGACGCGGGCATCCTCAGGCCCAGCCGGACCCTTCCCTGCACCCACCTCTGTGGCAACAGCTTCCCTGCTCTGAACGCAGTGCCTCAGGCTGGCTCTGGCTGTTTCTGGAGAGAACTTTCTAGAAGGCCTGTTGTCAGGTAGGTGGTGAGAACATGACCCCTCTCGGAGCCTGCCCTCTGCCTAGGCCCTGCCCCAGGCTGATGGCCCGAGGACGCCCCACGCCGAGAGTCCACACGCCGCGCCCAGAAGATGCAGCCTGTGGGCCCAAGATGGCTCCGAATCCGAAACCCAGCCGCGTCCGAGCAGGGTCCCACCTTTCCCCGGGAGGGGAAGGACCGCTCTGCCTGTGTCCGCAGTGACCGGAGCTCCCTGGACGCTGGCAAGGCTGGCCGCTGCCCATCTGTCACCTGCGCTCTTGCCCCGAGTCCGCCATGGAGGGGCCAGGCCAGGCCTCCCCTGCAGGGAGCAGCCTCCTGGAGCCCTGGCTGCCCGCCACCCGCCCTTACCTGTCCCGACAGGTTCTGCCGCGGAGGACGCTCCCGCCCAGCCCTGCAGCCCGCGCCTCCCCCGTGCCAGGCCCAGGTGGGTGTGAACCGGCTTCGGAAGGGATGGGGGAGACCCATCCAAAGAGCCGGGCACGCGACCTCAGCCTGTCCCCAGCCAGGGTCCGGACTTGGGGCGTCGGGGTCTGGGGGGACCTGGCGGCCACCCAGCAGAGACGAGTTTCCTACCTCCCCTTCAGGGGAAAGCCGGTTTAGACCTGCACAGGTGGACAGCTCGCCTGTCTCGGGGAGAGTGTGGAGGGCGAGGGGACAATGGGAGGAGGCTGCGAGGTGGGGGCCTCGAGAGGGAAGAGCTGCCGGCCAGCTCGCCTTACAAGGAGCCACTCCCCGCCCCACACAGGTGCGGGCTCCCGCCGGCCAATCTGCGCTCCTGGCTCCCGACAGGTGTGTCCCCTGGGCTCCCATAGGCCCGGCAGAGGCGGGCGGGAGGCGGGCGGGAGGCAGGTGGTGACGCAGGCCCAGGCCCCCGCACACTCCTTCCTGCCCCCACCCTGCCACCGGCCCACCGAGGTTGAACAAAAGCCAGGGTGGGAAGGCTTCAGTGGGGCCTGCGTGGAGCGAGGGCGGCAGGGGCAGCGGCAGGGGCAGCCATGGGCAACTCTGGCCTCTTCCCCCCACCGCCTCCCCCATCTCAGTCACAGGACTCCTTCCCAGGATGCCTTAGAAGGAGGCGAGGTGGCCCAGGGTGAGGGTCACAGCCTGCCCGCCCCTCCCTGGGGCGTGGTGCCATCCAGTGGGGCCGAGGCCTCTAGGAGACAGAGGACAGGGGCTGCACCTGCCTGTCTTAGCTCCAGGCCCCCAGCCCCTAGTTTTGGAACAATGGATGGACCCCTGCAGGCCTAGGTGGCTCTCAGGATCCATCTCCTCTCCAGGGGCTCCAGAGAGCTACATGCCCCCAGCCTCCCCAATGGACAGGAGGCCCTGGGATCCCACGGAGCCACAGCTGGGGGGTGAGGGAGGAATTTGGGTGCCTTACTGAGCCTCCCTGTGAGGCGGGGACAGCGGAGGCCACAGCAGCCCCTGGAACATCCCATTTGGGCTCTGGAGGTCACTTTGGAACCCCTAGACTGGGGGTGTAGGTTTTCTTGTTGGGAGCTCGGGAGGTCTGGGGGACAGGGGCGGGGGATGGGGAGGGCAGGGCCCCAGCCCCTTCAGGGAAGTGACTCCCACAAGAAGTGTTTGCTTCTCGTTGCTCCCAGCGGAAGGGCCTGTAATTAACCCAACCCGGCAGAGAGGTCCCTGCAGACCCCGCCATTTTCCGTAACGAGCTCTGGCAGCTCAGCTGGGAGCCTCATCACTGAGGGCCGGTCCCCGGGGCTCCTGGCACTCTTCTCACTCTGCCTGGGGAGGTCCGGGCGACTGCCCTGTCTTTACAACAGATGAGGCCAGGGCTGGGCGGGCCGGAGGCTCACTCTGGTGCTGGCCTCTGCCCCTGGCATGGGGCCTGAGTCACTGCCCACCCTGGCCCTGGGCAGGGCTTCTGGAAGCTGGTCCTGGGGGCACCGCTGGCCTCTGACCCACTGTCCTCTCCCCAACAGGCCCCTCGCCCAACAGTCAGGGTCCTGCCCACTCTGATGCCCACTCGAGTATCTGTGTGTGGGGAGGTGGGGTGGGGGCAGGACACACCTGGCCGATGGGCCCTTGTCTTCTGGGGAGACTGAGGCATCGAGTGGGAGAAGGCCCAAGCCCCATCTCGGGCTCTCACCCCAACGCCACACTCACTTGTCCCCCAGCGTGGCCCTTGGGCCCTGCATGGCAGGACCTGCCTGGAGCTGGTCGGGTGTCAGGACACGTGTGGTCTGGTCCTTGCTGCTCATGCCCACACCTCTGCTCTGTCCAGGTCCCAGGAGCGGTTCTTCCTGGGTCCCTTTTGGTCTGCAGGAGGCTGGAGGCAGCTCTGACCGAGGGAGAGAGAGCACAGGTGAGGCCATGCCCAGGGGACGCTTCACAGAGCCGTGGGTCCTCCCACTGCCTCCCACCTCAGATGCAGGCCGAGGCCCCATGGATAACGGTGGCCCCTGAGTGCCTCCGGCCAGATTAGGCCCAGGGTGAGCAGGAAACAACGCTCCACTGACCTCTAGTGAGCGGAGGGCTGGGCACCTCCTCCCTCCCCTCTCTCCTCCCTGTACATCCCACCATCCCTGAGGGCCACGGTCCTGACCCCGCCTTCTCCATCCGTCCCAAAGCTCCACCCACAGATGGAATGCCTGGAGCAACGTCTGCCCTCCGACCTCAAAGGTTAAACCACCCAGGCTCCGTGGCCTCACGCTTGTCATCCCCACACTTTAGGAGGCCGAGTCCGGAGGATCACTTGAGCCTAGGAGTTCGAGACCAGCCTGGGCAACATGGTGAGACCCCGTCTCTACAAAAAAATGTAAAAATTAGCCGGCTGTGATGGTGCAGGCCTGTGGGCCCCCCGCGGGAGGATTGCTTGAGCCTGGGAGGTGGAGGCTGCAGCGAACCTCGATTGCACCGCCGCCCTCCAGCCTGGGCGACCGAGTCAGACCCTGTCTCAAAAACCTTAAATCATGAAGGTAAAAGGCCCGAGTTTTCTGCGGGGGATTAATAAGCATCTACCTGGACCTGGTGAAACAGCGAGAGAGTGACTGGCCGGCCCTGGGAAAAGGAAGCCCCTGACCCTGTCCATGGTTCCTCCCGCCTGGGCGGCTGTGTCCTGGCCCAGGAGCCGTCGAGTTCAGCCCTGAACAGCCCAGGGCCCTTGACCCTCGCTACTGTGGACATGGAGAGTGGCGGGCACCGGGCGGGCACTGGGCATGCCCCTGTCACTGTAATAAAATCTCCTGGGCGGCTCCCTGGCTTTGAGGAGGAATATTTGCGTTTGGCTGAACACCCGCCTCCCGTCCTCCTGGTGACACCCCAGGCCCCGAACCGTCCTGCCTGATTCCCGAGTAGCATGAAAATGACCTGCCTCAGCCGTGGGGACGGAGCGGCCCGAGCTGTGCACACTTTCTCACCTGCTTTTTATTTTTCTTAGACGGAGTCTTGGTCTGTCGCCCAGGCCCGGCTGGAGTGCAGGGGCGCGATCTCGGCTCACTGCAGCCTCCACCTCCTGGGTTCGAGTGATTCTCCTGCCTCAGCCTCCAGAGTAGCTGGGACTACAGGTGCCACAACCACGCCCAGCTAATTTTTGTATTTTTGGTAGAGACGGGGTTTCTCCTTGTTGCCCAGGCTGGTCTCAAACTCCCGACTTCAGGTGATTTGCCTGCCTTGGCCTCCCAGAGTGCTGGGATTCCAGGCATGAGCCACCGCGCCAGGCCCCTCACCTGTTTTTCACCCAATCACGTGGTTCCCACTGCCCTGCTTTCATCCTGGATGGACCTGGGTGTGGCTGCTGGAGGACCCCGAGCCGGCCAGCCCCTACCCAGGCCCCCGGAGCCTCAGGTGCCTCTGAGCTCCGTGGATGGCCAGTTCCAAGGCCCTGAACTGGGGAAGGGGCACTGCTAACAGAGTGGCTGAAGGCTGATGCCAGCTCTGCCCGCACTGCCTGGGTGCAGGGCTTGGGGAGGGGAGGCCTATGAGGCTTACTGGCACAGGTCTCTCTGGGGACAGGGCAGGGCTCAAGCCTTGGGGGGCACAGGCTGGCACCCCCCACTTGCCAAGGAAGTGAGTGGCCCTGGCATTGTGGGTGGCACCTGAGGCCTCTCCCTCAACGGAAAGGGCTGCGGTGGCTCTGCCAGCGGGCATGAGCTGGTCGGTGTGGGGCCCACTCCACACCAGGCCCCGAAAGGCGCTGCAGCAGTGTCAGAATCACTGGGAGCAGGTGGCTGCTGAAGGTCCAGGCCTAGTCCTCCCGCGGGTAGGACACTGTCATGGCAGCCGGGTGGGAGGCACTAGGTGGGGGCGGCGGTGAGGGGGCATGGCTCTCCAGGGGCCGGGAGGCCTGACCCAGCAGGGCAGCAGAAGCCACCCCCAGGCTGAGCCAGCCCGAGGGGACCCAGCCTCCAGCCCCCAGCCCTGGCTGGCCCGAGGGCTCGATGGGCAGGGCGGGCGGGACAAAGGCCCTTTGTGTTCCCGCTTCCGCTATTTCCTGATGGCTCCGGCCACGGCGTCCACGGGGTCCTGGATTCTCCCGCCAGGCTGTGGAGGGTCCCACCTCTGCCAAGGAAAGAAGGGGAGGACTCAGGAGCCTCTGGAGCTTCAGGCTCAGGACTGGGGCCTCTCTCAGGCTGAGTCCGGGCTCTGAAGGGACACAGGCTCAGGGCCGCCCGCGGCTGCTCCACTTCCGGGTTCTCCAGCACACAACCCCACCCCCCGGTGGTTCCCAGGCTCCTTGGCCGCTGGGGCACCAACACCAGGTGGTAGGGTGGGGGCCGGTGGCAGCTGCCCAACCCTCCCTGGGGACGGTGCCCCAGCCAGGGTGTCAGGCCCAGGGCCCTGACTCACCCCTCCCGACCCTCCACAGTGTGGGGTCTTGACCTGGATGTTGAGTAGGGGGCCGTGACCCCCCTGCTGCTGAGGGGGGTCCGGTGGCCCAGCCACAGACTGTGAGAGGGTCTGGGGCTAATTTTGGCTTTGCGGCCTCTAGGCAGCATCGCCCTGGAACACAGACAGACTTTGCTTGGAGAACTTTGGGAGGAAAACCCAGTGTCCCAGGCGGGGAGGGTGGGCGGCCCCCAGCACCTAGAGCTGGAGATGAAACAGGATGCGGTGGAAGCCCCTCCCACCGGCCCCGCCTCCCGGGGTGCCCGGCTGTGTCTATACAAACCCCAGCATGGGAGACCCCTTTCCACCCTGGCAGGAAGGCCATGAAGCCTCCGGGCTGAGGGGGAGCAGGGCTGGGGTGGAACGGGGGTAGGGATGGAGGGGCTGGGCAGGCTGGGGGTGGGGCTGCAGCCACCGGTACTCCCGGGACCCTCCTGCCACCTTCACCTCAGGACCCTGAGGGACCCTGATTCCAGGGCCAAGTGCTCCCCGCCCAGGCCACGCCCTCCCACCATACTGCCAGGTGAGGCAGGTGACCCCACCATGATTCGATGCTGCACAGAGCGGGGACCCTCCAAGCACCTTTTCTCCCCGTTCTTCCCGGCTCCTCCCACCTGCCTGAAGGGCCCAGGCACCTGCCGGCCGCTGCAAGCTCAGGGAACGCAGGTTCAAGCCAGGAAGCTCACTCTGTCCCCAGCCTGAGGTCCTGGGCCTGGTCGTGCTGTGAGACCTTGGGTCTGCACACAGAGAGATGCCAGGGGAGGGGCGGGCCAGCCTAGCACCCGGGACCCCTGTCTGCCCCCACCTTCTTGTCCTGAACCAAGCTCTGGGACCTGCTGCTGTCCAGCCTGGGTCCAGTGGGTCAGCACAGCCTCCGGCAGCCTGGCTCACCCTGACTGGACCCCCTCTGCCTGAGGCCCTGATGCTCCCATGTCCTCTCCCACACTGTATCCCTGAGGGCTGTGGTGCCTAGCAACACCGCCTCTGCTGAATTATCAGACCAAAAGTCTGGAAGCTTTGCCCAGGTCTGAGACACAGCCTTCTCCAGGGGCCTGATCCACACGCTGTCCCCTTGTTTTCTTTAGTTATTTGTTGAGATCTGCCCCAATCCTCCACGGCCTCACTTGTCCCCAGAGGCCTCTAGGGCACCAAATCCAGTGGTCAGCCCTCTGGCCTCCCAGCCCAGTCTGTCAACAGCCGGTCACCACGTGCCTCCAAGGCTCAGCCCACTAAGCCACCAGGGCACAGGCACCCCTGGGAACCAGCGGGCTGGGGTGCTGGGGCTGGGGAAATGGAGGGGTGGGTGCAGATGGAGGGGAGATGTCCTGAGCCTGGGAGGAGCCTGTGCACTCTTCCCTGGTGTCCAGGTCACCGGCACAGATTTCCTGTGGATTCCAGCTGAGCAGGTGCAGTTTGAGTGGGAGTTTTCCGAGTGGGGATTCCATGCTGGTTATGGGAGCCCAGCAGAGCCTGGACAGAGGTGCACGGGCTGCCCTGGTGACAGAGGGAACGGAGGCTGCAGTCAGGGTGGCGGTGCCCCGAGGAATCCCGGGACTCCTGGGTGGGAAGAGTGTGGGGTCCCGAAGGCCAGAGGAAGAGAGTGCCCCAGGCAGAGGACAGGGCCGGTGCCAGGATGGGCAGAGGACACGGCCGGTGCCAGGATGGGCAGAGGACACGGCCGGTGCCAGGATGGGCAGAGGACACGGCCGGTGCCAGGATGGGCAGGGGTGCAGGCGGAGAGTCTAAGACCAGCCTGCTGGCCGAGAATGACTGAAATGTTCAACCATCGGATCAAAGCTTCGAAGAGCCAAGGAGCCGGTAAGAATCCACGAAGCCCAAACCATGGGAAATCGCAGCCTAGAGAACTACACTGCTTTCCCCGGAGGTCAGCAGGTGTGAGCTTTTGCTCCAACGTGATCATCCAGCAGGAGACCCTCCCTACAAAACCTCCCAAAGTGGGGATGAAATGAAGGCGACTCCACGTGAGACCTCACAGCCCCAATTCAAGCCACCTTGGGCTTCCAGAGAACCCAAAGGCCACTCAGACCAGGCAGTGTTGTCCCAGGTGCTTGGCAGAAGAAAGCAGAAGGGCGGTGCCTTTGCCCGAGGCATCGAATCATCCTACAGATACTTGTTCAAGTACAATGAACAGCACATGGTCGAAGATAACCCGTCTCGCAGAGATATGATGGAAACAGACCAGTCAGACCTGCAGGGGCCTGAGATATTGGAGTTATCAGACTCGGATCAAAACCAATGAAAATCAGTACATTGAAAATAAAGACAGGTTTTATATTTGCAAAGAACTTTACCTTATAAAATTATGTAGTAGATTTAAAAAATCTGAATGAGCTTTTTGAAAACATGATAACCACAATTTAAAACTCAATAGGCTTAACAGAAGATTTAAAATTGCTGAAAAGAAAATTGGGGTCCGGACGTGGTGGCTCACGCCTGTGATCCCAGCACTTTAGGAGGCCGAGGCTAGAGTATCACTTGAGGTCCGGAGTTTGAGACCAGCCTGGCCAACCACATCTCTACCGAAAACACAGAAATTAGCCAGGTGTGGTGGTGCACGCCTGTACTCGCAGCTTCTCAGGAGGCTGAGGCAAGAGAATTGCTTGAACCCGGGAGGCAGAGGTTGTAGTGAGCTGAGATTGTGCCACTGCACTCCAGCCCGGATGACAGAGCCAGAGCCTGTCAAAAAAGAAAAGAAAGGGAAGGGAAGGGAGGGGAGGGGAGGGGAGGAAGGAACTGAACACAGGTAAGTGTCAAGTGTGCAGAATGGAGGCAACATTTTCAAAGACCACACGGGTAAGAGCGGGAGGGCAAAATACATACATACAATATAGAGAATTGGAAAAAGAGAATGGGAGAAATAAACATTTGAAGAGATACTGTCTGAGAATTTTCCAGAACTGTTAAAAGACATCCCAACACAGATTCCAGAAGCCCTGTGAATCTCAAGCAGGATAAATACACAGAAGTCCCCAGCTGGCCACCTGTGTGAGCCATCCTGAAAGCCCACAGTGAAAAATTGGAGAAAGCTGGGGAAGCGCGAGACAGATTCTGCTTTGGTGGATTCTGCTTCGGTGGATTCTGCTTCGGTGGGACCGACAGCAGACCTGCCCACAGGACAGGACAGAACACAGTGGAACAACCGCTTGACACTAAACACCAGCCCGAAAGCAAAACGAAAACCAGGAGAAGAACCGAGAACTTTTGCCATCAGAGACATTCGCTCAGAGAATGTGCAAAGCACACACTCCTGCAGGACGATTCCAGGCAGGTTTGCCGTGCAAAAGATGATGAAATCTCAATTAATTTCGGCTTGGCACAGCAACAGCAGTGACAATGAACCGTGGAGTCTTTAAATATCTGGAATTAAAGTGCACTTGTTTGCCGGGTGCCAAAGCTCACATCTGTAACCCCAGCACTGGGAGGCCAAGGCTGGGGGATGAGTGGGAAGCCAGCCTGGGCAACATGGTGACCCCCATCTGTACAAAATTTAGAAAAGATTAGCCAGGCGTGGTGGTGCAGACCTGGAGTCCCAGCATTTGGGAGGCTGAGGTGGGAGGATCGCCTGAGCCCAGGAGGGTAACAGAGTGAGGCTCTGTCTCAAAAATAAACAATAAATAAAATGCAATTGCTTACAGTCCCACTAGTGGAGAAACCTGGTGGGTATAACCTCAGCCAGGTGATGGAGGTGGGTGAGCGTTGACGGAGCTGGGTGGTGTGGAGAGCGTGGAACCCCCACAGGATGACGGAGCTGGGTGGTGTGGAGAGCGTGGAACCCCCACAGGATGACGGAGCTGGGTGGTGTGGAGAGCGTGGAACCCCCACAGGATGACGGAGCTGGGTGGTGTGGAGAGCGTGGAACCCCCACAGGATGACGGAGCTGGGTGGTGTGGAGAGTGTGGAACCCCCACAGGATGGGATGAGAAAGACATTGGGCTCCAGAGCCTAGGGCTCCATCCTCCTCTTTAGAAACCCATTACCCCAGCATAACCATGAGAAAAACATCAGACAACCCAAGCTGAGGGGCCTTCTACAAAACACCTGAGCAGCACACCTCAAAACTGTCATGGTCGTCAAACAAGGAAAGTCTGAGAAACTGTCATGGCCCACGGAGAGGTGATGATGCCATGCACAGGGGCCTGGATGGGACAGAGGATGGGAGGGAACCAGGAAGACCCGGGACAGAGAGAGCACGGGAGGGAGCCAGCAAGGCTGAGCAGCGTGGGGTTTACTGGCTGCTCATCAGCACCGGCTTGCAGCGACAGATGGACCCCGCTGTCGTGGGGGCTCACGGTGGCACAGGGTCTGGACCCCGCTGTCGTGGGGGCTCATGGTGACACAGGGTCTGGGCCCCGCTGTCGTGGGGGCTCACGGTGACACAGGGTCTGGGCCCCGCTGTCGTGGGGCTCACGGTGGCACAGGGTCTGGACCCCGCTGTCGTGGGGGCTCATGGTGACACAGGGTCTGGGCCCCGCTGTCGTGGGGCTCACGGTGACACAGGGTCTGGGCCCCGCTGTCGTGGGGCTCACGGTGGCACAGGGTCTGGGCCCCGCTGTCGTGGGGGCTCACGGTGACACAGGGTCTGGGCCCCGCTGTCGTGGGGCTCACGGTGGCACAGGGTCTGGGCCCCGCTGTCGTGGGGGCTCACAGTGACACAGGGTCTGGGTGTCAGAAGTGGCTGCTGTGAGTGGAGGCCATGGGGGCAGCGGGAGACAGAGGCGGAGGCCACAGGGCCACAGAGGAGACAGACGCAGAGGCCATGGGGGCTAAGGAGACAGAGACAGAGGTCAAGGGGCCACAGAAGAGACTGAGGCAGAGGCAGACCAGGCATCCACAGGCTGTGGCTGGGCAGAGCAGGAAGGGGCACAGAGCCTCTGAGTTCTGGAGAGCCAAGGCCACCAGGATGGCCCATGGCTGCCCCTCCCCACACTCCAGGCTCCCCCTGGGTGAAGCAGTCTGCGTTTGGGGCCTTGAGCTCACCCTGAGGCCTCTGGCTGGGCTGGGCCCGAGCGTGCCTGGGAGCCTGTCCTGGGCCTGGCAGGGCTACAGTCACCCCCATGTGTTGTCTGCTGCGGCCATGGCCTTGACACTGGGGGTCTTGCCCTGAGAGACTGTGGGGAGGGGACCCGGAGACGAACCCTGCCTGGGACACTGAGGCAGGGGAGGGCACTACTGCTTGAGGGTAGGGTCCCAGGACAGGTGCAGGGTAGGAGGGGAGGGCACTCCTGCTGGGGGGAGGTCCCGGGAGAGGTGCATCGTGGGAGGGGAGGGCACTCCTGCTGGGGGTGTGGGTCCGGGGACATGGGTCCCTGTACAGGCGCACTGTGGGAGGGGCCCTGGAGTTGGAGATCTGGGTGCTGGAGAAGCCCACTGAGCATTGGGCCTGGGGACACCAGACTTCTCAGACATCCTGGCTGCACAGGAACGGCCCCCAGCTGGCATCAGAACGCTGGCTCCTCAGAGCAGACGGGCAGGGCCCACCCCAGTTACTGAAGGAGGCCTTGAGGGATGTGCTATGGCCTCAGCACCATGGGCCCTGGATGACCACCGTGGCCCTAGCACCGGGGGCCCTGGATGACCGCTGTGGCCTCGGCACCGTGGGCCCTGGATGACTGCCATGGCCCTAGCACCGGGGGCCCTGGATGACTGCCGTGGCCTCAGCACCGTGGGCCCTGGACGTGGCCTCAGCACCATGGGTCCTGGATGACCGCCGTGGCCTCAGCACCGGGGGCCCTGGATGACCGCCGTGGCCTCAGCACCGTGGGCCCTGGACGTGGCCTCAGCACCGTGGGCCCTGGATGACCGCCGTGGCCTCAGCACCGTGGGCCCTGGACATGGCCTCAGCACCGTGGGCCCTGGATGACTGCCGTGCCCTCAGTACCAGGGGCCCTGGATGACCACTGCCAGCATTCCCTGGAGCTTGGCCAGGTCCCAGAACATGAGGACACCTGGCAGAAACAGAACCTAGGACTGTGGGCTCCATGAGGCTGGGAGGGAGCGGGCATGGAAATCTCAGCTGCAGAACCAAAGCAGCTATGGAAATGTCTCAGGCAAATCACCCGGGCGCAGCTCACCAGATACGCCAGCCCTGGACGCAGCCACTGCTCACCTAGGACACGCCGGCCCTGGACGCAGCCACTGCTCACCTAGGCCCCCCTGGCCCTCGCCTCTTCTCCCCGGCACCTGCTTCCTGCGTCCTAGAGGCCCAGAGGGAACCTGGGAACCTGGGGCCTGAAAGAGGGATGAGGGGGGCCACCTGGGGGCCCCAGGGAGCTCATGGCTGCCCTCAGGCAAATGGGTGATAGAGGATGCCTGGGGTTGGAGTGGGTCCAGGGCAGCCACTCTGTCCTTAGGGGGAGCAACCCTGAGGGCTAACGGGATGGCCCGCTCAGGCCTTGGGGTGGATGCCCTGGAAGAGGTCAGGAGAGGCCCAGCCCTCAGTGGTCCTGGCCTGCCCCTGCCAGACTGAGCGGCTCTGCTTTGGGGCCCAGGCCGCCAGGGTGAGCTCTCCTTCCTCTGGCTGGGTGGGGCCCGCTGTGCTGAAGAGGCTCTGGGGCGGGGGTGGCTGATGACTCACTGGCCTCCAGGAAGAAACACAGGCCAGGCAGGGCCTTCCTGCAGGTGCTGGGACCCACCTGGGCGGGTCTGTGTGTCTGCGTGTGCCCTGCAAACAGACGTGCAGCTTGGGCCTGAGGTCACGCACCTGCACCTGCCCCTGCTGGGGCGGCGGGACGGGGAGCTGGAGGCCCCTGTGTGCCCCACCTGCCAACCCCCACCTTTCTAGGACACCTCGTGCCCCAGACCTGGGGCGGCCGGGCTTGGGAGGCGGGTAGAAAAGGACCTGCCTGAGCTCAGGCCTCCACTGGCTGCCCACTCTCACAGTGAACTTCCCTACTGCTCAGCAGGGCCTAGAGTTGCCGGAAGGTGGCCGGGGCGGCCCCCCTCCCTTGCCAGCCGTACAGTCACACTAGCTGCCCCCCCCTGTGGGGCCCCCAACAGCCCCCAGGCCTCCACCTCTTCCAGGGGAGGGCTGAAGACACTCCCCATCCTCACAGCCTCCGACCACTGAATCCCCAAACCAACCTCCTGACACCCCCAATCCCACATCCGTGTCACCTGCAGGAACCCACAGACTCCCAGGACACCGAGGTTCCACCCACAGGACCCGCCCTCCTCCACCCCTCCCCCACCACGGGGGGCGCCTCGCAGCCTCAGCCCTCCAGCAAACCCACCCCAGCCACTCAGCCTTTCCTCCCCTGGGGCTGGGGGATAGCTGGCAGTTGTCCCCACCTTCAGCTTCCAGGCTTCCCACCTCCTGTCCCTGCTTCCTTGACCACCACCCTGAATTTCCAGGGTGTGTGGCCCGGGATGCCTGCTGCTCTCTGCCAGGCCTCCTGTGCCGGGTGACTCACCCCCAGCCCCTCCCCCTCGCACCCCTCGCCAGGGTCCCGGGCCCCCTGCAGCTGCTCACACCACGCGCAGTGTCCCCTTGGAAACTGCACCCTGACCTCTGATCTGCAACCTGCTCCCTCCTCCTTCCCTCGGGGGCCTGGCTGGGGCCTTGTGTTAGTGACTTCCCTTCATGGGAGTTTTCTTTCATTTTGAAATAATTTCTTCAGAAATGGCCTGCAGAACAGTAGTAGGTCTGCTTCTTCCGGGGCCTGACGCTGTCATCCTGACACTTGGGTGTCCATCCTGTGAACGGGGA
The DNA here is from genome assembly GCA_031835075.1 of Saguinus oedipus. Classification (NCBI taxonomy): domain Eukaryota; kingdom Metazoa; phylum Chordata; class Mammalia; order Primates; family Cebidae; genus Saguinus; species Saguinus oedipus. Next base: position 39,061,955 of record CM063175.1, on the reverse strand, counting down.
CCCCCAAACACCCGCAGCCCCGAGGGCAGGCTGCCAACCTTCCCACACCTCGTCCCCATTGTCCCCACAGCGTCCTCCATAGACAGGACTTGACCAGGGCCTCAAGGCTGATCTCAGTCTCCATGGGCCTGGAATACACCTGGGCCGTTCCCTGCCTCCCCCACGGGTTCCAGGCCAGGCCCTCAGCAGGAAGTCAGGTGTGGGTCTGTCTGAGGTCCTCGTGGCTCCAGGAAGCCACAGAGCTGAGTCCTGCTCCTGACCAGCCCCCATGGCGGTTTCCCAGGAACTCATTCCTTCCACACCATCTGCACGTTCCACCGTGAGGAGAAGCTTCTCCGCTCCACACTTACTTACCCACAGCCCTCAGCGTGGCCTGGGCATGCCTGTTTTGTGGCGCGGGTCCTGGGCTGTCCTGCTGTCTGTTCTGATGCTCAGATCCCAGGCTGAGCTCCTGCCCCTGGGACACACCCCTGTGATTCCCTGAGTTCTTCTTTGAGCTTCAGGGCACCCAAAGGTGCTCCAGGCTCCCCCAGTCTCTTCCGAACAGTCCAGGAATCTGCCTGGCTCCTCCTGGTGGAGAATGGGATTTAGAAGCCAAGATCTGGGTGTGGGTGAGCTCAGAGTTCCTGGGGTGTCGCTGGGTGGATGGAGCTCAGGGATGTGTGTGCAGCAGTCCACAGACACGCCTGAGCCTCTGCCCTCTGCCCTCCACCCCCACCTGCTGTGATGGGACCCCCCCCAGGCTCCCACTGTGCCCGTCCAGCCTTCGGATTCTATGATGTTTGTGGCATTTACCAACTTCTAAAATTATTGTGACTTTGTTTCAGATGCTAAATAAATATTTCACTTCTTTCCAATTTTCATGCTTTATTCTGCACTCTGGTTCTTGCTCTTTTTTGAGGCAGGGTCTATGGTGTCTCCCAGGCTGGAGTGCAGGGGTGTGATCTCTGCTCATTGCAGCTTTGACCTCCTGGGCCCCAGGGAGCCTCCCACCTGCTGAGCCTCCTGGGCAGGAGCCTGGACCACAGGCACCACCACACCCGGCTAAGCTGTTTCATTTTTTGTAGAGATGGGATCTTTCTATGTTGCCCAGGCTGGTCTCAGACTCCTGGGCTCAAGCAATTCTCCTACCTCGTCCTCCCAAAGTTCTGGGATGGCAGGCGTGAGTCACCGTGTCTGGTCTGTACTTTTTTTTATTAAGGAGAGCGCCAAACAATATGAGGCTTGAGCCTCAACCACCAAGACCGGTGCTGTCCTCGCTCCTCACCAACTGACCCGAGTCCCAGGCAGGAGCGCCCTCAGACCTCCCACTTCCTCCCTTTTTTTTTTATCAGACCCCTTGCAAATTACAGCCTGAGTTCCGTCATTCACCTGTGGGGAGCAGTTTGGGGCCACTGTATGGCCTGCAAGACAGGTCCAAACTCACAGACTGCCATCCCCCAAATCCCCACATCACTTGGCCCCTCAGCAGGCTGGCACCTCTGGCTGGGCCCTCTGCCTTGAGCCTTGAGCACTTTCCCCCCCCGGGCTCCAGACACTGGGGGTCTCCACCTCCCTATCTGGGCTCCAGACATGGGGTCCCCACCTCCCTGCCCAGCCTCCAGGCACTGGGGGTCCCCGCCTCCCTGCCCAGGCCCCGGGCACTTGGTGTCCGAAACTCCCTGCCTCCAGTGGCTCCTTTTCTGGCACCTCCTGTTCTGACCTCTGAACCCACGGCCTCAGAGCTGTCCTTGTGACCTGGTCCCCAGACCATGACACCCTCCTCAAGTGCAAGTGACCTATGGCCACCCAGGTCCATGAAAACCTGCAGTGTCTGAGCTCAGATGCTGAACCCTGGACCGCACCCCCCACCAGCCTCCCAAACCCTGGGATCCTCCACACCCCATCCTCAGAAAAGCAGGCTCTGCCTTCGAAGTGTGCCTGGAACCTGGGGTCCTCGCAGCCACAGCACTGTCCCTCAACTGCCAGTGCCCCTCCCCCGGCCGGTGCCTCGACCCCCACTCAGAGCAGACCCAAGTCCCTACGAGCCATGTCCAGGGGTCCCCACTCCCTGCACGCCTCTTCCCGCCCTTGCCCAGGCAGGTCCCCTCCAGAGCGGCCCCCAGCATCTGTGCACTCCTGAGTCGGGTCCAAGCGCCAGGCTTCATGCCCCTCCTGACCAGCCCAGCAGATCCCAGCAGCGTCACTTGGACGTTTCCCCAAGCAGAGATTAAATGACAGTTAAAAAAACCCCAAAACCCATTCAAGGTCAACTTGTAACTGGCTCTGCTTCTACCTGACAGTGGCCTCTGACCGCCCTCCTCCCTCGAGGGGCAGGCCTGGCCCAGCAGGAAGAGGAGCTGAGCCCCTTCTGAGACCCCTGTGGGAGATTCAGGCCAGAGGCAGCCACAGGATGGCGGCTCTGTGGACCTTGGAGACACGGGACACCGCATCCCCCGCTGGAGCCACAGACGGATGGCACGGCCAGCCTGGGGGGCAGCTTTGCTCCTGGAAGGCCTTAACTTGGCACAGACCCTGTCCTGGCACCAGCTGGGTCCAGGGGCGCCCCCATCCCTGGCTCTGATGCAGCCACATTTGCACAGGTGACGGATTTGCTTCCCAAAACAGCTGTGCTGGCAGCATTGACGTCTAATTTGAGTGAGAATTCTCAGATTCGGGGGAGGGGGGCTCGGGAACCCCAGGCAGCGCCAGGCAGGACTGAGGTTGGGCCCCCCCCGGGCTGCCCACCAGCCCCCAGTCCCCAGAGGGTGCGGGAGGGTGGTAGGTGGCAGGGCTGCTCCCCACCCAGGGGAGCCAATGCCCCACCCTACCCTCTGCCCCACACCCCAAGCAGGGATCCTGGGCCAGCAGATGCCCCGCCAGGATGGAGCAGAGCATGCTCTGTGGGTCCCCGGTGACCTCCCGGCCCCTGCAGTCCATGCGGCTTTCCTGACCCTCCTGGGTCAGCTGGTGGGGAAGGCCTGCCCCTGAGCCTCGGATGCCCTGGCAGGCCCCACCCCCGCACCACCTCTGCCAATGCTGGCAGCCGCTCCCCCTGGCTCTGCCGGACCTACAGTCTCTCCAGCCTCCTGGACTCACCGGGGTTCTGCCCTGGGCCCCAGCCCTTGGCCTTCTGGGAGCCCTCCTGGGGGTTAGCCGTGAAGTCGGGTGGCAGTGAGGTCATGGGGATCAGTTGAGGTTGGGGGGTCAGTGAGGTCCTGGGGATCAGCCATGAGGTCAAGTGTGGTCGGCCATGAGGTTGGGGGGTCATGAGGTCATGAGGGGGTCGGCTGTGGGGTCAGGAGGTGGCACACTTTCCCTGCCTTCCTTCCCCCGGCGGCCATTGGCTGCTCCCTGCTGTCCTGGCAGGGCCTGTCCTCTGGAGATACAAGGAGGGCTCTCAGCGCAGGGGCTGGATGGATGGGTCCAGGTTCAAGTGACAGCGTGACCCAGGTTCCCAGGGAGCCGTGAGGGGCTGAGTGTCAGCCAGGCGGGAGTGGTGTGGGGGTGACCTCCAGGGAGGGGGGAGCCGGGTGCTGTGGGCACTGCGGGCCGCTCGCCAGGGTTTCTGCCTCATGGAGACTCCATCCTGGGCAAGTGCAGGTCTCACAGCAGGAGCCAGGTGGGGCGAGTGACCAGTGCCTCAATCCACCGGCCTCCCGGGGGGCAGCAAGAGGCCTTGGAGGGGCGGGTGGCCTGTCTGGGGAGCTACTCTGGCCCATCCCCATCTGCAGAGCCTGCACCACGGAGGAAGAGGACTCATCTGGGAGCTCCAAGAGGCGGGCAGGCCGGCCGGCCTGTGCACAGAGCCGGGTGTGCCCAGCAGGCCATGCCCCGGCCAGGTGCGGCGGCTGGAGCCCTCTCGGCTGGCGGCTTTGCTGATGCAACGCAGGCCCCGGGAAAGGCCGTCATTCTGAGCTGTTTCCCCGCAGGGAGGCAAGCCCTGGGGGCCTGGCTCCTGTTGGCAGAGGCCTGAGCCAGCTGGGCCAGGTGTGGCCAGGCTCCTCCCGGGCCTCTGCCGGGTAATTGGTCTCCAAAGGCAGGAAAGTGTCACCCAAGATGCCGCTGGGACGCTGGGACGAGAGTGAGAAAACCGCCCCACCTTTTCCACTCTGGGGTCTCACTGTGCCCTGGGCCACCCAGCCCGGAGGAGCAGGCCTGGGCCTGGGCAGCTGCCGAGGGTGACGAGGGTGACGGGGTGATGGGCTGGCTGGGCCGGAGGGAGGGGACCCTGCTTTCCGGGACCTGGGCAGCAGGCGCTGGGTGTTCTCAGGGCCGGGTGTGACGGGAGGAGGGGCAGACGCCAGAGTGCATTTTGCAAGAGTTCGTGTTTTCATTGGGGCAAAATTCACATGGCATAAAACGATGTGGAAATGGAGTTTGGTGGCATTTGCTGCACTCACAGTGCTGAGGGCGCACCGCCCGCCCCGAGGCCCAGGGCATTCCGCCGCCCGAGAGCTCCCAGGCTGCAGCCGACGCCCCTGCTCTGCCTCCACGGACTCGCCCGTCCCAGCGTTTCCCAGTGACAGGGCCACACAGCACGCGCAATTCGAGCCTTTCACATCTGCCCAAGGGGACCCCGAGCACCCCACTCTTCCCGCAGCCTCGGCCTCCTCCTTCTTTCCCATTTTGTCAGACAGAGGCGGGCGGTGGTCCTGCGGGGTCCGTTCCTCCATCCGGTTTGTTCAGAGCAGTGGCCTGCCCTCACTTTAGGTCCCGGGAGCTGGCAGGGCAAGGGGGCAGGAGGGACCCTCAAGGACGCCCAGGAAGGACGGGAGAGGCCAGGCATCCTGACTGGGAGCTGGGACTCTGTCCACTTGGGGCCACCTCCCAGCCGTGGAGAGCAGAGGTTGGCCTGGAACTGCTCCCGAGAGGCAGCTCAGGGCTGGGGTGACGGACAGTGAGTGGGGGAGCCCCCAGGCCTGAGGCAGGCAGTGACGACAGGAGGCGGGTTTGGACACAGAGACCACAGCTTGGACCCGAGTTCTATGTGAGAGCGGGACACTTTGGCGGCCGTTGGAGCGGGAGGCTGGGCCCATGAGGCAGGAATCTGGGGCATCCCGCCCAGGGTGGCTCAGCCCAGCTGGGCTCTCGAAGCTCTTGGAGCCAGAGCTATGGCATGAGAAGAGGCAGGTGCCGCCCTCCCTGGCCCAGCCCCCAACAGGCGTGTGGCTTCAGCAAAGCTGGGTCCTCCAGACACAAGAGCAGCGGCGGGGGATGGACCTGGTGTACCCCGAGATACGGGGCTGTCTAGGGAGAAGGACCCTGCTGCCTCTGCTCCCTGGTGGACGCTGGCGTTGCCTGGAGCTGCCTGGGGACGCAGCTAACCGGGGGGGCCCTCTCTGTGCCCAAACACCTGGGGTTGCTAATATCAGGGTGAGCCGGGCCCCCGACATGCAGGGTGACCATGTTCCTGGAGAAGGAAGATCCCTTTAGAGGAGGATGAGAGGGCGCAGGCAGGAGGTGGGAGGGGAGCAGGGGTCCTAGCTGCCTTCAGGGGCCTCAGGGAGGCTGGGGCCAGGGCAGGGGGAGGCTGAGAAGGTGTCAGTGCTGAGGGCCTGTTGGGAGGATGGTCTTGATTGAAGGAGTGGGACAGGGCCGGGTGCTGTGGCTCGCGCCTGTAATCCCAGCACTCTGAGAGGCCAAGGCGGGCAGATCACAAGGACAGGGAAGGGATCAGGGTGGGGTTGGGTTTGGGGTGGGGGTGGGGAAGGGGTGGGGAAAGGGTGAGGACGGGGATGCGGACCGGTGGGGATGGGATCGGGGAGGCCCTGGCAGGGCACGGGGGGCCTGAGAGGAGAAGCAGTGCCAGGAACCCTGAGTGCCCACCTGAACCAGTCCAGCAGGCTCTGATTCCGGGGCTTTCGTCCTGTGGGTCGACGCCAAACCAACTGCCTCAGCACCGCCAAGGACAAAGCCGGGTGTGGCCGCGCGGACGGCCCTGGAGTGAACCCGGCTTCTCTGGGGTGATTTCTGGCCTGGCCCCCATGTTGGGCCAGCACTGGAGCCTGAGCCCTGAGGCTGCCAGGGGCCTTTGGAGCAGTGATGGGGTGTTGGTGAGCACCCCACATTGTTCCCTGGCTGCTTGGTAGGGCCATTCTGGATGCCATGTGTGGACTCTGGGGCCCATTTCGCTGCTTTACGTGTTGACACCCCCACCTTCTGATCCAGGAAGCTCCCCAGGCCCCGGGCACCCGGGACAGAGTCCTGCTTCCATCAGACGCAGCCCAGCCCTGCTGCCTCTGTGCGTGGTCCTGGGGCACCATTCAGTTCTCTTGTGAATGGGGCCCTGCCCGGTGTGGCCACTAGGGCTCCAGAACCCGCAGGCTGGGCCCACCCATGACCTGGGAGGTGGGCGTGGAGGCTGCCCCATTGCAGAGATGGGGCCCTAGAGTTTACCTGCAACACAGAACAGGCCCCAGGCGCCCCCACCTGTCTGCAGCCCGGCTGCCCCCCACCGCCCAGGTGGCCCATCTTCGGGGAGCTTCTCCGTAAGTTCTCACACGGCGGACCCCCACTGACCCCTACAGGCACAGCTGGCGGTGTCCCAGCCCTCTCTGCTTCGGTGACCACAGCCCCAGGCACCAACAGTCGTGTCTGAGTGGGCCAGGCACTGTGGGTCACTTCAGCCTGCCGGATGGGACCCGCTGTCGCCATCCCACTGCCCAGAGGAGGGGCTGGGCTTGGACTTGGTCAGATGGCGGCCTGGCCCTCAGGATGCTCTGGTACCCATGGGAGGGAGGAGGCTGTGCCCTGAGCTACTTCGCACCATCCAGTGCCCCCTCCCGTGGCCCACAGCCCATTTCCGTCCCAGCCAGGGTCCCAGCCCTCATCCTTGTGGCTACCCCTGGCTGCTCTTCCCCGTGTCCATAGACCCCGTGTCCTGCTCAGGTCCACGGTGTGGCAGGTGGGAGCGCAGGTGTCCCCCCGCAGGGCTCACACGGGGCCTGTGGCGGGCGTGTCCCCGAGGCCATCTCGGGCCTCTCCGCTGGGTCTGTGCTGACTGGGCACAAGCGGCAGGCTGAGGCCACACGTGCGTGTGTAAGCCCGGTGAGCAAACCACAAACACGCAGCGCCCCCCGCCAGCACCCCTCCTCCTGGGTCAGACGGAACAGCCGGGAGACTGTGCAGGGCAGAGTCGGGTCCCCACACAAACCTCCTGGTTGTCACTTTTGCAAAGTGACACTTTGCTCTTTTCTCAGAGGGTCCCGGGAGACCCAGCTCAGGCCCAGAGCCTAGAGTGGGGTCTTCGGGGCCACTGGGGCTTTGGGACCCGCGGGTGTGTAGTGAGGAGCCTCGGCACTCAGAGGTGGTGTGGACGTGGGGGGCTTCCCGGAGGAGGGTGTGCCAGGAGGCCCCCAGGAGGGTCTTTGGGGCCAGAGTAGGCTGGGCCCTGGGCGATCAGGCCAGGAGGCCACCTGGGCGAGGGCTGAGTGGGAGCCGAAAGCAGCATTAAAATTCAAATCACAGATTGGTAGAAAAACGTGGTCACCGCCTCACAGGCTCAGGGTTGGCCCCTGGAGCAGCTGTCCCTCCTGGCCCTCCCCTCACCCATCAAGGGCGCCTGCCCCTCCCTGAACCCAGAGGGCAAAGGGGCATGTGCAGTTTGCCTTCGAATCCCAGACCTGCAGGGGCCTCTCCCCTGGACCCCCCTGGGCGGGCCTCAGTTTCCCCATATGCACCAACAGTCGCTCAGGCCTCTGCAGGGGCTGCGGCACTGGGCGTCCCTGCCCCTGCTCCTTTCCTTGGCCTTTTGTCTTCCGTTTTTTTTTTGAGACAGAGTCTCTTATTATTATTATTGAGATGGAGTCTCGCTCTGTTGCCCAGGCTGGAGTACAGTGGTGAGATCTCGGCTCACTGCAGCCTCCACCTCCCGGGTTCTAGTGATTCTCCTGCCTCAGCCTCCCAAGTAGCTGGGACTACAGGCGCCTGCCACCACACCTGGCTGATTTTTGTACTTTTACCAGAGGTGGGGTTTCACCATGTTGGCCAGGCTGGTCTCGAACTCCTAACCTCAGGTGATCCACCTGCCTCAGCCTCCCACGGTGCTGGGATCACAGGCATGAGCCTCCATACCCGGCTGTGCAGCCTGGAAGTTGGAAGCAGTAGGCAGCCACGGTGATGGCAGCGGCAGGAACAGCAGCTTCAAAGATCTGCAGAAGCCCCACGCCGCCTGTGCCCGGCTTTCATCGTTGGACAGTGACTCAGGTCCCCGGTAGTGCTGGGGACACTGACACAAAGCATCCTCCGAGCACCGCCCTTGGCCTGCCCAGGACCACGCTCCCCTGCCCAGGACCACGCTCCCGCCCCACCACGCTCCCCTCCCCAGGACCACGCTCCCCTGCCCAGGACCACGCTCCCGCCCCACCACGCTCCCCTCCCCAGGACCACGCTCCCCTCCCCAGGACCACGCTCCCGCCCCACCACGCTCCCCTCCCCAGGACCACGCTCCCCTCCTCAGGACCACGCTCCCTCCCCACCACGCTCCCCTCCCCAGGACCACATTCGCCCCTAGGACCATGCACCCCTCCCCACGACCATGCTCCCCACCCCACAACCACACTCCCAAAGGCAGCCACACCCAGGACAGCTGTGAGGCCAGAGATGGCTGTGAAGGCAGCGGGCAGCCGGGAGCCTCTTCCCACCTGCAGCCCAGGCAGGGCAGCCACCACGCACCTGGGGCACCGTCTCAGCCACCCGAGGACCCGGCTGAGAGCCACGCCCCGGACTTGAGGCGGACCAGCCGGGGTTGTTTGCCGCCATCTACTAACACCCGAGTTTTACAGAGCAAACCGCTGGAGGCCACACCCTCCAGGCAGAGGGTGCTTCCGCTCCTTGGGCTAAGCTCGCACTTCGCTTCTGAAAACCCACCGCACTCCCCAAGCTGCGACCACCCCACCCCCGCTCAGGGAGTCGGGTCCAAGTCCAAGCGCCTTCCCACTGCCCGCAGGCATGAGTCAGGGTGCGCTGGGGGCTCAGGAGGCAGTCAGGGAGGGCTTCCTGGAGGAGCAGAGGGTGGGGGAGGGCCAGGGGTTCCCTTGCTGGAGGAGGAGGGGCCTGTGCGGTAGGAGAGGTCAGGTGCCCTGCTGAGACCGAGGAACACAGTCGGCTGAGTCTTGTCTGTGGGGCGGCCTTGCACGTCTTGGGCCCACGGACCTTGTCCCAGGCAAACAGGGGATGCGAAGCCACAGCGGTGGGTGCATCTGGAAATGGCTGCTGGGAACGGAATGAGAGGACGAGGCGGAGGCCCTGGGACGGGCAGAGAGCTCTGGGGGGCGGGACCTGTGGGTGCATTCTGGCTGTGCTCCCACCTCTGTATGGGGGATGTGGGACGTGTGGTGTATGTGCCGCTGAGCATGTGTGTGGTTAATCATGTGTGTGGCTAAGCATGTGTGTGACTGAGCGTGCGTGTGGCTGTGTGTGTGAGCATGTGTGGTCAATGTGTGTGTCTGAGCATGTGTGTGGTTAATCATGTGTGTGGCTAAGCATGTGTGTGACTGAGCGTGTGTGTGAGCATGTGTGGTCAATGTGTGTGTGTGAGCATGTGTGTGGTTAATCATGTGTGTGGCTGAGCATGTGTGTGACTGAGTGTGCGTGTGGCTGTGTGTGTGAGCATGTGTGGTCAATGTGTGCGGCTGAGCATGCATGTGGAGAACATGTGTGTGATTAAGCACATAGTGTTCATTCATGCATGTGGTTGAGCACGTGTGTAGCTGACTACACCTGTGTGCATGTGTGTGATCAGCACGCCTGTGGCTGACTGCACATGTGGCCGAGTGTGCATGTGTGTGCACATGTGTGAAAAGCCCAGAGAAGGGTGCCAGGCACAGCTGCACAGGGTGAGCGGTGGGGGGGCCAGAGGAGGAGACCCCAGGAGAGGGAGTGGAGGACGCAGCTCCAACCCTCTGGAGTTGTGAGGCCTGGAGCCTGAATGCTGGGAGGTGCCATCATCCGAGATCCACCCCCTGTTCCCACTGGGCAGAAACTCGCCCAGCCCTGTCCCGAAGGCCTCTGTGGGCTCCTGTGAAGGGAAGACGCCCCTGGGGCATGAACTCCCTTGTGCCACGCAGAATGCCAGCCTGAGCCTGTGCCTGGTGAGGGGAGGGCATGAACCCTCCAGGGAGCCACTCCCTTGAGAGTCCCCACTCCTGCTGACAGGCTCAGGGGTCTCCACTGCACTGTCCAAGACCCTCTGCAGTGCCTGCCCCACTCCCTGCTGGGGGACCCAGGCCCCCTGGACACAGGACCCCAGACCCTCTGAGTGTGGGGCTCCAGGACCCAGCAAAGGGCTGGGAAGGGAGGGAGGTGGGGAGGCCACTCCAGGCTTTAAAGCTTGTCCAGCTGCAGCTGCTGTGAAGGGGCCTGACACACACTGTAACGTTCTTAAAACATGATTTGGGCCGGGCACGGTGGCTCAAGCCTGTAATCCCAGCACTTTGGGAGGCCGAGGCGGGTGGATCACGAGGTCAAGATATCGAGACCATCCTGGTCAACATGGTGAAACCCCGTCTCTACTAAAGATACAAAAAATTAGCTGGGCATGGTGGCACATGCCTGTAATCCCAGCTACTCGGGAGGCTGAGGCAGAATTGCTTGAACCCAGGAGGCGGAGGTTGCGGTGAGCCGAGATCACGCCATTGCACTCCAGCCTGGGTAACAAGAGCGAAACTACGTCTCAAAAAAAAAAAAAAAAAAAAAGTAGCCAGGCGTGCTGGTGCGTCCCTGTGGTCCCAGCTACTCGGGAGGCTGAGGCAGGAAAACTGCTTGAAACCGGAAAACGGAAGTTGCAGTGAGCGGGATCGCCCCCCTGCCCTCCTGCCTGGCGACAGCGAGGCTCCGTCTCAAAACAGGCAGGCATTTCTTGGCATTTTTGTTTTTCGCTCATCAGCTGTCGTTTGTGTGTTTTATGTGAGGCCCAAACATTCTTCCAGTGTGGTCCAGAGAAGCCAAATGACCCGACACCCCGCCTTAAAGTGTCTGCCCCGTTCCCGGGACCCCCTGCAGCGGGGACTGACTGGATGAACTCAGCCCGGAGGGTGCACAGCCTGCTGATCCGGGGAGGGCCCGGTGGGGGGTCCCAGCCACAGTCCTCCCAACCTCGGGGGCCACAGAGCCTGCGGGGGGCGGGACTGAGTGTCCGGCAGGGCTGAGGGTCCTGGGGGTGGGCCGGCCTGCACCTCTCATGGGGCCCCTGCTCCCGCCTCCTGGGCTCTGGGTCCTGCCCGCCCCCTCCCCTCCCCCCCTCCCCCACCCAGCCCTGACTCTGGCCCACAGGGCTCCTCCATTCTTTCCCAAGGGTCGCCCTGAGCTCGAGCAGGAGGCAGGAGGACAGGAGCCCCCAAAACACAGACCGTGGAGAGGACAGGGGAGCCCCCGAAGCACAGACCGTGGAGAGGACAGGAGCCCGGGGGCCACCCCTCCGCCTGGCAGCACTGCCTTTGTCCCTGTGCACCTGGCACCAGGCGGGGCTCGAGTTTCCGGGCAGCGCTCGCTCTGGCCGCGCCCTCCCCACCCTATGGCCGGACTCAGCTCTGGGTGGGCGCCCGTCCAGCTGGAAACCCAAGAAAGGGCGCGGCCGAGGCAGGCAGGTGGCCTAGAGGCCCCAGTGCAGCCCCCGTCCTGCCCAGGGGCCGCCCGACCCACTGTCCCAGCCCTGCCAGCAGGGGTGCAGGGTCTCCCCCATCCCCCGCAAGCCTTCAAACTAACCACCGGCTGCCCCTCCTGCCGCTCCCCGCCCCGGCCTGGCCAGTGCCCTGGAAAGGGTTAAATCCGCCTGGTGGCCACGCCTTTATTTACCCAAGAGCTGCACCTGCGCCCCAATTAATGCGGACAAATGAAGGGAGATGGGGCCCAACCAGAAAAGGAGCCACCCTCCCGTGTGCCCAGGTGGCCTTGCCCGGCGGGGACCCAGGAGTGGGCCGGCTCCAAACACCTACAGCTCCCACCCAAGCCCCCTCCTGCTCCCATCAGGGACGTCTGAAGCTCCCTGTGAGGGATTCCGCTTTCTCAGCAGGTTTTAGGGGGCCACTTGGAACACTGGGCTCATCCCTGAGCAGGAACCACCGCCCCCCTCCCTCTGCCCCCCTCATTCAGCCAGGACCTGGCAGGCCCCACCCAATGCCCTGCAGCTGTGTCCCAGCCTGCCCTTGAGGCAGCCATGCAGGCCCTGGGGGCGCCCTCTGCCCCTTTGCGGTCTGAGGGGCGACCTGAGCCCCAACTCAGTGCCTTCACAGGTGGGACGAACCCCTGAGGGCTTTGCCACCAAGCCCTTTCCTCCTCGGCTCAGGGGTGGACCAGTAGGCCCAGCCTCACCCCTGTTGTCCGCTCAAGCCCTCAACCATGCTGCCTTCTGGAAGAACCCCTGACCTGCCACGGCCTCTGGCCTCTACTGTCCGGCCAGAAGGTGGCCGCGGCTCCCCACCCACTGACCAGCCAGCCTGCCTCGCTGGTGTGAACGCTACAGCCCCCTGACCGGGGCAGGGAAGCCAGGACCCCACCCCACTCCACAAAAGCACGTCATCTGGTCTGGCTCCACAGGGCCGCCACCTCCAGGCCCACCCTCCTCAGCCCCCACCTCACCACCCCCTGCAGTGTTTCTCAAAGCTCTGGCCCTTCCCCTGCCCCCACCACTTACACCACAGGCCAAGGGTGGCACTAGTCCCCAACCCCCACCCAGGCCCACAGATAATCGTGGGCATCGGGCTCCAGGCACGCAGAGGGCCGTGAATGCCAGGCTCCAGGCACGCAGAGGGCCACGAGCATCGGGCTCCAGGCATGCAGAGGGTCGTGAGCATCGGGCCTGGTCAATTTGGTGAATCCCTGTCCCTACTAACAATACAAAAATTAGCTGGGCGTGTTGGTGTGCTGCTGGCCAGAGGGCCCCGGGGCCACGCACACCGGGTGTGAGACATGCTGCTGGACAGAGGAGCTGGCCAGTGCATTTGCAGAAGATGGCGGCCTTCAGGCCAGGGGCTCCTGGGGGACGGGGCTGGGACCTAGGCTGGGAGGGCATGAGGGTGGAGACGCACAAAAGGCAGGGGGTGGCATATGAGGAGCCCGGGATGGCAGTGGCTGCACAGGAGTGTGTGGGTGTGGACAGGAGACTGTTCATTCCTGCCTGAGACCTCAGGGCTGGGGACACCAGGCTGGAGAACGGGCCCCGCCCGCAGAGGCCATCAGCTGGGAACTCTACCCTCAAGGTCCCAACTAAGGTCAAGACGGCCACAGGCTTCAGAGGTCACTGACCCCTCCTCAGCTGCACCCATCCGCTGTCCCCAAAGCCTTCCCATGGGACCGTTGCTTCTGTGGAGCTCTGTGCCCGCCCAGACCCCACCAACTTCCAAATGCGCAGACACAGGTGCCTGCCCCGGGCACTATGAGCACCTGTTCAGCAGAACTCTGAAAAGAGCTGGTCCCATCCCACTGAGACTCCTGTGGGCACCGGGACAGGACAGTGGAACCCAGGAAATGCCCAGCGTCGTGTGGGGGGTCTGGTGCAGGGAGAGCCTGCCTGAGCCAGGCGCGCAGGAGACTCCCCCGTCAAGGCAGCCCTCAGGCCCCTGGGTGGGCACCCATCCAGCTGGGGGAACCCACCCATGGGAACATCCTCCCTGGGGGAACCGGATGTTACTGGCGCTCCCAGATGGCACTGAATGGTTTAGGGAGGTGCTCACAAGCTGCTCTGATTTTGGGAATGGGGCAGGGGTGTGAGGAGGTGAATGGTTTAGGGAGGGAGGCGCTGGCGGCCTGCTCTGATTTTTGGGAGTGGAGTTGGGGGTGTGAATGGTTTGGGGCAGGGCAGGAAGCAGGCACGGGCATGTGGGGTGAGGACACGAAGGGTTCCAGGATTCCACCCCGAAGGTGTTTAGACAGCGTAGTTCCTGAGGCCTGTGTTTCTTCAGAGAGAGAGAAAACCAGTTTTCTTGCACACGGAAAGGGAGCTCCGAAAAGAAGTACAAGCAGCCGCCCTTTTCCAGGAAAAGAAAACAAAATCCGCTTTGGGAGGCCTTCCCTCTCCCATCCACAACCCGCTGGCCAGACTCGACAGCAGCCCCATCCCAGCAAGATCTGACTGGCCGAGACCCCAGAGCCCCTGACCCTGGGAGGGAGGCTGGGGGGCTTAGAGCGGGGCCAGGGCCCCGTGGGGTCAGTCGGCAGGGAGGAGGTGAGGCGTTCAATGCCAGGAGGTGCTGTCCTGGCCGCAGGCCCAGCCCCCTGCCCGACACTGCAGGGGAGGGTCCAGATGTGCCGAGGAGGCCGGGCGCAGGGCGAGGGGTGTGGCCGCTGGAGCCCCCCACGCCGGGCCCCCAGCATCAAGGCTGCATGGCCTGCTCAGCCAGAGCATCGTCCTCAGCACGGCCCCACCAGAGGCACCTGCCAGGGACGCCGGACACCCAGCCCCGCCCGAAACCACTTGGCCTGCTGCTTCTCACCGTGAACGTCTCCACGTAAACCTGGGCGACCTTCCCCGGGGTGGGTGTGACCCGCCCTCCCCACCAAGCTCAGTGCAGTTTTCTCCCCACCTGTAGCTGCCGGGCTTCCCAGGGTGGCTGGTCCTTCCCCTTTCATTTCCTGCTTTCTCCTAAAACTCAAGTTTCACACGGAGCACGTGAGCACACGCAGCTTGGAACATGCCCTGCTCTCACATGGAACACGCGAGCACACGCAGCCCGGAACACGCCCTGCTCTCACATGGAACACACGAGCACATGTAGCCCAGAACACGCCCTGCTCTCACGGAACACGTGAGCACACGCAGCCCGGGACACGCCCTGCTCTCACATGGAACACATGAGCACATGCAGCCCGGAACCTGCTCTGCTCTCACATGGAACACGCGAGCACACGCAGCCTGGAACACGCCCTGCTCTCACATGGAACACGCGAGCACACGCAGCCTGGAACATGCCCTGCTCTCACATGGAACACACGAGCACACGCAACCAGGAACACACCCTGCTCTCACATGGAACACGCGAGCACACGCAGCCCAAAACACGCCCTGCTCTCACATGGAACACATGAGCACACGCAGCCTTGAACATGCCCTGCTCTCACATGGAACACACGAGCACACGCAGCTCAAAACATGCCCTGCTCTCACATGGAACACGTGAGCACACGAAGCCCAGAACACGCCCTGCTCTCACATGGAACACGCGAGCACACGCAGCCCGGAACATGCCCTGCTCTCACATGGAACACGTGAGCACATGCAGCCTGGAACACGCCCTGCTCTCACATGAAACACGCGACCACATGCAGCCCGGGACACGCCCTGCTCTCACGGAACACACAAGAACACACGGCCCAGAACACGCCCTGCTCTCATGGAACACGCGAGGACACGCAGCCCGGAACACGCCCTGCTCTCACATGGAACACGCGAGCACACGCAGCCTGGAACACGCCCTGCTCTCACATGGAACACGTGAGCACACACAGCCTGGAACACGCCCTGCTCTCACATGGAACACGCGAGCACACGCAGCCTGGAACACGCCCTGCTCTCACATGGAACACGCGAGCACACGCAGCCTGGAACATGCCCTGCTCTCACATGGAACACACGAGCACACGCAGCCAGGAACACGCCCTGCTCTCACATGGAACACGTGAGCAGACGCAGCCTGGAACATGCCCTGCTCTCACATGGAACACACGAGCACATGCAGCTTGAAACACGCCCTGCACTCACATGGAACACGTGAGCACACGCAGCCTTGAACATGCCCTGCTCTCACATGGAACACACGAGCACACGCAGCTCAAAA
This sequence comes from Saguinus oedipus, assembly GCA_031835075.1. Lineage (NCBI taxonomy): Eukaryota > Metazoa > Chordata > Mammalia > Primates > Cebidae > Saguinus > Saguinus oedipus. The sequence goes on along the minus strand of CM063175.1, from coordinate 39,046,203 downwards.
CATGCCCTGCTCTCACATGGAACACGTGAGCACATGAAGCCCAGAACACGCCCTGCTCTCACATGGAACACATGAGCACACACAGCCCGGAACACGCCCTGCTCTCACATGGAACACGCGAGCACACACAGCCCGGAACATGCCCTGCTCTCACATGGAACACGCGAGCACACGCAGCCCGGAACACGCCCTGCTCTCACATGGAACACGTGAGCACACGCAGCCCAGAACACGCCCTGCTCTCACATGGAACACATGAGCACACGCAGCCCGGAACACGCCCTGCTCTCACATAGAACACGCGAGCACACGCAGCCCGGGACACGCCCTGCTCTCATGGAACACACGAGCACACGCAGCTCGAAACATGCCCTGCTCTCACATGGAACACGTGAGCACACGCAGCCCTGAACATGCCCTGCTCTCACATGGAACACATGAGCACACACAGCCTGGAACACGCCCTGCTCTCACATGAAACACATGACCACACGCAGCCCGGGACACGCCCTGCTCTCACGGAACACACAAGCACACACAGCCCGGAACACGCCCTGCTCTCACATGGAACACGTGAGCACACGCAGCCCGGAACACGCCCTGCTCTCACATGGAACTCGCGAGCACACGCAGCCCGGAACATGCCCTGCTCTCAGTCAGAACACCTTCCACGCACACGTGGCAATGCTCTGCTCTTCCTGGGGACTCATAAGGGTGGGGTGTTGATGTTGGGGAGATGCAGTGGGGGTGTTGATGTGGGGGGGCCGTGGGGGTGTTGATGTGGGGGGGCTGTGGGGAGTGTTGATGTGGGGGGCTGCGGGGGGTGTTGATGTGGGGGGCTGTGGGGGGTGTTGATGTGGGGGGCTGTGGGGGGTGTTGATGTGGGGGAGCTGTGGGGGTGTTGATGTGGGGGAGCTGTGGGGGTGTTGATGTGGGGGGCTGTGGGGGTGTTGTGGGGGGCTGTGGGGGTGTTGATGTGGGGGGCTGTGGGGGTGTTGATGTGGGGGGGCTGTGGGGGGTGTTGATGTGGAGCTGTGGGGGTGTTGATGTGGGGGGCTGTGGGGGTGTTGTGGGGGGGCTGTGGGGGTGTTGATGTGGGGGGGCTGTGGGGGGTGTTGATGTGGGGGGCTGTGGGGGGTGTTGATGTGGGGGGGCTGTGGGGGTGTTGATGTGGGGGGCTGTGGGGGGTGTTGATGTGAGGGGCTGCGGGGGGTGTTGATGTGGGGGGGCTGTGGGGGTGTTGATGTGGGGGGCTGTGGGGGTGTTGATGTGGGGGGCTGTGGGGGTGTTGATGTGGTGGGGCTGTGGGGGGTGTTGATGTGGGGGGCTGTGGGGGGTGTTGATGTGGGGGGCTGTGGGGGTGTTGTGGGGGGCTGTGGGGGTGTTGATGTGGGGGGGCTGCGGGGGGTGTTGATGTGGGGGGGCTGTGGGGGGTGTTGATGTGTCCCTGGGCTCCTTGTCATATCCGCTGGCCCTGTGTGGATTCCCTGCAAGCATCTGCTGGCCCAGGTGGCCATGAGCCTCCCAGGACAAAGTGCTTCCTCCAGACACAGGCTCAGGGGCACGGGCTCTCTGACATCGACCTGTCACAGCTTCCTGACATCAACACCCCCCACAGCCCCCCCACATCAACACCCCCAAAGCTCCCCCATACCAACTCCCCACAGCTCCCCCACATCGACCCCCAGCAGCCGCTCTGGTCTTTCATTTGCCAGTGGACACGTCACTCAGATGAGGCCCTCCCAGCAGGCGCCCGGCCCCAGTGCCCAGGGCTCCGGGCAGCGATGGTGGCGGGTCTCAGGCAGGGATGCCATCTCTCTACTGCCCAGCCCTGCACCTTGCCCAGGAGAGGCCCCGCACCCCACGCCCTGCACCGTCTGCTCGGGGACCCCTGTCTCAGGCTCTGCCTCCCAGGCTCCGCGCAGTCTGCGTGCCTGTGACCCCACCTTGATGTGGGGGGCTGTGGGGGGTGTTGATGTGGGGGGGCTGCGGCGACGGGTCTGGCCTTGTGTCCGATGACACGGGGTTTCCTCCTGGACACCTTCTCTGTGGCTGGCCCCCACCTTTCCACGGAGTTTCTCCTGACAGTTTCCGAGGGCTCGGCCGTTTGTCTCTCTCGTTCCCCCGACTTTGCTCGATTCCTGTTTTAACTTCAATGTGGTCCGGGTGATGGAAGGAAACGCAGGTTTCTCTCCAGACAGTCTGTGCACGAGCTGCAGGAACGTTCTCGAGGAGATGAGAGAAAATGCGTGGCCTCAGGAAAGGACGGAGAGAATCACTCCAAGGACAGAAATGCCTCTTGGAAACTAACGGCAGCATGGAGAGGGCTGGGGAGACGGTGTTGGGACGATCCCCGAAAGTGAAGAGACCAGAAGAGACACGGAAATTCGAGGAGCTGCTCCAAATCCTGATGAATTCCCCAGAGAGAGAGCAACAAAAATAAACGAGAACAAAATAGCTTAAAAACTGAATTTGAGAAAACTGCCTGCAGTGGAAGGACGGGCGTTTCCAGACAGAAAGAGCCCGTGAAAGGGGTGAAACGGACCCACGCAAAGGTCCAGATTCTCGGGATGCCGGAGAATGGAGGCAAAAGGAAGGCCAAAAAACCTTCGGCAAAAACCCTGCAGACGCAGGTTCCACGCCAGGGATAGGGGTTGAGATGTCCTCACGGACCCACAGCAGCCTCAGGAGCTGGGGACCCGGGGCGGGGGCGAGCTTTTCGAAGAGCCTTCGGGATTCCGGGCCAGCTTCAAGCGTGGCGGGGGCCTGCCCTGTGCCCCTCATTCCCTCACCCGAGTAGACCAGAAAGGGGAGGCCTGGGACCCGGGAAACCCACCCTGGGGAGAAGCCACGGGATCTTCAGGACGGGACCACGACACTCGCAAGATGCCGGTCCTGCCCCAGCCCGAGGACCTGACCACACCAGGCAGGGCAGGAGGCTCCAGGAGGTCCCTCGAAATACCCGGTGTGCCGGAATGTAAGTCACTGCGGAGGGTCTGAGACTGAATTAGTGAGAAGTTCAGAGAAAACCAGGCAGGAAGAAAAGCGAGACCGTCACTTTTCCTTATTAACTCCAGGGAAAACAGCACAGCGTTGGCCGAGAACGGGCCGCTCATCCCTGCCCAGTGGACCTATGGCAGAGACGGACCGGCGTGGGATGGTGGAACCGGAGGCGGGAGGGCGGCAAACAGCCCCTTCTGTGCGGCGGGTTCAGAGCTAACCAGAAACTGGAGTGCTGAGAAGCCACTGTTTGATGGCACCATTGGAAGTAAACACAGGGGCCTCCAGGAGTACGGAGCTCGTGGCCTCCGCGTGGCCAGAAGGCCACGTGGGTACAAGCCTGCAGCAGTGTTTGACCCTCAAGGAACCTACAAGCATGACTTTTAAAAATTTCTTTTTTTTACAAAGAGTCTCGCTCTGTTGTGTGGGCTGGAGTACGGTGGTGCGATCTCAGCCCACGCAACCCCCGCCTCCCAGGTGCAAGTGATTCTCCTGCCTCAGCCTCCTGAGTAGCTGGGATTACAGGTGCCTGCCACCATGCCCAGCTATTTTTTTTTTATTTTTTGTATTTTTAGTAGAGACAGGGTTTCACCATGTTGACCAGGCTGGTCTCGAGCTCCTGACCTCAGGTGATCCACTTGCCTCGGCCTCTCAAAGTGCTGGGATGACAGGCGTGAGCCACCACGCCCGGCCACAAGCATAACTTTGATAGAAAAGGTAATAAAAAATTAAGTTGGTGAGCACTCTATCCTCAGAAGCCTGGGAATCGTTTTAAAGTATTGGAATGATCAGTCATTAAAGGTTTCAAAATGCAGAGCTCTGAACTTATCCGTTCTCGAGGGATACTGTCGATAGGTTTTCCTAATTCTTCTGCAATAATCAACCGGTTCTGATGCTGGTGCTCAGCCAGAACAGTGTCTGCTTCCCAGACTCTCCCCTCCCAGGGCCACATGGAGGGCAGCTCCCCCACCACGTCCACAGTGTTCGTCCCTTTGTAGTGTGACCCAGTGCTGTGGGGGATGCTCCCCGTCTGAGGCCAAGGGCAAGCGGTGTCTCATTCCCTCTGCGCCTAGCAGGCCGCTCCGATGCTCTGAGCTGCAAATCTCTGCTGGACTGGGTTTCAGCCGGGACAGAGCAGGCTGTGCTGGTGGCATCTGCTCCGCCCACCCAGGCCCCCTCCCACGTTGTTCACGTGCCCACGAGCCCTGTCAGATGGAATAAATTTGGTTCCCTGCAAGAGCTCTCTGCCAGGAAATGAAAATCATGGCTTCTCAGCCTCTCTCCCCATCCTAGGCCTCCCTGGCTGGTCATTCACAGGCCCCCGGGGACTCCAGGGCCTTCACAGCCATCTGTTCCCACAGGAACCCCAAAACACCCATAATCATCACAGGGACCCCCAGACCCCAGCTTCTCCCAGGGGCACGTGGCACCCCGTGGCCCTTCTGTGTAGCCACAGTCAGACTGTGGGACCCCAGGCCCGGCCCACCTGATCAGCACAGCCTGGCAGGCCCCAGCAGACCCTCACTACCCGCCAGCCAATAGCAGAAGCCGCCAGCCCTGGGGAAGGGCCTCCGGCTGAAACCCTCATCTTCAAGGCTGCACTCTCCCCGTGGCTCTGCCTGCGGAGACTGTGCCCTGGGCTCCCCAGCGGGACCCCAAGTCCCCCCCAGCATAGCACGGGTGCCTGAGGGCTGGGCCCCAGCCTGGCAACTGGGGAGGGGCTGGTCCCGGAAGAAAAGCTTTGTGGGGTCAGGGGCTTTCGGCTCATCAGAAGCCCCTGAAAGCCACCAGCCATCCAGATGCTGCGGGTCAGACCCACAGACCTCAGTCCTACCTGGTCCCGGGACGCGGAGGGCGGCGTGTGGCAGGAGCAGACTCCCCCAGGCGCCCTCGTGGTCTTATCTTGGCCTGGCCGGTGGAATGTGGTGGAAACCTTTGCCTGGTACAACCACGGCCGCTCCACAGCCCAGGAATTTTGCATTGAATAATTTTTAACTTCTGCTCTGAGAGCACCTGGCCTTGTGTTCAGTGTCTGCACACAGGAGCGGCGGGGAGGCATTTTCCAGTCAGCGACGCAGGGAAAGCCACCTTGGAAAAGCAGAGAAAAGAGCAGGAACAGTCAGAGGGGCTGGCAGACCTCCCTGGTGCTCAGAGTGGCCAGGCCTGACCTCGCAGGTGGACACCTCCCCACAGGGAGGCCACGGGCATCTGGGGACACCAGCTCCCTGGGGGCCAAAGCGGGGTTTGCGTTTCATGGCGGGTGGGGAAAACACTGCACCCAACACCTCTCTGGGTGCCGAGTGGCTCCGGAACCGCCCCCTCTCCTGTGCGCCCACCCCTCCTGTAACCCCAGGCCTGCTCCTGCACAGCCCTCCCCTCCTGTGACCCCAGGCCTGCTCCTGCACAGCCCTCCCCTCCTGTAACCCCAGGCCTGCTCCTGCACAGCCCACCCCTCCTGTAACCCCAGGCCTGCTCCTGCACAGCCCACACCTCCTGTAACCCCAGGCCTGCTCCTGCACAGCCCTCCCCTCCTGTAACCCCAGGCCTGCTCCTGCACAGCCCTCCCCTCCTGTAACCCCAGGCCTGCTCCTGCACAGCCCTCCCCTCCTGTAACCCCAGGCCTGCTCCTGCACAGCCCTCCCCTCCTGTAACCCCAGGCCTGCTCCTGCACAGCCCTCCCCTCCTGTGACCCCAGGCCTGCTCCTGCACAGCCCACCCCTCCTGTGACCCCAGGCCTGCTCCTGCACAGCCCACCCCTCCTGTAACCCCAGGCCTGCTCCTGCACAGCCCACCCCTCCTGTGACCCCAGGCCTGCTCCTGCACAGCCTCTTTGAATGCCAGAAACTGCCGGAGCCCGCGCCCCCCCCAAAACCTGCACCCGGCCTTGCACAGTCACTGCCCTCGGCAGCCCGCACGCCCCAGACCTGGGGGTTCGTTCTGCGCTTGTCCGAGCCTCAGGCCTGTGACCCTGGCTGCAGGCTGCCCCCACCCCCACAGCAGGGGCCACAAAGCCCTCGTCCTGGGCCCATGGGGGCCGTGGCGATGACACCTGGGCCCTGCGGCTGCACGGAGACCCGGGGCCACCTCACCTCCAGCCACGGTCCGGGGAGCGGTGGCCGTGCAGTTCTGCCCATGGAGTTGGAAATGCAAGGCCTGAAAGTTGACTTGACCTTTAACTGAGTCTCCCCCCGGCTCAGAGCCGGCTTGGGGACCCACCTCTCACGAGAGTGCTGGCCTGCTGGGTGCCAGAGCCCCCGATACCACACGGGAGCCAGCGGGGCTGGGCGTTGCCGTGACGTCGGCCCCGCACACCCGGCCACCTTGGCCCAGGGCATCACCTGGGGAAGACGGGGGTTACGGTGGCCGGTGGCTTCCTGTGGCCGCTGGTCAGCCCCGTTCTGTCCGGCCCCCGGGCGTGGCTGCGGAGGGCACCCTGTGTGCTGGAAAGGCCGGGATGGGGAGGGCTGTTGCCCAGAGACCCAGGGGTGACATTTCAGAAAACCGGGTGTCACGTGCAGGGCTGGACACAGCTCGCCTTTTCCAAGGGATGGTGGATGCAGGAAGGTGAGGAGGACGTGCCGAATTCTGCAGAGACTCACACGCCGGCTCCTCACAAGGGAAGTGCCTCCAGGGAGCTGCACTTGGGAAAACATCCACCACACAGCAAAGAAGCACAACCGTGAAGCTTCCGCGAGGAAAAACGTGTTCCGGTCAATGGAACCGCAGGAAAAACGTGTTCCGGTCAACGAAACTGCAGTGGGCCGGGCGTGGCGGCCCACACCTGTAATCCCAGCACTTTACAGGCGGGCGGACCACTAGGTGAGGAGATTGAGACCATCCTGGCTCACATGGTGAAACCCTGTCTCTACTAAAAATACAAAAAATTAGTTGGGCGTGGTGGTGCGTGCCTGTAGTCCCAGCTACTCAGGAGGCTGAGGCAGGAGAATCGCTTGAACCCAGGAGGCAGGGGTTGTTGTGAGCCAGGATGGCGCCATTGCACTCCAGCCTGGGCAACAGAGCAAGACTCCATCTCAAAAATAAATGAATAAAATAAATAAAACTGCAGCGAGGGCCCAGTGCACGCACCACTGAGCAACGAGGCGAAGTGCAAATGCCGTGGGTGCGGCGGCTGGACCTCAGGCGCGCTCGCTGTCCGACACGAGCAGCAGACCTCACACCCCCCTGCTCGGGGAAGGCTGCTGAAGCCACGGCGAGGCGAGCCAGACGCAGCAGACGGGCAGAGAAAGAGCCACATCCGACGGCACCTGTGAGAGGGAAGGCCCTGCCTCCCTCGACGGCACCGGTGAGCCCCCCCCCAGGAGCAGGTTGGTGCCCGGCTCCGATGCTCAATGGCAAAGAACGAAGCCCGGGTGTGGGGACGGTGGCTGGGAGGGAGGAGGACAGAGTGGGCAGAGCGAGGGAGCATCCGGGGTGGGTGCCATGGGGAGTGGCCCTGCCAGGCCAAGGACACGTGTGGGGAGGATGAGATGCCCCAGCCCCGGGAGAAGCCGGCAGTGGGGGCGGCACCGGAGCCCGGAGGGGTCCTGCTGGATGACGGAGGCCACGAGGTGAAATCACAACCACGGTCTCAGACAGGGCTGCCCCACCATGCTGGCCAGAGGTGGCTGTGCCTGGACAAGTGGGAGGTGAGGGCCAGGACAGGGGCCGGGACAGGGGCCAGAACAGGTGCTGGGGACCCCTGAGGGCCAGGTGTCCATGCCTGGTGACCCACCAGCGTCACGGAGCTCTGTAAGCCACAGGGCTGGGGCCGTCTCTGTCCCACAGCCGTGTCTCCCGTTGTCCAGGCAGGTGGAAAGGTCAGTGTCCCCTGGTGGCCTCTTTCAGCTCCTGGAGCCATTCAGGCCATCTGGGGATGGATGTGCCAGTGTCCACCAGCACGCATGGCAGCAGGGACACAGGTGAGCAGCCAGGGACGGGCCCGGGGCAGGTCTGCCCTGGCAGGTGCTGCATGCACACGTGTGTGTGTTAGTGCATGCAGGAATGTGTGCAGGTATGTGTGTGCAGGTGTGTGTGTGATGTGTCTGTGTAGGGTGTGTGCGGGTATGCGTGTGCAGGTGTGTGCAGGTGTGTCTGTGTGTAATGGCAGGTGCAGGTGCGTGTGCAGGTGTGTCTGTGTATAAGTGTGTGCAGGTGTGTGCAGATGTCTTTGTAATGGCAGGTGCAGGTGCATGTGCAGTGTGTACAGGTGTGTGTGATGAGTCTGCATGTACGAGCGTGTGCAGGTGTGTCTGTGTGTAAGTGTGTGCAGGTGTGTGCGCAGATATGCCTCTGTGTAGGGGCGTGTGCACGGTGTGTGTGTGCAGGTGTGTGTGGATGTGAGTGTTCCTGGCTGTGCCTCTCACACATGCCACCATCCTGCCCCTGAGAGGTGGCCGCCGGGGACAGGTGACGGAGGACCTGGTCCAGTGGCTGTTCTTTGGCTGCAGAGGAGAGTCTGGCCCTGGGAGGGTGGCTAGGGAAGCCTGTCCAGGACCCAGGTTAAGTTCAGGGAGGTTGGGCTCGGCCAACGTGTCACCAGCCGCACGGTCCCCAGACTCCGAGCAGTGGGCCTTCCCAGGCACCAGCCCTGAAGGCTGAGAGCCCTCCCCGGAGTACCGCCAGGGGTGTCCCAGGTTCTGTGACTTCCAGAGGCCTCAGGGCTCCCAGCCAAGCCACTGTCTTCTCTTTGGGATAGGAGGGTCACACTTTGGTGAGTCTCCTTACGAATTTCTCCTATGCATTGATCGAAATAAATACAGGGTTAGAAGATGAATGATTCTCTTTCATTCCAGATGGTATCATGTTTTGCCAGCTGTTGTCATTACAGATGAACCAGATGTGGTTTAGCAGCCAAATGTGTGGCTGGTGCCCTGTCGTTTGCCGTAACAGGGTTGGCTTCGGAGGGAGGAGGAAGTGCAGTGTCCCATTGCTCATTCAGAACTCAGGGAGGAGGCCAGCACGGTGGCTCCCGCCTGTCATCCCGGCACTTTGGGAGGCCGAGGTGGGTGGATCACAAGGTCAAGAGTTCGAGACCATCCTGGCCAACATGGTGGAACCCCATCTCTACTAAAACGACAGAAATTAGCTGGGCATGGTGATGCACGCCTGTAATCCCAGCTACTCGGGAGGCTGAGGCAGGAGAATCGCTTGAACCCAGGAGGTGGAGGCTGCAGTGAGTCAAGATCACGCCCCTGCACTCCAGCCTCGACAACAGAGCGAGACTCTAGTTCAAAAAAGAAGAAAAAAACAAGAATTCCAGGGCTGAGGCCACCACACCTGTGCTGCCCTGAGAGCAGCTGAGCCGACTCCACGGACCTCACGGGGAGGCTGCGGCTGAGCCAACTCCACGGACCTCACGGGGAGGCTGTGGTGTGGGGAGAGCCAGACTGGCTGGCAGGCCAGCACTCCAGGGCTGCTAGGGGGCCGCTGCTGCTAGCGACGGGGTGGACCCCCACCCTGCGGCCTTTGCCCTCCCCCGTCTTCCATCCTCCCAGAGGGTCCCTGCCTGTGGCAGATGGCGTGGCGTGCGTTTGCTGCGACCTGTGCCATGGGGCAGTGCTGGGATCCGGCTGTGGCTTCTGCTTATTTGAAGGCTACTGTGACTTTTTTTGGTTTTTGTTTTTTGAGATGGAGTCTCACTCTTGTCACCCGGGCTGGAGTGCAATGGCGTGGTCTTGGCTCACTGCCACCTCCGCCTCCTGGGTTCCAGCGATTCCCCTGCCTCAGCCTCCCAAGTAGCATGAGCCACCACGCCCAGCTAATTTTTGTATTTTTAGTAGAGACAGGGTTTCCCCATGTTGGTCAGGCTGGTCTCAATCTCCCGACCTCGGGATCCACTCACCTGAGCCTCCCAGAGTGCTGGGATCACAGGCGTGAGCCACTGCGCCCCGCCTCTGCTGTGACTTTCTTACGCTGATCGGCAAACTCTCAGGGTCTCTTTCCTGCAAGTGAGCGAAGGGGCCAGGCTGGGAGCAGGCTCTGTGCTCCCTGGAGCTGGCCTCCTGGCCTCCTGGCCTCCTGGAGGGCTTGGGTCTCTGGAAGGAGATGGATTGGGAACGGGTCCCCTCCAAGTGCTCTCCACACCAGGGTGCAGAGGGCAAAGGTGTGGATGGGGTGCCTGGCCTGGGAAACGTGCTCGCCTGGACTCCAGGGGGTTGGAGGAGGACAGAGGACCCAGGACTCTCCCTGCACAGGGCCTGGGCCTCCCGCTCCTGCCCTGGGGCAACTAGAGGGCCTGGAGAGGAAACAGCTTTGCTGGAATCCTGGTCTGAGCCAGGGCTGAGGATTCACCCTGAGGCTGACCCCAAGGGTGTCCGGCCCTGTGGTCAGGGAAGGAGCAGAGCTCAGCTGAGGTGTGGTGCAGGCCCCTGCTGGCCTCAGAGGCCACCCTGCACGACACGCCTTGGCCGCTGCAGTCCCCCCTTGAGGGGGAAGAGGCCTCAGGGCAGACACGCACCTCTCCCTGTCCTAGACACGGTCCTCTGAGCTCCTCGGGCCCACTCCTGTGGTGGGGGTGGGCGGCTGTGCTGGGTCGTGAGACCGAGTTCTTCCCTGCGGGGTCAAAATGCCGCCTCGCTGTCTGAGCGCCGCCCTCGGGCGTCTTTCCAGGCCACAGCCCCGGGAGCCAGAGCTCCTTCATCACCGCTGCTTTCACTATCGTCCCATCAGAACAGGGAGAGCAGGTGCGGGGGCCGGGGACATCAGAGGCCGTCCTGTGCCTCACAGGCTGGGTGCCAGCAGCCGGGGCTCCCACGGGCCCTGAACTGAGCCGGGGACTCACGGCCAGAGCCCCCCTCCTGACATCCCTCCTGCCTCCCCCAGGCTGACAGAGCCCTTGGCTGCCACGGCCACTCAGGGCCTGGCCACGGCCACTCATCCGTGGCCTTCGTCCTGGTGAGCCCTTATTTGTCAAATCAGTATTTGCCCAGGGTGGGCATTAAATGTGCCTAAAGTCCGCAGAGCCTGTGGCCCAGGCTGACGGGGAAGCTGGACCTGGGGTCTCTGCCTGCCCCGGACGCCTTTCCGAACCAAGCTCCTGAGTCTGAGATGCGCGAGGTCGACGGGTTCTCAGACTCTGGAGAGCGTGGAGACCCCAGAGCCGATGCACTCGGGGTGGGGTGGGAAGGGCCCCCCCGCCAGCCTGTGAGGCCAACTCCTTCCAAAGAGAACCCACAGCGCCTGCCCTGCCTGCACGGGCTCTGAGGACAGCGCGGTTCCCAACAGAACAGAGGCCGGGGGACCCCCGGGAATTCGAGGCCTCAGAGGCAGCAACCCCACGCATGTGGCAGCCCCGAGCAGCACGGACTGGGTGCGGGAGGAGCCCCGACAACGCCCAGAATTCACGTGGCTTCCTGCAGGAGTTCGATGCTACCGTGTAACAAACGACCCCCCACACAGTGGCTGAAACACCGACGTTTATCACATCTGCTTCCAGGGCTCAGGAACCCAGAGCTGTGCACACAGCAGGAGGTGCGACTGCGCTGTGGACGAGGCGGTTGTCAGAGCTCAACCGCAGGGCGTGTGTGTGCAGGAGTGTGCACAGGTGTGCGTGTGTGCACAGGTGTGGGTATGGGAGTGTGCACAGGTGTGTGGGTGGGTGCATAGGCATGTGCATAGATGTGTGTGCAGGAATGCACAGGTGTTATGCAGGTGTGTACAGGGCTGTGCAGGTGTGTGCAGTAGTGCAGGATTGTGCAGAGGTGTGTAGATGTGTGCATGAGTATGCAGGTGCACACAGGTGTGTGCAGGAATGCACAGGTGTTATGCACGTGTGTACAGGGCTGTGCAGGTGTGTGCAGTAGTGCAGGATTGTGCACAGGTGTGTGTAGACATGTGCACGTGTGCAGGTGCACACAGGTGTGTGCAGGAGTGTACACAGGTGTGTGCCGCATGAGAGCATGACCTTCCTGGACTTCTCCCCGACTGGGCTGGCATCCCAGGGCAAGCCATCCCAGGCACAGCACACAGGACAAAGCCATGACGGCCCGATCTGGAGAGCAGCACCCTCGCTTCCACCTTTGTGCACAGGGGAGGGGCTTGCAGAGGTCCGTCCTGGATGGAGATGGCCGTGGGTTTGCTGTCGCTGTTTTCCTGGAAGCTGCTCTGCCCGTCTGCGGGTTTGCTGGACTTGCGGCTGGCTGATTAATGGTATGAAGTGGAGCCACTTTGAGAAGATCTGCATTTTGCTTTAGCTTCATGCGGGCACACGTTGGCACACACGGGCCCAGGAGTTCAGTCTCGGAGAAGGCTGTGTGCTCTGACGCCACAGGGCCAAGGCCAACAGCAGCCACGGAAGTGCAGGAGGCGTCCTCACACCCTCTCCCCAAAGCGTTCCTCGTTGTTTTCAGATACGGCTCCGTGTTTCACGCGTATTTCACTGTGTCATATTTAAACGACATCCTTGCATGACCAGGTCCGAGTGACGGACGTCTCTGCAGCACAGTTTTCAGAGTGGATGTGGGACTTTGGTGCATAGAGACCCCCGTGGGGCTGAGGGGCTGGTGGACGGGCCCCCAAGTGGACCTCTGGGGTTCAAAGCCGGGATGTCGGCCCCATGCAGGTGCCACCTCCCCGGGGGGCGACGGGCACCCCTTGAATCAGGAGGTAGAATTTGGCACCAGAGAGAGGCGGCGTGGGCACAGGAGGACGCGCGAGGCGTGGGGTGCAGTCGGGGTGTGAGGAGCGTGGAGGGGTCTGAGTTTCCGCAGCTTTGCTTCCCTGGGCGCTGGCCTCACAGGCTGAGGGCAGGGCTCTCCGCCACCCACCCGGCCCAGCGGGTGAGGAGGTGCTGCCTCACATCAGCTCTGGGGACTCCCCCAGGCCCTGAGAACCCCCACTCAGGGCCCCCCCGAGGAAGGTCCCGGCCACCCACCTGCTGTCCCAGGCAGGAGGTGAACGGCTGGAGGGTGTGCAGTGCCCTGGTTCAGGCCTGGCACCCGTGGGGGAGGGGCGCCACCTGCAGGCGGGCTGGGGACCTGGCGCTGGGAGACAAGGGTCTGCTGACGCCCCAGCCTGTGCTCCCAGAATCCCATGACCTGAGAGCCTCTGTCCTCGGGTGCCAGCCTCACTGAGGGACGGCGGAGAGCGGGGTCCTGTGGGGGCCATGGTGGGACAGCTGTGATTGTGGTCATCTCAGCCCCGGTGAGACCAAGCTTGTCCCACAGCCATGGGAGGCTCCCTAGTGAGCGCAGGGCAGTTTCTGGGAAAGAGTCGCCACCCAACAGGACCGGCCATCAGCTGAGAGCCCAGCCGGCATTGGGGCTGGTGGCTCAGCCTGGGAGGCACCAGCACCTCTGCCCAGAGTGAGGAAGGCCCCACCCCACGCACAGAGTGGGCGCCACCAGGGGCTGGTCTCACCCCCTGGCCGCTGTGGCCGCTGCAGGGGCAGGTGAACCAGACGGGGGAACCCCAGGGGGTAACGGATGAGCGCAGCACGGGCAGCTGGAGGGACTGGTGGTCGCCACAGCCGTGTCCTGCACAGAGAACACAGGGCCCACAGCCGCACAGACCAGGAGACGTGGCCTCGGAGCAGGGCGGCCTGGCTGGGGAAGAGGAGGGGCTCTGAACGCCACTTGCCTCCTTTAATTAGAGGATTAACTGTGTGCTGATAATTGAGCCTCCCCCAGCACCTGTCTGTTTGGGACGCACTAACAGCTGCACCTGCTCCTCCGTCGGGGCGGGAGGCCTCTGAGCCCTGTAGGTTGGGGGTGGATTCAGCGCTGCCAGGGGTACGGGGCACCAGCTGTGGTTCTGAGCCCGCCTCGCAAAGCGCACATCTCGGTGCAGCCATGTGGGGGCTGAGCCCTTTCCCCGTAAGCTGAAGGGCACCCCTCATCGGGGAGGCGAGGCCGGGCCTGCTGGGAAGAGCAGCCCTTCTGGGAGCGGCCTGTGGATAACTGGGGTCTGAGTGCAGTGGGAAGTCAGTGAGCCTTGGCACGCCGGCTGCAAGGACGCAACAGAAACTAAGCCCGCTGAGGTCCCCAAAACCACGGCCCACTGAGGTCCCCAAAACCACGGCCCACTGAGGTCCCGAAAATCGAGCCCGCGGAGGTCCCCAAAACCACGGCCCGCTGAGGTCCCCAAAACCGAGCCCGCGGAGGTCCCCAAAACCACGGCCCGCTGAGGTCCCCAAAACCACGGCCCGCTGAGGTCCCCAAAACCGAGCCCGTGGAGGTCCCCAAAACCGAGCCCGTGGAGGTCCCCAAAACCACAGCCCACTGAGGTCCCCAAAACCGAGCCCGCGGAGGTCCCTTGGTTTTCCTTCTCTCAAAAGTCACCTTCTAGGGGTTTTTTTTTTGAGACAGAATCTCGCTGTCGCCCAGGCTGGAGTGCAATGGTGCAATCTCGGCTCACTGTAACCTCCTCGTGCCTCAGCCTCCCGAGTGGCTGGGATGACAGGCACCCACCACCATGCCTGGCTGATTTTTGTATCTGCAGTAGAGACAGGTTTCACCGTGTTGCCCAGGCTGGTCTCGAACTCCTGATCTCAACTGATCTGCCGGCCTTGGCCTCCCAAAGCACTGGGATTACAGGCGCGAGCCGTGCCCAGCATCTTCTAGGGGTTTTGAACTCTTTGTCTAAAGAGCCATGTTCTAGAAAAAAGGACAAAGTCGAAGGCCCAGAGACCGTCAAGCCCAGTCAGGGCAGAGGAGCTCAGGGACCCCCACCCCGCACGGCTGGAACAGGAAGGCCACGACGCCACCAGGAGGCATCCGGGAGCACGTGTGTGGCTCCCCCAGCCCCGCAGTCCCAGCACCCGCCCTGCCCCACTGACCACCGTGGTCTGTGATCCACAGCCACTGTTTTGCCCAAGAGCTGTAGAACCCGGCGCGTCAGGAGGCAGGAGGGCAGCGTGAGCCCAGGAGTTCCAGACCAGCCTGGGCCACACAGCAACACCATCCCTGCTTAAAACGTTTTTTTGAAGAGGGAATAGTAGAATCAGAGCAGGTGCCCTTTTGAGGTGGGATTTTGTCATCAGCCAAGGCCCTTCGAGTTGTCCCAGTTGCCCCACCCACAGATGGACGTGGTCTCCTTTTGGTGATTTGCTTTTGGAGATGGAGTCTTGCTCTGAGACCCAGGCAGGAGGGCAGTGGCATTATCTCAGTTCACCCCAACCTCCGCCTCCCGGGTTCCAGTGATTCTCCTGCCCCAGCCTCCCTGGTAGCCGTGATTAAAGATGCGTGTCACCGTGCCTGGCTAATTTTTGTATTTTTAGCGGAGACATGGTTTCACCATGTTGGCCAGGCTAGTCTCCAACTCCTGACTTCAAGTCATCTGCCCGCCCTGGCCTCTCAAAGTGCTGGGATGCTGGCTTCTTCAGGGTGCCCGCTCCTCAGGGTGTGTGTACGGGGTGGGCTCCCACCCACCCGTGGGAGCAGTGTCCTTTGGAGTTTGGACCGATTACAAGGAAAGCTGCCAGCGAGTGTGTGAAGGTTTTTATTTCTCTGAGGTGAATGGCCCGGAACGCCACTGCTGCCCTACGCTGCGTGCATCAGGGACCACTTGCCGCCGTTTAAATTCTGGACAGGCGTGTGGCATCTCCTCATGCTCTTCATTTGCAACCGACCAGCAAACATTTGGCACTGTATTTACAAACGCATCTGTTCTGACTCCTTTGCAGACACTTTCAACCAACAAAACCTTCCCACTGTCACTGACACCCGAACTGGTTAAACCTACAGTTTATCCCTCAAACTCTCTGAAGTTTTCCGACTCTACGTAAGGGTAACCACCGAGCGTGACCACCTCATTTGAAGGGTGATGATTCGCGGCAAAGCCAGCCCTCCCGTGGGACAAGTTCTCCCATTACAAACGCTGAGCTGGGCACGGCAGCTCAACCTGTGGTCCCGGTGACGTGGGAGGGGAGGCGGGAATGTCCTTGAGGCCGGGAGCTAAGACACCACCGCTGCATTCCTGCCTGGGCAACAGAGTCCCCATCTCAAAAAAACGCCCCCACAAAATCCCCACTCATTGAAAACAGAAAACAGGTTCTGTTTCAATACAAAAAATGAGAGTGAACCTTTTGAGCTCCCCAGCGCTTCCCAGGCTGGATCTGAAATCCAGGGAGGAACGGGCTCCCTTTCAGAAACTCAAACGCCCCAGTTGGCAGAGGCGGGGTCCCTGGTGCCATCTTCGGGCGCTTGCCTCCCCTGTGGCCTTCAGACCTAGCGTCGCCCATATACCCCGAGTGTGGGACCCAGCCTGTTGGCCCGTAGGGGAGTAAATGTAGTTTCTGCGTTAGTCTACAGATAACAGGTGTCCTTTTTTCCCCCACGTGGCCTAGTGGAATCTCCCAGCTTTTCATGTTCTCAGCAAATGCACAGCCTGTGGGGTGACTCAGGATACTCCAGGGATGTCTCCAGTGGCCGCCTCCCCCTCCCCCAGAGGGAGGACCAGCTATCCCACTGCCCACCTTACAGAAGAGGGAGTGTCCAGTGCTCAGGCAGCTGGTGCCAGCTTGGCACAGGCCGGCAGGGGCTGTGCTCCCAGAGAGCAGGTGGGTGCTGGTCTCAGAGCAGAGTTCAGCAGGTGTTGGTCGGGCCCTGCAGCCCCAGCCCGAGGCACATGCCCATGCACCGATCGGCTTCCCGCAGCCCCAGGGCTCTGCCCTCTCACCCCGACAGGGGTCCACATGTAGAGAGATGCAGACCTCTGGGCAAGGGCGGGGACACTCACACACCAAGCTCCAGCACGAGGACAGGTCTCCTAGGAGCACAGCCTCAAGCCAAGTTGAAGGGCAGGGACTTGACGCTTGGAACAGGCAGCTCCCGCACCTAACGCCACTGGAAACACCCGGGAATGCTGGCCTTCAAGAAAGTGGTGGTGGCTCACACCTGTAATCCCAGCACCTTGGGAGGGCCAGGCAGGAGGACTGCTTGAGCCCAGGAGTCTGAGACCAGCCTGGACAAAATAGTGAGGATCCCACCCCGCAACCATCTCCACACACACACAAATTGTGGCAGGCGTGGTGGCAGACACCCGGGGTCCCAGCCAGTCTGGAGGCTGACGGAGGATCCTTTCGCCCAGGAGGTCCAGGCTGCAGTGAGCCAGGATCACTCCACTGCACTGCAGGCTGGGGGACAGCATGAGATTCTGCCTCAAACACAAAAAACAAAGTAAGTGGAAACTCAGGCTCAGCTCCACCATGAGCTGCCGCAGACAGCAGCAGACGGTGGCACAGACTGGACTCCGAGGGGGACGGTGACCGTGTCCTCCCAGTGGTCCTCAAAGTCGCCCAGGCCGGTGCCTCTTGACGGGGCCGACACACATCAGCTGCATGCCCGCGGGCGCATGGCGGAAACCCTGCAGCTGCCAGAGAACCCTTAGTGCTGGGCGCGCACAGCCGGGCGTTCACAGCCCCGGGCTCTGAGGGCATCAACTCCAGTCCAGGGGCCCCGAGGGCACCCGGGATGGACCCTCAGGCGAACACTGTCCCTCTGAAGAGAAGACACAAACGTGGCTTCCCCACCTGTCACCAACCTCTTGTTTAGAAAACATCCTCATGCCCTTTAGACAGGAGCTTTATTTCCATTGAACTCTCTGGCATTTAAACTTGGGATGGAAGCACCAAACGGGGACAACCCCAGGGCGCACGCAGGACGGGCCGGGGGACCTGGGAGCTACCAGGAGTCGAGGAGGCTGGATGGGGGTCTGGGACGTTGGGGGAGCTTCGGGGGTCTGGGGGGGACCCCCCACCCTAGGCGCTGGCCGGGCCGGGAGAGGGCCCGGGGACACAGGCCCCAAGCCTTTGGTTAGCGGGCGGACGCCCCGAGTTCCCTCAGGGAGCTCCTTTAAACGTGTTTACCGAAAGCTGCGGGCGCCGCGCGACGCACACACCGCTCCGTTTTCTCCGAGGCGGCTCAGAGGCGGAGCCCTGGACAAGCCCAGGCGCCCGGCCTGCGGGGCGGCGACGCCACCGGACCCCAGGGTCGCCGAGACTCACACGGGAACCTGGGACCCTGTCGCGCGTCCGGGGGCCGCAGGGCCCTGATCCGTCCGAGAGGCGGTGCGGACGCGGGTCCCCGGGCGCCCCCCGGGTCCGAGCGGAGGCCGCGCACCCGGCCGGGCCTGGGTTCGTCCCGCCGAGGACTCAGCACAGGCGCCGGCTGCGGACTTCGGGCGCGTTTGGCCGAGCGCTCTGTGAGTCTGGAGGGCGCTGGCTCCGCGCGCCCGCGGTCAAACGTGGTGCAACCGCGCCACCGCCTCGGATGAAGCCGGAGCCGCCCCGGACGCCCCCAACGGCTCCGCCTCCACCTAAACCGCCGAAACGCGACGGACACCAGCGCCCGCGCAGCCCCAGGTCCAGCTCGAGGGGCCCCTTCCGGGAGACTCGGACGACGCCCCGCCCCGTCCCCCTGCAACGCCAAGCCGCGGAGCGCGAGGAATCCTGGGGAATGCAGTCTGTCCCTGTCGGACGCCGAGGCATGGGCCGGGTCTCCCGGGACTACATTTCCCAGGGCACTCCGCGACCACCCCCCCAACGGCCTTGCTCGACGGAACCACCGGGCGATGACGGCTCTCGCGCGGCCCTCCGGGAGTTGTAGTCTTCTTTGGGAGCCGCGGAGCCTGGCCCTGTGGCGGGGGCGGAGGAAAAACTACAAGTCCCAGGGGGCGCGGCGCCACCGCCTGAGGGCGGGGTGTACGAAAGAGAAGCTCCGAGGGCGCCCGGGTGAGTGAGGGGCTGGGGGCGGGCATGAGGGCGGCGGGTGGGGGCGCCGGGATCCATCTCGGCGGCCCTGGCGGCGCGGGGCGCGCGAGAGGCGGACAAAGGTCGGCGCCCCCGGCCCGGTCCGAGAGACGCTCCCTGCGCGTCCCCCTTTGTATGGCGCGCGGAGGAGCCGCCCGCGCCTGGGCCCGCGTCCTCGTCGCCGCCTCCCGGCGCGCTGGGGACGACAAGGGAAGGGGTTCCCGGGGAAAGGAAGGAAGGAGAGGGGAGGGGAACCCCGGGGAGGGGAGGGGGTTCCCGGGGCAGGGAGGAGGTACCTGGGGCGGGGAGGGGGTGCCCTGGGGAGGGGATGGGAGGGGTACCAGGGGGAGGAAAGGGGGCGCGCTCCTGGCCCTCCCCGCGGTCGGCAGTGGGGGTCCCGGCATGGCCCCCGGTGTCCCAGAAGTCAGCCACGTTTCGGGTCTTTTTCCCGCGCGGCTCTGGGATTTGTTTCGGTCCGTTTGTCGCCTGGAGCAGCTGAGGTGTGGTTGGGGTGCGGTGTTTCCGGGGCGCGTCTTTGCAGTGGCAGCGAGGCGACTTGTGACCGGGGTTCCTGGAAGCCCAGGTGTTCCGACGCTTTTCTTTCCCGGGAAACTACTCTGTGGCTGAATTCTTAACCCTTGTCCTGTTAAACTTCAAGGTGTCAAACTTGGCCCCGTTTTTCGGTTTTCGTTTTTCTTAGCGTCACCACAGTGTGCAGAGACTGGACGGTGTTCATCCAGGGTCCTTGGTGGCCACATTGGTTTTCAGTACATGTTTGTGGATTATATAGAAACGTTCTTTTCCAGACACACACACGCCCCACCCCCTCCCAAAAGCCAACCAGGCAGGTGTCTCCGTGCGCAGTCACCTCAGCCCTGGGGCCCACAGGCAGCACCCCGGGCGGGAACCCCACAGATCCCCCCCAGCCCCTCCCTGCCTTGTGGCTGCTCTCCACCTGTGCTCCGACGTACTGGGTAACTCATTTTAAAGAATTGCACTGTGGATGCTGAGGTGGGAGATGGCTCAGGCCCGAGAGTCTGAGACCAGTGTGAGCAACACAAGACCCTTCCGTAAAATATAAAAAAATAGGCAAGCGGCCGGGCGCGGTGGCTCACGCCTGTAATCCCAGCACTTTGGGAGGCCGAGGCGGGTGGATCACGAGGTCAAGAGATCGACACCATCCTGGTCAACATGGTGAGACCCCGTCTCTACTAAAGATACAAAAAATTAGAGAGAGATCCAAGATGGCTGATTGCTAACAGCTCGGGATTGTAGCTCCCAGTGAAAGCTCGGAAAACATGAGGACGCCACATTTTCAGAGGAATTTTCGTCGCCCACGGACCAGAAGATTTCCAGTGGAGGAGCCCCTCGGGTCGCCAGCGCGACTTCTGTGGCCGTCGCAGCGGTTTTGTCCTTGCCTCAGCGAGGCAGCTCTTCGCCCACAGTGAGCGGGACCGGTTCCCCTACTGACTGGTGTTTGGAGCTCCGGGAAGGCAGAGCCGCTTGTTGCGGACTCAAGAAGGAAGCCAGACCGGAGATTCCCAGGCAGAAGAGCACCATCAGTCTTACCGCTGCTGTTTTGGCCGGCGCAGTGGGTTGCTCGGATTCCAGCACTGGGAATCAATAAATTGGACATCCTCTCAGGAACTTAATCAGAAAGGCGCTAATTGCAAAGACATCAGATGGATAAAATCACAATAAAGGGAAAAAAACAGCCTAAAAAGGCCGAGAAAACAAAGTCAGAACCCCTCTCCTTCTACAGGGGATAGTAATTCCTCATCAGCAACGGAACAAGCCCTAATGGAAGAGGACTGTGTTCCAGTATCTGAAGGAGGCTTTAGAAGGTGGATGGTAAAAAACCTCTGGGAATTGAAACAAATTGTTCTAAACCAATGCAAAGAAACTAAGAACTTTGAAAAAAGGTTAGACGAAATGTTAAAAAGAATGGACAATATAGAAAGGAATATAAATGAACTAATGGAGTTGAAAAATACAACAGGAGAACTTAGTGAAATATGCACAAGTTTGAATAGCCGAATTGATCAAGCAGAAGAAAGGATATCAGAGGTCGAAGACCGACTTAATGAAATGGAATGAGAAGACAAGAATAGAGGAAAAAGGATAAAAAGGAATGAGCAAAGTCTCCAAGAATTATGGGACTATGTGAAAAGACCTAATCTACGTTTGATAGGTGTACCTGAATGTGATGGAGAGAATGAATCCCAGCTGGAAAATACTCTTTAGCATATTATCCAGGAGAATTTTCCCAATCTAGCAAAGCAGGATACCATTCAACCTCAGGTAATACAGAGAACACCACAAAGATATTCCTTAAGAAGAGCAACCCCAAGACACATAATCATTAGATTCACTAGGGTTGAAACAAAGGAGAAAATACTAAGGGCAGCCAGAGAGAAAGGTCAGGTTACCCACAAAGGGAAGCCTATCAGACTTACAGCAGATCTCTCAGTAGAAACCCTACAAGCCAGAAGAGAGTGGGGGCCGATATTTAACATCCTCAAAGAACAGAACTTTCAGCCCAGAATTTCATATCCTGCCAAACTAAGCTTCACAATTGAAGGAAAAATAAAATCTTTTATGAACAAGCAAGTATTCAGAGATTTTATTACCACCAGGCCTGCTTTACAAAAACTTCTGAAAGAAGCATTACACACAGAAAGGAACAACCAGTATTAGCCTTTCTAAAAATACACCAAAAAGTAAAGAACGTCAACAGAAAGAAGAATTTACATCAACAAATGGATAAAATAGCCAGTTAACATCAAATGGCAGTAATCTTAAATTGAAATCGACTAAATTTTCTAATTAAAAGATACAGCCAAAATCTAACGGTATACTATATCCAGACCCATTTCATATCCAAAGATACACATAGACTAAAAACAAAGGGTTGGAGAAAGATTTACCAATCAAATAGAGAAAAAAACAAATAAACAAAAAGGAGTTGCAATTCATGCATTTGATAAAACAGATTTCAAACCAACAAAGATAGAGTGGTGTAAGGATCAGTGCATCCTAACACCCAGATACATAAGACCCATAAAGAGATTCAGACTCAACGAGACAGAAAATTAATAAGGACATCCAGAATCTGAACTCAGATCTGGAACAAGTAAACTTAATAAGCAAACTCTCCACTTTAGATAAATAAAATATACATTCTCCATTTTAAATACATAAAATAATGATTGGCCATTATTAATAGCCATTTATAGAATAAAGCAATATTTCTGTTCTCTCTCCCTCTTTTTCTTCCTTTTTCCTTTCAAAAAAAAGACCCTCTATATCCTCTTTCTCTCAGCTCCTAAAAAAAAAAAAAAAAAAAGAACTGCAGTCAGTAGAGATAGCAGGCACCTCCAGTCCCAGTTACTCAGGAAAAAAAAAAAAAAAAAGATACAAAAAATTAGCTGGGCACGGTGGCGCGTGCCTGTAATCCCAGCTACTCAGGAGGCTGAGGCAGGAGAATTGCCTGAACCCGGGAGGCGGAGGTTGCGGTGAGCTGAGATGGCGCCATTGCACTCCAGCCTGGGTAACAAGAGCGAAATTCCATCTCAAAAAAAAAAAAAATTAGGCAAGCATGATGGCAAGCACCTGTGGCCCTGTTACAGTCAGCAGCCTATCGGACGTGAGCAGGGCGGGAGAGGACCCCACCCAGGGACAGTGGCTGGTCAGAGAAGGCCTCGAGCTTGCGCACAACTGCAGTCAACACACTGCCCGTCCTCCCTCCTGAGGCCTGGCAGCCACTGTGCCTGTGGACAGCCCACCCCAAGGGAAGAGTCGGGGGAAGTAACACGAGACCCCAGAATCGTGCCAGCGTGTAAGACCCTAAGTCAAAGGTCAGTCCACACTCTTGACCTCTCAAGTCCCTGCCTGGCCCTTTCAAGGGGGCTTCACTTCCCTTAATTACTGCTCTCAAGCTTCTAAACAAAGTGTTGCACCTGCTCGAAAACTTACCTCCATCTCTTGGCCTCATGCCGTTCAGTCAGATTCTTTCTTCGAGGGGCAATGATTGAGGCCGCTGCGGACCTGGACGGTTCACTGCTGCTAACGTGCTTTGGTGTTGGACGTGGGGTATGTTCTGCCATCAACAGTCCCACCTACTCGAGGGGCTGAGACAGGAGGAACGCTGGAGCCCAGGAGGCAGAGACTGCGGTGAGCCGAGATCACAGCCTGGCACTCCAGCCTGGGTGAAAGAGGGAGACCCGGTTTCAAAAAAAGGAGCAACTGTTGTCCCCACAGTGCTGAGGGTTCCGCAGGCCCAAGGTGGAGCGTGGAGCTCCGGTGGGCTCCTGGGGCTGCTGTGGCAGAATGTACCTGAGTCGGGACACCACAGTGTGTCCGTGGCGGCAAATCCAGGTGGGTCTGCAGCAGCCTCTGTTCTTGCCTCCTCAGAAGGAATAATTCGACTGAGGGGCCTGAGGCAGGAGGGACCGAGGCAAGTTTTAGAGCAGGAGTGGAAGGAAGGGAAGCACCTCGAAAGAGGGCCAGGCGGGCAACCTGAGACCAAGTGTGCGGTTTTATATGCTGGCATGCTTCCAGAGTCTTGCGTCCCTTCTCCCTGATGCTTCCCTTGGGGTGGGCTGTCCACCCGCGCAGTGGCCTGCTGGCACGTGGGAGGGAGCGTGCGGCCGTGCGGCCCCAGCTGAGTGGAACAGTGCCCGTGCTCACTTGAGGCGACATCCCGAGGAAGTCGCAGAACAGTTACACGCCGCCATTCTGCCTCTCAGTGCACACTCGTGAGCCTGCCTGCCCCACTCCTGAGATTTTTTTTTTTTTTTTGAGATGGAGTTTCGCTCTTGTTACCCGGGCTGGAGTGCAATGGTGTGATCTCGGCTCACCGCAACCTCTGCCTCCTGGGTTCAGGCAATTCTCCTGCCTCAGCCTCCTGAGTAGCTGGGATTACAGGCACGCGCCACCATGCCCAGCTAATTTTTTGTATTTTTAGTAGAGACAGGGTTTCACCATGTTGACCAGGATGGTCTCGATCTCTTGACCTCGTGACCCACCCGCCTCGGCCTCCCACAGTGCTGGGATTACAGGCGCTCCTGAGATCTTACTGTGGAGCTGCCAATCACCGGTTTCAGGGGTTTCCTGTCTTCCCCTGAAAGGCAGCAGACTGCCTTTCCCTGGTGCTGGTGTAACCAGCTCTTTTAGAGACAGTGAACAGCCACCTGACCATCACCTGATGGTCGCCTGACATTCCTGGTGGGGGCTGGGCCCTCTCCTGCCCTGCTCACGTCTGCTGAGTTACCTGCAGCAACAGCCCAACTCAAGTGTCCTGAGCCCGCAGGTAGGTGGGCAGCATCTACCCTGCGCATCAGCAAAGTCGGATGTCTCCTTTACGTCCATCAAGGGGTTCGCGGTATTTGTTTCCTAAGGAAGCGTGAGATGGGATCTTTGGATAGGCCCGTGGGTCAGGCTCCCAGACAGTTCTTACTGGGCTGTAAAGCTACATTTCACGTTGGCTTCCTTCATTTGCTATGAAGATGACTAGCATTAGCTACATGGATGCCGTGGGGGCGCCAGCTGGCTCTGAGTGCTGTGTTTACCGAGGTTCCGCAGCGTGAGAAACCCGCTCGTGTGTACCGAGGTTCCTCAGTGGGAGAAACCCACTCGTGTGTACCGAGCTTCCTCAGTGGGAGAAACCCGCTCGTGTGTACCGAGGTTCCTCAGTGGGAGAAACCCACTCGTGTGTACCGAGGTTCCTCAGTGGGAGAACCCGCTCGTGTGTACCGAGGTTCCTCAATGGGAGAACCCGCTCGTGTGTACCGAGCTTCCTCAGTGGGAGAAACCCACTCGTGTGTACCGAGGTTCCTCAGTGGGAGAACCCGCTCGTGTGTACCGAGGTTCCTCAGTGGGAGAAACCCACTCATGTGTACCGAGCTTCCTCAGTGGGAGAAACCCACTCGTGTGTACCGAGGTTCCTCAGTGGGAGAAACCCACTCGTGTGTACCGAGCTTCCTCAGCGGGAGAACCCGCTCGTGTGTACCGAGCTTCCTCAGTGGGAGAACCTGCTCGTGTGTACCGAGGTTCCTCAGTGGGAGAAACCCGCTCATGAGCTGCCCCCTGCCTCCCGTTTTCAGTCCGGCTGCCTGGGAGACTGGAGTTTCGGGGAGCCTTGGTATCGTTGACCCACTGCCCCAGCCGGTGGTTTTTGCAGGGTTGTCTTGCAGGGTGTTACTTCTGTAAACTCACAGCGACCTGAGGCATCATTTCTTCATTGAAACCGATTATTTGTTGTGTTGTTGAGGTGGGGTCTGGCTCTGTGGCCCAGGTAGAGTGTGGTGATGTAATCATGGTTCACTGTAGCCCCTACCCCCCGGGCTTAAAAGATCTTTCACCTCAGCCTCCCAAATAGCTGGGGCCACTGGTGTGCACCACCAAGCCCAGCGACCTCACTGTGTTGTCCAGCTGATGCTGGCCTTGCCTGGGCTCAGGCAATCCTCCCAAAATGCTGGGAATACAGGCCTGAGCCACCACACCTGCCATGAAACCAGTTCTAAGGGAAGACAAGCGTGGTGGAAGTGTCTAGCACAGTTTACCTTCTCGCTACGTTTTCCATTGCCTTGTAGATGTTTTCACCCCATTACTAAGCTTTTTGGCTCCAATCGGGTTTCCAAAATAGAAAATGCATTTATTTAGTTACCGAGGCATAATTTACATACAGCGGAATGCATAGCGCTCGTGTGCAGTTCAGTTGTTTTGACAGAGGCGTCCACACACCTTTCAGGATGTAGACATCCTGTGATGCGTGGAGGTCGCCCTGCAGGCTTTTCCAGCCCCCTCCTGCTGCGCTGGACAGGAGCAGTGCTGCATTTTTCTTTTTTTTTTTTTTGAGACGGAGTTTCGCTCTTGTTACCCGGGCTGGAGTGCAATGGCGCGATCTCGGCTCACCGCAACCTCCGCCTCCTGGGTTCAGGCAATTCTCCTGCCTCAGCCTCCCGAGTAGCTGGGATTACAGGCACGCGCCACCATGCCCAGCTAATTTTTTGTATTTTTAGTAGAGACGGGGTTTCACCGTGTTGACCAGGATGGTCTCGATCTCTTGACCTCGTGATCCACCCGCCTCGGCCTCCCAAAGTGCTGGGATTACAGGCGTGAGCCACCGCGCCCGGCCAGTGCTGCATTTTTCAACCACTCCCAAGTGTCGAGTCTCGCGTGCGCAGCTCTGTGTCTGCCCCGGCTCTGGCGGACTGCTTTTGAGCTGCTCTGAGGCGCCGTACAAGCGTCTGGTGTGGGGTGTGGAGGTTTAGGAGTCACGTGTGCGTCTGGCCTTGTGTCTGCCACGGTCTGGGGGGACTGTTTTTGAGCTTCTCGCGCAAGCAGCTGGTGTGGCAGGCGCTGCCGTGTGCTCCTCATCTGTGGAAGCGCGGGTGGGTGTCCAGTGTCTGAGGACGTCACGCATCTTCTGTGCCGGTGTTCGGTGGTCACGCGTGTTTGCTTCTCCTCGGAGCGTGTGCGGCTGCGCGTGGCATCCCAGGTGTGAAGGTCCAGCTGTTCGGGCCCCCACAGCCGAGGGTTGTGCCGTTTCCTCGTGGCTTTTGTTTGCATTTCCACGGCACTAACGCGTGCCAGGCACTTTCCACCCGCCTCGCCGTTCGCGCTCGTTTTCCGAGCTTCTGCCCACGTTCCTGATGACCGGATTGTGGAAGTCCTTTGTGTATTCCGTGTGGGCACCTCTGCAGGCTCACACCCTGCGGATGCCTCCCACCCTTTGCCTGTTCATTGTCTCCACGGCGTCGTAAACCGAGAGCAAAGCCAAGTCCCTGGCTGACTGAACAAGCTTCCTCTTGGCCGAGGGGACCCCAGAGGAACCTTAGAACTCGAGTTTCTGGCCCTAAAAGGGTGGGAAGTGAGACCCCTGGTTCTACGCCCTCCCTTTTTCGGTTTAGACAGCCGAGCGCATTAGTGCGACTCACGAGACGGACAGACTCTGTGGTAACAAGACTCCGAGACAGCATCGGGACCCAAGGCCGCGCAGGGAGGGCAAGTCACACCCCACACCACGGGACGCACGGTGCTCCGGCGGCTGCTGGGCCTAAGCACGCCCTGGCCCGAGATAAGCCTGTGGAACCCTTGGTGGTTCACTGTCTGCCGGGCACCGACCCCACCCCATGTCTCACCGCCATCAAACCACAGCCTGTTTCCGTAGCCTCTCCTGATAAGAGACCGCTGACCGGACTGGCGCTGCTGGTGTGTAGAGGACACTCACGGAGACGGTCCCCTGCTCACCTTTCTGCATGCGGGGCCTAATGTTCATGCATGTAAATGTGAAGTCTCACCTCAGTGGATGTGGGTCCTGTTTTACCTCATGTTCATTTAGTACACATTGCATTAAGACACTCAGGAGGATCACTCAAGCCTAGGAGTTCGAGACCAACCTGGGAAATATAACAAAACACCAATTTTACCAAAAAATAAAAATAAAATTAGCCAGATGTGGTGGCAGGAATGTAGTCCTAGCTGCTCGGGAGGCTGAGGTGGGAGAATCGCTTGAGCCCAGGAGTTCAAGATGGCAGTGAGCTATGCTTGCACCACTGCACTCCAGCCCGGGCAACAGAGCAAACCCCTGTCTCTAGAAAAAGAAAAACTTTAAAAAGGAGGAAAGGAAACTGTTCCCTTAAGTGCGAACTCCCCATTTATTCCTCCCCACCCCAGCCCCTGGCGACCACCATTCTCTTTTCTGTCTCTGAATTTGCTGACTCCGGGAACCGCCTGTGAGTGGAATCACAGGTGTTTGTCGTGACGGGCCTTCTCTTAGCATGGCGTTTTCAGGGTTCATCCCCGTGAGTGGAATCACACAGTGTTTGTCTGTCGTGACGGGCCTTCTCTTAGCATGGCGTTTTCAGGGTTCATCCCCGTGAGTGGAATCACAGGTGTTTGTCTGTCGTGATGGGCCTTCTCTTACAATGGCGTTTTCAGGGTTCATCCCTGTGAGTGGAATCACACAGTGTTTGTCGTGACGGGCCTTCTCTTAGCATGGCGTTTTCAGGGTTCATCCCTGCTGCAGCATGTGTGGAAGGTTTCTTGCTCTTCGGGGTTGTATAATATTCCACTGGGTGTTTGGACCACGTTTTGTCTATCCATTCGTCTGTGGGTGGCACGAGCTACCACCGTTTGGCGGTTGTGAACGGTGCTGCTACGGACGTGGTTGCACAGACGTCTCTTGGAGTCCTGGTTTCCAGTTCTTTGGGTAGAGACCCAGAAGTGACGTTGCTGAGTCATAGAGTCATTTTCTGTGTTTAATTTTTTGAGAAACTGACATACTGTTCTTCACACCAGCTACACCATTTCTGTTCTCAGCAGAGTGCACGAGGTGCTTGCCAGCATTTACCTCTGTTTCTGTGCTACTGGCCGTTCTAATGGGTGTGGAGTCTTTCATTTTGGTTGGGATTTGTGCTTCCCTAATAATGAGTGACATGAATCGATGCTTCTTAGTTGAAGTTTCAGCCGTTTGTAGTCAGCGCAGGTTTCGGATTGTGGGTCGACGTCTGCCACCTTCAGGTTTGATTTCTGTTTTCCCACCTCCCTTTTCCCTGCTCCCCTCCCTTCTTGCTTTGTAGGTGAATCAGGTTTTTTTAATTCAGTTTTATCTCCTCTGCTTTTTAGTTCTGCCTCTTTGTGTTTGGTTTTCTGTTTTGTTTTGTTTTGTTTTTTTTGAGGCAGAGTCTCGCTCTGTTGCCCAGGAGGCTCACTGCAGCCTCCCTCCCGGGTCCAAGGGGTTCTCCTGCCTCAGCCTCCCAAGTAGCTGGGACTACAGGCGCGCCACCACACCCGGCTAATTTTTGTTTTTAGTAGAGATGGGGTTTCACCATGTTGGTCAGGCTGGCCTTAAACTCCTGACCTTGTGATCTGCCCACCTTGGCCTCCCAAAGTGCTGGGATTACAAGTGTGAGCCACCACGTCTGGCCTTGTGTTTTTCTTAAGTGGTTCCTCTGGAGATTAAACATGTCCATTTAACTTACTGTGGTCCTTGTTTAAAAACAGTCCTGTACTTCCAGAGCCTTGGAGGACTCCAGTTACACCGCGTGCTCTTGTCAGCATACATTTGACTTCCGGGCATGCTAGACAGTTCTACAACACGCTCACTGTTTTTACTTAATTGCCTAATATTTAAAGGTATATTTACTTTTTAAAATCCAGTGTCTTTACTTTTTTTTTGAGATGGGGTCTCGGTCTGTCATCCAGGCTGGGGTGTGGTGACACAATCACAGCTTACCGCACCTCAACCTCCTGGATCAAGCGATCCTCCCACCTGCCTCCCAGGTAGCTGGGATCGGGCTTGTGCCACCATGCCTGACTGATTTCTGTAAGGGGTTTCACCGTGTTGCCCAGGCTGGTCTCAAACTCCTGCCCTCAAGTGATCCTCCGGCCTCAGCCTTCCAATGTGCTGGGATTTACAGGTGTGAGCCACGGCTCCTTGCCTTTGCCGCTTAAATTGAGAATTTCTGTAAGATTTTACGGGAGTCGGCCAGACGTGCTGAATGTGTTTGTTGAATGTTGCAAAGCGTGTAGTGTGGTCAGCTCCAGCTCCGCCAGACGCCAGCTCACTGGAGCCAGAGGGCCGGGCCCAGGCCTAACCCGGCCGCTACTCACCATGTGATCTTGCGCAAGTCTTTTTCTCATCTTTAAAGGGGGTGATAAGAGGCATTGTTGAAGTTAGTAGAATCAGTTTGTGTGTAAAACGCTTTGCGTGGTGTCTGGCCCGAGGTGAGTGCTGTGTCACGGCTGGTTTCTGCCGTTGTTGGACAGTGGAAGGTTTTATATCCCTCGGAGATCCAGGGTCTGTAGCAGGAAGAGACCTATCCCTTCAGCCATGCTCTCCAAGTTCTCTGCTGCTAAAGCTTTTTTTTTTTTGATACAGGGTCTGGCTCTGGTGCCCAGTCTGGCTCTGGGATGGGGTCCAGCTCTGTGGCCCAGGCAGGAGGGCAGTGGTGCGTTCATGGCTCCAACAGCCTGAATGCACTTCAGCTTCAAACTCCTGCGCTCCCCAGACTGCAGGCTTGTTATTTCCCAGAGTTTGGCACCTGAGAAGCAATGCCAGCGCCCACCATCTGGAAACTAAAATTTCCTTGGTTTCCTGATACAGAGAGCCGTGTGTGGGATTGCACTTCCAGTGGGAAAGAATAAACTTCTAACAAAGTGACCCTGCCATGGGCACAGCCCTAACCCTGGACAGAGTGTGAAAAATGACTCCCGGGGCCTGGACAGTGGCACGCTTTGCAGGGAAGTCTAAACTTGGAGGAAGCAACCAGCACAGTTTCCTGTTTTTACATCTTCACCCTGAGGGCAGCCACAGTCCCCACATAATAGTGTGGGGTAACTAAAGCGCTCATAGAAAGTCCACTATCTGGTCCGGGCGCCGTGGCTCACACCTTACGTAACCCCAACTCTGGGAGGTCAAGGCAGGGGGATCACTTGAGGTCAGGGGTTGGAGACCAACATGCTGAAACCCCGTCTCTACTAAAAATACAAAAATTAGCCAGGCGTGGTGGCAGGTGCCTGTAATCCAGCTGCTCGGGAGGCCGAGGAAGGAGAATCACTTGAGCCCAGAAGGCGGAGGCTGCAGTGAGCCAAGATCGTGCCACTGCACTCCAGCCTGGTGACAAAGAAAGATTCAGTCTCAAAAAAAGTCTGCTGTCTGGCAGGGCGGCTCAGTCCTATAATCCCAGGATTTGGGGAGGCTGAGACAGGAGAATTGCTTGAGGCCAGGGGTTCAAGACCAGCCTGGGCAACATAGTCTCTACAAAAGAAAAGAGAATTATCTGGGTGTAATGGTGTGCACCTGTAGTCCCAGCTACTGAGGAGGCTGAGGCGAAAGGATCCCTGCCAGTGCACTCCTGCCTGGGTGGCAGAAGGAGAATGCCTCTCCAAAAAACAAAAAAGTACACTATCTTCCTTGTTCAGGGAGCAGCCAGGGGAAGGAGCTAGGCAACCACAGCTACTGGAAAGAGAGCAGAAGCCCCAGAAAGAGCCGGGGAGGACAAGTCTTGTGTGTGGACGCTGCTCGTTTCTGGCAAACCCTGACCCACGCGTGCGCCCTGGGGCAGGCAGCCCTGAGCCACCGCTCACCCACGTGTGCAGGTGTGACTGCCTTTGCAGTTTGAATCTAATGAAATTAATGGCCTGCTAAGTAGAAACATTGATGATTCTCTTCAGAAGATGATCACAGAATACAATGTAACATTTGCAGTGTACAGGATACAGTTCAAAATTACTCAATATATGAAGAGCCAGGAAAATGTGAGCCATTCTGGAAGGAAAATACTATAAACATGAATTGTGTTTTAACCCAGCTGTTGGAATAACCGAAAAGTCCTTTAGAGCAGGGCTTAGTAACTATGCTCAGTGAAGAAACGGGAAATGCATGCATAATGAACAAAGTGCCTGAAATCTCAGCAGAGGAGAAAACATTTTCACATGAGCCAAAGGGGAATTTTAGCACAAAAAAAAATACATGATCTGGCTGGGGTGGCTCATGGCTGTAGTCCCAGCACTTTGGGAGGTCGAGGCAGGTGGATCACCTGAGATCAGGAGTTCAAGACCAGCCTGTCCAACATGGTGAAACCCCCTCTCAACTAAAAATACAAAAATTAGCCAGATGTCATGGTGGGCGTCTGCAATCCAGCTGCTCTGGAGGCCGAGGCAGGAGAATCTTTGAACCCGGGAGGCGGAGGTTGCAGTGAGCCCACATGGCGCGATTGCATTTCAGCCTGGGGGACAAGAGCAAAACTCCGTCTCAAAAAAAAAAAAAAGAAACAAAACAATAAAACCCACAAGATCTGAAATTTTATTTATTGTTATTATTTTTGAGACAGGGTCTCACTCTGTCACCCAGGCTGGAGTGCAGTGACAGTCTTGGCTCACTGTGACTTCTGCCTCCCAGGTTCAAGTGATTCTCCTGCCTCAGCCTCCTGAGTAGCTGGGATTACATGTGTGTGGACCACACCCAGCAATTTTTTTTTTTAAATAGACACAGGGTTTCAGTACATTGGCCAGGTTGGTCTTGAACTGCTTACCTCAAGTGATCCACCTGCTTCAGCCTCCCAAAGTGCTGGGTTTACAGGTGTGAGCCAAGATCTGAAATTTTAAAATTCACTGAATCAACATAACAGAAGGACGGTAACAGAGAAAATAGGCAGAGGCCTCAAAGACACAGGAATAGAAATCGTCCAGTCTGGAGGAAAAAGGAGGGTGGAAGTAATTGGAGGGGAGAAGAAAAACAGAACCCATGAACAGAGCCTAAGGGACTGTAGGACAGTATGGAAATGTCTGACACGTTACAGTGGCTCTGTGATTACTGGGGCCCGGGAGACGAGGCACGCGGGGCAGAGCAAATACTCGAAGAAACAGTAACCAGAAACTTCCCAAATTTGGTGAAAGACATACATTTGTAGTTTTAAGAATCCCAAACAGGATAAATGTGAGTGAAACCACATCCATCACCTCGAAACTATTAAAGACTAAATATTAACTTTAAAAATACTGAAAGCAGCAGATCAGGCCCAGCGCCGTGACGAACGCGACTGACAGACCGGGAGCCGATACTGGGAGCAGATAGGCTGAGTTTCTACATTTTGCATAAAATAGTATAATATTCGTTCAAGGTAGGCTGTGAAAAAGAAGGTTGAATATTGCGATTCCCGGAGCAACAACTGTAAAAATAATGGAGAGAGGTACACCTACAGGGCCGAAAGGCAACTTGGAAAGGGATTTCTAAAACTATTCAGTAATGCAAAGGAGGGCCAGAAAGAGAATGAGGAACAGGAATAAGAAAGCAGTAAACACGGCAGACCCGGAGTCCAGCGATGGCGTCCTCACTCACTGACCAGAGCTCAGAGAGCACGCAGCGCCGAGAGAACCCTCACGGCAACCGCGGACTTCGATGGCGATGTGTGGCTGCGGCACACGTCCCCCTCCGTAAGGGAGGCTGTGTGGGCACAGAGGGGAGAGAGGAGCTCTTCGTGCCTTCTGCTCCATTTTGCTATGAACCTAAAATCACTGAAAAATAAAGATATGTGTGTGTGTGTACAAATGGACGATCAGAAAACAAGTAATAATATGATCATATTAAATATTGGTGAGCTAAATCCTCCAGTTACACGGCAGAGATTGTTAAAATGGACAATTTAGCAAGATTTACTACATGACATCTACGAAAGATGCACTGTGGAGGGTGTGTGTGTGTCTGTGTATTGTGATGCACTGCGGGGTGTGTGTGTCTGTGTATTGTGATGCACTGCAGGGTGTGTGTGTGTCTGTGTATTGTGATGCACTGTGGGGTGTGTGTGTGTCTGTGTATTGTGATGCACTGTGGGGTGTGTGTGTCTGTGTATTGCGATGCACTGCAGGGTGTGTGTGTATTATGATGCACTTTGGGGTGTGTGTGTGTATTGTGATGCACTTTGGGGGTGTGTGTGTGTCTGTGTATTGTGATGCACTTTGGGGTGTGTGTGTGTCTGTGTATTGTGATGCACTTTGGGGGTGTGTGTGTCTGTGTATTGTGATGCACTGCGGGGTGTGTGTGTGTATTGTGATGCACTTTGGGGGGGATGTGTGTGTATTGTAATGCACTGCGGGGTGTGTGTGTCTGTGTATTGTGATGCACTGCAGGGTGTGTGTGTCTGTATTGTGATGCACTTTGGGGTGTGTGTGTGTATTGTGATGCACTTTGGGGGGGTGTGTGTCTGTGTATTGTGATGCACTGCGGGGTGTGTGTGTCTGTGTATTGTGATGCACTGCGGGGTGTGTGTGTGTATTGTGATGCACTGCGGGGTGTGTGTGTATATTGTGATGCACTTTGGAGGGGGGTGTGTCTGTGTATTGTGATGCACTGCGGGGTGTGTGTGTCTGTGTATTGTGATGCACTGCAGGGTGTGTGTGTCTGTGTATTGTGATGCACTTTGGGGTGTGTGTGTGTGTATTGTGATGCACTTTGGGGGGTGTGTGTCTGTGTATTGCGATGCACTGCGGGGTGTGTGTGTGTCTGTGTATTGTGATGCACTGCGGGGTGTGTGTGTGTCTGTGTATTATGATGCACTGCGGGGTGTGTATGTCTGTGTATTGTGATGCACTTTGGGGTGTGTGTGTGTCTGTGTATTGTGATGCACTTTGGGGGTGTGTGTGTCTGTGTATTGTGATGCACTGCGGGGTGTGTGTGTGTATTGTGATGCACTTTGGGGGGGATGTGTGTGTATTGTAATGCACTGCGGGGTGTGTGTGTCTGTGTATTGTGATGCACTGCAGGGTGTGTGTGTCTGTGTATTGTGATGCACTTTGGGGTGTGTGTGTGTGTATTGTGATGCACTTTGGGGGGGTGTGTGTCTGTGTATTGTGATGCACTGCGGGGTGTGTGTCTGTGTATTGTGATGCACTGCGGGGTGTGTGTGTGTATTGTGATGCACTGCGGGGTGTGTGTGTATATTGTGATGCACTTTGGGGGGGGTGTGTGTCTGTGTATTGTGATGCACTGCGGGGTGTGTGTGTCTGTGTATTGTGATGCACTGCAGGGTGTGTGTGTCTGTGTATTGTGATGCACTTTGGGGTGTGTGTGTGTGTGTATTGTGATGCACTTTGGGGGGTGTGTGTCTGTGTATTGCGATGCACTGCAGGGTGTGTGTGTGTCTGTGTATTGTGATGCACTGCGGGGTGTGTGTGTGTCTGTGTATTATGATGCACTGCGGGGTGTGTATGTCTGTGTATTATGATGCACTGCAGGGTGTGTGTGTGTCTGTGTATTGTGCACTGCGGGGTGTGTGTGTCTGTGTATGGTGATGCACTGCGGGGGGTGAATGTGTCTGTATTGTGATGCACTGCGGGGGGGGGTGTCTGTGTATTGTGATGCACTGTGGGGTGTGTGTGTCTGTGTATTGTGATGCACTGTGGGGTGTGTGTGTCTGTGTATTGTGATGCACTGCGGGGGGTGAGTGTGTCTGTATTGTGATGCACTGCGGGGTGTGTGTGTGTGTGTGTATTGTGATGCACTGCGGGGGTGTGTCTGTCTGGGTATTGTTTTTTTAAGAGATGGGGTCTTGTCGTTTCCCCCAGGGTGAAGTCCAGTGCTGCTCAAACTCCTGGGCTCAAACGATCCTCCTGCCTCAGTATCCAGAGTGGCTGGGATTAGGGGGATGTGCCATGACACTCAGCTAAAAGATGCACTTTAAATATAAAAAACACAGGCTGAAAGTGACTGCAAAATCCACATGTATGTACCAGTGAGCATAAGAAGGCTGGAGGAGCTGATTTTTTTTTTTTTTTTTGAGACAAGGTCTTGCTCTGTCACTGAGGCTGGAGTGCAGTGGCACGATCTCGGCTCAGTGCACCTCCGCCTCCTGGGTTCAAGTGATTCTCCCACCTCAGCCTCCCGAGTAGCTGGGACTACAGGTGTGCACTGCTTTGCCTGGCTCATTTATGAATTTTTATTAGAAGTGACTGTATTTATGTGACAAAATCAGTTTCAAGATACAGAGTATTCCCAAAGGGAAAGCAGGGAGGGCGAGACATCAATTCTGAACGTGCCCAATACATTCAGTACACACGAAGCCTCAAAATTCATGAAGCAAAACCAACAGAATTAGAGGGAGAAACAGGCAATCCCAAAATCATGGCAGGAGATTTCAACACCCCCCTTTCTGATTCTTAGAACAACAGACCAAAAAAAAAAAAAAAAAAAAAAATCAGTCAAGATCTGGAAGATGTGAATAACACTCATCGTCTTGACCTACACAGTGTTTACAGAAAGTCACATGTCAGGCTGTACGTGGTGGCTCACACCTGTAATCAGTTCCAGCACTTTGTGAGGCTGAGGCAGGTGGATCACCTGAGGTCAGGAGCTCAAGACCAGTCTGACCAACATGGCGAAATGCCGAGATCATTAAAAAACAAAAATTGGTGGGGTGAGGTGGTGCACGCCTGTAATCCTACCTACTCAGGAGGCTAAGGCAGGAGAATGGCTTGAACCTGGGAGGCGGAGGTTGCAGTGAGCTGAGATGGTGTCATGGCATTCCAGCCTGGGCAACAAAAGTGAAACCATGTCAAAAAAGCACCTATCAAATACTTCCTAAGTGCACATTATACGTTTTCCAGCACAGACCAACTGCTGTGCCCTGACACGAGTTCCAGTGAATGTTAAAAGGAAGAATTATACAAAGCGCACGTTCTGAGCACAAAATAATTAAACTACATCAACAAGTAAAATATTTAGGAAACCTCAAATGTTAAAGAATCCACTTCTGAATAAACCATGAACCAAGTAAGAACTCAAATGGGAAATTAGAAAATATCAAACTCAAGAGTGGGGAAAAAATAAAAAACAAGAAGAAGAAAAAATAAACTGAATGATAATGAAAATATAACATGAAAATTGTGGGTGTAGCTAAAGCAGAACTTAGGACTCTGTAACTGTGAGCAGAGACCTGACATTCCTTCCAGAAGCTCAGGAGAAGAGCAAAGCCAACCAAGGGCAGAGCGGGAAATGAAGAGAAATACAGAAATCAGTGGCATAGAAAGCACGCAAAAACGGACAAGTTTAACAATATAAAAGCTGATGTTTTTTCCTAAAAGATTGGAAAGGTTGGCAAACCTCTACCAAGAATGGTCACTTTTAAGAAGTAAGAAAGAGCCAGGTGACATGGTTCATGCCTGTAATCCCAGAACTTTGGGAGGCCAAGGCGGGAGGACTGCTTGAACCCAAGAGTTTATCTCTGCACACACACACGCACACATACATGCGCACACACATGCACACACACAGACACAGGCGGGAGGACTGCTTGAACCCAGGAGTTTATCTCTGCACACACACACGCACACGTACATGCGCACACACAGACACAGGCGGGAGGACTGCTTGAACCCAGGAGTTTATCTCTGCACACACGCACACGTACATGCGCACACACATGCACACACACAGACACACAGGTGGGAGGACTGCTTGAACCCAGTTTATCTCTGCACACACACACGCACATGTACATGCACACACACACACAGACACACAGGCGGGAGGACTGCTTGAACCCAGGAGTTTATCTCTGCACACACACATGCACACATACATGCACACACATGCACACACACAGGTGGGAGGACTGCTTGAACCCAGGAGTTTATCTCTGCACACACACATGCACACGTACATGCGCACACACATGCACACACACAGACACACAGGCGGGAGGACTGCTTGAACCCAGGAGTTTATCTGCACACACACACGCACACGTACATGCACACACACATGCACACACACACAGACACAGGCGGGAGGACTGCTTGAACCCAGGAGTTTATCTCTGCACACACACATGCACACGTACATGCGCACACATGCACACACACAGGCGGGAGGACTGCTTGAACCCAGGAGTTTATCTCTGCACACACACACAAGCACACGTACATGCGCACACACATGCACACACACAGACACAGGCGGGAGGACTGCTTGAACCCAGGAGTTTATCTCTGCACACACACGCACACATACATGCGCACACACATGCACACACACAGACACAGGCGGGAGGACTGCTTGAACCCAGGAGTTTATCTCTGCACACACACACAAGCACACGTACATGCGCACACACATGCACACACACAGACACAGGCGGGAGGACTGCTTGAACCCAGGAGTTTATCTCTGCACACACACGCACACATACATGCGCACACACATGCACACACACAGACACAGGCGGGAGGACTGCTTGAACCCAGGAGTTTATCTCTGCACACACACACGCACACGTACATGCTCACACACACAGACAGACACACACAGGTGGGAGGACTGCTTGAACCCAGTTTATCTTTGCACACACACACGCACACGTACATGCGCACACACATGCACACACACACAGGCGGGAGGACTGCTTGAACCCAGGAGTTTATCTCCGCACACACACGCACACGTACATGCACACACACACAGGCGGGAGGACTGCTTGAACCCAGTTTATCTCTGCACACACACATGCACACATACATGCGCACACATACACACAGACACAGGCGGGAGGACTGCTTGAACCCAGGAGTTTATCTCTGCACACACACCCACACACGTACATGCACACACACACACAGGCGGGAGGACTGCTTGAACCCAGGAGTTTATCTCTGCACACACGCACACGTACATGCGCACACACACACAGGTGGGAGGACTGCTCGAACCCAGTTTATCTCTGCACACACACGCACACGTACATGCGCACACACACACAGGTGGGAGGACTGCTCGAACCCAGTTTATCTCTGCACACACCCGCACACGTACATGCGCACACACACACAGGTGGGAGGACTGCTTGAACCCAGTTTATCTCTGCACACACACGCACACGTACATGCGCACACACACACAGGTGGGAGGACTGCTCGAACCCAGTTTATCTCTGCACACACACGCACACGTACATGCGCACACACACACAGGTGGGAGGACTGCTCGAACCCAGTTTATCTCTGCACACACACGCACACGTACATGCGCACACACACACAGGTGGGAGGACTGCTCGAACCCAGTTTATCTCTGCACACACACGCACATGTACATGCGCACACACACACAGGTGGGAGGACTGCTCGAACCCAGTTTATCTCTGCACACACCCGCACACGTACATGCGCACACACAGGTGGGAGGACTGCTCGAACCCAGTTTATCTCTGCACACACACATGCACACGTACATGCACACACACACACACAGGTGGGAGGACTGCTTGAACCCAGTTTATCTCTGCACACACACGCACACGTACATGCGCACACACACACAGGCGGGAGGACTGCTTGAACCCAGTTTATCTCTGCACACACACGCACACGTACATGCGCACACACACACAGGCGGGAGGACTGCTTGAACCCAGTTTATCTCTGCACACACACGCACACGTACATGCGCACACACACACAGGCGGGAGGACTGCTTGAACCCAGGAGTTTATCTCTGCACACACACATGCACACGTACATGCGCACACATGCACACACACACAGACACAGGCGGGAGGACTGCTTGAACCGACTTTGTCTCTGCGCACACACACGCACGTACATGCGCACACACATGCACACACACACGGGAGGACTGCTTGAACTCAGTTTATCTCTGCACACACATGCACACGTACATGCGCACACACATGCACACACACACAGGCGGGAGGACTGCTTGAACCCAGTTTATCTCTGCACACATCCACGCACATGTACATGCGCACACACATGCACACACACAGGCGGGAGGACTGCTTGAACCCAGGAGTTTATCTCTGCACACACGCACACGTACATACGCACACACATGCACACACACACACAGGCGGGAGGACTGCTTGAACCCAGTTTATCTCTGCGCACACATATGCACACACACACACACAGACACACACAGGCGGGAGGACTGCTTGAACCCAGGAGTTTGAGACCAGCCTGGGAAATCCCATCTCTACACACACAGGTGCACACACACGCGCACACACACAATATAATGAGTTGGGCGTGGTGGCTCCAGCCTGTGGTGCCAGTTACTTGGGAGGCTGAGGTAGGAGGATCACTTGAGCCCAGGCGGTTGAGCTGCAGTGAGCTATGATTGTGCCCCTGCACTCCAGCCCGGGCGACAGAGAGACCTCTTCTGAAAAGCAAATAAACAGACTAGGTGTGGTTGCGCACGCCTGTGATCCCAGCACTTTAGGAGGCCGAGATGGGCAGATCACTTGAGGTCCGGTGTTGGAGGCCAGCCTAGCCAACATGATGAAACTCTGACTCTACTAAAAATACAAAAATTAGCCAGACGTGGTGGCACACACCTGTGATCCCAGCTACTCGGGAGGCTGAGGCACAAGAATCACTTGAACCTGGGAGATGGAGGTTGCAGTGAGCTGAGATCGTGCCTCTGCACTCCAGCCTGGATAACAGAGGGAGACTCGGTCTCAAAAGAAAAATGTAGAAAGATAGCACAAATCACCAATGTCAAGAACAAAAGAGCCATTATTTCTTAGAATCCAATAGACAGTAATAGACTATGGCCAGCTGTGGTGGCTCATGCCTGTAATCCCAGCACTTTGGGAGATTGAGGCAGGAGGATTGTTTGAGCCCAGGAATTCAAGACCAGCCTTGGCAACACGGTGCTTCAATTTTGCCTCATAGTGAGACCCTTTCTACAAAAAATTTAAAAATTAGCCAGGTGTGGCAGCACTTGCCTGTGTTACCAGCTGCTTGGGAGGCTGAGGTGGGAATTGCTTGAGCCTGGAGATTGAGGCTACGGTGAGCTGTGGTCACCCCACAGCTCCTGCCTGGGTGGCAGAGCAAGACCATGTCTCAAAATAATAAGAGACTGTATGAACAATTTTAGGCCAGTAAATGTAGCAATTTCAATGCAGTGGATAGTCTTTGAAGAATATAGCTTGTCAAAAGTGACAGGAAATCTGTACAGTCCTCTTTCTGTTTAGAAAATTGAGTTAATTACCAAAGAACCTACCTGCCGGGAAAACTCTGGGCATACATACATGGTTTCCTGGTGAATTCTATCAAACATTCAAAGAAGAAATAGCACCACTCTTACGCAAACTTTCAGAAAATAAAAGAGGAGGGGAATGGGTGCTGGGGCTCCCACTTGTAATCCCAGCACTTTGGGAGTCTAAGGCAGGAGGATCACCTGAGGCCAGGAGTTTGAGACCAGCCTGGACAATAATAGTGAGACCCTGTTTACAAAAAAAAATAATGATTATGCCTGTAGCCCCAGCTACTCAGGAGGCTGAGGTGGCAGGATCCCTTAAACCCAGGAGTTCAAGGCTGCGGTGAGCCATGATTGCAGTACTACACTCCAGCCTGTCAACAAAGTGAGACCCTTTCTCTTTTTTAACAAAGGAGGTCATATTTCCCAGCTTGTTGTATGAGGCAATATAACCAATACCAAAACACGACAAAGACGTCTAAAAACCAAATTATAGACCACTGTCCTTCATGAACACAGGCAAAAATCCTTAAGAAGGTATTGGCAAGTGAAATCCAGCAGTAGCCTGGGAGGGTAGTGCACCTTGGCCAAGCG
This sequence comes from Saguinus oedipus, assembly GCA_031835075.1. Taxonomy (NCBI): domain Eukaryota; kingdom Metazoa; phylum Chordata; class Mammalia; order Primates; family Cebidae; genus Saguinus; species Saguinus oedipus. Next base: position 39,005,425 of record CM063175.1, on the reverse strand, counting down.
AGGTTAGCCCCCGTGTACAAGGTTGCTTCGATTCGTAAATCAATCTTTGTGGTCACCATATTACCAGAATAAAGAAGGAAAAGCATGATCACTGAAATAGATGCAGAAAAGACACTTGGAAATGTTCACACCTGTTTTATGATAAAAAAATTAAAAACCTCAGCAAACTAGGAACAGAAGGAAACCTCTGAGCCTGATAAACTGATGTCTGTGAAGAACCTAACTACACATTGTACTGGGTTCTTTTATTGAGATAGCCTCACTCTGTCACCCAGGCTGGAGTGCAGTGGCGCGATCTCGGCTCACTGCAACCTCTGCCTCCTCCTGGGTTCAAGCGATTCTCCTGCCTCAGCCTCCCAAGTAGCTGGGATTACAGGCGCTGCCACCAGGCCCTGCTAATTTTTGTATTTTATTAGAGATGGGTTTCACCATGTTAGGCTGGTCTCAAACTCCTGACCTCAAATAATCCGCCTGCCCTGGCCTCTCAAAGTTGCAGGATTACAGCTGTGAGCCACCGCGCCCGGCCTCACATTGTACTTTTAATGGTGAAATTCTGGGTGCTGTGTCCCTAAAATCAGCAACAAGGACGACAGCGTTTCTCACTCCGTCTGCCGTGTTCTCGAAGTCCCAGCCACTGCGATAAGGGAAGGAAGAAGTCACGCTGTATTTACTTGTAGATGACATGATTATTTATGTAGAGGATGCTGAGAAAGCCACAGAGAAATGTTAGAACTATTGAGGGAATTTAGCAGGATTTCAGAAATCAAGGTTAGTGTGCACAATTTTATTGTTATATAGAAGCCGTTCTATTTGTAAAAACAAAAGTAAAATACTTAGTAATTAGCTTAACGAAAGGTGTACAAGCCCCGTTCACTGAAAACTGTAGAACGGTGCTGAGATAGTTGAAGACCTGGAGAAATGAAGAGATGGCACGCTCACGATGAGAAGACTCCATCCTGTTAAACGTCAGTGCTCACAGTCACAGTCACAGCAGCCTCTTTTGTAGGAACAGATACGGTGAGTCTAAAATAAGAGATGCATGTTACCTAGAATTGCCAAAGCAATTAACAAGCAGAGTTGATACATTAGGCGTCAGTAATCCAGCCAGCGCCGTGCCCTAAGAATGGACACCAGGTAAGTGGAACAGAATGGAAAGCCCAGAATAGACCCCACGTCTGTAGTCCATTGATTTTCAACAAAGGTGTCAACATAATTCATGGAAAGAGAGGTCTTTTTAACAACCGGATATACATAATAAAAGAATGACGCCTGACCTCCACCTCACCATACCAAAGGTAGCTCAGAACACAAAAGCTACAACTGTAACACTTCTGAGAGACCATGAGAGAGATTTCCTAGGACACAAAACACAAGAACCACAAAAAGAAAAACGGAAGCGTTCAATTTTATTAAAAATCTCATCACAATGAAAAACACCTGCTCTTCTAAAAATGTCCGTAAGAAAATGATCAGCCACAAGATAGAAGAGAATATTCGCAGTACATAAATGGGATGACGAATACGTGTTTTAGCCGAGCATGCCAGTGTGCACCTGTGGTCTCAGCTACTTGGGAGGCTGAGGCAGGAGGATCCCTTAGGCCCTGGAGGTCACCATGGCATCACTGCCCTCCAGCCTGGGCAACAGAGTGAGACCCTGTCCCCGCCCCCAAAAAAGGCATATGTTACAACTCGATAACAGGAAGACCATCCGTTAAACAACATGGGCAGGAGATGGGAGCAGACACTTCAGAAAGGAAGGGATGTAAGTGGCTGATAAACAGGGGAAGATGCCAGCCGTCACAGTGTTCAGCGAAGTGCAGACCAGCAGCAGATGCTCCCGCACCTCCAGTGGGAAGGTGGACGCACGGCCACTGTGGAAGACGGCGCACCGTCTTAGAAAGTTCCACACGCACCTTCCTGTGAGCCAGCCACTCCGCTCCTGGGTGTTTACCCAAGAGAAGTGGAGACAGGCGTCCACAGGAGGACGTGTGCCTGGGCCTCTGCCGCACTGTCATCCTGTCAGCACAAACCCGGAGCAGTACAGGTGCCCACCGGCAGGCCAACAGGCAGAGGCGGCGACGTGTGGCCACACGGTGGAAAATGCTTTGGCCGTAAAAAGAAAGTGCAGATAAACAACATGGAAGGCTCTAAAGGTCGGTGTGAGCAACCCCTTTGTATAAAATCCTAGAAAATGCAGACAGATGCAGCCCTGGGTGCAGCTCCTGGGTGCCGGGAGCCAGCGCTGGCAGCAGCTATGTAGGGCCAGGCCCCGTCCTGGCTGTGGTGGCAGCTTCAAGAGGGTGGTCAGACTCACTGGCTCATGTACCTTACATGGCTGTGGTTTACCGTATGAGAATTACACCTCCATAAAGTTGACTAAATAGCAGATGAAAGTGTTGATTGAAATCTTGGACTTCTGATTCCTGAATCGAAGTGATGTTTTGTGGCTTAGCCAGAGAGGAGAAGGGCCTGTGATGTCTGGAGTTTTCCACCATGCGGAGGTGGACGGCCTCTGATAGGCAGATGTTAAGATGAAACTTGATTGCTTACAGCATGAGCAGTGTGTCTGTGACTTCAACATGCTGATCTAAAAGGGTTTTATATCAGAGAGGGGAGGGGGTGAATCACAGGAGAGCGTGCTTTTTTTTTTTAGAAATGGAGTTTGCTCTGAAGCGCAGGGCTGGAGTGCAGTGGTGCCGTTTCGGTTCACTGCAGCCTCCACCTGGGCTCAAGCAGTCATCCCACCTCAGCCTCCTGAGTAGCTGGGACCTCAGGCTCACACCACCAGGCCCGACTAATTTTAAAGTTTTGTAGAGAGAGGGTCTGACTGTGTTGCCCACGCTGGTGTCCAGCTCCTGAGCTAAGCATTCCACCCACCCCACCTCCCAGAGTACAGGAATTGCAGGCAGGAGCCAGGGCACCTGGCCTGCAGAGTGCATTTTTAATGGGGTCAGTGGCTGAGACTTTTAAAGCACACAGCACCCCCTGGGAGGAGGAGGGGCACCTAAGGAGGCTTCCGGGGAGACAGGTTCTCCCACAGGCTCACACCTAGGCAGCCTGGTGAGGAATGGACTTTCCCTGCAGGGTCCAGCCCCACAGGGTCTACTGGGTGTTCTTTTGTGTGAGGACATGATAGATCGCAGAAGAAAAAGAGACAAGGACCCAGAGATAAGAGAATTCAGCTGGGCCAGGGGACCACTGCTCCCAAGGGGCGGAGTCCAGCAGTGGCCCCAGTGCTTGGACACACTGATATTTATTGTATACAAGGCAGGGGGCAGGGCCGGAGAGGGACTCATCTGACATGATTGGTGGGGGCCAAGCAAATCACATTCTTAGAACATGTGGGACAGTTCAGGGGGCCGCGTGGGAACAGTACAGAGGGCCCCTCCCTCTCAGGCAGCCACTGCAAGGAGGGAGGCGCTTACGTCAGTGTCTTTCCATGCACTTACCAGACAGAGCAAAGGCTTTTACGATTCCTCTGTTCTCACAGCTTCTAAGAATGTACAAGGGCGCGTCGGGTGGGAAAGTGGAACGTGAAGGTGGACAAGGTTGGTGACCCTCAGAGCACGGCACCTCGGAGAGGTGTTTAAGCCCCGGATGCCTGGGCTGGCTGGCCGGTGTCAGGCCTTCCTCAAGAGCTGGCAGAGCAGAGTTTTCTCTGAACTCCCCAGTGAGAGGGAAACTCCCCCTCACGGCCTGCTAAGTAACGGGCACCTTCCCAGACACTGGCGCTTCCACAGGGCATTTCCTCTCACCTCCTGAGCACCGCTCCAACGTTCCTTCAGTTCCAAGTTATATTTCACTCGATTATGTCTATACTGTAAGACTACAATGTTCTACACTAAAGCCAAAATTGATAGAGAATAATGATGTAATAAGATCGATGATATAATTGATTATGTGATTGAATCTAAGTCTAATAGGTGTCATGGTTGTAACGAAGTAATCAGTAAATATATCATTGCTATAACTAATCAGCAGATCTGTTTGGTGTCATTGCTGTAACGGAGTGCTCAGTTATTCATTATGCTGGGACAGATTGTGCCTTCAGTCTCTTGCTGTGGCACCTGGGCAACTTTCTTCCCATAGTCCCTGTGGTGGGGACTGGAGCTGTGTCCTCCAGGGCCCCCATCTCCCTGCTGCTTACAGCCCTTGTCCCAGGACCCCGGCCTAGGCCTGTCAAGAGGAGATCCCCAGGCCCAACTTGGCCGCAGCCCCTCTGGGGCTAACTTGCCAGGGAGGCCCCTGGGCCAGTGCAGTCATACCATGTGAGGGTTTGTGTGCCTGGGAGGTGGTGTTTCCTCCGTTACTTAGGAAGGCGGGGCCATGGCACCAAGTCCTGTGGCTGGCAAATGCAGGGGAGAGAGAGTTTGCAAGGGAGAGGGGGTTTATAGGGGAGAGGGGGTTTGCAGGGGAGAGGGGGTTTGTAGGGGAAGGGGGTTTGCAGGGGAGAGGGGGTTTGTAGGGGAAGGGGGTTTGCAGGGGAGAGGGGGTTTGCAGGGGAGAGGGGGTTTGTAGGGGAGAGGGGGTTTGCAGGGGAGAGGGGGTTTGCAGGGGAGAGGGGGTTTGCAGGGGAGAGGGGGTTTGTAGGGGAAGGGGGTTTGCAGGGGAGAGGGGGTTTGCAGGGGAGAGGGGGTTTGCAGGGGAAGGGGGTTTGTAGGGGAGAGGGGGTTTGCAGGGGAGAGGGGGTTTGCAGGGGAGAGGGGGTTTGCAGGGGAGAGGGGGTTTGCAGGGGAGAGGGGGTTTGCAGGGGAGAGGGGGTTTGTAGGGGAGGGGGGTTTGCAGGGGAGGGGGGTTTGCAGGGGAGAGGGGGTTTGTAGGCGAGAGGGGGTTTGTAGGGGAGAGGGGGTTTGTAGGCGAGAGGGGGTTTGTAGGGGAGGGGGGTTTGCAGGGGAGAGGGGGTTTGTAGGCGAGAGGGGGTTTGTAGGGGAGAGGGGGTTTGTAGGGGAGAGGGGGTTTGTAGGGGAAGGGGGTTTGCAGGGGAGAGGGGGTTTGCAGGAGAGAGGGGGTTTGTAGGGGAGAGGGGGTTTATAGGGGAGAGGGGGTTTGTAGGGGAAGGGGGTTTGCAGGGGAGAGGGGTTTGCAGGGGAGGGGCATTTACAAGGGAGAGGGGTTTGCAGGGAAGAGGGGGTGTGCGCAGGAGGAGCCTGGGCCACTGCATTCCGTACCTGCTTCCTGAGCAAAGGCTGGGCTGATGGCCTATATCCCAGGCACTCTTACCTGCAAGAAGCCAGCTTGAGCGAAATGGTCCTGGAGGCAGCTGCGCCAAGACCTCCTACAGCCTAGTGATGGCCCCTCCAGGATGCCCTGCTAGACAGCCAGAGTCCAGCAAGGGGGCGGACGGAGGGCCTGGACTGGACCCAGACCTCTACTGTAGGCCATGGCCCACATGGGTTGCCCTCCCCCTGACCTTGGCCTCACCTGCTGCCTTCATCTGCAGGACTGGGCTCAGGTCTGCAGGGCTCGGCTGAGCCCATGAGCTTCCAGAGCTAACCCCTGACCACCTCGCAGGCAAGGGGCTGATGTCGGTAGCCCCCATCCTGGAGGGGCAGGTAAGACCCCCGCCAACAACTCGCCCCACCAGTGCCTCCAAAGGCCCCAACCCCTCACTCGTTTGCCCCACCTCCATTGGGCCCCGCCCTCCCTGTCAAGGCACTGCACCCCAGCTGTGGCCCTGCCCCATCTCCATTTGACTCAACCATCTGTCACGGCCCCGCCCCATCTGTTTGCCCCCTCCCATGCTACAGCCCTGCCCACTTCCATTTGGCTCCGCCCACCCTATTTCTATTTGGGCCCACCCTCCCCACCACAGCCCTGCTAGTCTCTACTTGGCTCCACCCTCCTTGCCTCTGGCCCACTCACCTCTTTGGCTCCGCCCTCCCTGCCTCAGCCTCACCCCATCTCTTTGGCTCTGCCCTCCCTGCGTCGGCCCCACCCTCTTTGGCTGCACCCTCCGTGTCTTGGCCCCACCCCATCTCTTTGGCTCCACCCTCCTGCCTTGGCCCCACCCCATATCTGGCCACGCCCTCCCTGCCTCAGCACCATCCCCTTTGACTCCGCCCTCCCTGCCTCGGCCCCACCCCATTCTGGCTCCGCCCTCCTCCCTGGTGCAGGTCACGCGCACCTCCCGCTCTCAGCATGGCACTGCCACACCTCGCCCTCCTGGCTGGCCTTCTGGTGGGAGTCGCCAGCAAGTCCATGGAGAGCATGGTAGGTGCCCCTGTCATGTGTCCATGTGGCTCACACCAGGAAGTCAAGCCAGAGCATCTGTGGAGGGCAGTGGGCCCGTCCCCTAGAGGGATCTAACCCTTCGAGGTTTAGAAGTCGCTGATGTCCCAGGCCCGGAGGTGCTGACCGGGTCCCCTGTTGGGGTCAGAGGGGAGCCCTGAGCTGCCTGCCGGGTGAGCACCTGCTCAGGAGTGGCTGGTTCAGGTGGGGCCCCCACAGCGAGGCGTCCTGGCCCCACTGGGAGCAGCTCAGCCAGCGGCAGTGGCACAGCACGCCCCGAGTTGCTATCAGGGAGCGTGGATCCAGGATGCAGGCTCCAGACTCCAAGGCAGAGTGGGTAGGGGGTGAGGCCCCCTTGCTGACCTGGCTGGGGCAATTGAAGGGCTGCATTTGGGCCCCTCCCTGGCAGTGTGGATTCTCTCCCACACTCCTCAGTCACCCTGGAAGCCCTCACCGTTCATGGCACTCACATCATGAGAAATAGCCCAGCTATGGTCAACACACAAACTGAGCCCCCAGGCCTGTCTGGCCTGCCTGTGGTCAGGGCATGGGCCCTCAAACACACCGTACACACACGCCTGGGCGTGAATTCGTCCCTGAAGCACCAGCCAGGCCCGGACACTTCCTCTGTGGGCCAAACTGGAAACTGCTGATGGAGAGGCGTCCGGAGAACCGCCCCGAACGTCGGGGGTGCTCCTGTGGCCTCCGGGTGCTGCCTCGTGGGTGTGAGGTCTTTGGTCTGGGCGTGGTGCACCTCCCAGGTCTGCTTTACTGTTTCAGGCCCAGGTTTTCCCTGGGGTTGGCCTACATTGGGACCCGCAGGGATGTTTGGTGTGGCCGTGAGCCCCGTCCTCACTCCCAGGCCCACAGGGGACAGAGGGCCACCTCATGCTGACTCCAGAATGGACTGGAACTGTAGGCATTGTGAGTGCTCACATGGCACCATCAGCTGCTGCTCCCGTATGAGCCTGCCTGGTGGGCGTCCTGGAGTTCACTGCTGTGTCCCCTCCAGGCCCAGCTGCCCGAGTGCTGCGTGGATGTGGTGGGCATCAACGCCAGCTGTCCAGGTGCAAGCCTGTGTGGCCCAGGTAAGCTGCTTTGTCCCTAGCAGATTCCAGACTGGCCCCTGAGCCACGGGTGTGTGTGCCCAGGCCCCTCGCCTTGTGACAAGGACAGTGCTCACAGGTGCTGCGGGGCCAGAGGGGTGGACAGGGTGGTGAGGGCTGTGGAGCTTGGGGAAGGACACCTGAGTCTCCCGGGCAGGCAGCCTCGAGCAGCAGCCCTGAGAGGAGGCTGACCCTGCAGAGGGTGGGAGCGGAAGCGTGAAAGGTGCTGGGTGAAGGGTCTGTGGGAGCGGCCCATGACCTCAGCCATTCTCACGGGGAGTCCTAGCTTCAGGGGCCTCTGGCAAAGCCCAAGACAGTTTTGGCTGTCTCTGCTTGGGCAGAGATGCTGCTGGCACCTGGTGGGTGGAGCCAGGGATGCCCATCAACAGCACGCCACCCCTAGAGGACACTGTCAGTGTGCCATGGGCAGGCCCCGTTCGTGGGAGGTTCTGACAGCCAGTGGAGGAGCCAGGGGAGGAGCCAGGGGAGGAGAGGATGGAGTGAGAAGGTGCGAGGGCCACTCCTTGGCAGCCCCTGGGGTGGTCTCCTGGTGGGGCTGAGATGCCCAGACTGTCCCTCCAAGGGCCTTGGCACCCCCATCCTGAGGCCCAGCCCTTCTGGGATGGAAGAACCCAGAGAAGCTGCTCCTAGGGACCCAGGGGCCTCGAGAGGAGGGCGTGGCCAAGATGAACAGTGCAGCAGTCAGTGAAGCTGGGCGTGGAGGTCTGAGGCTGGGTCTGAGTGTGGGTGTGGGGGTCCGAGGCTTGGTATGGGGGTTGGAGGCTGGGCCTGGGGGTCCGAGGGTGGGCGTGGGGGGATCTGAGGCTGGGCCTGGGGGCCTGAGGCTGAACATGGGGTCTGGGAAGGCCGCAGGAAGGCAGTGGTGACATCTGAGGTGTGAGCAGGGAGGAGGAAGAGGGCACTGCTCTGAGGGAGAGTAGAGGGGCTGGGAGGAAGCTGAGCACCTCGGAGCCCCTCATCCTCTGGCGGGGAAGCTGTGGTGGCCACTGCACTCGCACCACATGGCAGCTGGAGTGCTGGGACTGTAGCATCTCCTGGGGGATTCTGTGCCCCAGGCACTGTGTGGGTGCAGGCAGCTATGCAGCGGTCATGGTGCCCATGGAGGGGCCAGGCCAGGGGTCGTGAGGTCCAAGGGCCGAAGTGGCCCCATGCACGGGCACAGGGTGGGAGCCGTCAGGTGCGTGTGGAGAGGTGCCAGGCCTGTGGTGTTGGATGCGCTTCTCCTGTGTGCAACCTGGTCACCTCCACTGGGGGAGGCTTTGGACACTTCTGGGGATGCTGCCACGCTGCTGTCGGGCTCCCTGCCGTGGCCCCCATTGCTTGGCCTTCTGGGGCAGAGGCTCTCAAGTAGACAGAGGGAGCCTCCCTGAGGTCAGCACAAGCCCTGTCGAGGAGACACCGGGAGACCAAGGCCATCCCCAGTGCAGGGAGAGCGCGGGTCCCAGGCGCACTCTCCACTTCGGGTCTCCGTGTGGCCATGGCCTGTTAGCATTCAGCTTAAACACCAGCAAAATCCATGATGAAGGGCGGAGGCACGTGGTCCACCCGTGGCCCGCGCCGGCAGCCACACTGTAGTCAGTATCCAGCGTGTGTCTGTCAGCTCAGGGCTGAATGTTAGAGATGTTTAGAAACTCAGGGTAAGGCGTGCTTCCTGTCCTTAAAGGTGCCCTGGCTGGTGGGCAGGACGGGCTCTTTGTGACGCACAGCAGAAGGGAGGGGTGTGGCTTTGGGTGCAGCATTGGCCTGGGATAGAAATGAGGCCTGGTTCCCCAGGATCCCCCAAGAGAGACCTGGGGAGGGTGCAAGGGTGTGGGGGGTGGCAGGTGGACCAAGGGTCAGGGTCAACTTGGGATAGGAGGCCGTGCTGCTGGGGGGTGGGCCTGTCCCGCCTGGGCTGCGTGAGGGAACATGGCACACAAGGCAGCAGCTCCAGGCACTGCAAGGGGGGGGCCCTGGGGGAGGCTGTGGGGGGTCCCGGGGGAGGTCATGGGGTGGGGGCTGCAGGTGGGGGGTCCTGGGAGGGGCCATGGGGCGGGGGCTGCAGGTGGTGTTCCTGGGGAGGCCATGGGGCGGGGACTGCAGGTGGGGGTCCTGGGAGGGGCCATGGGGCAGGGGCTGCAGGTGGGGGTCCTGGGGGAGGCTGTGGGGGGTCCTGAGGGAGGTCATGGGGCAGGGGCTACAGGTGGGGGTCCTGGGAGGGGCCGTGGGGCAGGGGCTGCAGGTGGGGGTCCTGGGGAGGCCATGGGGTGGGGACTGCAGGTGGGGGTCCTGGGAGGGGCCGTGGGGCAGGGGCTGCAGGTGGGGGTCCTGGGAGGGGCCGTGGGGCAGGGGCTGCAGGTGGGGGTCCTGGGGATGCCATGGGGTGGGAACTGCAGGTGGGGGTCCTGGGAGGGGCCGTGGGGCAGGGGCTGCAGGTGGGGGTCCTGGGGACGCCGTGGGGCAGGGGCTGCAGATGGGGGTCCTGGGGAGGCCATGGGGCAGGGACTGCAGGTGGGGGTCCTGGGGACGCCATGGGGTGGGGGCTGCAGGTGGGGGTCCTGGGGACGCCATGGGGCAGGGGCTGCAGGTGGGGGTCCTGGGGAAGCCATGGGGCGGGGACTGCAGGTGGGGGTCCTGGGGAGGCTGTGGGGCGGGGACTGGGTGGTGGTGGAAGCTGGCCTCCATCCTCCAGTCCTGCAGAGCACAAACCCCCACGTGGGCCTGTTCATTCTGGATGCTGCTGCCCAGTGCTCTCGGGAGTGCGCAGCGCAGAGTGTTCGGGTTGGTGTCCCAGGGCCCTGCCACGCTTGCCAGGGGCATCCTGGTCTGCAGCCTGAGCCCGCCAGGCACGTCCAGAGCACGTTAGTGTTTCAGATGAAATTATCTCACAAACTCAAAATGGAGAATCATTCCCGGGAGACTGAGCTGCTGTGGATTTTGCTTTGGCTGAGGTGCCGGTCCTCTGCCCCGCGCAGGCTGCTACAGGCGCTGGAACGCGGATGGGAGCGCCAGCTGCGTCCGCTGCGGGAATGGAACCCTCCCGGCCTACAACGGCTCTGAGTGCAGAAGCTGTAAGTCTGCCCAGCTGTTCCCCGGGTCTCTGCTTGCAGCCTGGGGAGAAACCCGGGGAGGCTGTCCGTGTCCCCACCTTGCCCTAGAGCCGCTGTGCACTAAGGGAACAGCCCCGGGAGCCCCGCCTCCCTGCGTCCTTTGGCCCACCCGGGACAGCTCTGGTGAGGGCTGCCCGCCCCGACAGCCTCTCGCTTTCACATTTCTGGCCTGAGATTCACTTCAGGGTGTGCATGGGGGTCCCCTGTGGGCTCCGTGCACGCAGGCTTCCCACAACTCTGCTCTCCCACAGTTGCTGGCCGGGGTGCACCGTTCCCCATGAACAGAAGCTCAGGGACCCCCGGGCGGCCACATCCCGGTAAGTCTCTGCAGGGGTCCTGGAGGCTGGGGGCTGTCGGAGCCACCGCCAGTGCAGACCCTGACCACTGACGCGGCCACCGCAGGGTCGGTCTGTACTGCCAAACCGGACCCGAGGGGAGTCTGGCAGCCCCAGGGGCTGGGGTCAGCTGGCGTGGGGATGTGTTGGGGATGTGACAGGTGGAGTATGCTGTCCACATCTGTAAAGGGCCGTAGTTAGGGAGGCCCTCATGGCCACACCATGGGCTCTCAGTTCACACTCACACCTCATGGCCACATCACATACTCAGGTTCACACACCCACACCACACACTCAGGTTCACACACCCACACCACACTCAGGTTCACACTCACACCTCATGGCCACATCACACACTGAGGTTCACACACCCACATCACACACTCAGGTTCACACACCCACACCACACTCAGGTTCACACTCACACCTCATGGCCACATCACACACTCAGGTTCACACACCCACATCACACACTCAGGTTCACACACCCACACCACACTCAGGTTCACACTCACACCTCATGGCCACATCACACACTCAGGTTCACACACCCACATCACACACTCAGGTTCACACACCCACATCACACACTCAGGTTCACACACCCACACCACACTCAGGTTCACACACCTCATGGCCACATCACACACAGGTTCACACACCCACACCGCACTCAGGTTCACACACCTCATGGCCACATCACACACTCAGGTTCACACACCCACACCACACTCAGGTTCACACTCACACCTCATGGCCACATCACACACTCAGGTTCACACACCCACATCACACACTCAGGTTCACACACCCACATCACACACTCAGGTTCACACACCCACACCACACTCAGGTTCACACTCACAGCTCACGGCCACACCACACGCTCTCAGGATCACACTCACACCTCATGGCCACACCACACGCTCAGATTCACACGCCCACACCACACTCTCAGGTTCATGCTCACGGCTTGGTCCTGCCTCTGCCTCACCCAAGCTCACCCCGGCCTGCGGCCACAGTCGCGGGAACCAGGAACAGCAAGTGCTCTGAGGTCTCTGCTAACCATGCCTAGTGGCTTTTCCTGAGACATGGGTGTGGCTGGGCCACGGGTCGTGGTGCCCACCTAGGCAGTTGCAGACCCTCATCCTTCAGCAGCGGACATGCTGGACCTGGGGCCGGGGCAGAGGGCTGTGTTCTGAGAGGGTGAAAACCCTCAATCTTTAGAATGTGGGCCTGGAGCTGGCCTGGGCCCATTGCTGACCTGAGTGGCAGTGTTTTCGGGTAGGGTTGGCCTAGATGGGCAGACCCCCAAGCCTGGCAAACATGCCTGTGTCGGGTTGGGAAGTCCCCTCCCTAGCACCTCACAGCACACCCAGCAGCCATCACCAACTGTCCCGAGCCCTGGGCCAGCAGCCCTGCTCGTCCTGGCCCAGGCAGGTGGAGACAAGTGGGGAGCAGGGGCACCTGCTGCCAGCTCTAGGATCTGCACCACGTGGGGGCCCCAGGGTCTGTGCTGAGCCCTGAGGAACAAACAAGCCTGGGAACCCTGGCTTTCGGGGCAACTGGAATCAGAGAGGCTTTTCCGCAGAGCCTGGCCGGGGCCGGCCCCTGTAATGTGCCCAATGTCCAAACTTGCAGGAAGCTAAGGCCAGGGAGGTCATAACTTTCCCAGACCCCATGGCCAGATGCCCAGGCGTGGCTGACCCTGCAGGGACCACCCACGTCCGCGTGCAGGGCCCTCACCCCCATGGCCGGTCCCACGAGGCTCAGGTGTGTTCGGGGAGCAGGAGTCGACCGTGTGAGGGGCTGCCAGGGCCGGGCGAGGGGTGGGCGGCGTCCTGCTCAGCCGCTCGGCCGCGTGTGTTTGTAGGGGCTCCCCGCGTGGCCGCCTCCCTCTTCCTGGGAACCTTCTTCATCAGCTCCGGCCTCATCCTCTCCGTAGCTGGATTCTTCTACCTCAAGCGCTCCAGTAAACTCCCCAGGGTCTTCTACCGAAGAAACAAAGGTGCCTCACGGACCGCGCACATCCCACGTCCCACGGGAGGGCGCAGGGTGGGCGGGGCCGGCCGTGTTGATGGGCCTGGGACTGTGAGAGGCCGGGAGGGCGCGGGCCTGTCACGTGGGCCTGTCAGGGGCTTTAGGGTCCCGTTGTGAGAACAGCAGTCACTTCCCAGAAACACCCTTGTGTGGATTTGAGGGGTCCCTCCGTGAAGGCGTGGACTCTGCTCGAAGCACTAGGGGGCTTTCCTCGGGGCCCGGAGCCTCCACTGGAGCCCTCCTCGGGCCCAGCATCTCCCTGGGGTCCCTCAGGGCACCAGAGGGGAGGGGAGTAGGGCCAGGTGGCTCTCAGCAGCTTGGACGTGTGGGCTCCTCTGGCAGCCACGGCTCCTCCTTCCCCTCTCCTGGGGTCAGGGCTGGCCAGGCCAGTGCAGGGGCTGCACCCCAGCCTATGCCGTGCTGACACGGTCACCCCTGGCCTGGACACAACCCCTCCCACCGGAGAGGCAGGGTTGTGACTGAGGTGCCCCCAGGCAGGGGCGGGCTTTGAGCAGGGTCCCTGGCACCTGCCCTCATTGTCCCTGCCAGGGAGGGTCCAGTCGGCGGGTCGGACCCCTAGGTGAGCACATGGCCATACTGTCATGGCTGGAGCTGGGGCCTCCTCCAGGCCCCTAGGCTGCCGTGAGACCCCCGGCCACCCCCTCATCCAGCGCTGGTTGCCTTCATGGGCTGTTCTGTCTCCTGGGTCCTCGGAGTTGGAGGCTGGGGCCTCTGCCACTCGGGTTCCCAGAGCCTCCAGTCAGGGGCTGCCGCGCAGCCGTGCACTGAGATACTCCCCACATCCCAGCCTGCACAGCATCTCTGCCTACGGGCACCCTGGAGCAGGGGACGGCTCAGGGCTTGGAGCGCCCTGGTGGCCACGGGACAAGGAGAAGCCAGGTTGGCCATGATGCCACGCCCGCCCCCCGCCCCCCCCACCTGCCATGGAGGCAAATGCCCATGCCCTGGGGCCAAAAGCCACCTCGTGTCTGAGGCTCCTCCTGGGAGGGTGGGAGGGAGCCCTTCCCCTGGGGCCTGGAGTCTAGAGAAACACTTCTCATGAGAGTGGCTTGTACCCTCCGCGGAGGCGGGAAGGTGGATCCGGGGAGGGGAGTCTCACCTGGGGGGCTGGGGAGGCCCCCTCACCCCTGCGTGCACTGGAAGAATGTGGCAAGTTGGTCGGCGCAGCAGGGAGAGGCAGGTGGGACCAGCCTGACCCTCGGCCCTCAACCCGCGGGCTTCTGCTTCCCCTGGACGCCACACGGGGCTGAGGCAGCTTCCTTCTTCCCCGCAGCCCCGGCCCTGCAGCCTGGCGAAGCTGTAAGTAACCTGCGTCGTCCGGGCTGAGCGTCCCCGGCTGCGGGTGCCTGTGCTGGGCCGTCCGCGTCCTCACTGTGCCTTTCTCTCCTTTTCAAGGCCGCAATGATCCCCCCGCCACAGCCCTCAGGTAACGCGGCATCACCTGCCCCGTGGGGCTTCCCGTTCCTGGGCCAGACCCAGGATGCTCTGTGGGTTTGTCCCCAAACACGCTGGCTCTGGACGTCGGCCGCCCCTGCTCAGGTCCCCGGGAGACCCACCCACAAGGCAGGGCCGGGGCCGGATTTGGCCGGCGCCCCCTGCCCGCCTGTGGGAAGAAAGTTGCCCAGGTGCCTCAGCAGGAGACTAAAGGCACCGTCTGTCCCAGCCTAATAAATGACAGTTCTTACAGCAATGACACCAAATCGATACTAGATTCGGTCACATAATCAATTACACAGTCTTAGGAACTCAGTATTCTGGGTGGATCTTTGCTTTGGTGTAGGAACTCGCGCCGGGACACTGTGCCTGCAGTCTCCTGCCTGGCACCCGGGCAGCTTCTTCCCACCGCCACCCCCTTAAACCCCTGTGACTTCCATGCCCTTCCCCGTTCTGAGACATGGGGTCTGCAGGGAAGGACGACCCACCACAGGGCAGACCCCCGAAGCCTGCCCCTCCTCCAAGTCCCAGCTCCGCCAGGACAGGTGCAGCCGGCCTCTGCCAGGCCCTCCTGAGCAGCTGAGAGCAGCCACCCTTCAGCGACACTGGGTCAGGCACACCCAGGGGTCAGCCCGGGTGTGGACCCATTTTATAGGCGAGGCCACAGGCACAGAGAGGCTGAGTGACCACCGCCCCGCAGCTCCAAGACCGACAGGGCTCACCCGGCTCCGTCCGTGTGCAGAGGCCTCTCAGGGGCAGGTGACAGTTCCCTTGATCAAGGCTGGACCTGCCCCGTCCCTAAAGCAGCCCTGTCTGCAGATGTCCAGCCGACCTCACGGTGCCCGAGCACCCTGCGGCTGCAGCTTCAACAGACCTTCAACCTGACAGTCGCAGAGATCAGAACTCCAGAGCCACTGGCAGGAGGCCCCACCCTTCGGAGGCTCCGAGGAGGAGCCTGCTGCCTCCCCAGCGCTGCTGGCTCAGGCATCTGTGCCCCTCTCTGCCCCCCAGTCCCACGGCATCTCCCCCAGGTCTGCCTCTCCTCTCCCCGCCTCCCTCTCAGGAGGGCGCTGGCCATGCATTTAGGGCCTGCCCCGCAGCCCTGGGCGATGGCATCTGAGATCCTGACGTAACCCCGCCTGCAAAGACCCTTCTCATAAAGCCACATTTGAGGTGTCAGGGCCTGCTTGTCCTTTGGGGGTACCTCAGCCCCTGAAGTGTGTAATGGTGAGGAGCCCACACCTCTGCCTTCAGGGTAGGCTGACCCTCATCCAGGCCCTGGGGCCCCGGTGCAAATGAGAGAATGCAGCTGGGCAGGAGCTCTGAGGGTGCCTTAGGGCAGGGACATCGGGGTTCCCACCTGGTCAGAGCCAACAGCCCCGGCTGCCAGTGCCACAGCCGCTCCTGAGAGCCTCTGGTGAGGGCTGAGGCCTGCACTGACCCCGCCTGTCTGACCCCGTTTCAGTACGGAAGCCGCGCTATGTCAGGCGGGAGCGGCCCCTGGACAGGGCCACGGACCCTGCTGCCTTCTCGGTGGAGGCCCGCATCAGCAACGTCTGACCCGGAGGCCGCGACCACGCCATGCGCTTGGCAGCAGGAGCCCGGCACCTGAGAGAGGCCGGCACAGCCCTGGCTCTGAACCCTCCATCTCCCAGCGACAGACGCCGAGGGGACCCGGGCCGCCCCAGCCTCCTTCCCACCACAGCCGCCTGCATCCCTGAGACCCCAGAGCTCTAGATCGAGGCCTTGGGGGGTCCAGGTCTCCCCAGGAGAAGCAGTGAGGCCCCAGCGCCTGCAGCCAAGTTGCCGGCCTGGCTCAGGCAGCCAAAGCTGGGGTGGCCCAGGGGCAGGACTCCAGCACCGCTGCAGCCAGTGGCCCGAGACCCCTTTGAGGCAGTGAGGTTGGTCCTCGGGCCATTCCAGCCATGGCCCAGCCAGTGGGGAGGACGCAGCCTGGGAAGCAGCTGCCTGAGACGTGCCTCCGGGTGCCCTCCCGCGTGGTGAAGACCCCAAGCACACAGTCACCCACTTCCGAGTTAAGCAGAAATTCATTGTACAGAAAAGTCCTCCAGAGCTTGGCAACCCCGCTCAGACCCCTGGGCCTGGCTGATCCTTGCCCACACAGGGCAGGCTCTGGCCGGTGGCAGCGGCTACTGAAGCCCTAGGCCAGTGCCCTCAGTGGTACATCCAACCCCAGGGGCCCCCACTGGTCACTACCTTGTGGACCTGCCAAGGCTGCCCTGATGCTGACTCCCGGGGTACCTCCCAGGCCCTGGCTCTGAGTCCCGGGGTCCTCCCAGGCCCTGGCTCTGAGTCCCGGGGTCCTCCCAGGCCCTGGCTCTGAGTCCCGGGGTCCTCCCAGGCCCTGGCTCTGAGTCCCGGGGTCCTCCCAGGCCCTGGCTCTGAGTCCCGGGGTCCTCCCAGGCCGTGGCTCTGAGTCCCGGGGTCCTCCCAGGCTCTGATGCTGAGTCCCGGGTACCTCCCAGGCTCTGGCACCACGTCTCGGGGTCCCTCCCAGGCTCTGGCGCTGCCCCTGTGCGTCTCGGGCTGTGCTGGTGGCAGGTGACCCCGGGGTTCCTGGGAGAAAGGCGCTTAACAGGCTCGGGCTTGGTCATGGGTCCCGGATGCCCTGCAGTGACCAGCACGTCTACTTTAGCACCGGGTCCACCTCTGAGGGGCGGCCTGGCCACCAGGGCTCCGTGCTTTTCCTGCAGAATGCACTGTGGGTGCTCTGATGGTCCCCGGGACCTCGCCAGCAGGAACGTGGGGGCACGGGCTGCTCATATAAAGTCGGCCTTACCCAGGCTGTTTTCTGAGCTGTTCTCTCCCTCAGCCTTGTCTCTGCCCCAAAGATCCTCTGCTCTCTAAGGGTGGGGGAGCGGCAAAGCCCTCACCAGGCTGGCCCCACATACTCTGCCACCTTGTACTGGGGACAGGGAGGCAGGGCGGGGGTGAAGGGGAGTCCAGGAGCCCCCACTTGCTGCCTGGTTGGGGCTCTGAGAGCCACGAGCACAGGGTGACCCCCCTGACCCCTGCACATTTTCCCCCACAGATCCATTCCCCAAATGCAGCCTGTGCAGTGGGATCTGTGGCCCCAACCCCCCAGCTTGGCCCTGAGGCGGGGGAGAGCGTGGGTGTGCGTGCATTTCTCTAGGCCGGCCGGGGCTTCAGGAGGACTGCAGTTGGGGCCATTTGGGGAGCAGGAGCCCCGACCACCCCGAGCCCAACACAGCAATCGCTCCTCAGCTCTTTGAGGGGCCGCAGTGTGGGGACGTTTGCTGACAGTGATAGGCCTGGCCAGAGAGGGCTGAGCTGGCGCAGGACAGGCCCACGAGGGGCAGAGGGCCTGGCACTAGGATGCCAGAGCGCTGTGCCTGTCCCCATCACTGCAACAGGAACGTGACTGCTGCAGGGCCGTGTCCTTAGACACCTGTGTCCCCCATCCCTGAGGACACCCGGCCCAAGGTCTGCAGCCAGGTGGCACTGGGGAACATCCACTGCCCTGGGCCCAGGCGGGTCACCTGGTCCTGGGGAGAAAGGGGGACTGGCCAGTGTAAGGCCACTGACCCAGCACTGATGGCCCCACCTGAGGCCCTGGGCCACACGCCTGTGATTTGGGAACCCCCCGACTCCTCACGTGGGGAAGGAGAGGGACCGAGATGGGGTGGAGGGAGAGTCCACGTGCCCCTGGAAACTTGAGTCCTGCGTTTGCACCAGGCCAGGTGTGTGGTTTGGAGGATAAAATCGGAAACAGCAGGTCCAGCAGGCAGGCTCTGGGGGCCGGGCCGGGCAGAGGGGCACCGTCCCAACCCACTCTACGAGCAGCAGGCAGGCTCTGGAGGCGCGGCTGGGCTGGGCAGAGGGGCACCGTCCCAACCCACTCTACGAGCAGCACCCGCAAGCCCTACCTCTCCTCCCACCCAGTGGCCCAAACCAGAAACCCAGAGTCATCCTGCCACCTCCACACGCCCCCGCTTCACAGCCCCCCTCGGCCCCACCTGCCCATTCCATCTCAATTGGCCCTGCTGGGCAGCACGTGGTCAGCCAGGACCTGCGGTGGCGCGGGGCACACCCTCCTCACTGGGCACAGGAGGACGCACCGGCTGGGCCTCCTGCCAGAGTGGACGCTGAGCCAGGCTGCGGGCCGGCCCCACACTGGAGATGAGTGACTGTCAGGGGTAACACTAGACCCAAGTCATGTCCCAGAGCCCGCCTGTCCCATCCCTGCTCCCCACACCGGCCTCCCCTGCACGGCTGGTCCAGCCCCGGAGCCAGCAGAGTGGCTGCACTTGAGCCAATGGTCCAGCGTGCAGCGGGGTGGGCGGGGCAGGGCCAGAGCAGCCCAGACCTGGAAGGCCCCTCCCCCACCAGCCACACCGTATTCCCAGGCCTGGCAGCACCGGGTCTGACCCGTAACCCAGGGGCCTGGTGGGAAGTGGAGGGAAAGGAGTCCCTGAGAGGGCGTGAGGAGACCAGAAGTGAAGGAGATGGGGGTCAGGTGCACACCAGCATCCACACGCATCGCACACACGCTCAGCCTCCTGCTCACTGGCCGGGACAGAAGGGACCAGGTGGGCTCACCCTCTGCCCTGGACACAGCTGGCCAAGCTGCTCTGCAGTCCCCACAAGCCTCCCAAGAGCCCAGCACCCTGGCCCCTGCGTGGTCTGGGCTGGGAGGAGGGAGGCCTGGCCGGGCCCCGAGACGGCACGTTCCTCCGGCCTTCCCTCACCTTCGCCTCAGGCACGAGTGTCAGCCGGGAACCCAGAGTGACCTCAGTGCCCAGATATTCCCAGGAGCTGTTGGGAGGATGTTCCCAGAGCAGCGGGGACCTGGGCCCTTCCTGGAGCAGCATGTGACCCCGAGTCACAACCTCAGGAAGCAGGAGGCTCCAGCAAGCACATTCCAGGCTGGGTCTCACTGTGGCTCCCTGCACAGGGCCCCTCACAGAGCTCCCATCCCTCCCTCTCTGGACCTCCATGCCTTGCTGAGACCCCCCCATCTTCCACCCCAGCCCTCACCCCCCTCTCTGAGCATCTGCCCCTGCTGTCCCTGGTCTGAGCACCCAAATCCCCCCACGAGCTCCCACACCCCTGCTGAGCCCCACCCTCTCCCATGCTGGACCCCTACCCCCTGCTGAGGCCCTCAGCCCCCACAGAGAGCCCTCCTGGAACTGGCAGGGGCCCACCCTCCCTTCCTGAGCCCAGGCCCCTGTCCTCCTCCATGGGGCCTTGCCCGCTCCCCTCTGCAGTCACGGTTCCCACTGTCCAGTGTCCCTTGGGCTCCAAGATGCCCGGGGCAGCACTGGGGGAGCCTCTGGGTCCCCACTGAGGGGTCAGCAGGCACCTGTAGGGGAAGTTGCCTGAGGCCAGCCTGTGGGATGTCCCCACCAGCTCTCCCACCAGGGTGGGCCC
Source organism: Saguinus oedipus (assembly GCA_031835075.1). NCBI lineage: Eukaryota > Metazoa > Chordata > Mammalia > Primates > Cebidae > Saguinus > Saguinus oedipus. The sequence continues at coordinate 38,985,739 of CM063175.1, read as the reverse complement.
TGAACTCCCAGCCCACCAAGAGCGACACGCCCCAGACCTGTGTGGGGCCCTCACGGTGGGGGTGGGGCCATGGCACCGGGTCTGACCTGCCCTTGTATGGGGTCCACTGGGCCTGCTGGGGGACAGCTGCCTCCATGACGCGGGGAGCTGGTGGCTGGACGGCCTGGGGGTGCAGCTCAGTCTACGCCGGGCCCTCAAGAGCATGGCAGTGTGTGCATTGTGGGTGCAGTCCAGGCCACTGGCTGCCCCTCCAGGCCCCCCCCACCCTCCATCCCAGCCCTGCTGGCCTCAGCCCCCAGACTCTCACCAGCTCCAGCCCTGGTCTTTGCACAGACCAGTCCTGTAGTGTGCTGTGGCGTGTGAACAGAGCACAGGTGAGTGTGTGTGAACTGGGGCATGAGAGTGACAGTGTGTGAGAGCATGTGACACGGGCATGAGCGTGTGAGGTGTGTGTGAGCATGTGACAGGCGTGTGTGACCGTGTGACACTGAGGGGCATGTGTGAGCGTGTGACCGGGGCATGTGTGTGTGATGGGTGTGTGAGAGCATGTGATGGGTGTGTGGCGTGTGAAAGCATGTGACAGGTGTGTGAGAGCATGTGACAGGTGTGAGCGTGACGGGTGAGCGTGTGACAGGCATGTGAGCATGACGGGTGTGTATGTGAGCATGTGACAGGCATGTGTGTGAGCATGACGGGCACGTGTGTGAGCATGTGACACAGGCATGTGTGTGTGAACGTGTGACAGGCACGAGAGAGACACGGGCGTGTGTCAGTGTGTGACACTGAGGGGCATGTGTGAGTGGACTCAGCCTCGTGTTAGTGTTGGACATGGCTATGTGTGATGGTGTGACACGGGTGTGTGGGTGTGTGGACACGGGGCACACGTGTGTGGACATGGCCATGTTGAGAGCAGGCGTGTGTGTGTGTGGATGAGGCAGGTCAGTACATGGGTGGGTGTGAGCAGCGAAGTGGCAGGAATGGCTGAGGGCAGACAGCAGTGACCCCAGGGCCAGGGCAGGCTGGGCTGAGGTTGTGGGGGGCTCGGGGAAGGTCTCTGCTGGGAGGCCCACCCAGGAGCTCAGGGCCCCCTGGACCTGAACCTGGGTGGGCAGCTCCCAGAGGTTGCTCCGGGCTCCTGGGGCCAGAGTGGGAGAGGGCTTAGTCCACACCCCAGCCCGGACCTGCCCAGGCTGCCGAGGCCATGCCGACCCCACCAGGCTCCGACCCTCACCCCTCACTCACTGCCCTCCAGCCACCTCTGCCTGGCCCATCAAGATGGGGACGAAGCCAGCCAATCCCTGCGGCCACACCCTCGGCTGGCACAACCCACAGGGTATAAATAGACCTGCCTGGGATCCCACACCCGGCAACTCACACCTGCCTCCGAGCAGAGCTCTGCCCTGCACATTCCCTGTGCCCGCCTGTCTGGGACAGAGCAGAAGCCACCAGCAGAGCTGCTGGCAGCCGGCCTGGGAGGGTTACCTGCCAGGTGGAGCGCAGGCTGCCTGGAGGAGAGGAAGCAGATGCTGGGGGGCAGGGCAGCCCCAGGCCCTGGAGCCCCACTGTGCCCGGCGAGGAAGACCATGCCCACAACCCACTGACCCCCAGCTGCCAGGTAAGGCCAACACAGCCCACGCTCACCCCTCACCTGCACAGGCTCAAGGTGGGGCCCCACCATGGAGGGGTGGGGCCTGGGGCCAAGGAACCGGTTCTGTGGGGTGCTCAGGCTACAGAGGACACTCCCCAGGTCCTGGTGCCCGGGGCACTCACGACCTCACAGTGATGGTGCATGACTCAGGTGGTCACAGTGGCCTGTGTCATCCCACCGGCCTGCCTGGGACTCACTGGCAAGTCAGGGGTGGGGCAGGGCAGTGTCAGGAGGCACGTCACAGGGACGCACAGTCAGCTCCTCGAGGCCTGCTGTCACCCCTTGCCCCTTCCCTCCAGGTGGGACACCTGTGGCCTGAGCCACCAGGGCCAGACAGTTCTGTGGCTCCTTACAGCGAAGCCTGGGTGCAGGGGAGGGGCAGGAGGCAGAGTAGGGCCCCAGGTCAGCTGAGATGCCCACCTGAGCCAGGTCAGGGGCACAGTCGCATCCCCACGACCCCTGCCATGAGGTGGGAGTGGGTCAGGGAGAAGAAATGCATCCTGGGTGGCTGGGGAGGGTGTCCTGACCGTCAGGCCCAAAGGGAATGGCTGTGCTAGTCCAAGTCCCCACCCCCCCGTGCCCATCAGACCCTCAGCAGCCAGACAGGCCGGCCCCGAAGGCCCCAGACTGTGGCCTTCCTCAGGCACTAACCCGTGCCTGGGCCCTCCCTGTCTTCCTGAAGCCCCTGGGTCTCAGCTCGGCCCCCAGACCCAGAGACTCCCACATCCCACCCTCACACAGCTGCCTGCAAATCGGGCCTGCACCACCCAAGCCAGGCACCCATCCTGGGATCTGAGTTCAAACTCACTTCACCTAACCTGGAGTCCCCGACCTGCCTGAGAGCCACATCTGCTGAGGCCCAGGGGCTGCTGACTCCCTTGGGGTGGCCCTGGCTGAGTCTCCCATGATCTGGGCAGCCTTTTCCACATTGTGGTATGTGCGAGTCCCCTGACGTGGACCCTGTGGTGTCTGTGAGTCCCGTGACGTGGGACCTGTGGCATCTGTGAGTCCCCTGATGTGGACCCTGTGGCGTCTGTGAGTCCCGTGATGTGGGCCCTGTGGTGTGTGAGTCCCGTGACGTGGGCCCTGTGCGTGTGTGTCCCGTGACGTGGACCCTGTGGTGTCTGTGAGTCCCGTGAGGTGGGCCCTGTGGCGTGTGTGTCCCGTGATGTGGGCCCTGTAGAGTGAGTCCTGTGATGTGGGCCGTGTGGCATCTGTGAGTCCCATGACATGGGCCCTGTGGCGTGAGTCCCGTGACATGGGCCCAGCCTTGCATAAACAGTGGCGACTGTGGTCCGTCACCCTTACCATGATTTCTGCCCAGGCAGCAGGGCCAGGTGGGGCAAGGCCAGCAAGAAGTGCCTGCCGAATGGTCAGTGAGACTTCCATGCACATGGCCAGCATTCCCGGGGTAGGCTCACCGCTGCAGCAGCCATGTGATGACAGGTGGTGAGGGCTGGATCACGCTTGGGGCAGAATGACCTCCAGGGGCACTGGAGGAACTTTCTCTAGGAGTGCACGGGGAACAGAGCCCTTCCCTGAGATCTCTGGGGCTGGTGCTGGGCAAAAGAGGAGAGGGGGAGACAGAAGACCACCAGAAGAGGCAGCCTGTGGTTGCTCACCACGATCTTTGTCCCACAGCTCAGAGACGTGTCCTCAGGCCAGCAAGTGTGGCACACAGCTGTACCACCCCCCTGCCGGAGCAGCTCCACAGCCTCCATGCCCCGGTCCCCCAGCTCGGCCGGCAGCCCCCGGTCCCCTGGCACCCCCGGCTTGGCCGGCAGCCCCCGCTCCCCTGGCACCCCCGGCTCGGAGAAAGTGGCCTCTCCCCTGGAGTGCTCCATCTGCTTCTCAGGCTATGACAACATCTTCAAGACACCCAAGGAGCTCTCCTGCACCCACGTCTTCTGCCTGGAGTGCCTGGCCCGGCTGGTGGCTGCTCAGCCCGAGGGCGGCCCCGGTGGTGAGGCTGTGCCTTGCCCCTTCTGCAGGCAGCCCACGGCCGTGCCACCTGCCGGAGCCCCCGCTTTGCGCACCAGCCGCCAGCTGCAGGCCCGGATGCCAGTGCATCTGCGGCGCGAGGAGCCCGTGTGGCTGGAGGGCACCAAGCTGTGCTGCCAGCCGCCACCTGCCACGCCTGGCCGCAAGCCTGGCTTTGTATGTGTGGACGTGGGCCTGAGCAAGCCTGCCGAGCTCCCCGAACCCGTGCCCGCCCGGGACCCTGCCCCCCACCGGGGCCGCCTGGCCCGCTGCTGGGCCCGCTGCAGGGACTGGAGGCGCATGGCGCTGGTCTCCGCCCTGCTGCTGGTGCTCTTCTGCGTGGCGCTCTGGCCGGTGCAGTGCGCCCTCAAAACGGGGAACTTGCGCTGCCTGCCCCCGACCCCCCGACCGCCCCCCACCACGGCCGCCTTCCCCCTCGGGCCTCTGACTGGCAACTAGGGTCACCAGCTTTGCCCTCAAAACGGGGAACCTGCGCTGCCTGCCCCCGACCCCCCGACCCCCACCCCACCACAGCCGCCTTCCCCCTCAGGCCTCTGACTGGCAACTAGGGTCACCAGCTTTGCCCAGGGCAACCATGAGTGGGTCCCCCACCGGGGGACAGTGGCGCAGCAGCCACTGGAAGTCTGTCCCTGAGGACCCGAAAGGAGCCCAGCATGTCTGAGGATTCCACTTGGGCCCCGCCAAGTCCAAGCGCCATTTAGCTTGTTCACCCCTCAGTGTCCAGACTAGGCCCTGATGGCGTGGGTGGATGAGGGGGTCTCCAAAGCCTCCCAGAACCGCAGGCTCCCACAGGCCACAGAGACCACCCGCAGCTCCTGTTATGCAGATGGGGAAGGGCCCAGGAGGGAAGCCGGCCAGCACTCCATGTCCATGCACACAGAATCGCCTGCCAGGGGAGGGAGGGAGGGGCCCGCCATGCCCTGGCTCACGCTCATGTTTCACCCCCGGGTCCTCCCCAGGCCTTCTTCAGGTGGGGCCGGTCCCTGCCGCTGGGTAGGGGTGCTGGTCTTGCCCTCTGACTGGAGGGACGGGGGTCAGGGCAAGGCCCCAATGCAAGATAACCACGGAAACTTCCAGCTGCCCCCCAACCCTTGTGAACTGTAGGTTTTTAAATAAATGATTTGTATCCATCTTCTTTAAAAGGGCCTCACCCTGTGTGCCCCTGCCCCAGCCTCAACCGAGATTAGACCCCAACTGGATCAGACTCCCAGCAGCCACTGGGACAGTTCGGCCCAGGTTTCTAGGGATCCAGCTCCCAGCCCCTCTGGCTGTGGACAGGCTGTGGGTCTCTGGAGTTGTCTGGCACCTCAGCAGTGTGAGGCTCCCCATGGAGACGGGGAGAGCCCGGGGCACCTGGGGCAGGCCAGGCAGCACCAGGGGGAGGACTTCAGCTCAACCCAGAGCCCAGTGGCTGACAAAGGGAGCCTTTCTCTTCCCCCATCCCCTACCACCATGGCCATATTAGACTGCATCTCCAGGAAGTCATGCCCCATGGCCCTGGTAGGGTCCCTGACTAGAGAACCCCAGAACGTGTGACCCCTGTGGGAACCCAGGCATAAGGGTCCCCAGAAGCAGAGGTAGGAACAGCCAGCGTCCAGCCTCCGGATCTGCAGCCCCCCCACAGGCCAGCCTCGCTACAGAAGAGGCAGAATGCAGCTTCACAAGGGCTGGGCAGGAGGCTCACCAACCCGGGCCCTACCTTGTCTGCAATAAGCCCCGGGAATCCCGCACCACCAGGCCGGCGCGGCCAGGAGAGCCCAGGCCGGTTCCAGCTCAAGCAGGTCTCACACCCCTGACCTCAGAGCTCAGGTACTTCCTGCTCCAACCAGCTGGGCCTCTGGCCAGGGGTGGGAGGGGCTCGGGAAGGCCCCACAGAAGCTGAGTCCAGCTGTGGGGACCCACACCCACCCTTGCCCCCAGGCCCCAATGAAGACACAGAACGGAGAACACAGCACTTTACTGGAAGGCCGCAAAGCCACTGGCCACCTGGTGACGTGGGGATGCAAGCACGGGCCACGGAAGTGACGTCACTCTGTGGCACAGACCCACGCCCTTGTCACCAGCAGGGCCACGGGAGTGACGTCACTCTGGCACAGACCCACGCCCTTGTCACCGGCAGGGCCAGACGCCTGACGCTGCACAGGTGGTCACAGGAGCATGTCACGCACACCTCACTCTACAAACATCCACCCTGTGACTGCTGGGGCCGAGTCTCCACCGGGGCCACGCCCCGCACCACGGGAGCAGGCAGGGCCCGCAGACCGGTGTCCTGGCCGCTCAGACCCGCACTGAGTGGCTGAGCTAGTGGTGCACACGAGGTCACACGTGGTCACCCGTGGGCTTCGCAGCCGCCACTCCCTCTGCCGCCCCGGGCCTCCCTGAGCTGGGGACGAGCTGTGGCTCCGTCCTGGACGCAGTCCCGACCCGCAGCTCCCGCCCCCTGCGGGCGCGGCCAGGCCGGGCGTTCCCTGTGGCTACTCCGCAGGTTCGCATCCCCGCCGTCCCAGGGCTTCCGCCTCCGCGCGGAGCAGCGGCTCAGCCCTGCGCCCCGCACACCCCTAGTCCCTCCCGGAGGACCCCGGCCCGTTCCCAGCGCCCCACTCACACCGCGGGCGCCCGTGGAGACGCTGGCCGGGGCTGCAACCCTATTCGCTGGGGGTGGCGCCCACGTTTTGGTTCTCGCGCTCCGGCGGCGCCACGGGCTGGGGGGAGGGGCCGCCGGTCACCATGGCGACGCCGCGAGGCCCCGCCCCGCGCTGCCCCGCCCCGCGCAGGCCCCGCCCCCACCTGCCCGCGCAGGCGCAGTTGCTCGCCCTGGATGTACCGCCGCAGCGCCAGGTACGCGAACCTGTTTTGCGCCTGTGTCTGCACCAGCCCGGACAGCTGCGGCCGAACAGCTGCATCGTCTTCGGGACGTCGATGTCGCAGTCCAGCCTTCTGGACACGCGCGCTCAGGGCGGGGCTACGGCTGAGGGGCGGGGCCTGCAGGCAGAGGCGGGGCTACGGCCGAGGGGCGGGGTCGGCGGGCAGAGGTGGGGACGCCCTGAAGGGTGGGTTGTAGCCGGGCCCGGGAGGGGCGCTCCCGGGGAGGAGCGGCTCACCCTGTCTGCGGGTGACGTCCACCAGGATGCGGATCACGGTGATGGTGCCGGTGCGTCCGGGGCCCGCGCTGAGGACAAACCAGGCGGCCGTTGATGAGAGTGGGGGGCGGGGCCGCCCCACCTGATGGCTCCGCCCGCAACGTCCTTCGTGGCCCCGCCGCCCCCGCACCTGCACGGCCCGCGTGGCCCTCCCCGCCGCACCTGCACCTGCCGTGCACCACCACCGGCCCGGCCCCCGGCTCGCTGCTCTGGGCCCGGTTCCCCTCGTCCAGGAAGCCGAGGACGCCGTGGTCCTGCCAGCTGAAGATGCTGCACTGCGCGGAGGCTCCTCCTGGGCGGGGCAGGCGGCCAGTGCGACCCCCGGTGGGAGGGGCTGGGGGGAGAGGCTGAGGCACAACAGGGTTTGTCTGGGATGCCCAGGTGGAGGGGCTGCAGGGGCCAAGGCGAGCAGGAGGAGGGAGGAAACGGGGAGGGGGGCGCCGAGATGGCCCCCACCCCCGTGGCTAAGGCGCCTGGAGAAGGAAGAGGGAGCTGGACGGGGCGGGGGTGGGGAGGAGCAGGCTGTGGGGACAGTGATTTTGTAAGGAAGAACGAAATGTGAGGACTCCATGGGGACCTGTGTAGGGCTGAGGGCCCCACGGGGTCGTGGGGTGAGCCTTATGCTGTGCTGAGGGCCCCACAGGGCCGTGGGGTGAGCCTTATGCTGTGCTGAGGTGCAGGATCCGAGAAATAAAGAGACGGGACACAGAAGTACAAGGAAAACGCAGCTGGGCTCAGGGGACCACGCCACCTCTGAGCGGAGTCTGGGGAGGCCCCGAACGTTCAGAAGCCTGAGTGTTTATTGTGTATAGGTTAGGGGGCAGGGCAGGGAGTGAAGTCATCTTTAAGGACAGTGATAGGGTCGTGAGCAATAAAACAAGGGGTCCACCCCCATTAGGTCACCTAGGCCAGGAGGTGGACAGTGCACAGCAAGGGGTCCATTCCCATGAAGGTAAGGGCCGTGTGCAGTAAGGGGTCCACCCCCATTAGGTCACCGAGGCTTGAAGGTGGGCCGTGCGCAGTGAAGAGGGTGCAGTGTGCAATACTTCTATCTATGGGCAAACTACTTCCAGGAAGATTTATAGGACAGTGAAGAGGGTGCAGTGTGCAATACTTCTATCTATGGGCAAACTACTTCCAGGAAGATTTATAGGACAGTGAAGAGGGTGCAGTGTGCAATACTTCTATCTATGGGCAAACTACTTCCAGGAACATTTATAGGATGCTTTAGGTCACACAGCAGTGACAGAGCTGTCAAGGTTACCGCCACCTTCTGGCAGCTCCAATGAATTCTATAGGAAGATGCTTTTCGAGCAGCACAGTAGCAAGAGCTGATAAAGTTCACAGTCACCAAGATGGATTGCCGGTCTGAGGGCAGCCTTCACCAAGAACTGGAGCAAGGTCCTACAGCTCCTTTATCAGGAGGAGTGGCTCTCATCCCAAGCCTGTTCACAGTCACCAAGGTGGGTTGCCGGTCTGCGGGCAGCCTTCACCAAGAACTGGAGCACGGTCCTACAGCTCCTTTATCAGGAGGAGTGGCTCTCATCCCAAGCCTGCCACACAGCGGGTATCTTTATGACACTGAACGCTGCCGCCTGGGCCGTGGATTCTTGTCCTGGTATAACTGTTTTCCCTTAAATCATGCTCTGCACTGTGTCTGCTCTGGGCATTCCTTCGATTATAAACTACTTATTCCTTAATTCATGCTCTGTCCTGTGTCCACTCTCGGTATTCCTCCAATTATGAGCTAAGATATAATTATATATGTGGGGAAATATTCTTTTTTTTTTTTTTTGAGACGGAGTTTCGCTCTTGTTACCCAGGCTGGAGTGCAATGGCGCGACCTCGGCTCACCGCAACCTCCGCCTCCCGGGTTCAGGCAATTCTCCTGCCTCAGCCTCCTGAGTAGCTGGGATTACAGGCACGTGCCACCATGCCCAGCTAATTTTTTGTATTTTTAGTAGAGACGGGGTTTCACCTTGTTGACCAGGATGGTCTCGATCTCTTGACCTCTTGATCCACCCGTCTCGGCCTCCCAAAGTGCTGGGATTACAGGCTTGAGCCACCGTGCCCGGCAGGGAAATATTCTTTAGGCACTCATACTATCAACTATTATATGATTACATATAGAGGATTATATAAAGGGATTCGTCAAGCCCTAATTCTATAAACTAATATATGATTATAAAAGGAAATAGCCGAGTAGTGACACTATAAAGTGAGATATTCCTCAAGCCCTCACTGTGCCAGGGTTCTGCTTGGCTCTCATTCCTCAGTGCCTATATGGGGGGTCACCGACAACCTGCAGGCCCCCCCCACTGGGCGGGCTGGGGGGAGAAGGAGGTAATCTACCCGGGACAGAAGTGGGCGCCGCTGGCGTACAACAGACCAAAGCTGCAGTTTGAAGAGGTGTAGTAAGGAGCAGCCGCTCGCCCAGGACTGAGAATGTGGCCACCTCAGTGACCCATGCCCAGGCCTGGAGTGTGCCTTCTGGGTTGAAGGATGTGGAGGCCCCCGAAGGAAGTGGGGTTAGATGCAGCCAGGCGTTGGGGTCTCCCAGTGCAGGCCCACAGTGGGCATGCTCCACGGCTGCCAGGCTCACCAGGCCCGGCTGCCACACCTGCAGCTCCCACACACAGTCGCCCTTGGCCTGGCAGCTCCCAGGTTATGCACACACGCTCAGCCAGACTCCTGGCTGCCATGCAGCTCGGGCCAGTACCAGAAACAATTATTCTGGGGAGAATGCTTTGCATCAGCCTCCCTGGCAGCCCCCGGCGCCTCCCCCCACCCCGTGCCCTGTAGAGACACAGGCATGTGCATGCAGCCACGGGGCTCTCTGGGACGCTCCCCAGTCCCACGACTTCCCACAGGCTCCTTGGCCTGGGTGGGAAGGGTCTCAGGCAGCTGAAGTGCTCAGGGTGGGATGGGCACTGGTGTGCCCGCTGGCACCTCGCCCCTACCCGGCCTCACTCCATCTCCCTGGTGGTCATGAAGATGACACGTGTTCTCCTGGTGCACCATGGCCCAGAAAGCACCCACCATGGCCTACAGACAGCCCTGCGTGGCAGTGTACACCCGGCCACGCCACGGCCTGGCTCCTCCTCAGGGTCAGTCTGAAAAGGGGTAAGGTCACCTGCCGCTGGTTCCAGAGGACAAACTAGTCCATGCAAAGGATACGCAAAGGAGCCCTGGCGGCTCACAATTCTCACACTCCAGGCCTGCAAGGGGCTAAGGACCAATGCCTATCCAGCCTCTCCGAGACCCCTTGCGGACTGCCGCCCACTGCCTCCCCGGAGACCCTGGTTCTTCCTGGGCCCCCCAGGAACCATGGGCCCAGGCCCGCCTCCCACGCACACCCACCCTGATGTAGCTGGCATTGAGGTCATCGGTTCCAGGCCTGCTGTCATCACGTTGAGCAGGATGACTCAGGTGGTGTCAGCTGGGAAGGGAGGTGCCGCTCAGGTCTCCAGGGCGGAGCTCATGGGCCCCACCCTGCCTCTTTGCCCACGGACCCCATTGAGAGCAGAGATGAGGGATCCCGGGTGTGTAAGAGGGAGCCTCAGGTCAGTGGTGACAGAGGCACGGCCTCCCCCCACCTCCCCCAGGCCCGATGGACGAAGCCCTGCCCTTCACCCTCACAGGGAAGGGTGTTCTTGTAGCAATTCTTGGGCTTGTTCTCCACCCACTGTCCCTCCTCCTGAGAGTACAGGAACCCGCATTCCTTCTGCTGCAGCATCTGAATGTGATGGAGCCTACGGCCTCAGCCCGTCCCCAGACCCTAGATGCCCACCCCAGCCCTAGATGCCCACCCTAACCCTAGATGCCCATCCCAGACCCTAGATGCCCACCCCAGCCCTAGATGCCCACCCTAACCCTAGATGCCCACTCCCAGACCCTAGATGCCCACCCCAGCCCTAGATGCCCATCCCAGACCCTAGGTGCCCACCCCCAGCCCATCCCGGACCCTAGGTGCCCACCCCAGCCAATCCCGGACCCTAGATGCCCACCCCCAGCCTATCCTGGACCCTGTGCTCCTCTCAGGCACTTGCCCCAGCCCCAGGGAACAGGGTCTGAGGGTGGCAGCCATCAGGGTGCACCTTGAACCCCTCCCCGAAGCCCTTCCTGGCCTTTCTGCTGGCATCGGTGGCCCTGCTGAGCTCCTGTACATGGCTCTCGAGGCTCCAAGCACTGATCTTTGTGGCCTTGAGGGGCTGCCACAGAGAGGCCCATGTCCAAGCTGTGGGGGACCCAGGGCCCTGCAGACCCCACCACAACCCCCAGGGCCCCGAGGACCCCCCCCACCACACCCCCCCAGTCCAGAAGACCCCAACACACCACCCCCAAGGACAGCTGCCCCAACCCCCACACCCCTCCACCTACCCCCCTGCCCAGGGACCTACACCCTCATCAGGTCACGGAGGTCGCCGTCATGCGACACTTGGAGGGGCTTGCAGGTTCTCCTTCACTTGGCCATTTAGGTGCCTAGGGGTTCCCCTGGCTGGTGGTCAATCCCCAGCTGCTTTCCCCTCATTCACATCGCCCCTGGAGGTCAGGGCCGCCCTGCCCTGGGACCCCGTGAGTTCACATATGGGTAACCCCCCTTCTGGGCTCTGAGGAAGAACTAAGGACCCAGGTCCCCCTCTGGACCACGGCTCTGGTGCTGGGGAGGGGCCTACCTGCTTTAGGTGCGTGACGGCCCCGCCTTCTCCACCATCAGACTCTTCCTGCAGCGCTCCCCCGGGTCCCCGAGGGTGTCAAAGCACTCCCTGCCTCCCAGGTCGAACTTCCCGTCTGGCTTCGGGGTGGCGGTGAGGGGCCTGGCCAAGGTCACCTGCCCTTCCCAGGGGCCCCCGCGGCCTCCGCCCTCTCCCACCTGGAATCAAATCATGATGTGGGCGACCCGCGGCTGGCGCTCCATGCCCTGCGCCTTGTCCTGTTCCTGCGCCAGCACCGGCACCGGCAGCATGAAGTCCCCAGGCTTGCTCTGAATCTCTCGCACCAGGAAGCTGCCCGGCGGCCCTTCTCCCGCAGCAGCTTCTCGGCCTCCTTGCCAGACCACCTGGCAGGGCATGGGGGAGCACAGGTGAGACTGGAGGCCATGGCCTGGCCAGGTGAGGGGCAGAGACCCACATGGATGGGGCGAAAGGCTCGGGCAGACGCACGCGGACCTTGGAGGTCCAGGCAGCACCCCCATCCAGGCCCCCTGCTGCTCTGCCCGCCTCCCTGGCCCTCACCCAGTCCAGGAGCCGGCGGGCTCTGCAGGGGCAGGCACCAGCCACCAGGTGGCAGCCTCGTCCTCAGCAAGGAGGGGCCCAGCAGCCACCCCGGACCAGGCCTCCTTCCCTGCAGATGCAGCCCCTACAGCAGGGAAACCAAGGCTGGAGGGACCAGCTCCGCCCAGGGCACTACCCAGGAGGGCAGGGATGAGGCCAGGGCAGGATCCGGCTCCCCAAGTCACCCCGGCCTCCAGTGCCTAAGACCTGCAGGGAGGAGGCCCCGGGCCTCCACCTGGATCTCAGACTTCCAGCCTCCGAAGGAGGGGAGGGTGCGCCTGCCTGCCCAGCTTACCGTCCTCTCAGCAGCCCCGCCGACTGGCAGGGTCTCATCCCCCGGAGGGCAGAAGCTGTTCCACGCACTGTGGCTCCGAGGTCTGTCAACGCCTGAATTGAGAGGAGCAACTCAGTAGAGGGCTGGGGGCGGGTGCGCAGGGAGGGGGCGAGGCTGACGGGGCCTGTGTGGCCCCTGGGAGCCAGGCTCCGTGTCTCAGGGCAGGTCAGGGAGACAGGTGTCACTGAGGAGCTGGATCTTGGCTCTGCGCACCTCGGGGCCCAACGCAGGCGGAGGTCTGCCCCGGGACCCCCTCATTCACATGCCCCCGGAGGTCAGGGCCGCCCTGCCCCGGGACCCCCCTCATTCACATGCCCCCAGAGGTCAGGGCCGCCCTGCCCGGGACCCCCCTCATTCACATGCCCCCCGGAGGTCAGGGCCGCCCTGCCCCGGGACCCCCCTCATTCACATGCCCCCCCGGAGGTCAGGGCCGCCCTGCCCCGGGACCCCCTCATTCACATGCCCCCCGGAGGTCAGGGCCGCCCTGCCCCGGGACCCCCCTCATTCACATGTCCCCCGGAGGTCAGGGCCGCCCTGCCCCGGGACCCCCCTCATTCACATGCCCCCCGGAGGTCAGGGCCGCCCTGCCCCGGGACCCCCTCATTCACATGCGCCCCGGGACCCCCTCATTCACATGCCCCCCGGAGGTCAGGGCCGCCCTGCCCGGGACCCCCCTTCTGGGCACTGAGGAAGGAGAGCTCAGCAGACCCCCAGTACAACGAGTGCCTGAAGAATAATTAGTGCTCATTTATTTCCTGGTACATACAACCCTTTTGTATAATCATATCTTCGTTTGCAGTCAGAGGAGTGTGTAGAGCAGACACGGTGCAGGCATGAACCAGGGAAACAGCCACAGGCCAAGAATCCACGGCCGCCGTGGGGCAGGCTCGGAGCGAGAGTCCCTCCTCCTGAAAGGGAGTAGTAATTTCCTACATCCAGTTCCTGTGGAAAGCTGGCCTCGGGCTGGCAGTCCTGCGAGCATCCGAGGGCTCAAAACCCCTCTGGTGCCATCTCCCTCGGGGCTGTAGATCCTGTCAGCTCTCTGGCTACTGTGCCGACTCAGCATCCTCCTATAGAAATTCTTAGAAGCTGCCTGCCCCGAGATAAGCGACATTGCACCCTGCGCCCTCGTCGCTGGCCACTGCCCACCTCTTGCCTTGGTGACCTCATTGGGGTGGGCCCCTTGCTTATCACCCACGTGACTGTCTTGACCCTATCACTGTCCTTAAGGTGACCTCACTCGCTCCCCTCCCCCCAACCTATGCCTAATAAATGCAGACGTGCCTGGACGCTCGAGGCCTCACCTGACTCTGCTTGTAAGTGGTGTGGCCCCCCGGCCAGGTGCTTCTATTCCAGGTTCTCTGCTGTGAACCTCAGCACAGCAATAGGGAACACCCCACGACTCCAGCAGGGCTGGACCCTACATTCACATTCCCCCTCGAGCTCAGGGCCGCCCTGCCCCGGGACCCCCTCATTCACATCCCCCCTCGAGCTCAGGGCCGCCCCGAGCCTGCGTACAAGATCACAACTGCTCCTTACTTTCATGGCGTGGGTCTCCAGAGCTCAGGACTAAATTGTACTCATGTGGAGCCCCAGAGCCCAGAAGGTCAGCAGAAAGAGCCACACACATGAGTGACAAACGGATGGAGGAGGGATGGAGGGAGGGAAGGGGGTGAGGCAGGGAGGTGGTGAAGGAAGGAACCGAGGACTCAGCGCCCCAGCCCTCTGCCTTCCCGGCTGCGATGTCTCCCCAGAGGCAGCTCCCAGCCCTCTGGCTCCTGGCATCTCCTGGCTGCATAGATGACACCCAGCGGGCCAGCGCCTCAGGAGCCCCACACTCAGGCCTCCACGCCCCACACTGGCCCAGCCTGCTTCTTCGTGGAGTCATAACCTGTGCACAAATGTGTGGGGGCTGTGGGCGGCCCCTGCACCCCACAAAGGGCTGTTGCTGGGCTCTTTCTGGAATGAAGGCCACACGGCAGTGACTGTGAAAGGCCTCCATGGCCAGCTGCAGTGGCTCATGCCTATAATCCCAATTACTCGGGAGGCGAACACATTGCCTGAGCCCAGGAGTTCAAGACCAGCCTGGGCAACACAGACAGACCTCATCTCACTTAAAAGGAAAAGAAATAAAAAATAGAGGCCTCCACAGCCTCTCATCCTTGAGAGGAATTGAAGGAAATGACTCAGTAAAGGGGTGGGGGTAGGTGCAGAGGGAGGGGGAGAGACCGATAGGTGCCAAGACCTTGCCCCACCTGCGGCACTCACAGCCCTGGCTGGACCCCTGGGGACCCCATCCCTGGCTCCAGCCCACCCTGGCCTTGTCCCTCTCCCCCTGGGACCCCATCCCCGGCTCCAGTCTGCCCTGGTTGGGTCCCTCTCCCAAGCCCCAGCTCCCCCTCCTCCTTCAGGCACTGCCTCCATCCCTGGAGCTCCTGCCCTGCCCCTCTGCTCGCCTCTGAGCACAACTTCTGGAAGAAGCGCCGCAGCTGTGTGATTTGTAAATGCGAATGAGTTAAAATTCAGCAATGGCAAAATTGCTGCTGCTCAGGGACACCGAGGTGCGGCCGGGGTGGGGGGCGCAGCGACCCTCACCCACGTCTTCAGAGCTGGGTCCCGCCCTCCAGGCCCGTGCAGGACTCGGCTCTCGGCTCCTCCTGGCCGGTCAGAGCTCCGTCCTTCCAGTGCGCAGAGGCTGCACTGCCCGGCTTCCCGCCTTCCCTGGCTGGGGCCCTCCGTCCTCCTCTTTCTGAGCCCTGACTGGGAGCCCCCAGGCTCTGAGCTCCTGACAGACACCTGGTTTCAGCATCTCCGTTTGGAAAGTTAACAGCACCTGTTTCCTGACATCTGCAAAACTCGAAGCTCCTGATCAGGCTCCCGCACCCCTGACCCTGTTTATCTCTCCCATTCGGACAAGGGTGCCCGCCCTGCCCTCTGCCCTGCCCCTGTCCCCGCCCTGTCCCCGGCCCGGCCCCGCCCCGCCCCGGACCCCGCCCTGTCCCCGGCCCCGCCCCGCCCTCCGACCCGGCCCCGCCCCGCCCCGGACCCCGCCCAGGCCCCCGGCACCGCCCCTCCCCGCCCCTGGGCCCGCCCCAGACCCCCGCCCTGTCCCCGGCCCCGCCCCGCCCTCCGACCCGGCCCCGCCCCGACCCGAACCCCGCCCTGTCCCCGGCCCCGCCCCGCCCTGCCCTCCGACCCGGCCCCGCCCCAGACCCCGCCCAGCCCCCCGGCCCCGCCCAGCCCCTGGGCCCGCCCCAGACCCCGCCCGGTCCCCGGCCCCGCCCCGCCCCGCCCCGCCCCGCCCCCGGCCCCTTTTGGCACGCCCCTCCCTGGCTCTGATCCCTCAGCCCCTCTCGTCCTACCTTCAGAAGGTGCCCAGAGACCACACATGGTGGCTCATGCCTGTAATCTCAGCACTTTGAAAGATCCCAGGCGGCCCGGTCACCTGAGGTTGTGAGTTTGAGACCAGCCTGACCAAGAAGGTGAAACCCCATCTCTACTAAAAAAACAAAAATTAGCCGGGCATGGTGGTGTGTGCCTGTGGTCCCAGCTACTCCGGAGGCTGAGGCAGGAGAACTGCTTGAACCCAGGAAGTGGAGGTTGCGGTGAGCCGAGAGCGCGCCACTGCACTCCAGCCTGTACGACAGAGCAAGATGTGGTTTCAAATTTTAACAAAAGGTGCCCAGAACTGACCAGTTCTCCCACCACGCCCGGCTCCACCTGACCTCACAGCCAAGCATGGCAGACAGGGGCTCTCAGGAGTTGCACGTCGGAGCTGCTCACAGCTCAGTGTCGGCCTCTATGGCTCTCACCAGACACAGAGTCCTGTCAACCCCGCCCTGGCCAGCCACCTTGGCCTGTCCCTGAGGCACGGCACACACCTCCAGAGAGGCCCTCCTCGGCTGGCACTGACCCGTCCCTGTCCCTGCTTATGTGTATGGTGCTGACAACAGTGTCTTTGTCTCTAGAGGAGAGCCTGGGGGGGTTGGCCCTGGCCTCAGTGGCACTCCAGGGCCTGCACACTGGTTCAGGGAGGCCCAGGCACTCAGAGGATCTGTGCAGGGCCCCCAGCAGTGAGCAGACCCCTGTCCACATCTGGCCTGTGGAGAAAGGGGGATAGCCAGCCAGGCACGTCCTGGGCACTTGCTGGGCTTGCCGCCTAAGCTCCTTCCCACGAAACTGGCTTGGTGGGGGACCCAGACCTGGGGGCAGTTCCCACTGGGTGTTCCTCCGGGAGGCTACCAGGAAAGCCTTCCCGGAGGAGGAGTCCCACCTGGTGACCTCCAGGGCCAGTCACAGGAGAGCAGGGGAGGGCACCGGAAAAGGGTAAGTGCAGCCCTGGACCCAAACTGAGAAGCTGCAGGTGGGGAGGGAGGGACTAGAACCCAGGAGGGAGCCTCCGCCCACCCCCCAGATGGTCGATGCCCAGGTGTGGGGGCTGGGATGAGGGTGGGGACGCAGAGTGGGTAAGGGAACCTACCTGTCCCTGTGGGGACTCTCAACCATACTTCCCCCTCCTCTCCTGCCCGAAAACTGCCACCGAGTGTGTGGCATGGAAATCTCCAGGGGTGGGGCCCGAGGGCTGTAGCAGCTCACACTGCCACCCCTAGCACCACCGCCACCCCCATCCCGCTGCCGGCCAGCCCACCTGCAGGGTCCAGCCCCACAGGGTCTACTGGGTGTTCTTTTGTGTGAGGACATGATAGATCGCAGAAGAAAAAGAGACAAGGACCCAGAGATAAGAGAAGAATTTAGCTGGGCCAGGGGACCACTGCTCCCAAGGGGCGGAGTCCAGCAGTGGCCCCAGTGCTTGGACACACTGATATTTATTGTATACAAGGCAGGGGGCAGGGCCGGAGAGGGACTCATCTGACATGATTGGTGGGGGCCAAGCAAATCACATTCTTAAAACATGTGGGACAGTTCAGGGGGCCGCGTGGGAACAGTACAGAGGGCCCCTCCCTCTCAGGCAGCCACTGCAAGGAGGGAGGCGCTTACGTCAGTGTCTTTGCATGCACTTACCAGACAGAGCAAAGGCTTTTACGATTCCTCTGTTCTTCTCACAGCTTCTAAGAATGTACAAGGGCGCGTCGGGTGGGAAAGTGGAACATGAAGGTGGACAAGGTTGGTGACCCTCAGAGCACGGCACCTCGGAGAGGTGTTTAAGCCCCGGATGCCTGGGCTGGCTGGCCGGTGTCAGGCCTTCCTCAAGAGCTGGCAGAGCAGAGTTTTCTCTGAACTCCCCAGTGAGAGGGAAACTCCCCCTCACGGCCTGCTAAGTAACCGCCCATCAAGGCTCCCCCCAACTTGGTCAAGTCTCACCATGTCCCTTCAGCTCCGAATTATATTTCACCAGATTATGTCTATACTGTAAGACTAGAGAGCTGGGCGCGGTGGCTCATGACTGTAATCCCAGCACTTTGGGAGGCTGAGGAGCACACACAGGTCGATCACCTGAGGTCAGGAGTTCGAGACCAGCCTAGCCTGGCCAACATGGTGAAACCCCATTTCTAAATAAATAAATAAAAATAAAAAGACTAGAATGTTCCTACGCTAAAGCAAAGATTAATAAAGAGGTAATGAGACTGATTATGTAATTGATTAATCTAAGTCTAATTGGTGTCATTGCTGTAACAGTACTCGGTTATTTATTATGCTGGGACAGACTGTGCCTTCAGCCTCTTGCTGTGGCACCTGGGCAGCTTTCTTCCCACACCCACTGTCATCCCAGGCTGAGCCTGGGCCTCACACTGGGCCTGGAGGTGGAGCTCAGTGCCCAGCAGGCACTGGGGAGGACAGGGAGGCCCAGGTTCCCAGCTCCCATCCCTCCCTCTGGAGGTGCTGCTCAGGCAGGAGAGGGGCTTGGAAGGCCTGATCCCCATCCCGAGGGCCAAGGGTCACCTCCGTGCCAAAGGGCTCTTGGCTCTGTGGTGGGCCAGTGACTCAGCTCTGCCCTGGTGACATGGCCCGCAGCCGAAGGGACGGGGTAGAGGGGACTGTGAGGTGGGTGGGACGCACTGGGCTTCAGGCACCCAAGTCCCCCAACAGGTCTAATGAGGTCACCCAAGAGGTCAGCCCGACCCAGACTGGCCAGCAGCCGCTGCAGCTCCCTGTGTGGTTTTGGTTTTGACGTCTGATCCGTGGGGGGGAAGGGTCCAATGCTGGGACCCTGGGACTCCCCCTGAGGAGAATTGTGGGTGGGAGGACCCGTGAATGGCTTGACAATGTGTGCACACACACAAGGGCACGTTATGGGGGCTGCTTTCCCCCATGCCAGGGCCTGGCCACACCTGCCTCTTGGTGGCTGGCACGCAGGGCTGGGGGGAGGGGTGCCCCCTCTGGAGGGCTCTGGAGATGCCCTTCCCACCTCCCTCCCTAGAACATGGAGGTCTCCAGGGCAGCCATTCGGAGGCGGAGGAACCACAACCAGGGGGTCTCTGCCTCTGAGACCAGCCACAGCCCCGTTTCCATCCCCAGCCTCTGAAGAGCAGGGGACCAGGGGCTCGGTGGGCCCACCTCGGAGGACCCCAGGACCCAGACACCAGCATCACAACAAAACATGCACCGGTCACGACCTCACCAGCCCAGCTCTGCCGCCCCATGTCCGAGAGGTGTTCACTGAGGTGCTGCTGACCCCCAGACCATGAGGAGGTGCTGGGGCAGCGGGGTGGGCTTGACCCTGGGATTTGGCCCGGCCTGCCCAGGCCTGATAGGGTTGTAGACAGGGTCCCAGAGACCGGAGGAGTAAACAGTCCAAATGGTCATCCCAGGGCAGGGCAGGGCAGGGAAGGGTGGCAGGTTTCGGCAGAGCCTGGCCCAGGGCTTTCCCAGGCAGGCCCCGGTCACACGGTGACGACATGCACATGGCTCTCCCTGAGCCCCAGCACTCTGCCCAGGGAACCTGCCAACCAGCCCCCAAAATGGTCAGTACACAGCAGCCTCTTCCTTCCTGGGTTCCGACTGGATGCAGAGCATTAGAAGCACAGGGCTTTGGGCTGACAGGTCCTTAGTGATCTGACTCAGTTCTGCTGCTGCGGAGCCTACGAGACTCAAGACCCTGCAGGAGGCTGCCCGGGTTCCCCACACACACCTCGGCTGCTGGGTAGGGGTGGGCCAAGGGTCTCTACGGAGAAGCCCTGGGAGCCCCTCTTGGTTCCTTCACGGATCTGGGGGTCACTCAGGGTCACAGGGCAACTCCTGTGAGCTCCAGGCTCGCCAAACCCCAAGCCCCAAAGGTGGGGGCTCCGGGTGTCGTGCCCGGACCTGGGAAGTGGTGATGTGTGGCTGTCACCTCCGAAGCTCCCGGCTGACGGCAAATGCACCAGGCAAGGTGAGCCCACATGCATGTGCACTCTCAAAGGGTGCAGCGGTTCGGCAGAAAGGGCAGGAAGTGCCCGGTTCCTGTAAACGTACCACCTCCCTGGAGGCAGGAAACAGGCCGGACCCGTGGCCTATCCCAGCTCTCATGCACATCCACCCTGAGCCCCCCAGCCAGACAGGGATCCTGACCTCGACACTGGGCCCCCTGGGGGCTCTGGAAGGGAACCTGGTCCTGGCAGGTGAGCAGAGGCCACGCCTGGGTTGGGAGGGAGACTTGGCATCCAGGACCCCCTGGTGTTGCCAAGTCAGTTTCAGGACTGGGAAAAGTGTGGTGCCCCCCAACGGACTGCATCGCCGGGGTAGCCAGAAGGGAGTGTGGAGGAAGGCACGGGGTCCAGGGGACAGAGGGAGAGTTTGTGTCAGCCACCCACAGGACACCTTCCCGGGGTCGGGGTGCTGCTGACCCTCACCGAGCCCAACCTCTGCAGCCCTTTCCACCCGCCTGAGGGAGGCCAGGCCTGTCGGACCAGGGACCAAGTACCCTGGCAGGGCCTGCGGGTGGAGGAGGGCGGGCGCGCGGGACCCCAGGTAGCGCGAGGACGTCCCGGGTGGCATCTCACCACGCCCACCCGTCGGTGCCCTCGGCGCTTCCCCTGGATTCTGGGCTGCCGTGCGCCGGGCTCACCTGCACCAGGTCGGGTGTCACCGCGCCGCTCGCTGGCACCCAGGGTGCGCTCTGGGAGGCCGCGCCCTGGGGCAGCTCAGCAAAGGCCCCGCCCCGGCCCCGCCCGACGCCACGCCCCGGCCACGCCCCCGGCGTCCTTAAAGGGCCCGCGCCAGCCAGTCGTGCCGGGCGCTCCGGAGTCTGGGCTGCAGGCAGAAGCTCGGTGGTCCCCGCTTCAGAGCCGGGGGTCCCGCGGGCGCTGTAGTCGGCTCCATTCGCGCTCCCTTCCAAGACCCTCCGGCCCTTCCGGGGCCGCCTCCTCTGTGGACCGGGGCCGGGGCTCCAGGCTTGGGGGGCGGGGCCCGCGGGACCCTGTTCCTCGCCTGCGCTCGGCCGCCCCCCTTCTCAGGGGTGGCCCCGGGCTCCCACCTCTCAGACCCACCAGCGCCTCTCCGCCCGCGAGGCCTTTCTCCTCCTCACCCCAGGCCACGGGTCTCGTCACCCTCCAGGTCCCCTCGAATCTCTGGGTGCTCCTCAAACCCCCTCTCCTGGTTCTGCGCCCCCTCCTCCTCCCCTCCGAGGTCTTCCTCCCTCCTCCGTTTCTGGCATCCGGCTATTTCTCCCGTCCCAGGCTCACCCAGCAGGGGCACCTGCCCGGGCTTCAGCCCAGCCAACCCCTGCCTGGCACCCCTCGACCCCCTGGACCTCACTCAGGGGACCCCAGCTCCCCAGCCCTGCGCATCAGAGCGAATCCACCCAAAGCTCCGGTGCCTCCAGCTCCATCGCTATCTCCCCGAGAGCCTCTTCTCACCCCCTCGACCCGCCCATTCTCCCCCAAATCCCTCCCTCTGCGCCCCCTGCAGCCGAGCACCCGGTCCCAGCCAGCAGCGTCCTCCTGAGATCCAGTGGCCTCCTGCTTACGGCCCTCCCCACCCGCGCAGTCCCGCTGCCCATCTCCATCCAGCCCCCGTTGCTCTGACCCGTGGCCTGTGTCCTGCATGCTCAGAACTCCCTGTCCAGCCCGGGGCCCCTGCGCACCATCCCAATGAACCCACACCACGTGCTTCACCCCGGGCCTCCTCACCTGCCCTCCCCCAGCTCATCTTTTGGGTCTGGGCTTGGGCGTGCTTTCCCTGGACCTTTCCGGAAGCCCAAAATTAGTCTGCTCCCCCCCACCACCCACCAGAGACCTGGACCCTCTCCTCCCTGACCCTGGCACCTGCCAGGCACACAGGGTCACTCAGCGTGTCCCCAGAGAACCAAGTGATGAAAGGCTGAGGAAGCAAATGTCCAGACACATGGGACCACCTGGGCGTGAAGCTCATGGGTAATTTTTTCCTTTTTATTTTTTGGAGATAGGAGTCTGGCTTTGTGGCCCACAGTGGAGTGCAGTGGTGCAATCTCGGCTCACTGCCACCACAAAGCTGAGTGAGATGCCAGCAGGCCAGGGCTCTGGTGAAGATGGACACAAACAATGCTTTTAAAGTTTTCAGACTTTATTTCACAGCGATCGACAGAAACATACTGGAGTTAGTAACATGGTACCCAGCCTCCCCGCTGCCCGCTTTATCTGGTCCTGCTCCTAAGAGGACTGGGCTGGGGCTGGGGCTGGAGGTGGACAGGATGGGGCATTGCAGTTTAAGGCATTTCTGGCTTCGGAGCCATCCCTGCCACCCGTGCACCTGCCCCTTGATGTCGGTCAGACGCTAGCTGGCCCGGGTCATTCTGAGACAAGGGGGACCATCCCTGGCGCTGGAGCGAGGATTTGCAGTGAGGCCGCTGTCAGCCGCTCTCAGCTGACACGGGAAGGAAGGCACCCATCACTCCAGGGGTCAAATGAAACAAACACATGAAGAACACAGCAGGTGGCCAGGCCCAGATGCCCAGGCAGGCAGCAGAGGCCAACCCCATCCTACAGGGGCTCTGCTCAGTGGCTCCTCACAGGGCCTGGGGTGTGGCAGAGGGACACCGCCACATCGAGGCTGGCTGGGTGGCTGGGCAGGGTGAGCTGAGGGTCACGGCACCCAGGTCGGCCCTGGTCTGGCCTCTGCTCACTGGGGCTGGCGCAGGCAGCAGGGGCGGGACTTTGGAGCTGGCCAGCGGTAACATTGTTTTTAAGTCACAGTATTGGCCCCGGAGGCCCAGGCAGGGCCAGGCCCTGGGGTCTAGCCAGCCCGAGAGAAGGCCAGCCATGGCCCAGAGCACACACAGGGAGAAGCAGCTCAAATGGGAGCTCGGAAAGCCCCGTGGGGACACCCGGAGGAAGGGCCCCATCAGACCTCACAGTCAGACGGAGTGAGGGTGACTCGGGAGCCTCAGGAGCCTCAGCTGCTTCCCGGCAGGCGGGGACGCCATGGGGGAGGCACAGTACGAGGCGGGGGCTCGGTGCCCAGAGGCAGGGGGTGCGTCCTGAGGCTGTCATCCACACCCAACCCTCCACGCTGCCACCTTGCCCGCACGTCCCTCGGCCCCAGGTCTGTCTGCAGCACAGCTGCCTGGACGGAAGGGAGGTCGGGCCAGCAGTCCCTCCGGCCAACACGCAGGAAAGAAAATCATATCAAAAAGCCACAAGTTTACAAAAATAGAAAATAATTATAGCAGGGAGTGGGAGCTCTGGTGCCAGCTCACGCGGCAGGGCAGGGCCGCAGCTCCGGCTTGGTGACAGCATCCTCCAGCAGGTGCAGCGGGCGCTGGCCCACCACCACGTCCCGCAGGCAGCCCACGAAGCCCGTGCCGTAGGCCTTGGGCAGCGCTGGGCCCACAGGCAGCTCTGGCAGGCCCCCTGCAGCACAGACAGCAGGAGTAACCAGCTGCGACTCGGTGATGCCAATGGACACAGGGACCCACCGGCACCCCAACGAGCAGGTGGTCCACGGGGAGCTACACACAGGCCCTCGCCTCCTGACCCCACAGCACTGGAGAATAAAGGGCCCAGCCTGCCAGCTTATATGCTGTCCTGACTCAAGGCCGGCCCTGGGGGTGGAGTCTGTCCCTCGGATATCAGGAGACCCTCGGGCACCCCTCCACAATCTCCCCCACACACTCACCAAGCCACAGGGCTCCATCGGTGTCCAACTGCGTGGCACCCAGTGGGGAGGAGCCGGTCACCGGGGCCTCATTGCCCACCTGCAGGGAACCTTCCCTCTGCTCCCTGGGAGCACAGGTCGGGGGACCATCAGGGGCCAGAGCTCCCTCTACCTCCTCTAGACCCAAAGTCCTGCATCCTTCCTATGCCTCACAGGTGCCTCAGCCCGGGGGACCACCCAGGTGTCACCCTTGGGGGCAAGGATGGGGTGGCCTTGACCCCAAGGAGAGCACCAGGAGCCAATGCCAGGGACATTCCTGCAGCTCAGGCTTTGCTGGAGGCGACGCCAGGCTCACACCAGGACGGCCCCAGCAGCATCTGGCAGGGCAGGGATGCCTTTCAAACCAGGAAGCCCATCACTGCTTCTCCCACATCTTCTCGTCCCTTCCTCCTCCCGCTGGCAGTGACCTCGGCTCAGGGAGTGAACCGTGTCCTCCCTGATCCCTGGCCACAGCCCAGCCGGGCGAGTCTCGGCAGCGTTTTCCACTATCTTTGGCATGCTGAGTCCCCTACTGACCTGTGTGCCACGACCCGCAGCCAGCGGCTGGTGTTGACGGGCACGGTGGAGCGCAGCACCACGGGCTGAGAGCCCAGGTTGTAGCTCAGCTGTAGGTGCCCGTCCACAATGGCCAGCGCCACATAGTCGGCCCGCTCCGTGGCCTTGCCGCTCCAGAGAACCAGCCCCTGCGTGGCCTCCGTGCGCAGGCTCAGTTCGAAGTGATTGCTCTGCAGCGCCTTCTCGCTGGGGGGCAGAGGGTGGGTCAGGGCCTCCCAGAGGGTGGCAGCAGGATGGGGGGCGGGGGCAGGAGGACAAGGGCCCCAGCTGCGGAGGCCACAAGGGCTGGTGATGGGACCCAGAGGTCGCGGGTGGACAAACATGGACAGTGGGAGGGAGAAGAGGGATGGAGATGGGGCAGCCTGGCAGAGATGAGAGAGCGGGGTGGGAGGACAGACGGGCCAGCCAGGGGTCTGCAGGTACTGCTGCCACATGCTCACCTGTGAAGGGACCCGGAATCCAGAGTTTTGGGGCTTAGAAGCGGGAAGAGAGGGAGGCAGGTGAGCAGGAGATAGGCAGCCCAATGCAAACCCTCCTCAACACTGGGGTGCAAGGAGCAGGCACCCACAGAAACCACGCATGACCTCGAAGATCACCAGCCCACCCACCAGAGCCCCAGCAAGGACACAATACGCGTGTGCAGACACGTGGGCACAGACACCCACGTGCAGACAGTGCGAGAGCACAGCCAAGGATGAGAGCAGAGATCACGGTGTGTGTAGGGTGGCATGGAGTGGAGACCCGGGGCTGATGCCAGGGACACACATGCATGTGTGCATGCACGCAAGCCTACACGGACACACACCTGCATGTTCACAGACCTGCACACACACACGGACACACCTGCATGCTCACACAGACCTACACATGGACACACCTGCATGCTCACACAGACCTGCACACACACACACGGACACACACCTGAATGTTCAACACAGACCTGCACACACACACGGACACACACCTGCATGTTCACAGACCTGCACACACACACATGGAGACACACTGCATGCTCACACAGACCTGCACATACACACGGAGACACACTGCATGTTCACACAGACCTGCACACACACACACGGACACACACCTGCATGTTCACACAGACCTGCACACACACACACGGACACACACACCTGCATGTTCACACAGACCTGTACACACACAGACACACACACCTGCATGTTCACAGACCTGCACACACACACACGGACACACCTGCATGTTCACAGACCTGCACACACACACGGACACACACCTGCATGTTCACAGACCTGCACACACACACATGGAGACACACCGCATTCTCACACAGACCTGCACATACACACGGAGACACACCTGCATGTTTACCAGACCTGCACACACACGGACACACACACCTGCATGTTCACAGACCTGCACACACACAGACACACATACCTGCATGTTCACAGATCTACACACACACGGAGATACACTGCATGCTCACACAGACCTGCACACACACACGGACAAACCATGTTCACACACCTGCACACACGAGACACACTGCATGCTCACACAGACCTGCACACACGGACACACACATGCATGTTCACACAGACCTGCACACACACACGGAGACACACCTGCATGTTCGCACAGACCTGCACACACACCTGCATGTTCACATGAACCCACACACACCTGCATTGTCACACAAACCACAAAAACACGAAGACACACCTGCATGTTCACACAAACCACACGGAGACACACACCTGCACGTTCACACACACATCTACATGCACAAATACACAGACACACCTGCATATTTACTAAACAGACACACCCACCTGCATATTCACACACACACAAGCCTACACTTGGACACACACCTGCATGTTCACACACACCTACATGCCCCCCACATACACATGGATACACACACACCTCCATGTTCTCACATATACATCCCCCACATACACACACATACACATGGACACGCATACACACACCTGCATGTTCTCACATATACATGTCCCCCACATACACACACATACACATGGACACCCATACACACACCTGCATGTTCTCACATATACATCCCCCACATACACACACATACACATGGACACGCATACACACACCTGCATGTTCTCACATATACATGTCCCCCACATACACACACATACACATGGACACCCATACACACACCTGCATGTTCTCACATATACATCCCCCACATACACACACATACACATGGACACGCATACACACACCTGCATGTTCTCACATATACATGTCCCCCACATACACACACATACACATGGACACCCATACACACACCTGCATGTTCTCACATATACATCCCCCACATACACACACATACACATGGACACACATACACACACCTGCATGTTCTCACATATACATGTCCCCCACATACACACACATACACATGGACACCCATACACACACCTGCATGTTCTCACATATACATCCCCCACATACACACACATACACATGGACACACATACACACACCTGCATGTTCTCACATATACATGTCCCCCACATACACACACATATGGACACGCATACACACACCTGCATGTTCTCACATATACATTCCCCTACATACACACATGTACACACGTACACACACACCTGTATGTCTACCCCATATACACAGAAACATATACATCACACCTGCACGTTCACACACGCATACAGACTTGCACATGGATGAGACATGCATGTGCACACGTGTGTGCAGCCTCCATGGCGGGGGTTGGCGGTGGGGTGACCCTCGGCCTGTGCGCTGGGAGGGTCGACTGCACTTTTGAGGCAGGAACTAGCCTCTTGCTGCAAAATGGCACCCAACCCCCACCCTCCGCCACAAGGGATGGACAATTGCGGGGGCTCGGGCCTGTGCTCCCCACCGGGAAGAATGGAGGAGAGGGAGAGGGAGGGAGCAGGTGGGGGCCAAGCTCTACTCACACTGGGATCTCATTGGCCAGTTCGCTTGGAAACAAAGAGACAGACAGTGAGAGGAAGAGAGGCAGCGGCACCAGGCCCCTCGGAGCGAGCGTGTGGAGGTTGCCCCACAGGCGGCACGCAGAGGATGGCACGTTACCTCTCAGTCACAGCGTTGAGGTACTCGATGAAGGTCCGCCCGTCAAAGGCCAGGGCATCCAGGTCCCCCGCCGACTTCTCCACCAGCCCTGTGAGACCGGCAGGTGAGGACGGGCCTCACGGGCTCCCGCCGTCCAGCCTCTGCCCTCTGCCCTGTGCCCAGCTCACCCTTCTCGCAGTGTGGCCCCGAGAATCCCCCTGGACACAGGCACACATAGGCCGCCTCCCTCGGGACGCAGGAGGCCCCATTGAGGCAGGGGTGGCCTGAGGCCCGGGTGCAGGGGTGGTCGGCAAAGGATGTGACGTCTATCTGCCGCAGCACGTGCTCCGGGGTGAGCAGCTGGCGGCCTCCCAGGGACACCTGCAGGGGTGGGGGAAGAGCCTCGTCCCGCCTGCCGCCCTGCCCACCCGAGGCCCTGGTGGGACGCCCCATCCCCACTTACCAGCTGGATGGCGCCGCTGAAGCCAGACGACACCGCGGCAGCACGGGCCAGCTTGCTGAAGTCGGGAGCCCCCCCTACGTAGAGCGGCTCCTTCAGGTTGAGGACTGTGTGTGGAACCTGCGGGGGTGCTGGGTGAGGCTTGTGCAGAGCCCACCCGCTGTACAGACCCAGGGCCCGGCCCCCTGCACGCCCCTGTCCACTGCCTATCTAGGGGGCAGTGTTAATCACACAGAAATGGCGGGGTCCTTAGTGGGGAGGAGCTACCCTAGGGGAGGAGGCGTCTGAGATGGTGAGCGGATGAGGCCGACAGTACCTTGCGGGATTTCTGGCCTCCGAAGAGCGGGTGGGGTTGCAGAGCAAGAGCAGAGAGCAGGGAGGCAGAGGAGGCAGAGGACAGGACAGGCGGCCAAGAGAACAGGGCAGAAAAACAGCTCCGTGAGCGCCGGCAGGGGCGGGGCCGCTGCCCGGAGGAGGAAGAGCAGGCGGCAGCTGGTCCCCTCACGGCCCAGGGCACTCACCGGGGACTCCCCCAGCACGCGGGGGCCATCACCCACACGCATGGCACCCTTGCGGCCGTTTCGCTCTAGTGAGACACTGGTCCACGTGCCCAGAGTGACGGGCTCCTTGCTCCTGGTGAGGAAGGGCAGTGTGAGTGAGCTCTGGCCGCCGCCAGCCGTCTGCCTGCCCGGGGCCCGAGAGCCTCAGGCCAGTGCCCAGGCTCGGAAGCGTCACCCTCGCTGGCCCACCTGATGACTGCTGCCCCCTTGCCCAGGTCATAGCGGAACTCCAGGTAGCGGTCCTGCAGTGCCAGCGACACAAAGTCCCCCTTGCCGTCCGTCTTCTGCCCGTTGTAGAGCAGGAGGCCGCTGGGGCCTCGTGCCAGGAACACCACCTCCAGTGCCATCTTCTCCCTGGGGTCACAGGGAGTCGGAGTGTCTCGCGGTCCCCACCAGGACAGACACAGGTGGGGGCCGACCCCTCCCGCACCTGACCCACTGACCCCAGGTCCCGGGCGAAGGTGTGCAAGCCTCTCAGCTCCAGGTGGGAGAAGCCGTTGAAGTCAGCCAGGAAGGGCCGGGAGCCGTCCTGCCCTGAGGCTGTAGGGAGTCACCCAGGCTTCAGTCCTGACCCCCAGGGCCTCCTGCACTCCCCTGCTGGCCGCATGTGGAAACTAACTCAAAACCTAAACTAGAACCGCATCCTAACTGTGATGCCACCTGGACACATGTTTGACCTCCCCACCCACCTCCCTAAGAGCCCCACGGCCCCGACCTGTCTGGCAGAGGGTGCCCCCCTGTCCCAGGTGGCACTGGCACTGGATGCCACCCTCGGGCAGCACACGGCATGGTGCCGCGCCGTGGCAGGGGTTGGGCTGACAAGGGTTCTTCTCCTCAGCGCAGATCGGTCCTAGTGGAGAAAGATGTCATCAGTTGGGCACCGTCCACAGGCCCCGAGGTCCCGCCCCCACCCACTCTGGCCCCACCCTCACCGAAGTGGCCGGGTGGGCACAGGCAGCGGAACCTTCCAGCCTCCAGGGCCTGGCATGGGGCCCCGCCATGGCAAGGGTTGGGCAGGCAGGGGTGGTCCCCACACTCGCCCACGGCAGAGCCTTGGGATGCAGCCCCGGGCCCAACGCTGAGCTCCAAGCGCTGGTTGTTGACGTCCAGCAAACGGATGCAGCCCCTCAGGCCAGTGCCCACGAAGATCCGCTCCAGCACCCTGCCACCAGGAGGGGCACCAGGTCAGGGTGCAGGGGCCACAGGCAAAGCCACCTCACACAGGGAGGCCCCAAAGGGCCAGGATCGGGGGTTGGGGGCTCACACAGCAGCCTGGTCCTCAGGCACACCGCCCACAAAGAGATCTGTGTCCAGGTTGAGGCCGTCGGTGCCACTTGGGCTCTCGCCTAGAACGGGGGTCTCCCCATCCACTGAGAGGGTGCCCCGGCGCCAATGCCGTGACAGCTCCAGTCGGTGCCACCGCCCCGGCTCTACCAGCACCGAACTGGTCAGCACTGCAGGCCCTGAACCTGTGTCAAACCTGAAGGCGGAAGCAGGTGCTTAGGACCACCTCGGCCGGCCCCCACCCCACCCATCTATGCGGCACTTGGTTCCACCCTCCCTGCCCACCTGAGCTGCCCCGACCCCACCACCCTCCCTGCCCACCTGAGCTGCACGCGGCCCCGCCCTAACCCACCCCGCCCCTCCCACCTGAGCTGCCCCCTGGCCCTGCCCCTCCCCGCCCACCTGAGCTGCACGCGGCCGTCTAGCAGTGCCAATGCCAGGAAGTCCTTGCCCCGGGCATTGCCATTGTACAGCAGCAGCCCCTGAGGCTCCAGTGTCCGGAATTCCAGCGCCAGGCGCAGCGTGTGGTAGGCGCGGAGAGTGGGGAAGGCCAGGAAGGAGTGGCCCCCGAAGGCCGGCACAGGGGCGTGCAGCACTGCAAGAGCAACCGGTAGGGCCGGCTGGAAAAGCTCCGAGGACTCCCCGTTTTTAATCCCTGAAGCCCCCCCCTTAACCCAGGCCGCTGCCCGCAACCCAAAGCCAGATGGTGGTTAGCCCCGCCCCCAATCCGGGCCCCCACCCTCCGCTGCAGAGGACACCCTTACCTCTCTCACAGAGGGCGCCGCCCCAGCCTGCTGGGCAGGTGCAGGTGAAGTCCCCGCCTAAGGCCCCATCCTGGCAGGTTCCCCCGTGTAAGCAGGGCTGCGAGTCACAGGGCTTGGGAGGTTGCTGGAGGGCTGGGGGCAGAGGCCGGCGTCCGGGCACACGGCTGGGGGCAGTGGTGGGGGGCCGACGCGTGGTGTGGGCTGCAGTGGTCTTGCTGACGGGCCGGCTTGTGTGACCGGGGTGTGGGGCCCGAGGGGTCACAGCAGAGGGCGGGGGGCGGGACGCAGTGGTGGCTCTGGCCGTGGCTACTGCAGCAATGGCTCCTGACGTGGCCCCGGTGAAAAACGCAGGAAACCAGTCTGTGGGCACGGGGAGCTGTTAGCGTTTCCTGGGAGCAGCGCCAGGAGCGGTTGGGGCATGGGCAGAGGCGGGGTAGGTAAGCCGTGGCACGTGACCTGGCACTCACCGAAGTCCATAAACCGCACGTGCTCCTGAAGTGGCCTCCTCACCCCCAAGGACCGGCGCCTGGACACCTGGAGCTGCCGGAGCAGGGCCCGGCCCACGTCGGGGGCCCTGAAGGCCGTGGCTGGGGAGGTGGGAATGCTGAGCGCTGCAGAGCCCCAGGCAGCCCCCACCCATTGCCTCCCAGGAGGGGTGCGGGCTGGGGGTCTCACTGGGGTCGAAGTGCACATCCACAATGGCACGGACGGATCTGCCAGGCCCCAGGTCCCGCAGGCGGACACTCCGAAAATCCTTCTTGACCTCTGAATTCCGGAAGAGGTCGTCCAGCTGTGGGCAGGCAGTGGGCAAGGACTCAGGGGCCACCCCAGCTGGCTGCCTGGTGCCGCTCTGGGTGTCTGGTGAGGAAGGCCCGTGGCTGGGGCGCTGTCTGGGGAGGAAGGCCCGTGGCTGGGGCGCTGTCTGGGGAGGAAAGCCCGTGGCTGGGGCACTGTCTGGGGAGGAAGGCCCGTGGCTGGGGCGCTGTCTGGGGAGGAAGGCCCGTGGCTGGGGCGCTGTCTGGGGAGGAAGGCCCGTGGCTGGGGCCCTGCACCTCCACCATCTTACCACGCTCTCGATGCTCCTGGCTGTTTCCCCAAACAGCTCGGACTTGGGGTCGGCCATCTCTGGTGTGTAGAACAGCTCCTGGCCCTCGACGCCCTCCAGCTCCAGCACGCCCTGGAACACCCTGGTGGCTGTGGGGGAGGGGCAGTGAGGCCCTGCCCGGCATCTGCCTGGCCCAGGCACTGGCCCCGGCAGTGGGCCACATGGTGCAGGGGAGGGTGGCTGTTAGTCAGATGGCCATGAGGTTAGTGAGGACCCCAGGGTAGGGCCGGCGTCAGTTACCAGGCGGACTCCTCGGAGCAGGGTGCCACGCCGGCTTGCAACGAGAGAGACGGGTTAGGCGTGGGGTCCCGGGCACGCATGTGTGTGGGGGCCGAGTCCCACAACAATAACCCCCGGCACTGACCTGCTGCCCGGGTGAGGGGCCAGCACCCCGCGGAGCCCAGGCTGCTCCTCACTCCCCTCGCCTGGCCACCCACTCACCGGGGCAGTTGGAGCCCTCCACGTCCAGCGAGGGCGTCTTCCCATCCGAGCAGCAGCCCAAAGGGGCGTTGTAGCAGGAAGCCCTCTCAATGGGCGGCCCAGGGGTTGCCACGCTGCTGCCCTCCAAGGGCTCCAGGCCTGCAAAGTCCATGTCTGAGCCCAGGCCCTGGCAGAGCCTCTCTGAGCCTGCCCACCACCCAAGTCCAGATCCCTGCTCACCCCCAGAGCCACCCCCACTGGCCTCCTGGTCCCCGCTCAGTTCCTCGTCACCACTTCCATCAGCGCTGCCAGATTCACCAAAGGCAGACGCCACGAGGCTGGGTGCAGGGTAGGGTGCCGTGGGGGGCACGGGCCACACAGTGGTCCTGGGGATGCTAGCGGTGGTCCGAGGTCTCGATGAGGGTGGAGGGGTGGTCTGGCTGTGTGTGGTACTGCTGGGAGCCAGGGGGAGGGCGCTGGGAGGGGCTGGCAGCCCTGGGGTGGTCACGATCACAGAGGCAGATGTCGGGTGAGTACTGGGAGCAACAGCCTCTGCAGGGAGAGGGAGGTTGGTGGGGAAACCGGTTGGCAGAGGGACAGGGTCAAGCGGCTCAGGGTGGGTGGGGCTGGACTTAGGGTAGTGTCAGGCCTTCCTGGTCAGTTCTGGGGTGGTGTCTGTCGGGCCTCACCCTGGCACGGGCCCAGGCTCTGGATAGAGAGGTGCAGGCCCTGGCGGCAGGCGATGGTCTTCAGCTGACACTCGTTGCCATACGTGACTCCATCTGACCCGCAGACCTGGGACGCAGAACAGGGGTGCTCAGGGCGAGGCCCCTTCCCACTCCCACCTCTGAATTCCACACCCCTCACCTTGGAAGCATTGGCCTCCGGACAGGTGAGCGTCGGGCAGACGCAGTGGGCCGAGCCGGAGTCCTCCACACACAGCGCACCAAACTCACAGCGCACCTCCGCACAGGTCTCGGGCGCAGAGGCATCTGGGGCACAGGCACGGGAGACCCCTGGAGCTCAGGTGGCCTCACCCCAGCCCATGAAGCCCCAGGGCAGCGCTGGCCCTCACTCACCAGCTTCACAGCCCGCAGGGCCCAAGGCACGGCCATCTGGACACTGTCCGCACTTGGGCCCGGCCGCCCCGGGCCTGCAGGAGCACAGTCCAGACATCTGCTCACAGTCGTCCCGCACGGCGCCCTGAGGATCGCAGCTGCAGGCTTTGGGGGAAATGGGGGAGGAATCTTGTAGGGCTGAGGGGCCCCACGGGGTCGTGGTGTGAGCCTTATGCTGTGCTGAGGGCCCCACAGGGCCGTGGGGTGAGCCTTATGCTGTGCTGAGGGCCCCACAGGGCCGTGGGGTGTGCCTTATGCTGTGCTGAGGTGCAGGATCCGAGAAATAAAGAGACGGGACACAGAAGTACAAGGAAAACGCAGCTGGGCTCAGGGGACCACGCCACCTCTGAGCAGAGTCAGGGGAGGCCCCGAACGTTCAGAAGCATCAGTATTTATTGTGTATAGGTTAGGGGGCAGGGCAGGGAGTGAAGTCATCTTTAAGGACAGTGATAGGGTCGTGAGCAATAAAACAAGGGGTCCACCCCCATTAGGTCACCTAGGCCAGGAGATGGACGGTGCACAGCAAGGGGTCCATTCCCATGAAGGTAAGGGCCGTGTGCAGTAAGGGGTCCACCCCCATTAGGTCACCGAGGCTTGAAGGTGGGCCGTGCGCAGTGAAGAGGGTGCAGTGTGCAATACTTCTATCTATGGGCAAACTACTTCCAGGAACATTTATAGGACAGTGAAGAGGGTGCAGTGTGCAATACTTCTATCTATGGGCAAACTACTTCCAGGAACATTTATAGGATGCTTTAGGTCACACAGCAGTGACAGAGCTGTCAAGGTTACCGCCACCTTCTGGCAGCTCCAATGAATTCTATAGGAAGATGCTTTTCGAGCAGCACAGTAGCAAGAGCTGATAAAGTTCACAGTCACCAAGATGGATTGCCGGTCTGAGGGCAGCCTTCACCAAGAACTGGAGCAAGGTCCTACAGCTCCTTTATCAGGAGGAGTGGCTCTCATCCCAAGCCTGCCACACAGCGGGTATCTTTATGACACTGAACGCTGCCGCCTGGGCCGTGGATTCTTGTCCTGGTATAACTGTTTTCCCTTAAATCATGCTCTGCACTGTGTCTGCTCTGGGCATTCCTCCGATTATAAACTACTTATTCCTTAATTCATGCTCTGTACTGTGTCCACTCTCGGTATTCCTCCAATTATGAGCTAAGATATAATTATATATGTGGGGAAATATTCTTTAGGCCCTCATACTATCAACTGTTATATGATTACATATAGAGAATTATATAAAGGGATTCCTCAAATCTTAATTCTATAAACTAATATGATTGTATAAAGGATTATATAGAAGGAAATTGCTGAGTAGTAACACCATAAAGTGAGATATTCCTCAAGCCCTCACTGTGCCAGGGTTCTGCCTAGCTCTCATTCCTCGGTGCCTATATGGAGGGTTACCCACAGAATCTGCTGTCTGCACCTGGACAGGCTTCCCCACTTCTTCCAGAGCCTGGCCCCTAACCCTGGCTCTGCCAGCCCCAGAGAGGTGTGTGTCTGGCCAGGGCCTGGGCAGGTGAGGAGGGGCACAGCCATGGGGGTAAGACAGACAAGAAGGCACAGCCAGTGGCCAGCCCCGGGCCCTGTCACTCACGTGTGCAGCCACTGTGGCCATCAGTGACGATCCCTCGGAAGTTCCAGAAGCCAGGCTCACAGCGGTCACACCTGAGGCCCCCCACACCGGGGCGGCAGGAGCACTGGCCTGTGGCTGGGTCACAGGTGCTGCCGTAGGAGCCATGGGGGTTGCACTGGCAGGCACCTGCAAGACCAGGACAGGATGAGGTCATGTGGCCGCACAGCTGCACCAGGCCGAGTCAGGACTGAGCTCAGGTACTCACTGGGGCAGCCAGCCAGGCCCACGCCCCGGGCCATGGTGATATTGTCCTGGCAGCAGCCGTAGGGTGTCTGGGCACAGTGAGAGGGGGCCACAGGCGGCAGCGGGGCAAAGGTGGGGCCTGCAGCGAAGGGTACAGGACTCAGACTTCATGCAGTGCTGGACACCCACCTGGGCCCAGCCACTCTACCTCAACCTGCCCCTACCGTCACCACTCAGCCCTCCCGATCCCAGCTCCCAGAGGAGCCTGGGGCTGATATCACAGATGAGACTGTGTCTGTAAATGCAGGCCCAGGAACACAGAACGCAGAGCACCCAAAGATCATGGACACGCAGCTCTGTGACACGGAACACAGAACGCAGATGAGCGTCCTTGCGAATCCAGACACGTCCATCTAAGACGTCAGCACGTACACTCACCCAGGTTCCTCCAATCCCGTGCAGTTAACGTACCACTGCAGACACACATCTGTGTACGTGCCTCAGCCCACAACAGGCACCACTCACTCCTCCTCAACACGATACACTGACCCGATCGGTGTATCCAGAGCGCGCCCACAGGTGGAGCCCCACGTGGTCACGCGGCCTCCCAGCAGTGAAGCCCGGCCTGGTGCAGCCTCACAGACTGACGGACACACGCCCACACACAGCCACACAAACATGCATCTGCAGCAACACTGGGGCTTCTCGCTCACAGCGTAACATGCATGTCCACACGAGCCACCCACATGCCAGCTGCTCGTGTGCCCACGGAAACAGGCCGCTGCCCCTGTGCACAGGACGCTGTGCGCGGCGCCCGCTCACCTTGGCAGGCTCCCTGAGCCACCACATGGAGCTCCCGCTGTGACTCGCACCTGGCCTTCTTCAGGTCACACTCGGTGCCATAGGTGACCCCATCTGAGCCGCACACCTGGAGGGTGGTGTCAGTGTGAGCGGCTGCAGCCTCGTCCTCGCCACCCACCTAGAGCCAGGGGTGCAGGGCTCACCGGGCTGCCTGGGACGCTCTGGCAGCCGAAGTCACAGACGCACGGCCCGTCCTCCGAGTCTTCGTCCCAGATGCCACCCCGCTGCCGGCACAGCTCCTGCTCACAGTCACCATCCTCCCCGGAGCCAGAGCCTCCAGAGCCGCACTCCACTGCAGGGAAGTGGGGCTGCGTCAACCAGGGGCTTCGTGTTGGAGGCTGGAGCCCAGCAGTCTCGCCAGCCGTCCCCTGGCCTACACTGCTCGCACGGCCCTGCCCGGGCCTCCTCAATCTGCTTCTGCTGTCGGCAGGCAGCTTCCCGTAGCTCACAGGTGCTGTCGTAGGTGACACCGTCGCTGCCGCACACAGGGCCAGGCGGGGGGTGTTCACACCGGGGACACACGCACTGCCCCGCAGAGCACACAGCCCCAAAAGCACACACGGCATGTCCACAGGTCTCTGCAGGAGACAGAGCCAGGTGGGGTCAAGAGGCCGCAGCTGAGGGAGGCAGAAGACCTCGGACCACCTGGCCCTACTCACCGCAGGGTCCAGCTGAGGCCACGTGCAGGCTGATCTGGTGAGTGCAAGCGTGAACGTGCATCATGCACTCGCTGGCATACGTGTGCCCGTCGGAACCACACACGGGCTGGGCCAAAGCCACGCATTCGGAGGGGCACACGCAGCGCCCGGTCTCGGCCTCACACAGGGCTCCAAAGCGGCACTGCCCGCAGTGGTCTGGGGAGGCGGCTCTGTCACCAAGGCGACCAGGAACCTCCCTCCCACGGCCCCCACCCGGCCCCTCGCCCGCCACTGACCACAGGGTCCTTTCCGCACCACCCGGACCTCCCGCCCGAGGGTGCAGGCCGTGGTCTGCAGCTCGCACACGCTGCCGTAGGTGACGCCATCGCTGCCGCACACGGGATCATAGAGGCCCGAGCACGCCTGCCGGCACTCACACGCCGCCTGCCCGTTCTTCACCGAACACGTCGCCCCAAATGCACACTGCACCCCGACGCACGGGGACGGGGCCTGGTCTGCAGAGGACACCGGCGCTCAGCGGGCCCACAGGCCCCCTCAGCTGCAGGCAAAATCCCCAGCCCCACGCAGCAGTCCCTCTCCCAGGAAGGGGATGGAGGAGGAAGAAAGAACACAGAAGGGCCAGATGCACAGCAAACACGGCAGAGAAAGCAACAGACACGTGGCAGAGGTGGGTGGGACACACCCAGGAAGCCCGGCGTGGCCAGGGGCGGGGCTGCCCCCAAGCTCGGGGCTTCCTGACCGTCCACAGCAGGCTATGGGAGGGTCAAACTTCCCCAGCCTGCCCAAGCCACTAACCCCTGACTGCCAGCATCCCTGGGACACCCATGCATGTGGGGATGTGGGGGGCTCCGTGGGTGGGAGGAGTCTCACCCCCCAACCGAGCCACACCCAGGGCTACACGGGGGAGGAGGTGTCTGTCCACTTGCTCTGAGGACCACGGGGCCAGGCAGCAGCAAGCCACCCCCCCACCACGCCGGGGGCAGACCTCGGGCTGTGGGCTCCTGGCGGGCAGGCACGGCACCTCATCCTGCCAGCAGGTCAGGCTGGAAGACACAAGAGGCGGAGCCGACAGGGAAGGAAAGACCAAGGAGAAGAGACAGACGCAGAGAGAACGACCAGAAGATGGGAGAACCGACCAAGACGGACACAGGCAGGCAGAGCCACGGAGCTGGGTCCACATGGGACACGGTGGCCACTGCCTCCACCTGGCCCGCCACGTTCTGACGCAGACACTGCCTCCAAATGGGCTGAGGGCTGCCCATGTCCCAAGAGTGAGGGCCCCGGTGTCGTGTCCAGCCTGCCCGCCCCAGCAGTCTGTGCTCGCTTAGTATGGAGATGCACGAACAGGCCAGAGGGCTCGCAGGGACAATATGGCTGAGTGCAGGGACCACGGAGCCTGCAAGAGGCCCTACCTCTGCCCCACCAACCCCTATCAGTGTCGTAGGCAGCCTGTGCACACACACTTTCTACCCTCCCCAGTGACCAGCCCACTCCCAGGACCCCAGGAGGAACGTGACAGATGAAGATGGCGTGTGATGTCCGGTCAGGGACTGATGTAGGACCAGCCCTCACCCTGCCTGGCCTCCACCCCGGGGTGCTCACCACACGGGCCCTGGTGCTTGCTGGGGATGGCACGCTGCTGCCGGCACTCGGCCTGCTGGCGCCAGCAATCATTGTCATACGTGCGCCCATCCTGGGCACACACAGGCCTGTAGGCCCCGTCACAAGTGACACGGTCGCAGGAGCAGCGGGGGCGGCCACGGCGGGAGAGGCACACGGCATTGAACGGGCAGGGCTCCGGACACTGGTCTAGGGGACAGGGGCAAGGAGATCATGGAGAGGCCAGAGCACCCTTCAGCCCTGCCCTGGGATATGTGGGGAGCAAGGGAGCAGATGGCCCTCCCCAAAGGAGCCGCCCACCTCGAGGTTGGCACTGCCCAGAGCCCTCCCCTGGGAAACCACCCACCCACCTCGAGGCTGGCACTGGCCGGAGCGCACTTTCTGCAGGAGGAGGCCCCGGGCGGCCCCCGATCGGCCCATGACACAGTCATTTTCGTAGGTAACACCGTCGTCCCCACACACTGGCGCCCGCCGGGCAGGGCAGCTCTCGGGCCGTAGAAGCATCTCGGGGCGCCGCGTGCGTGGGTTCACGCGGCAGCTGCGGCTCAGCTCGGCGACGGCACCCTGGCAGGGGTCTGGGGGTCGAGGGCAGGGGTCAGGACACTGTCGCCGCGCGCCCACAGAGGTCGAGACGTGCGCCCGCCGCAGCGCTCACCGCAGGGGCCGTCGAACTTCTTGTAGACGTTCTCCTGGCGGGCACAGGCACGGCGCAGGAGCTGGCACTCGCCGGGGTAGTCAGAGCCATCGCTGCCACACACGGTGCCCTCGGGGGCGCCCCGGCAGGTCTCGGGGCACAGGCACGAGGCCGTCAGCCCGTCGGCCGAGCGCGCACAGGTGCTGCCGAAGCTGCAGGTCACGTTGGAGCAGGGGTCCCGGGAGCCTGTGGGCGGGGCTAGCCAGTCACATATGCCGACCCCTCCCCGCGGGCCCCGCCCCAACCCTCCCCACAGACCCCGCCCCTCCGCCCCTGCCATGTCCCGCCCCGCCCCCTCCTGCCCACGGGCCCCGCCCCTCACCCAACGTCAAGCACAGGCCCCGCCCATTCCCGACCTTCCTGTCCACAGGCCCCGCCCCATCCTCAAGTCCCCTCCCACCCTGACCCTCCCGTCACAGGCCCCGCCCACATACCCCGCCCCTGCGACCCCCAGAACCCGCCCATCCCCCCACAGGCCCCGCCCCGCTCACCGCAGGGCCCGCGGCTGAGCAGGCGGATGCGGCGCTGCTGGCTGCACTGCGCCCGCTGCAGCTCGCACTCGTTGCTGTAAGTGGAGGCGTCCGAGCCACACACCGGCGCCACCACGCTGGGGCACGGGCTCTTCTTGCACACGCAGGACGCCCGTCCCGGCCCCTCTGCACTGAGTTCGCACACGGCGCCGAAGCCGCACAGCATCCCCCGGCACGCTGGGGCGGGTGGGGGAGAGGGAAGGGGTCAGGATGCCGCGCCCACGTCCACAAGCCCGCGAGACCTTGCTGTGCTCGCGGCCGTTCGTTAGCCGCCCCCGCGGACACATCCACTGGCGCCACCTTGGTCGTCCGCCACGGACACGGACGCGCATGCGCTCACTCACGGGGCGACCCCGCCGCCAAGGGTTCCCGCCAGCCCCCGGCCTCTCCGGGGAGCACAGTCCCCCCACCCGGCCCCTGCAGTCGCGGAGAGGGGCGTCTCCTGCAGCGGGCACCGGCTTCTGTTTCTGCGATGGGCGAGCACCCACTTCCCACCCACCTCGTGGGCCCCCAACGAAAAGCAGAGATGCCTCGAAACCAACTCGGGCACAAGCAGACCAGGCCCAGGTGTGCACCGGACCCCCTCATCGACCCACCCGAGGGAGGTCGGGGGGGGTCCTTCCCGCGCTGCTGCACCGTCCAGCACACCTGAACCCTGCCCTCCTGCCCGGGTCCGCCCAAGTTCGCCCGGCACTCAGGGACATGAGGGCACCACAGGGGGGTGGTGAGGTCTGAGGCCTGGTCACAGCTCTGACCCACCTCTGGTACCTCCCGACCTTCCTACCGGATCCCTGCACCCAAGGCGGGTAGGTGACCCTCTTCTAGCGGCCTCTCCTCCCCAACTCTTCCCCAGTTTCCCTGGAGAAGTGCACGTTCCCTGCCTCCGCCTTCCTCTACTAGTCCTATTTTCCTTGGCCAGTGCCCCGCCCTCCCTACCCCCACTGACACCCATCCTTCCGCAGCCTCCAGTCGCTCCCTGGGCACCCACACTCCCCCTCCTCCCCCGGCGTCGCCCTGGGCCTCACTTTACCCGTCTTCTCCATCCCCCTCACTCTCTGACAAAGCGACCTTCTTGGGAGATGCAGGAACTGTCCTTAATTTTAGTTCTTACTCTTAAAGTCCTTAGTGCCTGGCACACATCCCTTCTCTACACCACATGGCCGGCAAAGCTTCCCCAGGCAGGTTAAAACCCAGAGCCCCTGGGGCAGCCCCTTCTGAGCACTCCCCACCCCCAGGATGGCACACCCAGGATCAGGGAAAGGCCCATTAGGGGCTGCAGCTGTCTGGATTTAATAAATGTTTAATTGGGCCCAATTATCATTAATAAGTCATGTCAGAGGGGTGGCTACCACCCATCACTTCCCAGCATGCTCGGGAAATGGAGCAGGAGGGAACCCCCCCATCTCCAAAGAGGGTGAGTGCACCGGGAGCTGGAGCCAGCTGTTGCCATGGCAACAGCCCACCCCAGGCTCCAGTGCTGTTTGGGTGTTCCTGCCCCACCCCAGAAGGCTGAGTGAGGGTCATCAGCCTGCCATCCCTGTAACCCACCCATGCCCCCTCCACCGCAGCCCTGTCCTCCTCCCAAACCAGGGCTGTATGCCCCTCTTCTACTCCTCTCCCACCTCAGGTCCTGTAGCCAGGCTGCTCTGCCCTGCACTACCCACCATGGGACTGTGGACAGGTTTTTCACCTGCCTGTGCCTCAGTGTCCCCTTCTGTGAGTAGGAGTAATAACACGTATCTCCCAGGATTGTGGGGTAAATCAGCCAGCATCTGCAAAGCTTAGAGAGTGCCCAGCACACAGCACTATGTGGCCTGTCTGCTACCACCGTAAGTACAGCAATGAGAGCTACAATCACCACTGGCCTCTCCTCTGTCCTGGCTCAAATCAAACTCAAAAACACGTGCACCCCTGGCCCCTTCACTTCCCTCTCCCCTCAGCATCTCCCCCTCCCTTTTGTCCCTGTCTTCTCCAAGGCCTTTAGACTCCCAGCCCAAATCCAACAGGCACCTGCCGATGCCCAGCCAGCTGTTCTCCTGGCTTCAGCTGGACCAGTGGACCGAAAAAGGGTTCCCCTGGAGTCCCAACCCCACGGCCACGGACCCAGTCACCTCCCTGCACCTAGTCTACTCAGCCTGTCTCCCCTTCTGGTCACCTTGGCCCAGCCAGACCTCTCCTGAGGCCCTGACACCATGGCCAAGGGCACTGTTCCTGGATGGCCAGCGCGCTCATCCACCAGGACCTGCAGCTCCCCCCAGTCCAGCCTAAGGCCTTGCTGCGACCCGAGAAAGAGCCTTGGGGAAGAAGATGATGATGGCAGCTCACCAAGATGAGTTGGGCTGGGGTGCCTGCAAGGGTGTGGAGGTGCACAGGAGCGGGCTCTGTACGGCAAGGGGGTGGGCAGAGATACCTTAGGACAGGCTCTGAGTGAACAGCTACTGGACCAATGAGGCAGGGCAGTGGAGAGACCCTGCGTACCTGGGGAACCCTGGAGTCAGGCAGGCTGAGCGCTGGTCTCCCCATCCCCATCTGGTGCGCAGGGCCGGTTCCCGGCCCCTCCACCTCTGCCTCCAGGGTTTTCGAGAGTCCACTCCTCTTGGGACGTCCTAGGAGTGGGGGTGGCAGTGTTTGATGATGTGACGCCACCAGCCAGCACAGGGTTTAAAGATCACAATGCTGGTCCCTCCTTCCTATTCCCATCCAGGCTTGAAACGCATCTGCCCCTAAAGAGTGAGCTCAGTAATCACCGCCTCCAGGAAGACCCCATTCTATGCTCAGGCTGTGGCTTGGGTGAGGGGCCGCTCACACTGTGCTGAGTAACTGCATGCTTGCCCGCCGGCCTAGGGGATCACAGAGGCTCCACATGAGATCATCGCAGACAGGTGCACGCGGTGACGGCACGCACGCACGTACACGCCGGCGCCGGACACGGTGACTGCACGCACGCACCCACGGACACAGTACACGCTGGCGCCAGGCACAGCGCATCGCAGGAGCCACGCCCCGAGACGTCAGTCCACTCGCCTCCCCAGCCAGCCGGCAGGAGGAAGGTGAGACACGGCTGAGGCCGCCGGACGAGGCTACGCTGCCGGAAACGCAGCGCTGGGCTCAGACGCAGCCATGCTCTGGTTGCTTCCCACACAGCCCCTCATAGATGCAGGTGGCGCACCCCGGCCCGAGAGCCCCGCGTTCCTGCCGGGTCTGCCCGAGCTCTGCCTCCTGCAGGAGCCCCGCCCCGGCCACTCTCCCACGGCGTGCTGGGCCCCTCCCTCGCCATGTGCAATGCTGGAGGCGACAGTGCTTTTTATAGGAGCGGGTATATTTAACTCCCTTCCTGGTCCCGGGTAGGCTGGGGGATGGAGAGGACCCAGCCCTGCTATGGGCTCTGGCCCGTAACTATGACCACAGTGAGGTGGCGCGTGGGTCATGACGGCCTTGGTGTGGAGCCCTCCGTGTGTAAAGAAAAGGAGGCACCCCTCAGCCTGCTGGGTGTCGGGAGAGGAGGCTGAGGACCCTGAGAGCGGGGACCTCCCACCTGAGCACATCTTTAAATCCACGGGCTCCGGGCCTCTTGCTCATAGG
Source organism: Saguinus oedipus (assembly GCA_031835075.1). Classification (NCBI taxonomy): domain Eukaryota; kingdom Metazoa; phylum Chordata; class Mammalia; order Primates; family Cebidae; genus Saguinus; species Saguinus oedipus. The sequence continues at coordinate 38,943,152 of CM063175.1, read as the reverse complement.
TGGTGCAAACTCAGTTCTTGCCCTGGCCCCAGCCACCAGCGCAGACCTGCCTCCTCCCCAGGTCTCAGCCCACTGGGAGGGTTCAGGCGCCTTCCTGCAAGACTCAGGTCCTTCTCTGAGTCCATAGCCTCCTGGACTGGCCAGGAGGGAGGACAAGCCAGCTGCTCACCTACCTGCTCTCCCAGCCCACTGCAGGCCCCTGCAAGTGCATGTCCTCTCACAGGCCTCGGGTCACAAACCACCCATGGTGCTGCGCTGCCCTGACCACAGGTCTCCTGAATCTCGAGGGGAACAGCAACCCCGCCGGGAGGAGGCCTCTCAGAGGCCACAGGCCGCCACCACTCTATCACCTCGGCCACGCAGACAGCTCTCCCCTCCCCACAGTCCAAGAGGAGCCTGGCACTCTGAGGGGCCCTTGGGATCCCACAGGAACAGCCTAGGGAGCTAGAGGGCCATCAGGGGCTGAGGCTGGACGCCAACAGACAGGTTTCAGGGCTAGGGCCCAGCGGTAGGCCGGGTTCCCCACAGCCACTGCCCCCCATTCCCACTGCCCAGCCCTCGCCCTAGGCCCAGCGCTGACCCTGCTCAGAGTCCCTGGGACCAGGAGCTGAGTAGCCTCACATGGGAGAACAGGCTGCCCAATCACTGGCTCAAGGCTCCTGGCATAAAGGACAGTTGACTGGAGGCAACGCCAGCCTGTCCGGCGGCCCAGGAGACAGAGGCACCTCCATCTCACACCCCTGAATCCAGCTCCGGTTCCCAAGTGCCCAAACTCCACACTCCCAGAGAAGACTCCACCCTGTCTTCAGACCACTGAGCACCCCAAGCTGCCCCCACCTCTCAGCACAGGTGGGCAGCACAGAGCTGCAGATAGTGGGATGGAGGCCCCGCCCCCACCAGGCCCAGGCCCACACCCACCTCCTTCAGCCATCGCCCCCCACTCCCGTGGCCCAGACGACCTATCCAGCCCAGGCCCTGTCCTCAGGCCACTCCAGGATTCCCCAGGTTGTCCTCCGCACCCCAAGTCCTGGTCAGGAAAGCCTCACAACACTGCCCTCGAACAGACAGCCCTGCACGCGGGACTGAACGCGAGACCCAGGGAAGAGGCAGGTGCTGAGAGGACAGCTGGGTGCCCCTTCCCAGCCTGCCGGAGAGGACCCCAGTCTTGGCGAGGGAGCAGCCAGTCTCCCATCCCTGCTCCCTCTAGGTGCTGACCGCTCCCTTTCTCCCCCTCTCAGTATGCTGATGACAGCGGCCCAAACACCAGCAGCCGCCCAGGAGGACAGACCCCACCTCACAAAGCAGGTCAACAAGGTCAGCCCGCCATCTCCATCATTGTGCCCCCCCGCGACAGCATGCAGAGTCCCAGGGACAGACTCCGGCCTCCGGGCCCCTCCCCCAGCCCAGCCTCCCCTCTGGGCTCCTGTCCACTTCCAGCCTCTGTCCAGCACCACCCCTTGCTGAACAGGGAGAAGGGAGGACAAAGGAGAGGAGCCGCCTGACCAGACTGGCCCTGCCCCACATGGGCAGACACCACCTCACAACCTGTGCGTCCCAGGACTGGTTCCCAATTGTGAGGCTGAGGGGGCCAAGGCCCAGAGAAGTGAGTGCCACCTCCAGACCCCCAGCCCCGTCTGCTGCCCACAACTGTGGACTCCCAGGACAGGCCCAGGTGCCCTTGTCCACACTCCTCCCCACTCCAGACACACTTCACACATCGGGTGTGCACACCCCCAAATGGCCCTGACTCCCAAGTGTGCCATGGCCCATCCAGGTCCCCAAACTCAGCCCCACTCACCATCAGGAGGCGTCGGAGGCACTGGGGTAAAGTGGGTCCCAGGTTTGTCTGGAAGAAAACAAATCTCCAAGTTAGGCCCCTCTGAGCAGGTCCTTCCCTGTCCCATCCCTTTGTCCAGACTGAAAGGGGTCACCCCTGCACCCCCCTCCAGAGATCCAGGCCAGGAGGCAAGGATGCTGAGGGGTCCAACCCTGACCCCATGGGCTGGCTGAGGTCGTGGGGTAGATGCAGGTAGAGCCCCTTGCTTTTATCCGCCCCTCCAGCCAAATGGTCATGGCCTCACCCCTGTCAGATGGGGCCTCAGCCACAGGGGTGCAGGCAGCCCCCTATTCCCTGGAGTCCACGCAGGCCCTGCCTTACATGAAACTGCCCCTCTCTCCCCAGCTACTGCAGAAAGTGTTTCTGCAGCTTTGAGTGAGGGCCGGGACCCAAGGACAGGCCTCCAGGGACCCAGGGGTCTGGAGAGTGACCCATCCCATCACCCGGAAGCTGCGGGCAGCCCCTGGGGTTCCGCCGCGGGTCCCAGCCTCTATGCGGGCTCCAGGGTTGGGGCTTGGCCAGTGCAGCGGCCCCGCCCGCAGCCACCTACAGTTGTTGAGGAACAGCAGCACCGCGAAGCCCAGGGTGGCGGTGGCCAGCAGAATCAGGCAGGCGTTGCAGGGGACCATGAAGCCCCGCACCAGCAGGGACGCGCCAGGCGGCTGCCGGGTGTCCCGCGCCAGCGGCAGTGGAGGCATGGCCCGGGGCTGCAGCTCTGCACCCCACTCTGAGCGCGGGGGCTCCTCACGGGGTGCCCTTAGGCCTCTTCAGGGCTGCTCGCCCCATCCTGGGACCCCTGGGGCAGCGACAGCAGCTGTGCTCTCAGAGTTCACCCAGGCACAGCCCTGGGGACGCCAGGTCCCGGTGCCAGCCCTGCGGGCTCATCGTGGGAGGAGTGCAGGATTCTCCCGGAGTCGAAATCCCAAACGTGGGCTCAGAGCAGAAGAGAGGGAGCCCGTAGCCACCGCCGCTGCCCCCCACTCCGCCGGGCCGGCTGGAGAGGCGGTGCGCACGGCACGCAGGTGCGCGGGGTTCGGGCCGCTCCTGTCCCCGGCAGAGGCGGGAGCGGCGAAGGCAGCGCGCAGGCAGGAGGGGCGGTCGCGTCAGGAGCGAGAAAGCGCCGCCTGCGGAGGCCGCGCCGGCTCCTGGGCTCCCGCCACTGGGCGAGCAGCGCCAGCTCCCCTCGCCGGGCTAGGGAGGCGAGTGAGGGGCGAGGGCGCCGCGGAGGGAGGGCGGGAGCAGAGACAAAGGAAGCCGCCTCCGGGGACCCCGGCGTCCGCGGGGAGTCGCAGAGGATCGCGCGGACGGGAGAGCGCGGCACAAAAGGCAACGCCGGGCAGGCTGGGGCGGGGCCGGGGGCGCTGGGGCTGGGGCTGGGTTGGGACTCGGGCTAGGGGTGCTGGGGCTGGGGTTGGGATGGGACTCGGGCTAGGGGTGCTGGGGCTGGGTCGGGGCTGGGGCTGGGACTGGGACTGAGCTGGGGCTGGGACTGGGACTGAGCTGGGGCTGTGGCTGGGACTGGGCCGGGGGCGCTGGGGCTGGAGGTGGGACCAGGACTGAGTCGGCGGCGGGGCTGGGCCGGGGGAGCAGGGGTCGCGCTGGCCAGGGTCTCCTGCTGGAGCGGAGGTGGGTGCGGCCGGGGCAGGTCGGGAGGAGGAAGCGCCCGGAGAGCAGGGGCTGGGCTGGGCGGGTCCGCTCCCCGCGCCCCGCGCCTGCTCGGGTGAATCGGAGTCGCCGCAGGGGGCTCGGGCGGGCCGCGTGCGCTCGCGTGTGCGCGTCATGCGTGTGCCCGCGAGTGTTTCTGCGCCCGCGGCCCCACCCTGGCGGGTTGTATGTGGGGGAGGCTCCAGGTGGGCGCACGCTGGAGGGTGGAGTGAGGTGAGCGGCCCACGCTCCCCTGGGAATTGACGGCACCTCCAGTCGCCCGCGGCTCCCCATTCCGCGCGGGGCGGGGTCATGCAAATGAGCCCCATGCAAATAGCGGCGGGGCCTCCCTGCCGGCCTGGAGCGCTCCCCAGAGGCGGCGCCGGGAACGTCTGGGCCCTGACGTCACTGCGGCCCGGGGTGGGGGATGGGGACTCGGCCCAGAGGGGACCCCTGTCGCGGAGTCCCGTCCCCATACCTGCCCCCGTAAGTCGCCCCTTTCTCTGGCCGCTGCCCGGCAAGGGAATCCGGGGATCAACGAGGGACCCCTCTGGTTCGGTGTGTGCACCATCTTTACAGTCCACGCCAGACCTCCACGACTGCACCTTGGCCCTCGCACACCCCTAACCACCCGCAGCCTTTGGAAGAAACCCCTACAATTACCTACCCCCAACCCCCAAGCCCCAGCTCCAGGAAAGCAAGGACCTGGCGCCAGGGCGCTTCTGCTACGCCGGTCCCTCCAGCTCCGCGGACCAAGCCGTCTGCCACGTGGTCGCACCCACGCTGCAGACGACAGCTGCCGGCAGCCACCGGAGGACCCGCTTCCCACGTGGCCACGCCCAGACCTCACCTCAGTCCACCCCGGAGGACCCGCTTCCCACGTGGCCACGCCCAGGCCTCACCTCAGTCCACCCCGGAGGACCCGCTTCCCACGTGGCCACGCCCAGGCCTCACCTCAGTCCACCCCGGAGGACCCGCTTCCCACGTGGCCACGCCCAGGCCTCACCTCAGTCCACCCCGGAGGACCCGCTTCCCACGTGGCCACGCCCAGGCCTCACCTCAGTCCACCCCGGAGGACCCGCTTCCCACGTGGCCACGCCCAGGCCTCACCTCAGTCCACCCCGGAGGACCCGCTTCCCACGTGGCCACGCCCAGGCCTCACCTCAGTCCACTCCGGAGGACCCGCTTCCCACGTGGTCATGCCCAGGCCTCGCCTCAGTCCACCCTGGAGGACCCACTTCCCACACCCGCCTCCCACTTCCCACGTGGCCACGCCCAGGCCTCACCTCAGTCCACCCCGGAGGACCCGCTTCACACGTGGTCACGCCCAGGCCTCACCTCAGTCCACCCCGGAGGACCCACTTCCCACACCCGCCTCCCACTTCCCACGTGGTCACGCCCAGGCCTCACCTCAGTCCACCCTGGAGGACCCACTTCCCACACCCGCCTCCCTGAAGTCCCCCAGCCGCGTCTGTGGGCCCCTCGACCCCCACAGCCTCCATCTGGATTCTCCCCAAGGCCTCCTCCCCTCCGGGTGCTGGGTCTCACCGTCCCACTCAGCTTCCTCCAAGAGCCCCGCCCCAATCCCACCAACCCCACCTCAGCTGGGAAGGTCCTGTCTTGCCAGTTCCCTCTCCTGGGACTCCTTTTCACCCCACAGCCAGGCGTCCAGCACATGTCTGCACCTAAGTCGCCCCTGCACCATCACCCACACTGGAGGCCTCCACATTTCTATGGCCCTGGAATCTGCTGTTCCAGTGAACCTTGCAGGAAAATCCAAACACAGCCAAGGGGTCTCCCCCACCCCAAGCCACATCCCATCCAGAGGAGCTGTCAAAGGAACCACCTGGAGACCCGCCCCTCCTGGCCTCACCCTCTCAGAGCAGCTCCTACCCATCCACTCCGCCCCGCTGGACCTTGGCACCGTCCATGACAGGTGGAGTGTTCCGGCGGCACTGACTGTGGGCACCGCAGGCAGGGACTTGTTCTCTCCCTGGCGTAGGGTGTGGCCCAGGGACGAGAAAACCCAGAACAGGACTCGCTGTGCAGAGCTCAGGTGGCTCACTCACACGCTCCATTTCTCACCTCTCAGCTCAGAGTCCCAGGGGCAGTGAGTGCCAGGGTCAAACCCAGGCCGTGCTACCAGGTCACATGCCAGCCAGCCTCACCACCTCCAGCTGTGGGATCTCTTGGGGGGCTCTGCAGGAGGAAGTCATGCAGGTACCAGGATGTGGGAGGGGTGGGGGAGCCCCAGGTATGGGCTGGTAGAGGGGGCCTCAAACACTGCCTGGGAAGTTTGCCCCCACACAGATACCATGGAATCTGCCAGTCAAGGGCACCCAACAGGCTGAAAGTCACATGGGGGGCCTGGCTGGCCCAGGCCAACAGGGGAATGAGGCTTAGGGCCTCTTGGGCTGAGCCAGGGGGAAGGGGGACCAGGCAGGCAGCCTGGCTCCACCCAGCCCCAGTCAGTGTCTGAGCCCCCCACAGAGGCCCAGATGCCTTCAGAAAGACAAAGGGCCATTGAGGCCCCAGGCCTAGCCAGGGAGGGGAGCTCAGGCGACTGGAGCTATTTTAGGATCTTCAGGAAAAAATCATTGGGCCCTCACCAGCCCACGCAGGCTCATGTGTGGGAAAGTGCAGGGTGCTCTGAGCCAGGCAGGAGCCCCCTGATCTCTGAGCTCACACTCACAGCACCATTCGCTACACACTCACCGCCACAAAATAGGTGCCCCAGGCCTGCCCAGCCCCACCCCTGCTCCCTGATGCCCCACCCGTGGAACCCCGCCCAGCCCCACTGCGGGCCCAGCCCCAGCCTCAGTCCCAGCACCCCCTCCCCACCCAGCCTAGGTATAGCCCTAGTCCCAGCCACTATGCATACACTCAGCTATACCCACAGGCACCAGGTGTCACTCATGCATCCCCCCACCACCTGCCCGCATAGACACCGATGTCCCCTCCACCTGCCCGCGTAGACACCGATGTCCCCTCCACCTGCCCGCGTAGACACCGATGTCCCCCTCCACCTGCCCGCGTAGACACCGATGTCCCCACACCTGCCCGCGTAGACACCGATGTCCCCTCCACCTGCCCGCGTAGACACCGATGTCCCCACACCTGCCCGCGTAGACACCGATGTCCCCCTCCACCTGCCCGCGTAGACACCGATGTCCCCACACCTGCCCGCGTAGACACCGATGTCCCCCTCCACCTGCCCGCGTAGACACCGATGTCCCCCTCCACCTGCCCGCGTAGACACCGATGTCCCCCACCTGCCCTCGTAGACACCGATGTCCCCACACCTGCCCGCGTAGACACCGTCGTCCCCACACCTGCCCTCGTAGACACTGATGTCCCCCTCCACCTGCCCATGTAGACAGATGTCCCCACACCTGCCGCGTAGACACTGATGTCCCCCTCCACCTGCCCACGTAGACACTGATGTCCCCCTCCACCTGCCCGCGTAGACACTGATGTCCCCCTCCACCTGCCCGCGTAGACACTGATGTCCCCACACCTGCCGCGTAGACACTGATGTCCCCCTCCACCTGCCCACGTAGACACTGATGTCCCCACACCTGCCGCGTAGACACTAATGTCCCCCTCCACCTGCCCGCGTAGACACCGATGTCCCCACACCTGCCGCGTAGACACCGATGTCCCCACACCTGCCCGCGTAGACACCTATGTCCCCCACCTGCCCGCGTAGACACTGTCGTCCCCACACCTGCCCGCGTAGACACGTCCCCCTCCACCTGCCCGCGTAGACACTGATGTCCCCACACCTGCCCGCGTAGACACATCCTCCTCCACCTGCCCGCGTAGACACTGATGTCCCCACACCTGCCCGCATAGACAGTGGGTGTTCCACACACCTCTGTGTAACATTGTGTCTCTCAACCCCCACCCACACACTGGGAAGGCATGTTCCCCCCACACGCACACATGTCCCTGTGTAGACACGTGCACGCTCTGGTTGAGCACTCACAGGTAGTTATCCTGCCCTCAGAGGGAGGGTTGGGGCCTGGAGAGGTGGGAGCCCTGGGGCCCTCTGGCAATTGACAGACCCCAGAGGGGCTGCAGCTCAGTTCCTTTGGAAAGGGTGGGGCCGGGCGTGGTGGCTCAAGCCTGTAATCCCAGCACTTTGGGAGGCCGAGGTGGGTGGATCATGAGGTCAAGAGATCAAGACCATCCTGGTCAACATGGTGAAACCCCGTCTCTACTAAAAATACAAAAATTAGCTGGGCATGGTGGCGCGTGCCTGTAATCCCAGCTACTCGGGAGGCTGAGGCAGGAGAATTGCCTGAACCCAGGAGGCGGAGGTTGCGGTGAGCAGAGATCGCGACATTGCACTCCAGTCTGGGTAACAAGAGCGAAAGTGCTTACAGGGGCCGCCAGCCAGGGGCCGGGGGAGCTCTTCCCCACGGGAGATGGCAGCTGGGAGGCATCCGAGGCAGGAATCAGCCGTGGGGTCACGGTGGTTGCTCTCCGGCCCTCTCCCCTGCCGTATGTCCACAGCATCTTTCTCCCACCCTCACCCAAACCACAGGGACCACTGTTACCTGCACTCACTTCACCCCTCAAGGCACAGCTCACCCCTGGCTTCCTTGGGAAGCCCTGTGGAGGTGGCCAACCCGTGTGTGAATGGGGACGGGACCGATAAATGCATCAGTGAAGTGCAGGGCAAGCCCTGTCTGCGCCCAGCCCTGTCCGTGCCCAAGCCTCCCCTGGGGAGAGAAGTGGGTGCATAGCCCCTCCCCACCAGCACTGTGGGCCGTGGGTGCTGTGGGCTGTGGCCACCGTGGGCTGGCTGCTTGTGCTAGGGCTTCTCCAGCGTGGGGCTGTATGGGTGCCTCCCATCTGTGGACACACAGGGGCTGCTTCTCCTAGGGCCTGGTGTGAGGGTGGCCAAGGCGGGCTGCCAAGGGGCAGGGCAGCGTGGCTCAGGCGGATGACAGACCCCCTCCCCACCCTGCCCCTGCCCCTGCCTGGTTTGACTCCCAGACTGCCCTGCTGCCCCCCAGACAGAGCCCCATCTGGGCAGGGGTGGGCATCTGTGTCAGCCTGGAGGTCCGGCCGGCATGTGAGGGGACAGTGACCCAGGACCCTCCTGCCCTCACTGCAGCCCCAAGAGACCCCAGTGTCCTCATGCAAACATTCAGAAGCCACGTCAGGCATCCCAGAGGCAGCGCCTGCAGAAGGTCCCAGGCCCTTTGCCAGGCTCAGGGCAGTGCTAGACGCAGTGAGTCAGGGGCAGGAGACTGGGCAACCAGCAGCAAACTAAGGCGAGACTCACATGTGCAGGAGTTCAGAGGCCAGAGCCCAGCTCCGAGATCCCCAGGACAGGGCAGGGTCACCCACCACCAGTCCCACCCCTGCAGCACCGGCCCGGTCTGAGTCCAGGGACACAGCGGGCAGGAGCCATGGCCCACGGGGGGAGGCTCCAGCCACAGTTCTGAAGGGCACGGACGCGTACATCTGAGGCTGCAGGCACATGCACACACGTGTGTACAAACATGCAGGCCACACAGCTGGAAACAGCCGGCTGCCTGTAGGACAGAAAGCTCCCCTTCTCCCACGCCTCTGCTCAATGGGGGGACTGCAGGGGGAGGGGGCTGGGAGGAGCCATCTCCCCTTTCCCAGGTCCCGCTGTGAGCTGCCCCTGGCAGGGGGCCTTCCTCAGAGGAAGTTCCCAGGATCTGCACTGGGGGGCGAGGCCTCTTCAGGGGGGCTTCCCTCTGTGCCGGAGGCTACATTAGAGAGCCGCCTCACCCCTAGATCCCAGCCACAATCTTGCCACAGCCTGGGGGTGCACAGGACCCCTCCTGGGCCCCAGTGGAGCCCCCGCAGCAGGCAGGAGGTGCAGGGGCACAGCTGGTGACATCTCAGCCCTGAGCTTCCTTCTTCTCATCTGTGAGGGGCGGGCACCCCCTGGGACCCTGAGTGGGGGTCAATCCTCAGACAGTGGGGCCACCACGGTGATTATGTCGGCAGCCCCAGTCCAGCTGGGCCTTGGGGGCCCTGGGGAGCCCCATCCAAATGGTGAGGGATGCCAGAACTAGGACTGCAGGAAGGGGGTCCATTCCTGCCCCACCCAGGCCACTGGAGGGGTGGAGTGTGGCACCCTACCCCCAGCTCTGAAGTGGGCTGTGGACCTGGGTTCCACAGGTAGAAGCAGCAAAGGACTGGGGGTGGGGAGCCTGCTGCTGCGGCTGGCAGCTGTTTTCCACCCTCCTGTGGTGATGGGGGCAGGTCAACCCTTCAGGAAGGAAGCTGCATGGGCCTGGCCAGAATGACCTCTGGCTGGACCTGTGGCCCTGAAGCATGGGCACCCCCTTCTCTGGAGTAGCCCCCTCCCGCTCTCTGCAGGCTGTGGGGCTAAAGATTCCCTCTCCTGCTACTGTGGGGACAGGACCTGTCCTTGCCCTAAACCCCTCTCCCTCCTCAGCCTGGAGGCTGCAGCAGGTGCCATCCCCACCACCCACAGAGCTCCCACCAGAGCGGCCAGTGTGGACAAGCGGGAGGGAACCCAGTTCCAAATCAGCTTTCCACCTCCCGTCTGCAGGGAGATGGGAGCCGGGCTCTTCTCTGGGTGGGGAGTGAGGGGCAGGGTGGGGTCTGGAAAAAGCCTAGTGTAGTTTCCACCAGCTCAGCCCGGCCCCTCAGAGGCCATCCCCACAGAAGCGAGCCACCGAGTTCCCCTAACCCTCACAGCACCTCGCTCCCTTTGCTTTCAGCCAGCAAAGCCCACCCCAGGGCCGCCCCCGTGAGCCTGCGGCAAGGCAGGGGCGAGCCCAGGGGAAGTCGAAGCCGAGACAAGCCCATTCACGCGCTCGGGAAGCACCGGGCCAACTTCCCACTGGGAGCCCCTGGATGGGGAGAAGACAGAGGTGGGCCCTCCCAGCTGCAGGAGGGAAACGGGGCAGCAGCCTCCAGCCCAGACCTGCCTGGGGGAGACCCTAAGAGGGGCTCATGGGGTGCGGCTGGGGGGATCAGGGGGTGGGATGAGAACCGAGAGTCAGAAGGGGCAGGAGAGGGTGGCAGGGACAGAGAAGCTCCCTCCCCCTGTGCAAGAGGAAGGTGGAGGAGTTGGGGGCAGGAGAGGGGGACGGGCCCAGCCCTCTGGGAGGTCCTACGGGAGGTCCTCCTGTAGCCCAGAAACCCCCCCCATCTCCTAGACTGCCCCACACTGAGGGGAGCCTGGTCTGGGGGTGTCCGGCCCCTCACACCCAGCACCGATGCTGCAGCCGGGGCCGTGAGACCCTAGGCTTCCCCCAGGACTGCGGTCCTGAGGCCTAGACAGCTGGCCAGGCAGGGAGGAAGGAGGAAGGGAGGGCTCGAAGGCCGGAATACAGGCCAGCAGGACCCTGGGCTTCAGAGTTGGGCAGGGCCGGGCTGGGAAGACGCCAGACTCACTCCGACCCTGGTCCCTGCCCTGTCCCTGTGCCAGGCCCCGGCAGGAGCAGACAACACTTCCTTTCTCTGCCCCTGGCTCCTGTCGGGGAGGGATGGGCCCCAGGCAGCCTGGACGGCCCTCAGCCAGGCGTCCCTTGGGGGCGTCAGGGAGGCTCTACGACCAGCCTTTATGAGGTGGGCTTCGAGTACATGGTCAGTGCCCAGATAGGGCAGGGTGGTGCGGGCTGGAGGAGTGGCCTGCTCAGCCGCCAGCCCTGGGCAGCCGGCACTTCGGAGACCAGGCCACTTCCCTCACAAAGCAGGGGCGGGGGTCGCCTTCCGGAGGAAGCAGCCGGCCTCCTCCCCCGCCCAAAGGTGGCGCAGAGGGAGGGACGCATACCTGCGTTAGTTATGCCAGGAATGTGGCTCCCCAGGCAGGAGGGGGAGGAGCCATCCCGGGGGCTGTGGACTGGGGGAGGGGCCCTGGCTGGGCAGGGCCAGGAAGACTGGCAGGGCCAGGAAGACCAGGCAGGGGAGAGCCAGGCGAGAAACTGAGGAAGTCAGTCCCCCTGGAGTCGGGTGCAGGTGCGCCTCCGGCAGTGCGCAGGCAGCCTGGTGGGGCGTGGCCTGGGAGGACGCGCCCTCCCCCACCCTGGGAGCTCAGAGGGGCCTTCCCCATTAAAGGTGGGACCCGGCTGGGCAAGGTGGCTCACACCTGTAATCCCAGCACTTTGGGAGGCCGAGAAGGGCAGATCACGAGGTCAGGAGTTCGAGATCAGCCTGGCCAACATGGTAAAACCTGTCTCTGCTAAAAATACAAAAATTAGCCGGGCGTGGTGGTGCGCGCCTATAATCCCAGCTATTCAGGAGGCTGAATGAAGCAAGAGAATCGCTTGAACCAGGAGGTAGAGGTTGCAGTGAGCCAATTGTGCCATTACCCTCCAGCCTGGGTGACAGAGTGAGACTCCATCTCAAAAAAAAAAAAATAGGTGGCCCGTAGTGTACTCAGGTGCTTCCGAAGACTAGGGGCCGCCCAGACTTCACCCTGTGCCCTGGGAGGTGGGTTAGAGTCAGATGGGGAGAGGCCAGCTAGGCACAAGCCCCCTACATCCATCCCCCTCACTAGGGTGAGGCCTTGGCTCCCAGAGAGCCTAGGGTGAGCTCCAATGTCCTTATCTCCCACAGCTGAGGGGAGGGGTGGGCACACAGGACTGTCCCTTCTCCAGCCAGGCTGGCTCCAGGGACCTTGTCCCTCAGAGCTCACCCGGGCTTCTGGGAGGCGTTTTCCCCATCCTGGCACCCGTGCCCCCAGCCCCTGCAGATATCGATGGCCGGCTTCCAAAGCAGAGGCCCACCTGTCCCACGGGAAGCTCCTGGGCTCCCAGGCACCTTCCAGGGGCCCCACTCATGCCGCTTCCCTCCCAGAGGCTAAGCCACACCTCCTGGCAGGGGCTCCCCAGCGACCCTTCTCCCAGTGCTGGGCTCAGCCTGGGTACTCACCCCAGAGCCAGGGCCTGGCGTGCATAGAGTGGCTTTGGCAAGACTGCTGGGGTGACCCTCCTGCCACGTGCCCTCTGACCCTACAGCAAGTCCTGTTACTGAGTCATGGACCCTCGGGCTGGACCTGCCTGGCTGTGGGGTTAATGATTCCCTCTCCTGATCCTGCAGAGACAGAGCCGACCTCCTTCTCCAGCCCCTCCTCAGCTCCCGACATCACCGCCCCACAGCCGGTCCCGGCTCCATAATGCCACATCTTTTCCCCAGACCACAAGGGCCCCGAAGGGGGCTAAGGTGTCGCATCCTTCAGGGGAGGGCCGGGTTAGGGAGGGCCCCGGGGGACCCTCCTCTGTGCTGCCTTTGGACCCTGGACTTTGCTGACCACTGGCTAGGCGAGAGGCTGCAGTGCTGGCTGCTTTGGGTGCCGCCCCTCCCCCTGCACAGCCCCCAGGCAAGTACAGAGACAGGAAGACAAGAGCAGTGGACAGTCCGGGACCCTGCGAGGACCCCACAAGAGCCGGGCTAGCGTCAGGACAGCAAAGTAGACAGAAGCCAGCACTTTCCTGCTGGCCAGCAGAGCACATTGGAGGGACAGGAAGTCAGGACCCTTGCCGTGGCCTCGGGGAGGAAGCATTCTCTGTGCCCCCCACTGACACATCCCTTCTCAGGCAGCCATGAGGGAGCAGACAGGATGTGGGGGCGACAGGGACCTCCTGTATTTTCCCTGCCATATTCCGCAGCCAAGCACCTCAGCCCCCAACTAGGACTTGTCCTGGGGCTGTCATGGGACTTCTGCTGCCCCCCTCCCCCGCTGGGGTCAGGGTTAGGGCCACTCTCAGGCCATTCAGCAGAGAAGTGGGAACAGCGAGCAGGAAGGCCTCTCAATGGCGAATTCCGCACCGTCTAAATTCACAGAAGCCCTCACCTTGCAGCCCCGCCGTCCCACCCTAGGCCCACGGTGTGGGGTGCTCAAGGCGTGGGCCCCTCTAGATGGATGTCTGCACTGACATTCACCTGTCCAGCTTCTCCCTAGAAGGAGCCTCCAGGAGGAAGTGTGGAGAGCCGGGAGGAGGCGGGAGGCCAACCCTTGCAGGGCTGGGACTTGCCTTCCGCCCCAGGGCCAGAGATGTGTAACTCAGGGCTGGCGCTGCTGACCTTTGACGGCTGGAGACGTAGCCAGGAGCCAGGGAGGGGCAGCTAGTGGAGGCCGAGGTTAGATGTCAGTCAGATCACAGATCAGACTACAAGACGCCGGGTGCAGCAGAGCACGAGAGGACCCCTCCAGCCTGCCCACCTTGGCCACCAGCCTGACCCCCGTGGCCCCCACACGAGCCCTCCACCACGCACCTTCCACACAGAATTCCACCTCCTCCAGGTTCCGCAGAGTGATGCGCATGAGACTGGAGTTGAGCATCAGTTCGTTCTTGTGAGCCGGCCACAGGTACGGGGGTGCAGGGTTCACGAAGAAGATCCGGGTGTCCCCAGTGGACACCTGGTTGTCACAGATGAGGGGGTCTCCAAAGCCGCTGATCACCACCTTGTTGCCGCCGTCCAGCAGGCTCTCCCGGGCCACCAGGTCTTTGCCCTTCAAGTACCTCCAGACGCGGACCTGGGGTGGACATGGGGGTAGGTGTCATTAGTCCTCACCTGGGGAGGGGGCTCGACTGGGGCTTCAGCTGCTCAGTACAATGTCCACAGTAGATTCAAGCCCTGTGCAGAGATGTGGGGAGACCTCTGGTTAACCCCGCTGGGTAGAGGCTGGGGAAGCACACCCATGGCGGCCACAGACCATTCAGGAACGCTTAGGGATGCACCACCTGTGAACGAATCCCCCCTCCAGGAAGCAGCTCCCACTCCAGGTCTAACCAATTTCAGCCACCCCAGCTCCAATAACGTCCCTCTCAGCTGACGCTGAACTGGGGAAGGGGGCCCACCTGGCCCAGGGTGCCTGCCTCCCACCCCCTCCCACCTGCCCACTGCTCGGGGCCCACCTCCCGGCAATCCTGGGCAGTGGCCATGGAGGACTCGGCTTCAGGGTAGGGGCAGCATGGCTCCTGGTGGCCCTGCCCTCGGGAAGCGAGAGCCCCTTTCCTGGGCTCCTGGTCTGTGCAGTCAGGGCAGCCCCAGAACCACGGAATCAAGTTTGGGCAGCACAGGGCGCCCCACCCTCCCCCTTCCCAGCTGCTCTAACGGTGGCCTGTGGTAAGCCAACAGCAGACCTGGCGGCCCTCACCGGGACAGAGACCCAGGCAACCCTTGAAAACGGAGCCGGGAGAAGAAGCCCCTTCAGGAGCTCTGGGGGGCTGGGGCTGCAGGATGGGGTGAGACAATGGTTGGCCTGTCCGCTGCGCGGCCCCGCTGGGAGCCTCGGGACTGCCGCCTCTGCAGGGACCCTCCAGCCGCCCGGGCAGAGCCGCTTCCAACCCCGCCCCTCAACAGTAGCTTCAGGAGGCAGATCACCCAGCAGGGGGAGGGTCTGGCGGCTTTCATCGCCTTCCCCCACCCCAGCCACACCCAGGAGCAGCGGGGAGGAAGTCGGGAAAATCCTGCAGGGACCTGGCAAAGTGCCCTGGCCGCTGTGGAGGAGACGGGGCGGCGGGGGAGCCCAGCCGTAGCCCGCACCGGCCGGTGTTAGAGAAGCTGCCACCTTCTCCACCTCCGTGGAGGGGAAGCAAGCGGATTCCTGGTCCCAGGAGTGGGTTTGGGGGTACAGGGGAGCCGGCTCTGGGTCTCCCGGGCCCCTGCTAGGAGAAGATGGTGGGGGGCCCGGCGCACCTACCCCGGGGGCTCCCAGAGGCACCTGAGGGAGACGCAGGGCAAACTTCCCGGGCTGGGGGAGCCCCGGTTCCCGCAAGAGCGCGATGGGGCACCGGCCCTGCCCCCAGCACACGAGGCCCGGCGGCGGCCCCGCCCACTTCTCGGCTCCTGCCCCCCCCCGCCACTGCGGCACCCCCCGCCCGGCTCCTGGGGTTGGGAGCTCAGGCCGCGCGCCCCGTTCTCTCCTGACCCCCCCTCTCGCCCCGGGAAAGGCGTCTCGGGACGGGACCAGCGGGCTCAGGCCCCTCCCCGGTCCCTCTCGTTCTCCACGGCCGGCGGGGAGGGCGCGCGGCAGCCGCAGTCCCCGGCGAGCTGCACTTGCTTCCGCGGCGGAGGGGCGGACGCGCCCGGCCTGGGCGCCGCAGCAACTTTCCCGGCGCCCCCCCGGGGCTTGGCGGTCGTCAAGGGAGCGGAGCTGGGGCCGCGCGGGTTCCCACGGCCCGGGGCGGGGTCCGGGCGGGAAGCGGGCGTCGCGGGGCGCACCTTGCAGGAGTAGGTGTGCTGCACCGGGTCCACGTTCAGGATCTCCTCCACCGTGCCCGTGAGCACCACGTTCGCCTCCTCCTCGCGCCGCTCCAGCGCGCGCTCCGGGCACGTCCCGTCGGCGCCGGGCAGGACGCGCGCGGCCACCACCAGGAGCAGCAGCAGCGGCCGCAGCGGGCCCGGGCGGGACGGGCCGGGGCCGGCCATGGCGCAGGGGAGGCGGCGAGGAGCGCGCGGGCCGCGCCGGGGACGGGACTGGACAGGACGGGACGGGACGCGGCTCCGGAGGCGGCGGCGGAGGGCGGGGGGGCGGGGCCGGGGAGCGTCCCTCCCCCCGCCCCTCCCCTCCCTCCTCCCTCCTCCCCTCCCTCCCTCCTCCCCTCCCCTCCCTCCCTCCTCCCCTCCCCTCCCTCCCTCCTCCCCTCCCCTGCCTCCTCCCCTCCCCTCCCATTCCCTCTCCTCTCTCCTCCTCCTCTCCCTCCTCCCTCTCCTCTCCTCCCTCCTCCCCTCCCCTCCCTCCTCCCCTCCCCTCCCTCATCCCTCCTGCCCTCCCTCCTCCCCTCCCTCATCCCTCCTGCCCTCCCTCCTCCCTCCTGCCCTCCCTCCTCCCCCTCCCCGGCCCGCCCGGCGCCCTGCGACCCGCGCTGGCTGCGAACAAAGCCCTGGGACGCGGCGCCCGGCGAGGCCGTGGGGCGGGGAGGGGCGGCCCGAGAGGGGGCGGGGAAGGAGTGGGGGGGCGGCTCCCGCAGGCGCCCCTCCCCCGCCGCGGCCCCCCGGAAGTGCGGCTGCTCCGGAGTTAATGCCTAATCTGGAGGAGACGTGACGGGACTGCCGAGGGGCTTCGGGCGGGCCGCGGGGAGGGGCCCTCGCCCCGGCCCCGGCCCCGGCCCCGATCCCGCCCGGCAGGCCGCGCCCCTCCCCCGTGGGACCGAGGCTGGGCCGCGCCGGGGCCCCGGGAGCTGCGGCGAGAGGGCGGGTCCCGGCGCCGGGGCGGACGCTGATTGGCCAGCACGGCGCGCGGCCCCGCCCTCCAGGCCTCACTCCCGGCCCCGCCGCGGGGAGGTGCGCGCCCCCTGCCGTTCCGCGGCTGCAAGCGCGGGTCCCGCCACGCCCCCTCCCCGCGACGGGCCGCGCGCCTCTGCGGCTTGGCGGGGCTGGAGGGCCCAAGGGAGAGCTCGGCCCAGCGGAATTCCAGGGGCGCCGCGGAGGCCCCCTTTGTCCCCTCATAACTGAGTCTAGACCGGGCGTGGTGACTCACTGGGACGTGGAGGCGGGAGGATCGCTTGAGCCCGGGAGTTCGAGACCAGCCTGGGCAACATAGCAAGACCCCCGTCTCTCAAACAGAATTAAAAATTAACTGGACTCGGTGGTGCGCACCTGTGGTCCCAGCTGCTCAGGGAGCTGAGGCGGGAGGATCACCTGAGTGTGGGAAGCGGAGGCTGCACTGAGGGTGGCTTTACCACTGCACTCCAGCCTAGCCAAGAGTATGGCCCTGCTTTTACCAAGTAAATTTTTTGGTTTTTTTGAGACAGAGACTCGCCCTGTCGCCAGGCTGGAGTGCAGTGGGACAATCTCCGCTCACCGCAACCTCCACCTCCTGGGTTCAAGCAATTCTCTTGCCTCAGACTCCTGAGTAGCTGGGATTACAGGTGCCCACGACCACGCCCGGCTAATTTCTGTATTTTTAGTAGAAATGGGGTTTCACCATCTTGGCCAGGCTGGTCTCGAACTCCTGACCTCATGATTCACTTACCTCAGTTTCTCAAAGTGCTGGGATCACAGGTGTGAGCCACTGCATCTGGCCTGTATTTATTTTTAAAGGACTGGGTCGGACGTATGCAGTGGTTGCAGTGGTTCGCACCTGTAATCCCAGCACTTTGGGAGGCTGAGGCACACAGATCACTTGAGATCAGGAGTTCAAGACCAGCCTGGCCAGGATGGTAAAATCCCCGTCTCTACTAAAAATACAAAAATTAGGCCACGTGAGGTGGCTCACACTTGTAATCGCAGCACTTTGGGAGGCCGAGGAGGGCAGATCATGAGATCATGAGCTTGAGACCAGCCTGGCCAACACAGTGAAACCCCGTCTCTACTAAAAATACAAAACAAAACAAAACTTAGCTGGGCATGGTGGTAGGCACCAGGAGGCTGAGGCAGGAGAATTGCTTGAACCTGGGAGGCAGAGGTTGCAATGAGCCAAGATCATGCCACTGCACTCCAGCCTGGGCAACAGAGCAAGACTCCATCTCATCTCAGAAAAAAAAAAAAAAAAAAAAGGACTGGGTCTGTGGTGCACCCCCTCACCCCAAGCTAGCTACTGATCTCTGGGTCCGAGTATGAAGGAGACCCTGCCCTGCCCTGCCCCTGTGGGGGGTTCAGGAGAGACTCCTGGGCCAGCTTCATGTGCCCGTTGTGACAAAGGGATGAGGTGGGGTCCAGAAACAAGGCTGGAGCTGGGACAGCCCCTGCTGGGCACACTCGGGCACACAGTGGTCTTGGTGCAGCCAGATGGGGATCCCCCACCCAGATATGGACTCACAGACCACAGAGGGCTCTGTGTCTCCAGCCAGATCCCCTCCAGGGCTCTGAAAGCCGAGGCCCAAGTGCCCCAATCCGGACTCTGGGTGTCCCACCATGCCCTGTCCTCAAAATGTCCTGGCTGACAGCTGGCTTCCGGGGGGACTCATTTAGCAAACTGGAATCGAGAGACAGGGAAGGGCACATCAGTGGGGAGGGGGGTGTAGCTCATACTGACTTGGGTCCCCCCACCTGGGATGAGCCCTTCTTCCTGGACAGTGTCAGCCTCAATTCCAGGTGCCCCCCACTGCTGGCCACAGCCCCTCCCTCACGCAGAGCCCTGAAGGGTGTGCTTGGGGCCACCCAGGCTGCCTTCTGCTCTTCTGTGGCTGGCCACAGTGGTGATGTGAGGTTCGGACCGTCTCTGCCCCTCCCTAGCCCAGCCCAGGCAGGTGGAGCAGGCTGTGCACGCTGCCTAGGGACAAGTAAGGCCCCCAGCCCCAGTTCCCGTGCAGAGCCTGCCTTACGGCCCACTGGGTAGGCCCCGAGGAATCACCCCTCACTGCTTCCAGGAACCTCCCCGGTAGCCTTTTGAGCTGAGCAGGCTGGTCCCTGCGCAAGCCATCTGCTGTCCCAGATGCTGGAGGGCCAGCTGGGTTCCAGCAAATGCACCTCTTTTTCTTTCTCTAGGAGATAATCCCCCAAAGGGTGGGAAGACCTGTCTTACTTCAGTTTTTGGGGGTCCCTATTTTGGTTCCTCGAGGCTATAATCGCAAACCCTCATCCCTTCACTTGGCAACGCAGGCCTGGCCACCAGGATATACCCTGGGTTCTCCCTCCTGACTCCTCCCCTAGCCCCATCGGCAGGGGTCAGATCAGAGGTGGCCCCTGGAGGAGGGGCAGGCGCAGACACAGAGGCAGCCATTTCTCTTTGCAGCAACCTTTATTTCCAGCACTTGATCCTGCTCAGATACTGGCGGGAGGCCCTCTGCTCGGCCTGCCAGGCTCTGCGCTGCCTCCCCGCAGGCGAAGATTCATGTACACGGTGCACAGGGGCTTGAGGTCATACTCCCCCAGCGGGAGCTGGTCCTCCATGGGCTTCCCCTCGAAGGTCAGCCAGAACAGGTCTTCCCGCACGCCCTCCTGCTGGCTCACTTGCCGCTTCAGCTGCGCCACGGTCTGCGTCAGCACCACCTCGTAGGTGCAGCTGCGGCCCTTGTCATTCCTCACCAGGATGCTCAGAGGTTCGTGACAGCTGTCCACCACCAGCAGGATGGTGCTGCCGGGGCCCAGGCCCTGGCTGGCAAGGGGGACCCTGTCCTGCAGTGCCGTGCCACTCGGGTGGATGGCCAGACGCTGCTGGAAGGCATGCACACCGATCTTCTGGGTGATCTTTGCCTTCAGCTCTGACACCGACATGGAGTTGCTCAGGGGCACCTGGAACTCGTGGCCCCCCAGCATCTTCACTGTCAGATCCCGGCCCTGCAGGAATCACACAGGCTCAGCCCCAGGCCCACCACACATGAGGCTCTGGCTGCACAACAAGCGCCCGTGCCCAGGGACACTGCTCCGTCCACATGCTGTCAGAAGGCACTGAGGGGGGGTCACTGCTAGAAGGCCAGCTGCCCACAGCCACCCTGTGGCCTCCCCTTACCTGCTAGGGTGCCCCTCTGTGCCCCACCCTGACACACTCAGGAGTGACCCGCCTTCAGGAGAACGTTCAGGTCACCCGGCTGACCACTCAGCACCCTGCACCCCCGGGAGACCCTGGCTGGGAAAGAGAGAGGAAAATGGACTGAGCGCAGCCCCCCTGCCCCCACCTGTGGCATCTGCCTTACCATGGCCGTGGGCTGTGGCACAGGCTCCCGTACAGCACGATGACTGCGCTGCCTCTGGGCCGCCGGCTCCCGCGCCACCACCGGCCGTTTTATAAGCCTGAGCCACACACGTCAGGGGGCGTGCCGGGTGAGCCTGTGCCTAGTGGCCAGATTCGGCTTCGGTTTCAGTTTCCTTTTCCCGAGGCGAGCCCCGGAGCGAGTAGAAGAAAGAAAGAAAACAGAATGACCGCAGCCAGGGAAAGGCAGGAGCAGCGTAGGCAGGGTCTGCAGGGCACGGTCAGGGACGGGCACTCAGGACAGCGTCCCCACCCCCGCCCAACGCCCTGGAAACACCCGAGTATCCAGCATTCCGGGTCCTTCACGAGACGCCGTAACTCGTCCTCGCATGAACGAATGATGGGCAGATTTCATTTTCCATTTACCCGTCTGCAAGATGAGTAAACTTGGAAGCGAAACAGTGACCGTCCGAACTACCCGGAGATAACCTCACTTGGTTTAGGGCGGTGTTTGCTCAGATTGGTGCTTTTCGTGGTTGTTTTTGCTTTTTTGAGACAGGGTCTCACTCTCTCGCCCAGGCTGGAGTGCAGTGGCACAATCTCAGCTCACTGCAGCCTCCACCTCCTGGGCCAAAGCAATGCTCTCACTTCAGCCTCCCAAGTAGCTGGGACCACAGGGGTGCAACCAGCTAATTTTTCATATTTTTAGTAGAGATGGAGTCTCTCCATGTTGCCCAAGCTGGTCTTGAACTCCTGGTCTCAAGTGATCCACCTGCCTCGGCCCCAAAAGTGCAGGGATGACAGGCCTGAGCCGCCACGCCCGGGCCTCATATTGTTTTTTAATAGAAGAGACATATCTTTTATTTTCTACAAAAATGAACTCTGTGGCCCTCCTGAGAAAGTGAACAACAATCCACAGAATGGGAAGAAAGATTTTCAAATTATCTCTCTGATGAGGGGCAGCATCCCGGGCATACAAAGAACTCTTACAACTCAACTTTAAAAAGGCAAGTCAATTTTAAAATGGGCAAAAGACTTCAATAGACATTTCTCCAGCGACACAGAAACAGCCGCGTACCAGGGGAAGGAGGCCGGCATCATTATTCATGGGGAAATGCAAATCAAAACCCCAATGAGAAGCTGATTTCGATTAGCATGACTGTAATAATGAAAATGAAGGACAGACCAGGCGCAGTGGCTCACTGAACATGTCATCCGGCATTTTGGGAGGCTGAGGAAGACTTATCACCTGAGGTCAGGCGTTCCAGACCAGCCTGCCCAACATTTTTAGGAGAAACCCCATCCCTACTAAAAATACAAAAATTAGCCCGGTGTGGTGGGGGGCACCTGTGATCCAAGCTACTTGGGAGGCTGAGGCCGGAGAATCTCTTGAACCCGGGAGGTGAAGATTGCAGTGAGCCGAGACTGTGCCACTGCACTCCAGCCTCGGCGACAGAGTGAGATTGTCTCAAAAAATAGTATAAGATAAAAATAAAGGACAGTGACCAGCATTGGTGAATGAATACATACACTGCTGTTGGGAATGTAAAATAGTTTGGCCACTGTGATCCTCAAAATGTTAGACATAGAATTATTGAGTAACTCAGCATTCCACTTCCCGGCATGTGTTCAAAAGAATTGAAAACAGGTGTTCAAATACTTGCGTACAAGTGTTCATAGCAGCACAATTCACAATAGACAAATCCTGGAAACAGAGCAAACGTCCATCAGAGATGAATGGATAAACAAAATGTGGAATGTCTATGCAATGGAATATTATGCAGCCATGAAAAGGACTGAAGCACTGATTCCTGCTACGATGTAAAAGAACCTCTCGAACATTATGCTAAGGGAAAGGAGGCAGACACAAAGGCGGCAGGTTGTGTGATTCCACTTACTGCAGGAGAAATGCCCAGAACTGACAGACCACAGCAACAGGAAGTCGGGCCTGTTACTGGGGGCTGGGGAGGAGGGATGGGGTGATAACATTCAGAACTCCGTAGAGTGATGGTTGGACACTGTGATGAATAAAGACCAGTGGATTACGTTCTTTAAAATGGTTAGTTTCGTGTTATATGATTTTCACATCAATAAAAAGCAGACGTGAAAAAGCCTCATCGTACTTTCACCGGTTTGTAATCTGCTTCATTCAGGCAACAGCATATCATAAACATCTGTCTAGGCCGGGTGTGGGTGGCTCACACCTGTAATCCCAGCACTCTGGGAGGCCGAGGTGGGTGGATCACCTGAGGTCAGGAGTTTGAGACCAGCCTGACCTGCATGGTGAAACCCCATCTCTACTAAAAATCCAAAAAAAAAAAAGGCCGGGCACAGTGGCTCACACCTGTAATCCCAGCACTTTGGGAGGCCCAGATGGGCAGATCACTGGAGGCCAGGAGTTCGAGACCAGATTGGCCAACATGGTGAAATCCTGTCTCTACTAAAAATGCAAAAAATTAGCTGGGTGTGGTGATGCGAGCCTGTCATCCCAGCTACTTGGCAGGAGAATCACTTGAGCCCAGGACGTGGAGATTGCAGTGAGCAGAGATCGCTCCACCGCACTCCAGCCTGGGCAACAGAGCAAGACTCTATCTCAAAAGAAAAACACAAAAACACAAAACACACATCTATCTGCATCGGTGGATACATCTTCGCAAGCTGTTTTTACTGCGGGATGGGTCCCTGACCGCGCAGAGTCAATCTAGTTAACCAGTCCCACATCACTCAGTGTGTGCGTCATTCCCAAATTGCTGCCGTGACACACAGCACATAGCAGGCAAGGGTAGCTAAGACTCAGCAATCATACACAAGATTCAAAAAAATAAGTGAAAGAGGCTGGGCATGGTGGCTCACGCCTGTAATCCTAGCACTTTGGGAGGCCGAGGTGGGTGGATCACCTGAGGTCAGGAGTTCAAGACCAGCCTGGCCATCATGGAGAAACCCCATCTTTGAAATAAAAAAATATTTTTAATTTAAAAATTTAAAAAAAATACCAATATTAGCCTGGTGTGGTGGTGGACACCTGTAATCCCAGGTACCTGGGGGGCTGAGGCAGGAGAACTGCTTGAACCCAGGAGGCAGAGGTTGCAGGAGCCGAGATCACATCACTGCACTCCAGCGTGGGCGACAGAGCAAGACCCTGTCTCAAAAAAATATATATATGTATTTTTTTTGAGAAGGAGCTCGCTCTGTTGCCCAGGCTGGAGTGCAGTGATGTGATCTCGGCTCACTGCAGCCATCTGGGCTCAAGTGGTCCTCCCCAACTGGCCTCCCAGAGAGCTGGGGTTGCAGGTGTGAGCCACCATGTCCAGCCTTGAAGTATGTGGTAACAACAGAGGCAACAGGAAAAATCATCCCGAGACTGGTCCTCACCACTTACACCTGCGTGCCCTGGTCCCGGTCACGGCAGCCTTCTGCATGGGCTCCTGTGGACACACCCGGTGGTCCTGCTCCCATGCGGACCCCACAACCTGCTCTTCACGCGGTAGCCAGACGGATCCACACAAAGCCTCCCATGGCTCCCCTCGGCTCTCGGGGTGACCGTCCCGGCCTGGGCTCACTGCGTCATGGCCTCTGCCGCATCCCCTCCGGTCGCCCACGACTGCCCCCCCATCCCGGGCTCTTTGCTCCAACACCTGGGCCTCTGGGCCATGCCTGGGGCACAGGCGCACACTGGCACCCCAGCCTTTGAGACCCGTCTTCCACTCACGCCCCACTGTCCTCAGCCCCCCTAGTGACTGCTGCCGGGGTATCTCTCCCTCAGCAGAATGTTAGTTAGTTCACTGTTAGAGCTGCCTTGTATGTTTAATGAAACTAAATGTAAAATGCAAATGTGCTGAATCTGAAGTTCTCAAACATTCCGATTTCTTCCTTTTTTTTTTTTTAAGAGATGGAATCTCACTATGTGAGACCGCTTGCCCAGGCTGGCCTTGAACTCCCGGGCTCAGGTGACCCTCCCACCTTGGCCTCATTCTGATTTCTTTTTTTTGAGATGAAGTCTCGCTCTGTCGCCCAGGCTGGAGTGCAGAGTCACACTCTCGGCTTGCCGCAACCTCCGTCTCCCGGGTTCAAGCGATTCTCCCGCCTCAGCCTCCGGAGTAGCTGAGATTTGTAGAGACGGGGTTTCACCGTGTCCGATGGTCTCGATCTCCTGACCATGTGGTCAGCCCGCCTCAGCCTCCCAAAGTGCTGGGATTGATTATAGGTGTGAGCCACCACGCCCGGCCTCATTCTGATTTCCTAATAAATTCAGTACCATCCTCCGGTCCTTCTCCTTAAATAATAAACCTAAATGTTTTGTTGAGTGTGCGTTTGAATCTAGAACCTTAAGGCTCATCTGATAAAACACAAGTGTAAAAATTATGGGTCTGATTTTTTAGTTTTGACACAAAGCAAGTTGCATCTAATTAACGGGCAATTTAATGAGTTCTGACATAGGCGCCACCTGGGAAACCGTCAAACGGGGCTTTTCGTGCTTTCTCAAGTGTCTGTGTAATCCTCACCCACGCAGGGTCACCCCAAAGCTTCCTGCCTTCCCACAGAGCCAAAGTGATCTCAGGTGGGTGAGCCCCGTCAGGGTCTGAGGCCTGGGCCAGGTGCAGGGCTGACTTGGGGCCCTGGACTCCCAGGGAGGTCTGAGCCTTGCTCGCCTTGCTCACATTGGCTGCTGCAGGGATCCAGCCTCACAGAGGCCAGAGGCCGGGGCTCACCCATCCAAAGGAGCCCGCCAGCCTGCGGCCCACTCCTTTGCTCCCGTTCACATCCAGACCCTTCCCCACCTTCCCATCTGGTCAGTGACCCCTCCTCAGCCACCGCCCTGGATGACATCTGATTGACTCATGGCTCCTGGTGACATGGAACCTTTCGTCACAGCTCAAAGGTCACTATGACAACAAGGCTGGACCTCCGCCTGGTTCCACCGGGAAGGACGGCTGGGTACCCCACAGGCACACACGGCACTCCGAGAAGGTCGCGCTGAGCCTGCCATGCCCTGCGGCCAGCGGAGGATGACCCGGCAGTGTGTCATGGGACTGACCGCCTCTCCTAAGAAACATGGATTGCTGAAGTTCAAGGCTGGGCGGATCACAGGCAGCCCCTCCCCTCCAGGCCCATGAGGAGGAGCCTCCCCCTGTCTCTCCACCTGGGACCAGGAAGCCGAGCTGCCACCACCTGACCTGGGCCACAAGTCTCACAGTCCTGGATTCCATCTTACCAGGCTGGAGCCTCCCCACTCCCATGGCAGGCATGTCCCCTCCCAGCTGCAGCCCCCTGTAAAGGCTCCCTGGGAGAGCAGGACCCCCGGGACAGGGCAGAGGGCCCAGTGGGACACTTAGAACCGCCTGGTGTCTGATGGCCTTGGCCCTAGGGAGGGGTCTGCAGGTTAGAAGCAAGCCTTTGGCTGCGTCAGGGAGGACAGAGTGGAGGGGGAGGCCCATGACCCAGGAGGTCTGCTGCTATTCCAGCCAGCGGGGAGGCAGCCAGCTGGGGAGGGCTTGGGGGTGGATGGAGCCTGGTGCGCTGGAGGAGAGCGCGAGATCCCCTCGTAGACCCACAGGACCTGGCAGAGGACACAGAAGCTGCACCCCTGTGAGGAGCAAGGGCCCAGAAGCCCCAGGCTGGATACCTGACAGCAGAGGGCAGGGCCCTGCTGTGCTGGACCACCCCCCCCCCACTGCCTGGTGCAGTCACCTGGTGGGAGGCCCACCCACCGGATAGACAGGCCCAGCTGTCCTGGGGGGACTGCTGCAGGGAGCTAGGGCTTGGCCAAACCAGGCTCCCTCGTGTCCCTGCCACTAAATGACACTTCCATCCCTGCCTTCCCAGGCAGCCCTGCCCCTGCAGGGGGAGGGCAGAGGCTGGCGGCGGAGGGGAGGAGGGATCACTGCGTTTTCTGACTCCCCTGGAATCCGGCTGCTGTGACCTGCTTTGGCCAATGGAATGTGTGAAAATTTCATTGCATGCGTTCTGGACCCCAGTGTCCGCCTCACCCTCCCGGAAGGCTGGCCTTGCCTAGGAGGAAGCTGACCTGGGCGGGCTGCATTCCAGGCCGCACGGCTCTGGCAGAGACTCCAGCAGCCAGGGACAGCGGCCCTGGGTGTCCAGCATGGCGACACTTGGGCCCTCCCCACTCAGCTGACCCCGGCCCAGGGCGAGGCCTGTGTGAGGCCCTGGGTGTCCAGCATGGCGACACTTGGGCCCTCCCCACTCAGCTGACCCTGGCCCAGGGCGAGGCCTGTGTGAGGCCCTCGGTGTCCAGCATGGCGACACTTGGGCCCTCCCCACTCAGCTGACCCTGGCCCAGGGCGAGGCCTGTGTGAGGCCCTGGGAAGTCGCTGGCACCACCCCGATACCCGCTTCGAGAAAGAACGGGCCGGTAGTGCTTAAGCCACCCAGGCTGAGATTCCACACGGGCTGTGGTCTGCCCACAAGAATGGGAGGAAGGAGAGGAGGGAGGGAGGGTGAGGGACAGGCTGTTCTTGATAAGGAGAGGAGAAGGGGCGGAGGGGACTCAGAAGCTCAGACCAAGGCCGGCGAAAACACTGCAGACCTGGGGGCCGAAGGACAGCAGAGCTGGAGCCAGGAGCGGGGCAGGGAGCTGGAAGCCGGACTGTGGAGGGGTGCGGTCAGGAGGAAGGACCCAGACGAGTGGGGTGGGCGGGAGGGTACAGGACCCCCGAAGGACAGGAAGTCCAAGTTGGTGAATCGCCCATCTGGATTTTGAAAGCATGGCTGGGAGAGGGTCAGGGAGCAGTGTCCCCTCCTTCAGGAAAGGGAGCCAGGGTCTGCTCACAAAGCTGGGGTGGTCTGGTGGAAAAGGAAACAGTCTGAAGTGCCAGTGAGGAAGGACAAGGGCACCGCGCTCGTCCCCGTGCAGTGGAGAAAAGAGCAGTGCCTGCTGGGAGCGGGCCGAGAGGGCATTCAGACAGGCAGGGCAGGCAGGAGATGCGGCACCAGCCCAGGTGGGGACACAGCTCCCCTGCTGCTAAGCAGGCATGCATGGGGTGGGAGCCTAACAGCTGGGTGCTCCTGCCTCCGCCTGGGTCCTGCTTTGGATTCCTGCAGCCCTGGCCTTCCATCACTGATCCCAGCAAACACCCAGGACCAGCTCTTCGCCCAACTTGGCTCTCAGGGAGAGAAACCCACGCTGGTCCAGCCGTGGTTCCTCGGTGCCCTTGGCAGGAGTTGGGGAGCCCGCTGAGGACGGCAGATAGGGCGTGGCTACAGGTCTCCAGTGTCAGGAGTCAGTGTGAGGGCGATGCTGAGGGGCACGCAGGAAGGCAGCGGCCACCTCCGGGTCAGAGCTTGGGAGGGGTGGTCACAGCCAGCACCTCGCAGGCTGTACGGGGACACTGGCTGGGCGTCATGGCATGTGGCCACGGTGGCCCAATGTGAGGAGACTCCCCTCAGGGAAGGACGGAGGGACGAGGGACTCAGCCGGTGCCCACCCGCAGTCCAAGCCGGTCATGGAGAAGTGGCGCCAA
Organism: Saguinus oedipus; assembly: GCA_031835075.1. Taxonomy (NCBI): domain Eukaryota; kingdom Metazoa; phylum Chordata; class Mammalia; order Primates; family Cebidae; genus Saguinus; species Saguinus oedipus. Next base: position 38,915,647 of record CM063175.1, on the reverse strand, counting down.
GTGTGAATTAACGAGACAGACGCAGACGGGAGCTGCCCTGTGGCAAAGATGGTGGGAAGAGCACAGGCCTGGAGACCCCGGAGTGGGCTCCCTGTGCGAGCAGCGGGGGGCAGGGTCCCTTACCCCCCAGCACAGCAGGCCGCGCTTCCGGCCTCATCTGCCCTCTACTCCGCGGGGACCCCACCTGCTGCCCGGGACAGGAACCGTGGCCGATGGACGTCGGTGCTCAGAGTCAGACACCACCAGGTCGGCGGCTTTAAAAGTAGAATCTCCTTTGAGAGGCCAGGCGGGTGGATCACGAGGTCAAGAGATCGAGACCATCCTGGTCAACATGGTGAAACCCCGTCTCTACTAAAAATACAAAAAATTAGCTGGGCATGGTGGCGCGTGCCTGTAATCCCAGCTACTTCGGAGGCTGAGGCAGGAGAATTGCCTGAACCCAGGAGGCGGAGGTTGCGGTGAGCCGAGATCGCGCCATTGCACTCCAGCCTGGGTAACAAGAGCGAAACTCCGTCTCAAAAAAAAAAAAAAACTAGAATCTCTGGTGTCTTCCCAACAACCGTGGGTTAAATAAAAAGTTGGCCCCTTGTACAAATGACGCAGTTACAGGGAGGAAAGTGGGCCCATCTAACCACCAGTGAGGGAGAGGCCAACCCCAGCCACGCCGGGCCGGGAGGAGGCTCACGCCTGTAGTCCCAGCACGCTGAGAGGCGTGGCAGGAGGATTGCCTCAGGCTGGGAGTTTGAGACCGGCCTGGGCGACACAGGGAGCCCCCCCCCCACATCTCTACAAAAGAATAAGGAAGAAAAAAGAACGATCCTCAGGCCCCTCCTTCCATCCTGAACTCCCGGCCTGTCTGGAGACTGGGGGGAGGCCCAGAGTCCGCCCAAATCCCTTCCCAAATCCGGGCCCAGGGGCTGGGGAGACTCAGGCCGGCAGCGCCCCTGGGATGACCCCCAGCAGGATGCTGCGGCCCTTGGGGCCCCTGGGGGCGCTCACGAGCTTTCCCGCCTCGGCGCAGCGCTCAGGCGGGGAAGGGGACGCGGGGCGCCATCCACGCCACCTCCTGGGCTGCGGGACCGGTCTGAGCAGAGGGGTCGGCGCAGGCGAGCGGGTTCCAGTGGACGCTGCCGGGGCCACCTCCGAGACGCCCGCCCAGCCCCGCGGCTTTCCGCAGTCGGCGAGGGGCGCGGACAGCGTGTCCGCCGGGAGGGCCCCCAGCTCCAGCCTCGCAGGCCCCCTAGGCGCGCGCCCAGGTGCAGGCGGCGGGGTGTGGGGGGCGCCGCAGGGGCTCGGAGGGAGCGGACCCGCCACTCAGTCGACTCGGCGGCCAGAAAAGCCCCCGGAGATTCCCCGACCCCTCCCCGACCAGAAGCTGGAGGTTCCCGCCGGCCCGGCCGCCCCTCCCACTTCCCTCGCCCCTGCGCCCCCTCCGCGTCCTGGGAACGCCGCGCCCTCCCTCGCGGCTTTCCTGCTGAAGACCCCCGGGCCCCCAGGAGCGTTGGGGACCACCCCGTGGAGAGGCTTCTCTCCACCAACTCGGTTCTTACAGCCGCTAGACTGCGGGGTCTGCCTCGGCCTTCCTGGGGGCCTCCAGCCCGGCGCGAGCCCGGCTCTCCAGGGGGCTCAGGAGGCCTCCGGCGCACGGACGCGTGAGGCCGCGGGGACCCCGAGTGCGGAAAAGGCCAACGCGCCCCGCCGCGGCCTTCACAGTAAAAACAGCGCACGCGACAGTGGCCGCCGCCGGCGCCCGCATCCGGCCCTTTGCCGTAACCAGCACGAACCGCGCCCCTCGTTTCTCCGTGAGCCCGACTTCCTGCAGCGGAGCGCGGGGGCGGGTCACCTGGAAGCTCGTGACGACACCGGCCCCGTGACGTCATCCCACCGTTCGCGTCATCGCCGCGGCCGCCCGTGACGTCACCAGCCTGCTCGTGGTCCCGCCCGGCCCTGCGGGGTCACACGTGCGCCCCTTCAGCACCCGGTGACGCCGCCCTCTCCCCGCAGCCCTCGGTGCCCCAGGACGCGCGCTGGGGGAGGCGCCCCTGGAGGCCGGGCAGGTGTCGTGTCAAACTCGGAGACCCAGCGGGGCCGAAACCGGCACCGGAGGGGGCGCGCGGGGGTCGGTCAGAGGAAGAGGCGCCACCCCGGGCTCGCCCACCCCTCGGGGCCGTCCGAACCCGCGCCCCGGGCGAAAAGTCCTTTCGGATCCCTGCGCCGCCAGCCCTAGCTGCGTTCCACCCCCGCTCGGCCCCCGGGGTGGCAAAGTGAGCCCTTGACTCCGCCCAGCCCGCGGTCCCAGGTCCCTGCGGTCCCCCGGCGCAGTGCTCGGCCCCGGCTGCAGGGGAGGGGCGCGGATCGCCCTGCCTGGCCCCAGGGTCGGAGGAGGGCGCGGGGGCCCCCCCCCAAGCCTTTGTCGCCCGCGGCCGGGAGCCGAGGCGTGACTGACAGCGGCGGGGGAGGCCGCGGGCGCCGATTGGCTGGCGCGAGTGTGGGAAAGAACGCGGAGCCGGGTTCACACGCCCCGCGGCGGCGAGGCCTTAAATAGCAGCGAGAGCCGGAGCGGCGCGCGGGCCTGGAGCAGCAACCCGCCCGAGGGGCTCTGATCGCCGCCCGCCCTCCCGCCCGCCCGCGGCCCCCAGCGGCCCCCAGCGGCGCGCTCTACGGCGCGGGGCGCACGATGCCCGCAGACACGCCGGGGAGGCCGAGCGCCTCGCCGCTGGCAGCAGCGCCGGCCAGCGCCAGCCGGACCCCGGACAAGCCGCGGAGCGCGGCCGAGCACCGCAAGGTGGGGTCCGGGCCAGGCGCGAGGGTGGCGGCGGGGCGGGGAGGGACGGAGGGACGCGGGATTCAGCCGGTGCCATCCGCAGTCCTCCAAGCCGGTCATGGAGAAGCGGCGCCGAGCGCGCATTAACGAGAGCCTCGCTCAGCTGAAAACCCTCATCCTGGACGCTCTCAGGAAAGAGGTAAGCGGGGGGCGACGGCCCGAGACCCGGAGTCTGGGGCGCAGCGGAGCCTGGACCTCCCGCCCCATCCCTGCCCCCAGAGCTCCCGCCACTCGAAGCTGGAGAAGGCGGACATCCTGGAGATGACCGTGAAACACCTGCGGAGCCTGCGGCGCGTGCAGGTGACAGGTGCGGCGCGGGTGGCGGCGGCTCAGGCGGGGGGTGGGGGCGCGCGGGACCCCGGGCCGGGCCCGACCGCTCCTCGCGTGTCGCCCCCGTAGCCGCGCTCAGCGCCGACCCCGCCGTCCTGGGCAAGTACCGCGCCGGCTTCCACGAGTGTTTGGCGGAGGTGAACCGCTTCCTGGCCGGCTGCGAGGGCGTCCCGGGCCACGTGCGCTCCCGCCTGCTCGGCCACCTGGCCGCCTGCCTGCGCCAGCTGGGGCCCTCCCGCCGCCCGGTCGCCCCCGCCGCAGAGGCCCCGGCGCCCGAAGTCTACGCGGGCCGCCCGCCGCCACCGTCGCTCGGCGGCCCCTTCCCCCTGATCGCGCCGCCGCTGCTGCCGGGTCTGACCCGGGCGCTGCCCTCCGCCCCCAGGGCGGGGACGCAGGGCCGGGGCGGACCCTGGCGGCCGTGGCTGCGTTGAGGCTGCGCCCGGTTCTAGGGCCGGGGCCTTTCCTGAGACTGTACCGGAGAACACGTATTTATTACTCCAGAGGCCGCGTCACGAGTTTCCGTTTTGTCGTCTTTGTGAAGAGTCGGCTTTGGTGGCACAGGGCGTCCCGCCGTCCAGGGGCCGAGGTCCGCAGGTGGCCCTGGCGTCGGGCGGGCTGGGGGTGACCCCTGCGGCCCCTCCGCGCCCTCCCTGACCTCCGCGCCCTCCCTGTCCGCCGCCCCCTGCGGCCCCTCGGCGCAGACTCCCTTTGCCCCCAAGGCTTTGCCTCGCTCTGCGGTGCGGTTCTGAGGGGTCCCCGGAGGCTCAGGCGGGAAGGTGACCCCGTCCCTGAGTGTCCGCAGTGCGTCCCGGCGCTGGAAGGCGTTACTTTTCCAGCGCTCAGCGCTCCCTTTCCCGACTCCCAGTCCCCGGACCGCGGAAGGCGGAGGCTGCGGTCCTGAGCTGAGTTGAGCCCCGACCCTTTGCCCTGAAGCCTCCCGCTGGGTTTTTCTCGTGCGGAGCGGCCCGGGCTCTGTGCTGGGGAGGGTTGGGGGCCCAGCTGGGGTGCGGACACCAGGTGTCCGGGCCGAGGACGTGGCTCCCGAGGGCGTCAGGCCCTCCCGCAGCCTCCCCTTCCCGGGGAAGGGGGGTTCCACTCTGCAGTGGGTTAGGACTGGGGGCTCCTCGCTGGCCCTGAGCACGTGCCGTTGGCGACCACCGAGTTACCAGACAGCGCCGAACCACTGCTGCGGCCGCGATCCTGTGCTCCCCGGGGGGCCGAGGGCCATTTCCCACCAGGGCTGAGTTCACCAGGGCCCACGGGAGGCGAGGGAGCCGTCCCACCAGCAGGAGCCCCCTGGACCTTCCAGGACACACCCCGCGGCACACCTCGCAGGAGCCTCCCACCCCACCCCGAGCTCCCAAGGACCGGCCAGGGACCCTGAGCCGGAGTAACATTGGGGGCCCAGCACCCCCCTCCCCAGGCCCCTATGCTTACCTGGGTCTCGGTAACATTGGGCTGGGACCTGCACCCTCGGTCCCACCAGCAGTCCTGCCCCGGGAGTCCCGGTCCCAGGGGAGCCTCAAAGTAGCTCTTCTTCTTTGGAGCCTGGGTACCAGCTCTGAGAGGGAGGCCGCCTCAGCACAGGGATGGGGGGGAGCTGCTCAGAGCAGGCGTCAGTGCAGAAGGGGAGGGAGGACCTGGGAGGGAGCCCGGGGCTGGAGGGGCACCCTGCCAGTCACCCAAGCCGTGGGTCCTAAGAGACAGCACAGCCTCCACCAGACCCCAGCGTCGAACGCCCTCCTCCAGCCCCCCCACCCCTCCACCCCCTCCACACCTCCACCCCCTCCACACCTCCACCCCCTCCACCCCCTCCACACCCCCACCCCCTCCACCCCCTCCACACCTCCACCCCCTCCACACCTCCACCCCCCCACCCCCTCCGCACCTCCATCCCCTCCACACCTCCACCTCCCACCCCCTCCGCACCTCCACCCCCTCCACCCTCTCCACACCCCCACCCCCTCCACCCCCTCCACACCTCCACCCCCTCCACCCCCTCCACACCTCCACCCCCTCCACACCTCCACCCCCCCACCCCCTCCACACCCCCACCCCCTCCACCCCCTCCACACCTCCACCCCCTCCACACCCCCACCCCCTCCACCCCCTCCACACCTCCACCCCCTCCACCCCCTCCACACCTCCACCCCCTCCACACCTCCACACCCCCACCCCCTCCACACCCCCACCCCCTCCACCCCTCCACACCTCCACCCCCTCCACACCTCCACCCCCCCACCCCCTCCGCACCTCCATCCCCTCCACACCTCCACCCCCTCCACACCTCCACTCCCTCCACACCTCCACCCCCCCACCCCCTCCGCACCTCCACCCCCTCCACACCTCCACCCCCTCCACCCCCTCCACACCTCCACCCCCTCCACACCCCCCACCCCCTCCACACCACCCCCTCCACACCTCCACCCCCCCACCCCCTCCGCACCTCCATCCCCTCCACACCTCCACCTCCCACCCCCTCCGCACCTCCACCCCCTCCACCCTCTCCACCCCTCCACACCACCACCCCCTCCACACCTCCACCCCCCCACCCCCTCCATCCCCTCCACCCTCTCCACACCTCCACCCCCGCTGTGGCTAACGGGCCTGTAGCTCTCCAGGGGCCACTCAGGTTCTGGGGGAATCACAGTCCTTGGGCAAGCCCATGGCAGTCCGGGTCCCTCTGTACTCAGCCCCCTGCCCCCAGCTTTCCCTGACTTTCCTTCTAACTCGTGATCCATCCCAACTGCCGTAGGCTCAGGGGGTCTCATATCATCTGGGCCCAGCTGGTTGGGGCTCCAGAGGGCTCTGATGCGCTGTCCTCGGCACCTGCCCAAAACAGGGAAGTGAACCCACAGGGACGTAATCCAACCATTTGAGTGACAGAGCAGGGAGGATTGGACTAGACCAGGAGGTCTTCGGAAGCACAGCCTGAGGGGCCAGGCTGGGTGGGCAGCATGGGCCCCCCCAGGCTTCCCATTTCTCAGAGTCGCCCCTGCGCACCCCCCCCCCCCCCCCCGCCGGCCTCCGGAAGCCAACCTCTGCCCACACCCAGCAGGGATGCCTGCCAGAACCTGCTTCCTGGGGCCCCAGCTGTGGGCTGCTCCCTCTCACTTGGGGTCCTTCCCGCCTTCTCCACCCTCCAGACATTTCCTGCCCCTCCCCGCCTCAGGTGGAGGCCACTGTCCAGCTGGGCTCTGGGCCGGTCCCGCGTCCTCTAGATGGAGGAGTCTGGCTGACAGTCACTGGTCACTTGCAGTCAATCCCCCACTGCCTCCCTGATGAGGACCAAGGGCCAATAAATGTTTGCTGAACCCTTTCGCCTCTGTGGGGTCATCAGGGAACTGGGCAACACAACAGCAGACCACGTGCTTTCAAAATCTGGAGAACAAATCAGTCCCCTGGTGAGAGAAGGCCTCCAGGTGAGGAAATTAGGGATGGGGGTGGGGCTGGGGCTGCCTGGAGCCACGGCTTGTGAGAGGTGAGGCCGAAGCTCCCCACCAGGCCCCTGTGTTCACCTGGGTCCCAGCACCCCCCACAGACCCCTGTGCTCACCTGGGTCCCAGCCCCACCCACCAGGCCCCTGTGTTCACCTGGGTCCCAGCACCCCCAGGCCCCTGTGCTCACCTGGTCTCATCACCCCCCCAGGCCCCTGTGCTCACCTGGGTCCCATCACCCCCCACAGACCCCTGTGTTCACCTGGTCCCAGCCCCACCCACCAGGCCCCTGTGCTCACCTGGGTCCCAGCACCCCCCAGGCCCCTGTGCTCACCTGGTCCCATCACCACCCCCAGGCCCCTGTGCTCACCTGGTCCCATCACCCCCCCAGGCCCCTGTGCTCACCTGGTCCCATCACCCCCCCAGGCCCCTGTGCTCACCTGGGTCCCATCACCCCCCCAGGCCCCTGTGCTCACCTGGTCCCATCACCCCCCAGGTGCTCACCTGGGTCCCAGCACCCCCAGGTCCCTGGGCTCACCTGGTCCCATCACCTCTCCTCTGGCTCCCCTGGCTCCAGGACTGTCTCATCACCCAGGCCTGGCTGCTGCCCCACTGTGGCCTGGAGCCCCAGGGCTATGCCCACTTAGGATGCAGTCAGGGCAAGGGCCCTGAGGCCTGGGTTGGCAGCCTCCCCAGTGGCCCACGGGCCCCTCATGGCATTCACCCCTCAGTGTCCTGAGAGTGGCCTGTGGGGTAAGTAGGACCCTGCTGAGGTGATGGACTCAGAGTGAGACCCTCTCTCAGAAAAAGGGAAAATCAGTCGACAGTGAATGTGGTGAAGGCTTATTCTGCTGGACTCTCAATTATATTCCATTAATCAACGTCTGTCCTTGTTCTCTTATCAGTCACACTGTGGTCTCGGTCACTGCAGCTTCGTAGTAAAGTTTTCGTTGTTGCTGTTTAGTTGGGTTTTGTTTTTTTTTTTGAGACAGTCTCTGTCACCCAAGCTGAAGCGCAGTGGTGTTATCTTGGCTCACCGCAACCTCCGCCTCCTGGGTCAGCCTCCTGGGCAGCTGGGACTACAGGTGCCTGCACCACACCCAGCTCATTTTTGTATTTGTAGTGGAGAAGGGGTTTTGCCATGTTGGCCAGGCTCAGGCATTTCTTTTCTTTTCTTTTCTTTTTTCTTTTGAGACTGAGTCTCACTCTGTCTCCCAGGCTGGAGTGCAGTGGCATGATCTTGGCTCACTGCAACCTCTACCTCCTGGGTTCAAACGATTCTGGTGCCTCAGCCCCCCGAGTAGCCGGGATTACAGGCACCCACCATCATGCCCAGATAATTTTTGTATTTTTAGTAGAGATGGAGTTTCGCCGTGTTGGCCAGGCTGGTCTTGAACTCCTGACCCCAAGTGATCCACCCGCCTCAGCCTCCCGAAGTGCTGGGATTACAGGCGTGAGCCACCGCCCCGGCCCAGTCGCAAGCATTTCTTTATAACAATGCGAGAACAGAGTCTCAGCCTGTGAGCTCAGGACGGGCCTGTAGAGGGGAGGCTGTGGGGGAGGAAGGTGGTGGCGGATTTTTCCGCCACCTGGACAGGGCACCGGATTTTTCCGTTGCTTTATTTTAATTTCATTTTTGAGATGGAGTCTCGCTCTTGCCCAGGCTGGACTGCAGCGCTGTGACGGTGCAATTCTTAAAGACGATTCTTTTCTCTGTTGAATTGTCTTGGCACCCGTGTTGAAAATCAGTTGACTGTAGGCCGGGCCTGGCGGCTCACGCCTGTAATCCCAGCACGTTGGGAGGCTGAGGCGGATGGATCACCTGAGGTCAGCAGTTAGAGACCAGCCTGGCCACCATGGTGAGACCCCGTCTCTACTAAAAATATAAAAATTAGCCACGCACGGCGGCCGGCACCTGTAATCCCAGCTACTCAGGAGGCTGAGGCGGGAGAACCACTTGAACCCAGGAGGCAGAAGCTGCAGGGAGCAAGGTCACACCATTGTACTCCAGCCTGGGCGACAGAAAAGTGGCTTCAGAGGGTTGTGGATCTGCAGGCTGCACAGGTGGCATGGGGCTGGCACCTGCTCAGCTTCTCGGGGAGGCCCCGGGAAGCTCCCAATCCTGGCAGAAGGAGAAGGGGAGCAGGCAGGACGCATGGCCAGGGCAAGAGCGAGAGATGGAGGGGAGGTGTGGGGTGGGGCGGGGGAGAGGGAGGGGGCGGGGGTGGGTGGGGCACCACCCACTTTTAAAGACCAGATCTGGTGAGACCTCATCATCTCAAGGACTGTATGGGGGCGGGGGGTGTTGCTAAACCCTTCATGCGGAAATTCGCCCCCATGATCCGTACCTCCCACCAGCCCCACCTCCAACACCGGGGATTACATTTCAGCGTGAGATTTGGGTAGGGACACAGATCCAGACTGTATCACTGACCATGGCTTGTGCCAAATACCCCAGGTGGCAGGGCTGGCTACACACCAGTATGAGACGCTGCAGCCTCTGATCCCCCGAAGCATGTCCTCTGAAGCCCCAGTGGCACCCTCGGTCTTGGCCCTCCCAGCCCCACCGAGGGAAGCTCTGCTGGTTTTGGCCAGACTTCCTCCCTCACAGGCACCGGGAGGCAGGGCGAGCTGTGACTGCAGACTCCTGGGGCAGGACATACCTCCTGTGTGCCTGTGCACTCAGTTTCTCCAATTTGCCTTGAAGAAAAGAGGAAGCTGGTTGGACGCAGTGGCTCACGCCTGTAATCTCAGCACTTTGGGAGGACGAGGCGGGCGGATCACCTGAGGTTGGGAGTTTGAGACCAGCCTGGCCAACATGGAGAAACCCCATCTTTACCAAAAATACAAAAGTAGCTGGGTGTGGTGGCTCATGCCTGTAATTCCAGCTACTCGGGAGGCTGAGGCAGGAGAATTGCTTGAACCTGGCAGGTGGAGGTTGCAATGAGCCAAGATTGCATCATTGCACTCCAGCCTGGGTGACAGAGCAAGACTCCAAAGAGAGAGAGAGAGAGAGAGAGAGAGAGAGTGAGAGAGGAAAGAAAGAAAGAAGGGAGGGAGGGAAGGAAGGAGAGAAGCGGGGGAGAGAAAGAAAGGAGAGAAGGAAGGAAAGAAAAGAATACAGGAAGCTCCATTAACATGTCCCCAGGAAGCTGGTTTGCTGGGGAAGGGGTGAGAGCAGCACTGTGGGGCAGGGGTGTGTGGGGGTCTGGAGGAGGGGGGTCTGGAGGAGGTGGGGGGTCTGGAGGAGGTGGGGGCTGGAGGTGGGGGACTGGAGGAGGTGGGGATGCTGGAGGAGGTGGGGGGGCTAGAGGAGGTGGGGGATGTGGAGGAGGTGGGGGGACTGTAGGAGGTAGGGGGGATGGAGGAGGTGGGGGATGCTGGAGGAGGTGGGGGCATGCTGGAGGAGGTGGGGGCATGCTGGAGGAGGTGGGGGGGCTGGAGGAGGTGGGGGCATGCTGGAGGAGGTGTGGTGCTGGAGGAGGTGTGGGGCTGGAGGAGGTGGCAGGGCTGGAGGAGGTGGGGGGCTGGAGGATCTGCCGCACAGGCTGCCAGACTTTGGCCGGACTTCTGACCAAACCAGAGGCTGAATGTTATCAAGCAGGTTGCAGGCAGAAGGTCGTCACCTGCTTCACAGAAATCTTTGGGGCAAATGCCATCCCCATACAGGAGCAGAGATGAAAGCATGAAGTGTCCCAGCTGATGTCCCATTGAGATTGTCCCCCTTCCTGACACACAGGCAAGGGACACTCCTCAGATGGACACAGGGACCCTCCCCACATGACGGACACGGGGACCCTCCCCACATGACGGACACGGGGACCCTCCCCACATGATGGACACGGGGACCCTCCCCACATGATGGACACGGGGACCCTCCCCAGACGACGGACACGGGGACCCTCCCCAGACGACGGACACGGGGACCCTCCCCAGACGACGGACACGGGGACCCTCCCCAGACGACGGACACGGGGACCCTCCCCACATGACGGACACGGGGACCCTCCCCACATGATGGACACGGGGACCCTCCCCACATGACGGACACGGGGACCCTCCCCAGACGACGGACACGGGGACCCTCCCCACATGACGGACACGGGGACCCTCCCCAGATGACGGACACGGGGACCCTCCCCAGACGACGGACACGGGGACCCTCCCCACATGACGGACACGGGGACCCTCCCCACATGACGGACACGGGGACCCTCCCCACGTGACGGATACGGGGACCCTCCCCAGACGACGGACACGGGGACCCTCCCCAGACGACGGACACGGGGACCCTCCCCACATGACGGACACGGGGACCCTCCCCACATGACGGACACGGGGACCCTCCCCACATGACGGACACGGGGACCCTCCCCAGATGACGGACACGGGGACACTCCTCAGATGATGGACACGGGGACCCTCCCCAGACAACAGACACGGGGACCCTTCCCAGACGACGGACACGGGGACCCTCCCCAGGTGATGGACACAGGGACACTCCCCAGTCCCCAGATGGACAGAAAGACCCTAGAAATGTTACAGGTGACAGAATTCATGGACAAGGACATTGAGGCGTTTGTGGTAACTGTGTTGCATCTATGAAAGGAGCTGTCCCAGGTGCTGCTGTGCGTGCTGTAGTCCCAGCTACCAAGATGCCAAGGCCAGCCTGGGCAGCAAAGTGAGATCTGATCTCTACAGAAAAACAAATTAGAAAAGCGGAAATTTCATTGAAAGTGTTAGGGACATTGAAGGTGTTAAAAAACCCAATGGAGGGCTCGGCGCAGAGGCTCATGCCTGTAATCCCAGCACTTTGGGAGGTCAAGGCGGGTGGATCACCTGAGGTCGGGAGTTCAAGATCAGCCTGACCGACATGGTGAAACCCCGTCTTTACAAAAATAAAAATAAAAATGTTGGACCGGGTGCAGTGGCTCAAGCCTGTAATCCCAGCACTTTGGGAGGCCGAGGTGGGTGGATCACGAGGTCAAGAGATCAAGACCATCCTGGTCAACATGGTGAAACCCCGTCTCTACTAAAAATACAAAAAATTAGCTGGGCATGGTGGCGCGTGCCTGTAATCCCAGCTACTCGGGAGGCTGAGGCAGGAGAATTGCCTGAACCCAGGAGGCGGAGATTGCGGTGAGCCGAGATCACGCCATTGCACTCCAGCCTGGGTAACAAGAGTGAAACTCTGTCTCAATAATAATAATAAAAACCAATGGGAGAACTTCTAGAGATGAAAATTTCAAGGTGTGATTTGAGAGATGCGTTGGGTGGCAGCACTGACAGTTTACACACCGGGAGGGAAAAGAGTAGCAAACTTGAAACTGTAACCATAAAAAGTCTTTAATGTAAAACAGATTTCAGAAAGCAGAAAAACAGAATCGTGAGCTGTGAGACGCCTTTGCGTGGCCTGATATCCATGTGATCGGAGTCAGTGGCAGCTGAGGGGAGGAAGGTAAAACCGCTGAAGAGATAATGACGCGTTTTTCCAAGCTTGACCGTAAACCCACAGGTGCCAGGAGCCTGGCAGCACCCAAGCTCGAGAACCCCGCAGGACTCCCGGGAGCGTGGAAATACCCCACGAAGCAACAGTGCCACTCCTGCCACGTACTTTTGACGTTCTAGGACGTTCTTGCTGGAGGAATTAGGAATGAAAACGAAACAAAGGCATCCAGGACTGGGCGCAGCGGCTCACACTGTGGTCCCAGCACTTTAGGAGGCCAAGGTGGGAGGATCGCTTGAGCCCAGGAGTTCAAGACCAGCCTGAGCAACATAGTGAGACCCTGTCTCTACCAAAAAAAGGGAAAATGCCAAAACCAGCCAGGCCTTGTGGTGTGCACCTGCAGTCCCAGTTACTCTGGAGATGGAGGTGGGACGACTGCTTGGGTCCAGGAGGTGGAGGTTGCAGTGAGCGGAGATCACACCACGGCACTCCAGCCTGGGTGACAGAGCGATAAAAAGATGGGAAACCCTTTTCGGATGACATGAACCCTTATACAGAAAGCCCTAAGGAAGCCATTTAAAATATACAGAGAGCCCTAAGAAAGCCATTTAAAATATACAGAGAGCCCTAAGGAAGCCATTTAAAAAATGATCAGAGCGGATAGAACAAGGGTTAGAGTTCTTGACAAGATCCATTTTTCAAAAATCAATTGTATTTCTTCACACCGGCAATGAGCAATTTAAAAATGAATTTTTTTTTGAGAGTCTCAGGAGTGCAGTGGCGCGATCTAGGCTCACTGTGGCTTCCGCCTCCTGGGTTCAAGTGATCCTCTGGCCTCAGCCTCAGCCTCCCGAGTAGCTGGGTGACAGGCATGCACCACGACACCTGGCTCTTTCCTGTATTTTTAGTAGAGACGGGGTTTCACCACGTTGGCCAGGCTGGTCTCGAACTCCTGACCTCAGTAATCCGCCCACCTCGGCCTCCCAAAGTGCTGGGATTACAGGCGTGAGCCACCAGGCCAGGCCTACAGTCAACTGATTTTCAACACGGGTGCCAAGACGACTCAACGGAGAAAAGAACTGTCTTTAACAAACTGTGCTGGGACACCTGAATATCCATATGTGTGTGCAGGAAGCTGCCTGCCTTATTCACATCACACACATGGTGAACTCAAAATGGATGACAGGCCGAGGCCAGCGAATCACCTGAGGTCAGGAGTTCGAGGCCAGCCTGGCCAACATGGTGAAACCCCATCTCTACTAAAAAATACAGAAACTAGCAGGGTGTGGTAGTGGGTGCCTGTAGTCTCAGCTACTCAGGAGGCTGAGGTAGGAGAATCACTTGAACCCAGGAGGCAGAGGTTGCAGTGAGCCAAGATCGAGATCGAATTGCACACCAGCCGGGGTGACAGAGCAAGACTTCATCTCAAAAAAAAAAAAAAAAAAAAAGAAGAAAGAAAGAAAAAAAAGAAAAGACAGACCACAGGCTTCGAGAAAATAAATCACATATCTGATGAAAGACTTACATGCAGAATATATAAAGAATTCTGGGCCAGGCACAGGGGCTCACACCTGTAATCCCAGCACTTTGGGAGGCCAAGGTGGGCGGATTACTGAGGTCAGGAGTTCGAGACCAGCCTGGCTAACATGGCAAAACCCCTTTGTTACTCAAAATACAAAAAACTAGCTGGGCATGGTGGTGTGTGCCTGTAATCCCAGCTACTTGGGAGGCTGAGGCAGGGGAATGGCTTGACTCCGGGAGGCAGAGGTTTCGGTGAGCCCTGATCACACCACTGCACTCCAGCCTGGGTGACAGAGTGAGACTCTGTCTCAAAAAAAAAAAAAAAAAGGAAAAAGAAAAAAGGCAAACCACAGGCTGAGAGAAAACAAGAGTGAAACTTGGGCTTTTGGGCAACAAGAACGAAACTCAATCCCCCCCCAAAAAAAAAGAATTCAGAAAACTCGAAAATAAGAAAGCAACCTAATTTTTATTTTTTCTTCCTTTCTTTTTTGAATTCTTTTGTTGCACACAGAAAATGATTCGGTTCCAATGCATTAATTTTTATTTTTATGTTTAATTTAATTTTTTGTAGAGACAGGGTTTTGCCGTGTTGTCCTGATACAACTCAAACTTCTGGCCTTGGGCAATCCGCCTGCCTCAGTCTCCCCAAGTGCTGGAATTACGGGTATGAGCCGCCACACCAGGCCACACCCTAATTTTTAAAGTGGACAAGACAGGCTAAGCGTGGCGGCTCACGCCTGTAATCCCAGGGTTTTGGGGGGCTGAGGCTGGCAGATCACTTGAGGTTAGGCATTTAAGATCAGCCTGGCCAACGTGGTGAAACCCTGTCCCTGCTAAAAATACAAAAATCAGCCGGGTGTGGTGTCAGGCATCTGTACTCCCAGCTACTCAGGAGGCTGAGGCAGGAGAATCGCTTGAACCCAGGGAAGGGAGGCTGCAGTGAGCCGGGATCTCACCACTTCACTCCAGCCTGGGCTACAGGGCAAGACTCCATCCCAAATAAAATAAAATAAAATGGACAACATATTTGATCAGTCTTTTCACCAAAGAAGATACCCGGACAAGTGCGCACACGAGAAGATGCCCAGTGTTACCCATCAGCAGGGAAATGCCCGTCGAAGCCACAGCGAGAGAGCGCCAAGCACCTCCTGGCACCACTGAATTACAAAGCCTGCCTGTTTGGGTGCCGGTGAGAACACGGAGGCTGGAACCTCCAGTGGGAATAAAACATGAAGGCAGCTTGGCAGCTTCTCGAGAAGTTAAACATATCTACCATTTGACCTAGCCACTCCAGCTCTGAGTCCTCACCCCAGAGAGGTGAGACCATGTGTCCCTGCTGTGAACCCCCAGTATCTGAGACAGATCTCAGTCATTTAGAAAGTCTGTTTTGCCAAGGTGAAGGATGAGCTTGTCACAGCCTCGGGAGGTCCGACCACCTGTGCCCAAGGTGGTCAGGGCACGGCCTGCTTTTTTACATTTTAGGGAAACACGAGAGTTTAACAATGTGTATAAGACGTGTGTTGGCTCGGTCCTGAAAGGCGAGACAGTTTGAAGTGGGGAGGGGCTTCCAGGTTGTAGGCAGATAAAGGGTTGCATTCTTTTTTTAAATTAATTAACTTTTTTTTTTTTGAGGTGGAGTTTTGCTCTTGTTGCCCAGACTGGAGTGCAGTGGCGCAATCTCGGCTCACTGCAACCTCTGCCTCCTGGGTTCAAGTGATTCTCTTGCCTCAGCCTCTGAAGTAGCTGGGATTACAGACATGTACCACCACACCCGGCTAATTTTTTGTGTTTTTAGTAGAGACGGGGTTTCTCCATGTTGGTCAGGCTGGTCTTGAACTCCTGACCTCAGGTGATCCACCTGCCTCAGCCTCCCAAAGTGCTGGGATTGCGGGCGTGAGCCACTGAGTCTGGCAGGAGGCATTCTTCTGAGTTTCTGATTAGACTTTCCAAAGAAAGTAATCAGATGTTCATTTATCTCAGTGAGCAGACGCGTGACTTTGAATTCCGTCCATCCTTTGTCTGCAAGGAATTTTCTTGTGGATAAATCGTGAGGAAGATATGTGATTTTTTTTTTTTTAGATCTTGGTAGCTGTGTTTTTTGGGGATAGAATGGGAGGCAGGTCAGGCAGCTGCCAGCTTGACTTTCCCCTTTGGCTTGGGATCTGGGGGTCCCAAGATTCATTTTCCTTTCACAGCACAAACACTCGTACACAAATGTCCGTAGCAGTTTTACACGTGCTGGCCCCGTCAACGGAGGAGGAAGTTATAGTGTATCCAACAATGGGACACTTTTTATAAAAAAACATCGGGCCGGGCGCGGTGGCTCACGCCTGTAATCCCAGCACTTTGAGAGGCCGAGGCGGGTGGATCACGAGGTCAAGAGATCGAGACCATCCTGGTCAACATGGTGAAACCCCGTCTCTACTAAAAATACAAAAAATTAGCCGGGCATGGTGGTGCGTGCCTGTAATCCCAGCTACTCAGGAGGCTGAGGCAGGAGAATTGCCTGAACCCAGGAGGCGGAGGTTGCATTGCGGTGAGCTGAGATGGCGCCATTGCACTCCAGCCTGGGTAACAAGAGCGAAACTCCATCTAAAAAAAAAAAAAAAAAAAAAAAAAAAAATCAACAGTTGATATATGCCACAGTGTGGGTGACTCTAAGTCTGCTGTCGCAGAGGACAGGCATGGGCGTACTCTTCCGTCTTATACAAAGAGGGGCGCGTCGCTGGATTCTAGCCGATGCACCCTCTATGGTCACAGCAGATTCATAGTTGCCTGTGGGGGGAGGGGAAGAATTACCAAGGGGCACAGGCACGTTTGGGAGTAGCTCCCGGGGGTATGCGTGTCAAAACCTAGCAAAGCTACGCTTTAAATACCTGAAGCGAGCCAGGTGTGGTAGCTCATGCCTGTAAGTCCAGCACTTTGGGAGGCAGGAGTTCGAGACTTGCCTGGCCAACATGGCAAAATCCCATCTCTACTAAAAATACAAACATTTTCCGGGCACGGTGGTGGGCACCTGTGGTCCCAGCTCCTTGGGAGGCTGAGGCAGGAGAATCACTTGAACCCAGGAGGGGAAGGTTCCAGTGAGACGAGATCACACCACTGCACTCCAGCCTGGGCGACGGGACTGGTCTCAGAAAATAGATAAGCAAATACTTAAAGTGTGTTACGTGTTAATTATACTTCGATAAAGCTATAAAAAATGAAAAGGAGGCCGGGCGTGGTGATGGCGCCTGTGGTCCCAGCTACTTGGAAGGCTGGGGCTGCAGGGTCACCTGAGCCTGGGAGGTGGAGGCCGCAGTTAGCTGGGATCGCGCCATTGCACTCTAGTCTGGGCGACAAAGTGAAACCCCGTCAAAAACAAGGAAGGAGGGAAGGAAAGAGAAAGACGGAAAGAAAGAGAAAGAAAAAGCTAGGAGGCCGGGCGCGGTGGCTCACGCCTGTAATCCCAGCACTTTGGGAGGCTGAGGCGGGTGGATCACGAGGTCGAGAGATCGAGACCATCCTGGTCAACAAGGTGAAACCCCGTCTCTACTAAAAATACAAAAATTAGCTGGGCATGGTGGTGCGTGCCTGTAATCCCAGATACTCAGGAGGCTGAGGCCGGAGAATTGCTTGAACCCAGTAGGCGGAGGTTGCGGTGAGCCGAGATCGCGCCATTGCACTCCAGCCTGGGTAACAAGAGCGAAACTCCGTATCAAAAAAAAAAAAAAAAAAAAAAAAAAAAAGCTAGAAAAAGAAAGGAAGGAAAGAAACAGAGAAAGAAAGGTGAGTGGTTTTGGGCTGAGCCCCGCATGCACAGTCGCTCGTGGAATCAGCTCCTGACAGTCTCAGGACAAGGCCTTTCACTTGGGTTATATGGCTTCAGGAAAGGGAGCCCAGCAACCCCCAAAAAACGCCCTTCTCGCCGCTGCCCGCCGTGGAGGGGGCAGGACCTGGGGCCCCTGAGCAGGGCAGGGGTCGCGGAGCCCGTCCACTGCTCAGTGGTGTCCTGGTGCCCTCTGGTGGCCGCTCGGAGCACAGCAGGCCGGGTCCCCCACCCCAGGGTGCCGATCTCTGCCTCCACGTAGAGCTGGGGTATTCTTCTCCCTGGACTGCCTGAAGTGCGGGAGGATCCTGCCTGTTCCTCATCGCACA
This sequence comes from Saguinus oedipus, assembly GCA_031835075.1. Lineage (NCBI taxonomy): Eukaryota > Metazoa > Chordata > Mammalia > Primates > Cebidae > Saguinus > Saguinus oedipus. The sequence goes on along the minus strand of CM063175.1, from coordinate 38,897,952 downwards.
GCCGCCTTCCCCCTGCGGCTCCCACCGGGAAGGTTCATGACGAGGCTGGGAGTGAAGCCGAAGCCCCCGGCCAGCCCCGGGGACAGCGTGTCCTGAAAGGCCTCATGTAGGACCCCTCCCTCCTTGGCCTCCCGCCACGGGCCCCTGGCTGCAGCCTGGCCGTTGGCCTCCCTGCCTCTCCCGTCCCAAGCCCCAAAGCCTTCTCATCTGGTGACGGTCACGTGGGGCCCGGATGCCACCTGCATGGCCACCCAGGATGTGGTGCTGGGTCAGCTGGGCGCCCACATGAAAACAGAGAGGAGTCCCACGCCCCCCCGTCCGTCCACAAACGTCCATGCCAAGTGGGTGCAGATTGGGGCGGGAAAGGTGACACAATGAAGTTTTTTTTTTTTGAGATGGAGTCTCTCTCTGTTGCCCGTGCAACAGAGAAAGACTATCTGGAGTGCAATAGCATGATCTCTGCCCCCCACAACCTCTGCCTCCTTGGTTCCAGCAATCCTCCTGCCTCAGACTCCAGAGTGTCTGGGATTATAGGCACACCCCACCACACCCGGCTAATTTTTTTGTATTTTTAGTAGAGATGGGGTTTCACCGTGTTGGTTAAGCTGGTCTCGAACTCCTAACCTCATAATCTGCCCGCCTCGGCCTCCTAAAATGCTGGGATTACAGGCGTAAGCCACCACGCCCAGCCACAATGAAGGTGTATCAGGCTGGGCGTGGTGGCTCACACCTGTAGTCCCAGCATTTTGGTAGGCCAAGGCGGGTGGATTACCTGAGGTCAGGAGTTTGAGACCAGCCTGGGACACATGGTGAAAACCCGTCTCTACTAAAAACACAAAATTGGCTGGGCATGGTGACACATGCCTGTGACCTCAGCTACTCAGGAGGCTGAGGCAGGAGAGTCGCTTGAACCCAGGAGGTTGCAGTGAGCAGAGATTTCACCATTGCACTCCAGCCTGGGCAACGAGAGCGAACTTCCATCTCAGACAAACAAAGGCACTGTTAAGAGGGTGGAAAGTGGAGGCAAAGAGAACAGTTCAATAAGGAGCTTGTCCAGGACATGCGACTTCTGAAGTTGACCCCGTGCGTCCTAGAAACACGAGAGGGTCATCAAAAGGAATGTTCCAGGATAGTCGTGGCTGCACCACGTGTGAGAGCTGCAAACTGGACATGACCCACGTCGCCACCCATGGGACACTCAGGCAGCCACGTGGCATGTTCTCGTGGGACAGCCTCACCTGCAGCCCTCGTGGCAGCCTCGGCCGAGGACACCACTGCAGAAAGGTGTGCAGGGTGTGAGTCCGCCTGTGAAGGCTCACGACAGGCTGGCCCTGGGGGCGAACGCCTCGTCCTGTGGGCTCGAGCCGGCTACTTCCCGAAGAGCATCCTGTGGGACCAGGCGTGCACTTTCGCACACCTCGCCCTCACCACCACCCCTCACAGCACAGGCCCCAGCACCCTGGACTCTCAGGAGCTTCTGGGTCCAAGGCCCCCTCCTCAGAGAGGTCTCCGGCCCCTCTGGCCACCCCTCTCCCTCCTCCTCTCTCAGGACACGTTGCCATCGGAGCTGAGCTCATCTCCCTGCTTGATCAGATGTTTATTGGGGCTCCCTCACCCTGTCCTCCTGTCCCCGGCTTGGAACCTGCCTGGGGGTGGGCACTGTGAACCCCAAGGACTGTGAACCTCAGGACAGCCTGAAGGGTGCAGCTGAGCAGAGCCCGGGGTGAAGGCACCGGCCCTGAGGCGCCCTGGCTGTGTGGCCGTGCAGGTCACTTGCCCTCACATGAGCCCTGAGGTCAGGACACAGAGGGCGTCTGAGAAGCCAGAACATTCCAGGGCGGCGGGGAGGGCAGCTCTGAGGTTTCACTGTGGCGGCGGAAGCACGGCGCGGCCTTCAGCTTCAGAAGGACCCTGCGGTGTTGTTTGCTGGCCAGCGCCCTGAGGCCAGCGTCCGACCACACTGCAGCCAGCCCCACGCCAGGAAGCTGTTCTCACAGCCGTAGCTGGAGGGCCCTCAAATGCCATCTATTTGTGGCCTGGACCCTGAGGGCTGGCACGTGTCACATGTAACCACAGGGACACGGTATTTTTGGCACAGGGGGTGGAGCCTGTTCAGCCAGCCTAGTGCCATGCTGCCGGGGACCCTCTGCTCAGACACCTGCTCGGCCGCCGGGACCCAGGTAGGACATGACCCGCTGCTTGCTCCTGACCCAAGGGTCCCAATGGCAACAACCCCCAGAGGCTTCTCAAGGGACCAGAGAGGAGGGCAAAGGTCAGTGGGCGGAAAGCCGCCGTTCCCGGGCCTCTAGGCACCTCCATCTCAGGACTGTCCCCGCGAGTGACCTCCTACCCCCTGGGTCCAGAGGGGCTGATCTGAGGCCGAGGGGAGCCCCCTCTTGGGGTACACATAACAGCCAGCTAGGGTCTCCCTGCTTCTCTGAGATGGGGCAAAGGAAGGCACCCCTGGTAGCTGGGCAGGCCTGGGTCGTGGTGAAGACCTTGAGGACAGCCCGAGGTGGCCGCTGGCGGCTGAGAAACCATCTCACCCTTCACCTCCTGCCCAGGCTCTCCCTGCTGACCTGGGCCGGCTCGGACCAGCACCACTTGGTGAGCTCAGAGGAAGCCCGTCCCAGCCAAGGCGATGGGAAGGTCGTCCCCAAGGGCTGGGCACCTGCTGGGCCCTGTAAACCGGCTGCGGCACGCTGGTCAGGCCAGGGCTGCCCCCCCAACCCGAGGTCACTGGTCCCATTGGGTGGACCTCGAAAGGGGCTTTGCTGTGTAAAGACGGTGCTGGCAGAGGGTGGAGGAGGTGAGGCTGCCAGCGAAGCTGTGATGGGAAGCAGCATTCAGACCTGAGGACTGCTGGTTTATAGGTGCTTCATTGATAAGTCATTTCTGATTTTAGGAATGTAGCAACGTCTTTCAAAGCTCGTCTGAGTGCGCTGGGAAATAGGGTCATGGGAGCTGCAGACTTTCTAGCTTGGAGGAAATCGTCGCCACTAGGTTTGAAGGAGGCCCGGCCCCTCTACATGCTGTTCTCTTCCTTCCAGGGCACGCATAGAGCCCCGAGGCAGTGGGAGCCCCCAGGTCTCGTGGGGCAGGGGCAGCAGGTGCAGGGTGGTGCCTGGGGCCTGAACCCATGAGGACCCCACCAGCCTCGGTGCCTCTGCTGACCCCAGATGGAAAACTTCCAGTACAGCGTCCAGCTGAGTGACCAGGACTGGGCCGAGTTCTCAGCCACCACCGACGAGTGTGGCCTCCTGCAGGCTGGCCTGGCCTCTGGGGACGAGCTTTTGTCCAGTGACATTGACCAAGGGGACAGCAGCGGCAGCAGCCCCCCCAGCGCCCTGCCTCTCCTGACTGGGCAGCCAGTGGCGGGGGGGCAGGGCCGCGAGGAGGACGACGTGGCCCCGCAGTTCCCTGTCAGCAGGTCTCGGTGTGAGCCTGTCTTGGCCCTGGGCACCGGTCACCTGACACCCAGCACGTCCGCACGGGCAGAAGCTCCACTGTCCCTCGGCCCCGGCACCACCCCTCCCGGCCAGCACGCATCCCGCCCCGGCCCAGCGTCTTCTGGAGACCAGATGCAGAGACTTCTACAGGGGCCTGCCCCACAGCCCCCGGGGGAGCCCCCTCGAAGTCCCGAGTCCCCCGGCCGCCGCGCTGCCTCCCAGAAGCCCCCCGGTAGCCCCGGAGCCTCGCCACGGAGCCCCGGCCGAAAGAAGAGGCGGGCGGTGGGTGCTAAGGGGGGTGGGCAGGCAGGAGCCCCTGCTTCTGCACGGACGGGCTCCCCTGAGATGGCAAAGCTGACAGCCAGAGCCAGGCAGGAGAAGCTGGGGCCAGGCCCTGTAGGAGCTCCCGAGCCTGGCCCCGGGCCCCCCGTGCAGGAAGCCAAACTAGGGCCAGGTTTGGGCCTGTCCGTACCTGTCCCTGTGACTGGGCAAGGTACAGACCAAATCAGAGCCGCCCCCAGCGCCAGGCTGCACACGGTGTCCAGACCCATCCAGGAAGCCCACTCAGATATCTCACGGTCTGAGTCAGACATGGCTGTGTCTACACCCGCCTCCAAGCCTCAACCTGACAGGGCTGTGTCTACACCCGCCTCTGAGCCTCAACCTGACAGGGCTGTGTCTACATCCGCCTCCGAGCCTCAACCTGACATGGCTATGTCTACACCCGCCTCCGAGCCTCAACCTGACATGGCTGTGTCTACACCCGCCTCTGAGCCTCAACCTGACACGGCTGTGTCTACACCCGCCTCCGAGCCTCAGTGTGACATCACTGTGTCTACACCCGCCTCCAAGCCTCAACCTGACATGGCTTTGTGTACACCCGCCTCTGAGCCTCAACCTGACACAGACATGACTGTGTCTACACCCGCCTCCGAGCCTCAACCGGACATGGCTGTGTCTACACCCACCTCCGAGCCTCAACCGGACATGGCTGTGTCTACACCCGCCTCCGAGCCTCAGTGTGACATCACTGTGTCTACACCCGCCTCCGAGCCTCAACTGGACATGGCTGTGTCTACACCCGCCTCCACTTCTCAACCAGACACGGACATGGCTCTGTCCACACCGGCCTCCACACCTTGCCTGGATGTGGCCTTGGCTACCGCAGTCCGAGCGGTGAAGCTAGAGGTGGCTTCATCTCCACCTGTCTCAGGGGCTGTGCCGAGGGCGGCCGAGTCCGCCGGGCTTGTGTGTACACCTGGTACTCGAGCTCACACCACTGGCCCCGCCTGGTCTCCCCCCCGAAGAGCTGGGCCTGACGTGGTGGACACGGAGGTTGTGGGGTCTGAGCCCTCAGCAGGTGCCCGTGGACACCGCTCTGGGGAGCCCACACTGGGCCTCACCCAAGTCCCCAAGAAGAAGAAAGTGCGATTCTCCATGGTTGTGCCCACCCCCAAGGAGCCAGGCACGGGAGAGGCCTCAGGCCCGGCCCCACCCGCCACAGCCCGGCCCTCAGCCCTCCGGACGGTGACTGGGGGTCACGGGGGGCCTGGAGTCTGGGATGCCGTGGCCGTTGGGCCCCAGCCCCACCAGCCTCGCATACTCAAGCACCTGCCTCGCCCACCCCCTTCTGCCGTGACGAGGGCCGGGCCCGGGAGCAGCTTTGCTGTGACACTCCCAGAGGCCTACGAGTTCTTCTTCTGTGACCCCATTGAGGAGGACGAAGATGCCGAGGCGGCAGCGGCCAGCCAGGGCCCAGCGGACGTCCAGTGGCCGGACACGTGCGAGTTCTTCTTCCGAGACTGTGGAGCCCAGAGGTCGAGGCAGCGGGGAGCCCCAGCGCCATCCCCGAGAGCTGGCTCCATGCCGGCCCCCCCACCTGGAGACCCCATGCCCATCTCCATCCCTGAGGCCTATGAACACTTCTTTGGAGAGGACGGGCTTGGGGGTGTCCCGGGTGCGGGGGCTGCCCGGCACTGGCTGCAGGCGCTGGAGCCTCCCAGCTCGGCCTCCCGGGGGGCGGGGCCTGGGACGCCCTCCAAGCCAGCCACAGTAGAGCGGCTCCACCTGGCTCTCAGGCGGGCAGGTACGTGCCCTCGGGTCCCACAGCCCGTCCAGGTCCCAGACACACAGTGTCCAGGGAGCTCAGCCACGGGGCCGCTGGGGGGTGGGCAGGCAGGGCCCGGGTCATCCCAGGACACAGTGCAGACGGGGCGGCCATGGCCGGGCACCCGGGCCATCCCAGGACACAGTGCAGGCGGGGCGGCCATGGCCGGGCACCCGGGTCATCCCAGGACACAGTGCAGACGGGGCGGCCATGGCCGGGCACCCGGGCCGTTCAGGGCTTTGGCTCCGCCCCAGCCGTTGGGCTGTTCAGCCCACATGATGACAGCACCTGCCCCCGGCCTCTGGCGAGCTCCTGTCCAGGCCTGGCTGCCTTCAGGGTGAGGCGTTCGCCAGGTAGCATCACACGTCTCATCTCCTCTGGGAGGTGCTTTACACACCAGAAAATGGGGGCCCACAGGCAGTTCCCCGAAACTGGCCCAGCTCAACCACGTGACAGAATCTCAGGCAGAGGAAGCGGGGCAGCTGTGACTCAGACAGACGCGCCCGGGCAGGTGGTTCCTGGGAAGACGTGTCCAGGACAAATGGATCTTGGGACAGACGTGTCCCAGGATGGATGTGTCAGGGGCAGGCGTGTACGGGGCAGATGGCTCTTGGGGTGGGTGGTTCTTGGGGCAGGCGGTTCCCAGGGCAGGCGGTTCTCGGGGTGGGCGTGCGGGCCAGTCTCTGAGTGCGGCCGTGGGGCTAAAGGTGGGCTTCTTTCCTAGGGGAGCTCCGGGGGCCTGTCCCATCATCTGTCTTCAGCCAGAATGACATGTGCCTGGTGTTTGTAGCCTTTGCCACCTGGGCTGTGAGGACGTCAGATCTGCACACCCCAGATGCCTGGAAAACAGGTTCGGGTGCCGGGGGGCAGAGGGAACTGTGCCTACAAGTCAGACCCAGGGGCACCAGCAGGACGAGGGGTGCGTGGGGGACCCAGGGCTGTCCCCTGACCTGCTCCTCCCCGGCCGCACCGGACTTGCCCGTCCTTCAAGTCCTGGGTGTTTTGGGCAGACGGTGCTGACGGCCACAGCCGGCCCTCAGGAGACCCTGTGCTTCCCTTGCAGTCTTGCTGGCCAACATCGGCACCGTCTCTGCCATCCGATTCTTCCGCCGGCAGGTGAGGCAAGGGCGCCGCAGCCGCAGCCCCAGCCCCAGCTCCTAGGAGCCAGGCCCGGGCCAGGGAGACGCAGGACGAGGAGCTGAGCCTCGTGGCTGGGACAGGTGCCGCCCTCGCCCGGCCCCCTGACCCGTCTTCTGTGGGGTCCAGGAGGGGGGCGTGTCCTGGTGCTGCTCCCTAGGACTCACCTGAGGGTCCAGCCAGTGAACACAGCTGCTCCCCACACTGGGGACGGAGATGCCAGTCTGGGTGCGTGGAGGCCGGGCAGGTGGCTGGGCAGCAGGGCGGCCAGATTCACAGATGAGAACACGGGGCATGCGGTTAAACTTGGATTTCAGACGTGCAACGCTGCGGAGGCCATTTTACTGAGGAGTGACTTGTTTACCTGGAAACCGCCCCTGTGCCTCCGGGATGCGGTGGGGCTGAGCGGTGGGACAGCAGCTCTGGGCAGAGGAACGGGCGAGGACGTGGGGTGGCCTCAAAGCGGGTGGGGGGGGTCTAAGGACTCTGCCCTCCTCACGGGTGGGCTTGGTGGCAAGGGCTCCGAGGCTCATCACCCCGATCCCAGGGGGACTGTGGCCGAGGCCTCTCGGGGCTCTGGCCTGACACAGTGAAGGCAGCCCCTGCAGGGCGGGGGGTCTGCAGTAGAGCCCCGAGGGCCCTTGGTGCAGGTGCTGAGGGAGAATTCGGTGGTGTCAGATGGAGGACTGGGCTCCGGGCTTGTCCCGGGGGGCTCAGAGGAGTCAGAGACGTGGTGGGAAGGCAGGTGAGGGGACGGAGGTGGCAGAAGTGGGGTGCTGTGGGGCACAACTGAGGGGTGAGAGACGCAGTGGGAAGGCAGGTGAAGGGCCTGAGGTGGCAGCCGCAGGGGGCTGCCTGGCTGGGTGCCAGGTGGGAGACCCCTGAGGGAGACCCCAGCTGCTGAGCAGAGAACACGGAGACACGGCACCAATAAAATCTTTTTTTTCTTTTTTGTCTCTCTCTTTCTCTTCTTTTTTTCTTTCTTGTCCGGTGGTGTCGGCCTCTCCCAAGCTGCACACGCCCAGGCCACAAGGCCGCACCTGCTCTCCTCCTTGGGACACCCCCCCCACCCTGGCTTGTGCCCGTCACACTTGCTGACCGGTGACCCTCTTGCCCGCTGACCTCACATACTCTGACCCTGCTGACCTTGCTCCGTCCTCCGACCTTCACACCCATGCCGCCCTCCCACTCCCAGGAACGCCCCAAGTCTCCTCCCCGACTCCTGGCTGGCTGAGCTGAGGGCCAACCCTGTGGATGGCCGGGGCCTTCCTGACCTGTGACCTGGCCTCTCCAGCCAGGGTGTCCTTGGGATGGGGCCGCTCCTCACCCCAGCTGCTGGCGCTGAGGAGCCCCGGGCCCTGGAGACTTCCCCCTACTGCACTGGGTTCACACCCTGATTTGGACTTTGAAGTGGCTTAGGGGTGGGTGCCATGGAGGCCTGCCAACGGTGGTCCTGAGAACCCGCCCTGCTGGGGCCATCAGATCCACTGCACAAGCCCGCCACTGGCCTCAGGCCCTCCCAGCCGGGTGCACTTCTGGTGGGAGGAAGCCAAAGTCTCATCCCAGGGGTGGCTGCAGCCTGGGCCCTCGCTCCTCCTGGGGGGCTGGCCATCTAGGGGGAAGGCAGAGATGCATCAGCCTACGGGAGGCCACAGGCACCCTCCCCTGGAGGCAGGACCATCACTCACCTGTCAGAGGCTGACGCGGTTCGGGTGAACCTTCCCTGGCAGAAGAGACCTGGGAACCCCAAACCACAAGTCTGAGAGGGGCACGGCCCAGGCAAGCAGCTTGGAGGCGGCCTGTCCATGTGCAGCGCCAGACCCTGCCTTGCCCATATGACCCCTGCTCTCCCTGCCCGGCCCCGTCTGCCTGCCTCCCTGCTGGCTGCCCTGGTCTCCAGCTGCCCCTGCCCTCCTGTTTCCCTCCCTGTTCCCTCAGAGTCCCAGGAGGCCCCACACCAGCCCCCCAGCACCCCCAGAGCCCAGGGCACACCGGCATGGGGGCTGTTACTCACGAGCTGAGGGGCGTCTGGGGGCTGTGGCCCCGCGCCCTTGGCTGAGCCTCGGTGTCTCTGAGAGGCTCGGGACTGCAAGGCTCCCTTCTTGGAGAGCAAGTGGGGGCCCATGGGGCAGGGGGAGCTGGAGCCAGGGTCAGAGACAGGCACAGATGCGGGCAACGAGGGGAGCGGGCTCAAGGGCACAGGTCCAGGCGAGCTCTGCAAGGCGCTGAGGAACTGCCGGGAGGGCCTGGGCTGGAACCTCGGTGGCACCAGGGACCCCAGCAACGAAACTCAACCTCCCAGAGCAGTCGGAACAGACCTCAGGCTTCCGGCAGCCCCAGACCCCAGGGCGAGATTCATGGGCTACACCTTAGACCCCGAACCTTGGGGTGCAGGCACCTCCCGACCTCAGGTGGCCGCACATCCCACCCCTTCTTGGGCTCAGCAAGGGACTGACCTCCTCCAGGCCCTGGACATCTGTGATTCTGCGGTGGGAGGTGGCCGGCGGGGTGTAGGGGTCGGCGTAGAGGGGCGAGTGTGGCGTTTCTGTGTGGCCAGGGCCCTCCAGGCTCAGCCTGTTCAGCTGCAGGGGAGAGGTGGGAGAGGTGTGCTCCTCGGCTAGAGGCAGCCTAACCCTCCCCTTCTCCGAGATGAGGAGTGGCGGGAGCCAGGCCAGGGCCGGGTGTGTGTGCCAGGCCCACCTGGGTCAGGTCCAGGTGCAGCGGTGCGGCCAGGCCGCGGCCCTCTGCCCGGGCTTTGCTCCTGGGTGACCGGCTGCTGCCGCTGCGCCTCAGCTCTGTCCTCCGTCGGCAGATGCTGGTGGGGTCAGAGTCGGCCGGGTCCTGTGGGGACCACACACCTTCCAGGAAGAGCGTCTGGGGCCCTCTCCATGCAATTCCCTGAGGCTGCCAGGGTCCCCTCCAGTCTGTCCCCTGAGGAACCAGGGTCCCCAACACACGCTTACCCAACGGCCTTCTGCCCCGCTTCCGTCTGCCACCCCCTAGGTACTCACCGGTGTGTACAGGGAGGGAGAGCCCACGGTGGGTGGCACTGAGGACTCAGGCAGGGAGTGGCTGGTGCGGGTGGATGGGGGTGCCAGGCACTCCAAGTCCCAGCTGGTTGGTCCACCTGAGGAGAGTGAGCCTCGGGCGCTGCCCATCACCTGGGTGGACAGTGAGTGGGGGTGAGGACTGGACCCCTCCCTTCCTGTTGCCTGCCTGGACGCCTCCCCACCTGCCCCCACTTCTGGACCCACCCCCTCCCCACCTGCCCCCCTGCCTGGACCCACCACCTCCACACCTGCCCCCCCCTTCCTGGACCCACCCACTCCCCACCTGCCCCCCCCACCTGGACCCATCCCCTCCCCACCTGCCCCCCCTTCCTGGACCCACCCCCTCCCCACCTGCCCCCCCCACCTGGACCCACCCCCTCCTCACCTGCCCCCCTTCCTGGACCCACCCCCTCCACACCTGCCCCCCCTTCCTGGACCCACCCCCTCCCCACCTGCCCCCCCGCCTGGACCCACCCCCTCCCCACCTGTCCCCCCTTCCTGGACCCACCCCCTCCACACCTGCCCCCTGCCTGGACCCACCCCCTCCTCACCTGCCCCCCCTTCCTGGACCCACCCCCTCCCCACCTGCCCCCCCTTCCTGGACCCACCCCCTCCCCACCTGCCCCCCCTTCCTGGACCCACCCCCTCCCCACCTGCCCCCCCTCCTGGACCCACCCCCTCCACACCTGCCCCCCCTTCCTGGACCCACCCCCTCCCCACCTGGACCCACCCCCTCCTCACCTGCCCCCCCTTCCTGGACCTACCCCCTCCACACCTGCCCCCCCTTCCTGGACCCACCCCCTCCCCACCTGCCCCCCCCGCCTGGACCCACCCCCTCCTCACCTGCCCCCCCTTCCTGGACCCACCCCCTCCACACCTGCCCCCCCTTCCTGGACCCACCCCCTCCCCACCTGCCCCCCCTTCCTGGACCCACCCCCTCCCCACCTGCCCCCCCACCTGGACCCACCCCCTCCCCACCTGCCCCCCCTTCCTGGACCCACCCCCTCCCCACCTGCCCCCCCTTCCTGGACCCACCCCCTCCCCACCTGCCCCCCCGCCTGGACCCACCCCCTCCCCACCTGCCCCTCTTCCTGGACCCACCCCCTCCTCACCTGCCCCCTGCCTGGACCCACCTTGCTGCCCCCTTTTTTGTGGAGTCTCATCCTGTCACCCAGGCTGGAGTGCAGCGGCACAATCTTCACTCACTGCAATCTCCGCCTCCCGGGTTCAAGTGATTCTCCTGCCTCAGCCTGCCGAGTAGCTGGGGCTACAGGCGTGTGCCACCACACCTGGCTCATTTCTTTGCATTTTTAGTAGAGATGATGTTTCAGGCTGGTCTTGAACTCCTGACCTCAAATGATCTGCCCACCTCAGCCTCTCAAAGCGCTGGGATTACAGGCGTGAGCCACTGCGTGTGGCCTGCTGCCCCATTTTTACCACTGCCCGGGACCTGGGCTGTGGGTGCTGACCTCTCACCTGCATTCCCAGGAAGCTCTCGGTGCCAGGCAGCTGCCGGACCCCCTCCCTGCGGGTGACAGCGCGGAGGCAGAGCAGCCAGTGGCTGTAGTCCTCATAGCTGGAGCATACCACTCGGATGGTGTTGATGAGGGGACCTGGTACACAGGCTCTGTGAGGGGCTGGCAGGGTGGGGTGCACCCCTCAGCATCCCCACTGGAGAGCTGGGGCATCCGCCAGGCTCCCGCCCCCACCCTGGCCTGGCCAGCGGGAGGCAGACTGGGGGGCAGGGCCCACCTTCGATCAGGAAGGATCGGATCTCCTTCTCCTTCTCCTCCAGGTTGATGTGGACGGCGCGGAGCGGGAGCTCCCCCTGTGGGGGCAGAACGAGAGCCAGGCCTTTGTAGGGCAGCCCCTGGGCCCCTGCCTGGTCTCATCCCACCCTCTTGCCCACCAGAGCTTGGCTGGGCACTTGGAGAGCCGGGCATTGAGGCCACCACCCTGGGAGAGGCCAGTGGGTCCCATCTGTCCTGGGGCTACCGCCAACCCTCAGGGGGCCTTCGCCAGCTGGGACTTAACACACGAAGCCACAGGATTGGGCTCCTAGGGTCCCTGGAGCAGATGCGGGGGGGAACCACAGGGAGGCCCCGTGCATTCGTTCCTCAGTGACTGAAGGTCACCGTGCGTGCACCCCATACTCCCACCCCGGAGGGCACGCACACAGGTGAACACACACAGCCCTCACACACCAGGGCACGCACCAGACCGTCCCAGGAGTGGCTATCACTCCCATGCTGCCCGACCCAGGGTGACAGTCGGCTGGGGCTGAGAACCTCAGGACGGGCTGGGATGCAGAGCAGGGGCTCCACGTCACGGCAGAGACCAGACTGACCAGGACAGCGGGCCGGGTGGGCAGGGCCCCACGTTCTGTCTCAACAGGCCCCGAAATACAGGTTCCTCCTGCACGGCCGCCCCCTCCCACCCCCACACAGGTGCCTCCCTGGGGCGGGTCTACAGTGGGGAGGGGCCCACCTTGAAGCAAAGCCCGTCCGGCTCCTCAGAGAAAATGGCCAGGGACGTTGGGTACAGGACCAAGAGCCGGTCCCACTGCTCCTGAGTCGGGGATCAAACAACGGGGAGCTGAGCTGCTGGCCACCCAGGGCTGGCCCCTACCCTGCACCCCTCCTGTCCCCTGACAGCCCCACCTCCCACCCACCTGTGCGGGCAGGTGCTGCAGTTTGACCCTCGAGGCACAGATGGCACTGCCGCCAGGTTCGTGCCCTGATGCCGTCCGCAGCCGGGTGAGACGGTGCTGGAGAGTCCAGGGTAGCTCCTCTCCAGGGGACCCCTGTGAGGAGGCGGTCAGAGCAGGCTGCGAGGATCAGGGCGGGGAGGGCGGTGGGGTCCCTGGGACTGACCTGTGGGGGTGCCGAGTGGCAGCGCCGCAGCCCCCCAAGGAGGGCCATCTGCTTTTCCAGGTGGTAGAGCCAGCAGTCCAGCTCGGCCCGGCCGGGGCAGAGCACCAGGAGGGGTGCGGGCAGCGGGCCTGCGGGAGGGACAGAGGGCACAGGTATGCACACACTCTCAGCAGCAGGCAGGCAGGCTCCGCTCTAAGGCCTGGTCAGGGGTGCGTCCCACACACCTGTGATCTGGAAGCCGTGCTCTCGGGACCCCTTGAGAGCACAGACGCTCAGCTCCGTCAGCGGCAACAGCCCCTGCCGGGCACAGGATAGCAGGGCCTTCAGGGATCCAGGGAGAGATGGACGGCCATGCCCCCTCACCCCCGCTGCCCACCGCCTCACCTGAAATGTGAGTCCTTCAGAGCCATGGGCCTGGAAGTAGAGGTGGGCGGGGAACAGCTCCAGGTAGCAGTCGCTGACATCCTGTGCAGGGAGCAGGGTGGTCAGTGGAAGGTCTGGGGAGCAGGCCCCAGGTTGGTGGGGATGCTGGATGTGAGTGCGCCCCGCCCACGTGGCCACACCTGGCTGTGCAGGAACCGCAGCTGGACCTTGGCATAGTGCACCACCTTTCCCAGGTTCCTCACGGGCACCCTCCGCCGACCCTTCTTGAACACACTCAGGAATGGCTGCTCCGCGTTTTCTCGCTGGTTCTCCAGGTCCAGGATGTCCTAGAAGGAGCAGAACTCAGGGGAGGGGCCTGGCCTGGGCGCTCCACACCCTCATCGATGTCCACACAGCTACATGCCAACAGGCAGGGTCTGCCTGTGCACAGCCAAACAACACCTATGCAAAGAACGCAGCCCCACGTGCACAGCTGCATGCTCACAGCCTCCCCACAGGAAGAGTCACAGCAGAATTTACACACACATGCATACATATATGCATATATGCCCACACACATACACACATGTGCACACACAATATGTGCACATACAGGCACACACATATGCATGCATGCACATGCACACAGACATGCATCATGTGCACACACGTGCAAACATACAAACGTATGCATTGACACATGTGCATACATAGCATACATCCACGCACACAAATACACGCACACGTGTGCACACACAAATATGCACACGCATACACAGTGCACACGTATGCAAGCGTACTTGTGCTGATGTGCATAGACATGCACACACATACACATTTGTGCACACATACATTCACGTACATGGATATGCACATACACACAGACACGCTTCCCCACACAGAGCTGCCTGGTGTAGTGGAGATGAGACAGTGAGATTTGGACTCAGTGGATTAAACCGTATCTTCATTCTTTCCTAAGACGTGTAATATGGCTTCGGTTATTCAACCTCTGAAGGCTGGTTAAAAGAAGCTGGGGGTGTGTGGGGGAAGTAACACCTAAAACTCTCTCGTGCCTGTAGTACTGGCCGGTAAACGTTTAGCACCTTGTTTTACAAACACACACGCACACCAAGGACCTGATGGGTAACGCCAATTTCCTCAGTGTAAACGTCCCCACTGCCAGCCATTTCCAGCCCCCGGCCTGAGAGATAGATATGAGATTTCTGGAGTCCATCCCCGGGGCGTGTGCCAGCCGCTCCCCAAGCTTCACTCAGGTGACAGCCGGGTCCTGGCAGTGCCCCAAGGGGTCTCTGTGGCTGCCTCTGCCTCACTGTCTCCTCACATCAGGCCCAAGCTCTTCGGGACCACTCAGCCCTCACCCTCACCCTTACCCACTTCGCAGCTTTGCTCAGACCTCACCTGTTCTCGGAGGCCCTTTTCTGAATGTTCTAAAATTCCAGCCTTCCCGATCCTCTGCACATGGCCCCTCTATTTTTCTCCTTAGCGCCGACCCCACCCCACTTGCTGAATCTTCTATCTGTCTCATCATCTGTCTGCTGTGGGAATGAGAGCACCAGAAGAACAGAGGTTTTTGTCTGTCTCGTTCACTGCTGTGTCCCCAGAGCCTAGGACGGGGCCTGGGATTTGCTGTGGGCACCGATGCTGACGGGAGCAGGGGAATCTACGTCCACCCACATTCAGCCAGTCCTGGCACACAGTCCTCTACAGATGGAGGCTGGGATCACCAGGTTAGGGGTCGGGAAGGGCATGGGCTTGAGCCTGGGGCTGGAGGGCTTTGTGACCCATCCACAGGCTCAGGAGCAAGTGGGTAGGTGTCCTGCTCCCTCTAGGAGCTGCCAAGGGCTACCTGCAGGGCTGCTGTGCCCTGGCCAAGCTTAGCTGCCCCTGAGCAGGCCCAGGAATGTGAAGGGACAGATGTGTGGCTTCCCCGGCCTCCTGCCTCTGGGTGGGGCCTCCTGTACCCACACCCAGCATGGGAACTGATGCCGGGCTGGCACCGATGAAAAACAGGCCACAAGCCAGGAAGGGCCGCACAGCTGGTCCTGCAGCCCGGCTCAGCCTTGGGGCCCCGGGGAGGACGCAGCCCGGAGCGGTGGCAGGGACAGGTCACAGCACGGGTGCAGAGCCCAGGCACAGGGCGGAGGTGAACAGCTCTAAGACTGACCCAGAACTCCTCCCCCAGCCCCATCTTCTGAGGTTCAGCAGGTTCTTCCCTCTCCGGCTACCATGTCCTGGCAAGAAAGGACCACCAGGGTCACCACACCTCATAGGATCCCACCAGGGTCACACTGCACATCCTGGGCCTGGACAGAGGGAGTGTGGAGCCTCAGATGCTGCCAGAGACCCCCACCCCTGATGCAGCCCGGCTCTGCTCCCTGCCCACGCCTTTGAGGTAGCATGTTTCAGAAGCCTGCCCCGGTCTGCAGGGGGCCCTGAAACTCGGGGGGTCAGGAGAGGCTCCCACAAGCTTCCTGCCTGGTGGGCCATGGTGGGAAGGGATCCGCACAGCTGCTGGACCCGGTGTGGGGCAGAGGTGCTCCCCCTAGATGCCCCTGGGGCCCACACATAGCAGAGCCCACCCATCCAGGCTGCCCGGGGGCTGCAGTGGGATTCCTGCCTGCCCTGAAGCCCAGGTTCCTCCTCCTGTTCCCTCAACCCAGCACCGGCCGCGTCTCAAAGGGGCTGGGTGTCTCTACCCTGTGAAGACCCTCAGTACCCCGGGCCCCGCAGGGTGGGTACGGGCCGTTTAGGCTCCTTCCGTGGCGAGGTGGCCGGTGTGGGCCTGGGAGATACCTCCTTGCTCCGAGGCCTTGGCAGGCTGGGAGGAGGCCCGCGCAGTGCGCACAGTTGCTGTGGACCAGCAGCAACTTCCTGCCAGATGCCGGTGGGGAAACTGAGGCCGGCGTAGGTGACCGGAGGGCTCGCTGCTCTTCTGAGGCCCCTCGCTCTCCAGCGACGCTACCAGCACGACCCCAGCCCCACTGCAGCCGCCGAGACGTGCGCGCTGGTCCCCTGGCCGGTCTTGGGGGGGCCCCGCCCGGTCTGCCCCGCCCGGCGCGCTCCGACTGACTCAGTCCCGCGTCTCGTCTCGGGTTTCGCTCTCCGCTCAGACTTTCGGCCAGGAGCTCCCCAGGGCGGGGCTGCTCCTCACCTGCGGGGTCTGACTCCCCGGGCCGGGCCGAGGGACGCGCACACGCGCGGGCAGAGCCGTCCCCGCCCGCAGCTCACCGTGCCCGGGATGTAGTGGAAGAGCCTGTCGGCGACGGTGTCCCCGCTCCCAGCGGCCTCGGGGCCCAGCAGAACGGCTGGCTTCCGCGCGCTGTCCTCTCTGGGGACGAGGGAAGCGCTCACGGGCTGGACCCGGAGCAGGCGGAGGAGCCCCGCGCCCAGATGGCCGCGCCCACGCCCCTCACCTGTTTCCCTTCAGGGAGGGCTTCCTGGAGAAGGAGGCCCGGAGCCTCCTGGGGGCCTGCGGGACGCAGTGGCTGTTCCCCATGGCCGAGTCACTGGTCGGCAGGTCTGGGTCCCGTCCACAGCCTCCTGCCGCCCCTCCCTCGGGCAGGCGGGGCTGTGGGACGTCCTGCCTGGCACCGAGGGCTGGGCCAGGGTGGAGCCTTTCTGGAAGGGGCCTGGCCCTACCTGAGCCGTCCGGGTCTCTGCCCTCGGCCCACCACACCGAGAGGCCAGCCTTGGGGCGAGCACCCCTCTGGCCCAGACAAGGCCTCCGGTGTGCAGGGAGCACCCACTTGCCTGTGCTCGGCTTGGCGAACCCTGGCTGCCCCCACGAACCATGTGGGCACACTTCCCGTTTCCATCTACACCCCGGCCGGCCTGAGTCACCGCTGACTGCAGGGAAGGCCGAGGCAGGACTTCCAGCAAGGGGGACGGCGGCCAGAGCTACCCCAGCCTCTCCTCCTGCCTGGCCTCCTCACCACAGGCCCAAGGGACGATCCCCAAGGTTTAAAGGGACCCAGAAGGCCACAAGCCCCCTAGGCGGCCGGGACAGCTGGGGTACGTGGGGCAACGCTGTCCTGCCTGGCCCCACCCCCAGACCCCAGCCTCAGGACCCAGCCCTGGCAAACCCCACTCACAGCTGGGGACTGGCCACAAGGACTCCACGGCCCCAACCCCCCCGCCACCATGCACAGCTCTACCTGGCAACCCTCAGAGGCCCACGCAGCTATTCAGGCCCCACCCCACACCCCGAACCTCCCGACAGGACCCAAGTTGTGCAGTTGCCCCACAAGCCAGAGAGATGCTCGGCCTCAGGCTGAGGAGCCCAGGAAACGTGTTTATTGTTCAAGTTGGCTTGTATTGCTGTGTAGGGTCCGTGTGCACCCACTACAAGGCCCAGGGAAGACGGCACGCGGCAGACAGGACCCCCGTGTGCAAAACGAGCCGAGTCTGCAGCTGCCTGGAAGGCCCAGGACCTCGTGCTCCTCAGCCTGCAGGGTCTGAGCAGGGGGTGGCCCCGGGACAACCAGCATGTGGGAGAACACAGAGGACGAACCGGCCGCAGCACCGCTCAGCCCTCAATAAATAGACACATAAGTAAACAACTAAACACAGACAAAAAGGAATGGACGGAAGATGCGAACGGATGGCGCGGGGCGTCCCTGGTGGGGGCCGTGGCCCCCTTAAGGCATGTGGGAGGCCGCGGGCCTCTGGCGGTGGCTGGGTCAGAGGCTGGTGGAGGACACGGAGAGCGTGGGCGAGGACGGCGGCGGGAAGTCGAGCAGCTCCAGCACCGCCACGCCCACGCTGCTGCGCCGGGTGAACATGCAGGAGGCGGCCACCCACTTGTTGGTCCTCGGGTTGTACTTCTCGATGGAGTTCAGGCTGGAGCTGCCATCGTTGCCCCCGACCGCGTACAGCCAGCCATCCATGGCCACCAGGTCGTGCGTGCTCCTGGGGAGCAGGCGGGGTGAGACCCAGGCAGCAGGAAGGGATGACGGGGAGGGGTCGCACCGCGAGAAGGGGCGGGGCGGGGCGGGGCATGAACCCCGCCCCGCAGGACGCCCGGCTGCGGACCTGCGGATGTTCATGGGCGCCACGCTCTCCCAGGCGCCGGCCTTGGGGCTGTATCTCTCCACCGAGTTGAGGCAGCTGGTGCCATCGTTGCCCCCTGCCACGTACAGGGCACCCTCCAGCACAGCCACACCTGCCGAGCTGCGCCGGCTCAGCATGGACGCCACAGGCGACCACACGTTCACCTGGGGGTGAGGGAGCGGGCTGGAGGCAGACCCGCCATGGGCTTCCCTCCCCTGCTGCAGCCCCTACTCCAAGGGTGGGTGTCAGGGAGGGGTGGGATGTGGGTGACCGCAGGGCAGACGGCCCGAAACACGCGGAAAGGGGGGCCGGGAAGGGTGCGCTATGCACCTGGGGCTCGTACTTCTCCACAGTGGCCAGGTGTGAGGAGCTGTCGTAGCCGCCCACGGCGTACAGGTTCCCATCTGTAGGAAGCCAGCACACCCATGGCATTCGTGCCGTGAGTGGGGTCTCCAGGGTGGGGGAAGATGGGGATGCCCCCAAGGCAGACCCTGTCACCCACCGAGCGTGGCCACACGCACATAGCGTCTCCGGGTGCTCATGGCAGCAACGGATGTCCACGCTCCGGTCAGGGGGTCGTAGCGCTCGGCACTGTGGGCACCACGACCCACCACAGCTCAGAAGAGACGGAAGGTGCCCCGGCCCCAGGACCTACCCTCCCCAGCAGTGGAGGGAAACTCCTCCCAGACAGGCAAGGCCCACCAGTGGACACAGGCCCTAAGCTGCCTGGACAACCCTGGTGTGCACCCGCCTGGGCCCAGCCTCCGGACTGGGGGTGAGGACCCTAGAGAAGAAATGGCACTGGCCCAGCAAAGCCAGGAGCTCAGGCCCAGTGTGACTGTGGCCTGGGATGAAGAGACCGCACGGACCCCCTTTAGTGGCCACAGTCAGACGCGACCTGGGTGATGGTGACGCAGCCTCGCCTCCTGCAGTCGGACCCTGTAAAGCCTCGGGGTCCCCAACTACTACCTGTTCAGGCAGGAGGCCCCGTCATAGCCGCCGGCCGAGTACAGGAGCCCGTGCAGGGCGGCCACACCCAGGCAGCTTCGCCTCGTGCCCATGGACACCTCCAGCTTCCACGTGTTAGTCACGGGGTCATAGGACTCCACGGTCGCCAGATCTGAGGTCCCGTCGTAGCTAGCACAACAGACTCACGCAGGTCAAAACTGGCCTAGCCGGTAAGCGCCAGACCCCCGACCCAAGTCCCGCCTCCAGGCTTACCCGCCCACAGCGTACAGCCGGTTCCCCACGGCAGCCACGCCCACCCGGGCCCTGCGCGTGGACATGGAGGCCACCACGTGCCAGCGGTCGGTGCGCGTGTCATAGGCCTCACAGTCTCCATGGATGGCAAACAGGCTCCCACCGCCTGGAGAGGACAGGTGGAGATGGGACTTGTAAGGGGACCCACTGATGGGCCACACTCCAGGCTCCTGGGGAGGCCCCTGGATGCAGGAGTGGAGGAGCAGCTCAGGCCCTGACCGGCACACATGGAGTGGGCAGGTGCTGGTAAGCATGGAAGGCACAAGGCAGGAGGGAAGGGAGCGGAGCCGTACCCACGGCGAAGAGCACCGGGCCGGCCCCCTCACAGCGCCGGGGCCGAGTGCGGCTGGTGCCCAGGACGCCCCTCTGCTCCGGCAGTAGGTGGAACTTGAGAGCCTCGATGAGGAGGTCCTTGCAGTCGGGGTGGTGCCTCACCAGGCTCTCGGCATCCACGTGGCCCAGCAGGAAGTCACGGCTCAGCAGAGGCAGCCGCACACACTTCATGAGCTGGGCGCAGGAGTTGCCAAGGTCAGGCGGGACCCTTGGGCACACCTGGCACTAGGATTGAGACCGCCCCCAGACGCCTGTACCACCTGTGACCAATTCTTCTTCAGACAGGTGCAGGCACCACCCCAAGGAGTCCCTGCACTCGCGGAAGGTCAGGGCGCACCAGACCCTTGGCCACCTGTACGCCTTCACAGACACTATGGGAGCCCCCGGGGCTGCGCCTCACCCGTGGGACATGCTGCCTGCGGGCGTCCACATCGTGTTTCACCCAGCTCAGGACGGCGCGGTAGACCTCCTCCTCTGAAGGCACGTTCAGGCTGTCACTAGACACCAGTTCCAGCACCTGGAGATGAGGGCCCCCAGGCCTGAGATCTGGGGAGGGTCCTGTGGGCCCAGGGAGCCCTGAAGATGCCTAGGAGGGAGGGTCAGGGGGTGGGGACTGAGTGCTCACACTGGGAGGGGCCGAGCAGAGTCAGGAGCCACAGAAGTGGCTCCTGGGGGGGCCTCTACCCAGACAGGACTTGGGCGCGTACGGCAGGCACTAAGGGTGGCAGGCAGGGCTGCGTCACGGACAAAATGGGGTCAGCAATCAAAGGCAAAGACTTGGGCGGGGTCAGGTTGAGAGTGAGGGCTGGGCCGCTGTTACCTGTTTCAGGGGCAGCAGCATGAACTCCTCGGTCTTGGCCACGTCCACGAAGTGCTGCAGCACGTACCTGTGGGCCGCCTTGAGCAGGTCACTGCAGGAGTGCGCGTCGGCAAAGCCCCGGATGCCCAGGCAGTTGGAGGGGTCCAGCTGACTCAGCAGGAACTTGCAGCAGGCGTCTCGGACACCGTTCAGCTGCAGCAGGCTGGCGGCTGGGAGCAGCGTCTGCGCAGCAGGGAGATACGGGTGAGGGAGGCGCAGGGCCGGGTGCGAGGCGTCTGCAAAGCCCGAGCGAGGCCGCCTCACCTGCACGTTGCCCTCGCCCACCACGATCTCAGCCGTGTACGCAAACTGCACCAGCTGGTCCAAGGCCTGAGGGTCGATGTCGTGCAGCGTCACATGGGTCTGGCGGCTCTCGCTCATCTCATCTGTGGGGACAGAGGGTCAGAGGGGCCGAGCCGAGGGGCCCCCGGAGCGCACAGCGCCGCGCAGGCCGCGCAGGGCTGTACTTGCTTGTGAACATGGCGTGGAAGTACGGGCTGCAGGAGGCCAGCACCACTTTGTGCGCGCGGATCTCCTTGGCGGCCACGTGCAGGACGATGTCGCACAGGAGGCCGCGCTGGCGCATGCGGCTCATGGCCACGAAGGCGTCGTGGTAGTGGCGCTTGGAGTTGTGGGCCACGCTGTGGCCCTCGCGGCTCAGCAGCTGCACGGCTCCCTCCATGGGGGCTGCGGGCCGCGCCGGCCGGGGCCGCGCGCGCTCCGCCTCGGGGCTGCGGGGGGCGGGGGGGGGCGGCTCAGGCTTCGCCCCTCCGGAGCCTCTGGGCCGGACCCGGGCAGCCCGCGGGGACCCTGCCCCAGGTGCGGCGGGGGCGACCCCGACCCCGCCCCGCGCGCCCCGCGCCGAGTCCAGGCCTGCGCCGCGCCCCTGCTCCCCCGGGCGTCGCCAGAGCCACGAGCACAGCCCCGCGCTCCGCCCGCTCCCCGCCGGGCGCCGCTGCGAGCTCGGCTCCCCCGCGTCCCAGGCCGCCTTCTCGGGCCCGCAGCGGGAGCCGCGTCCTCGGCGCACGGGGAGCGGGTGGAGCCGCCGCTCCGGGGCGACCCCGCTCAGCACCCGAGTCCCGACCTCCCCGGGCCCTCGGCGCGGCTCCCGCCCCTTCTGCGGGCGGACGCGAGGGCCGGGGCCAGGCAGGTCCCGAGGCCGCTCCCCGCGCCCGCCCCCCGCGCACTCACGCCGGCGGCTGCGGCTGCGGCGGTGGCGGCGGCGGCGCCTCGGGCCCGGGCCCCGGGCTGCCGTGCTCCGGGCTCTGCGTTCTGCCGGCCGGGCGCTCGCTGCGGGGCTGCATTCGGCCGCCGGACCCGCCGCGGATTCGCGGAGGACGCGCAGGCGGACAGAGGCGGGGACGGCCGGAGGGCTGCTCGGCGGTGGCGGCCGCCTAAGCGTCGCTCACTCCCGCGGCTCCAGCCCGCAGCCGCTGTTTCTCGGCGCCGCCCGCCCCGCCTCCTTAGAGGCTTGGGGTACTGGTTGTTAGACGCCAGTCCCCCGAGCGCCGCGCCTCGGGTCCGCCTCCTCCTGCAAGAAGCCCCCAGGCCCCGCCCTCCTCCTGCAAGAAGCCCCCCAGGCCCCGCCCTCCTCCTGCAAGAAGCCCCCCCAGGCCCCGCCCTCCTCGTCGGAGAAACCCCCAGGCCTCGCTCTCCTCCTCCCCCGAGAAGCCCCCCAGGCCCCGCCCTCCTCCTGCAAGAAGCCCCCCCCAGGCCCCGCCCTCCTCGTCGGAGAAACCCCCAGGCCTCGCTCTCCCCCTCCCCCGAGAAGCTCCCCAGGCCCCGCCCTCCTCCCCCGGAGAAGCTCCCCAGGCCCCGCCCTCCTCCCCCGGAGAAGTTCCCCAGGCTCCGCCCTCCTCCCAGGAGAAGCCCCCCCCAGGCCCCGCCCTCCTCCCAGGAGAAGCCCCCCCAGGTCCCGCCCTCCTCCCAGGAGAAGCCCCCCCAGGCCCCGCCCTCCTCCCAGGAGAAGCCCCCCCCAGGCCCCGCCCTCCTCGTCGGAGAAACCCCCAGGCCTCGCTCTCCTCCTCCCCCGATAAGCTCCCCAGGCCCCGCCCTCCTCCCCCGGAGAAGTTCCCCAGGCTCCGCCCTCCCAGGAACAGCCCCCCCAGGCCCCGCCCTCCTCCCAGGAGAAGCCCCCTCCCCGAGCCCCCCCTCCTTCCAGGAGAGGCCTCCTCAGGCCCTGCCCTCCTCCCCGGAGAAGTCCCCAGGCCCCGCCCTCCTTCTGAGAAGCCCCCCCCAAGCCCCGCCCTCCTCCCCCGGAGACATCCCCAGGCCCCGCCCTCCTCCCAGGAGAAGCCCCCCCAGGCCCGCGCTCCTCCTCCCAGGAGAAGCACCCCCAGGCCCAGCCCTCCTTCTCCTCGTCTGCGAAGCTCCCCTCCCCAACCCCCTAACTTGCCCTTCTCCCGGGAGCCCCGGGGTCCCGAGTGCAGAGCCTGGTCCCAAGCTGGAGTCCCGGGAGGCCAGGCCACTCCGCCCGCGTCCGCCTCAGGCGCCCTGCAGCGCTAGGGCTGGGGGAGCCGCGCCTGCGCCCGTGCGCCCCTGTCGCGGGGTCTGGCTGCTTGGGCCCGCGGGTTTCAGGCTGGCAGCGGAGAAGGAAGCAGCGGCCTCGCCACCGCCTTCGTCCCGTGCGGCGTCCCCGGGCAGGGCCGCGGAAAGCGGCCGTCGGCGCCCAACGGGCCCTGGATGGGAGCGCCCTGCTTGGTGGACACAGCAATGGCGCCCGCGGGTCCAGCGAGGCCAGCCTGGGCCTCGGGCCGCTGCCTCGTGTCGAGCCGTCGGCATCAGTGCGGTCTCCACCGCCCCTCGTGTTTCCTACTGGACCTATTGTTCATTTGTGGTAGCTCTTTACATAGGGGCCCCGCCGTCGCAGCCTGGCATCTTCGCAGGCGCGCGCCCTCGGAGCCCCGGCTGGGCTGCGGGAGCGGCGGGGGTCCCGGCCTCACTTCCCGGGGGTGGAGGGGAGCACCGGTGTCGCGCGTCCTACGGAGCCGGGCGCTGAGTCTGCACCTTGCAAGCGAACGCGCGCGCCCGCCCGCCCCGAGGCCGGCTGCGCCGCGGTCGGAGAACCGTAGAGCCACTCGGCGGGGCGGGGCGGGGCCTGCGAGGCGGAAGTGCGCGGCACGCGCGGCATTCTGGGACCGGAAGTGGGGCGCACGCCGCGGGCTGGTGTCATGGCGTCTGTGAAGCGCCGCAAGAGGTAAGCCATGGGTCCGAGGGCCGGTTCGGCCTTCCGGTGGGTGTCTGCGTCCAAGAGCGGTCTTCTCGCTCCTCTCGGCGGGGCTGGGGCCAGCTGGGCCCGCGGGCAGCTGTGACTTGCCTGACCCGCAGGCGTCTGGCGGAGCTGACGGTGGACGAGTTCCTAGCCTCGGGCTTTGACACCGAGTCCGAGTCGGAGTCCGAGTCCGAAAATATCCCAGAAGCGGAGACGCGGGAGGCGCGCGAGGCTGCGCGGAGTCAGGATGAGCCGGGCGGGAGCCCATTGGCAAGGTGAGCGGGGACGTGCGTGAGCAGAGCCCCCTTGCTAGCCCTGTGGCCCGCCCCGCCGTGAGGTCTCAGGGCCGAGGCCTAAGGACCTCCGACCACTACCCTCCCGTCCCTTCGGCCTAAGCTGTTCTTTGATCTGACGTTTACTGGGCTCCTGCTCGGCGCCAAAGCCTGCCCTGAGGAGTGTGGGCGTGCGGTGGTGAGTTCTGCGGAAGTCTCTTCCCGAGCTAGGGGAGCTCTTCGGTCTTGGGTAAACGGCTGCGCGCAATGTAGCAGAAGAGAGAGAAGTGCTGGCGAGGGAAAGAGAGGGGCTGGCGAGGGAGTTGCGGGGGAACCGAGTGGCTCTGTTAGAAGGAGCGGCGGCTGGGCGTGGTGGCTCACCCCGTAATCCCAGCCTTAGGAGTTCCGAGACCAGCCTGACCAACGTGGCGAAACACGATGTCTATTAAAAGCACAGAAGTTAGCGGCGGGCGCCTGTCGTCCCAACCACTCGGGGGGCTGAGGCAGGAGCAGCGCTTGAACCCGGGAGGTGAAGGTCGCAGGGGGCCGAGATCGCGCCATTGCACTCCATCCAGCCTCGGCGACAGCGAGACTTCGTCTCAAAAAAGAAACAAAAAAACGTAGCCGGGTGTGGTGGCGCACGCCTGCAGTCCCAACTGTCCTGGAGGCTGAAGCAGGAAAAGCATTGAAACCTGTGAGGCGGTGGTTGCGTTGAGCAGAGAGCAGAGATCGCACCGCTGCATTTTATCCTGGGTGACAGAGTGAGACTTTCTAGCCCTGTGGCCCGCCCCGCCACGAGGTCTCAGGAAAAACAAACGGGGGTGAGGCAGATGTGGCTGTTTGAGAAGATGATGTCTGCTTAAAGACCGGGAGTGAGGAAGCCACGCAGACAGTAGGGGAGGCGTGTCTGGGGATTTCAGGTAGCAGGAGCAGTGAAGGCCTTGTGGCGAGAGCATTTGAGGACTGTGCAGAGGTGAATGTGGCTGTGACAGAGTGAGCGCAGGACAGCGAAGAGCCAGGTGCCCGAGAGTGTTACAAGATTACGGTGTAAAATAGGAAGTTACTTCCAGGTTTGAGCAGTAGAGTGCCTTGTGGGTGGCAAGGGTGGAAACGGAGAGACTTCTTTTGTTTTGAGATAGGGTTTCGCTCTGTTTCCCAGGCTGGACTGCAGTGGCGGGATCTCAACTCACTGCACCCTCCGCCTCCCGGGTTCAGGTGATGCTGCTGCCTCAGCCTCCCCAGTAGCTGGGATTACAGGCATACCCCACTACACCCATCTAACTTTGTGTTTTTGATAGCAATGTGGATTTTCCATGTTGGTCAGGTTGGTCTCAAACTCCTGACCTAAGGTGATCTGCCCTCTTCAGTCTTTCAAAGTCCTGGAATTACAGGCATGAGCCACTGTGCCCAGCAGGAGAGATCTTTATGTTAACTGAGAGTTGAGCTAGGTGGTGTTTTGAGAAGAGGCAAGAACGGTTTTGAGAAAGCTGCTGGCCGTGTGCGGTGGCTCAAGCCTGTAATCCCAGCACTTTGGGAGGCCAAGGTGGGCGAGGCGGGCGGATCACCAGGTCAAGAGATTGAGAATGTTGCTGATGAGATGTGATGACAGGTTGCATGTTGGGTATTAGAGGCAGATTTGCCTTTCATCTGAGCTCTTGCAGGGTGAAGTTACTAACAGCTGAGGTGGAACATGGCGCAGGCATAGCCAGTGCAGGGAGACCAGGGCTGGGAGTCCTGTGTTGTGTCTGAGGGTATGTTGTAGAGAGGCTGTTGGGTAGGAGAGATGGCTACCTCCTGGTGATCCTCCTGCCTTGCTTGTTGGTAACTCTTGTGAAGGAAGCAGACGAACCCTCCACACCTCTCCCCGCCCCCTCCACACCTCTCCCCGCCCCCTCCACTTCCACTTTCCACTGGGGTTGCTGACTTCTGCCTTCTCAGCCAGCGTAAAGGGCGTGCCTCTGAGCACAAGGACCAGCTCTCTCGGCTGAAGGACAAAGACCCCGAGTTCTATAAGTTCCTGCAGGAGAACGACCAGAGCCTGCTAAATTTCAGCGACTCGGATAGTTCTGAAGAGGAAGAGGAGCCGTTCCACTCCCTGCCAGACGTGCTGGAGGTCAGGGCCTGGACCGAACTGGGAGGGGGCAGTTGTAGTCTCTATACTGTCCTTTAGCTCAGCCTTTCTGTGCAGGAAGCCAGTGAGGAGGAGGATGGAGCAGAGGAGGGGGATGTTGGAGAGACAGTCCCCAGAGGGCTGAAGGGGAAGAAGAATTCTGTTCCTGTGAGTCTCGCCATGGTTGAGAGATGGAAACAGGCAGCAAAGGTGAGCAGCGGCAAGAGGGGGCAGCTGGGTCCCCCAGGCAGGAATCTGTCCTTGCCTCACTGGAGGGGCCTGAGGCTGTGCTGGTGGGCGGAGCCCTTGTCCAGCAGGGGACACTGGAGCCCCATTCAGCACAAGTGACGACACGCTGATCTTCTGGCTTGCCGCAGCACAGTGCGCTCAGCTCTGGGCAGATTCCAGGGGCTCTGTTGGCTCTCGGCTCCCCCAGGCAGTCCCACTGCAGGTGGGATGGACTCTCTCTACCTTCGTTGGTGGGTGGATCTGGGGTTCTTCAGAGCCTTTCACAGCGGTCTTTGCAGGGACTGGGATAGAGAGAGTTCCAGATACCACCTAGAGCGGCCATAATCCGGGATCTGGAACCCGCACCCCTTTCCCTGGGCTCCTGAGCCAGAGTCTCTACTCTTCCCAGAGGATTCTAGACTTTGCTTCCATTTTTGTTACCAGTATGGGGCTCTGTGGCCCCACCCCCACCTCTGCCCTGCATCTGAGGGTGAGGGTGCCTTCTGGAGCCACGGTTTCCACTCCGTTGAATGCAGTCTCCGCTCCCCTGATGCCCCTGGTACCTGTTCTTACTCCTCAGCAACGCCTCACTCCAAGGCTGTTCCATGAAGTTGCGCAGGCGTTCCGAGCAGCTGTGGCCACCACCCAGGGAGACCAGGACAGCGCTGAGGCCAACAAATTCCAGGTCACAGACAGTGCTGGTGAGTGCTTGGGGAGCCTGGCACTCATGTTCTCTGCTGCCCTCTCTGTCCCATGAGTGCAGCTAGGCCCTTTCGTTGCAGTGTTCAATGCTCTGGTCACCTTCTGCGTGAGAGATCTCATTGGCTGTCTCCAGAAGCTCCTGTTCGGGAAGGTGTCAAAAGACAGCTGCAGGTGAGAGGGAAGGGGTGAGGGGGTGGGGTGGAAGGACAGCAGGTGAGGGAAGGGGTGAGGGGGTGGGGTGGAAGGACAGCAGGTGAGGGAAGGGGTGAGGGGGTGGGGTGGAAGGACAGCAGGTGAGGGAAGGGGTGAGGGGGTGGGGTGGAAGGACAGCAGGTGAGGGAAGGGGTGAGGGGGTGGGGTGGAAGGACAGCAGGTGAGGGAAGGGGTGAGGGGGTGAGGTGGAAGGACCACAGGTGAGAGGGAAGGGGTGAGGGGGTGAGGTGGAAGGACAGCAGGTGAGGGAAGGGGTGAGGGGGTGGGGTGGAAGGACAGCAGGTGAGGGAAGGGGTGGGGGGGTGAGGTGGAAGGACAGCAGGTGAGAGGGAAGGGGTGAGGGGGTGGCGTGGAAGGACAGCAGGTGAGGGAAGGGGTGAGGGGGTGGGGTGGAAGGACAGCAGGTGAGGGAAGGGGTGAGGGAGTGAGGTGGAAGGACAGCAGGTGAGGGAAGGGGTGAGGGGGTGAGGTGGAAGGACAGCAGGTGAGAGGGAAGGGGTGAGGGGGTGGGATGGAAAGTGGGTCAGGACCACACATGGGAGAAGCCACAGGCCTTGTGGCCAGGACAGAGCCAGACTTTTCTTAGGGACCCCAAGCAGGCAGAGGGCACAAGGGATCCTTGGGATGAGGCACTGGGGACCAGTTGGATCGGCCCTGCGTTCTTTCCTTCCTAAAAAGACGTGTTCTCTGCTCAGTCTCATACGGGTGGAGCGGGCAACCACCTTTGCTGTCGGATTTTCCCAGGTTAGGGTTCCTGTTCCCCCTGCTTCATAAGGTTGTGTAGGTCCTGTCCATGCTCCTGGGCCTCTGCACTGTCTGGCCTGTCTCCTGGAGCTGGGTGTGTCTGTAGACAGGAGCCTCATCAGTGCTGACGGCCTGAGCGCCTCAACTTCCCCCTTGAAGGAAGATTGGGCAGAGAACGCCGTGGAAGGTTTTAGAGCAGACGGATGCACAGCAGAGCGTTGGGTAGAGCATGGATCACGCTGTGGTCTGGGGGGGCCGTGCAGCCATGTGACCTTGAAGCTGTGGAGGCCTGGAGTTGAACTTGCCCCAATACACCTTCCAAAAGAAGAAAGGAGACCCAAGGGAGACGCCTCCCTGTCAGCATCTCGGGGCAGGAACGGTGGCTTTGGGGGCACTGTTGCTGGTGGGTAGTGGTTGGGGCTGGACGGGTAGAGCTGAGCTGTGTCCACATGGAGGTGGTGCTGTCTGGAGGGGATGGGAAAACGGACAGAGCGACGGGGGGCAGCAAGCACTGTGGCCTGAGCCGCCTTGTCCAGAGGTGACCAGGCCGTGGGGGAGCGGATGCAGGTGCCCAGCAGCCAGTGTTAGTGCAGGTGTGAGGAGGGCTGGGGACGGGGGCCTTTCTGGGCCTGCACTTTGTCCTTCCCTGCCTCTGCAGTTTTCACCGAGCACCTGCTACGGGGGTGAATGCCGAGGGGTAAATGTTTTTTATGAGAGCGGGTCTTGCTCTGTCCCCAGGGCGGAATGCAGTGGTGTGATCGTAGGTCACTGCAGTACCTACCCCCTGGATTCAAGTGATTCTCCCACCTTATCCTCCTGAGTAACCTAATCCTCCTGACTATGCCCCCAGGCCTGGATTATTTTTTACTTTTTTTTTTTTGAGATGGAGTCTATAGCCCGGGCCGGAGTGCAGTGGCGCGATCTCGGCTCAACTGCAGCCTCTGCCTCCCAGGTTCAGACAGTTCTACCTCAGCCTCCCAAGTAGCTGGAATTACAGGCACGAGCCACCATGCCCAGCTAGTTTTTGTATTTTTCAGTAGAGACGGGGTTTGGCCATGTTGGCCAGTCTGGGCTTAAACTCCTGACCTTGTGAGGCCCACCTCGGCCTCCCAAAGTGCTGGGATTATAAGTGTGAGCCACCTCGCCCAGTTGATTTTTTGTATATTTTTGTAGAGACAGGGTCTCACTACGTTGCCCAGGCTGGTTTCAAATTCCTAGGCTTAAGTGATCTTCCTGCCTTGGTCTCCCAAAGTGCAGTGACCTGGCATGAGCCTCCACACCTGGCCTCTGTTTTTTTTTCCTTTGTGCAGCAAATGTGGGCTGAAGAAAACTAGCCTGCAGCAGTTGGTGAGACCCCAGAGGTGCTGAGTGCCACCTGTTGGGCTCAGGGGTCTCGTGGTCCCATGGTGGGGGTGTGACCAAGGGGACCTAGAAGAGGTTCACGTCTAAGGGAGGGAGCTGCAGGCTGGGACTTACGGGGACTCAGGGAGGTGGCCAACCCTGGGCCCAGGGCAGACAGGAGTTCACAGCCATTGAGGGAGGGTCCTGTGTCTGTCCAGCTGTAAGGGCCTCTCAGCTTTTTTGAGGGGTGAGAAGGGGGTCTCCCTGCAGAGTTACAGATACCGTGCTGGCCAGGACATGCACCAGCACGCTGAGCAGCCTCGTGTTCGAGCTGTGGGGCTTCCCAGACAGGGATGGGTGCTCTCTCTGCAGGATGCTGCAGCCGTCCAGTAGCCGCCTCTGGGGGAAGCTCCGTGTGGACATCAAAGCGTACCTGGGCTCGGTCATACAGGTGCAGTTCTGGTGGAGAGGGCACGGGGGCCTGGTTGTATCCATTGGTGCAGTCCTTGCTTGTCTCCCAGAATGCACTGGCCTGGGGCCTCACTGTTCCCTCCTGCCCCCAGCTGGTGTCCTGTCTGGCGGAGGCGACAGTGTTGGCGGCCGTGCTGCGGCATATCAGCGCGCTGGTGCCCTGCTTCCTGACCTTCCCCAAGCAGTGCCGCATGCTGCTAAAGGTGGGTGGCCTGGTCCCCTCCCTGTGTCTGTCATGGGGCCGGGGGGCCTCAGTGGCTTCCCCCACCACATCCCACTCCTGGCCGGGGCACAGGTCAGGTGGTGCCCACACCCCACTGGCTCCACTTGGCCAGAGAGATCACAGAAGCACCTGGCCACCACCCCCACCCAGGGTTCCCGTCTCAAGGAGCCCCCACCCACACGGGCAGTGTGGCGCAGTCTGTGAGCACAGCCACAGTGAGGTGTCCTCTTCCCGATGTGATCTGACCTACGTTGGTGTGTCTGACCTGGTAGGCTTTTGTGGTCCTCTTCTCGCAAGGAGCATCGCGCCTGTTCTGTTTTCACTTCTGTAACTGAGCTCCTAACTCACGGCTCCACCGAGCTGCTTTGGGAAGAGCTGGTGGCCACAGCAGCCTTTGCCTGGCTGGGGAGGGTGTGCCAGCCGTGGGGCGTCCCAGCTGAGGAGGCTGGGGGCCAGCAGTGACATCTCATCTTTTGCAGAGAATGGTGGTCGTGTGGAGCACTGGAGAGGAATCCCTGCGGGTGCTGGCTTTCCTGGTCCTCAGCAGAGTCTGCCGGCACAAGAAGGATGCTTTTCTCAGCCCCGTCCTCAAGGTGGTGGGCTCTGCCTCTGTGTCCCCTCAGCAGGCTGCCCGGCCCCAACACTGGCCCAGTGTGTAGCAAAAGCTTGTGCCCCAGCTCCTCCCAGGCCTGAGGCCACGTGGGAGTGGGGGCCGTGCCAGGGCTGCAGCTCTTCCTCGAGGCCCAGCTGGGAGGGAAAGGCTCAGGTGTTCACAGGGGGCCTAGAGTGGGCGGTGGAGCTGCATGGCCCTGAACTCGGGGGCTCTGACTGGGGTCCCTCTGCAGCAAATGTACATCACGTACGTGAGGAACTGCAGGTTCACCTCGCCTGGCGCCCTCCCCTTCATCAGCTTCATGCAGCGGACCCTGACGGAGCTGCTGG
This sequence comes from Saguinus oedipus, assembly GCA_031835075.1. Lineage (NCBI taxonomy): Eukaryota > Metazoa > Chordata > Mammalia > Primates > Cebidae > Saguinus > Saguinus oedipus. Next base: position 38,866,994 of record CM063175.1, on the reverse strand, counting down.
CCCTGGAGCCGGGTGTGGCCTACCAGCATGCCTTCCTCTACATCCGCCAGCTGGCCATCCACCTGCGCAACGCCATGACCACCCGCAAGAAGGTGTGTGGTGGGGCCCTTCAGGCTCGGGCCGGGTGTGGGGGGCAGCCCAGGTGCCCGACCCTCGCAGGGCCTGGGGCCTCCCTGAAAGTCTGTCAGAGGCAGCCCAGCTCCTTGGTACCGTCGGTCTTGCAGGTGGGGTAAGGGTGGGGAGGTGTGCAAGTGAGGAAGTGATCCAGCCCGGCTGCGAGCTGACGTGGTTCTCCCTGGGCAGGAGACGTACCAGTCTGTGTACAACTGGCAGTATGTGCACTGCCTCTACCTGTGGTGCCGGGTCCTGAGCACCGTGGGCCCCCGTGAAGCCCTGCAGCCCTTGGTCTACCCCCTTGCCCAGGTCATCATCGGCTGCATCAAGTGAGTGGTGGGGTGGGCAGGGCTGTCTGGGAGGGTCAGGAGAAGCAGCTGAGCTGGGACAGTGCCTCTGGCGTTCAGGGCCTTGGGGCCTCAGTCTGTGTCCTGGCCGTCCCTGAGGAAGGGTTGGGGTCCCTGTGCAGTCTGCAGTTAATTTGGGTTCGTGACATGGGTTTCTGGGTGGAGCATGTCTGGGACAGTGCTCTGTTTTGGGAGGGTGGGGGCAGGGAAGGGGCTGCAGCAGGAAAAGGGGGAAGCTGTACTGTGGCCTCTCTGGCCAGGAGGGGGCATTTGTCTACCTGAGCCTTAGAAACCCAGAATTGGGAAGGGAGGTAGGTCCAAGGGAAGAAGCAGGAAAGCAGGACAGACGACTCCTGGCACTACGTTAAAATGAAATTAAGTTGAAATCTGGATAAGGCGCCCGAAGCCCTGTAGCTGAGCAAGGAGGCAGATCCTTCAGGTTGAGACTTGCCTTGTCCTACTTGAGGGATCTGATGCCTTTGAGTGGGGAGGGGGTCCCAGACAGCAGGGTGTGGGGCAGGGGCTGCCAGAGCCTCTGCCCACACAGCCTTCCCATGCCCAGGCTCGTCCCCACTGCCCGCTTCTACCCACTGCGAATGCACTGCATCCGTGCCCTGACACTGCTCTCAGGGAGCTCGGGGGCCTTCATCCCAGTGCTGCCTTTCATCCTGGAGGTGAGTGGGGCCACGGAGGGTTTGCGGCACGTCTGCCTGCTCCTGTGGGGAGCACTGCCGCTCGGGGAGTCTGTGCTGAGCCGTCTAGCGACCTCCCAGAGCTCTGGCTGTCCCCTTGTCGTGAGTGTCTTGAGGACAGCCAGGGGCAGTTTGCTCCGTGATGCTGCAGTTTGGGAAGTGTTGGTAGATGTGGGGTCACTGGGGATGAAGACAGCTGCTGCCAGGGCTGCGCTTGAGGGTGCCACACCTTGACCCTGTAGGTGCTTCCCCAAGACTGGCGTTAGGAGGGAGCACTGGGTGAAAGCCCGAGTCTGATGGCTGAGCTGTGCTCTCTCAGCGGCCCCTCCAGTGTGCATGTGTGAGGGGTTGTGTCCATCTGTGAATGTGTGCGCGCATCTGCTTGTGTGCACGTGTGCGTCTGTGGGGCTGTGTGTACATCATCTGTGAGTGCATGTGTGTGCATCTGGTATGTGGGTGTGTGCACGTGTGTCTGCATCTGTGTGCACCATCTGGGTGTATGTGTGTACATCTATGTGTTTGCACTTCTAGGTGTGTATATGCATGCATTTGTGTGGAGGTGTGTGCATCTGCATATATGCATGTGTGCACCATCTGTGGGTGTGTACGTGTGCATGTGGGGATGTGTACAGCTGCATCTGTGGGTGTGTGCATGCATGTGCATCTGTGTAGTGCGTGTGTGCGTGCTTGCATCTGTGAGTGTAGTGTGTGTGTGCGTGCTTGCATCTGTGTGTGTGTAGTGTGTGCTTGCCTGTGTGTAGTGCGTGTGTGCGTGCTTGCATCTGTGTGTGTGTAGTGTGTGCTTGCCTGTGTGTAGTGCATGTGTGCGTGCTTGCATCTGTGTGTGTGTAGGGGGTGCTTGCGTGCTTGCATCTGTGTGTAGTGCGTGTGTGTGTGCTTGCATGCATCTGTATACTTACCTGTGTGTGTAGTGCGTACTTGCATCGTGTGTGTGTAGTGCGTGCTTGCGTCTGTGTGTGTAGTGCGTGCTTGCGTGCATCTGTGCACATGCACATGCCAGTCAGGTCTGGAAAGGTTGGAGTCTGAAACTCTGACATCCGGTGGGTGGGCTCGGTACCAGCCCACCATAAATTTAGGAATTTGTGATCTCCACCGTGGTTAATGAGTTGTTAGCCTCATGAAGGCTCAGAGTCATGTCACAGCTGTCCTTGGGGCTGGGTCCCTAGGTTGCCAGGTCCAGAAGGTATGGAACCCCCAGGCATGTTCTGATTGCCCTTCCACTGAGGCAGGGATGCTGCAGTTTGGGAAGTCATGTTCACTCCCATGGCAGCCAGTAGTAGTCTCCGACTGCCTAGTCCTTGGCCTGGCCCCTGTCTTGGCATCCCTGCTGTGAACCTGCCACTCTGCAGGCCAGCTCCCCTCATGCTTTGTGCCTGTCCCCTGTGCCCCGTCTCCCCTGGCTGCAATGCTCTCTTGCAGCGTCTGTGTTTCTTCACCTCTACACTGCCCTGGTTCCCTGCAGCTGCACCCTGAAGGCCCCTCTCATGCAGGGATGCAGGCTTCTAGAAAAAGCAAACCCCAAAGGCTTAAACAAAGCCTTCAGCTGTAGGCTGTGTCCGCCCTTCCCTTGGTGCCTGGGCAGGAACCCACTCACCCACCCATACTTCAGCCCAGGCTAGAGAAAAGGCAGTGCCCTCCCAGGAGTTCATCACTGCCAGGGCATTTTTCCATCTGGAGCTGAGCTCAGCTGTCCAGCAGCCACCCCTGCTGAGTGGAGTCTCTTCCTGGGGCTTCCCCAGTTATGCCCCCCATAACCTGCTTCTGATCTCTGGGTGCCCCAGCACATATCCTGGATCTCTCTGGTTCACAGCCTGAGGGCCCCTGTGTGAGGGGTCTCCTGGTGGTTGGGGAGGGGTCACAAGGCTGAGAAGCCGGACTAGACTCCCTCTCTCCTTTTCCTGGCACGTCCTGTGGAGGTGTATGGCTTATGGCTTCTGTGCAGATAATGGATTGAAAGGGGTGCCCAGGTCTCCCGTGACCTCCATCTGTCCCTTCCTGTGCTCAGCACTCCTCGATGTTGCTACCTTGTCCTGTGGCTACTGGGACGCAGCCCCACCTGGTGCTGCCGTGCTGAGGGCTGGGGCGGGCCTTGGGGCCATGTCGTCGGGAACAGGGCTGTCCTGGCACAAATGTGTGGGGGGATCTCTAGGTCTCCAGACACGGATCCTTAGTGCTTCCCAGGATTGTGGGAGAGGGCCTGTGTTCCTGGGCCTTCTCTGCTGACCAGAGCCTCACTCTGGGACACAGCAGGCTGTGTGGGCCACGGGGCTGGTACCAGGTCTGGCTGCTCATCTCTGGTCTGTCAGGTCTCCTTGTGCTGAAGCCTGAGGACCAGGGTGCATCCTGGCACGGGGTCGAGGCAGAGCCTGACACGCCCTCGGGGCAGATGTTCCAGCAGGTCGACTTCAACAGGAGGCCGGGACGCATGAGCTCCAAGCCCATCAACTTCTCCGTGATCCTGAAGCTGTCCAATGTCAACCTGCAGGAGAAAGCATACCGGGTGAGACTGGCCTCCTAGGGAGGAGCCTGGGCAGCTCCGGGATGGTGTTGGCGGTGCCAAGGTGGATGGGAGGGGCTGGCACCCTCCGAGGTCAAGCATGGACCTCCATGATCTCCTGGGCTGGGGGCCTGGGGGCCTCTTCCTTGAGTCCCTGTCCTGGAGATGGGGCTGCCCATCTCACAGCCCTGAGGGTTAGGGGCCCAAGTGCCCGGCCCCTCGCCTCTGCCTCATGCACTCGGCCTCCCCTGCTCTCAGGATGGCCTGGTGGAGCAACTCTACGACCTTACCCTGGAGTACCTGCACAGCCAGGCACACTGCATCGCCTTCCCGGAGCTGGCCCTGCCCATGGTCCTGCAGGTATGTGTCCTGCCCACAACCCTCAGGGGCTGCTTGGTGGCCGACTCAGATTGTCTTACAATGGGCTCAGCTGCCCAGGGCTGGTAGGAGGTGCACTGTTCCTGGGTACTGGACTGCGGATGAGCCTGACTGGTATGGAGGCTCCACAGGCAGCTCCTCCCTGGGGCCCCCATGTAGGGGCTGATGGGGTGTGGGAGCCTGAGGGTGTCCTTGGGGGCCATGGGGTTTAGAAGCCTGACGGGTTAAGCCACTCAGGAGGTTTGGGGCAGGCCTGGGCAGTGGGCCAAGGACCCCAGGATCACAGCCACCCTCTCTAGGCTGGAGCCACATGGCCGATCTTCGATGTTGGCACTGAGTGTGTCGACCCTGGCTCAAGCTGGTCCCTGGCCACACTTCCCCAAGGCCATCCCTGGTGTGGGTAGTAGGCTCTTAGGTGTCAGGAAGACCCGGCCTGCCTGGCCAGGTACCCCGAGTCAGCCCCGTCTTAGGCAGGGGTTGGGTGGAGTGGGAGTTCTCCCTGTCCTCAGAAGGTCCTTCTGGGTCCCACAGGAGGTCCCTTTGCTCAGCCCAGATGCTTCCAACCTCAGGGACGGCTGTGCCTAATGGTGGGGGTGGGGGTGGGGGCTACTCTCCGGCCCTATCTGCTAGAATCAGATTTGCCAATTACAGGTGTGTGGGGTGCGGGGTGGGAGCTGCTCTCCTGAGCCACAGCTGGTCAGAGGCTCATCCAGACACAGGTGTGTGCGTAGGTGTGTACTCAGTCACACGTGACCCCACACAGGACTGTCACATGCACAGAGCTGGGACCTCCTTTCCCAGGGCAGGGACACTCACAGCAGGGGCAGCAGCTTCTGTTCCTCCCGTGTCCTCTGGGGTGGTGACGCCTGGGATTTGGGGCACCTCTGCTTCTGGACTCAAGGTCCCAGGGTTGGGGTCTAGAGTAGGGGTCAGAAAATGTTTTCATTAAGGTAGAGATGGCAGGCTTTGTGGGGTGTGCTGTTTCTCACAGGTGTTCAGCTGCACAGACAGCCACAAAAGCCATGAAGATGGACGCGTGGCTTCACTGTGCACCAGTGAATCTTTGTCATTTATTTTTTAGGTAGAGCCTTTCTGTGTCCATTTCCATTGCACCAGGCTGGAGTGCAGTGGTGCGATCTCTGCTCACTGCACCTGCCTCCTGGGTTCAAGTGATTCTCCAGCTTCAGCCTCACAAGTAGCTGGGCCTCCAGGCACCTATCACCGCACCTGGCTAATTTTTGTGTTTTAGCAGAGATGGGGTTTTGCCATCTTCGGCAGGCTGGTCTTGAACTCCTGACCTCAGGTGATCTGCCCGCCCCCGCCTCCCAAGATGCTGGGATTACACTCGTGATCCACCGCACCTGGCATAAAATTTATTTCCAGAGATGAGCAGCAGGCAGGGTTGGCCCGGAGGGTGGGCTGATTCTGCCTCTGCCACCCCAGCTGCAACATGCGCCCTTGGGCTCTCAGATGGAATCCGTGTCCCCTCCTGGTATAATGTCTCCCTGTGGCGGCCATGTGTGGCTTTGCACGGGACCTGAGCCAGCTGTGTGTGAGGAGCTGCTCTGGGCTTCTGTGCTGACCCCTCTCTTCCGCAGCTGAAGTCCTTCCTCCGGGAGTGCAAGGTGGCCAACTACTGCCGGCAGGTGCAGCAGCTGCTGGGAAAGGTTCAGGAGAACTCAGAACACATCTGCAGCCGCCGCCAGAGGGTCTCATTTGGCGTGTCTGACCAGCAGGCAGTGGTCAGTGGGCCCTGGGGGGCAGTGCCAGCACCTACCAGGGTATAGCTGGGATGTGGGGGTTCACCCAGGGTCAGGCATGACCCTGAACTCCCCCAACCCCCCAGGAAGCCTGGGAGAAGCTGACCCGGGAAGAGGGGACCCCACTGACCTTGTACTACAGCAACTGGCGGAAGCTGCGGGACCGGGAGATCCAGCTGGAGATCAGCGGCAAAGAGCGGGTGCGGCTTGGGGTGGGGGCCTGGGAAATGGGGATGTGATCCGCTGGGTTTTAGAACCAGTGCCAGCTTAGGGTGGGGTCTGCGCTGTGGTGTGATTTGCTGGGTTTTAGATCTAGTGCCAGCTTAGGGTGGGGCCTGAGGTGTGGTGTGATCCGCTGGGTTTTAGATCCAGTGCCAGCTTAGGGTGGGGTCTGCCCTGTGGTGTGATTTGCTGGGTTTTAGATCCAGTGCCAGCTTAGGGTGGGGTCTGGGCTGTGGTGTGATTTGCTGGGTTTCAGATCCAGTGCCAGCTTAGGGTGGGGTCTGCGCTGTGGTGTGATTTGCTGGGTTTCAGATCCAGTGCCAGCTTAGGGTGGGGCCTGCGCTGTGGTGTGATTTGCTGGGTTTCAGATCCAGTGCCAGCTTAGGGTGGGGCCTGCGCTGTGGTGTGATTTGCTGGGTTTCAGATCCAGTGCCAGCTTAGGGTGGGGCCTGCGCTGTGGTGTGATTTGCTGGGTTTCAGATCCAGTGCCAGCTTAGGGTGGGGCCTGCGCTGTGGTGTGATTTGCTGGGTTTCAGATCCAGTGCCAGCTTAGGGTGGGGTCTGCGCTGTGGTGTGATTTGCTGGGTTTCAGATCCAGTGCCAGCTTAGGGTGGGGCCTGCGCTGTGGTGTGATTTGCTGGGTTTCAGATCCAGTGCCAGCTTAGGGTGGGGCCTGCGCTGTGGTGTGATTTGCTGGGTTTCAGATCCAGTGCCAGCTTAGGGTGGGGTCTGCGCTGTGGTGTGATTTGCTGGGTTTCAGATCCAGTGCCAGCTTAGGGTGGGGCCTGCGCTGTGGTGTGATTTGCTGGGTTTCAGATCCAGTGCCAGCTTAGGGTGGGGTCTGCGCTGTGGTGTGATTTGCTGGGTTTTAGATCCAGTGCCAGCTTAGGGTGGGGTCTGCGCTGTGGTGTGATTTGCTGGGTTTTAGATCCAGTGCCAGCTTAGGGTGGGGTCTGGGCTGTGGTGTGATTTGCTGGGTTTTAGATCCAGTGCCAGCTTAGGGTGGGGCCTGCGCTGTGGTGTGATTTGCTGGGTTTCAGATCCAGTGCCAGCTTAGGGTGGGGTCTGCGCTGTGGTGTGATTTGCTGGGTTTCAGATCCAGTGCCAGCTTAGGGTGGGGTCTGCGCTGTGGTGTGATTTGCTGGGTTTTAGATCCAGTGCCAGCTTAGGGTGGGGTCTGCGCTGTGGTGTGATTTGCTGGGTTTCAGATCCAGCTCACTTGAGACCAGACTTGAGACCAGGCTGAGGGTTTGGAAGCAGTGCCAGCCGGCAGAGGCCATGGTGCTGGGCTTCCCTGATGGGGCATTGCCCAAGGTGATTCAGCTTGGAGAGGGGTAGGTGTTACAGAACTGCCCAGAGGGAGGCCGGGCCACATCCCCTCAGGCCTGATGAGTTGGGTGCTCTGGGCTGGCGGAGTGGCTAGACTGACCTCGGCATCCAGGCCAGCGTGTGGGTAGCACGGGGAGGTGGAGCAGAGCAGGAAGGGCTCTGCTTTTGACCTTGGGCGTGGGATGAGTAACTTGGAGGATGGCTTTGTGCTGATTTGGGAACGGGGTGCTGGAAATTGGCCACACAGGGTCCTGGTGCTGGGTGTGGTGATGCCCATCTCTGCTGTGGCCGTCAGCCCCTGCCTACTCCTACCTGAGGCCCTGCCTCCTTGCCCTTCCAGCTGGAAGACCTGAACTTTCCTGAGGTCAAACGTAGGAAGGTGGCGGACAGGAAGGATGAGGACAGGAAGGAATTTAAAGACCTCTTCGACCTGAACAGTTCTGAGGATGAGGACATGGAAGACTTCTCAGAGAGAGGTGGGACCCTCGAGGTGCTCCCAGGGCAGAATGGACGGCTCTTCTGGACTTCCAGAGCCACGGGGCCACTCACACCCACCCTGCAGGGCTCGCCAGCCTCTGGCGCAGCTGGGGCCAGCCTGTGTTCCCCAGTAATCCCCCCGCCAGCGTGAAGTTAGCGAAGGAAAGGCATCCAAGCAGGGCGCAAGCCTGGCCACCTTCCTGCCTTCGCTGCCCCCACTGTGACTCTGCTGGTGGACCCTGTGGGTGGGAGTCACATGGCTCTGCTCCTTGTTCCCCAGGGATACTGGGGCCCTTGAGGAATCGGCAAGGAGTGGAAGAGGAGGAGGAGGACGGCGAGGAGGAAGACAGCAGCAGCTCTGAGGGTGAATGGTCTTGGGGTGAGGGGCGTGGCCTGTGAGGCCATCTAGTGGGAGGGCAGAGCAGCTGTGGGTGGGGGAAGGGGGCTCTGTCCCCAGGGAGGCCTGGCCAAAAGCTCTGTTCTGTAGCTCTGGCAGCCAGCAGCACCAGCAGCGGTGGGGATAAATTAATTAGTGCTGTGATTAATTAGTGATGAGTAACCTCCAAGGCTGGCTTCTTCCTGATAAAGCAGAATTTATGTAGCCTCTGTCTCTCCCCGCAGATGGAGACCCAGATGCAGAGGCGGGGCTCGCCCCCGGGGAGCTGCAGCAGCTGGCCCAGGGGCCGGAGGACGAGCTGGAGGATCTGCAGCTCTCGGAGGAGGACTGAGGCAGCCCATCTGGGGGCCTTCGGGGGCTGGCGGCCAGTGTTGCCACCTCTCTGGCACTCAGGCCCAGAGGCTAGCGTCTGTGCAGCTGGGGGAGGCAGTAGAGGGTGGACAGGCTTTATTCATTTTTCAGCAAGAAAGCCCAAATGCCCTGGGTGGCTGCCAAGGGGTGGAACCAGCACCTTAGGGCCTGCCTCGTGCCAGAGCCCTACAGCTGTGTGCTGTTTAGATCACCCTGCCCCCAGCGGGGTGTGGGGGAAGCCTTCACAGGATACACACCAGTTCCTGGGGAGGCCTGCAGGCCCTTCCAACCTCTCTGCCGTAGCACCAGGCTCTGCGGTCACCCCACCCCTGTCTTTGGAGATTTGTTCATTTCCTTCGAAGTCACATTTTCCCTTAAACTGTTTTTTTTGCATCCCAAACCAGAAGAAATAAATCTGTGGGCGATAGGGTGTGTCCCCCACCCCTGGCCACCTCAACACAGAGGCTGGGATGGGTCAGGGGCTCCTGGAAGCAGTGCCAAGGTTCCATTCTCCTGCTTGGGCGAAGCTCGGCTGGCAGAGGCGTGGCCCCCTCCATAGGGGGAAGTAGCGGTCGTGGGGGACAGAGGCTGCTCTCCTGTGCTGAGTTCCCGCTCCGGGGCCCGCAGGGTTGGTGGCTGCAGCGGCAGAGCCACAGGGAAGCTGGCCATGTAGAAGACTCGGCCCAGGCGCCTGGCCACCTGCAGAGACAGGGCCTGGTGGGGCTTCCTGAGGGGCCACTGCACACCCACCGGGAGCTTTGTGCCCAGCTGCGGTCTGGAGACCGGGCACTCTGGCAGCTCACCTGGGCACGGATCTTGAGGGCGGGCCCCAGCTTCAGCCCCATGGTGGTCAGCAGGTGCTCCTCTGTCAGCAGTGGCAGGGTCTCCCCGTCGATCCCCTGCTCCCTGAAAACCTGGAACGGGGAGGGAGGAGGGGTCAGGACCCAGGTTCCTGCTCCATTCTCCAGCCCAGCACGGGAACATCTCTTAAAAGATGTGTTGGGTTTGAGTCTACCTCGAGTGCGGAAAAAAGGTGGGGCCCAGTCCAGCCCCCTCTGTGCACCGCTTTTAGGGAGGGAAAGGGCTTCAGGGAATGGCCTTACCCTACCATCTTTTCCAGGGAAGTAATGAGTGCCAGGTGGCCTCCCCCTCCTTACCCGCGTGTACTCTCCGCAGCCAGACAGGCCCCCCACGAAGCTGCAGACATCATCCACGGTCCACTTGGTGACGTCCTCAGGGGCTGGGGCCTCCTCCCCATCCACGGAGAGTCCCCCCACGGTTCCTGAGTTGTGGGGCATGTTACTGGGGCTCTGGCTGGCTTTCCCATACCCACCCGTTTTCTGACCCTCGTGGGCCCCAATTGCTCAGGTGTGGGATGGACGCCTAAGGGGCGTTTTCCTCCCCACAGATCCGCTCCCCGCTAAGACCCTTCCACAGGCGATCTGCGAGGATCTAGACTATGGGGTGCCCACCTGTGTGGAAGTAGGGGCTGACGGCATAGGGGAAGCCCAGGGGCAGCGAAGGAGGCAGTGTGGACCCTGAGTAAAGCCCCTTCCCCTCAGCGCCGGCTCCTCCAGCCAGAGCTTGGCCCGGAGTGGGCTCCTGGCATCCAGCAGCTGCCGTCTCGGGGTCCTCTCCATCCGAGTCTTTGGGGGGCTCGTCCTCGGAGCCATCTTGAGCCCAAAGCCTGGCCCCTGTCATCTCCTTGGACTCGCGGGGCCGGGCCGAGGCAGAGCCGGGACCCCCTTTCCGGGGAGCTCGCCGGGCCGAGTCCCGAGAGGGGGTGGGGGGTCCTGAGCTCGGGGGCCCCTGGGGGGGCAGGGCCAGCAGCGGCACCGCGCCGTGGTTGAGCACCAGCAGGGCCCCCCGCCGCTGCAGCTCCTCGGCGCCGTCGGCGGGGCGCAGGGCGGCCTCGGGCGCCAGCAGCTGCGGGCGCGCGCCCTCCAGGTCCTTCTGCCGCATGAGGTCGGCGGGCAGCTCCAGCCTGGGCCGGGGGCAGACGCGGGTCAGCCGCCTCCCGGGCCGCGCCTCCCCGCCCGCGCCCCGCACCTACCGGGCCAGGTTCTGCTTCCGCAGGAGCTCCTGCTGCCGGACGAACATCTCCGCCTGGGCGGGGGGCAGGAAGCCGTAGCCTGGTGCGGGGAGGACAGCGCAGAGTCGCGGGTCCAAAGTTGCCCTCGGCAGCCGCCTACCCCGGCCGGCTCGGCTCCCGGGGGACCGAAGGCCCCGCAGAACCCAGGGCACGCGCGCCCCATCTCCTTACCTGGGGTCTGGCACAGAGCCGAGGGCACCCCCAGAAAGGGGGGCCTAAGATGGGGGCCCAGGGCGATGTGAGGGGCATTCTGCGGCGACAGCAAGGGGGGCGGCTGTGGCAGCTCCCTGCGGACGGCAGCGCAGTCAGCGGCGCCCCCTTTCCCGGAAAGGCCCCGCGCCCCTCCCCCGCCGCCTTCGCTAATTGCCGGCCCCGCGGGCGGTCGATGCGCAGCTCGTTACCGCCCCGGGTCGCGCGACAGCCCGCCCCCGCCGGCGGCGCCAATTAATCTCGGCGGCGGCGCGAAGGCGCTGACCCCGCGGGCGGCGGCGGCTGCCGCGGTAATTACTGCGCGCCGCCTGCTCCCCTCCCCTGCGGACTCCGTGGCGGGGAAGCGGGGGCGTCGTTAGCCGCAATCCTGGAGGCGGCGGAGGCAGCTGCAGATGCCAGGTTCAGGGGCCGGGCGGGGACTCGGTCTTCGGGCGCCCCCCGCCAAGTCTCCTGGACCCCAGAAGCCCGGATCTGTGCCGGGAGCCGCCTCCCCCGCCCCCCGCTCTAGGTCCTCTGGCTGACCCGTCCCGACTGACTCCGGGGTCCCAGACTTGGAGCTCCCCTCTCTTCTCAGGCTTGAGTTCCCGCTCCGGGGCCCGCAGGATCCCCCAGATCTGCCTCAGCCTCCCCCACGCGCCCCAGCCGCGCCCTCCACACTTCAGCCCAGGGCAGTGTCACTCCCGAAACGTTTTGCCCGGATCCAAACCGACACCTGAACACAGTGCTTGGCACGCTCGGGGCGCTCATCTGCCGCGCTGAGCGTGTGGGGTGCGGGCCGTGGGCATGGCCCGCCCACCCCAGAAACAAGCCGAGAACCGCAGCCACCCCAGTACCTCTCCGAGAAAGACGGGGCGGCGGCCTCGCGGGGCTGAGCCAGGCCCTGCTTCCGACGGTGACCTGCCGTGGAGGAGGGCAGGTGGGTTTCCAGGCCACTGGGGCTCCTAAGGGCTGCAGCTGCCACCTCCTGCCGGACCCTCAGGAGATCTGGGTGGGGGACAACAGCAGTGACCTCCCCAGCTATTCGACCCCCTCCCCAGCTATTCGACCCCCTCCCCAGCCCGCGTCCTGGCGTAAACTCAGGTGGGGAACTAACCACACCACCCGGCTGTGCAGGGCCCCTGCGCTGGTCTCGAGCACCAGGCAGAAGGTTGGCCGGCCACAGGGCCGAGGCCGCAGACCAGAGGCTGGGCGGGAGGTGTCGGGAAAGGCTCTTCCCCAGGGCAGCGGGTGCCCGAAAGCCTCTGGACTGGGAGGAGGCTGGAGCCTCGCAGGGAGGGGCTGTGCGGAGGTCCCGAGGGCGCTGCGCCTGCGGGGCAGCCAAAGTACAGGAGAACCAGCCGGGGGCGGACCGCCCGTGGGACCCCCTCCTCCGAAGGCAAGGAGATGGGCGGTCCCCGCGGTGGACACGGCTGGCAGAAGCTTGCCACAGGGGCAAGGCAGCGCCGCGCACGGTCACCGTCCCGCGTGGCCACACTCGCCCCAATGCCCACGCAGCGCCCACGGGCGCGCACGTCTAATGCGCCTGGTCCCGGGTCTCTCGGCCCCTCCCTGCCGCCCAGGCCCGGCCTCCCGCGTCCCCGCAGCCCCCACAGTGCAGGCTCCGCCAGCTCCACCGCCGCCTCCGTTTATAAATTAATTACCCGAAAGCGGAGGTGGGTCCCGCCCCGGGCCGGGTGCCAGCCCGCAGAGCCCAGCCGGCGCGGCCGCCCGCATCGATCCCAGCGGGGCCCGGCACCCCCGCGCTCGCGGCCCGGGTTATTTACAGCCGGCTCCGCGGCGAGGCGGGGGCGGGGGCGGGGGCGGGGGCGGGGGCGGCGGCGCGGCCTGATTGACAGCGCGCTCCCCGGCGGCCGGCGCCCCCTCCCCCGCGCGACCGGCAGAGCAGCCCCAGGCAGAGCAGGGAAAGCAATTAAAAAGGAGGATTTTTAAATTATTAACATTTGGTGAATTATTCAGGCTCTTGGTGCCTGAGCTGCCCTGGGGGACCGTGCCTGGCGTGAGGAATCCTGCCTCCCTTCCCGGCGCCCCCACCCACCTCTAGCCAGAAAAGCCCAGCTCCGCTGCCAGGAGGCGGCTGGGGCCCGGGAGGCTGCGTGCAGCAGGGCAAGGTGTCTGGCTGCATCCCGGAGTGACCCTGGAGAACGTCATGAGGTGGGGTGGGCAGGGTCCGAGCCGACGTGGGGGAAGGGTGGGGACAGAGAGCCCCTCCAGCTGGGGGTCTTCAGCCCTGGGGAGTCCTGGTGGCCACTGCACCCAGACTGGTCTTTCTGCTCAATGCCCCTCCCCAGGCTCCTGGGGCAGGCGTGTGGCAGGTCAGCTCCCGGCTGGAGAGACGACTGAGACCCTAACCCTGTGGCCCGGGAGCTTGCTCGCCTGTGGAGGCGCTCCTTAGATGCCCACCGCCCACCCTCACCTGGGTCCACCCAGACTCCATTTCTCCATACATAAAATGTGAGTTACCCTTGAGCCTGGGGGACACGGAGGTGTGGCCTGCCCCAGGGGACCCCCAGGGACCTGCATCCAGCCTGGCCTTGGTGTCCGCAGGGCCTCAGCAACAGGAATGGCCGATTACATGTGGGTGAGGAGGTGATAAGGGCTTGGGTGGTGGGATTGTGGGGACCGGGGGTCCTCACCGTGGCTGGGGAGGCCCAGGTGGTAGAGCCGCTGAGGGTCCTCAAAGGTGCCAGCCTCGCTCAGTGCCGACACGAACCGGCGGTACTGGTCCTCCGGGGCCATGGTGGGCCCCAGCTCCGGGGGCAGCAGCAGTGCCTCTGCTGGGGAGGCCAGGATGAGAGGCTTCTCCAGACACTGCAGAGGACCACCCACCTCTGGAACCCCTGCCCAAGGTCCAAGGGACCCTCTGGGACTGCCCCCTCTCCTGGCGACCTGTCCCTCGCCCTGGCCAGGCTCTTACCTTGGGGGGATTGGCTTCGTGCCCTCTTCTCCGAAGAGCAGTCGCTGCTGATATGGGAGGAGTGGCCCAGCCTCTTGCCCAACACGTCACCTGCAGGTGGTAGTGAGTGCCCACCCTGCATCTCAGGGAATGGACGGAGGACCCAACCCCTGCCCCAGCTCCGCCTGGACCGCACCCACCATCTCTCAGGCGGCCCTTGGTCCTGGTGAGTTCAGGCCTTGCCCAGCCGGGGGCCCCAGCCTTCAGTGAAGGGGGCATCATGCCTGCCTGTGGCGGGGCAGGGGCACAAGGCATCCCCGACACTGGTCCTGGTCCCGGTGCGTGTGTGCGGAAGAGATTCACGGCAGGCACCCGGTTGCCCCACCAGCCAGCCCAGCCTCTGGTGCAAGGTAGTGAGCCCCCCAGTATCCCCCTGGAGAATAAAACCGGGCACCACCTTGCCCTCCTGGACAGGGGTGAGGGCGGGCTGTGCACAGTCACGCGCCAGGATGGGGTGAGGCGCGCTGGGCAGGACCTCACCCCTGATCTTTGCGGGCTCCGTGAGTCACTGGGCTGTGGACCGCCGAGACCTCGAGGCCCCTCCACTCTCAGGCTTCTTCCTTGGTCACACCCATCCCTGCCCTCAGAAGGCCCAAGTCCTCCTGTCTGGCCCACTCCTGCCTGAGCTGACACCCTGGTGTGGCTGTGACGCCCTTGTCCACCTGCCCAGCCAGGCTGTGAGCTCCTGGGTGCACCTGCAAGTAACCCTCGCAGCCGCGAGTCCAGCCCAGTGCCAGCCCCAAACACAGCCCGGTAGCCGGCAGAGGGGAGGCCCAGGCCAGGCCCAGCCCACTCTCCTGAGGTCCTCCCTCGGGTTCTGCCGAGCACACCCATTCCAGACCTCAGCACTATGTACCCATCTCCCACCCAGCCCAAGCTCCTCCGAAGCCCCTGACGCCTCGCTCTGGGGATCTCCCTGGTCAGCCACAGTCCCTCCGACTCTGGCCCATCCTCATCCTCATGAGGCCTCTAGGTGGGTGGGGTAAGGGGCCACCCCCCTGTGACCCAAGACCTCTCTGAGGCCTACGCAGTGGGGCTCCCAAGCCTGCCCCCCCCCCCCCCCGCCGGCCCTGCCGTCAGCTCCAGGCCTAATTCCTTTTTCTTATTCCCTTAATCTGTCATTTTTATCAGGCTGGGGAAGTGCGGCGGCCACACCGATCAATCCCACATTACAGCTGACAGAGCGGTGCTAATAACTTATTGATCCTGGCCGGGCAGCCGTCAGGCCCAGCCCCAGAGGCAGGGTCAATCCCAAGGCCTGGTCCAGGGTCCCCGCCTCAGTGACAGATCGGGCAGCTGGGCCAGGTGAGCAGTGGAGGGCACCTGGCCACACGCAGATCCAGGCACCGCTGCCCAGGCCCCCCCCAGCCTGCTGTGCCAGAACTCAGCGGGCCGGAATGGGTCCCGGCAGGGCTGGGGCAGCCTGGCTTTTTTCCACACCTGCTGCCTGGCCCACTGTGCACACAGCCTCGGGGTCAGCAAAGCCTCTCACTTCCGGGCAATCAGTTTTCCACTTACACAGTGGAAACGCCCCTCTCGTTCTGCTGGGGGCTAAGGCCTCCTCATAGGCTGGCGGAGGTGACGCTGGGCAGCGGGAGCAGGTGGAAGGGGGCGTGGCAGGTGGAAGGGGCGTGGCGTGGCAGGTGGAAGGGGCAGGGCAGGTGGAAGGGCGGGGCATGTGGAAGGGCGGGGCATGTGGAAGGGGCGTGGCAGGGCAGGTGGAAGGGCGGGGCAGGTGGAAGGGCGGGGCAGGTGGAAGGGCGGGGCAGGTGGAAGGGGGCCTGTCCAGAGACCACAGGAAGGCCGTCGAGGGCACGCTCAGTCCTCACTCCCTCACTCGAGGACCCCGGGTGGTCTCACAGAGGCCGACAAAGGACCTGCTCTGAGTCCCTCATAGCCCAGAGCCCAGGGAGTTGCGGCCCTGGTGAGTGGGGAGGGTCCCGGCAGGGAACAGGATTGACGTGTGGTTTCTGGGGTCACCGGAAGGGAGAAGGGGTGAATACCCCCCAGGTGAACGCCTCCTCCAAGAGGAAGCTCCCGGGAGGTCAAGGAGCTTCAAGGCCAGTCCTTGACACGGAGCGTGCGGGTGAGACCCGGGTGTGAGACCCCGGACACTCGAGGTGCTGCAGAGCCTGGGGGCCCCACGGGCCAGACCACTGCCGGCAGCCCCCACCACGGGCACCACACGGGACCCCAGATGTGCACACACGCACACGCGTGGACCTGAGGAGGCTCCCAGTGTGAGCGCACGGGGAGGGGCGGCTGGCTGAGAATATCTCAATCTTTACGGGGCTCCCTTGCTCTGCCGATCGATGAGGCAAATAGATTTTATCAACCATCTCTCGGCCATCTGCAAAAGCCGCCCCACCTGGCCCCACAAAGGCCTTCCCAGGCCCACGAAGACACAGATGGGGGACACAATGACACGGATGGGGGTACTGAGTTCCAGGGGTGCGTCCCCCACTGCAGCTTCCCAAGAGCTGCAAGCCCTGCTGGGAACACCCCTGCCTGGGTCCACAGGACCTCAGGAGCACCCCGCTTCTTTCACGGCCCACCCAGGGCTGAGGCTCAGCTGTGTCCCTCTCTACAGCAGGCCCCCTTCTGTGGCCTCTGAAGGGGGCCTGGGTCCCCAAACTGCCCCCTCCCTCTGAGGCCCTGTGTCAGGACCCCCGTCCCCCTAGAACAACCGTGTAGCACCTGGAACCCTAGGAGGCAGGACCAGGGACCCCTTCCTTTTGGGGACCTCTTCCCTCCCAGAACCCGAGGAGGCAGGACCAGCCCTGCCTGCGCTGAGCAGTCCCCAGTGGGGTGAGGGGTGAGCACGTTCCAGCCTGTAAGCCAAGCCACTGCGGGAGTGCCTTTCTGAACCTCCAAGGCCATGCCTATGTCTGCCCTGTGAAGATGGGTGGCAGGCCCCAGCTGCTCCAAGCCCACCCCGGCGGCAGCCACAGCGGAGCCGCCGCCTCTGCCTCCTGTCTGCTCGGCTGGCTGGGATTAACACAATTACCATCACATGCAGCCCCGGGGGACAGGCTGCTCCTCCTGCCTCTCTGGCTGCCTGCCAAGGCTGGCCGGCTGCCGCCACTGTCCCCTGGCCCCACAGCCCCGCCCCCTCCCTCAGGTCCCCCCCACAGCCCCGCCCCCTCCCTCGGGTCCCCCCCACAGCCCCGCCCCCTCCCTCAGGTCCTCTGGAATTCACCTGCGGGTCCCAGGCCAATCTCCAGGCTGCCTCTCTGGAATTCACAGCGGCTCTGATGCTCGGGCATAACTAGGTGGCGGCTGCGGTGGACACTGGAGCAGAGCAAGACGAGAGAGGCTGACCCCCTGGGCAGTGGCGAGAGGCTGGAGCCCAGCCTGGGTACAGGGAGTGAGCCTGGGGACGACCTCTGAGCACCACATGGCTGTGCCCACGCCTCTGCATGCGGCCCGAGACACCACTGTGTGCACACCCACGGAGCAAGCCGAGGCGACACAGGACCCGGCCCCAGGACCCCACTGCTGCTTCGGGGAGGCTCTGTGTGGAGCACCCAGCTGGCCCTGCCTTCGCCCCTCCTGAGGGACTCCCTGTGATCTCACTCCCTGCCCCAAAGGGCGGTGGGGACCCTGCACAGGGCCAGGCTGCTCCTTTGGGACAGACCCCCGGAGAGCACGTGCCGCCTGCCTGCTGCCAGCCCCTCGTGGCCATCTTGATGAGAACTTGCAACCATCCCCTGCCCTCAATTTCTGCACAGAAGGAAACTTAGGCTCAGACCACAGTCCTGCGGCTGAGATGCACGTGTGTGTCCGTGCGTGCACACACAGACACAGACACACACACACACAGACACACACACAGACACAGATACACACAGATACACACACAGACACACACACAGATACACACACAGATACACACAGATGCACACACAGACACACACACACAGATACACACACACAGATACAGACACACACACACAGATACACAGACACACACACAGATACACACAGATACACACACACACAGATACACACAGATGCACACACAGACACACACACAGACACACACACACGGCACCCACATGGCAGGCACCAGGGCTGACATCCCGCTGTCCCCCAGGCAGGTGTGGGCTTGGAATCAGCATGCATTTAACTCTTTTGTCCCCCGTTTCTCCTCTTCTTGCCAATTCCGCCGTATCCCACATCCACTGGGGTCCCAGGGAGCAATGGGAGGAACTGTGTGGAGCACGGCCCTCCACCCCTCCCTGGTGTTGTGAGCCTCTCCCCAGGTCAGCAGAAAAGGGGCTCCGGGACCACGAGGCACCCCCTCAGCAGCACCCCTGCAGTGTGGTCCCTGCCCACCTGTAATGGGGCAGCCTCCTGGCTGCACTGACGCTGGCAGGGCCTCTGCGCTGTGACCTGGGAACCAACCCTAAACCTGGTTAAATAGCCCCCGGCCCCCCTGACCTGGGCTGGCTGGAGCTGGGCTAATCCAGGGCTGCCCCTAAGCAGATCAGTTTCAGCACCAAAGACTCCCAGAGACCCAGATGCTGGCCTCTCCCCACCCCCACTGGCTCCCAGTGGGAAAGGAAGCCCCCCAGGCACACAGGAGGGCAGGTGGGTGGGAGTAAGTACTTTATGGGATTAATCGCAGCGAGTCTCATCCCCTCCATGATCCTGATCAATGCGGGGGTGTCAAGAGAGAACTGCTGGCCTCAGCATGGGGTGGGGGCCGAGGGCCATCCCAACAGCATGGGGTGGGGGCCGAGGGCCATCCCGACAGCCACAGCTGCCACGGGGTTCTCCCCATGGGTCCACACTCCGGCGTCACCAGGAGGGACGCCTGCAGGAGAACTGGCTCCCCAGAGACTCTGGAGGGTGGGGGCTGGTCTGTGAGCCCCGAGCCTGGCACCCAGAAGCAAAGTGAGGGAGGGCCTGACAGCTGCCTGGAGGGGCTATGGCTTGGCAGTGCTACCTGGTGGGAAACTGGAGACCCCCTGCCCTCCCCAGCCCTGGTCTCTGCCTCGGAGTTTGCTCCTGAAGTTCTGACAAAGCCTGGCCTGGCCCAGCCCCTGAAACCCTGTTTCGGCCACTTGGCCACTCACTGAGCAGATTATGCCAGTTTTATGTGAAGAAGCCGGGCGCGGTGGCTCATGCCTGTAATCCCAGCACTTTGGGAGGCCGAGGCGGGTGGATCACGAGGTCAAGAGATCGAGACCATCCTGGTCAACATGGTGAAACCCCATCTCTACTTAAAATACAAAAAATTAGCTGGGCATGGTGGCACGTGCCTGTAATCCCAGCTACTCAGGAGGCTGAGGCAGGAGAATTGCCTGAACCCAGGAGACGGAGGTTGCCGTGAGCAGAGATTACGCCATTGCACTCCAGCCTGGGTAACAAGAGCAAAACTCTGTCTCAAAAAAAAAAAAAAAAAGAAAACCCTAGACATCCCAGAGTGAAGACACAGGAACCGTGCCCAGGGGACACCAGTGCACGATCCTCAAACACAGAACACACTCTGCTCCCTGCTTCGTACAAGGGACGAAACCCTGGGGGTCTGTAGTGGGCCGGGGCGTAGATCAGGAGGTGGGGGAGCCACGAGGGGCAGTCAGAGCCGGGGCAGGAGGGGCAGGAAGGAGAGAGTGTGGGGGAGGCTGCAGCCTGTCAGGTGTGACCCCAGCTCCCTATGAAGGGGCCTCCCATGCTGCCTCAGTGATGACCACGCAGTCCAGCACTTGCCCATTTTCCCACCAGCTCAGGGGCTCCACAGAGAGGGGCAGTGCCCCTGCCTGCAAACAGTGGCTCCAGGGAGCATCGGCCACTCCAGGGGACGGCCTGGGGCTCCGCCAGCTCCAAAAGGCAGGTGGTCACTGCAGAGCCAGCCAGACAGGAGGACAGGGATGGAAGTACCGACAGACAGATGGGTGGAGACCAGCGGATGGGAGCAAATGAACTTACAGATGGTGGTGGCTCAGCGTGTGTTCTGTGGGAGCTCGCAGAGGCAGAAGGACCCACGGACAGGCCGGAAGACATGCAGACAGCCTGGGGCCAGTGTGGCTGCCGGGATCCAGAACCACTACCCACTCTGAACAGGTGCCAGGGTGAGGTCGACAGGCTGGGGGCAGGCAGGCTCTAGTCCATCCAGGCGTGCTGTGCCCTCCTCCTTCGGGGACCCCAGCATGCCCTCCCTGGTGACTAAAATCTCCTTGGGAGATTCAGAAACTCATTTTAGCCCCTTCTAGCGCCTGTGCAGGATGGAAGCCCTAGCCTCCTCCCAGGGCACCACAGGCTGCCAGCTATCAGTGCTGGTGAGGGACTCGACGTTCCCGAGGCCAGGTGGATGGAGGAGGGGGCTGCAGGCAGGAGGAGCCATTCCTGGAAGGAGGGGCACGAGCCATGGCTGGGTTTCCCTACAGCCTCACTGACAAATTTATCCTGTAGTGTCCCAAGTAAAAGGCTCATAAAATGCCATCAATGTTCATGACAGTTCATAAAAATGATCAGTTGAGCTGGCAACCCCAAAATGAGGTGGAAATAAGTTTAAAGATGTTTTTATTGTAATTCAGCTCTGAGATCCAGACATTCTCAGAGACATAAATAATAACACATCTGGCTCGGAGCCAGGACACGCTCCCCCGGGGCCCTCATGGCTCTGGCCTGAGGAAGCTGGCCTTGCTGCCCTGGAAGCCACAGGGCAAGACCTGACCCCGTTGACAGAATCCACAGCTGGGCTCTGCTCACAGACTGGCCACTGGCTTCCCCCTGGAGTCAGGAACAGGGGTCCTCCAGTTCCCTTGACCCCTTCATCGGGAATCTTCCCCCATCCTGAAATTGCACCCCCACCATCCTGCTTCCAGCCTGAATCCAATGCCCCATCTGCCAGGAGGGCCTCTAGAGGGACCTTCTCCAAACACACAGCTGAGCATTCCTCTGCTCAAGAACTGTCGGTGGCTCCCCGCCTACAGGACAGTGCCCACAGGCGGAGCATGCGAGACCCTTCAGCATCCCATTGAGCCAGAGCTGCCAGGTTCACTCCTCCTCCCTCCTACATGCCCTTCCCTGCTCTCCACATCTTTGCAGACACCCCCTCGTCTTAGTGAACTCCTATACATCCTTCAAGACCCCACTCACACGTCCCCTTTCTCACCTCCTGGTGGGTCTCTGGGAGGGTGGGAAGTGGGAGGTGACAGCCTCATTTTTGGGCAGATGGGCTCAAATGGCCAGTCTCACGTGGGCGGGAAGTACACTCTAACTCTTGAGCCGGGCTGCCGAGAACTCACACCTGAGCTGCTGGCGAGGCCTGCGTCTGACTGAGCCTGGGGTCCCTCAGTCCCAACTGCGCACAACATGGTCTGCCTCCTGGGCTGGGGAACAAACCTCACCACACATCACACCGGGCAGATGCTCAGCCAGCATCAGCTCACACTGTCTGAGGCAGGGGACAGCAGGAAGCAGGATAGCAGGCCACAGGCAGGGGTGGGAGGAAGGGAGCCACTTGCCCCTCTCACGAATGCACAGTGGGCTCCTACCTGCAGGACGTCTCTCGGAAGGAGATGTTCAGGTCCCAGTGGGTGTGCACTCTGCAGGAAGAGAAGCAGGTCCACGTTACTCCGGAGGCCCCTGACCCCAGCCTCAGGACAGCAGGGCGTGTGCATACCCGTCTCGGGCCAGTGCCCTGCTGGGCCACAGCCCTGGGCAGTGAACGAGGGTGGCAGTGGCGCCCAGCCCCATCTGGTGCCGGCTCCACATGCTGGGGTCTCCCACCAGGACAGGCCCATGGGCCAAAGCCAGCTCCCGGCCTGGTCAGACACACACATCAGGAAGAACCGCACCGAGGCCCCGTCTCCCTCCGGTTTGCTGCCCTCCGCTCAGAGGAGCCCTCAAGTGGTACAGCAGGCGGGGGCCGAGGCTGCGCTTGGGTGGTCAGTCAGGAGCCCGAATGGAACTCTGGCCCTGAGACCCGGTCAGCAGGTAGCTGGAGTGTAGGCCCAGGCCCGTGCAGACCCCTGGGTGTGCAAGTGAGCCCCGCACGGCAGAGCAGTGAGGGGACGCCAGACGGGGGCAGACGAGGAAACAGCTCCTGCCCGCAACCCACACCGGACCCTAAAAAGACCAGCATCTGAGGGGTGGTGTGGAGGCCAGTGCGGACACCTCATCTGAGCAGCTGAAGGCCGGAAGCCCCGGCCGGCCCCCTCCGAGCCTTGCGCCTTCCTGCCGGCCCCGGGTCCTGGTACCTTCTCTTCATGATATGGATGTGCGGGCCATCTTCCCGCTTCAGGCCCGGCTGCCGCCCACAGGTGGGGCCACTCCCGTCACTGTCACCATCGCTGGCAGAGAAGCTGGGGGTCCGCTCCTTCTTTGGGCTCCGGGCAGCAGGCAGGGTGACTGTTCTCTTGTCCGCCAGCCGCCCCCGGTTCTGGTGGGACAGGAGGAGAGGAAGGTGAGGCTGGACCAGGCCTTCAGTCTTGCAGGAGCCTGCCCTGGCCTCGATCCCCCAGCCCAGCCCCAGGCATGGCAGAGGCACCCTCAGAGCAGCCGTCCTTCCTCCACTACCACCCGCCTCTGGGACGGGCCTGGGGCCAGCAGGAGCCATAATTGGCCAGAGACCCAGAGGACAGCCGAGAAACGGGGCCTCAGTTGTCCCCCAGAGACGCCCACTGGCTCAGCCGTCCCCCGCCCCACCCCACACCAGCCTGGTTCCAGCCCTTGAGGGTGCCTGAGGGTCCTGGCCCGTTCGGGGACCTGTGTGGCCGGCCTCCCTCCCGGCTCACTCATGTGCCCTCACTCCCAGCTCCCTTCCCAGGGCCCCCGCGTCTCCTGGGATCTGTGCAGAACCAGCTGGGCGTAGTGCACTCCACACACACACGAGTTACATCCAGCTATGCCTGGCAACCCCAGCATGTTCTTTGTGAACCCTCCCCCCACCCCCCGCCACCGATGTGGACAAGCGAATTCCCTTTTCTACTTCAGCGCCACGCAGAGTCCGGCTCGGGGGCAACTGCCGCCTGGCACATGGCAACTGGCAACTGTGAGCCGAACCCTCGCAGAGAGCAGGCCTGATGAGCAGGCTCACGGGTCCCAGAGGAGGAGCCCTGAGCAGCCCAGGTCCCCTGCTCCACCAGCCCTGCCAGGCATTTTCACGTGGCTTTTCTCCCCATCTCCCCTGCACCCACGGAACAAGTGGGTGGAGCTGTGGGTGCCTCTGGTGGGAGCACAGACACGCACCGTGGGACCCCTGCAGAACACACGCGGACACTCAGACACGCGCGGACACGCAGACGTGGACATGCGGTAGACACACACACGCGCACATGTGGACACACACGGACGCATACACATGTGGCGGACACATGGACATGCAGTGGACACACACTCGGACATGTGGGCACAAATACACACGGCAGACGCACACACACAGGAACACGCACCTGCGTGGGGGGACATGCACACACACGCGGCACCCTGCGTGGCACAGCAGCGAAGGCCCAGCCCCAGCCCCAGGCACTTCTGGACTCCTCCAGTGTGCTTAGGTCTTACCACCCCCGGGGGAAGGAAGGGAAATCACTGATTGCTTTCCAGTGGTGGGAAGCTTTTTAAAATTTAATAGTAGGCCGCTGGTCCCGGGGGTGGCGGAGGCCTTGAGAGCATCTAACTCCCTCTGCTCCTCTGGGTCTCCTTGCACTTCCTCCCTCCCGTTGACAGAACATAGCCGGAGCTTGAGAAGGTGTTAGGAGAGTGTCTTCCTCAGACCTAGAACCACCACCACCTTCAAATGCACAGCCCCAACCCCGCCTCAATTTGGGCAGTGCCCCCTCCCCAAGGGTTTGGAAGCTGGAGCATCCCCCCGCCCAGGTGGAAGCCCCCTTCCCAGAGCCATGTCTCCCCTCGGCAGCCACTGGGCCTGTGCAGGTTCCCCTCTTTTCTCTCTACCACAGCTCAGTGTGGAGCATGGGGTCCGAGGTCCCTGCTAAGGTCCTGCCCTGGCCTGGGCGGCCCCAGGCTGTAGGTGCAATGGCTGTCTGTGCCTGCGCTTCTGTGAGTGAGCTGGAGCTGGGGGTGTCTTCAACAGCCACAGCCTGTCTGGTGTGTGCTGTGCCCGAGAGTCCCGCTTTGCCCCACCCTTCCGCCCAAGCAGCAGGGTTCAGAGGACCTGATGGCCTCTCCTCTCCCACCTCCCTTCTCTTGAGAAGAAAACAAAATGCTTTTTTCTCTGCTTCTTGTCTGTGGGATGGGGAAGAGGGAAAGCCAGACAGCCCCTTGGAAGAAGGCCAGGGCCAGCTGGCTGGGAACGGAGTCCGCCTCAGCCCCGTGCTGCACGGGACCCAAAGTAGGCAAGAGGAGGTGTCTGGCCACTCAGGCCCATTCTGCACCCCTACCTCTCCTCCCCTTCCCGGAAGAGGGGCTCCAGAGTGTGCCAGGAACTGAGCCCTAACCCCAGCAGCCATGGCCCTAACTGGCTCCAAACTGGTCCTTTCAGACCAATCCTCCAACCCTCACTGCCCGACCAGGGGGCTGGGGGCTGGGGGCTGGGTGGGGGTGCAGGTGCCTTCCTGTTCAGAAGGCAGCACCCAGCACCCCAGTCTCTCTTGCCTGCTCCCTCAGTGAGGGCGTCCATAGCTATCTACCCTGGGCTGGGGCCAGTTCTCTGGACACACTGCACAGACTCTGCCCCTGGTCAGGTTCTGTGTCCCGAGAACACCTACATGTTCAGCCCCTTGCCTGGTAGGGCTCTGGCTCTCCACACCCGAGACACACGTCACTCACACTCAAGACTGTGGCTCCCCGGAATGCTGTCGCACCTACAATCACACCACCAGCCGGACCAGAGAACACAGTGACCCCCAAGCTGTGAGGGGCCCGGGTTTAATTATCCCACTCATGGAGAAGACCTGGACCCACACCACTGGAGGAGAAGGAGTTCCAAGGCACCCTAGGGGAGGCTCCAGGACAGCCGCCGTCCTCCCGCCTCCACACTGGGAGGGAGCTGGGGAGCCTCCCCCTGCCCAGGTACAGGCGCTGGGAGAGCCGGAAGCAAAGCCCCTCCCGCTGCCCTTCGGAGGTTCCCTCCAGCACACCCGCAGGGACAAGCTCCGCAGTGGAAGGAGAACTCCCAGCCCCAAGAGCCCCGCATCTCACCACCGGGGAGGATATTCGGCAGCCCGGGCAGTCGCAGATTGGAGGGTGCACCTGCAGGATCCCCTTGGACATAAGCGTCTTCAGACTTTTCCCTGCGAGCAGAGCCGAGGCAGACCCCGTGAGGGAGCCGCGCACTTCTGGGCGCATCCGCGGCAGGGCCAGCCCCCTTTCCCGGCTCGCGGGAGAACGCACCCGGACCCCCCACGCCCGCCTCTCCCGACCTCCCAGCCCGCTTCCCGCCCCACCCTCGCGCACGCCGCAGGGATCCGCCGGACTCTGCACCTCCAGCCCCGGAGGAGCGCCCTCCCCGGACGTAGCCCAGGGCGTCCCCGCGCGGCGCCCCTCCTCCCGCGCTCCACCCTCTCCCCGGCCCCGAGGGAGCCGCAGGCAGGGCCCGGAAGGGTGAGTCCCGAAGCGCCGAGCGGCCTGCGCAGCAGGAGGGGACGACCGGGAGCCACGCGCTGCTCAGGTCCCAACTTCCTACCCCCCCGCGGCTCCTGGCGCTCACCTCGCCCCTCCGGTCCCCGCTCCGGCGCCCCCGCGTCGCACCCTTGGGGCCAGGCGCCAAAACAGGCTGCGCCCCGTCCTGGCGCCGCCGCTCGGGCTCCGCGTGCGCCCCCGCCCGCCCCGCAGCCTCCCCCGCCGCTCTCTCGCCCCGGGCCGCACGTCCGCCCCGCCGCTCCCTCCCGACCCCGGGGCTCTGCGCCCTCTCCCCCGGGCTCCTGCCCGCGCTCTCGAGTTCCCGTAAACTTCCTTTGGGGACTAAGGCCCGGGAACCTCGCAGACACCTTCCGAGCGGAGGGGCGGCCCGCGAACCCCAAGCGCTGTGGCCCAAGCTGGGGGGCGGTGCAGCGAGGGGGAGCTCTGCCCGTGTCCGCCGAGGCACCGCGCGCGCGGCGGGAGTGTCCTCGCGCTGCAGCGCCCCCTCGGCCGAGCCGGAGGGTTCCGGGTGTCCGAGTCGGGTCGGGCCCGCGGGTCCCCGGGGAGCCGAGGGAGGGACCGCGGCGGTTCGCGCCCCCACGGGTGTCCGGTTGGGGAGCGGAGGGAGGGGCGGCGGCACCTTTGTGGCGGATGCTGCGCTTCCAGTCCTTGGCCGTCTCGCGGCCGCTGACGAACTGGAACTCGTTGGGCGTGAGCCACTCCCCGCGGTGGCGGATGGACGGGCCCTTGCTGCCCTGGCAGAGTTTGCGCACGTAGAGCAGCGCGCGGTTGGCGCCGCACTCCACCTCGATGCAGGGCTCGCCGTTGTCCAGCAGCGGCTGGAAATCTGGGGCCGCGGCCGCCGTGGCCGAGAAGCGCTCGAGGGCGCGCGGGTCCCTGGGCAGGTGGAGGTGCGGGGCGGCCCCGGGCAGGCTGAGGTAGGCGCGCGGGGGGCGGAGCGGCGGGGCCAGCAGCGCTTCGTAGCCGGCGGCCGAGGCGGGCAGCGAGGCGGCCGGGGGGAGGGCCGCGGCCGCGGGCAGTGGCGCCAGGTAGCCGGGCAGCGGCGGCAGCGGCAGCGCGGCCAGGCTCGGGTGGAACGTGGCCAGAGCCAGGGCCAGGTCCTCGCGGCCCGGGAACTCCTTCTTGACCGCGGGCATAGCGCGCTCTCCGCCGGCGGCAGCAACTTACTCCGGCCGGGGCTGCAGTTGGGTCGCCGCCGAGGCGCTTGGCCGGGCGCCCACCCCGTCAGCTACTGCGCCCCGGCGCCCGCCAGGCCGCCCCGGACCGCTGCTGCCCGGCCGGGCGGGGCCTCGGCGGCCGGGGACATGGAGCTGCCGGCGCTGCGATCGATCCGGGTCCCCGCGCCGAGCCCCGCAGCTCCGCGGGGCGTCGGGGGTCCCACGGCCGGGCCACCTGCGTCCGCGCCCGGGGCGGTCCCGCCGGCCAGGCCGAGCCCCGCGGCGAGGAGTCGCGCAGTCCCCGCCCCGCCCGGGGGTCCCAAGCCCCCGCCCCGCCGCCCCGGCCGCGTCAGCCGCGCACTGGCGTCCACTGGCGCGCGCCCGCCCGGCGGGGACTTGGGAGACTCCGCCGCCGCCGCCGCCGCCGCCACAACTTGGCCCATTTAAACGGCCCCGGCGCGGCGGGCGGCGCGGGCTCCCGCGGGGGGTGCGTGACGGCCGACTCGGTGCATCCGGCGGCGGCGGCGGCGGCGGGACGGGGGCTGCGAGCCCGGCCCCGTCCTGAGCACGGAGTCCCTGGGAGCTGCTGGAATCCAGGACTCCGCGGGACCCGGCTCCTCTCGGCGGGAGGGAGCAGGGGCTGCTCGCCGGTGCCTGAGCGCGCGCTGGCGGCTACGGGGATTTGCACAGACGCTGACGGTGGGCACTGGTGTCCGGGCGGGCGTGGGTGGTCTCTCCGCATCTGCAGGGAGCGAGGTTGTGCCCCTGCGGCGTGTGGTCTGGGCGAGGTGTCCGGGGCCCGTCCTTGCGCCTTCCCCTGCATTTCGCGGGGCTGAGCTCGCCTGAGCCACTGAGCTCCTTTTTAGGCGCGGGGACAGAAAGGTCAAGTAACTCCCCTGGTCACACAGCTGCTTCAGACGCAGAATGTCTCAGCCCAGGGCAGAGTCGGAGCCGTGGTGTGAGGCAGGAGCCTCCTCTCGCCCGTACCTCCCGGGAAGAAGGTGCTGTGGATCCCAGGCAGGCTGGGGTGGCGGCAGCAAGGTTGGGAGGGTGTGCACCTGCAAATTTTCTTTCCCCACGAGGAGCAAGTCTAGTGGCGTGGACCTGCCACACCACGTCCGCTTGGTGCCTTCTGACAGGTCAGCCTGGGCCCCAGTCCCTGGTCACCTCCCTGCCTGTCCAGATGGGTTCGGAACAGCAGCGGAACCTGGGGCACTGGTAACAGCAGGCGAGGCAGGCTTGCCCTGCCCTGCTGGGCCTTGTTGCACACGCTAGAATGGGGCCTCCTGTTGCCACCCTGGCCTCTGCCCCCTGAGATGTACCTGGCTTGTCCCTGTGGGCACCTCCCTGACCAGGTCCGGTCGGGAAGTGGACCACAGGCACCTTCTTCGAGGGACGGAACATCACCACCTCCTCCCAGGCCGGCACCACTGAGCATAAATCCGACCCCTGGTGACCCCTCACAACTCATGTCCTCACCTTGTCTCTGCAGAGGCGTCTGCTGGCCCCAAAGCCCACCCTCGGAGTGAGGTCTGGGCCAGCCGTGCTCTGCTCAAAGAACATACCCAGAAGCCTCCCCCGCCATCCTGGCTCCCTTCTGTGGGGGGCTCCTTCTTGGTCTGTTGGGGTCTGAGGGCCAGGTGGCCACCCTTGACCTGTTGACCTGTGTGGGGCCGGAACACCAGCATATCCCTGACCCCAGGTGTGCCGCCAGTGAGTTCCTGTGGCTTCCTCCTCCCCTGAAACCTGAGTCCTGTCTCAGGTCCGAATGCCATGTGGAAAGTTGGCTCCTGGGCTGGCTTGGAGGCCATGTGCACTGGCCCTGAGTGCCCACTGGCCCCTGCCATGACCCTATGGTCACAGCTCCTGTGTGGGCTTCTAGGTTCACCTGCACCTGACCCCCCAATGCTCACACAGTGACTTGGGGAGGGAGGCTGGCTGCGAAGGTCCAGGTCCACATGGCAGCACCTTTCTGGGTCTGAGGCCCTTGGGCCAGGCCTCTCCTCTGACCTGGGCCAGTGGAGGGTCCTCCTTTCCCCTCGAGGGCCCTCCCCGTGTTCGCCCAGCACCTCACCATGCTCAGGCCTGCAGTGCAGTTGTGGAGGGGGGCGTGGGGTGGCCCTGGGTTTCTGGCTGGGTGGCCTAACCTCCAGGCCACGATCGGGCTCCACCTGTCTCTGGAGGACCAGAGTCTTTCCTGAAAAGACCCGGACTGTGTCCAAAGCTGGAGGCAACCTGTCCTCACCACCCAGTCCCTGATGTCCAGGAGGTCCCTCCAGGGGCCGGGCCAGGAGGCCTTCCCCACCACCTTCTTGTCTTTCTGGGAAGCAGCCACCTCCTCAGAGGCCACTTTCCCACAGGACCAGGCCTCCTCACCCCTAGCATCACACCTCTCAGTGGGGCTGTGCCCCTCCCTTGGGCCTGTCCACGGAAACACTCATCCTGTGTCCACTGCCACACCTGTCCTGTGTCCACTCACACACCTGTGTCTCAGGTTCACTAATGCATCCACGTTCCGTGTTCACTCCGGCACACTGGGGTCCTGTGCCCACTCACCCGTGTCCTGAATCCACTGGCTCACACCTGTGACCTGTGTCCACTCGCACACCTGTCTTGGTCTGGGACACCTGGGCCCCACTCTCCTGCACTCCTCAGATTGGCGAAGCTGGAGGGATGGAATCATCCGGAGCGAGGCAGGGACGTGGCAGTGTGGACTCCACAGCCCCTCTTCCGACCCACCGAGCCTTGGCGCCTCTGTCGCTGCTCCGGGTCCCCCTGCTGGGGCCCCTCCGCTGCTGCTGGGCTAAGGCTGGAGCCGCTGCCTGCCGCCACCAGAGGGAGGAGGTCATAAATAACCCTGGGGCTGCGCTGGAGCAGACGGTGACCCGAGACGTCCTGGGGGAGCGTGGGGGCACCAGGGGCCGCTGCCCCAGCCCGCACGCCGCCTCTGCCCTCCGGGGGTGCCTGCCCAGGCTCCCCAGCGCTTCTCTTAGCACCCCCTTCTCATGCATTCCCTCATCAATCAGCGAACCGTGTATTGAGCCCAGATGTGGTATAGCTTCAGGCTGAGATGGGAGGGAGAAGAGAGATGGGGAAGCCAGGTCTGGGGCCCACAGGTGCAGCCAGGACATGCAGGTGAGCAGCGATCAGCCGGCCCCTCGGTCTCCATCCTGAGCTCGCTTACTTCTGGTGATGGAGGGAGATGTACAGAAAAGACCCTGCAGCCTGTGGGCACGCGGGCATGGCAGTGACTCCTGGCCGAGGATGCGCCCCTGTGAGTGCCCGGCCGCCAGCATGGGCACGAGGGCATGGCAGTGACTCCTGGCCGAGGATGCGCCCCTGTGAGTGCCCGGCCGCCAGCTTGGGCACGAGGGCATGGCAGTGACTCCTGGCCGAGGATGCGCCCCTGTGAGTGCCCGGCCGCCAGCATGGGCACGAGGGCATGGCAGTGACTCCTGGCCGAGGATGCGCCCCTGTGAGTGCCCGGCCGCCAGCATGGGCACGCGGGCATGGCAGTGACTCCCAGCCAAGGATGCACCCCTGTGAGTGCCCGGCTGCCAGCAGGGGCACAGGTGCTCAGAAGCACAGGTGTGCCCACACCCTGCGTGCCTGTGTATGGCGCAGCGGCTCCTGACTCACACGGCACCCACAGACCCTCCCATGGCCACACGGATGAAGAGGGCTTCACCACAGATGCCTGTGCAGGCAGGATGTGCACACCTTCCAAGGCCTGTGCACAAGGCAGACGCAGGGCCTGCGGGCACCGCACAGATGCCGGCACACAGCCGCCAGCCACAGCGGCCGGGACAGTGCCAGGGCCTGTTGCTGTGGGACAGAAAGCCTAACCTGGGAGGTCACGGGTCGTGCTAAATCAGCTGGGCTCCCTCGGACGCTCCTGTAGAAGTGGCCAGAACCTCCAGGAATGCACCTGCTCCTGGTCAGACGGGAGGAGCGGCTGCGCTGCGACCCGCCCGTGCCTCCGGCCGCTGTGAGCCGGCTGCGCGCCATGTCATTTCAGGACACGGGAAGCTGTTTCTGAGCCCAGTCCGTCCACCGACCTGAACTTTACCGTCGAAAGAGCCAAGGAGTGGGCCCCGAGGCTCCCTTCCCTGCCCTCCTGTGCTGTGTAGTGAGGGATGCTCCATCAGACACATGGGTGGGCTCAGACTGCGGGATTCAGGGGCGGTGCCGTGGTCCTCACCGCCGAGTCTCCAGGGTGCTGACTGACACCCGCACACTGATGAGCGAGTGCTGGCCGGGCACACCCCAGACATTTCCTCTGTAGAGGGGCTGACGCAGCAGCCAGAGGCCACCACCTTGAGGCTAAGCACAGGGACGGAGTAGAGTCTCCAGAGCCCCAAGGAGCGGAAGGGCCTGTCCCGATGAACAGGCTCGGTGGACCTCACCCTCTCCTCCCGCAGACACTGCCGGCCTGCAGTTTGGACCGGCCCGGGTTGTGGATGGGACCAGAGGATGCAGCTGCTGCCTGTGGGCGGACGTGGGCCTCGGTGGTCCTCAGCCCTCACAGCTCGAGCCCCTGAAGCACTGTTGCTGCCCCTTCTCTGTCGATGGGTCGGGGGTCACCCGGAGCTGGATGCAGAGCCAGGGCCCAGCGCACAGGCCTTGGGCTCCAGGCCCCTGCGCCTCACATCTGGAATGTGCCAGCAGGGTCCAGTATGAGAGGAGAGTGATCCCCATGTGAGAGGGTGGAGGGCCGCCCATCTGCCATGGCCATGGTGCCAGTGTCCACATCGGGTGGCCCTCGGCACAGATCCCGTGCGAGGCCTCGGGGGCCACACCCCTCGTTCTGGGTGCCCGGGCTCGGGGCCGTTGCTCCCGCTCTGCCGGCTGCACATTCAGTAGCTGGTGAGCTTGGCGGGTCTGTGGGCACGAAGAGACCAGAACCTGCTCAATGAGGCCCCACGAAGAGACCAGAACCTGCCCAATGAAGCCCCAAGAAGAGACCAGAACCTGCTCAATGAGGCCCCACGAAGAGACCAGAACCTGCTCAATGAGGCCCCATGAGGATACCAGGCTGTGCTGAACTCCAAGCTTTGGAGGAGGGGGGCACCAGCCAGGGCCCTGCACAGCAGCCTCAGGTGCGAGCTGGAGCCTAGGGCAGCTGAGGAGGGGCTGGGTGCAGGGGCTGGAAGTTGCTGTTCTCAGACCCAGATCCAAGGCCCTCTCCAACTGTGTGGGTGGTCCAAGTTGGACCCCAGGTGTGACTGTGTATCTCAGGGGGCTGGGCTGGGAGCACCTGAAAGCGGGGTTTTTATTAACTCACTGACAAACCACGTGCCTGGCACGAGATAGGTCCTCACTCAGTGAAGACCACACACCCTGGGGTCATCCACGGTGTCCAGAGGAGGGGTGGGCCCTGCTCACAGCCAGGCTGGGCACAGCCAGGCTGGGCACAGCCCCCAGGGGGCTCGCTCAGGGCAGCCCTGCTGCCTACCTGCCTGCTTCCTCAGCTGCTGCCTCCTGCCCCAGGTGCTTTGTAGGAGTTTGACCACAGGTATCCCCTCCATCGGAGAGAGAAAAAGCTTACAACCTGGGAGAACTCCAGGCCTGGCCCAGGGAAGATATCCTTATCTTCAGCAGGTGTGGCCCAGGGCAGGGGGAGGTCAGCCTCAGGAGGCACGGATGGTGGAGTGGTGTCCACCCAAGGGCCCTGTCTCCAGGACAAGGTGCCGCAGAGGTCCCCTGGGACAGAGCCTCGTGGCTGGGGCAGGCAGGGGTCACACCTGCTTCTGCACAAAGAGGCAGATACAGGCCCACGGCGTGGTGTCTGAGGTCCCACATCCCAGGTGTGGAATGACCGAGGTTGCTGACAGCTGTGCCATCTCCACTGACCACTCACGGGGGCAATTTTGTCCTCTGGGGCCCCGGAGATCCTGATCCCAGTGGCTTCGGAGCAGCAGACTAGGTGCAGGCCCCAGTGCCCACCCGGACCCCCGCTGTGTGCTCATGGCCTTGCCCCAGCGAGGCCTGGGTGCTGTGTGAGGCCTGGGACACCAGCGTGGCGGAGGACACCCACGCGTGTGCTGCTCTGCGGTTCCTTTCCACGTTTCTTTAGGTAAGGAAACTTGTACCCAAACGGGACGTGCAGGGTTCCACCGTGCAGCGGCTGTGTGTCTCAGGGTCTCATTCCTGTTTCCAAGCCGGGCCACAGCTGTGACTGGCTGCTCTAGAAAGGGTGGGTGGGTGGAGACCCCGCGGGCAGGGTCACCAGGGCAGCAGGCCTTTGGTGAGCGCTGATTTGCATGCCTGGGACTTCCAGGTCGGCAAGCCCAGGTGGACAGGCAGTTTTATTCCGTTTCCCATGGCAAGTCCAGCTCCAGACTGACTTTCTGAGGTCACACACGGACCCTCACCCCATCCAAGGCCGAGTCCTGGACTCCCACTGCGTTTCCCGGAGGGCAGGGTGAGTGGGTGGCATCATTTTGGCGGGTGCTGGTGCCTCTGTGGACCCGGCGTGAGGCTCCTGGGTTGCCGAGTCTCCCACGGGCCATCTGCCGTCTGCATGGCTGCTGAGGAATCACTGGGGTGGCCCTACAGGTGGCTGAATGAGAATAGGACCTCCATGCTGCACCTCCCTGCCTGACCCCAGGGGTGTCCCCGGTAGCCGAGGCTAGGCGGCAGGGATTGGCTGAGATCCTTAGCAGAGCCCAAGGGCAGGGCCAGGCCTGAGCCCAAGGCGCAGGGGAAAGGCGGCAAGTCCAGGGCCCCTTTCTCCGCTGGGTACCTGGGGTCCAGCCTGAGCAGCAGGAGGGACTCAGCCCCTCACGAAGGCTGGAAGCATCCGAGCAGAGGCCCCTCCCTCATGCACCCCCAGCCCCCACTGCGGCACTGGGGCCAACACTAATAAACACCCACCTCACAGGAGACAGCTTTGTCTTGTTGATCGGAAGTCTGCCAGCCCAGTTTATGATGGAACGTAAGATCTCCAAATCTGAATTTATGCGCCGTAGCGTAATAGGAGGTCAATGAGATTAAACCTGGGCTCGTGAGAGGCGCTGCACAGAAAACCCACAGCCAGAGCCCCTGGGCCCCGCCCAGGCAAGCCAAGAAAAGCGGGGGCAGGTGGGATATGGGCCTGGGGCTCCCAGGAAGCCCACAGAGGGAGGCCGGAGAGCCAGGCAGCCTGGGGCAACCATGGGATGGCCCCTGGATGGAGGAGAGCGGCGGGGTGCCGAGGGTTCCGTCACAGTTGGGGAGCCTTTTCCTGGTCACAGACCCACCCCCCTTCGGTCCCCAAGCCCTAGGTGCCCCTGGCTCTGAGGACAGTTAGGAGTCTGCCCTGAGGCAGGTTCAAGGACAGAGCTCCGACCCTGGCCCAGGGCTGCCTTGGGTGCCCATGAACTTGGCCTCCAGCTCACAGTAGCTCCCTGTGCTCTGGAACCCGTGGGCAGGGTGAGGGAGGGGTGCTGGGTCCCGTGGGCAGGGTGAGGGAGGGGTGCTCGGTCCCAGTGGGGGCCTGGGCGCCCAGCCAGCACAAGGCTGGCTTACTGAGCTTAGGGCAGACCCCGACTTCAGAATTTATACAAATAAACGCAATGAAAAGTGCTGGCAGCCCGATCTGATTACAGAGTCATTCATTCTCTGGTCGTTAATAATTTGTGCAATAAAGGACTGCAGGCCGCTCAGTGTGGGGGAGGCTGTGGCCCAGCCTTCCCTCGGCGCCGGCCCCGGGAGCTGGAAGCATAAATTATTAGTTTCTTATCACTGGGCCTGCCATCGCTCATGCTGCCAGGGCCTGGCGGGAGCCGCTGGCTGTCCTGCTGCCCGCCAGGGCCGGCTCCCAGCCGTTGCCTGCAGCCCTTTGTCACCCCCCTCCCGACCCCCCCAGGTGTGGGAGCCCTGGAGCCTGGTCAGGCCCCGAGGCTGACTCTGGAAGTCGGGAAGGTGGGGCTTTAGTGCTTGCCCTCCACCCTCGGTAACTGAGCCAAATCACTCCTGGTTGGAAACGCAGCCTCCCACACCTGGCCGCAGCAGAACAGCAGCCTTCAGTGCCCCTTGCCCAGACCCGGTTGCGCTGGGTTTTTCAGTCCTCTGCGTGTGGCGGGCCCCTCTGGGTGGGCTTGGCACCTGTACCTGGGCACCCGCAGGAGCGCTGCTCACGCTGTCTCCCTGTGCCCAGCGCGGGGGCCCTGGCGTAGGGCACCTCACACCCTCTCATGCCCTCACACGCCTGCTGCCGGGGTTCCCTGTCCCACCCCAGAAGGGAGAAGCTGAGGCTGAGGCAAGGTTGGGAAATCAGAGTGGGGCCTCTGGCATCAGACGTCCTAACACTGGATGCAGGGGGAGTTGGGGCGTGAGTGCAGGGTGACCTCATGGACCCAAACCCTGATGTGCCTCTGGGGCTCAGCTCCCCTTTCTGGAGGGCTGGGGATTCTGGTACCCAGCCTTGAATTGTTGAGGATGGCGGGGTCTGGAGGGTAGGCGGGGCAGGAGGCTGTGCCCACTGCTGGCTGTGCAGCCTTGGGAAGACTTCTAACCTCTCTGACGTCAACCTGTAAACCGGGAATGCAAATTAAACAAGATGAAATTAACATGCATTGCGTGTGGGTGGGGCAGAGACAGCCACCCTGGTAGCTGGTGAGGCTCTCACAATATCGGGTCCTGGAGCTCACAAAGCCCCTTTTGGACACTGCCAGCCTTTCCCCTCTTCCCACGGACGACCCCTGCTCAGCCGCCTGCGTTTTGGCTCAGAAGGTCCCCCTGCCCTCCGGCCTTGGGATCACTGGGTGCCATCAGGGGAGGGAGGTGCCTCCGTGCCCTGTGGACCTGCCTGGCTGCCTGTCACTTCCCATCGGCTCCGTCGATGGGGGCTCCTATTCTGGGTTGCATTTTCCTGCTTCTTTGCACGCTGGTGACTTTTGCTTGGGTGACAGGGACTGCGAATTTTGTTGGGCGCCGACGATTTTTTGTAAACATTTGCTTTACTCAGGACTCCAGGAAGTTACTTGGAAGCTGTTTGGACCTTTGCGGTCTTGATTTTAAGCCCTGCTGGGAGGACCAAGGCAGCATTTGGTCTGGGGCTGACTGTGCCCTCCTCTACCATGGCACGGCCCTGCTTGGCTCTCTGCCAGGAGCTGACGTGCCCCAGCCTGGCTGGTGGACCACACACCTTCCCTGTCCACGGCCCTGGTGGGCTCCAGCCATGGTTCCTTCTGGTGATCTTGGTGGGTGGTTCTTTCCCGGGCTTCTGTAGTTTCCTTTCTCTCTTTCCTTCTTTTTCTCTCTCTCTCTTTCCTGTTTTTTTTTTTTTTTTTTTTTTTTTTTGAGACGGAGTTTCGCTCTTGTTACCCAGGCTGGAGTGCAATGGCGCGATCTCGGCTCACTGCAACCTCCGCCTCCTGGGTTCAGGCAATTCTCCTGCCTCAGCCTCCTGAGTAGCTGGGATTACAGGCGTGTGCCACCATGCCCAGCTAATTTTTTGTATTTTTAGTAGAGACGGGGTTTCACCATGTTGACCGGGATGGTCTCGATCTCTTGACCTCGTGATCCACCCGCCTTGGCCTCCCAAAGTGCTGGGATTACAGGCGTGAGCCACCGCGCCCAGCCTGTTTTTTTTTTTTTTGACAGAGTTTTGCTCTTGTTGCCCAGGCTGAAGTGCAATGGCTCTATCTCCACTCACTGCAACCTCCACCTCGTGGGTTCAAGTGATTCTCCTGCCTCGGCCTCCCGAGTAGCTGGGATTACAGGCATGTGCCGCCAGGCCCAGCTAATTTTTTATTTTTATTTTTTGGTAGAGATGGGGTTTCTCCATGTTGGTCAGGCTGGTCTTGAACTCCTGACCTTGTGATCCACCCACCTCAGCCTCCCAAAGTGCTGGGATTACAGGCGCGAGCCACTGTGCCCTGCCCTGTAGTTTCCTTTCAGGTGAAAATCCTCACTGGGGTCACTCTCTGTGCCCTGCTCTGCCCTCGGCCTCCCCAGACTCCCAGCTTGGCCTGAGGGAGACCCTGAGGGAGACTCCCCATGGCTGCACCACAGCCCAGACACTCGGGGTAGTGAGCTGAGCATCGCAGCACCCCCCCCCCCCCCCCGCAGTTGTTCCCCAGCCTTCCTCACTTGCAGCTCTGGCGGGAGGGGATCTGGCTGCTGCCCCGCCTCCACGTCTCTCCCTCTAGTGTGTCTCCACAGAGCCCTGCACGCCTGCCGGGCTCTTACAGGTGTTTTCTGAGTGGCCTGGGTGGGGCCCGGTCGACCTGCTGGACGACAGACCCTCCACCCATCCTCTGCTAACCTAGCTCAGCCCTGAGCTCCTGACACCGGATGGGACAGCCTGAACTTCAGCCCAGGGAGGGGTGCAGGGGCCAAGGTCAGGTGCCTGCTGCTCCCTGTGCACCGGAGATGGGTCACCTGGTTCTTCCTCTAGGATTTCCGGCAGCCCCCGTTACCCAGGGAGGCAGTCCCACTGCAGGGGCCAAGACAGGGGCGGAGAGTAGACAGCATGCCCACTGTGAAGGCCGTGGATGGGTCCTTTCCTCTCCAAAGGCTTGGTCACCAGGGCCCAGGTGACAGGAGGCTGTCATTGAGAGGGAAATTTAATCTTGGAAAAGCCCCAGGAGAGCAGTGAAGCCTCAGGGTGCTGGATTTATTATCTCAAAGTGCACTCCGGGCTGCGGGCAGTAGCCACAGCCATAACACGTGTGTGCCACACCAGGGAACCCATCTGCTAACCGTGGCCATGGGACCGGGGCAGGCTGGGAGCACCTGACTTTGGCTTGGAGTGGACGTTGGAACAGGTGGCCCTGGGTCTCAGTCTGACATTGCCCCGGCACTGTGAGGACAGAGTGTTGCTGACCACGTGGGCTCACGGTGGTGGTGGGGGTCTCCAGGACTGGCCTTCTGGACGAAGGGGCGTATGGGGCATGGTCTCAAGCAGGTCCCTGGACCCCTGACCCGCAGGCAGGCCCAGGCCTTGGCTCACAGCCCCCAGATGAACAGGCAGAGGGGGTCAGGACAGGGTGAACCAGAGCAGGCCTCTGGACAGAAAGGGACACAAGTGGGCAGGAGGGGCCAGGGTGAACCAGAGCAGGCAGGGCCCCTGGACAGAAAGGGACACAGGTGGGCAGGAGGGGCCAGGGTGAACCAGAGCAGGCAGGGCCCCTGGACAGAAAGGGACACAAGTGGGCAGGAGGGGCCAGGGTGAACCAGAGCAGGCCTCTGGACAGAAAGGGACACAAGTGGGCAGGAGGGGCCAGGGTGAACCAGAGCAGGCCCCTGGACAGAAAGGGACACAAGTGGGCAGGAGGGGCCATCTCCCTGGGTTTGGGTCTCGAACAGGGTGTGGTTTTCTGTTTCAGGGGCAGCCTGCACCAGAGGCTCCAATGGGCATGGCGTGTTTTCAGGGGGCAAGTACATCTCTCTCTTTTTTTTGAGACGGAGCCTCATTCTGTCACCAGGCTGGAGTGCAGTGGCTCAAACTCGGCTCACTGCAACCTCCGGGTTCAAGCGATTCTCCTGCCTCAGCCTCCCAAGTAGCTGGGTCTACAGGCGCTCGCCACCGTGCCCAGCTAATTTTTGTACTTTTAGTAGAGACGGGGTTTCGCCATGTTGGCCTGGATGGTCTCGATATCTGGATCTCATGATCCGCCTGTCTCGGCCTCCCAAAGTGCTGGGATTACAGGTTCGAGGCATCGTGCCTGGCCAGGTAAATGACTTTAACAGAGGCTCCCTGGGGACGGGGCGGGTTCAGAAGGCTACCTCTTTCAGTGCAGCCAGCAGCAGGGAAGAGCTCTGGGGACCCCAAGTTGGAGCCCCCATGGGTGGGGGACACGGCCTCCAGCCACCCCTGGGAGCCGGAGTCTAGGGTCGCTCCTGGTGTGGCTCCCTCCCTGCCAGGCACAGCCCACAGAGGCAGCTGCTTTGGGAAGCTTGGCCCAGACCCCGCCAAGCCGCTGCATAGGGCATCTCCTGCCTCACCCTTTGCCGTCCTTCCGATGCTGCATAGGGCATCTCCTGCCTCACCCTTTGCTGTCCTTCCGACAAGCCCCCTGGTCTCACGGCTGTTGGGCATCCCCTTTAGGCTCCTGCAGTTCCTCTCAGGTCTCCACACCACCTCAAGCAGGAGCATTGGATCTGTCATTTCCCGAGGTCAACCTGAGTCTCTGCGCCCACAGGATGAGCACACATGTCATGATTTCTCCGACTCCTTCTGCCACCACTGAGCCTACCTCTGTGCCAGGCACAGAGCTGCAAACCCAGTAGGCAATGGTGAGCGGCTCACTCAGCCCCTTTTTTCCCCGGTGTGGGTGTAGAAAAAGAAGCTGCAACCTTAGACCCACCTTCTACCAAAGCCTCCCAGGCGGTGCAGTTGAGGAGGGGCTGACTGCCCTCACCCCACAACAGCACTTTTCCTTCCTTCACTCAGACAGCAGTCCCCTCTGTCTAATCCAGTTCATCCTTGATGCTAATTCAAATGCCACTTCCTCCATGAAGCCTTCCTGGATCCCTCCAGTCAGAATGAGTTCATTGTCCTTGAACTTTCCAACACACACCCTGGCACTTCCAGAACTGGGCGTGCTGGCACTCAGGAGCTCTTCATGGCCAGACTGCAGGCCCCACACGGGGCTCGTCTCTGCTCCAGGGGCCAGCTGGCACTCAGGAGGTGTTGGGAGTATGTGTCCCAATGGCTCAGCACTTCATAAGCATTATCTCAGGTGACCTGAAGCCACTGTGAGGTGGGTGCTGGCTCCACATCCTTCACAGGTGCCAGCTGGCAGGTGGTGGAGGAGTTTGAGGCCTGATCCTCTGGACCTCCGCGTTTTAATCACAGGAGCCCACAGCTGCTCTGGGACATGCTCGTCCAGAGCTCAGCACGATGACATTCCTTCACCGCCTGGTTATCAGCTAGGACTTCGCAGACATTCCTGGGCTGAAAGCAAAAGAAAGCAGGGCATCCAGGAGGACCTGGAGGTGCTGGGCGCTGTCCAAGTGCCCGGGCCTGAGCTGAGAGCTGCTGATGTCTGGACATCTCAAGGTCCAGGGCTGCCCAAGGCTGCCTGCGCCACGAGCTGGGTGTTCTCAGTTTTATCCTCTGTAAAGATGGGAATAAAATACTGGCTTTACAATCGTTGATAAATTCTAGATGTTGACCAGTGTATAGTGGGCCCAATAAATTGCAAACACCATTGTTTTCGATGATTTTAATAACAATTGAAAATCTACGCACTATACACACGTAGCGTGGAATCTGTACAGTGTATACCCCGCGTGTGCACCGTGACCGGCCTGCGTCCCTCCCTCTGCATCAGGCTGAGCTCTCAGACACCCCATCTTCCCTGCACCCCTCTACGGCTCCCCTCCTCTTCCGATTCAGATTCCTTGGGTCCCTGACCCTGGGGACATACCTTCTCCACTCTGCTGCCTGCCTGGCACCCACCCTGGCCACCACATCCAGACCCCACATCCCAGATGGCCTCCCTCAGCCCCCGGCCTCCACAAGCACAACGCGCAGAACCCCATCCATGGGTGGCTTCGCCAAGGGCACACATCGGACACAGGCGAAGCCAGCTACTCGCCCTCGCCAGGCTGTGCACGAGCACTACGGCAGCTCCCCAGGTTTCTCTGCCCCCCACATGCTGCACGCTGGCTCCTGACCGATGCCATTTGTCACCGGCCGATGATGAGTGATTTTATCCTGAACACGGTTCACGGTGATAGATGAGCCAGTGGGGAGGTCGCTGTGCCCTGCCCGCTCCAGAGGGAAGCTGGAAGGAGACTCCTGCCCGTTTGTAACGGGTCGGTGGCCCGGGAGGGGCACGTGGAGGACGGAGCCCCCATCGGGGAGGCTGGCACAGCCAGACTGGGGCGCGGGGGCGGAGGATGCGGGCCTGGTGTCTTCCACGTCCGCACCCTTGTGAACACCGTAAGGCGGGGCCCTCGCAGGGAAAAGACCGTCCCCACACCCTGCCTGGGGCCCTACGGTGTGGGGGGTGCGGACGGACAGCAGAAAAGGGGCGTCTCCCCCAAGGCCGCCGTCCGCTCCGGGCCCGACCTCACCTTGGGGTGGAGCTGTCGGAACTGAGGCCGCCCCGCAGGTGAACCTGCACCCGCACGAGTCAGGACGGGGAGACGCCCCCGGAGCCTGCTCGCCCTGGTCCGCGGGCCACGCCGAAGGGCGGTGGCGGGGGTGGCTCTCTGGACTTGGGGAAGCCGCCCACGGGGTGAGGCCCCGCGCGCCCAGCTCTAAGGGGCCCGTCCCTGCCCGTTCCCGGGCCCGGGAGGAAGCCCGACGGGTCTGCTGCTTGCGACACCCCGCTGGCTGCTCAGCCGGGCCCCTCAGATGCCACCGCGAAGCTCCCCCGTGGCCGAGCCCCAGACCCCTCGGGCGCCCCCAGCAGCGGCAGTTATCAGGGCTCCGGGGGCCCCAGGTCCCGCCTGGCAGAGGCCGCCCGGGGAGAGCCCCCGGGACCGGGAGGGGTCCCCGCGGCTGACACGGAGCTGCCCTCCCCCCGCGGGCGCGGCCCCGGGGCCGCCGTGGGCAGCGGAGGCGCCAGGGCGTCCGGGAAGTCTGGCCCCGCAGCTGCCCCCGGGGCCTGCGCGCCGAGCCAATCCCGAGCCGGGGGCGCCCCCCGCCCCCACCCGTCCCGCCGTAACCCTTCCCTCTCCGAAGCGGGGCCGCTGCTGGCGCGGGGCCGGGCCCGGGGGGCTGCCGGCGAGGGCGGAGCTGCGGGTCCCAGCGCCGGGCCCGGCCCAGCCCGGAAGCCGCCCCTGCGCACGACCCCCAGCCCCGCCGGGCCCACCCC
The DNA here is from genome assembly GCA_031835075.1 of Saguinus oedipus. Classification (NCBI taxonomy): domain Eukaryota; kingdom Metazoa; phylum Chordata; class Mammalia; order Primates; family Cebidae; genus Saguinus; species Saguinus oedipus. The sequence goes on along the minus strand of CM063175.1, from coordinate 38,825,685 downwards.
CGCCCTTCCTCCCGGCCTCAGAGGTGGCAGTGACGACCCCAGAAACGACCACCGCTTCTACCAGCCGGGGCGCTCAGGAATCCGCGCAGCCCAGGAAGTGGGCGGGGCAGAACCCCACCTGCCGCAGGGCCGACCCCTCCCCCCGCCCCTCCTCCAGTCTTCCCCCCACCCCCTCCTCCTGCTGCCCCCACCCGTTCCCTCTCCCCTGCCCCTCCTCTTCTCTCCCTACTCCCCTCTCTCCTCTTCACCCACCTGTCCCCTCCCTGCAACCCCTCTCCAGCCTGCTCTCCTCTCCGTACCTCCTCCTCGCACCCCACCTGTCTCTCCTTCCCTCCCCTCCCCCCCCGTCCCCTCCGCCTTCCTCACTCCTTTCCCCCGTAGACCTCAGCGCACACAGAGCCCTCCAGGCCCCGCTTTCCTCTGAACCACACCTTGTCTCTTCCCCTTTTCTGGAAAACGTCCAAAGAATGGCTGTGGTGGATCCCCTCTTTGTGGCTCTGACCTTCCCGCTCCAGCTCCCCCCCCCCAGCCTCCACCCTGTTCTGAGGCCGTCCGCAGCCCTCAGCCCTGCTCTCCTTCTGCCCCCACCTGCCTGCACCCGTTTTGAGGCCTTGACAGCCCTTGGGCCGCTCTCCTGCCCCTGCTCCTGGGGCCTGGCAGGCTCCGCACCTGCTGCCCATGACGGGCTTGTGCTGCCTGGGACTTGGGCCACACTGGTTCCTGTGCCTGCAGCTTCCATCCTAACGGGGTGCAGCTGACGGTGAACAAATCCGCTAATGGTAGAGAAGAAAGCTCCTAGTTATCCTTGGAGAACTCAGGTAGGGTGACTGTCGCTGGGTCAGTGCCTCCTGGGGTCAATGGCCCCATCCTGACGGGTGACCTGTGAGCCTCGCCTTGCCCAGAAGGAGACCTTTCAGGTGGAAGGAGGGACCTGGGAAGTCCCAGGGAGATTGTTGAGCTGGAGCAGGGAGCGGGCACAGGCCCGCCTCCCAGATGGGAGAGGGTCTGCAGTCTCTTGGCTGGGCAGGAAGGAGGTGAAGAGGGTCTTTCTTACCCCTTCAGGATCCCTAACCCCAACCCATGGAGGGAGAGTCAACTCCAGATGCTTCCTAAGCCCAGAGAACATGGAATCCAGCAGGTAAGATCAAGGATGCCCCCAGCTTCACCTCTCCTTGTCCCTTGAGGGTAGGCAAGGAAACAGTGAACAGCCCCTCTGGCCAGTGCAAGAGGCCGAAAGGCCTCGTATTCTAATCATGACAACTTTTTTTTTTTTTTTTGGGAGATAAAGTTTCCCTCTGTTGCCCATGCTGGAGTGCAATGGTGCGATCTTGGCTCACTGCAACCTCTGCTTCCTGGGTTCACGCGATTCTCTCACCTCAGCCTCCCCAGAAGCTGGGATTACAGGCGTCTGCCACCACACCCTGGTAATTTTTGTATTTTTAGTAGAGAGACAAGGTTTTGCCATGTTGGCCAGGCTGGTTTTGAACTCCTGACCTCAAATGATCCACCCGCCTCCCAAAGTGCTGGGATTACAGGTGTGAGCCACCACATCTGGCTGTTATTTTTAGAGATGGAGTCTTGCTCTTGTTGCCCAGGCTGGAGTGCAGTGGCATGATCTCGGCTCTCTGCAAACTCCGCCTCCTAGGTTCAAGCGATTCTCCTGCCTCAGCCTCCCCAGTAGCTGGGATTACAGGCGTCTGCCACCACGCCAGGCACATTTTTCCATTATTTTAGTAGAGATGGGATTTTGCCATGTTCGCCAGGCTGCTCTCGAACTCCTGACCTCAGGTGATCCACCCACCTTGGCCTCCCAAAGTGCTGAGATTAAAGGCATGAGCCACGCCCAGCTTTTCTTCCTTTCTTTTTAAGATGGAGTCTCGCTCTGTCAGCCGGGCTGGAGTGCAGTGGCGCAGTCTTGCTGCAGCCCGGGAAAGGACAGTGTAATGCGACTTCAAGAAACAGAAGCCGTTCAGTGGCCAAAGAACAGAAAAGTCTTAGGGAGGGAGGGGAAACCGAGACCTCTGGAGCTGGGATCCTGGGACGGAGGCGGCTCAGCCCTCAGGAGCACACAGCCCACGCTCCCTGAACTTTGGGCGGTGGCGGGTGTGGTAAATGAGTGTGCTTAAAGGGGAGGGGACAGCAGACTCTGGCGCTGGCTGTTGTCTGTGGCTAAGGAGGGTGTCCAGGATATGTGCTGCCTGCAGGGTGGCAGGAACCAGCTGCAGAGTCTGCCTGTGCTGCCCTTCGGCGGGGCTCCAGACTATCTTCCTGGCCCTTGTGCATTGCACGTCGAGGCCGGCTGAGTCGAAGGGGAGAGGCTGCTGTCCCATCCGTCTCTCCTTCATGACCCCAGAGACCATCTTGCTCAGGGAGCTGCTGACTAGGGACCCCCACAATTTTGCTGAGTGAGAAAGGGCTGAGGGTGAGAAGCAGGCGGGTTTGAAAGCCGGAGGCATCTCTGGTTGCGCACAGGATGCTTTCACCTCCAGCAGGAGGGTAGCAGAGCCAGACGGACTAATTACAAAAGAAGGTGAAATACCCAGGCAGGGCCAGACGGACTAATGGCCAACAAAAGAAGGTGAGCCGGGCGCGGTGGCTCAAGCCTGTAATCCCAGCACTTTGGGAGGCTGAGGCCGGTGAATCACGAGGTCAAGAGATCGGGACCATCCTGGTCAACATGGTGAAACCCCGTCTCTACTAAAAATACAAAAAATTAGCTGGGCAGAGTGGTGCGTACCTGTAATCCCAGCTACTCAGGAGGCTGAGGCAGGAGAATTGCCTGAACCCAGGAGGCGGAGGTTGCGGTGAGCCGAGATCGCGCCACTGCACTCCAGACTGGGTAACGAGCAAAACTGCATCTCAAAAAAAAAAAAAAAAAAAAGGTGAAATACTTAGGCAGGGCCAGAGGCCAGGTCCTGGTTAGGAAAGCCGGAGGCCCTGGCGGATGCAGTGGACGTGTCCGGGCAGATATTCCCGAGTCTCCAGACTCTTCCTGGAAGCTCTGAGCCTCTGCAATCGGCTCCTCCGTGGGAGACAGGGAAAGGCAGCTGCTGCCCCTCCCCGGGCACTGGGCCTGGGAAAAGGTCAGCTCACCAGCACATGCTGAGCTGCTGCAGGACACAGCTGGTCCTGGCAGTGGGTAGTGACGGGGGCTTTCACCCAAAAGGATGGCCCTGGGCTGCTCCTGAGGAGACGTGGGTGGGGCTGTGCGTTTGGAGGCACAGTGGGAGCTTGGCCAGGAGGTCTGAGGCCCAGGGAGGAAAGTCAGGCTCAGGGAACACCACTCCTTCCCCATGATGGAGAGGCTGAGCCTGCTCCCAGCCAAGGTCTGCTGAGGAGGCAGGGGTTGAAGCTCCAGGCGTCCCAGAAGGAGTGGAGCAGCCAGCCTGGCACTAGGCCAAGAGCAGGAGTGCCCTGTGGCATGATCTGGGTAGGGGCCTGGCAGGCAGGGTCAAGGGCAGGGCTGGGGGCTAGAGGGGTCCGACCCATGGTTCAGGGAGACGGAAGGGTGGGCTCCGTGAGGATTTCAGACGGGGTGAGCGCAGAGGTGGGGAGAAAGGCGGAGGGGGAGGCGGCTGCGGGGTGGGGGGTTCCACAGGCTGGCTGGTGTGGGGGGCCCAGCCCTGCAGCTCGACTTGCTTGTTCTGTTGAGGTGAGATTCACGTAACGAAATCAATGGCGCCGACGCACACAGTTCAGCTGCCTTCGGAGCCGTCTCCACCCGCTGGTCCCAGAACTCCTCACCCTGCAGGGAACCCCGCACCAGTCCCCGCGGCTCCCCGAGCTCTGCCGCCCGCGGTGGCCCTTCCGTGTCTGCATCCCTGCCCTGGGCGTCTCCGCGTTTCCCAGCCCGTGCCCCGGGCCTGAGGCTCCAGCTCTCCGGGAGGGGGTTCCGCGCTCACCTTTGTGAGAAGCCCCCCCCCCCACACCGCGCAGCGTCCCCCCCCCTCCTGAAATCACGGCCCCGCTGCTGGACCCGCCTCGCTGGGCTCGTGTTTTCCCGGAAACGTGGACGGGGGTTTCGGGGCCCAGCGGGGAGGGCGGCGAGGAGTCGGCGGACGCCCGGGCCCCCTCCCTGGGATCCCCCCGGGTTCCCCCTCCCATTCCCCGGTTTCCCCCCACGGGTTCCCTCCCTGGGTTCTCCCCCCCATTCCCCCGTTCCCTCCCCAGGTTCACCCCGTTTCCCCACCCCCGAGTTCCCTCCCTGCTCCCCCCCCAGCTCCCTCCCCGGGTTCCCCCCCCGCGTTCCCCCCCCCGCGTTCCCTCCCTGGTTCCCCCCCCGCGTTCCCTCCCTGGGTTCCCCCCCGTTCCCTCCCCGAGTTCCCTCCCTGCTCCCCCCCCAGAGTTCCCTCCCCGGGTTCCCCTCCCCGGGTTCTCCTCCCCGTTCCCTCCCCAGGATCCCTGGGACGCGGCGGGGCTGGGGGGGGCACCGAACAGCCTCCCCGCCCCCCGCGAATGCCGCCAACAGCCTCTCCCGCGGCCGCCGCCCTCCCTGCGGCAGAGTCCGGCCGCCGCCCGAACCGGATTTCCGCGGACAGACCCTCCGGGAACGTGACTCCGACTCCGGCGTCCAGGGAAGACCCGGCGCTCCGGGCACGCGGCCGCCGTGGCCGCGCGGGTCTTTGTGTCGCGGTTTCCGCCGCGGGTCGCGGGAGGCGGCGGCGCCCCCTGGTGGCGGAGGCGGCCACGTGCGGAGGCGGAGGCGGCGGCGCGAGGAGCTGCGGCGCCCCCTGGTGGCGGCGGCGGCCGCGCGGGGACAGCGGTGTCTCTGGACCCTGCGGCTTTGAGGGGTCCCGGCACTCACGCCCTGACCCGGGCGTCCTGAGCCTGCGTCCGAGGGGTCGTCGCCTGCCCGGTTACCGCCCCTCCCCGACCCCCCACCCTCGGATGCGTCCTGGGCTCTGATCGGCTGGGGTGGAGGGCTCGCTCCTGATCAAACCTGCAGGACCGGGACGGCCCGGACCCCGGGCACCTGCGCATCCGCGGCCCCTGTGCATCCCCGGCCCCCCGTGCATCCCCGGCCCCCCGCGCATCCCCGGCCTTCCCGCGCATCCCCGGCCCCCCTGCGCATCCCCGGCCCCCCGCGCATCCCCGGCCCCCCGCGCATCCCCGGCCCCCCTGCGCATCCGCGGCCCCCCTGCGCATCCGCGGCCCCCCAGCCTTCCCAAACCCGCCCCTCCGCCCCAGGCCTCCCGTGGTCTATCCGAGTGCGGCGGGAACCTCGTGGGATGAGCACGTGGGGGAGCTCCCCGGGACGCTGGGCTGCACGCGGGGCGCACACCGGGCACGGTCGCTACGCTGAACTTCCGGGGCTCCCTCTCCAGCCACCTCGCTTGTCCAGAGACACCCGGGCTCGGCCCAACCTCGTGCCCCTGGGCCTGTCTGTAGGGGTCCCAGGACTGCGTCTAGACGCCTTCCCTGCAGGGTCTGACAGTGGAGTGGACAGCCTGGCCCAGCCGAGGGCCCTGCAGCCCCAGGGGTAACTGGCTGTCCTGGCACTGCTGCGCCTGGGGGTGCCCGAAGGAAACGCAGTCGGCCTCCCCTGCCCGGGCTGCCTCTGTAGACGCAGAGGGCCCACCGGGGGACTTGAGCATCTGTGGATTTGGCTGTCTGCGGGGATCCTGGAACCAGTCCCCCACAGATAGGGAGAGATGACTGGGTGGGTTAAACAGAAGCTAATTTTATCACAATTCTGGAGGCTGGAAGTCCAGGGTCAAGGTGTGAGCTGGGCATTTCCTGGTGAGGGCCCATTCCTGACTTGCAGACCGCCGCCTCTGTCCTCACACAGTGGAGACAGACAGTGGGTACTCTGGTGCCTCTTTATAAGGACACTAATTCGATCAGATTGGGGCCCCACCCTTATAACCTCATTTGACCTTAATTACTTCCTTAGAGGCCCCTCTCCAAACCCAGTTACATAAGTTAATCTGCAACACACACCGCACGGTGGCTGGGAGGTGTTGTGGACTCCAAGTGTGTCTCTGCTCCCAAATTAACCCCTAGGACCTCAGAATATGGCTGTTTGGAGATGGGGTCTTTAATGAGGTGATTAAGGTTAAGGTTAGGTGGGCCCTGATGCAATCTGACTGGTGTCCTTATAAGAAGAGATGAGAACACAGGGAGAAGATGGTGTCCGCAAACCAACGAGAGGCCTCCCCTGTGGACACCATGGCGGCGGACCTCCAGCGTCCAGAGTTAGCAACTAAACCCGCTTGCAGCTGCGAACCGGTGGTCTCGGTTACCGCGACTGCACCAACTAGCAGGGCAACTCTGTAACCTCTCGCTCTGGGCCTGCGGCCTCGGCCCCCTCACCCCACACGCATGGGCACACTCTTTCCCCCAACCGAGTTTACCTCTCAAAGGAGGAATCTTGAAGCTGGATTGACTTCCCAGAACTCAGATGAGAAGGGATTATTATCACTATTAATTAGCCCCACACACCCGCCCCTGTCTCCCATCTGGGAGCCCAGCCTAGGTTCTTCTTCTAGGGAGTGCAGGGCAGCGTGGGCTGGGGCACGGGTCCGTGTCGGCCTAAATGGCCGTCCTTCCTCTGGGTGAGGACCCAGGAGGTGAGCAGGGCATGCGCTGTTCACTGCCAGGTTTTGGGCTCTGTGTTGGGAGGCACCCAGGAGTTGCCCCTCTTGGAGTGACCCTGAGTGCTCCTTAGCCGTTCACTCCGATGGCGCCTCGGGAGGGGAAGTCACCTGGCACCACACCCACGTCCAGCCGCCTCGCTCCCTCAGCCCAGGGTCTAGCACGAAGACTGGCCTCAAGATGAGGCGCTCATGGGCACCTCCCCGAGACACGCCGTACCCGGATGTGTCCTGGTAAATAGGGTTGCCTGCATTTCATGCCTAATTTGTATTTACCAATGAAATTCACATTTTAAACATTTTGCATACTGGAAATGTCTTCCAAAATGTCTCGCTTTGACATAGTTTTGCGAAAAGGTGAAAACAGGACATGCTTGTGTGCACGCATGCACGTCTGTGCACACACATGCCTACGTGGAGGTCGGTAAGCGGGCAGTCAGCACCCCTAAAAGCAGCCCTCGAGCATCTGCTGTGTGGTCCTTGGAAAGGCAGGAGCAGGCAGCGTGGTCATCACCCTGAGCAAGAGTGAACACTGCGAGGGCCAGAGCGCAAATGCAAACTTCCGCCCGGGCAGGCGCTGTGGCTCCCGCTCTGAGAATGCGCCATCTGTCCTGACAAATGCTCTCCTCACGGACGCCAGCCTGGCTCCTCCAGCCCTCCTCCTGGTGAAGCCCGGCCTTAGGTCTGTGAAGACTCGGACAAAACAGCAACAGTTTCTCACAGCCCAAGCGTCTGCCGTGGCACCAGGTGCCCACCTGAGCAAACTGAAGGCTGTGGAAGAAATTCCTGTTCCACCACCTGAGGGGACACCTGGGCAGCTGCCGACCACGTGGGCTGCACACACGTGGACCAACCCCCAGCTCCGCGGAGCCCCTGGTTCCCCTCTCCCTGCGTACTCTGCTTTCCCTTTACATACACTTCTTTTTTCTTTGGACGTGGGTCTCACCCTGGTTGCCCAGGCTGGAGTGCAGTGGTACGATCTTGGCTCACTACTGCCTCGACCTTGCAGGCTCCAGTGATCCTCCCACTCAGCCTCCCAGGTAGCTGGGACTGCATGTGTGTGCCACCTCACCTGTATAATTTCTGTATTATTTTAGTGGAGACAGGGTTTTGCCATGTTGCCCAGGCTGGTCTCGAACTCCTGAGCTCAAGTGATCCACCAGCCTTGGCTTCCAAAGTGCTGGGCTTGCAGGTGTGAGCCACTGTGCCCAGCCTCCGGAGTAAACTCTTCTTAAAGGATGGTTTTAGATTTAGATTTAGGAAACAATTGAGAAGGCAGCACACAGTTTAAAACGTCTCTGATTTGCGTGGCACTTGTTACACGTAATGCACCCATACTGATGCATTCTTATAACTAAAGGCCACACTTTATTCAGATCTTCTTAGTTTTTTTTTTTTTTTTGAGACGGAGTTTCACTCTTGTTACCCAGGCTGGAGTGCAATGGCGCGATCTCGGCTCACCGCAACCTCCGCCTCCTGGGTTCAGGCAATTCTCCTGCCTCAGCCTCCCGAGTAGCTGGGATTACAGGCACGCACCACCATGCCCAGCTAATTTTTTGTATTTTTAGTAGAGACGGGGTTTCACCATGTTGACCAGGATGGTCTCGATCTCTTGACCTTGTGATCCACCCGCCTCGGCCTCCCAAAGTGCTGGGATTACAGGCTTGAGCCACCGCGCCCGGCCTTAGATCTTCTTAGTTTTTATGTAACGTCCTTTTCTTTCCCAGGATCCCATTTAGTAGTCAAGTCTGCTTAGGTTCCTAAACTGTGAGTTTTTCAGACATTTTTTATTTCCATGACCTTGACAGTTTTGAGGAGGGCGGGTCAGGTATTTTGGAGAATGTCCCTCCATTAGGATTTGCCTGTTTTTCTCATGATTATACTGGGGTTCCGGTTTTTTTGGGGTAGAAAGACCACAGAGTGAAGTGTGCAGAGGTCAAGTGATCACTGCTGATGTTGGCCCTAGTCCGTCTTCACTCCGCCACCCACTTCCACTCTGCGCTCCTGAGAAGGAAGTTGAGGTGAAGCCACTTTGGAGAGGTGGGGACTTAGGCTGCGTCTCCTCAGTTATTTAGAACCATTCTGCACATATCTGTCTCTTCTCCCCCATGACACGCACTTAACCGATCGTGTTCATATATCAGGATGGACTCATGTTCCCTTTAAAATGTGGGATGAGTGTGGGGACAGGGAGGTCTCTGAGGGGCAGGGTCACCCATTCCCATGTGAAGGGTGCTGCTTTTGCATGTGATGCTGTGTGTGGGAGGCCTTGGGCCTGGGATGGTGTGGAAGGGCCAGTGCAGGGGTCTGAGGGGCACTTGGACCAGCATCCTGGCCTCAGCCAGCCGGACCAGCTCCTGCTCACTCACCCAGATTTTATCTCCAGCATCTCCTTTATCCTCACTCTCCACACCTGGTTGGTCTTCCATCCCACCCCATCCCTGCATCCCACCCCGGCTCAGCCAGTGTATGGCTTCCTGTGCCGACACGCATCCCCTGCAGCCTGGGTGCACATGCTGAGCCCTCAGTCACCCTGTCCGGCCATGGCGTGGGCCTCTGTGAGCCGTGGGATGAGCCAGGCTGCCCAGGGAACGGCGGGGCAGGAGTGCAGCTGACAACGTGACGGTGTTGTGTCAAACGTCCTCTGACTTTTTCAGGAGATTCCAGAAATCCAGATTTTTAAAATGTGGAATCTCCTTAATGGCCCCTCCAGAATCAGCATCCTGTGTGCCAGGCTTATCCTAGGTCTCCAGGTGATTTTCCCTTGGTTCCCCACTCTCTCTGATGGCCCCAAACCTCCGAGACACCTGAGCTGATGTGGGTGCTCGTCTCTGTATCTGCCACAAGGTTCTGGGCCACGTGCTTTCTGCTCAGGTCGTGTCACTGGGCTGCAGACCTGGGGTGACAGCGCAGCCCCCGTGCGTCTCAGTGTTTACACCCGGCGCAGCCCCCGTGAGCCTCAGTGTTTACACCCGGCGCAGCCCCCGTGAGCCTCAGTGTCTACACCCAGCGCTGCCTCTGTGATCGTAGATAGAGCTGTTAAACTTTTTCTTACTGCAGTGGAGCTCATCCTGGCACTGGAACGCTTTTCTGCAGTTTTAGAAGCAGAAAGGACTTCTGGCACCCACATGCTCCGGCGGCTGTTTGAGTGGTTAGACCTACAGTGTGGAGGGTGTTTGAACTTCTGTTCCGGAAATTTGTTGTTTTACCACATTCTTGGTACTAGCCGACAAAACGATCCATACCTTATGCTCAAGTGTGCTGGTTTAGATCTGGCTTTTCACCATTTTCTATACTGAATGCCAGTTCAATTCTGCTAACTTCCACACATTGCACGAAGAGCCTCAAAAGGCTTTTTCACTGTTTAATAAGTGTCCACTGTTCAGAAAATTATTGCAGAATTTACATATGTGTTGCAACATTTAAACTTGTATGTATGTTTTGGCATTTGGGGGTTCAAATAAATAGCTAATAATAGCTTACCCAGGTAAGGTAGTGCGTGTCTGCAGTCCCAGCTACTTGGGAGGCTGAGGCAGGAGAATGGCTTGAGCCTGGGAAGTTGAGGCTGCAGTCCTCCTGCGCTACGGAACAAGCCCCTGCCTCTTAAAAAAAAAGCAACCAACACATGGACACAGGGAGGGGGTCTACTACACACTGGGGTCTATTGGGGGGAATGGGGGAGGGACAGTGGCGGGGGAGCTGGGGAGGGATAGCCTGGGGAGAAATGCCAAGTGTGGGTGAAGGGGAGGAAGGCAGCAAAACACACTGCCACGTGTGCACCTATGCAACTACCTTGCACGTTCTGCACATGTACCCCAAACCTAAAATGCAATAAAAATTAAGAAAACAAAAAAAAGCAACCACCACAGACTGGAAAAGGTCAGATCTGATCATCTCACAGCTGAGTCGCTTCATCTGTCACTTTCACTCACATGTCCAAGCTCGTAACTGACAACAGACGAGTTGAACTGTTGAGAGGGTTGGGAACTTGTGACCTAATAATACATTTGCGAACCTCATTGATAACCACAGAGGGGGCCAGTTGCAGTGGCTGACACCTGTAATCCCAGCACTGTGAGATTACGAGGTGGACAGATCACCTGATGTCAGGAATTTGAGACCAGCCTGGCCAACATGGTGAAACCCCATCTCTACTAAAAATACAAAAATTTTCCAGGCGTGGTGGTTCATGTCTGTGATCCCAGCTACTCAGAAGGCTGAGGAAGCAAAATTGCTGAAACCCAGGAGGCAGAGGTTGCAGTGAGCCAAGATGGTGGCACTGCACTCCGGCCTGTGTGGCAGAGAGACACTGTCTCAAAAAAGAAACAGAGAGACCGAGAGAGGCTGTTTACCTGGTCATAGCGTTCTGCAGCGGGATGTGTGCGCCTTAGGAAACTGTGTTTCGGGAGGTAAAAGGAGAGAAAGACGTTTTTGTTTCTTGAGACAGAGTCTTGCTCTGTTGCCCAGGCTGGAGTGCAGGGGCCCGACCTTGACTCACTGTGACCTCTGCCTCCTGAGTTCAAGTGATTTCCTGCCTCCCTAGTAGCTGGGACCACAGGCACGTGCCACCATGCTCTGCTAAGTTTTGTATTTTTAGTAGAGATGGGGTTTCACCATGTTGGCCAGGCTGGTCTCGAACTCCTGACATCAGGTGATCCAGGTGATCCACTCACCTTGGCCTCTCAAAGTGCCGGGATTGCAGGTGTGAGCCACCGTGCCCAACCAGAGAAAGGTTTTTTTTTTTTTTTTTTTTTGAGACAGAGTCTTGCTCTGTTGCCCAGGCTGCAGTGCAATGGCATGATCTTGGCTCACTGCAACCTCTGCCTCCCAGGTTTAAGCGATTCTCCTACCTCAGCCTTCCTAGTAGCTGGGACTACAGGCATGTGCCACCCTGCCTGGTTAATTTTTGTATTTTTAGTGGAGACAGGGTTTCAGGACGTTGGCCAGGATGGTCTCGATCTCTTGACTTTGCAATCTGCTCGCTTTGGCCTCCCAAAGTGCTGGGAATACAGGTGTGTTCCACTGCACCCAGCCCAGAGAAAGGTTTTTAAAGAAAAAAATGAGGAGGATTTTACATAATATTTTGAAGTAACTATCCCTGGTTACAAAGATGAATAACAAGGGTGATGCCAGCTGAGGTTGGACACGCAGTTGCCGGGCAGACGTCTTCACAGAAGTGTTTTTTTTGTGTGCGAGGTTGCAGTGGCCTTTGTGCAAGTTTGTTGCTTTTGCAGAGTCTTGTGATGGTTTTTACCATCAGGTTTCACCATGTTGGCCAGGATGGTCTCGATCTCGACCTCGTGATCTGCCTACTTCGGCCTCCCCAAATGCTGGGATAACAGGCGTGAGCCACCGTGCCCGGCCGAAAATACGAACTTTTAAAGATCTCCCTAGGCCGGGCGTGGTGGCTCAAGCCTGTAATCCCAGATATTTGGGAGGTCAACATGGTGAAACCCCATCTCTACTAAAAATACAAAAAATTAGCTGGGCGTGGTGGCGCGTGCCTGTAATCCCAGCTACTCAGGAGGCTGAGGCAGGAGAATTGCCTGAACCCAGGAGGTGGAGGTTGCGGTGTGCCGAGATCGCGCCATTGCACTCCAGCCTGGGTGACAAGAGTAAAACTCTGTCTCATAAATAAATAAATAAAATAAAAATAAAGATCTCCCTGCCCTTGGTAATCTGTCAGCCAGACCTGCAGGTGGACATGAGGCAACACCCACAGCTTTACTTGTGCGGGTGTGAGTTTCAGCTGATGTTGCAATTTCAGTGAGTGAAACAGAAGTTACTGTGGTGAAAAGGCAGCTCGAACTGCCTGCGTTTTGTGCTTCATCGAGAAGAGCTGAATACAGGGTGTGAGAGCATCCTCACAATCTTCACAGGTTGCTGCAGAACATCATTAAACACGGGCTGTGTGTCATTCCTGCCCCCCTCCATGGCCAATAAACACAGGCAGTGTGTCGTTCTGGCAAACGCAGTCTCCACGTGTCACAAATGTGCACATTTCAAGCCCGTGGCTCCCCCCTGGATGGTTTGGTTTCAGGATTAATCCAGGCAGGACTGGGTCCAGCACATTCTCCCTCCCTGTTACTGGAAAGGGGTCCCGATCCGGACCCCACAAGAGGGCTCTTGGACCTCGCTCAAGAAAGAATCCAGGGCGAGTCCAGTGAGTAAGTGACAGCAAGTTTTTTTTTTTTTTTTTTTTTTTTGAGACTGAGTTTCGCTCTTGTTACCCAGGCTGGAGTGCAATGGCGCGATCTCGGCTCACCGCAACCTCCGCCTCCTGGGTTCAGGCAATTCTCCTGCCTCAGCCTCCTGAGTAGCTGGGATTACAGGCACGCGCCACCATGCCCAGCTAATTTTTTGTATTTTTAGTAGAGATGGGGTTTCACCATGTCGACCAGGATGGTCTCGATCTCTTGACCTCGTGAACCACCCGCCTCGGCCTCCCAAAGTGCTGGGATTACAGGCACAGCTTGTTTTCAGACGTTTTAGGGAGTCATGAGATCCCTTATGTATATGTAAGATGTACACTGGTTCCGTCCAGAAAGGCGGGAAACTCGAAGCAGGGAGGGGGCTTCCAGGTCACAGGTGGGTAAGACACAAACATTTTGAGTTCCTGATCAGCCTTCCCAAAGGAGGCCATCAGGTAGTTGTGCACTTACCTCAGTGAATAGAATGCGAGGCAGGTTTGGCCTAAGCGGTTCCCAGCTTGACTTGTCCCTTTAGCTCAGTGATGTTGGAGCCCCAGGATTGATTTCCTTTCACGCAGCCCTGCAGGTCTCAGCCTCACTGCACCCAGCCCGTCAAGATGGAGTCGCTCTGGTTCCAAAGCCTCTGACACCCCCGGGGTGGGGGCCAGGCCCCAGCAGGGGTGCAAGGCAGGCAGGCCCCGCCGCGCCCACGGAGAACCCCCAGGGGTCTGCGGGAGCCTCGCCATCCGCACGGGAGGGCGCCCACTCCAGCCGCCAGCGCCTGGGGCGAGTCCTGCAGCGGAGAGAGGGAGACTTCGCGGCCAGACTACATTTCCCAGCACCCCCGGGGGCCCGCCCGCCGCGGATTTCCGGTTCCGACACCCGGGAGGATTCTGGAGGCAGAAGTCCGTGACTGCTGCGCAGGCGCAGTCTCGACCCCGCGCCTCCGTCCCCAGTCCCCGGCGGGGAGGGCCAGGTGGATGAGCAGAGCTGGGGTGGGGTGAAGACCCCACGGCCTCTGGGGCGGCGAGCGGAGCTGGGGTGCTGGCTGCGCAGGTCGCGAGCCCCGGAGGATCCCGGAGCGCGCGTGGGGGGCTGAGCATGCTGGGATTGTGAGCACAGCGGGGGTGCTGCCCGTGGGGGCGCGGGCCCGGCGGGGAGGTGCCCACGTGGCGTATGAGCGCCTCAGACGGTGTGCCTGTGGGGGTGTCGGAGCGGCGGCGGGGTGCGAGTGTGAGGTGGTTCGTGGGCGCAGGGCCCGCACACGCCCGCCAGGATCCACTGAGCAGGAGGCCCGAGGTGCCCTGTTTGGCAAGAGCGACAGGGGAGATGGATGCCTCGGCCGGGGGGTCCCCAGCCTCACTCCTGGGTACCTGCAGGGCACCGGAGAGGGGCTGGGCACCCCTGCCAGTTCGTCCATCTTTGCATCCAGCCCTCCGTGGCCTCAGAGCTGGAGTCTGTGCTGAGGAGATGATCTGAGGTCTGGGCAGGGGGCTGCACCCCTCACCGAGGCGAGGGGCCGGGTCTGGGTTCTGTGGGAACAAGCCAGGTCCCTGGAGGTCAGCTGGATGGAGGAAATGGAGGGCCCCGAAGCGCAGAGGTTCCCAGCCCACCCGCAAGTCTCCCAGCAGTGCCCAAGGTGGAGGGCGGGGCCCCCACTAGGTGGACGAACACAATGGGGATGGGACCCGCCTGGAGGACTAGACCGCGTCCCCTCAGGGTCACCAGGGCCCGGGGCTGTTCTGTGGCACCCTCTGTGAGCACAGGGAGGAGGTTTGAGTAGGACCACGAGGCTGAAGGCCTTGATTTCTGACTGCGGGCATCAAGGTTAGACAGCCTCAGCCTTGCGATGTGAGAAAATGAGAACCCACCCTTCCTACCCCTTTATGACATTGCCGGATTGGAGTTTATGTAATTTTAAAGTTGCCAAAGTCTGTGATTTTTCTTTCTTCCATCTCTTTCTTTTTTCCTTTCCTTTTTTTTTTTTTTTTTTGTAGCGGGGCGGGTGACAGGGTCTTGCCTTGTCTTCCAGGCTGAAATGCAGTGGTGCAGTCTCCACTCATTGCAGCCTCAACCTCCCGGGCTCAAGTGATCGTCCCACCTCATCTCTTGAGTAGCTGGGACTACAGTGGCACAGCCACATGCCCGGCTAGTTTTAAAATATTTTTTGTAGTCCGGGTACGGTGGCTCATGCCTGCAATCCCAGCACTTTGGGAGGCTGAAACAGGTGGATCACCTGAGGTTGGGAGTTCGAGACCAGGCCTGATCCAACATGGAGAAACCCTCTCTCTACTAAAAATAGAAAAAAATTAGCCGGGTGTGATGGCATGTGCCTGTAATCTCAGCTACTTGGGAGGCAGGAGAATCGCTTGAACTCGGGAGGTAGAGGTTGCAGTGAGCTGAGATCGTGCCATTGCACTATAGCCTGGGCAAAAAGAGTAAGACTCCGTCTCAAAAAAATAAAAATAAAAAGTAAATAAATACTTTTTTTTTTTTATAGAGGTGGGGTTTTGCCGTGTTGCCCAGGCTGGTCAAAAACTCAAGGGATCCTCCCCCCTCCACCTCCCAAAGTGCTGGGATTGTAATCCGCCTGTAGGCCTGAGGCACTGTGCCTGGCAGCATCATTTTCTTAAATGAGTTTGTTCTCAGGATTTGTCAGTGGCCGAGCTTTCGTTGAGTAAGTATACAAACAGCACCTTCAATTTAAACTTTCAATTAAAGTTCTTACACTTCAGGTTAGGAAGTGCTGAAGTGTGAAAAATTATGATATTACAAAATTCCTGAAACTTTCCCAGAAAAACCACAGGATTGAAAA
This sequence comes from Saguinus oedipus, assembly GCA_031835075.1. Taxonomy (NCBI): domain Eukaryota; kingdom Metazoa; phylum Chordata; class Mammalia; order Primates; family Cebidae; genus Saguinus; species Saguinus oedipus. The sequence goes on along the minus strand of CM063175.1, from coordinate 38,810,086 downwards.
AAAAATCTAGGCCACGAAAGCTTCACAGGTCCCTGCTGGTCCAGGACGAATACGGGCAGTGTCCCCATCACAGTGAAAGTGCTCTGCTCTCAAAAGGCAGAGGGCCTAAGGGGAGGGTGGGGTGAGGTCCCCGAAGCAAAGGTGCTCCTCCTTCCCACTTCAGTTTTGGGTTGGGCTTTTAATTTAACCCAAGGGCATATCTCAACCTAAAGAATAATTCAGCCATCCACAGCCCCTCAGATCTGCTATGGCTTTGCAGCGCAGCGGCAAGAATGTTTAATATAAAATAGGTAAGAATTTCATAGAAAAGGATTCTTGCAGTTCTTGCAGTCCCCTCCATCCGCAGGCCAGTTCCTGCTCTAAAGTTAGCCCACCACGTGTACTGTTGATACCTGACCACATACTTGATTGGAAATCTAGAGCCAGAGTGACACTGAATCTTCACCCCCGGATGAAAACAAATCGGCAGGAGTAACCTGAGGTTTATGGTCTGGTTCAGGTCAAGGCGCATCTGAGGGAAAGGGGAGGAGGAAACGGGGTTGCTGGAGGCGGAGCTGAGCGACAGCCCATGTTCAGCCAGGGTAGGCGTCTGCCTGGAGTGTGGTGGACATCAGGGAGGGCTCCCTGTGGATTCCTGTGCCGTGTCTGGAGGCCCCGGATTCCTCCCTGGTGGATCCAAGAACTGGGAGCTGAGGGAGGAGGCCATTCCCGTCACCCCAGCTGTAGAAGCTCCTCGTGGATGAGAGTGGCGGGCAGCAGGAGGATGCCTGCGGGGCAGGGCCTGGAGATGGTTGGCGTGGCTCTCTGGCCCACACTCGTCTGGCACCCGCTTCCTCCCAGCCTCTGCTCACCTCCTGCTTGCCTGGAGTGAGCTGTTTCTGTCCCGGGAGTCATCAACTTTCTTTCCATCTTCAAGCATCCTGGGGCAGTGCTCCACACAGGTCTGCCTGCTTAGGGAAGGTGCTCCCACTCCTGGGCCGTGGTCTCCACTCACGCCCCCGCGGTGCAGCACCGTGGGTGGTGTGGATGACAGGTCCCTGGCGGTGCTTCCATTTCTCTAATTCTTTGCTGGTCTAACAGAAGTACGTGGGAAATAACAGTGACATTGTACTCATGTATGCAGGCACACGTTTGCTTAGATGTGAGTGAAATGAACGTCCGCTGTGGTAAAAGGCAGAGGGGGCCCCGAGGGAGTAAATTGGTTTTATATGGCAGTCGCACCGTCCATCCAATGGTTAGTGTTACTGGAAAGTGGACTTGGATGAGTTCTATATTGTAAACTCTAGGTCAGCCGCTAAAACAACAACAAAAAAGTGTAACTGCAAAAATAAATGCTAAGGAAGAAGGGAAAACAGAGTCATATAAAATGCCCAGTTGATGCTACAAGAGGCAAAAAAGTGTGTGGAAGACAAAAGTAAAAGCAAAGAACGAGGGCGACACGTCGAAAACAGCAGCAAGTGTGGTAGGGATGAATCCAGCTGCATCAACACTCACTTTGAACATCAGTGGTCTGAATATACCGATTAAAACACAGATTGGCTCACGCCTGTAATCCCAGCACTTTGGGAGGCCAAGGTGGGCGGATCACCTAAGGTCAGGAGTTTGGGACCAGTTGGCCAACATGATGAAACCCCGTCTCTAATAAAAATACAAAAATTAGGCCGGGCGCGGTGGCTCATGCCTGTGATCCCAGCACTTTGGGAGGCCGAGGCGGGTGGATCACGAGATCAAGAGATTGAGACCATCCTGGTCAACATGGTGAAACCCCGTCTCTACTAAAAATACAAAAAATTAGCCGGGCATGGTGGCGTGTGCCTGTAATCCCAGCTACTCGGGAGGCTGAGGCAGGAGAATTTGCTTGAACCCAGGAGGCGGAGGGTGCGGTGAGCTGAGATCGCGCCATTGCACTCCAGCCTGGGTAACAAAAGCGAAACTCCGTCTCAAAAAAAAAAAAAAGTTAGCTGGGTGTGGTGGGTACCTGGAGTCTTAGCTACTCAGGAGGCTGAGGCACGAGAATCGTTTGAACCTGGGAGGTGGAGGTTGCAGTGAGCCAAGATCACGCCACTGCATTCCAGCCTCGGCAACAGAGTGAAACTCTGTCTCAAAAAATACATGAAAATAAAAGACAGATTGGTGGAGTGAATTTAATTATAGCAGCTTGAAAGGGTCGAAGCAGCTTGCCGCACCCGTGTACCTTACCACACTTTACTAAACGCACATTCACAACAGTTCCTTCTCCCTGGAATATCACGTTGGGATGTGAAGAAAAACCCAAAAGGCAGAAAACGTTGAATTGACAGAAGCAGATATGGCAGGGGTGTTGGAATTATGAGGTAGTTTTTATAAAACTGATTAATAAACGATTTAATGGATAAACTAGATAACATGCAAGAACAAATGAGCAAAACAGGACCCAGGTACATAGTCTATGAAGCACACTTCAGCCAGACGTGGTGCCTCACACCTGTAGTCCTAGCACTTTGGGAGGCTGAAATGGTAGGATCATTTGAGACCAGCCAGCCTGAGCAACATAGTGAGACCCCATCTCTAAAAAAAGAAAAAAAAAAAGAGTCTGGCATGGTGGTGCAAGCCTGTAGTCCCAGTTAGTTGTGAGGCTGAGGTAGGAGGATCGCTTGAGCCCAGGAGGTCAAGGCTGCAGTGAGCTATGGTCATGCCACTGCACTCCAGCCTGGATGACAGAGTGAGACCCTGTCTCAAAAAAAAAAAAAAAAATCGACTTTAAATATAAAGACAGTCATTTCCCTGCAGAGTTCAGCAAAAAAGAAAAAATGAAGACGTACGGATTAAAAGCTAAAAGCGAATGGTTGGAGAAAATATGCCACATTAATGCTGACTGAGGGAAAGCAGAGACTGCATAGACTTCAAGGGAAGGAAGGTTCTCAGGTGCAGAAGGGCAGGATGTAATGACACAGGGGTCTGTTCTCCAAGAAGACATAACAGTTCTTAACATGCGTATGCCTAAGAATAGATTTTCAAACTCTTTGAGATGAAAACCAACAGAACTTGAAGAAGAAAAAGATGGGTCCACCATCATGGTTGGAGACCGTCTCCCCTGTCTCGGAGACGGGCTGCTCCAGTGTAGTTCAGCCCAACAGGATCAATCAACTGCATGTAATCGATGTCTCTTGACTGCCCCTTCCAACGACTGCAGATTACACATTGTCCTCAAGCTCACGGGGAGTGATCGCCGAGGCAACCACATCCTCAGCCATAAAACACATATTAGCAGGTTTAAAAGAACAGAATTCATGTTATGTCTGCTGTCAGACCGCAAGTGGAACTAAGCTAAAGTTAGTAACGGAAAAATGGCTGGAAAATCTCCAAAGACATGGTGATTAAACAACACACAGTCGTGTGCGGCTTAATGATGGGCATATGTTCTGAGGAGCGTGTGGTTAGAAGGTTTTGACCTTGTGCAGACATCAGCGTGTACTTCACAAATCCAGATGGTATGGCCTATTGCTACTAGGCTGCAAACCTGTACAGCAGGTTTGTTGAATACTCAAGGCAACTTGTTATGCAATATATTTGTGTATATAAGCATGTGAAAGCACATCCTATCAAAAACTGTGGAAAGGACAGGCACGGTGGCTCATGCCTGTAATTCCAGCACTTTTGGAGGCCAAGGTGGGCAGATTACTTGAGGTCAGGAGTTCAAGACCCGCCTGGCCAACATGGTGAAACGTCATCTCTACTAAAAATACAAAATTTAGCCAGATGTGGTGGCGCAAGCCTGTAGTCCCAGCTACTCAGGGGCTGAGCCGGGAGAATCACTTCAACCTGGGAGGTGGAGGTTGCAGTGAGGTGAAATTGCACCACTGCCTGGGTGACAGATCGAGACTCTGCCTCACAAAAAAAAAAAAAAAAAACAAATT